>JASDDO010000001.1:367708208-369092455 GCA_030015575.1 Agapanthus africanus
AATAATGCAATAAGAAATTATAATATAAGTATGCGATGCGGAGCGAACAGTAAAAATGAGCGGGAGCTGAATACTAGACGCAACTATAACTAATCTGCACTAATTTAATATAAGTCCTACAAATGGTGCCTTTTGAAATAACACGAATCATGGGGTTTTGAAAATAGGGGCTACGGTGTTTTTAAGAAAAGATACGTTTTTTGAAATATCCGTAGAATCCCTTGACCTGTCTTTTAAAATACGCATGATTCGTAAGCTTTGAAATAGGTAAGAATCGAATCTAATCTAACAACTAAACTAAGCTAAAGGGCTAAGCTAACAAGCTGGACTACAGGTAAGGAAACCGCCTAACGTCTGAGTCGATACATATACATACCTGTATATATATTAGTCGGTGATCCCGCCTCAATAATATCATATCCGATACCATATCTATAATCAGACATCCCAAGTCAAGAGTGCGGATCAATCATCAAGATATAGCTCGTACGTAAATCCGTCGTACGGCATCCTCCAATTCTGGGTACGGGTCAAAATCACATTCATCATACTATTCACCTGGTATCCTCTTTATCAATATTAGGATCTGGTACTGATCTACGTCTAGTACAATACTGATATCGCCTAAGTATGCATGCACGTGTGTAAAAACTACGTCAAGGACCCGCTACAACGTCATGTCGTATCTCAAATACGCACCCCGCTATATCACCGATCTCACGGCCTCAAATCAAATCTCATCGACTCATCATAAATCCCAAGTACTATCCTCAAATCCGTATGTGAACACACAGTCCCATACCTATGTGAACACATAACTATATATTCCCGAATAAGCACAAAAGAAAGAAGAAAGTATGCAAGTATGGGTGGGTGTGTGCAAGTGTGGTGCGACCGCTACTCTAGGGTTTCGCGACACTCAATCATCCAAGAACACCAAATATCCATATTTATCATCAATAACTCAAACAATATATAACCAATATATATATATATATATATATGTGTGTGTGTGTATACGTGTCCGTATACATCACCATGAACTGCGGGGGTGCTATACGCCATCCACCCGACTTCTCCCCGTAGATATAAATCTACTCACCTGGTCCTCGTTCGCCGGTGCCGACGTCGCCACGCGCTTGCTGGTCTTCTTGAAGTCTACATGGGGTACCTACATATCATAACGCACCGTATCGCATTAAAACTAAATTCGAAATCGAAACGGCATACGAAAATCAAATCGGCACGCGTATCACGCATAGGTCCAAACCTATCGCCTACGCATGCAAGAATAGTCAAACCAACCCTCGATGTCGATTTACAAACGTCAAACCATCGAGAAAAATCCAATCACACTCATTTGCATATTCCCGCACACTAATTTTAATATAAACTAGGTTAAAACTCACAAAAACCCCAAATTCACTTTAAAAGCCGTTTTTCCGAAAAACTAGCAAGCAAAATTACCCGTTTTAGTGCAAAACTCGATGTTTAAACAATTCTAGCGGCCATAATACTTATTAAATAACTTAAATAAGTCATAAAAACCATTTCCATAATTTAATCACATAAATTTGCATAATTTCCAAAATCCTAGATTGCAAAAATATCAATTTTAACACTTTTTATTGTAAAATTCACAATTTTACAATTAAACTTGGTTTTGCATATATTAAATGGTTAAAGCACTCATGGAAACCTTAATGATGTGCTAAAAATCCTAACTAGATTTTAATCCCACGTTTTTATTTAATTTCTAAAACCTAGTTAGCAATTTAGCATAATTATCACCATTTTTAAACTAACAAATTAGCAACTAGTAACCAAATTAGATTTTGCATTCAATTACATGTTAATCCCCTCATTACAATCATAAGCTAATGATAAGGAACCTAATTTAATTCAAACCCTAGCTTCAATTCAAAATTCCCAATTGAATTTCCAAACATTCAATTAAACCCACAATTTAACACCTAATTAGCTTCATTAAGGAATTTAAATCAAAAAAATGAATAATGGGTCAAAAGTTATACCTCACAAACCATGATCAAACTTGAATTCTAGACCTCCATTTTGAAATCCTTGCACCAAGATCCATGCTAAAGGAGATGAGGGAAAATGGGTAGAAGGTGGATTTTGATTTGGATTTTTGCTTGATTTTTTGTGGATTTTTCAAGCATTTTTGAAGAACTTTTTTAAAGAGAAGGAGATGAAGAATGAAGGGCTGTTGGGGTTCAGATTTTGGCCAAAAAATGAGTGGGGGAGGAGAGAGAGGGAGGTGGAGAAAAATGGGGAGAAAGTCAAAGTCAATTCAAGGTCAAAAGTCTAACTAATTTATCCATTTTCTTTTCTTTTCTTTCATTTCTTTTCCTTTGAAATTCAAGTGGGGAAAAAAATGGGGGCTGCTGAATTTAGCTAAGGGGAGAAGTAAGTGGGGGGTGTGTGGGTGTGGGCACGGGTGTGGGGTGATGAAAAATGATAAATACAATACCCCAAACATCCATTTACGCTAAAAAAAAGCCTTTTTTCTTCAACAATTTCTAAACCGTTTTGCCAAATGATTTTGTTCCAAAAACCACATGATAAATTTTTATTTAAAGTTTTATGATGCACAAAATTTGTTTCAACTCATTCCAATTTGTAATTTTCCCTAATTAAATGTATTAGTGACGGCTTAAAATAATAATAAAATAATATTTTTTCAGAAAATTTGAAATTTCACCAGCGGCTCAATAAACACCAAATAATAGCAATTACATAGCTAGAATATGTATATTTAATTTTTATAATAAGATATTTGTATTTTGACTTTTTACAGAAAACCCCTTTATTTTACCGATTTTTCGAAATTTCACCGAAACGATTTTCAAAACGCTACATGCAAGTAACGCGATGGACCCTCTAGAAGACAACAAACCTTAACTCGATTATGTGACCGTCTTGAACTGCCCTTTGAACCTTCGGGTTTGGGGCAGTACGGCGTGCCACATGTGAGGCGTTGGCTTGACCCTTCTACGGCTGGACCGTTGGTACTGAGGCACGAACTGAATGTTGTTAGACTTATATCATGTGTTGAGCAGTTTCGGGAAAACTTGGGTGTTCGAATGTTCAATCGGAAAGTTTAACATTTTCTGTTTATCCGGAATGTGATACAATACTTGGAATTCGTAAATAGTTATGTGATAACTGAATGAATGTTATAAACATAGCACTTTAGTCTCACTTGATCGGTTGCCACTGAATTTTGATGTGATCAAAAGTCCGTCGCAATCACGTAGTGTACGCGGATACTCGCCGGGTAAACTTAATAGACAGCCTCACTCCATAGCCCCGACCAAGTGACTGTAGGAGAACCCCGTCGCCGAAAGCATCCGTTCGGGTGCTCGCGGTAGCGGTGTTCCGCCTTGGTGCACTTCGTCGACGGTATCGGGGGTGCGGCCGTCTACTAAAGTTTGCGACGAGCATTCGATCAAAATGTCGGGAATCCTGTTGAATTGCCCGACTTGGTATTGAAAAGTGTTTTCGATAATGAGACTAAAATGCGGGGTTTATAATTGTAAGGCATGCGATGTCTAAAGAATTCATTTGGTCAGGCATGCGATGTCTGAGGTGGTTGCGGATTCCAACTGTTGTAGTTTTACACTTTCTTTTCTGTGACCGTAAGTGTAATATGTGATATCGCCGGTTTCGTTGCTATATGTCAACGACAATTGGGATACGCATGTTTGCTTACGTTGATGACATGTGATGTTATGTGTTGCTGGATATGTTATATTGGATCGTCGTGTTTGAATAGCCGGGGGTTTTTATGTGAGATGAGTGTTTTTCATTTTCATTCATGTAAAAACTTGTATGTAATATTATTTTATTGGGGCACTTCCAGGTTGCGGAAGTTGTCACCGTTGATGTATATTATTTACTTTTCCGCATTAGGATAGACCCAAGGAGGGGAGCACAAGTAACCGGGTTCTGGGGTCCAGTGGGAGACCAACTCGAGGAGTCGAGTCCGGGTCTCCTAACCCTAGAATTGGTAGGGTTGCTTGCCGCTCTCGTAGGGGTCTAAGGGTGTGGGATTGGCTATTCATCACGACCGTGGAATCCGTGTTTTATACTGGCTCATATTGAAAACACGGACGTCCTAGTATATCCAATATTTCATATGTTTCTTCTGCTGTGATTTATCTGTGATCATGTGATGTTCTGTGACAGATATTATATATAGTATATATGATATATTATATTGACGTTGCTTATGTTTTACACCCGCGCTAGCCCTGCCCCGCTCTGCCGTTAGTTACTTAACCTAACGGTGCAGACGGGACATCGAGGCGAATGCGGATGGCATAAGCGTACGTTATATTTATCTGTGATGATTAGGTGGACTTAAATGATGGGATATTCATTAATGAGATTAATGAAAGAAAATAAACCTAATTGATGTTGTGGAATCGAATTTCAAAATAAAAACAGGTAGCTACAGTTCTTGCTTTGCATCGCGGTGTTCATTGTAGAACATCCTGCACCTTATTCGATGAGGAAAGGACCGAGATCCCTTCACCGGGAGTGACTCCTTTAGCAGTAACTGGCAGATGCTACACACTCGGTTTGTCTTTTGATTGCTTCTATAGTTTCTGCTTTGCACAGTGATATATATGATATATCCCGCACCTCATTCGACGAGGAAAGGGCCGACGATCCCTTCACCGGGAGTGACCCCTTTAGCAAAACTAGAAAAGCCTAAAAAACATTCCATTTAAAAACCATTTGATTCCGCAACGAGATCAAGTTCAAAGCGTTAAAGGTTTTCATAAAAATCATTCGCAACCCTCCGTCATTTTAGGAAGTAGAGTACTTAGTATTCGTGCTACGTTTGTCGACCATAGCCGAGGCGTAGTGTACGGTAGCTAAGTGATGTCTTCCTACACAGCATATGATGCGATTAGTTAGGACAGTCATGTGGCTTTCTTGACCTTAGCCAAGGGTCATGTGGGTGGGTCTAATTGATCATGAAATGACGGGTAGAACTTGACTAGTACCTATGATTTGTTGACCATAGCCAAGGTCATAGGTGCTAGGGGTGAAAACCATTATCGGGAGTTTCAAGTGTTGAAATTTGCAATGAGATTGCGTACCTTCTATGTGATAGTTGGATCCCGATACCCACTGCGAGTAATTGTTACTCCTGGGAGAGTTTTGCACTTTACAATTAGCCGATCAAGTAGGTGTCTAGAAAGGTGTCAACGGGGTTACGCCTCTGGGAAAACGAGGTTTACTGTAATTAGGTCCGTGCAAAAGCACGGGGAACCTCCCTCAAAGTACCGACACTGGCCTGGCTGAAAGATTGGCGAACTTGTAGAGTGCAATTAATCCCGGCTACTCTTTCCTTTTAGGGTTTGAAGGAAGATTTGATAAAAACAGTGGGAGCCATCCTGATTAGATAAAATAATAACCAATCTATTCTTGCAAGAGCGCACGCTGAGTGTTTTCTTCTCTCTCTCTCCAGGTAGAGACCATATCACGCCTTAATCAAGATAATAATATGGATGTATTGACCGAACTCGCTTGTTATACTGAGCTGGGGAACGTTGGTCCCTCTCCAACTTATAATTGTTATAAGACAGAGCAGGAAATTGGGGAATACCAGAATTCCTATGCCGCCCAAACGAAGAAAGTGCATATGATGCATCTCCTTCGGGTGTGTTCATTACAAAGAACTGTTTCTCAGTATCCTCTGCATCCTGGGTATATGATACCGGATCAGGATTCCAGATATGTAATCTGTTACATAGGGCTACAAAAAGGTAGAAAAACTAAGAACGGGTGATAAGTTTCATGAGGCAGAAAACGGGGCAAGTGTTGCAGCCAAGTATGTTGGTCACTGTCACCCTGTATTACGAATACATTGATTCTGAACAAATGCTATTAGATACCGAACCTGATATACAAAATCATATCAGTCTCTTTATTAGTAAAGAAAGGATATAATTTTGTATTGATGGATAATGTTTTGAACATTTCCTATATCAAAAGTTGATCGGTTCAGGCACGTTATCTAAAAGCATTGACGTTCTAAATCAAACTACAGTTCTTAGTATTCAGAAAACACACAAGAGGAAGAGTTCAGAAATGAACGAATTCTTCTTGAGGTTTTGTAGACTAGGTCATATCAATGCGACCCGACTAGCTGAAGTTACATTTAGATGCATATTTAAATCAGTTTGAACTTACATCTTGTGAAACTTGCCAGTCATGTCACAAAGATATAATGACACCAGCTCTGTTTACTGGAAACAGAGAAAGAGTTAGTAAACTCTTGGGACTGATACATAGTGATGTATGTAAGGTCTCCTGTCTACATATGCCAGGACTGGTTCTTTATACTTCATTATATTCTCTGATAATCTCTCAAGATTCAGTCATATGTTCCTGTTGAAACATAAGTCCGAACCTTTTGAGGTATTCACAGAATATAAGTTAGAAGTAGAGAACCAATAACCGGGTATAAGTATTATGTCCTTTGATGAGATCAAGGAGGAGAATACTTGTGGATGGAATTCCTGGATTATTCTAAAGGAGAATGAGATTCTCTCTCAGCATTACTCCTCCAAATAACCATAGCACATTGGTGTATCGGGGCGGAGCAATCACACCCTATATGATAAGGTGTGCTCTATGATGAGTACTACTGAGTTACCTGTTTCCTTTTTGGGAGTTATGCGCTTGAGAAGATGCATACCTATTGAATAGGGTTCAAATCAAATCAGTTGCCTACCACTTCATATGTGATATGGAAAGGGAAGAGCCCATCTCTTAAGTTAGTTAAGATTTGGGGTTGTCTGGCCTATGTCAAAAGCAAAATCCGGACAAGATCGAGGTAAAGTCAGTTCTGTAGAACTGGAAAGGTTCCAGCTATACGAAACTACAGCTGAAAATTTGACAGAACCAAAGGATTCTATAGTCCCCGACGAACCTCAGCCTCTCCGCCGATCTGGTAGGGTTCCTCGCCTGCCTGAGAGATACCTCGGTTTCTCGATGACAGTGGAAGCGAGGATTGCATCATGAGATGATGACCCAAGTAGATTCGAGCAGGCCATCAAGAGTAGGGACTCTGTAAGAATGGCTGGATGCTTAGCGGTCTGAGATGGAATCCATATACACCAACAAAGTATGGACTTTGGTTGCTATATCTGAAGGGTTAAATCCCCATCAGGAGCAAGTATATCTTGAGAAGATTACTTGGTGTACATGGAAAAGTTGAGACTTTCAAAGCTATACTTGTTAAAGTTTTTCGTCATCAACCAGGCACGGATAATGATGAAACCTTTTCCAGGGACTATGTTTAAATCCATCCAGATCCTACTTGCCACGGCTACATACCATGACTACGATATCTGGTGGTTGGGTGCCATGACTACTTTTCTAAATATTGATTTAGAAGAGAACGTCTATAAGAACACAGCTAGAGGGCCTCGTAGACAATGGGAGCAACGGAAACGTGTGCAAGATGCTTTATAAGATAAAGCAGGCATCGCGGAGTTGGAACATCTGTTTTGATGGATTAGTCAAAGAAGTTGACATCATCAAAATGGTAGATGAACCTTGTATAAACAAAAAGGTAGTAGGGAGTATGGTGACGATCCTCGTAGAGTACGTGGATGACATACTCTTGTTAGGGAAAGAATTTCCTATGCTACGCTCGATCAATCTCCGCTTATCACAATGATTTTCCATATAGGATCAAAGTGATACCTACTAAATCCTAAGCTTTGGATCTATGAGATAGATCTAATTGGATGTTAGGATACTCACTAGTTGTAGTGAGATGGTATCAATCGATCCTGGGGAGAATCACTGGAAGGGTTCCAGAGTGATAAGGACGACTGAATGTCAGTCGCAGGCATTGTCTTTACCCTCAGTAAAGGGACGGTATGTTAGAAGAGTTCCAAGCCAGATACCGTGACATACTAGACGATAAAGGCAGGATACATCGCTACTTAAGATGCTACCAAAGAGGCTGTTTGGGTGTATAATGGTTCATGAGATGAACTAGGTTCCTACCATTGTGTGATAATGGAACTGTGGCTTTGGCCTAGGAACCCTGGTCCCATCAGTGACCCAGACATAATCTGAGGCAGCATCACCTGATCATGGAGATAGTTGATCTCCAGGGTGATCAAGGTTGGGAGAGTAGACTCAGAGGAGAATACGGCGGATCCACTCACGAAGGCCTTTTCCCAAAGAGAGACTTTTAGGGGATGGTTGAGTATTAGATACTACAACCACTGCTACAGATGGCCCTAGTGCAAGTGGGAGATTGTTAGTTATATGTATGCCTAGAGGCCATTACTGTACATTGGATGTATATTGTAGTGGATGCTGGGACATATATAGGTAGGACTTTCTTGCTCAACATGATAGTACGCTATCTGGTTGCTCTTTATCTTAACATGTATACTTTCTGTCTCTCTGATTACATGTTAATAAAGCTCTTAGGATGAGTACTCGACTTCCAGGACTATGATGAAGATCATACTAGTGGGGCCTGGGTAGTCAATGAGTACATCCTTCATTGTTCCTAGTCGTGGGAATATCGAGACGGGGCATCGATATTCCAGAGTAGACTAGCGTATATCTTCTCGACCCATGTGATGGGCGATGGATGATCCCATATCCATTGGTGTTTGACATCAGAGATGGTATACGGGTGCTCAGTGGAGACTGGGTACACTGAACGGACTCGCCGAGAACTCCCAGATGGTATTATACCTCACGTCAAATGGCAGTTCTCTGGTGACACTGGTACAGCTTAGTCTGTTGACCCGAGATCGTCATAGAGTCTTGTGTGTCTCCCACTGTGCTTTGATTTCCACCCTACCACGGCTCTACTGAGTCGTGCAAACAGGTGGTTTTTGGGTACAGTCCCGATTCACATGGAGGCAATGAGCGATAGGAGGGGATTCGTCTCTCCCGGTATTGGGGGTTGATGTTGTGCTATGCTCGACTGGCCATAACAGGAAATCCCTGGCCAGGGTTGCTGTGATATACTGGTAAGAGTTATCAGTAGTTTCACGAATGTTATGGACCTCAAGTCGGCATGACTTATCGAGCTACTGGGGTCTGACGTTTACCACCCCTAGGCGACATATGCGACATATCAGACGAACAGACCGGACTGTACGGTAAGTGTTACTGGTTGGATTCACAGGAGTGTGAGCGGGCTTGCTCGTCGATCTTCTGATCGCTCAATACCCGAGTGGCCGTTACGTTTAGCAGACCGCTTGCTGCTTGTGGGTGTTTGATATGATCATCATCTGCTGCCGGCGTATTGACGAGTCTTTAGAGTCCTACACAGAGGTTTCCTGGCTCAAGAGAAATGAAATAGGAGCGCATATGAGATATGTGCGGGACCGAGAATAATGCGTGTATGTGATACCGTATTTCATTCTCGTGATGAATGTGTCGAATGGTTGTATGCGATATAACCTAGTTATCGAATCAAGGATTGATTCGATAAGCCGATACATTGGATACTAGCCGGTTGTATGCGATATGACCGGATCATTGAATCAAGTGTTGATTTAATGATTTAATGTATAATTATATATTTGATATATTACTTTGCATTAACTAGTATTGGTTCACTTTAAATGGATTTACTCACTTGGTTTGTGCACATTGTATATGTGATATATTTTGTGCACATGATTGTATCATGTTTGATGATACATGCAAGTTAGGGTTAGTGTAAAGAATTAGACCATGGTTAAGTTTATGATTAGGGTTTCATTTTATTTACTTATTCATTTATTTATTCTTTTTGTTTATTTTGGAAAAAGGAAATGATAAAGAAAATAGAATGGTGGCTTGATTTGTTTGTAGTTGAAGTTTCTTGAAACTTTGACTAAGTCACCATTCTTGTCTCATCCTTAACCCTAACCATTCAAGTTAACCATGGTCCATTCTCTACAACTAACCAAGGGTTAGTAAATGATAAGTATTGATTTATTTATCATTTACATAATACTTATCATATCATCTTCTTCTTCTTCATCTTCTTCTTACATGAAGAAAAAGCTTGCACCATCAATGGCAACTAGCCAAAATGAGTGAGAAATCCAAATCTAAAGTCTACCCACTTCCTATTTCTTCATCCTCTACCTCTTGCCAAGTTGTATAGGGTGTTTCCTTCACAAGTTTTCAAGGCTTGGTGAAGTTGGAGCTTGTTCTTGTGATGCCTCGACGTAGATCATCTTCGGCATCGAACCGACGATCAAGTCCGCCCATTCTTCGATGATGCCAATGCTAGAGTCAAGGGTTCGATTTGGACAGCGGAGGGAGATCATCGCGGAGCTTAGGAAGTGGTGGACCGGATCTACAAAGGTTGTAGTCACTTTCCCTTAGCATTTAATTCGATTACATGCTTGCTTCGCCTATATATCTCGTTAACGATCCGTATTAGGGTTTGTAGGCACAAGGAATTTTTTGATTTGTGCATGTTTGATCCCTTGTGAGACTTCATTAGTGTGCCTAGGAACCCTACACAAAGCACAGTGGGAACTCACACGAGACAAATGACGATCTCAGGTCAATAGACTAACCTGTACACATGTCACCATGGAACTGCTATCTGACAATAGGTATAACACCAACTAGTATGTTCCAGGCGAATCCGTCCGGTGTACTCATAACCTAATGAGCACCTGTATACATTTTAGGTGAACCAACTGACACCAATGGCTTGAGAGACCGGCCACCGCCCCTCTTCGGGGTCTCGATCCTATACACTAGTCTACTATTGTAGTATCGATGCCCAGTCTCGAAACTCCCATGGCTACAGACACTTTAAGGATGTGCTTATAGACCACCCATCTCTCGCGTATATGATCGCCATCATACTGCTGGTGTCAAGCATGAATCCTAAGGGCTCTATCAACATGTAATATTGATCTGTAATGTCACCTAATGTAACATTTTAGAAAAATAAAATATTATTTTTGGGAATTTTTATAATTAAATAATAAATATTATGAATATTTTAATAGTGCGGTATAATTAAATACCGATAAATTGGGAAAAATTTGGAAAAATTATAGAAATTACTGAAATGAGGGTATTTTAAATGAATTAAGCAAATTATGAATTTTTATGATTAATTATATTCCATTTTAATACTAATCGCGATTAAATATCGCTAATCGTGTATTAAGTCGGATTTGTGCACATGACATGCACCATGTCAAATTACACTTGTTATATTTTCTTTCATGGTTTCTTTCTTTTTAGCATGCATGGTTTTAATTTTTAAAGAGAAGAGAAAAGAAAAGAGATGAAAAGAAAAGAAAAAGGAAAAATGATAAAGAATGTGGCATGGTGAGAGGTATGGGCAAGAAAGAGAGTGAGAGGGGTTTTCTTTGACTTAGCCATTCCTTCATCTTCATCATCTCATCTTCATCACTTCACCATGGCTGCTGCCCTCCTCCCTCCACCACCTCAACCCCTCACTTTATCATCAAAAATCCATCAAAACATCATCCTCACTTCATTAAAAACATGCACAAGCTCACTAGATGCACTTTGGACCAAGAAAGGATGGATTTTGAGCACTTGGGGCAACTCAAGAATTTTCTTGAGTTGCCAAATGAGATAATTTCTGCACCCTTAGTATTGTTTTTCGATTACCTTAGAATCCATACAAGTTTAAAGGTGTTTTATGGCGGTTTAGTGAACATTGAAATTTCCTTGAAAAGGTTATGTGGAATTCTTGAGTTGTGTTTGTTCTAATGAGCTTTATTAGTGACTTTAAACCCCCCTGGTGTTAGAAACCCAGACCAACCCCGGACAAAAACCTGAAACTCAAAATAGAAACTTTCCAATGTCGGTTCTGTGGAATTGTGATGCCAACAGGAAATCTGGAGTGATCTGGAGAATTTTTGAGAAACACAAACAACCCCAGTGGACTAGAATTGACACTAGGAGCCCCCCTCTGCACACAAACCCAAACGGAGCCAGTATGGTTGAGGAGGCCGGATTTTAGGGGGTAGGGGCCGGCCACATTGATGAATCAGGTGCCCAGGTTCCTTCTGTAGGTCATATACACCCTATACATCACCCCCAATACTGTTTGTGCACCTAGTTTTGACATGAACTATAATCTGGGAACACTTTTATGGGTTGCTGCCATGTATTTCATGTTGTTTATGAATTTAAGTTTTGCTATTTGTGTTTGTTATTGGTCACTTGACGTTTGTACGTCAATATCGGGTGTTTTCGGGCTCTTTTGTGTGAGTAGATATATATCTACGGGGGAAGTCGGGTGGATGGCGTATATGTTAGTGTATATGCCCTAGGGGCCATTATTGTATCATATTAGCTTGTATATTACTTAATGGAAGATTGGGATATTCCCAGTTGTATTAACAGTCTTGCTCAACATAGTAGTATGCTACTTGGTTTATATCTATCTTAATGTGTGTATATGTTTCTTTTAGCATATTGCGAATACATATTGATAGAGCCCTTAGGATCGTGCTTGACTACCAGCGTTGTGATGGCAGTCACATTAGTGGGAGCTGGTTAGCCTACAAGCACATCCTTTTTCAGGTCCCTAGTCGTAGGATTATCGAGACAGGACATCGATACTCCAGAGTAGACTAGTGTATACGCTTCTCATCCCAGCAGAGGAGATGGTCTGTTCCACAGCCATTAGTACGTTGTACTGGAGATAGTATGCAGGTGCTTGTTGGGTTACGGGTACACCGGACAGGACTCGCAGGGAACTGTTGGTTGGTATTATACCCGTTGTCAGTTAACAGTTCCCAGGTGACATGAGTACAGCATAGTCCATTGACTTGATACTGCTGCTTCGCCTCGAGTGTGTTCTCACTGTTCTTAGATTACCACCATACCAAGGCTCAAAGGAGTCGTGCAAACAGGTGGTAGTAGGGTGCAGTCCTGAAGCACTTTGAGGCAGTGGCAGTTAGATAGGATTCATCTCTCCCGGTATTCGGAGTTGATATCGCACTGTGTTTGGAGAGCCATTACGCAAAGTCCCTGGCCATGGCAAACGAGATTTACTCGTAGGATTTCCAGTAGCTTCCCAGGGTGTAATGGGCTTCACTCCAACACGACTTATACAACTTTTAGGGGACTGACGCTTGCCGACTCCCTACGCCCGATATGCGATAGTCTTAGACGAACAGACCGGACTGTACGGAGATTGTCACATCAGGCTCAGTAGGAGTTCGGATGGGTTTCCCCATCGGCCTTCTTATCGACATCTACCTGGGGACCGTTGCGTACAGCTAGTACCGCTTGCGGCCTGTGGTTAAACCCACTGCCAGTATAGTGTCGAGTCTTTAGAGTCCCACACAGAGAGTTTCCCTGCTTCAGGCAAAACGATATAGAGGTCGTATGGTTTTACGACAGGGTTCGGATATATACGTATACTTGTGCGCGTATGATGTTCGGACAGATTATACTAGCGGGCTTTAGTTTAAGCCAGATTCTAATATTGGATTATTGAATTTATACAGTCTCAGTATATCCGTGTTTTACGGATGGGAGGGGCATTCTCATAATTAGTCGAGAAGCTTCTAGAAGAAAGGTGAGGTGGAGAGCTTATGTGTAATTTGCATTAAATGAATTAATGACTTATTAGATGATTCATCTAAATGAGTTAATGAAGCATTAATTGGTTTAATGACTCATTAGATGATTCATTCATTTGTATTAAATGAAGCATGAAGATATTTGTGCAAGATATTTGTGCAAGATATTTTATGCTTCATAATATATACACAATTGAGTTATAATTCATTTCATTCTCAACAAACACATTCTTTCTCCTCAAGCTCTCATCTTCTTAAACCTAACCCTAATCCTCTCATGTGTTGAGATCCCAAGGGTTAGTAAGACTAATAGATCCTTAATCCACTTCTATATCTTCTAGGTAACTTGGATTAGCAATCCTAGCCACTTAGTTACCTCAAGTAAGAGGTTAAAGCTTGGAGGAGGAACTCTCGGGTGGATCTTCTACCACATCGAGGAGGTCGACGAGGAGGTGAACAACAAGAACAAGAAGGACTAGTATCTTGAGGTATAATCATCTATCATAGTAGTTTAGCACTTCTAGATAGTTGTTAGTTAGGGTTTAGCAAAGATCCGTAAAGTTAGTCGATGTTAACTTGAACAAAATGATTGTTTTTCCTATTCCGCCTCCCCGCATGATGCGGGGTGTCTAACGTCGACTTACAGTGGTATCAGAGCCTAGCTAAACCATAACTAGCATGTTAGCAAAAGTCTTTTGAAATTCGATCGCAAAACGAACCCGAAAAAACGACATTTTCATATAGTTTCTGCCGATTTTAAAACGCGGTCTAAAAATTTTTCAGGGACCCTTAAAAACACAAGCAGGGTTTTTTAAGAATTGTGAAGAAATTTGGGATCATGATTCGACCAAACCACCGTGGAACCGCGGCCGATACAAGCGATCCGCCGTGGATCCGCGGCCGAGTTGACACCGAGTCAACCCAAATTTGCTCAGTTCTTCTTCAGTATTGATGTTGTATTTTCTGGGATGTTTTGTTTCTGCTCAGGTTTTATGTGCACAGAGAATTGTTTGGGGTGGATTCATAAATATTGCTTGATCGAAATTCTAAGATGTTTGGCAAACTGGATTATATTTGTATTGTGTTTAATGTGTTCGTAAATCTCTCCTAACTGCTAGTATGTCGGTTAGCAGGGGGTTGCACATTTCTGTAATGGTTTCTACTAGTTTGTGAATATGAACTTGTTGGATTGTTGTGAATGGATAGCTGGGGATGTGAGACGAGTGTTTCTTTCATTCAAATGTAAATTGTAATTTGTTGTAATATTCTTTTGCGGGGCACATCCGGGTTGAGGTTGTAGCCAACGTTGTATTATTTCATTTACTGTTTTCTGCTCCTACGATAGACCCAAGATGGGGAGTGCAAACTACCAGGTACTTTGAAGTGTTTAGTGGCCTACTCACGTCGTTGAGGGAGACCGCTTCAGTTCGGGTACTTGGCGGGTAGTTTGCCGTACCCGTAGGGGTCTAGGGTGGGGGTTTGGCTATTCATCGCGACTGTGTAATCCATCTTTCATTGCAGGCTGAAAAGAAATGCGGATTGCTTGTATATCCAATATGTTCATCTGTGATCTGGAATGCCTATTATTGCGTCTGACGAATGTACAATATCTATATAAGATATCTAGTAGGCGTCACTTATGTTTTGCACCCGCGCTAGTCCAGCCCCCGCTCTGTCGTTAGTTAAGTAACCTAACGGGTGAATGACGGGCCCAGTGGCGAATGCCGATGGCATAAGAGGATGTTATATTTTCGTTGTTTTCTGCAATGATAGGTTAATTGATGGGACGCATTATATTAATGCAAAGAAAATAAACCAATGTTGAATCTTCGGAACAGTTTAAAAGAAACCACTCGGTTATTTTAAAACAGAAGATATTTTTTTAATTCCGGAGCTTAAACCACTCCTTTTAAAAGCTATATGGTTCCTTCGATCATATCAAGTTCACTACTTTCACGGTTTCGCCAAAACCATTCGTAACCCTCCGTCATTTCATTTGGGTATTCAGTAGTATTCAAGCTATGTATTTTGACCAACGCCAAGGCATAGTGTTTGGTAGCTACTGGGTATTCATTTGTTGCATAGATAGATGAGTTAGTTTGGGACAGTCGTACTGCCATTTGGCCAACGTCAGGGGTATGTATGGATGGGTTCAAATTAACAAGATAATGATGGGTAGAACTTGACATGTGACTTATGACATTTTGACCAACGTCAAGGTCATAAGAGCATGGGGCAGAAATCCATATTGGGAGTTTCTAAAGAAACTGAAACTTGCTAAGAGATTGCATACCATTTGGAGTGTGATAATTTTGGTAGGATTCCTTCAGCTTTATCACACGATGATATTTGGATCCCGATCCTACTGTCAGTATATGCTACTCATCAGGAGATTCTTTCACTTAACGATCAATGCTATAAACCAAGTAGGTGTCGAAAAAGGTGTCGCGGGGCTACGCCCGTAGAGAAAAGAGGTTATTTAATTAAGGAACTTCGCGAAAGCGTCGTAAAACCTCCTTCAAAGTACCGACACCGGCCTGGCTGAACGGTTAAGCAAGTATTGTACGGTGAGAATAGTCCTGACCAGTTCTTCCTTTTTGGTTTGAGGAGGAATTCGAGAAACAGTGGGAGCCATCCTGTTTAGATAAAATAAAAACCACTCTAAACTTGCCAGAGCATCATGCTAAAGTGTTCCCTCTCTTTCTCATTGCAGCGACCCAGAATATGACAGGCCTTAAGTTATTATTAGATAAAAATATTTTGACAGGGCCAAACTATAATGATTGGTTCCGAAATGTTAAGATGGTTATTACCTATGACAAATTGGGGTATGTCCTTACTACTAAGGCCCCTGCCGTCCCAGGTCCTGAATCCAGTATCACGGATAAGAAAATCCGCAAGACCTGGGAGTTAGACTGGGCGAAGGCCAAATGCATCGTGCTTGCCTCTATGAATAATGAACATCAAAGGAGGCACGAGAATATGGATCTAGAATCCATATTTCTCCACACCAAGGAACTGTATGGAGAGCAATGTCGTATAGCTAGATACGAGACCTCGAAGAACTTGTTTCAGTCGAGGATGGCCATCGGATCATCTGTAGGGGAACATGTTCGAATGATGATTGGCTATATTGAAGAGCTCGCAGACCTCGGGACAACATTAAAGAACGAGTTGTATACAGACTTGATTCTCCAGTTCCTTCCTTCCACCTACGCCCAGTTTATCTTGAATTTCAACATTCAAGGTAAAGAAGTTAAACTTCCAAAACTCCTTAACATGTTGAGGAGTGCAGAGGGCACCTTGCAGAAGGCAAGGGAAACACCCACTATGTTTGTTCGTGGTGCTTCCTCTTCCAGGTCCAAGGCAAGGGCCAAAGGAAGGAAGAAGAAGGCCGCTACCAAACAGTGAGGTGGTGTTGGTAAGGTGGGAGTCAAGGGAAAGTCAAAGGTTGAAGAACCAGTAGTAGCAATGGACGAGTGCTTCCACTGTCGTAGGAAAGGCCATTGGAAGAAAGATTGCAAAGCTTGGATTGCCAAGAACCAGGACCCGAGGCAAGTTGTGGCTTCGGCTTCAGGTGTGTTTGTAATTGAAAATTGTCTGTCAATCAACATTACTTCCTGGGTATTGGATACGGGATCAGGATCTCATATATGCAATTCTTTGCAGGCACTGAGAAACCGTAGAGTGCTGAAGGTTGGTGATATGACCCTCCAGGTTGCTAACGGAGCTAGCGTGAATGCTGTGTCCGTAGGAGATTATCATCTTGGATTGACGAGTGGACATATTTTGGTTTTGCGCAACTGTTTTTGTGTACCTAGTTTAACATGTAATATCATATCGGTATCGTTGTTATCAAAAGAAGGTTATGATTTTACGTTTGTAAGCGATGTTGTTAACATCCACCGTAATTATGGTTTGATTGGGTCCGGTACACTTGATAACGGTATATACGTGTTAAACCAATTACAGATTTTCAATGTCCAGAACACACTAAAAAGAAAGTCTCCAGAAATAAATCAGGCTTTCTTATGGCATTGTAGACCGGGTCACATCAATGAGACAAGGTTAACTAAGTTACATAGAGAAGGATATTTGGATCCGTTCGAATATCAATCTTATGCAACTTGTCAATCATGTCTCAAAGGAAAGATGACAAAGACTCCATTCACTGGACATGGAGTAAGAGCGAGTGAGCTCTTAGGACTCATATACAGCGATGTATGTGGTCCAATTCTACATATGCAAGAGGCGGTTTTTCATATTTCATTACTTTTACGGATGATTACTCTAGGTATGGATTCATTTTCTTGATAAAATATAAATCCGAGGCCTTTGAGAAATTCTGAGAATATAAGAATGAAGTAGAAAACCAAACCGGCAAAAGTATCAACACACTGAGATCTGATCGAGGTGGTGAATACTTAAGTGCCGAGTTCCTGGGTTACCTAAAAGAGAAAGGAATTCTCTCTCAGCTTACTCCTCCATACACTCCACAACATAACGGTGTATCGGAGAGATGGAACCGAACCCTATTAGATATTGTACGTTCCATGATGAGTAATGCTGAGTTACCACGATCTTTCTGGGGTTATGCACTAGAATCAGCTGCATATCTTTTGAACAGGGTTCCTACCAAGACTGTGCCTACCACACCATATCAGATGTGGAGTGGGAAGAAACCCTATCTTCAGTATCTAAAGATATGGGGATGTCTAGTTTTTGTTAAAAAGCAGCATGCGGACAAACTCGAGGCACGCTTAGTACAGTGTAAGTTTGTAGGAGATCCAAAGAACTCCAAGGGGTATTTTTTCTATTACGCAGAGGAACAAAAGGTTTTTGTTTCTCGTAATGCCCATTTTCTAGAAAAGCAATTTTTAGAAAAGGAAACAAGTAGGAGCGCAATAGATTTGGAAGAAATTCCAGAACCACAAACTACTACTGAAAGTTTGGTAGAGCCAGAAGTTCTAGAAGAACAGGACATTCCCGGAACCCTCCGCAGGAGTAGTAGGCCGTCTCATCCGCCTAAGAGATACTACGGTTTTCTCATAGATGGGGATAGAGAGAATTGCGTCATTGATAATGATCAACCTATTAGCTTCCAGCAGGCCATCCAGAGTGGCGACTCGGTAAGATGGCTGGATGCAATGAGGACCGAGATGGAGTCCATGTACACCAACAAGTATGGACTTTGGACTTTGCTCCAGATGGGGAAAAACCCATAGGATGCAAGTGGATCTTCAAGAAAAAGATTGGTGTAGATGGACAGGTAGAAACCTATAGGGCTAGACTTGTTGCAAAGGGTTCCTGGTTTGGACTATGACGAAACTTTTTCTCCAGTGGTTATGCTCAAATCCATTCGGATCCTTCTTGCCATTGCTGCCTTCTATGATTATGAGATCTGGCAGATGGACGTAAAGACGGATTTTTTAAATGGCAATTTAGAAGAGTGGGTCTATATGGATCAACCAGAAGGTTTCAATCAGAGTGGGAGCAGCGGAAAAGTGTGCAAGTTGCTTAAGTCCATTTATGGACTAAAACAGGCATCGCGGAGTTGGAACATCTGTTTTGATGAAACGGTCAAAGAATATGACTTTATCAAAAATCCAGATGAACCATTTATATATAGTAAAATTGTAGCATGAACTATCGTATTCGTCGTCTTGTACGTGGATGACATTCTCTTAATATGAAATGACATTCCTATACTACAATCTGTCAAAGGATTCTTGTCACACAGGTTCTCCATGAAAGACCTGGGTGATGCCTCTTACATTCTGGGGATCCAGATCTATCGTGATAGATCTAAGAGAATGTTGGGACTTTCGCAGTCCAGATATATCAACACTATATTGAAAAGATTCAGTATGGAAGATTCTAAGCGCAGTAATTTACCGGCTTGTCACGGAATCACCCTATCCAAAGAGATGTCTCCCAAGACTGATTTGGAAAGGGATCGCATGTCAGTTATACCCAACGCTTCTGCGGTAGGGTCTATAATGTATGCGATGTTGTGTACCAGACCAGATGTAGCTTACGCACTAAGCGTGGTAAGCCGGTATCAGTCAGACCCAGGGGAGAAGCACTGGATAGCAGTAAAGAACATTCTCAAGTACCTGAGAGGGACTAAGGATATGTTCTTGGTTTACGGCGGAAAAGACCTCCAGATCGAGGCTTTTGCTGACTCCGGCTTCCAGAGTGACAAGGATGACTCCAAGTCCATGTCAAGTTATGTCTTTACCCTCAATGGAGGGGCGGTGTGCTGGAAGAGTTCCAAACAGGACACCGTTGCTGACTCGACGATGGAAGCGGAGTATATAGCTGCTTGCGATGCCGCAAAAGATGCAGTCTGGATGAAGAAGTTCCTAACAGAACTTCAGGTGGTTCCTACCATTGTTAATCCAATACCGCTGTATCGTGACAACAACGGCGCTATAGCTTTAGCGAAGGAACCCAGGTCCCATCAGAAGTCCAGACACATCTTAAGGCGGTATCACCTGAACAGGGAGATCATAGATCGCTAGGAGATCGAGGTCCGGAGAGTTGCTACAGAGGAGAACACTGCAGATCCATTCACAAAGGCCTTACCTTAGACACAGTTCAAGAGGCTATTCAAAATGATAGGTCTTCGATATGCCAGAATATGGCCCTAGTGCAAATGGGAGATTGTTAGTGTATATGCCCTAGGGGCCATTATTGTATCATTCTAGCTTGTATATAACTTAATGGAAGCTTGGGATATTCACAGTTGTATTAACAGTCTTGCTCAATATATTAGTATGCTACTTGGTTTATATCTATCTTAATATGTGTATATGTTTCTTTTAGCATATCGCGAATACATATTGATAGAGCCCTTAGATTTTGCTTGACTACCAGTGTTGTGATGGAAGTCACACTAGTGGGAGCTGGGTAGTCTACAAGAACATCCTTTTTCAGGTCTCTAGTTGTAGGAATATCGAGACAGGGCATCGATACTCCAGAGTAGACTAGTGTATACGCTTCTCATCCCAGCAGGGGAGATGGTCTGTTCCACAGCCATTAGTACGTTGTACTGAAGATAGTATGCAGGTGCTCATTGGGTTACGGGTACACCAGGCAGGATTCGTAGGAAACTGTTGGTTGGTATTATACCCGTCGTCAGTTAACAGTTCCCAGGTGACATGAGTACAGTATAGTCCGTTGACTTGATACTGCTGCTTCGCCTCGAGTGTGTTCCCACCGTTCTTAGATTGCTACCCTACCACGGCTCAAAGGAGTCGTGCAAACAGGTAGCAGTTAGGTGTAGTCCCGAAGCACTTGGAGGCAGTGGCAGTTAGATAGGATTTGTCTCTCCCGGTATTGGGAGTTGATATCGCACTGTGTTTGGAGAGCCATTACGCAAAGTCCCTGGCCAGGGCAAACGAGATTTACTGGTAGAATTTCCAGTAGCTTCTCAAGGTGTAATGGGCTTCACTCTGACACAAATTATACAGCTTTTAGGGGACTAACGCTTGCCGCCCCCTAGGCCCGATATGTGACAGTCTTAGACGAACAGACCGGACTGTACGGAGATTGTCACATCAGGCTCAATAGCAGTTCGGATGGGTTTCCTCATCGGCCTTCTTATCGACATCTACCTGGGGACCGTTACGTACAGCTAGTACCGCTTGCGTCCTGTGGTTAAACCCACTGCCAGCGTAGTGTCGAGTCTTTAGAGTCCCACACAAAGAGTTTCCCTGCTTCAGGCGAAACGATATAGAGGTCGTATGGTTTTACAACAGGGTTCGGACATATACGTGTACTTGTGCACGTATGATGTTTAGACAGATTATACTAGCGGGCTTTAGTTTAAGCCAGATTCTAGTATTAGATTATTGGATTTATACGGTCTCAGTATATCCGTGTTTTACGGATGGGAGGGGAATTCTCGTAATTAGTCGAGAAGTTTCTAGAAGAAAGGTGAGGTGGAGAGCTTATGTGTAATTTGCATTAAATGAATTAGTGACTCATGAGATGATTCATCCAAATGAGTTAATGAAGCATTAATTGTTTTAATGACTCATTAGATGATTCATTCATTTGTATTAAATGAAGCATGAAGATATTTGTGCAAGATATTTGTGCAAGATATTTTATGCTTCATAATATATACACAATTGAGTTATAATTCATTTCATTCTCAACAAACACATTCTCTCTCCTCAAGCTCTCCTCTTCTTAAAACTAACCCTAATCCACTCATGTGTTGAGATCCCAAGGGTTAGCAAGACTAATAGATCCTTAATCCACTTCCATATCTTCTAGGTCACTTGGATTAGCAATCCTAGCCACTTAGTTACCTCAAGTAAGAGGTTAAAGCTTGGAGGAGGAACTCTCGGGTGGATCTTCTATCACATCGAGGAGGTCGACGAGGAGGTGAACAAGAAAGACTAGTATCTTGAGATATAATCATCTATCATAGTAGTTTAGCACTTCTAGATGGTTGTTAGTTAGGGTTTAGCAAAGATCCGTAAAGTTAGTCGATGTTAACTTGAACAAAATGATTGTTTTACGTATTCCGCCTCCCCGCATCATGCGGGGTGTCTAACGTCGACTTACAGTATAGCACCCCCGCAGTTCGTAGTATAGAACGCAAATGCGTTATGTTATATATATGGATATATACTTAAATGATATTATTAAGATGTGTATACTTAGCTAATTGCTTTAGAAGACTTTGAATGATAGTGTCGTTAGTTAATTTCCTAGTCGCGAACCCTAGAATAAGGTTTACAAACACGCAAACACACACTTTGCATTCATTTATTTACTTGTGCGTATATGGGATATGTACATATATATAAAAACACATAGGTATGGGACTATGTGTGTATATGTCACGACCCGAAAGTACGGAACATGACCGGCACTTAAACTACGAACGTCTCGAGGCGTACGTAATCTAAGTAAACCGAAAACCCAGAAATCCAAACCAAGAAAAGATGTAGAGTGAAGGAAAACCAATTTAAATCAAGTAGTTTTAATAGCATAAGCCGAATTATGCGGTTTTAAAAAAAACATCAAATATTTCCTGAAAATTTCAGCAGAGTCTCCTTTGTAAAACTGGCCCCCAAACGGGATACAACATGAATAGTATACGAAATCAATAAAAAGGCATCCCTAAGCGGGAGCTAGCTCTTCGTCAATCGACGGTCACAACCACACAAGCAATATAATATACAACGCCAACGGCGAGGATCAAAATTCAAAAGGAAACTCAAAACCATAAGAAAACCACAGAAATATAACGCGCGACTCTAAGGTCGAAGGAATAACATCACTGGTCTCTATCTCAAAATAAATACATGTTTGGTTGATGGAACTTCTAGATACAACAGAGTAATAATATACAAGTTATATAATGGAGGGGTACGATACAAGTAAACCTACCTACTAGCAAATCACCCGAAGGAAACTATGCCCGCAAGCCGTAATGAAACCTGTGCGGCAAACCTGCAAGAAACTGGGGCACAACGGGGGTGAGTTGCCAACTCGTGAATAGAAAAACATCTACGCACAGAAATCGTATAAATAACGCAACCTAGGTCAATGATCAGAATATATCCTCAAATATATGAATAACATGCAGCCTATAACAATGGCTAGGGTAATATCTAACCCGAGTGTGATCTCATGTGCCCGTGTCAGTGCCTCAGGTAGCAATATATCATATGAATGAGGTATGAATGCATAGAACAGAATGCATGTGCTGAGGAAAATTGCTTTCATAATTCAGTGAGATTTATGTATTTTAAAAGTGAGGTACCATAAATGAAATCAGCATAAAACAGTGCCCAGTATCGACACAAAACAAGTGTCCAAATATCTCGATATCTCTGTATCACAATCGCTGTACCTCAAAATCTCAAATCACAATATCTAGAGCGCCGTCATTCCAGACCGGCCCCTACCATCCATCTCAAGACCACGACGGTATCCTCCGGATATCCGACGCATATCCGACGCGTCGGGTAATATCACCGGTCGGTAGTGCTCCCCTGCCGGGCTCAACGTCAACAACACATTTCTCTTGCTCCGGGGTACCGCACCGGGTCCACCATGTACCCGAAACGTTTCCTCCACTCCTCGAATTGGGTCTCGAAATCTATCAGCAAACTCATGGTGGACGACTCATACATCATGGGAAAACCGCACTTTTTATTTTAAAAGAGAGAAAAGGTTTATTTATGTTTTTGCGGTTTTCCTCCAAATCCAAGAAATCTCATGAAATCCGAATCCAAGTCATAAATAGCATGTAAACAGTGAATATAGGCATGAGAATCCATGAATGCGACACAACAGTGAATAATAACATGCATGATGTAGTAGGCAATAACTACAATGTCTAACTAGCATATAAGGCAAGTACACTAATATCATGTCTAAACTATTAGCTAACAACCTATGTCAAATGAAATATTATTTTCTAATGTGTTCGTGACATGGCAATTACCGATGAAGATGTGTGTGAGCCGGCAAGTAAGTGTACGTGGTACATACGCGTCATCGGTAATGGTGCTAGTGTCCTAACAGCATGATATTAATAATAGGAGTATGAAACATAATATAAGCATGCGATGCGAAGCGAACCACAATAATGAGCGGGAGCTGAATACTAGACGCAACTATAACTAATCTGCATTAATCTAATATAAGTCCTACAAATGGTGCCTTTTGAAATAACACGAATCATGGGGTTTTGAAAATAGGGGCTACGGTGTTTTTATGAAAAGATACGTCTTTTGAAATATCCGTAGGATCGCTTGGGCTGTCTTTTAAAATACCCATGATTCGTTAGTTTTTGAAATAGGTAAGAATCGAATCTAATCTAACAACTAAACTAAACTAAAGGGCTAAGCTAACAAGCTGGACTACAAGTAAGGAAACCGCCTAACATCTGAGTCGATACATATACATACCTATATATATATTAGTCAGTGATCCCGCCTCAATAATATCATATCCGATACCATATCTATAATCAGACATACCAAGTCAAGAGAGCGGATCAATTATCAAAATATAGCTCGTACGTAAATCCGTCGTACGGCATCCCCAAATCTGGGTACGGGTTAATATCACATTCATCATACTATTCACCTGGTATCCTCTTTATCAAATATCATGATCGGGGTACTGATCTACGTCTAGTACAATACTGATACCGCCTAAGTATGCATGCACGTGTGTGAAACACTACGTCAAGGACCCGCTACAACGTCATGTCGTATCTCAAATACGAACCCTGCTATATCACCGATCTCACGGCCTCAAATCAAATCTCATCGACTCATCATAAATCCCAAGTACTATCATCATTATCCATGCATGCGTATATGAATGTACATATGCATAGTCCCATACCCACGCATATATACATGTATACACATCCCAATCTGCGCACAAGAAAGTAAAGTATGCAAGTCTGTGCGTGCGTATGTGGGTATAACAACTACTCTGGGGTTTCGCAACTAACCCAAAGCTAATCCATGAACACATAATCATAACATGAATAAACATTCTCGTATCATAAAACACCTATATAAACATATATATATAAGCTACACTACGGACTGCGGGGGTGCTATACGCCATCCACCCGATTTCTCCCCGTAGATATAAATCTACTCACCTGGTCCTCGCTCGCCGGTGCCGACATTGCCACGCGCTTGCTTGTCGTCTCGAAGTCCACATGGGGTACCTACATATCATAACGTACTGTGTCGTATTAAAATCCGACTCATGACTAAAACGATACATGAATCCCACATAGGTCAAAACCTATGGTTGCATTCACAAATCAACCCAAAAACCCTCGACGTCGGCGTACAAACGCCAAACCATCGAGAAAAACCTAAATACACTCATTTGCACATTCACGAACACTAATTTTAATATAAAATAGGTTAAAACTCACAAAAACCCCAATTTGACTTAAAAAGTCATTTTTCCGAAAATCTAGCAAGCACAATTCGCCGTTTTAGTACGAAACTCGATGTATAAACGAATCTAGCAGCCACAATATTCACTAAATATTTTAATTAAGTCATAAAAACAATTCCCAAAATTTAATCTCATTAATTTCCATAAACGTTAAAATTCTAGTTTACAAAATACCTAAATTTTAACAATTTTATAGCAAAAATACACAAACTACAATCTAGCTTGGATTTTCATGAACTAAAAGCATTAAACCACTCAATATAATCTTTATAATGACATGAAACCTAAATTTGAATTTTATCTCATAAGAATATAATTATTTAAGAAACCTAGTTTACCAATTATATAATTATCACTTATAAATCAACAAATATGCAAACTAGCAACTTAAATTGGATTTAGCATAACATTAATATGTCAATTATATCACATAAACTAAATCTCACAACACAAAATACCAATTTGAAATCAAACCCCTCTCTTGAATTTTAAATCATGCACCTAGAACTAATTAAAAAACTAATTAAACAATTAATTAAGCTAACCTAAGCAATTAACAACACATTAAGCAAAATGTTAGAATTTATACCCAAATAATTTGAAGATCCCACAAGCACACTTAGCCTCCCAAATTGAAATCTAAATCCCTAGATCCATGCTATGGTAGCCAAGGGAAAATGGGTAGGAGGTGGATTTTGATTTGGATTTTTGCTTGAATTTTTGTGGATTTTTCAAGCATTTTTGATGAACTTTTTTAAAGAGAAGGAGATGAAGAATGAAGGGGCTGTTGTGGGTTCAGATTTTGGCCAGAATTGGTGGGGATTGGGTGAGGGAGGAGAGAGAGTGAGGTGGGGAAAGTCCACTCTAGTCAAAGTCCACTCTAATTCTATCATTTTCTACTCTTTTCTTTTTCTTTTCTTTTGAAAAAACAAGTGATTGGAGAGAGGGAGAGGGGGAGGGCTGTCATGGTAGGGCCGGCTACATGGGGAGAGGGTGAGGTGTGGGTGTGTGGGTTAGGAAAAAGATAAATGCTAAACACCAATTCCCATTAACACTAATTTCACCGAAAAAAGCTTTTTTCTTCGATATTTTCTAAACCGTTTGGGCAAACGATTTCGTTTCAAAAACCACATGATAAAATTTTATTTAATGTTTTATGATGCAAAAAATTTGTTTCAACTCATTCCAATTTGTAATTTTCCCTAATTAAATGTATTAGTGACGGCTTAAAATAATATTAAAATAATTAATTTCGGAAAATTTTTCAGAAAATTTGAAATTTCACCAGTGGCTCAATAAACACCAAATACTAGCAATTACATAGCTAGAATATGTATATTTAATTTTATAATAAAAATATTTGCATTTTGACTTTTTACAGAAAACCCTCTTATTTTACCGTTTTTTCGAAATTTCACCGAAACGATTTTCAAAACGTTACAGTATATATATATATATATATATATATATATATATATATATATACATACATATACATGGATAATGAAGATAGTATATGGTATTTGGAGATGAGTCGATGAGATTAGGCATGGTGCCATGAGATCGGTGATATGACGTGGTTCGTATTATGAGATATCACACGATATTATAGCGGGTCCTTGGGCAATGTGTTTCGTACACACGCATATATATAGGTAGATGGTATGAGTATTGTACTAGACTTAGATCAGTAACCCCAGTTCATGATATATGATGATAAGGATACCAGATGAATAATGAGATAAATGTGATATTTGACCCATACCCAGAGTTGGGATGCCGTACGATGGATTTACCATACGAGCTATGTTGATGATAGATCCGCACTCTTGATTCGAGGATGTCATATTATATAGAGTATCGTATGGGATACTATTGAGGCGGGATCACCGACTATTATATATATATATATATATATATATATATATATATCGACTCAGACTTAAGTGGTTTTCCTTACCCTTTTCGATTAGTATGTTAGTTTAGTCCTGTAGTTACTTGTAGAGGTTAGACTAGACTTGATTCATACCTATTTCAAAACTAATGAATCGTGAGTATTTTAATGACAGGACAAGGGATTCTACGGATATTTCAAAGGACGTATCTTTTCTTTAAAACACCGTAGCCCTTATATTCAAAACACCACGATTTGTATTATTTCAAATGGCCAAACAGTATGACACACATATAGAAATGTAGATTCCTTATTGTTGCATTATTATTCATGTTCTGCATATTATTGCTGCATTTACTATACAATTACCATTTATTCTGCTGTTCGCATTGCATTGCATGTCTATATGTATTTTCGTGAGAAATGATGAAACCTGTTGTTAGGACACCAGCACTATTACCGATGATGCGTATGCTCCACATACATTTGCTTGCCGGCTTACACACATCATCATCGGTAATTGCTATGTCACGTACACTTTAGACAACTTTACTTCGTTGACATATCTTGCTAGCTGATAGTTCCTATATGTTATTGTTTTCATATACTAGTTTAGATATTGCATTTATTATTGTGGTATTCATGTTTTATCATATATTCATTCTCATGCAATATTATAGGGCCAGTCCGTGTAGGGTTCCTAGGCACTCTAAAGAGGTCTCACAAGGCATCAACTATGCCAATTTAAAAAATTACGGTGCCGAGAAACCCTAAACTACGGATCGTTGGCTAGAAATCTAGGCGAAAAAGAAACTAGTTAACAACTTAACTAAAGTTTAAACGGAAATACAACCTTTGTAGATCCGGTACTCCACCTCCATAGCTCCGCAACGAAGTCCCCTCGCTGTCCAAATGAATTCCCGGGCTCTAGCGTCGGCTTCGTCGGAGAAATGGCGAGCTAGGTCGTCGATGTCGATGCCGAAGATGATCTACGTCGAGGCATCGCTAGATCAAGCTCCAACTTCACCAAGTCAAGAAAACTTGTGAAGGAAACACACTCTACTACTTGGCAAGAGGTAGAGGATGAAGAAATAGGAAGTGGGTTCGCTTTAGAATTGGATTTCTCACTCATTTTCATCAATCACCATTGATGAAGAAAGGTTTTCTTCAATGAAGAAGAAGAAGAAGAAGATGAAAAGTCTTATGATAAGTTATTCTCAAAAGAATAATAAAAAAGGAAACTTATCATAATCTTAACCTTAGTTAGTTGTAGAGAATAGACCATGGTAAGTTATGATGGTTAGGGTTAAGCAAGAGACAAGAATGGTTAACTAAGTCAAAGCTTCATGAAAGTTCATGAACAAACAAAGAAAGCCACCATTATCCTCTTATGCCAATTATTTTATTTCCAAAAAGAATAAATGAAAAAGATAAATAAATGAATAAGGAAAACCAAAACCCTAACCATTTAAATAACCATGGTTTAATTCTTTACACAAACCAAGTAAGTATGCATCATCAAACAAGATACAATCATGTGCACAAAACTATATCAAATATACAATGTGCACATCCGAGCGAGAAAATCCATTTAAAGTGAACCGATACTAGTTAATGCAAAGTAATATATCAAATATATAATTATGCATTAAATCATTAAATCAACGCTTGATTTAACGATCCGGTCATATCGCATATAGCCGACTAGTATCCTATGCATCGGCTTATCGAATCAATACTTGATTCGATAACTAGGTTATATCGCATATAACCAATCGATATATTTATCGCGAGAATGAAATACGGTATCATATACACGCATGATTCTCGGTCCCGCACATATCTCATATGCGCTCCTATTTCGTTTCGCTTGAGCCATGAAACCTCTGTGTAGGACTCTAATGACTCGTCAATACGCCGGCAGTAGGTGATCATCATATCAAACACCCACAAGCCGCAAGCGGTCTGCTAAACGTAACGGCCACCCGGGTATTGAGCGATCAGAAGATCGACGAGCAAGCCCGCTCACACTCCAGTGAATCCAACCAGTAACACTACCGTACAGTCCGGTCTGATCATCTGATATGTCGCATATCACGCCTAGGGGTGGTAAACGTCAGACCCCAATAGCTCGATAAGTCGTGTCGATATGAGGTCTATAATAATTCGAGAAACTACTGGTAACACTTACCAGTAAATCTCAGCAACCCTGGCCAGGGATTTCCTGTTATAGCCAATCGAACACAGCGCAACATCAACTCCCTATACCGGGAGAGACGAATCCCCTCCTATCGCTCATTTCCTCCATGTGACTCGGGACTGTACCCAAAAACAACCGTTTTGCACGCCCTCTTGGACGTGGTAAGATGGAAATCAAAGCACAGTGGGAACCACAGAAGACTCTATGACGATCTCGGGTTAACAGACTACTCTGTACCAGTGTCACCAGAGAACTGCCATCTGACGTAAGGTATAATACCATCTGGGAGTTCTCGGCGAGTCCGTCCAGTGTACCCAGTCTCTACTGAGCACCCGTATATCTCCTTTGATATCAAACACCAATGGATATTGGATCATCCATCGCCCATCTGTATGGGTCGAGAAGGTACACGCTAGTCTACTCTGGTATATCGATGCCCTGTCTCGATACACCCACGACTAGGGACTTTGAAGGATGTACTTATAGACTACCATGTCCCCACTAGTATGATCCGCATCATAGTTTAGGTAGTCAAGTACACATCCTAAGGGCTTTACCAACATGTAACAGAGAGACAATTAGTGTACACGTTAAGGCAAAAATCAACCAGATAGCATACTATCATGTCGAGCAAGAAAGTCCTCCCTATATATGTCCCAGCATCCACTACAATATACATCCAATGTACAGTAATGGCCTCTAGGGCATACATATAACTAACAATCTCCCACTTGCACTAGGGCCATCTGTAGCAGTGGTTGTAGTATCTCATACTCAACCATCCCATAAAATTCTCTCTCTGGGAACAGGCTTTTGTGAGTGGATCCGCTGTGTTGTCCTCTGAGTCTACTCTCCTAACCTCGATCTCCCTGGAGATCAACCATCTCCATGATCAAGTGATACTGCCTTAGAATAAGTCTGGATCACTGATGGGACCGGCGTTCCTTGGCATAAGCCACAACTCCATTGTCACACAATGGGAGGAACATAGTTCATCTCATGAACCAATATACACCCAAACAGCCTCTTTGGTAGCATCTTAAGTAGCGATGTATCCAGCCTTTATCGTCTAGTATGTCACGGTATCTAGCTTGGAACTCTTCTAACATACCGTCCCTTTACTGAGGGTATAGACAATGCCTGTGACTGACATTCAGTCGTCTTTATCACCCTGGAACACTTCCAGTGATTTTCCCCAGGATCAACTGATACCATCTCACTACAACTAGTGAGTATCCTAACATCTATTTAGATCTATCTCATAGATCCAAAACCCAGGATTTAGGAGGTATCACTTTGATCCTATATGGAGAATCATGGTGATAAGCGGAGATTGATTGAGCGTAGCATAGGAAACTCCTTCCCTATCAAGAGTATGTCATCCACGTACTCTACGAGGATTGTCACCATACTCCCTACTACCTTTTTGTATATACAAGGTTCATCTACCATTTTGATGATGTCAAACTCTTTGACCGCTTCATCAAAACAGATGTTCCAACTCCGCGATGCCTGCTTTATCCTATAAAGCATCTTGCACACGTTTCCGCTGCTCCCACTGTCTACGAAGCCCTCTGGCTGTGTACTTATAGACGTTCTCTTCTAAAACATCATTTAGAAAAGCAGTCATGGCACCCAACCGCCAGATATCGTAGTCATGGTATGTAGCCGTGGCAAGTAGGATCTGGATGGACTTAAGCATAGTTACTTGAAAAGGTTTCATCATTATCCACACCTGGTCAATGATGCAAACTTTAACAAGTCTAGCTTTGAAAGTCTCAACTTTTCCATCTACACCAAGTAATCTTCTCAAGATATACTTGCTCCTGATGGGGATTTAACCCTTTAGATATAGCAACCAAAGTCCATACTTTGTTGGTATATAAGGATTCCATCTCAGATCGCTAAGCATCCAGCCATTCTTACAGAGTCCCACTCCTGATGGCCAGCTCGAAACTAGTTGGGTCATCATCTCATGATGCATTCCTCGCTCCTACTGTCATAGAGAAACAGAAGTATCTCTCAGGTGGGTGAGGAACCCTACTATATCGGCGGAGAGGCTGAGGTTCATTGGAATCTACTGAATCCTTTGGTTCTACCAAATCATCTGCTGTTGTTTGTATAGCTGGAACCTTTCCAGTTGTACATAACAGATCTTGCCTCGAGCTTGTCCGGATTTTGCTTTTCAGACATAGGCTGGACAACCCCAAATCTCAATTAACTTGAGAGATGGGCTCTTCCCATATCATATCAAATATGAAGTGGTAGGCAACTGATTTGATTCGAACCTTATTCAATAGGTATGCAGCTTCTCAAGCGCATAACTCCCAAAAAGGAAAAAGGTAACTCAGTAGTACTCATCATAGAGCACACCTTATCATATAGGGTGTGATTGCTCCGCCCCGATATACCATCGTGCAATGGTGTATATGGAGGAGTAATGCTGAGAGAGAATCTCATTCTCCTTTAGAATAGTCCAGGATTTCCGTGCTCAAGTATTCTCCTCCTTGATCACATCAATGGGCATAATACTTATACCCGTATATTGGTTCTGTACTTCTAACTTATTTTCTGTGAATATCTCAAAAAGGTTCGGACTTGTGTTTCAACGGGAACATAGGTCTGAATCTTGAGAGATCATCAGAGAATGTAATGAAGTACAAAGAACCGGTCTTGGCATGTGTAGACAGGGGACCTACATACATCAACATGTATCATCCCAAGAGTTTACATAACTCTTTCTCTGTTTCCAATAAACGGAGCTATGGTCATTTTATCTTTGTGACATGACTGGCAAGTTTCACAAGATGTAAGTTCAAACTGATTTAAATATGCATCTATATGTAACTTCAGCTAGTCGGGTCGCATTGATATGACCTAGTCTACAATGCCTCAAGAAGGATTCGTTCATTTCTGAACTCTTCCTCTTTTGTGTGTTCCGTATATTAAGAACTGTAGTTTGATTTAGAACATTAATGCTTTTAGATAACGTGCCTGAACCGATCAACTTTTGATATAGGAAATGTTCAAAACATTATCCAACAATACAAAATTTTACCGTTTCTTTACTAATAAAGAGACAGATATGATTTTGTATATCACGTTCGGTATCTAATAACATTCGTTCAGAATCAATGTATTGGTAATACAGGATGACAGTGACCAACAGACTTGGCTGCAACACTTGCCCCGTTTTCTGCCTCATGAAACTTATCACCCGTTCTCAGTTCTCTACCTTTCTGTAGCCCTATGTAACAGATTACATATCTGGGATCCTGATCTGGTATCACATACCCAGGACGTAAAGGATACTGAGAAACAGTTCTCTGTAATGAACACACCCGAAGATGATGCATCAGCATGCACTCTCTTCGTTTGGGCGGCACGGGAAATCTGGCATTCCCCAATTTCCTGCTCTGTCTTATAACAATTATAAGCTGGAGCGGGACCAACGTTCCCCAGCTCAGTATAACAAGCGGGTTCGGTCAATATTCCGTATTATTATCTTGATTAAGGCGTGATATGGTCGCTACCTGAAGAGAGAGAGAAGAAAACACTCAGCGTGTGCTCTTGCAAGAATAGATTGGTTATTATTTTATCTAATCAGGATGGCTCCCACTGTTTTTATCAAATCTTCCTTCAAACCCTAAAAGGAAAGACTAGCCGGGATTAATTACACACTACAAGTTCGCCAATCTTTCAGCCAGGCCAGTGTCGGTACTTTGAGGGAGGTCCCCCGTGCTTTCGCACGAACCTAATTACAGTAAACCTCGTTTTCCCAGAGGCGTAACCCCGTTGACACCTTTCTAGACACCTACTTGATCGGCTAATTGTAATATGTAAAACTCTCCCAGGAGTAACTTTTACTCGCAGCGGGTATCGGGATCCAACTATCTCATAGAAGGTATGCAATCTCATTGCAAATTTCAACACTTGAAATTCCCGATAATATTTTGCCCCTAACGTGCTATGACCTTGACGAAAGCCAACAAACCATAGCCCGCTAGTCAAGTTCAACCCGTACATTTCTTGATTGAATTAAACCCACCCGCACGACTCTTGACGAAAGCCAACAAAGCCGCACGACTACCCTAATCCAATCGCATCGTATGCTGGCAGATAAGCAGCATATAGCTACCGCACACTGCACCTTGACGAAAGCCAACAAATGCAGCACGAATACTATATACAACTTATCTGAAATGACGGAGGGCTACGACAGGTTTTTCTGAAAACCTATTGCGTAATGAACTTGATATCGTTGTAGAATCAAATGAAGTTTTGAAATGGAGTGTTTTTGAGGCTTTTCTAGTTTTGCTAAAGGAGTCACTCCCGGTGAAGGGATCGTCGGTCCTTTCCTCGTCGAATGAGGTGCGGGATATATCATATATATCACTGTGCAAAGCAAAAACTCTTAAAAGCAATCAAAAGACAAACCGAGTGTGTAGCATCTGCCAGTTATTGCTAAAGGAGTTACTCCCGGTGAAGGGATCTCGGTCCTTTCCTTATCGAATAAGGTGCAGGATATATCACATATACCGCTGTGCAAAGCAAGAACTGTAGCTACCTGTTTTATTTTGAAATTCGATTCTACAACATCTTAGGTTTCTTTTATTTCATTAATCATATTAATGAAGTCCCGTCATTTAAGTACCTAAACATCACAGATAAATACGACGTACACTTATGCCATCCGCATTCGCCTCGATGTCCCCTCGTGCACCGTTAGGTTAGGTAACTAACGGCAGAGCGGGGCAGGGCTAGCGCGGGTGTAAAACATAAGTAACGTCTATATAATATATCATATATACTATATACAGTATCTATCACAGAACATCATATGATCACATCACAGATATCGCAGCAGAAGAATCATATGAGATATTGGATATACTAGGACGTCCGTGTTTTCAATACGAGCCAGTATAAAACACGGATTCCATGGTCGTGATTGTAAGTGCACGGAGGCGCCCCGGATCGGGCCATTAAACTAGATCTAGCTAACTAGAAGATGGGTTAGAGATATACCGACGATCCAAGTCCTCCGGTCTTCTCGCCATCGTCCCGATCTCCTGCGGAATGTCCCGTCTCCTCCTCGTCGCCGGAAGTGCACCACATCGCCTACTTTGTTTACGGGCTCCCACCTCAATGCCGAGGCAACTCGGGGACGAAGCCGGCTACTCGACGTACCCAAGATTTGCTGTAGAATATAATGTGGATTGCATGTCTCATTTTGGGATTATGGAGTTGCCTTTTTGTGGAGGAAGAAGAACTTGGAGAGAGGTGGGAAAAATGTGGCATACAAAAAGAATGAATGTATCATATTTTCTCCACTAATCAAATGAATCCCTTCCATTCCCCTCCTAGGAATGGCCGGCCCCCCACCTCACAAGTGTGATTGGAGAGAGAAAGAGAAAAGTCAAGGGGGAGTGGTGGAACCATCATATAAGGGAGTGTCAAGTTATGATGTGAAGAAATGATAGCTAGAAAAGTCCAACACTCAAAACAACCATCACCATAACCAAAGTCAATCCATCATGAGAAGGAGAAGTCCATGATGGTGCTCATCATGAAAACCATCATGATACAAAAATAAGCAAAGAACCCATCCACAAATGCCTATTTGCAACAATGCAAATAAACCCTCCTCCACCAATCTTCGGCCAATGAACGGAACAATGGAAATTGGCCGAAACGGAAAGCAAACAGGCAACTCCAGAAAACTGGTCCCGTAATAAATTACAGGAAAAACCCCGATACTGTGCATACACACCCGCATTTGTATTCCGACCGAAATACAAATGCAATGAGACAAAATCTACACTGTACTAGGATCCGGCTTATACCAAAGCCGGCTAGTAATATCCGTTCAATCCTGATCCGTGCAATACCGCACGTATCTGATCGAACCCTGCCATATATCCATACGGCCTATAGTACAAACTGTCCGATCCTGATCCGTGCAATACCGCACGTATCTGATTGGACCTTGCCATATCTCTATACGGCCTCTACAACCTTTCGCCCGAAAGCTGAGTAACAGAATGTGGGGGACTCTAAAGACTCGTCAACACCTTGGTTGTGGATTTAACCACTAGCACGTCAGAGGTAGAAGCCAATACGTGACGGGCTACCAGGTACTGACTAAAAGGGACGTCTGTGAGCGAACTTAGCCCGACAACCCTACTGAGCCTGTCAGTGACAATATCCGTGCAGTCCGGTCCGTTCGTCTATGAGTATCGCATGGCGGGCCTAGGGGGTTGGTAAAAGTCAGACCCCCAAAAGCGGTACAAGTCGTGTCGGAGTGTAGCCCAGAACACCCTGAGATACTACTGGAATACCTACCAGTAAATCTCCTTGCCTTGGCCAAGGACTTTGTGTAATGGCTCTCCTAGACACAGCACGACCTCACCCCCAATACCAGGAGAGACGAACCCCTGAAGATACGCTCACTGCCTCCATGTGGCTCGGGACTGTACCCAACTAAAACCTGTTTGCACGACTCCTTTGAGCCGTGGTAGGGTAGTAATCAAAGTACAGTGGGAACTCACACGAGACAAATGACGATCCCCAGGTCGATGAACTAACCTGCACACATGTCACCAGGGAACTGCCATCTGACGTCTGGTATATGACCAACTAGCATGTTCCCGGCGAGTCCTGTCCGGTGTACTCATAACCCAATGAGCACCTGTATACATCTTAGGTGATCCAACTGACACCAGTGGCTTGTGAGACCGGCCACCGCCCCTCGTCGGGGTCTCGACTGTATACACTAGTCTACTAATGGAGTATCGATGCCCGGTCTCGAAACTCCCACGACTAGGGACCTTTTAAGGATATGCTTGTAGACCCCCAGCTCCCACTTATATGATCGCCCTCATACTGCAGGTGGTCAAGCAAGAATCCTAGGGGCTCTATCAACGTGTAATAGCGACGTGTCAGGTCACCTAAAACAGCACACGATGATAAAGGTAAACCAGATAGCATACTATCATCTCGAGTAAGACTGTCCTACCGGGATAGGTCCTCCATCAATCATTGCAATCACGTACCTGTGACCTAATAATTGACTCTGAGGGCACTATCTCCAACAATCTCCCACTTGCACTCAAGGCTAATTATTGCGATGTCGCATACTCACAGCCCGTGTGATACCGAACACCCAACTCCTCTACTGGTCAGTCTCACAAAGCTCGTTTGCGAAACTATTGCGTTCGAGGAATAGCCTTAGTGAGTGGATCCGCTTTGTTGTCTCTTTCTTTGTCTCTCTATATCTCAAGTTCGCGGAGAAAGCCATCTCCCGAAATGAGCAGTACCTGTCTTAGAATGTGTCTGGATGTCTGATGGGACATAGCTCATAAATGAACTCCAAATCCAAACTTCTTAGACTGTATCGTCAACTGAACTCAATCAGTATCCTGCGCCATGCCACCCTCAGTATTGCCTTGGACTACCTGTCCAAAATACTGCCCCTCGTCAGAAGGAAAACTATAACTCTGACAACCTCCTTGTCGTCCATGTCACCTTGGAAGCCTGGAATGATAACTGTCTCCCAAAGAGGTTATCGTTATCATATCCCTAGAACATGCACTTATGTTCTAAAACTGCTTCCGATTGTTTCTCCAGGATTGGATCAATATCAACTTATTGCATCTTGTGCAAGAACAACATCTGGTGTGGTACTTGACATCTCATGATTGACTCAATTGCCTGAGCAAGTGATCTGCCAATCATGTACGTCCCTCTCCCCTTTAGTCTGTAAGACACCATTAGAGAGGGTGACTCCATTACCAGCAGGTACACTGCCGTGCCAGGAGTCGTCCATTCTAAATACTCTTAGAATGCTGTCAAAGTACCCTGATTGGGAAACCACCCAAATCTAGATCTAATACCATAGATCTAGTAACCAGTATGTCTGATATAAAATCCATTTCCTTTGTGGAGAAACCACTGTGTGACGACCAAAGTATAACCGATTGTAGTATAGGAGTTTCTTTTCCTACTCTGTGTATGTCATCCAAATACCAGGATATCACACCCTACTACCTTCTCAACAGATCCATCTCCTATTCTGATGAAGTCAAACCCACGACTGTCACGTCAGAAATAGATGATCTATCTCCGCTACTGGTGCTTCAGTCTATAAATAGACATAAGCTACCTTTCCACCAATGCTTCCGCTGCTCCCACTGACTACGACAACCCTCTGGCAGAGTCATATACACGTACACTTCTAAAACTAGTTTAGAACGACGGTATACTCATCCTCCCACCGGGTCTCGTAGCCTGGAACAACAGCAATGGTAATTGTGGGTAAACAAGAACTTCCCTGTCACCGTCCTTGAGGCTACCGTAGTACCTCTCGGGTGCCTGAAGTTACCCACCTTATCTGCGGAGTGGCCAATGGAATGTCAATCCAGATTGAATCTTTAGGTTCCTTATCAAATCTTCAGTAATCGTTTGTGGTTCTGGAATCACTTCCAGTTCTACCATACTCCCACTACTGTTTTCTGAAAAAATCCATTTTTAATAAAACTGTGGCGAGTCTAGAACAATATTGCTATTGTTCATCCAGATGGTAGAAAGTCAACCCTCGTCATAGCCTGGGTCAACCCACAAACAGCCATTACAGAAATGTGCCTTGAGTTGTCCAGTGTCTGCTTTTAAGCATAAACCGGACAACTCCCCGTACCTTAACATCGTTAAGATGCGAACTATTCTATATCCCATATAGGAACAGAGGCACTGATTTAATTGAACCAGATTCAAATCATGCAGCTGTCCCCAGCGCATGTTAACTAAATGGAAGGAGGCCGATCAGCGTTACTCAACTTAGGAATACTTCCAATTATGAGTAACCTGAAAGAGAAGCAAGATCTCTTTAACATTACTATCAACTGAATACCATATACAAGTATCTACATCTCCGATCACTTTGAAGAATCCCGATACTTGCTACACCTGGTTCTCTACTCTATTCAAATACCTATAACTTCTCCAAATTCGGACCCTGTGTTTCCTACGAAACACCTGTCTAAAAACTAGAGAAGTCATACGTAAACTGAATATAGTACGAGGACCAACCCTTCTGTCCTGATGGACCCTGGACAACATAAAATACTCTGTATAAGTCCCTTGAGTCTGATAACTCATTCACTGTGTGTCGTAGGCTGAAAACTGTACTTATGGTTAAGAAGAATTACACCGCTGTTTAATGCTCCTTACCTAACCATCCACTGATATAGGTAAATGTCGTAGACATAATTTCAGAAAGGTATATCTCACTCTATGAAAATAGACGTACAGATATATCAATTTGAAATTGGTGCATAACTGCGGATATTCAAAACCAAATATCTGCCAACCGGCAAACAGCCCAGGTGATTTCCTCAAATATCACCGATTACAACGAATCCCGATATAATGAGGATAATCACCCAATTCCCAATAACTTACTCCCACTCATTATCTGTAAAACCATACAGATGTGAGAATCGTACCTGGTAAATACATACCCTGGAGTAAGTATCTAATTGGGAAATCAGTTTTCCTTTAACAGTACACAGTGAGACTGAAACATTGAAATGTTTCGATGGGGTATCCCGGTATTCCTAGTAATGCCTCTTCCAGATTCACGACTGTAACCGTATAATCCTTTGCCACCTCTCCAAATCCCTTTTTATGTCTTTAGTCATTACCTTCTGCACACCCCTTAGGCCAAATGGTTTTCTTCCTTCCCTACCGTTCGGCACCAGCATATGGTTTGGAAGAAGACTATCCAATAAGCATAATGGGTGTACTGTCCCAATCCTAGGAACACTCGCAATGAGAGAGGGTGAAGATAAAAGACAACCGAATAAACCTTATTCCTATTTCTCCTGGACCAGAATCCATCCCCGAACTGGAACAAGTTCCATTCGAGTTCGTATATAACCATACGATGGAGTATCCAAATAAACTGTGGATCTTCGTAGTGATACGGAGTGTTCTGGAGAAATACAAAGGTGATGTGGGAGTGGTAACGAAATATTTGATTTGGTCGTGAATATCTGTTGCAATTTACTTTGCCCTCTTACTAATCCCTTGCTTTGTCTGAACTTAATACCTTCTGTACACCATCGTTAGGCTAATTGGTTTTCTTCATTCCCTACCGGTCGGCACCAGCCTAAGGTTTGGAAGAAGACTATCCAATTTGCGTAATAGGTGTACTACCCCTAAACCAAGAAGTACTCGTATCCTGAGAGAGGGTAAAAGGAAAAGACAACTGAATAATCCTATCCGTTTTCTCCAGAACCTGAAACCATCCTCGAATAAATTCCTTCGAGTTCGTATCTAACCATACGATGGTTTTGTCCAATGGAAGTGGACGTTCATAGTAATACGGGGTGTCCTGGAGAAAAGGGTAAAAGTAGGAGTGGCAATGAGGTTTGCAACTTTGACAATCCAAAAGCCGGTGTTTAAGAAGGTTCGGTCAACTTGGTCACTGAGTCATAGTCTTAGGGTCGGGTCAATGGTCGCTGCCAAAGAGAGAGAGAAAAGAAACACTCAGCGTGCACTCTAACCTAGATCAGAATGGTTACCAATTTATCTAATCAGGAAACCTCCCACTGTACCTCAAATTCTCCTCCAAACCTAAAAGAAGAATTAGTCGGGGTCACCCGAGGAGTAAACTAACTCATCAGTGGGAATCGGGATCCAACTATCATCACATGATAACGTGACGGAATCCGCTCACGCTACCACACTCCAGAAGGTATGCGCATATCTGGCAAGTTTCAGTTCTTTTGAAACTCCCGATGTGATTTCTGCCCCATGCTCTTATGACCTTGACTAAGGCCAACAAATCATAAGTCACATGTCAAGTTCTACCCGTCATTATCCAGGTTGATTTGAACCCACCCGTACAAGCCCTTGACTAGGGCCAACAAGGCTATACGACTGTCCCAAACCAACGCATCTATCTATGCAGCATATGAACACCCAATAGCTACCAAACACTGTGCCTTGACTATGGCCAACAAACACAGCTTGAATACTATTGACTACCCATATGAAACGACGGAGGGCTACGAATGGTTTCTGGCGAAAACCTTTAACGTAGTGAACTTGATATCGTTGAAGGAACTGATAGCTTTTAAAAATATAGTGACGAAAACCGTTGCTAAAGAGGTCACTCCCGATGAAGGGATCTCGGCTCTTTCCCCGTAGAATGGGGTGCAGGATATTCTAACTGAATACCACGGTGCAAAGCAAAAGTAGTCGGCTATAGTGAAGTTAATGCCCTGACGCAAACTTCTGTCCAAGGGGTCACTCCCGGTGAAGGGATCTCGGCCCTTGCCTCGTCGACTGAGGAGCAGGATATTCCAAATGAATACCACGATGCTAAACAAAAGTGAACGTCCTTGCAATAACAGCTTTTTGAAAAGTGTTCCAACAACATCAGATTAGGTTTGTTTTTAAACTTGCATTGATCCGAATCAACGCAGTCCCATCAATTGATCACACCACAAAGAACGAAAATATACTGATGTACGTATATGCCATCCGCATTCGCCACTGGGTCCCGTCATTACCCGTTAGGTTAGCTAACTAACGACAGAGCGGGGACTGGACTAGCGCGGATGCAAAACATATACAACATCTACTAATATATATACCAATATATTATATTCGCTCAAGGCGTGAATAAAATGCAACATCACAGATATGTACAGCATCACAGAAACAATACAGATATCTGGGATCCCCGGGTTTCACAGAGCCACTACTGAAACCCGACGTTCCCCTGGTCGTGTGGATAGCCTGTGCAATGTAATCCTAGACCCCTACGGGCGCGGCAAGTCACCCGCCAAAACCTGAAGCGAGGCAGCCCCCTTCAGCGCCGTGAATGGACCACCCAGCACTTCACGGAATCCGGTAACTTGGGCACCCCTCCTGGGTCAACCTGTACCCCCTACGAGTGCGGCGAATAGCCCGCCAATCCTAGAGTGAAGCCCCCTCCGTCTCAATGCCATGAGATGTGGGCTTGTTGCCCTCTAGAACCCGGCTATCCGTGCACCCCTCCGCGGGGCAATCCAAGTACAGAAAGTAAAATATACATACAACGGGTACATCGACCGCAACCAGGTCGTGCCCCAAAATAATAATACAAACAGGCAGTGACGGCAGTCCACATGTCGGACGCTCGCCCCGCAATATCAAATGTACATAATACAACCACAACTGTACTAGCATTTCATCCAGGCTATCCCCCACGACCGATCCGCAACATCACAGCAAAAACAAAACATCAACGTGAAAATCACGTTCGCAAATCCGTCTAACCGGGCTATAGCAGTTAGACCGGATTTACCGATCAAGTGACATTCACGGTCGCAGATATAATGTAAATACTGTGAAAAATGTGTTTAAAATATCCGATCGATCAAAAATTAACAAGTGGGCCCCCAATCAAAACTGTAGCACTCACAGAAAACCTGGGCCCAATTTTAATATTCCAAAACCCATATTTTAAGCCCAGAAAGCCTCTGAAAAAAAATGGTGCAGTGATGTCTACAGTGCGCGGCGGAAGGGCGGCGGAATGGGGGTTTGTGCGGCGCTTCCGCGCTCTGACTGTGGAATCACTTCATCGAAATTTTACAGAGTTCTTAGATTTTCCAGTACATCAATATTTTACAACCTGAAAAATTTTTCGAGACCAAAAATTTTCAACAGAAACTGATGCGAAGGTAAAATGCAGTTTTGGAACTTTCGATCGATCGAAACAGAAAAACACACTACACAAAGCTAGACTAAGTTAATGGGGAGGCTCTGATACCACTGTAAGTGCACGGCGGCGCCCCGGATCGGGCCATTAAACTAGATCTAGCTAACTAGAAGATGGGTTAGAGATATACCGACGATCCAAGTCCTCCGGTCTTCTCGCCATCGTCCCGATCTCCTGCGGAATGTCCCGTCTCCTCCTCGCCGCCGGAAGTGCACCACATCGCCTACTTTGTTTACGGGCTCCCACCTCAATGCCGAGGCAACTCGGGGACGAAGCCGGCTACTCGACGTACCCAAGATTTGCTGTAGAATATAATGTGGATTGCATGTCTCATTTTGGGATTATGGAGTTGCCTTTTTGTGGAGGAAGAAGAACTTGGAGAGAGGTGGGAAAAATGTGGCATACAAAAAGAATGAATGTATCATATTTTCTCCACTAATCAAATGAATCCCTTCCATTCCCCTCCTAGGAATGGCCGGCCCCCCACCTCACAAGTGTGATTGGAGAAAGAAAGAGAAAAGTCAAGGGGGAGTGGTGGAACCATCATATAAGGGAGTGTCAAGTTATGATGTGAAGAAATGATAGCTAGGAAAGTCCAACACTCAAAACAACCATCAACATAACCAAAGTCAATCCATCATGAGAAGGAGAAGTCCATGATGGTGCTCATCATGAAAACCATCATGATACAAAAATAAGCAAAGAACCCATCCACAAATGCCTATTTGCAACAATGCAAATAAACCCTCCTCCACCAATCTTCGGCCAATGAACGGAACAATGGAAATTGGCCGAAACGGAAAGCAAACAGGAAACTCCAGAAAACTGGTCCCGTAATAAATTACAGGAAAAACCCCGATACTGTGCATACACACCCGCATTTGTATTCCGACCGAAATACAAATGCAATGAGACAAAATCTACACTGTACTAGGATCCGGCTTATACCAAAGCCGGCTAGTAATATCCGTTCAATCCTGATCCGTGCAATACCGCACGTATCTGATCGAACCCTGCCATATATCCATACGGCCTATAGTACAAACTGTCCGATCCTGATCCGTGCAATACCGCACGTATCTGATCGGACCTTGCCATATCCCTATACGGCCTCTACAACCTTTCGCCCGAAAGCTGAGTAACAGAATGTGGGGGACTCTAAAGACTCGTCAACATCTTGGTTGTGGATTTAACCACTAGCACGTCAGAGGTATAAGCCAATACGTGACGGGCTACCAGGTACTGACTAAAAGGGACGTCTGTGAGCGAACTTAGCCCGACAACCCTACTGAGCCTGTCAGTGACAATATCCGTGCAGTCCGGTCCGTTCGTCTATGAGTATCGCATGGCGGGCCTAGGGGGTTGGTAAAAGTCAGACCCCCAAAAGCGGTACAAGTCGTGTCGGAGTGTAGCCCAGAACACCCTGAGATACTACTGGAATACCTACCAGTAAATCTCCTTGCCTTGGCCAAGGACTTTGTGTAATGGCTCTCCTAGACACAGCACGACCTCACCCCCAATACCAGGAGAGACGAACCCCTGAAGATACGCTCACTGCCTCCATGTGGCTCGGGACTGTACCCAACTAAAACCTGTTTGCACGACTCCTTTGAGCCGTGGTAGGGTAGTAATCAAAGTACAGTGGGAACTCACACGAGACAAATGACGATCCCCAGGTCGATGAACTAACCTGCACACATGTCACCAGGGAACTGCCATCTGACGTCTGGTATATGACCAACTAGCATGTTCCCGGCGAGTCCTGTCCGGTGTACTCATAACCCAATGAGCACCTGTATACATCTTAGGTGATCCAACTGACACCAGTGGCTTGTGAGACCGGCCACCGCCCCTCGTCGGGGTCTCGACTGTATACACTAGTCTACTAATGGAGTATCGATGCCCGGTCTCGAAACTCCCACGACTAGGGACCTTTTAAGGATATGCTTGTAGACCCCCAGCTCCCACTTATATGATCGCCCTCATACTGCTGGTGGTCAAGCAAGAATCCTAGGGGCTCTATCAACGTGTAATAGCGACGTGTCAGGTCACCTAAAACAGCACACGATGATAAAGGTAAACCAGATAGCATACTATCATCTCGAGTAAGACTGTCCTACCGGGATAGGTCCTCCATCAATCATTGCAATCACGTACCTGTGACCTAATAATTGACTCTGAGGGCACTATCTCCAACAGTGATGAATAGCCAAACCCACACCCCTAGACCCCTACGAGAGCGGCAAGCAACCCTTCCAATTCTAGAGTTAGGAGACCCGGACTCGACTCCTCGAGTTGGTCTCCCACTGGACTCCAGAACCCGGTTACTTGTGCTCCCCTCCTTGGGTCTATCCTAGTGCGGAAAAGTAAATAATATACAAAGGGTGACATCTTCCGCAACCTGGAAGTGCCCCAATAAAAGAATATTACATACAAGTTTTTACATGAATGAAAATGAAAAACACTCATCTCACATAAAAATCCCCGGCTATTCAAACACGACGATCCAATATAACATATCCAGCAACACATAACATCACATGTCATCAACGTAAGTAAATATGCGCATCCCAATTGTCGTTGACATATAGCAACGAAACCAGCGATATCACATATTACACTTACGGTCACAGAAAAGAAAGTGTAAAACTACAACAGTTGGAATCCGCAACCACCTCAGACATCACATGCCTGACTAAATGAATTACTTAGACATCGCATGCCTAACAATTATAAACCCCGCATTTTAGTCTCAAAATCGAAAACTCTTTTCAATATCAAGTCGGGCAATTCAACAAGATTCCCGACATTTTGATCGAATGCTCGTTGCAAACTTCAGTAGGCAGCTGCACCCCCGATGCCGTCGACGAAGTGCACCAAGGCGGAACACCGCTACCGCGAACACCCGAACGGATGCTTTCGGCGACGGGGTTCTCCTACAGTCACTTGGTCGGGGCTATGGAGTGAGGCTGTCTATTAAGTTTACCCGGCGAGTATCCGCGTACGCTACGTGATTGCGACGGACTTTTGATCACATCAAAATTCCGTGGCAACCGATCAATTGAGACTAAAGTGCTATGTTTATAACATTCATTCAGTTATCTCATAACTTCTTGTGAATTCCAATTATTGTATCCCATTCCAGATAAATAGAAAATGTTAAACTTTTCGATCGAACAGTCAAACACCCAAGTTTTCCCGATACAGATCAACTCATGAAATAAGTCTAACAGCATTCAGTTCGTGCCTCAGTACCAACGGTCCAGCCGTAGAAGGGTCAAGCCAACGCCTCACATGTGGCACGCCGTACTGCCCCAAACCCGAAGGTTCAAAGGGCAGTTCAAGACGGTCACATAATCGAGTTAAGGTTTGTTGTCTTCTAGAGGGTCCATCGCGTTACTTGCACTACTTAGAACGTCGTTAAACTACGGAAAAATCCAACACTTGGAAATTTCCCGACAGGGGAAAAATTGGGTATTTATATCCGGTCGAACTTTTTAACATATTCTAAAATTTATCCGGAAAGCCACATAGACAAAATCTGATACTCCGATCGAAACACCGAATCCCCAAAACAACCCCAGAAAATTCAACTCTTGAATAAATATTAAAAATTCCCAGAAAATCCAGCACTATCAATTAGGAGTTACTGTGTAAGATTCACTGAACAATGAGGCCGTACGGCCGCGGAACCGCCGCACGAGCCATGCTCGTGCCGCGGAACCGCGGCAGGTTGATGGAGTTAGACACTCGAACTTCACAGTAACTCTTAAAATCGCCTGCTGATTTTTCTGCATATTTTTAATGTTGAAAAATCCCAGATTTTAGAAAAAAGATAGAGAGCATGTTTGGAATTGGGTTTCGGGTTCGTTCGGACTTCAAATTGCGTCTAGACTTCGCCTAAGGCTCTAGCTAGGCTCTGATACCACTGTAGGGTTCCTAGGCACTCTAAAGAGGTCTCACAAGGCATCAACCATGCCAATTAAAAAAATTACGGTGCCGAGAAACCCTAAACTACGGATCGTTGGCTAGAAATCTAGGCGAAAAAGAAACTAGTTAACAACTTAACTAAAGTTTAAACGGAAATACAACCTTTGTAGATCCGGTGCTCCACCTCCATAGCTCCGCAACGAAGTCCCCTCGCTGTCCAAATGAATTCCCGGGCTCTAGCGTCGGCTTCGTCGGAGAAATGGCGAGCTAGGTCGTCGATGTCCATGCCGAAGATGATCTACGTCGAGGCATCGCTAGATCAAGCTCCAACTTCACCAAGTCAAGAAAACTTGTGAAGGAAACACACTCTACTACTTGGCAAGAGGTAGAGGATGAAGAAATAGGAAGTGGGTTCACTTTAGAATTGGATTTCTCACTCATTTTCATCAATCACCATTGATGAAGAAAGGTTTTCTTCAATGAAGAAGAAGAAGAAGAAGATGAAAAGTCTTATGATAAGTTATTCTCAAAAGAATAATAAAAATGGAAACTTATCATAATCTTAACCTTAGTTAGTTGTAGAGAATAGACCATGGTAAGTTATGATGGTTAGGGTTAAGCAAGAGACAAGAATGGTTAACTAAGTCAAAGCTTCATGAAAGTTCATGAACAAACAAAGAAAGCCACCATTATCCTCTTATGCCAATTATTTTATTTCCAAAAAGAATAAATGAAAAAGATAAATAAATGAATAAGGAAAACCAAAACCCTAACCATGGTTTAATTCTTTACACAAACCAAGTAAGTATGCATCATCAAACATGATACAATCATGTGCACAAAACTATATCAAATATACAATGTGCACATCCGAGCGAGAAAATCCATTTAAAGTGAACCGATACTAGTTAATGCAAAGTAATATATCAAATATATAATTATGCATTAAATCATTAAATCAACACTTGATTTAACGATCCGGTCATATCGCATATAGCCGACTAGTATCCTATGCATCGGCTTATCGAATCAATACTTGATTCGATAACTAGGTTATATCGCATATAACCAATCGATACATTTATCGCGAGAATGAAATACGGTATCACATACATGCATGATTCTCGGTCCCGCACATATCTCATATGCGCTCCTATTTCGTTTCGCTTGAGCCAGGAAACCTCTGTGTAGTACTCTAAAGACTCGTCAATACGCCGGCAGTAGGTGATGATCATATCAAACACCCACAAGCCGCAAGCGGTCTGCTAAACGTAACGGCCACCCGGGTATTGAGCGATCAGAAGATCGACGAGCAAGCCCGCTCACACTCCAGTGAATCCAACCAGTAACACTACCGTACAGTCCGGTCTGATCATCTGATATGTCGCATATCTCGCCTGGGGTGGTAAACGTCAGACCCCAATAGCTCGATAAGTCGTGTCGATATGAGGTCTATAACAATTCGAGAAACTACTGGTAACACTTACCAGTAAATCTCAGCAACCCTGGCCAGGGATTTCCTGTTATAGCCAATCGAACACAGCGCAACATCAACTTCCTATACCGGGAGAGACGAATCCCCTCCTATCGCTCATTGCCTTCATGTGACTCGGGACTGTACCCAAAAAGCACCGTTTTGCACGCCCTCTTGGACGTGGTAAGATGGAAATCAAAGCACAGTGGGAACCACACAAGATTCTATGACGATCTCGGGTCAACAGACTACTCTGTACCAGTGTCACCAGAGAACTGCCATCTGACGTAAGGTATAATACCATCTGGGAGTTCTCGGCGAGTCCGTCCAGTGTACCCAGTCTCTACTGAGCACCCGTATATCTCCTCTGATGTCAAACACCAATGGATATGGGATGATCCATCGCCCATCTGTATGGGTCGAGAAGGTACACGCTAGTCTACTCTGGTATATCGATGCCCTGTCTCGATACACCGTCTCGATACACCCACGACTAGGGACTTTGAAGGATGTACTTATAGACTACCATGTCCCCACTAGTATGATCCGCATCATAGTCCAGGTAGTCAAGTACACATCCTAAGGGCTTTACCAACATGTAACAGAGAGACAATTAGTGTACACGTTAAGGTAAAGATCAACCAGATAGCATACTATCATGACGAGCAAGAAAGTCCTCCTTATATATGTCCCAGCATCCACTACAATATACATCCAATGTACAGTAATGGCCTCTAGGGCATACATATAACTAACAGTCCGGACTGCCAGAGCCTAGTATGCAATATTATTTATTTTTGATATTGTTATTTCGGATTTCCATGAAATTTCTGGATTTGGAGAAACCACAAAGATTTATAAACTGATTATCATTTTCAAAAGATAGAATATTGCGGTTTTCTCATGATATGATTTGAGATATGTCCACCATGAGTTTTCTCGGCTCTCGAGCAATATCATACACCCAATTCGAGGAGGAGGAGGAACCGTCTGTGGGTGCATGGTGGACCCGGTGCGGTACCCCGGGGCGAGAAGGTCGCAGATGATGGCGTTGAGCCTATGACTGGGGAGCACTACTGACCGGTGATTTTATTGTGACTCGACAGATATCCGGAGTATGGGCCAGTCCGGATAGCCGGAGCCCTGGATACTGAGATTTGATTATGGGCCAGTCCGGATAGCCGGAGCCCTAAATATTGAGATTCGAGGATACAGGCTAGTCCGGATTGCCGGAGCCTGAGATACACAGATATTGGGATTTATATTTCGTGTCGATGCTTGACACTGATTTTATGTTGATTTCATTGATGATACCTCGATTTATATAAACAGAAATCTCACCAATTAAAGAAAACAGTTTTCTCATACTTGATGTATTCTGTTTTCATTATATTCCATTTATACCTCATATTTATGATATGCTGCTCCCTGAGGCACCGACGCGAGCACTTGGTATTACACATGTGTATAGATGTTTACCCAAGCCATATTTAGATGCTTCAGACTTTATCATATTGAGGATATATATTACTGATCGTATTGACCTTGGATTGAGTCATACATACGATTTCTGCTCTGTGATGTTTTCTACTCACGAGTTGGCAACTCACCCCCATTGTGCCACAGTTTCTTGCAGGTTTTGTCGTACAGGTTCATTGCGGCTTTGCTGTCACACTGCTTTCATTCCGGGTGATTGCTTTGGTAGGTGGGTTCACTTGTATCGTGACCACCATTGTACTTTTATTATTTCAGTTGTATCTAGTAAACTCCATCAACCAGACTTGTATTATTTATTAGACTTAGAAGACCAGTGTATATTCATTCGACCTTAGAGTCGCGCGTCGTATTATTATGGTTTTCTTGATGATTTGGGTTTCCTTTTGAGTTTTGATCCTCGCCCTTTGGCGTTGTATATTATATTGCTTGCATGGTTGTGACCGTCAATTGACGAAGAGCTAGCTCCCACTTGGGGATGCCTTTATTTCATATTATGCATGTAGTACCCTTTTGGGGCCAGTATTTACAAAGGAAACTCTGCCGAAATTTTCAGAAAAGACTTGAGATTTTAAAAATGCATACTTTGGCTTATGTTATTTAAAACCACTTGCTTTAAAACATGTTTTCTTCACTTCTTTCTTAAAATGGTTTAGATTTCTGGGATTTCTTGGCTTACTTGAATTAAATGGGATCCTATAGACTTCATATGATTCAAGTGCCAGTCACATGCCATTTCGGGTCGTGACAAAGTTGGTATCAGAGCAGCTAAGTTAACCGTGATTCGAGTCTATGTTTGACTATGCGGAGCTTAGGACGTTTGTATATATACGGAATCTAGGCTTGACCTTACGGAACTTAGACTTAGTCGAGGGTGTATTAGACCCGAACTTTCGTCACGTAGGTTGACCTTGGTTGATGGAGTATGTAACTTAAGGAGAGTGACGTACCGTGTGTATGTTCCGCGGCATATTTACGATACGCTACTCCGGTTAAGAAGCCTTAGGATGTACATTTCCTTGCACAGCATTATATTCATTCCTATGATCTATCCAAATCGATATTGGTTTACGATTTTGCTACCATGATTACACGGGCAGGGAGAGCTACGGCTAGAGTTATGTCAGCACGAGCTCGTCACGGACGAGGACTGACCAGGGCATGTCCAGGGACACACGATTGCATAGATATATCATCCTTGTTGTGTTTTCGCACCATGAGCGTTTGATGGATCGCTTTTACGAGATTTCTCGGACGTGCAGATCAACACCAGAGGATTAGGCTACCGCTAGAGGCCAGCCAGAATGTGATGACCGTCGATGCACCGATTATTTAATGATTGAGGCACTGTTCAGCGTGCGGACAAATGAGCCAGTTGTTGCTGCGAATGACGAGATATCGCCCCAGATGTTTGGAGCTAATTCCGCACGAGTTATACTTAGAGATATGATATAAGATCGCTAGACACCCAAGGAGGAATGACTAGGATATGTGATTCATTGCCTACCCCGATGTGAGGTTATCAGATTGATTGATTTCAGTTAGAGACAACTTCACGCAGGTACGTTGAGAGTCGATAGAAGACGATCAAATGTTAGAAACCCTTTTTTCCAAGTTTAAAGTATTCGGAGAAACATGGAGCTAATTCCGCACGAGTTATACTTAAAGATATGATAGAAGATCGCTAGACACCCAAGGAGGAATGACTAGGATATGTGATTCATTGCCTACCCCGATGCGAGGTTATAAGATTGATTGATTTCAGTTAGAGACAACTTCACGCAGGTACGTTGAGTGTCGATAGAAGACGATCGAATGTTACAAACCCTTTTTTCCAAGTTTAAAGTATTCGTAGAAACATGCAAGTAATTCCGTGGACCCTCTAGAAGAATGAAACCCTAACTCGATATAATGACCATAAGAACGTTTTGAAACCTTAGGGTTTGCAGCAGTTCCGCGGTTCCATTAATGAGGCTTGGGTTTGCCCTTCTACGGCTGGTCCATAGGTACTGTGGCATATACTAGAATACTATTAAACTGTACTCAAGATGTTGAGCTCTTGGGGGATTATGGAACCTTGACAAATCGATCGAAAGCTTCGACGTCATTCGGATATCATGTGATGGGATACATTGTTTGGGAGACTCCAGATACCAGTATAGCCGTTGGAGTGTAGTCTATACAGCCATGAAGAGATGAGTCCGAATCAGTCGGCATTAGAGAAAAATGGAGTAAGAGGTTCGCACAAGATCTTGATGAGGTGACGTTCTACTCCGCTGACATCAAAAATGTGATACGCATGCAGAGTCATTGTACATGGATATATCTTCCAGAAGGAGTCGCGATGAGTATGCAGCCGTTTCGGAACAGGAAATAGATTTAGTAAAAGGTGACAATTTTCGGGCAGTTCGGCAGAGACGAGATTTGAGGGAGACTTCGACAGAACCTTTCTGGAATACTATACGAGAAGACTTGGATCCAGGATCGGTCATATTACGCACACCCAGTAGGCCAGAGTTCGGCATCGTCAGCGAGATATGTTATGAGTGGCCATGACAGTTGGCCAGAGATCTTTAGAGGATGTGCTTGAGTGGGACTGTTTCCGCCATATTTGATTTCGGTATTTTGGGTAATTTATTTGCGTGATTGAGATTTTGTGCACAACAGTTGCACTTGACTTCGATTTGATGTCATTCGAGATGTTGATTTTGATTTCATACCTATGGTATGTATATGATTTGACTTGTGTTTTCGGCATAGCTTCCATGCACTTTTAATATTTTGATTTGATTTTGTGCACACTGATGCACATGGTTATGAGATTATATACAACGGTATACCAGATTTGGATTTGGATTGAAATGTGTTGTATACCGTTGATTTCGATTGTGATACTCGATATTTGTTTTCGTGCACCTTGTGCACTTGACTTGGATTCTTGCACATACTTGGGCGCTTGATGCGATTTTGATGCACACCAGATGCACTAAATCGAGATTCTTTATGCATATCAGATGCACCTGATATTGCTGTCAGGCACACACGTTTCCATTGACAGGTTTTTCGTGCACACCCGTGGCACTTATATTTTTTTTCTATGCACATGTATGGCACATTTATGGATTTCGATTACCGTGCGCACCAGACGCACGTGGCATTTTTATGCACATTTTGGGATGGATTCTTGTGGAGCAGTACGTTTTTATGATATTTACTATTTAGTATAGTAGCTGAGCAGGATTAGTCAGAGAACAGTACCTGAGTATGTTTTTGAATGCATTGATAGTTATCGAAAGGATTTCAAAAAAAAAAGAGCTATAGTCTCAGTATTTACCTACGTGTCTGGGATGACACGAGACATTTAACAAAGGAAACCCTTCTACAATTGTTTTCAAAACGGCGGGGCGTATATATTAAACAAAGGGTATATATATATATATATATATATATATATATATATATATATACATAGTTAGTTAGTTATTTTCTTACAATAGACGTCCGCCACTGTGCAGTGATACGCACATTGCATAGCGATTTGAAAAGAGTTTGGCGTGCATTCCTTTCAGATGTTTTAATGATGTTTACAGGCATTGTTGAAGTATATTATGTTGGTTTTCGTATTGGGCTTTGACATTGGTGCCTTCCCCATAACTCCGATGATTGCGGGATGCTTGACGAAGTTTTGATTTTGAGTTATCTGCTCATTTTTCATGCGCATGCATTGCGCTACGATGTGTTTTTATGTATTTATGATTTCGGAGCCCCGACGTCTTGGCCATTTTACTGAAATGTTTTAGAAATTGGGGGAGTTTAAATTTAAATTCGGGGACCGAATTTCTTTAATGGGGGAAGACTGTAACATTTCAGAAAAATAAAATATTATTTTTGGGAATTTTTATAATTAAATAATAAATATTATGAATATTTTAATAATGCGGTAAAATTAAATACCGATAAATTGGGAAAAATTTTGAAAAATTATAGAAATTACTGAAATGAGGGTCATTTAAATGAATTAAGCAAATTATGAATTTTTATAATTAATTATATTCCATTTTAATGCTAATCGCGATTAAATATCGATAATCGTGTATTAAGCCGGATTGTGCACATGACATGCACCATGTCAAATTACACTTGTTACATTTTCTTTCATGGTTTCTTTCTTTTTAGCATGCATGGTTTTAATTTTTAAAGAGAAGAGAAAAGAGAAGAAATGAAAAGAAAAGAAAAAGGGAAAATGATAAAGAATGTGGCATGGCGAAAGGTATGGGCAAAAGAGAGAGTGAGAGGGGTTTTCTTTGACTTAGCCATTCCTTCATCTTCATCATCTCATCTTCATCACTTCACCATGGCTGTTGCCCTCCTCCCTCCACCACCTCAACCACTCACTTCATCATGAAAAATCCATCAAAACATCATCCTCACTTCATTAAAAATATGCACAAGCTCACTAGATACACTTTGGACCAAGAAAGGATGGATTTTGAGCACATGGGGCAACTCAAGAATTTTCTTGAGTTGCCAATGTTGGTGTGTAGTAGCGCCTCTAGTTGGGTTACAGCATCATAAATTAGTGAACTTTCAAATTCTAGAGGGCTATTACAAATGAATTATGAATCGTAACTAGAGATTATGGTAACATCAACAAAATAAGAAGTCTAAGCTAAAGGAAAAGGAAATACAACCTTTGTAGACAACTCCTTCAGTCTTATGGACTCCTATGGCTTTGCTCGAAGCTTAGATCAACTCCGCTAAAGGTCCTTCGTCGTCTATGATGATCCACCCGGAGATTTCTAGGTCAAGCTCTTTGCTTCAAAAAATCAAGCTGAAGTGAAGCAAACACTCTACACTAAAGGGCTATGGTACTGTAGATTGGTTATGTGGTTTGTAAACTCACTTAAAAAGCCTTTCTATTTGGTTCCTTACTCTTTTAACAAACTCAAGTGAGCTAGAGAGAGGAGGAAGATGAAGATGGAAAAAGCTTTTGTGAATAATGAAAAACTTATTTTTATTAATTGAAAAGAAAAGATTATATATGAGACACTCTCAAATATAACTATGGTTGGCTAAATATCTAGATATTATTTGGATGGGTTAAAGAACAAAGAAAATATAACCATAGTTAAAGTCAATGGTCAAAGAAGAAGTGTGTAGAAAAATGAGTCATTATAGCTAATTTCCTTTTCTTTAAACCATTAACAAAATCTAGATATTTATCAACCATGTAAGTCTTGCATTGCCATCTCTTTTGTATCATCAACCATGACACATATGTATGTGTATGTGTGCATGCACATCATCATGTGTATGTGTAAACATACATGCTTATATCTAAAAGAAAAAGGGTTAATTAAAAGTGAGCTAAATGATAATATTAAATCAACACTTGATTTAATAAATCGGTCATATCAAATACGACCCAACCAATAGTGAACGCCCGATTAAAATACGGTATCATATATTCGTATTTAATCGAGCTCCTGCACATATCACATATGCACACCACATCATTTCGCCTGAGCTAGAAAATTCCTGTGTGGGACTCTAAGACTCGTCAATACGCCGGCAGTAGGTGATGATCATATCAAAACACCTACAAGCCACAAGCGGTCAGCTAAACGTAACGGCCACCTGGGTATTGAGAGATCAGAAGAAAAACAAGCGAACCCATCAAAACTCCCGTCGAGCCATTGGCAACACTTACCGTACAGTCGGTTCTCTTCGTCTGATATGTAGCATATCAAGTCTAGGGATGGAATCCTCGAGCCCTGATTACTCAATAGGTCATGTCGATATGAACTATGACCGGTCAAGAAACTACTGATAACACTTATCAGTAAATCACATCAGCCCTGGCCAGGGACTTCAAGTTAGAGCCAATCGCACATTGCACAACATCAACTCCCAATACCGGGAGAGACAAAACCCCTTCTATCGCTCACTGTCTCCATGTGTCTCGGAACTATACCCAAAAGCCACATGTTTGCACGACTCAGTAGATTTGTGGTAGGGTGGAAATCAAAGTACAGTGGGAGAACACACAAGACTCTATGACGATCTCTGGTCTACAGACTAACCTGTACTAGTTTCACCAGAGAACTGCTATCCGACGATAGATATAATACCATATAGGAATTCTCGGTGAGTCCGTTCAGTGTACCCAGTCTCCACTGAGCACTCGTATACAATCTTCGATATCACAACTCCAATGGATATGGGGTCATCCATCGCCCATCATATGGGTCAAGAAACGTATACGCTAGTCTACTCTGGAATATCAATGCCCTGTCTCGATATATCTACGACAAGGAACATTTAAGGATATGCTTATAGACCATACATTCCCCACTAGTATGATCTCCATCATAGCCATGGAAGTTAAGCAAATATCCTCAGGGCTTTATCAACATGTATCAAATGAATAGTATCAAGTAAACATGTCAGATAAAGTAAAACCAGATAGCATAATATCATGTCGAGCAAGAAATATATATATATAAATATACATATATATGTGTCCAAGCATCCACTAGACATATAATTGCCTCTAGGGCATACATATATCCAACAATCTCCTACTTGCACTAAGGCCAATTATTGGCGTATCTCATACCCAACATCTCAAAAAGTCACTCATGTTGCGGCTGTGGAAGGGCCTTGGTGAGTGGATCCGCGGTGTTATCCTTTGTATCTACTCTCCGAATCTCGATCTCTTGGTGATCAACTATCTCTCGGATCAAATGATATCGCCTGAGGATGTGTCTGGACTTTTGATGGGATCTGGGTTCTTTGGCTAACGCCATAGATCCATTATTATCACAATACAATGGTATTGGATTAATAATGGTTAGAACAACTTCTAGCTCCACAACGAACTTCCTCATCCAGACGGCTTTCTTAGCAGCATCATTTGCAACAATATACTCAGCTTCCATCAAGGAGTCTGCAACGGTATCATGTTTGGAACTCTTCCAACATACCGCCCTTCCATTGAGGGTAAATACAAATTCTGAGATAGATTTACTGTCATCCTTATCACTTTAGAAGCTGGAATCGGTAAAGGCCTCCATTTGGAGATCCCCATTACCATACACCAAGAACAATTCTTTAGTCCTTCATAAGTACTTAAGAATGTTCTTCACGGCTATCTAGTGTTGCTCCCCTGGGTTGGATTGATACATGCTCACTACAGCTAGTGCATAAACTATATCAGGGCGAGTACATATCATCGCATACATTATAGATCCTACGGCTGAAGCGTAGGGTATAATGCTCATGCAAGCTCTCTCTTCATCAGTCTTCGGACAGAAGTCCTTAGAGAGAGTGATTCCATGGCAAGCGGGTAAAGCACCACGCTTGGAATCTTCCATACTAAACCTTTTTAGGATGGTATCAGTGTACTTTGATTGGGACAATCTCAATAATCTCTTGGATCTATCTCTGTAGATCCTTATGCCCAAAATGCACGAGGCATCACCCAAGTCCTTCATGGAGAAGCTTTGTGATAAGAATAATTTGACCGATTGTAGCATAGGAATATCATTTGCTATCAAGAGAATGTCATCTACGTACAATACGAGGAAAATGACAGTACTCCCTACAATCTTCTTATAAATGCATGGTTCATCTATATTTTTGATAAAATCAAACTCTTTGATTGTATCATCAAAACAGATGTTCCTGCTCCGAGATGCCTGCTTTAACCCATAAATGGATTTAAGCAACCTACACACTTTTTCGCTGCTCCCACTGTTTGTGAAGCCCTCTGGCTGATCCATAAAAACGCATTCTTCTAAATCACCATTTAGAAATGCAGTCTTAACGTCCATCTGCCAGATTTCATAGTCGTAGTGAGCAGAAATAGCAAGTAGGATCCGAATGGATTTAAGCATTGCTACTGGAGAGAAAGTTTCATCACAGTCTAGTCCTGGTCTTTGATGAAAACCTTTCGCTATAAACCTTGCATTATAGGTCTCTACCTGTCCATCTACACCAATCTATTTCTTAAAGATCCATTTGCACCCTATGGGTTTTATCCTAGGAGGTACAACGTCCAAAGTCAATACTTTGTTGGTGTACATGGACTCCATTTCAGATCTCATAGCATCCAGCTATTTCACTGAGTCTCCACTCGTGATAGCCTGTTGAAAACTAGTAGGGTCATCATCATCCATGATGCAATTTTCTCTATCACCATCAATGAGAAAACCATAGTATCTCTCCGGTGGGTGAGAAGTTCTACTAGATCTCCGGAGCGGCTGAGGTTCTTGTTGTTCTACTACAACATCAGGTTCAACCAATTCTTCATGAGTAATTTGTGTCTCTAGAACCTCTTCTAGTTCTACCTCATTGCCATCAGTACTATTTGTAAAAATTTCATTTTCCAAAAATGTGGCATGTTGAGAAACAAACACCTTTTGTTCCTCCTTATGGTAGAAAAGATATCCATATGAATGTTTTGGATATACCACAAATGTACACATGACCGTTCGTGTCTCGAGTTTATCCGGATTCTGCTTTTTGACATAAGCCGGACAACCCCATATCCTAACTCTTTTAAGAGATGGTCTCTTCCCACACCACATCTCATATGTAGTGGTAGACACGGTCTTGGTTGGAACTCTGTTCAATAGATAAATTGTTGTCTCTAATGCATGTCCCCAAAAGGAAAGTGGTAACTCAGCATCACTCATCATGGATCGTACTATATCTAATAGGGTACGATTCCTCCGTTCTGACACACCGTTGTGCTGTGGTGTGTAAGGAGGAGTGATTTGAGAGAGAATCCCATTCTCTTTTAAGAAGTCTGAAAACCCAATGCTTAAAAACTCTCCACCTTGATCTGATCAAAGTTTCTTAATACTCAAGCCAGTTTGTTTTTCTACTTCAAGTTTGTACTCCTTGAATTTCTTGAAAGCTTCGGATTTATGCTTCAATAAAAACACATGTCTGAATATTGAGAAATCATCAGTAAAAGTGATGAAGTATGAAAAACCGCCTCTAGCATGTGTAGACATTGGTCCACATACATCACTATGTATGAGGCTTAAGAGTTCTGTAGTTCTCTCTCCGTATCCTATAAACGGAGTTTTAGTCATTTTACCTTTGATACAAGACTGACAAGTCGCATAAGATTTATATTTAAAAGGTCTTAAATATCCATCTTTATGTATCCTGTTTAATCTTGTTTTATTAATATGACCAAGTCTACAATGCCAAAGAAAATATTCATTTATATCTGAAATCTTTCTTTTATTTGTATGTTGTATATTGAAAACTGTGTGTTGGTTTAGGACGTAAATTCCGTTACTTAGTGACCATACCCAATCAACTGTTGATTCAAATTAATGTTCATAACATTATTTTGCAACACAAAATGATATCCTTCATTGTCCAACAAAAATACGGATATTATATTACATAGCATACCAGGTACAAAATAACAAGGGTTCAAAACCAAAATATATCCTGAAAGCAACCCCAGATGATACTCTCCTACGGAACAGCATGTACATTGGAACCATTTCCAACCCGTAGAGTGTGGTCCCCAGTCTTCAAAACTCTACTGTTTCTCAATCCCTTCACACTATTACAGATGTGAGAACCAGAACCGGTGTCTAATACCCAAGATACAGAGTTTAATGAAAAACAGTTTTCAGTTACAAACACACCTGAAGAGGAAGCATCAATATGCTTCTTCTTCTTGAGATCAGCAAGGTACAAAGCACAACTGCGTTTCCAGTGTCCCGACTTATGGCAGAAAAAACATCCTCCTTTTCCACTTCCCGCGGCCTCAGACTTGTCTTTCCCCTTCGCCTTTTCAACTCCACCTGTCGGCTTGGTGGGATTCTTCTTCTTCTTTCCCTTGGCCTTGGCTTTCGGGACTGAAGAGGAAGATGGCCCATAAAGCAGAGCGGGAGTTTTCGCTATCTTAACCATGCTCTCTGCACTTCTCAACATATTGAGAAGTTCTGGCAATGATTTCTCCAAATCGTTCATATTGAAACTCACTATGAACGGAGCAAAGCTGGGGGAGAGAGACTGTAGAACAATATCTGTATATTGCTCATTATCCATAGTCCATCCCAGTTCATCAAGTTCTTCTATAAGACCAATCATCTTCAGAACATGGTCTCCTACTGACGCGCCGGGGGCCATCCGCATCTGAAACAGCTTTCGAGATGCCTCGTATCGTAAAGTACGAGATTGCTCTTCATACAACTCCTTTGTATGAAGAAAGATGGATTGTACATCCATCTTCTCATGCTATTTCTGATGGATACTATCCATAGAAGCAAGCGCGAGGCACATGGCCGTGTTGCAATCAATATCCCATGTTTTTTGGATCTCCTTACCCGAAACAGATGATTTAGGTCCTAGGACAGGTAGGGCTTTGGTAGTGAGGACATATGATACTTTATCATATGTGAGTGCAATGTTCAAGTTCCTCAACCATTCTTTATAATTCGGTCCAGTCAGTTTGTTTTTCTCTAAAAGAAGCTTAAGTCCCGTCATCGGTATCTGTCATTAGGAGAGAGAAAAGAATACACTCAGCGAAATGCTCTTGCAAAGATCAGATTTGTTATTATCTTATCTAATCGATGTCTCCCACTGTTTTTATCAAATTTTCTTTAAAACCATAAAAAGAAAACCAGCCAGGATTAATTACACTTTACAGTTTTGCTAACCGGTTAGCCAGGCCAGTGTCGGTACTTTCAGGGAGGTTCCTCGTGCTTTCGCACGGACCTAATTAAAATAAACCTCGTTTTCCCAGAGGTCAAACCCCATTGACACCTTTCTAAAAACCTACTGGATTAGCTAATTGTAAAGTGCAAAACTCTCCTGGGAGTAACTCTTACTCACAGTGGGATCGGGATCCAACTATCATATAGATGGTATGCAATCTTATTGCAAATTTCAACACTTGAAATTCCCGATATAGTTTTTACCCCTAGATGCTTATGACCTTGGCTATGGTCAACATCTCATAAGCACTAGTCAAGTTCTACCCGTCATTTCGTGATTAACTAGACCCACCCATATGACCCTTGACTATGATCAACATAATCACATGAATGTCCTAACTTATCGTATCATATGCTTTGTAGGAAGACATCACTTAGCTACCGTACACTACGCCTTGACTATGATCAACATACGTAGTACGAATATTAAGTACTCTGCTTCCTAAAATGACAGAGGGCTGCGGATGGTTTTTATGAAAACCTTTAACGTTTTGAACTTGATTTCGTTGTAGAATCTAAATAGTTTTTAGAAAAGGAGTGGTTTAAGCTCCGCATCTTTTGAAACTTGTTTTATCATAAAAAGGAGCCGAGTGGGTTTCAAATTTGATTCTACAACATCATTAGGTTTCTTTTCTTTTACATTAATCCCATTAATGTATTCCTATCATCTAAGTTCCAAATCCATTACAGAAAGAAACGAAAAACAGTACTACATATCACATATATAACAATATTACATTCGTCTCAAATATTAAGCAATCACATCACAGAATAATTAGCAGCAGAAACACATATATAAAAATATAGGATATACTAGGAACTCCGTATTTTATATTTAGCCTAAGATAGAAAATACGGATTCCACGGTCGTGATGAATAGCCAAGCACACACCCTTAGACCCCTACGAGAGCGGAAAGTGACCCTTCCAATTCTGGAGTTTAGGAGACCCGGTCTCGACTCCTCGAGATGGCCTCCCACTGAACTCCAGAATCCGGTCACTCGTGTTTCCCTCCTTGGGTCTATCCTAATGCGGAAAAGTAAAATATACATCAATGGAGACATCATCCTCAACCCGGATGTGCCCCAATAAAAGAATAATATATACAATGAATTTTACATGAATGAAAAGATAAACTCTCGTCTCGCATAAAACCCCCGGCCATTCGATCACGACGATCCTATACATCATATCACATCAACAATTGAAAAGCATAGACGACGTTAAAATATATTAATCAACACATCAACATACCCACTGTTGTAATAGATCTCAACACTTGAACCTGCATAAAAATTCCCAGAGAGCATATATAGTACCTACGGATCAACGCAAGAACATACGGTCCAAGCCTCACCAACGGCGCCGCGGAACTGCCGCAAATACCCATATTTGGCCGCGGTTCCGTAGTCGTTGTGTCGAGTTAGGTGCTCGTTTTTCTTGGGGATCCATAGAAAACCCTGCTCTATTTTTTGAATATTTTTAATTACAAAAATTCCAATTTTTGAAAAATTTCCAGTGAGCATGTAAAAATATCATTTTTCATGTTCGATTGAGTTTTTAAACGTCGTCTGGTTTACCCTAAAGCTTTAGCTAGGCTATAATACCATGTTGGTGTGTAGTAGCGCCTCTAGTTGGGTTACAACATCATAAAGTAGTGAACTTTCAAATTCTAGAGGGCTATTACAAACGAAATACGAATCGTAACTAAAGATTAGGGTAATATCAACAAAATACGAAGTCTAAGCTAAAGGAAAAGGAAATACAACCTCTGTAGCCAACTCCTTCAGTCTTATGGACTCCTATGGCTTTGCTTGAAGCTTAGATCAACTCCGCTAGAAGTCCATCGTCGTCTACGATGAACCACCCGGAGATTTCTAGGTCGAGCTCTTTGCTTCAGAAAATCAAGCTGAAGTGAAGCAAACACTCCACACTAAAGAGCTTGGGTAGTGTAGAATGATTATGTGGTATGTAAACTCACTTAAAAACCCTTTCTATTTGGTTCCTTACTCTTTTAACAAACTCAAGTGAGCTAGAGAGAGGAGGAAGATGAAGATGGCAAAAACTTTTGTGAATAATGAAAAACTTATTTTTAATAATTGAAAAGAAAAGATTATATATGAGACACTCTCAAATATAACCATGGTTGGCTAAATATCTCGATATTATTTAGATGGGTTAAAGAACAAAGAAAATATAACCATAGTTAATGTCAATGTTCAAAGAAGAAGTGTGTAGAAAAATGAGTCATTATAGCTAATTTCCTTTTCTTTAAATCATTAACAAAATCTAGATATTTATCAACCATGTAAGTCTTGCATTGCCATCTCTTTTGTATCATCAACCATGACACATATGTATGTGTGCATGTGTGCATGCACATCATCATGTGTATGTGTAAACATACATGCTTACATCCAAAAGAAAAAGGGTTAATTAAAAGTGAGCTAAAAGATAATATTAAATCAACACTTAATTTAATAAATCGGTCATATTAAATACGACCCAACCAATAGAGAACGCCCGATTAAAATACGGTATCACAAAATCTTGATACTGAGTCTGTAGACCCAAGATCGTCATAGAGTCGTGTGTGTTCTCACACTGTACTTTGGTTTCTCACACTAACGATTCAGTAGAGCTGTGGTAGGGTGGAAATCAAAGTACTGTGTGAGAACACACACGACTCTATGACGATCTCGGGTCTGCAGACTAACCTGTACCAGTGTCACCAGAGAACTGCTAGCCGACGATAGATATAATACCATATAGGAATTCTCGGTGAGTCCGTTCAGTGTACCCAGTTTCCACTGAGCACCCGTATACATCATCGATGTCACAACACCAATGGATATGGGATCATCCATCGCCCATCATATGGGTCAAGAAACGTATACGCTGGTCTACTCTGGAATATCGATGCCCTGTCTCGATATACCTACGACTAGGAACATTTAAGGATATGCTTATGGACCACACATGCCCCACTAGTATTATCTCCATCATAGCCATTGAAGTTAAGCAAATATCCTCAGGGCTTTATCAAAATGTATCAAATGAACAGTATCAAGTAAACTTGTCAGGTAAAGTAAAACCAGATAGCATACTATCATGTCGAGCAAGAAAGTCATATATATAAATATACATATATACATGTCCAAGCATCCACGATACATATAATGGCCTCTAGGGCATACATATATCCAACAGCCAAATGATGTAATTTCTGCACCCTTAGTATTGTATTTCGATTACTTTAGCAACCATACAAGTTTAAAGGTGTTTTATGGCGGTTTAGTGAACATTGAAATTTCCTAGAAGAGGTTATGTGTAATTCTTGAGTTGCGTTTGTTCTAATGGGCTTTATTGGTGACTTTAAACCCCCCTTGGTGTTAGAAACCCAGACCAACCCCGGACAAAAACCTAAAACCCAAAACAGAAACTTTCCAATGTCGGTTTTGTGGAATTGTGATGCCTACAGGGAATCTGGAGTGATCTGGAGAATTTTTGAGAAACACAAATAACCCAGTGGACTAGAATTAACACTAGGAGACCCCCCTCTACACACGAACCCAAATGGAGCTAGTATGGCCGAGGAGGCTGGATTTCAGGGGGTAGGGGCCGGCCACATTGATGAATCAGGTACCCAGGTTCCTTCTGTAGGTCATATACACCCTATACATCACCCCAGTACTGTTTGTGCACCTAGTTTTGACCTGAACTAAAATCTGGGAACACTTTTATGGGTTGCTGCCTTGTATTTCGTGATGTTTATGAATTTAAGTTTTGCTATTTGTGTTTGGTATCGGTCACTTGACGTTTGTACGTCAATATCGGGTGTTTTCGGGCTCTTTTGTGTGAGTAGATATATATCTACGGGGGAAGTTGGGTGGATGGCGTATAGCACCCCCGCAGTTCGTAGTATAGAACGCAAATGCATTATGTTATATATATGGATATATACTTAGATGATATTATTAGTATGTGTATACTTAGCTAATTGCTTTAGAAGACTTTGAACGATAGTGTCGTTAGTTAATTTCCTAGTCGCGAACCCTAGAATAATGTTTACATACACGCGCGCACACTTGCATTCATTTATTTACTTGTACGTATATGGGGATATGTACATATATAAAAAAAACACATAGGTATGGGACTATGTATATATATATACGTATACATATACATGGATGATGAGGATAGTATATGATATTTGGAGATGAGTCGATGAGATTGGGCATGGTGCCATGAAATCGGTGATATGACGTTGTTCATATTATGAGATACGACACGATATTACAGCGGGTCTTTGGGCGATGTGTTTCGTACACACGCATATATATAGGTAGATGGTATCAGTATTGTACTAGACATAGATCAGTACCCCCAGTTCATGATATATGATGAAAAGGATACCAGATGAATAATGTGATAAATGTGATATTTGACCCGTACCTAGATTTGGGATGCCGTACGATGGATTTACCGTACGAGCTATGTTGATGATAGATCCGCACTCTTGACTCGAGAATGTCATATTTTATAGAATATCGTATGGGATACTATTGAGGCGGGATCACCGACTATTATATATATATATATCGACTCAGACTTAGGTGGTTTTCCTTACCCTTTTCGATTAGTATGTTAGTTAGTCCTATAGTTACTTGTAGAGGTTAGACTAGACTCGATTCATACCTATTTCAAAACTAACGAATCGTGAGTATTTTAAAGACAGAACAAGGGATTCTACGGATATTTCAAAAGACGTATTTTTTCTTAAAAACACCGTAGCCCATATTTTCAAAACACCACGATTCGTATTATTTCAAATGGCAAAACTGTATGACACATATATAGAACTGTAATTCCTTATTATTGCGTTATTATTCTTGTTTCGCATATTATTTCGGCATTTATTATTCAATTGCCATTTGTTCTGCTGTTCGTATTGCATTGCATGTCTATATGTATTTTCGTGAGAAATGATGAAACCTGTTGTTAGGACACCAGCACCATTATCGATGATGCGTATGCTCCACGTACACTTGCTTGCAGGCTCACACACATCTTCATCGGTAATTGCTATGTCACGTACACTTTAGACAAAATTACTTCGTTGACATAGCTTGCTAGCTGATAGTTCCTATATGTTATTGTTTTCATATGCTAGTTTAGACATTGCATTAATTACTGTGATATTCATGTTTCTTCATATAATCATTATCAAGCAATATTATAGGGCCAGTCCGGACTGCCGGAGCCCAGTATGCAGTATTATTTATTCTTGATATTGTTATTTCGGATTTCCATGAGATTTCTGGATTTGGAGAAACCGCAAAGATTTATAAATTGATTATCATTTTCAAAAGATAGAATATTGCGGTTTTCTCAAGATATGATTTGAGATATGTCCACCATGAGTTTTCTCGGCTCTCGAGCGATATCATACACCCAATTCGAGAAGGACGAGAAACCGTCTGTTGGTGCATAGTGGACCCGGTGTGGTATCCCGGGGCGAGAAGGTCGCAGATGATGGCGTTGAGCCTGTGATAAGGGAACACTACTGACCGGTGATTTTATTGTGACTCGACAGATATCCGGAGGATAACGATCGGAGTATGGCCCAGTCCGGATAGCCGGAGCCCTAGATACTGAGATTTGATTATGGGCCAGTCCGGATAGCCGGAGCCCTAGATATTGAGATTCGAGGATACAGGCCAGTCCTGATTTCCGGAGCCTGAGATACACAGATATTGGGATTTATGTTTCGTGTCGATACTTGACACTGATTTTATGTTGATTTCATTGATGATACCTCGATTTATATAAACAGAAATCTCACCAATTAAAGAAAATAGTTTTCTCATACTTGATGTATTCTGTTTTCATTATATTGCATTTATACCTCATATTTATGATATGCTGCCGCCTGAGGCACTGACGTGAGCACTTGGTATTACACATGTGTATAGATGTTTACCCATGCCATATTTAGATGCTTCAGACTTTATCTTATTGAGGATATATATTACTGATCGTATTGTCCTAGGATTGAGTCATACATACGATTTCTGCTATGTGATGTTTTCTACACACGAGTTGGCAACTCACCCCCATTGTGCCACAGTTTCTTGTAGGTTTTGCCGCATAGGTTCATTGCGGCTTTGCTGGCACACTGCTTTCATTCCGGATGATTGCTTTGGTAGGTGGGTTCACTTGTATCGTGACCACCATTGTACTTTAATTATTTTAGTTGTATCTAGTAAACTCCATCAACCAGACTTGTATTATTTATTAGACTTATAAGACTAGTGTATATTCATTCGACCTTAGAGTCGTGCCTTGTATTATTATGGTTTTCTTGATGATTTGAGTTTTCTTTTGAGTTTTGATCCTCACACTTCGGCGTTGTATATTATATTGCTTGCGTAGTTGTGACCGTCAATTGACGAAGAGCTAACTCCCGTTTGGGGATGTCTTTATTTCATATTAAGCATGTTCTACCCTTTTGGGGCCAGTATTTACAAAGAAAACTCTGCCGAAATTTTTAGAAAAGACAAGAGATTTTAAAAATGCCTCGGCTTATGTTATTTAAAACCACTTGCTTTAAAACAAGTTTTCTTCACTTCTTTCTTAAAATGGTTTAGATTTCAGGGATTTCTTGGCTTACTTGAATTAGATGGGGTCCTATATGTAAGGTTACCTAAGACGGCAGCGAGGTTTCGGGAGGCATCGTCCATGCCAAATTCAAAATTTTCCGTTTTAGCTAACCCTAACTAAGAATCGTTAACTAGAAATCGACGGAAAAGTCAAATGCAAGCAGTTTGCAATAAGAAGTGAGCAAGGAATACAACCTTTATAGACCGGTCCTTCGCTTCAATAGCTCCGTGTAGTAGTCCCTTCGCTGTGATCGTGAACTCCGTACTCTAGAGAGGCTCCCATGAAGAAACGAACAAGCTTGCTTCTATGTCTTCGAGGCCAAAGATGATCTACATCGAGGAGACACTAACCCAAGCTCTTTCTTCACTAGATCAAGAACTTTGTGAAGAGAACACCCTATATTAAATGGCAAGTAGTAGAGGATGATGAAGTAGGAAGTGGGCTAACTTTAGATTTCATTTTCTCACACTTTTTCTCACAACTCCATTGAAGCTAGAGAGCTTGAGAGGAAGAAGAAGATGATGAAGAAAATATCTCATATGATAATTCATCCAAATGAATTATTGCAACCATGGGTGAGTTAAGCCCTCATGCCTAACTCATGTAGAGAATAAACCAAGGTCAAGAGTTAAGGTTGGGTTAACAAATATCTTAAGCAATGACAAACAAGTGGACTTGGTCAATGGTTATCAAGTGTGTACAAGAAATCAACCATGACAAATTCCAAATGTTTATTAAATACTTAAAAATAAATATTAACCAAACATAAATCCTAGTATGGTATATGTCTCATACACCCATCTTTCATGTATCATCAAGCATGATACATATCATGTACACAAAAATATATCACATATATTCAATGTGCACAAAATGAGAAAAAGAAATCATAAGTGAACTAATACTAGTTAATGTAATGTAATATATCAAATATATAATTATACATTAGATTGTCAAATCAACTCTTGATTTAATAATCTGGCTATATCACATATAACCAACTAATATTATGTGTACCAACTTATCGAATCAACACTTGATCCGATAATCCGGTTATATCGCATATAACTGACCAATGTCACAAATCATGAGAATAGAATACGGTATCTCATATCGTATCAACCTCGGTCCCGCACATATCACATATATGCTCCTACTACATTTCGCTTGAGCCAGGAAACCCCTGTGTAGGACTCTAAACACTCGTCAATACGCCGGCAGTAGGTGATGATCATATCAAACACCCACAAGCCGCAAGCGGTCTGCTAAACGTAACGGCCACCCGGGTATTGAGCGATCAGAAGATCAACAAGCAAGCCTGCTAGTACTCCTACGAATCCAATCAGTAACACTACCGTACAGTCCGGTCTCTTCGTCTGATATGTCGCATATCTCGTCTAGGGGTGGTAAACGTAAGACCCCAGTAACTCGATAAGTCGTGCCGATATGAGGCTCATAATGTGTCAAGAAACTACTGATAACACATACCAGTATATCTCTGAAGCAGCCCTGGCCAGGGACTTCCTGTTATAGGCAATCGAGCACAGCGCAACATCAACTCCCTATACCGGGAGAAACGAAACCCCTCATATCGCTCATTGCCTCCATGTGACTCGGGACTATACCCAAAAGCCACCGTTTTGCACGTTCTCTTGAACGTGGTAAGGTGGAAATCAAAGCACAGTGAGAATCACACAAGACTCTATGACGATCTCGGGTCTACAGACTAACCTATACCAGTGTCACTAGAGAACTGCCATTTGACGTCAGGTATAATACCATCTGGGAGTTCTCGGCGAGTCCGTCTAGTGTACCCAGTCTCCACTGAGTACCCGTATACTATCTCTTATGTCAAACACCAATGGATATAGGATCATCCATCGCCCATCTACATGGGTCGAGAAGTTATACGCTAGTCTACTCTGGTATATCGATGCCCTATCTCGATACACCTACGGCTAGGAACATTTGAAGGATGTACTTAGCGACTACTCTATCCCCACTAGTATGATCTGCATCATAGTCCTGGTAGTCAAGTACTCATCCTAAGGACTTTATCAACATGTAACATAGAGACAATCAGTGTACATGTTAGGATAAAGAGCAACCAGATAGCATACTATCATGTCGAGCAAGAAAGTCTTCCATATATATGTCCAAGCATCCACTACAATATACATCGTATGTATAGTAATGGCCTCTAGGGCATGCATATCACTAACAATCTCCCACTTGCACTAGGGCCATCTGTTGTAGTATCTCATACCCAACAATCAGCAGTGGTTGTAGTATCTCATACTCAACCATCCCATAAAAGTCTCTACTGGGAAAAGGCCTTTGTGAGTGGATCGGCCATGTTCTCCTCTGTGTCTACTCTCCTGACCTCGATCTCCCTGGTGATATACCATCTCCATGATCAGGTGATACTGCCCAAGAATATGTCTGGATCACTGATGGGATGGGGGTTCCTAGGCATAAGCCACAACTCCATTGTCACACAATGGTAGGAACGAAGTTCATCTCATGAACTTATATATATATATATATATATATATATATATATATCCAGACTGCCTCTTTGGTAGCATCCTTAGTAGCAATATATCCATCCTTTATCGTCTAGTTTGCCATGGTATGTAGCTTGGAACTCTTCCAACATACCGTCCCTCCATTGAGGGTAAAGGCAATGCCTGTGACTGACATTCAGTAGACCTTACCACTCTGAAAGCTATCCAGTGATTCTCCCCAGGATCGATTGATACGATCTCACTACACCTAGTGAGAATCCTAACATCCACTTAGATCTATCTCATAGATCCAAAAACCAGGATTTAGGAGGTATCGCCTTGATCCTATATGGAGAATCCTTGTGATAAGAGGAGATTGACCTAGCGTAGCATAGTAAACTCCTTTTCTATCAAGAATATGTCATCCACGTACACTACGAGGATCACCACTATACTCCCTACTACCTTTTTGTATATACAAGGTTCATTTACCATTTTGATAAAGTCAAACGCTTTGACTACCACATCAAAACAGATGTTCCAACTCCGCGATGCCTATTTTATCCCATAAAGCAACTTGCACACGTTTCCGCTGCTCCCACTTTCTACGAAGTCTTCTGGCTGTGTACTTATAGACGCTCTCTTCTAAATCATCATTTAGAAAAGCAGTCATGACACCCAACCGCCAGATATCGTAGTCATAGTATGTAGCATATGACAAGTAGGATCTGGATGGACTTAAGCATAGGGACTAGAAAAGGTTTCATCATTATCCACACCTGGTCGATGACGAAAACCTTTTGCAACAAGCCTTAGCTATGAAAGTCTAAACCTTTCCATATACAACAAGTAATCTTCTCAAGATATACTTGCTCCTGATGGGGATTTAACCATTCAAATAAAGCAACCAAAGTCCATACTTTGTTGGTGTATATGGATTCCATCTCAGATCGCATGGCATCTAGCCATTCTTACAGAGTCCCCATTCCTGATGGCCTGCTCGAAACTAGTTGGGTCATCATCTCATGATGCAATCCTCGCTCCTACTGTCATAGAGAAACCGAAGTTGTTGGAGATAGTGCCCTCAGAGTCAATTATTGGATCACAGGCACGTGATTGCGATGATTGAGGGAGGACCTATCCCGGTACGACAGTCTTACTCGAGATGATAGTTTGCTATCTGGTTTACCTTTATCATCGTGTACTGCTTTAGGTGACATGACATGTCGCTATTACATGTTGATAGAGCCCCTAGGATTCTTGCTTGACTGCCAGCAGTATGAGGGCGATCATATAAGTGGGAGCTGGAGTCTATAAGCGCATCCTTAAAAGGTCCCTAGTCGTGGGAGTTTCGAGACAGGGCATCGATTCTCCAGAGTAGACTAGTGTATACAGTCGAGACCCCGACGAGGGGCGGTGGCCGGTCTCACAAGCCACTGGTGTCAGTTGGATCACCTAAGATATATACAGGTGCTCATTGGGTTATGAGTACACCGGACAGGACTCGCCGGGAACATGCTAGTTGGTCTTATACCTGACGTCAGATTGCAGTTCCCTGGTGACATGTGTACAGGTTAGTTCATCGACCTGGGGATCGTCATTTTTCTTGTGTGAGTTCCCACTGTACTTTGATTACTACCCTACCACGGCTCAGAGGAGTCGTGCAAACAGGTTTTAGTTGGGTACAGTCCCGAGCCACATGGAGGCAGTGAGCGGATCTTCAGGGGTTCGTCTCTCCCGGTATTGGGGGTGAGGTCGCGCTGTGTCTAGGAGATCCATTACACGAAGTCCTTGGCCAAGGCAGGAGATTTACTGGTAGGTATTCCAGTAGTATCTCAGGGTGTTCTGGGCTACACTCCGACACGACTTGTACCGCTTTTGGGGGTCTGACTTTTACCCACCCCTAGGCCCGACATGCGATGCTCATAGACGAACGGACCGGACTGTACGGATATTGTCACTGACAGGCTCAGTAGGGTGTCAGGATGAGTTCGCTCATCGACGTCCCTTTTAGTCAATAGCTGGTGGCCCGTTACGTATTGGCTTATACCTCTGACGTGCTAGTGGTTAAATTCACAGCCATAGTATTGACGAGTCTTTAGAGACCACCACTCATTCTGTTACTCAAGCTTTCGGGCGAAACGTTGTAGAGGCCGTATGGAGATATGGCAGGGTCCGATCAGATACGTGTGGTATTTCACGGATCAGGATCGGACGGTTTGTACTAGAGGCCGTATAGTTATATGGCAGGGTTCGATCAGATTCGTGCGGTATTGCACGGATCAGGATCGGACGAACATTACTAGCCGGTTTTGGTTTAAGCCGGATCCTAGTTTAGTACAGTGTAGATTTTGTCTCTTTGCATTTGTATCCGGACGGAATACAGATGCAGGTGTGTATGCACAGTATTGGGGTTTTCCTGTAATTTATTACGGGACCAGTTTTCTGGAGTTGCCAGTTTGCATTCCGTTCCGGCCGGTTTTCCTTTGTTCTTTCCCGGCCGTACTTTTCCGATGGAGGGGGTTATTTGCAAGTTTGCAAATAACACTTTGTCGAGGGTTTTATTGCAAAAGTATTGATTATGATATCTTTCCTCCATGATGCATTTATTGTGAAATGAAAGGATTTGATTTGGATGTGAGTTTTGTGATCATTATGTTCTTGGATGTGGTCACCATTGCTTTTCTCCTACCATCACCTCCCTTCATGCTTTTTGATTCATTCCTCCACCCTTCTCACAATGAGAATGGCCGGCCACAATTTCTTGAGAGGAGATGAGAAAAATGAGAGAGATTCATTTTTGTGTATATCATTCTTCATCTCATTCCATTTGCTAGAAAATTGAAAGCACCAATTTTCTTTAGACCATTCCTCCGTCTATGGCAACCAACCCCAAAGAGACATACTCTACACCACATTCTACAGCACTATCTTGGGCATGTCGACTTGCCGGCTTCATGCCCGAGTTGCCTCGGTATTGAGGTGGGAGCCCGTAAAAGATGCAGGCGATGTGGTGCCCTTCCGGCGAGGAGGCGACGACCGGAGTTTCCGCGGGAGATCGGGACGATGACGAGAAGACCGGAGGACTCGGATCACTCGGTATATCTCTAACCCGTCTTGTTTTTAGCTAGACCTAGTTTAATGGCCCGATCCGGGGTTTAGTGCGCGGTGGTGCCGGTTTGCAAAGTTCGCAAAATTAATGTTTATCACCGCTTCCGCATTTGGCCGTCGGTTTGACGGCCGGGGCGCCGCCGTGCACTTACAGTGGTATCAGAGCCTCGCCATTAACTTCGTCTAGCTTCGTTTGATGTGTTTTGCATTTCCGATCGACAAAAATTCCAAAATCTACCTTTGTGTTAACATCAGTTTTCTGTTGAAAATTTTTTAAGCCCAAAAATTTTTCAGGTTGCAAAAATGTGATGTACTTGAAAACCTAAGACTACTGCAGAAATCCGAGTCATTGATCTTTCATCAAGAGCGCGGAACCGCGGCCAATACCCACTTTGGGCCGCGGTTCCGCCGCAGCATGAAAGGATCAATGGGCCAGGTTTTTCCAGTGGGCTTCTGGGTTAATTTTAGGGGTTTTGGAATATTAAATTTGGGCCCAGAATTTCTGTGAGTGCTACAGTATTGCTTGGGGGCCCACTTGTTATTATTTGATCCATCGGATATTTTAAACACATTATTTCACAGTATTTACATTATATCTGCGACCGTGAATGTCACTTGATCGGTAAATCCAGTCTAACTGCTATAGCCCGGTTAGACGGATTTGCGAACGTGACTTTCACGTTGATGTTCTGTGTATTTGCTATGATGTTGCGGATCGGTCGTGGGGGATAGCCTGGTTGCAGTGGTAGTACAGTTTTGTTTATATATGTACATTTGTTGTTGCGGGGCGAGCGTCCGACATGTGGACTGCCGTCACTGCCTGTTTGTATTATTCTTTTGGGGCACGACCTGGTTGCGGTCGATGTACCCGTTGTATGTATATTTTACTTTCTGTACTAGGGTTACCCCGCGGAGGGGTGCACGGATAGCCGGGTTCTAGAGGGCAACGGGCCCGAATCTCAGGGCATTGAGATGAAGGGGGCTTCAGTCTGGAATTGGCGGGCTATTCGCCGCACTCGTAGGGGGTACAGGTTGACCCAGGAGGGGTGCCCAAGTTATCGGATTCCGTGAAGTGCTGGGTGGTCCATTCACGGTGCTGAAGGGGGCTGCCTCGCTTCAGGTTTTGGCGGGTGACTTGCCGCGCCCGTAAGGGTCTAGGATTTCATTGCACAGGCTATCCACACGACCAGGGGAACGTCGGGTTTCAGTAGTGGCTCTGTGAAACCCGGGGATCCCAGATATCTGTATTGTTCTGTGATGCTGTACATTTCTGTGATGTTGCATTTTATTCACGCCTTGAGCGAAATATAATATATTGGTATATATATTAGTAGATGTTGTATATGTTTTTCATCCGCGCTAGTCCAGTCCCCGCTCTGCCGTTAGTTAGCTAACCTAACGGGTGATGACGGGACCCAGTGGCGAATGCGGATGGCATATACGTACGTCAGTATATTTTCGTTCTTTGTGGTGTGATCAATTGATGGGACTGCATTGATTCGGATCAATGCAAGTTAAACAAACCTATTCTGATGTTGTTGGAACACTTTTCAAAAAAAGGCTGTTATTGCAAGGACGTTCACTTTTGTTTTGCACAGTGATATTCGGTTATGAATATCCAGCTCCTCAGTCGACGAGGCAAGGGCCGAGATCCCTTCACCGGGAGTGACCCCTTGGACAGAAGTTTGCATCAGGGCATTAACTTCACTATAGCCGATTACTTTTGCTTTGCATCGTGGTATTCATTTCGAATATCCTGCACCCCATTCTACGGGGAAAGAGCCGAGATCCCTTCACCGGGAGTGACCTCTTTAGTAAAGGTTTTCGTCACTATATTTTCTAAAAAGCTATCCGTTCCTTCAACGATATCAAGTTCATTACGTTAAAGGTTTTCGCCAGAAACCATTCGTAGCCCTCCGTCGTTTCATATGGGTAGTCAATAGTATTCAAGCTGTGTTTGTTGGCCAAAGTCAAGGCACAGTGTTTGGTAGCTGTTGGTTATTCATATGCAGCATAGATAGATGCGTTGGTTTGGAACAGTCGTACTGCCTTGTTGGCCAAAGTCAAGGGTAGGTACGGGTGGATTCAAAACAACCTGGAGAATGACGGATAGAACTTGACATGTGACTTATGATTTGTTGGCCAAAGTCAAGGTCATAAGAGCATGGGGTAAAAATCCACATCGGGAGTTTCAAAAGAACTGAAACTTGCCAGATATGCGCATACCTTCTGGAGTGTGATAGCGTGAGCGGATTCCGTCACATTATCATGCGATGATAGTTGGATCCCGATTCCCACTGATGAGTTGGTTTACTCCTCGGGTGACCCCGACTAATTCTTCTTTCAGGTTTGGAGGAGAATTTGAGGTGCAGTGGGAGGTTTCCAGATTAGATAAAGTGATAACCATTCTGATCTAGGTTAGAGTGCACACTGAGTGTTTCTTTTCTCTCTCTCTCTGGCAGCGACCATTGACCCGACCCTAAGACTATGACTCAGTGACCAAGTTGACCGAACCTTCTTTACACTGGCTTTTGGATTGTCAGAGTTGCAGACCTCATTGCCACTCCTACTTTTACCCTTTTCTCCAGGACACCCCGTATTACTACGAACGTCCACTTCCATTGGACAAAACCATCGTATGGTTAGATACGAACTCGAAGGAATTCGAGGATGGTTTCCGGTTCTGGAGAAAACGAATAGGACTATTCAGTTGTCTTTTCCTTCTACCTTCTCTCAGCTTGCGAGTACTCCTTGGTTTAGGGGTAGTACACCTATTATGCAAATTGGATAGTCTTCTTTCAAACCATAGGCAGGTGCCGACCGGTAGGGAATGAAGAAAACCAATTAGCATAACGATGGTGTGCAGAAGGTATTAAGATTAAGACAAAGCAAGGGATTAGTAAGAAGGCAAAGTAAATTGCGACTGATATTCACAACAAAACCAAGTATTTCATTACCACTCCCACATCACCTTTGTATTTCTCCAGGACACTCCGTATCACTACGAAGATCCACAGTTATTTGGATATTCCATCGTATGGTTATATACGAACTCGAAAGGAACTTGTTCCAGTTCGGGGATGGATTCTGGTCCAGGAGAAATAAGAATAAGGTTTATTCGGTTGTCTTTTATCTTCACCTTCTCTCGCATTGCGAGTGTTCCTAGGATTAGGACAGTACACCCATTATGCTTATTGGATAGTCTTCTTCCAAACCATAGGCTGGTGCCGAACGGTAGGGAAGGAAGAAAACCATTTGGCCTAAGGGGTGTGCAGAAGGTAACGACTAAAGACATATAAAGGGATTTGGAGAGGTGGCGAAGAATTATACGGTTATAGTTGTGAATCTGGATAATGGTAGAAGTATTACTAGGAATACCAGGATACCCCATCGAAACATTTCAATGTTTCAGTTCAACTGTGTACTGTTAAAAGAAAACTGATTTCCCACTTAGACACTTACTCCAGGGTATGTATTTACCAGGTATGATTCTCACATCTGTATAGTTTTACAGATGATGAGTGGGAGTAAGTTATTGGGAATTGGGTGATCATCCTCATTATATCGGGATTCGTTGTAATCAGTGATATTTGAGGAGATCACCTGGGCTGTTTGCCGGTCGGCAAATATTTGGTTTTGAATATCCGCTGTTGTGCACCAATTTCAAATTGATATATCTGTACGTCTATTTTCATAGAGTGAGATATACCTTTTGATATTATGTCGATGACATTTACCTATATCAGTGGATGGTTAGGTAAGGAGCATTAAACAGCGGTGTAATTCTTCTTAACCATAAGTACAGTTTTCAACCTACGACACACAGTGAAAGAGTTGTTAGACTCAGCGGACTTATACAGAGTATTGTATGTTGTCCAGTGTCCATTAGGACAAAGGGGTTGGTCCTCATACTATATTCTGTTTACTTTTAACTTCTCTAGTTCTTAGACATGTATTTCGTAGAAACACAGGGTCAAAGTTTTGAGGAGTTATAGGTATTTGAATAGAGTAGAGAACCAGGTGTAGCAAGTATCGGGATTCTTCAAAGTAATCGAAGATGTAGATACTTGTGGATGGCATTCAGTTGATAGTAATGATAAAGAGAAATTGCTTCTCTTTCAGGTTACTCATAATTGGAAGCATTCCTAAGTTGAGTAACGCTGATCGGCCTCTTTCCATTTAGTTGACATGCACTGGAGATAGCTGCATGATTTGAATCTGGTTCAATTAAATCAGTGCCTCTGGTTCTGTATTGGATATAGAACAGTTCGTATCTTAACGATGTTAAGGTACGGGGAGTTGTCTGGCTTATGATTAAAACCAGACTCTGGATAACTCAAAGGCACGTTTCTGTAATAACTGTTTGTGGGTTGACCCAGGCTATGACGAGGGTTGACTTTCTACCATCTGGATGAACAATAGCGATATTGTTCTAGACTCGCCACAGTTTTATTAAAAATGGACTTTTTCAGAAAACAGTAGTGGGAGTATGGTAGAACTGGAAGTGATTCCAGAACCGCAAACGATTACTGAAGATTTGATAAGGAACCTAAAGATTCAATCTGTTTTGACATTCCATTGGCCACTCCGCAGATACGGTGGGTAACTTCAGGCACCCGAGAGGTACTCCGGTAGCCTCAAGGACGGTGACAGAGAGGTTCTTGTTTACCCACACTTGCCATTGCTGTTGTTCCAGGCTACGAGACCCGGTGGGAGGATGAGTATAGCGTCGTTCTAAACTGGCTTTAGAAGTGCACGTCTATATGACTCTGCCAGAAGGTTGTCGTAGTCAGTGGGAGCAGCGGAAGCATTGGTGGACATCAGGCTTATGTCTATTTATAGACTAAAACAGATATAGCGGAGAAAGATCTTCTATTTCTGATGTGACAGTCATAGGTTTGACTTCATCAGAATAGGGGATGGATCTGTTGAGAAGGTAGTAGGGTGTGATATCCTGGTATTTGGATGACATACACAAAATAGGAAGTGACATTCCTATACTACGATCGGTTATACTTTGGTCGTCACACAGTGGTTTCTCCACAAAGGACTTGGACATTATATCAGACATACTGGTTACTAGATCCATGGCTTTAGATCTAGATTTGGGTGGTTTCCCAATCAGGGTACTTTGACAGCATTCTAAGAATATTTAGAATGGACGACTCCTGGCACGGTAGTGTACCTGCAGGTGATGGAGTCACCCTCTCTAAAGGTGTATTATAGACTAAAGTAGAGAGGGAAGTGCATGATTGGCAGATCACTTGCTTAGACAATTGAGTCAATCATGAGATGTCAAGTACCACACCAGATGTTGTTCTTGCACGAGATGCAATAAGTTGACATTGACCCAATCCTGGAGAAACAGTCGGAAGCAGTTTTAGAACATAAGTGGATGTTCTAGGGATATGATAACGACAGCCTCATTTGGGAGACGGTTATCATTCCAGGCTTCCAAGGTGACATGGACGACAAGGAGGTTGTCAGAATTATAGTTTTTCCTTCTGACGAGGGGCAGTATTTTGGACAGGTGGTCCAAGGCAATACTGAGGGTGGCATGGCGCAGGATACTGATTAAGTTCAGTTGACGATACAGTCTAAGAAGTTTGGATTTGGAGTTCATTTATGAGCTCGGTCCCATCAGACATCCAGACACTCTAAGACAGGTATTGCTTATTTCGGGAGATGGTTTTCTCCGCGAACTTGAGATATAGAGAGAGACATAGAAAGAAACTTCAGAGCGGATCCACTCGCTGAGGCTATTCCTCGAACGCAAGAGTTTCGCAAACAGGCTTTGTGAGACTGACTAGTAGAGGAGTTGGGTGTTCGGTATCACACGGGCTGTGAGTATGCGACATCGCAATAATTAGCCTTGAGTGCAAGTGGGAGATTGTTGGAGATAGTGCCCTCAGAGTCAATTATTGGATCACAGGCACGTGATTGCAATGATTGAGGGAGGACCTATCCCGGTACGACAGTCTTACTCGAGATGATAGTTTGCTATCTGGTTTACCTTTATCATCGTGTACTGCTTTATGTGACATGACATGTCGCTATTACACGTTGATAGAGCCCCTAGGATTCTTGCTTGACTGCCAGCAGTATGAGGGCGATCATATAAGTGAGAGCTGGAGTCTATAAGCGCATCCTTAAAAGGTCCCTAGTCGTGGGAGTTTCGAGACAGGGCATCGATTCTCCAGAGTAGACTAGTGTATATAGTCGAGACCCCGACGAGGGGCGGTGGCCGGTCTCACAAGCCACTGGTGTCAGTTGGATCACCTAAGATGTATACAGGTGCTCTTTGGGTTATGAGTACACCGGACAGGACTCGCCGGGAACATGCTAGTTGGTCTTATACCTGACGTCAGATAGCAGTTCCCTGGTGACATGTGTACAGGTTAGTTCATCGACCTGGGGATCGTCATTTGTCTCGTGTGAGTTCCCACTGTACTTTGATTACTACCCTACCACGGCTCAAAGGAGTCGTGCAAACAGGTTTTAGTTGGGTACAGTCCCGAGCCACATGGAGGCAGTGAGCGGATCTTCAGGGGTTCGTCTCTCCTGGTATTGGGGGTGAGGTCGCGCTGTGTCTAGGAGAGCCATTACACGAAGTCCTTGGCCAAGGCAGGAGATTTACTGGTAGGTATTCCAGTAGTATCTCAGGGTGTTCTGGGCTACACTCCGACACGACTTGTACCGCTTTTGGGGGTCTGACTTTTACCCACCCCTAGGCCCGACATGCGATGCTCATAGACGAACGGACCGGACTGTACGGATATTGTCACTGACAGGCTCAGTAGGGTGTCAGGATGAGTTCGCTCATCGACGTCCCTTTTAGTCAATAGCTGGTGGCCCGTTACGTATTGGCTTATACCTCTGACGTGCTAGTGGTTAAATTCACAGCCATAGTATTGACGAGTCTTTAGAGTACACCACTCATTCTGTTACTCAAGCTTTCGGGCGAAACGTTGTAGAGGCCGTATGGAGATATGGCAGGGTCCGATCAGATACGTGTGGTATTGCACGGATCAGGATCGGACGGTTTGTACTATAGGCCGTATAGTTATATGGCAGGGTTCGATCAGATTCGTGCGGTATTGCACGGATCAGGATCGGACGAACATTACTAGCCGGTTTTGGTTTAAGCCGGATCCTAGTTTAGTACAGTGTAGATTTTGTCTCTTTGCATTTGTATCCGGACGGAATACAGATGCAGGTGTGTATGCACAGTATTGGGGTTTTCCTGTAATTTATTACGGGACCAGTTTTCTGGAGTTGCCAGTTTGCATTCCGTTCCGGCCGGTTTTCCTTTGTTCTTTCCCGGCCGGACTTTTCCGATGGAGGGGGTTATTTGCAAGTTTGCAAATAACACTTTGTGGAGGGTTTTATTGCAAAAGTATTGATTATGATATCTTTCCTCCATGATGCATTTATTGTGAAGTGAAAGGATTTGATTTGGATGTGAGTTTTGTGATCATTATGTTCTTGGATGTGGTCACCATTGCTTTTCTCCTACCATCACCTCCCTTCATGCTTTTTGATTCATTCCTCCACCCTTCTCACAATGAGAATGGCCGGCCACAATTTCTTGAGAGGAGATGAGAAAAATGAGAGAGATTCATTTTTGTGTATAGCATTCTTCATCTCATTCCATTTGCTAGAAAATTGAAAGCACCAATTTTCTTTAGACCATTCCTCCGTCTATGGCAACCAACCCCAAAGAGACATACTCTACACCACATTCTACAGCACTATCTTGGGCATGTCGACTTACCGGCTTCATGCCCGAGTTGCCTCGGTATTGAGGTGGGAGCCCGTAAAAGATGCAGGCGATGTGGTGCCCTTCCGGCGAGGAGGCGACGACCGGAGTTTCCGCGGGAGATCGGGACGATGACGAGAAGACCGGAGGACTCGGATCACTCGGTATATCTCTAACCCGTCTTGTTTTTAGCTAGACCTAGTTTAATGGCCCGATCCGGGGTTTAGTGCGCGGTGGTGCCGGTTTGCAAAGTTCGCAAAATTAAAGTTTATCACCGCTTCCGCATTTGGCCGTCGGTTTGACGGCCGGGGCGCCGCCGTGCACTTACAGAAGTATCTCTTAGGTGGATGAGAAACCCTACCAGATCAGCGGAGATGCTGAGATTCGTCGGGAGCTATTGAATCCTTCAGGTTTACCAAATCATCAGCTGTAGTTTGTATAGCTGGAACTCCATCCATTTCTACCTTATGACCACTAATTTCTTCATAAGAAATTCCCTTTCCAAAAGGTGGCATGCTGAGAAACAAAACACTTGCTCCTCAGTTTGGTAGAAGATATTCCCTTGCGAATGTTTGGGATATCCAACAAACTTCTACAGAACTGACCTTGCCTCGAGCTTATCCGGATTTTACTATTAGATATAGCCGGACAACCCCAAATCTTAACATCCTTAAGAGATGGTCTCTTCCCATACCATATCACATATGGAGTGGTAGGCACCCGATTTGGTTGGAACCCTATTCAATAGGTATGCAACTTCTCAAGTGCATAACCCCTAAAAGGAAATAGGAAACTCATTAATACTTATCATAGAGCGCACCTTATCACATAGGGTGAGTCTGCTCCATCCCGATATACCAACGCGCTCTGGTGTATACGGAGGAGTAATGCTGAGAGAGAATCTCATTCTCCTTTACAATGGTCCAGGAATTTCGTGCTCAGGTATTCTCCTCCTTGATCGTATCAAAAGGACATAATACTTATACCCATTTTGGTTCTTTACTTCTAACTTATATTCTTTGAATATCTCAAAAGGTTTAGGCTTGTGTTTCAACAAGAACATATGTCCGAATCTTGAGAGATCATCAGTGAATGTAATGAAGTATAAAAAACCAGTCTTGGCATGTGTAGACAGGGGACCTTCATATATCAGCACGTATCAATCCCAAGAGTTCACTAACTCTTTCTTTGTTTCCAATAAACGGAGCTTTGCTTATCTTTGTGACATGACTGGAAAGTTTCACAAGATGTAAATTCAAATTGATTTAAATATGCATCTTTATGTAACTTAGCTAGTCGGGTCGCATTGATATGACCTAGTCTACAAAGCCTCAAGTAGGATTTGTTCATTTCTGAACTCTTCCTCTTGTGTGTGTTCTGTATGTTAAAGAACTGTAGTTTAATTTAGAACGTATATGCTTTTAGATAACGTGCCTGAACCGATCAACTCTTGATATTGGAAATGTTCAAAACATTATCCAACAATACAAAACTATATCCTTCTTTACTAATAAAGAGACTAATATAATATTATATATCAGGTTCGGTATCTAATAACATTCGTTCAGAATTAATGTATTTGGTAATACAGGGTGATAACTGCCAACATACTTGGCTGCAACAATTGCACCATTTCTAACTCTTAAAACTTATCACCCATTCTCAGTTCTCTACCTATCTGTAGCCCATGTAACAGATTACATATATGTGATCCTGATCCGGTATCTCATACCCAGGACGTAAAGGATACTGAGAAACAATTTTCGGTAATGAACACACCCGAAAAAGATGCATCATCATGCACTTTCATTGTTTGGGCGGCACGGGAATTCTGGTAATTCCCCTATTACCTGCTGGGTCTTATAACGATTATAAGTTGGAGCGGGACCAACGTTCCCTAGCGCAGTATAACAAGCGGGTTCGGTCAATACATCTGTATTATTATCTTGATTAAGGCGTGACATGGTCGCTACCTAGAGAGAGAGAGAAGAAAACACTCAGCGTATGCTCTTGCAAGATTAGATTGGTTATTAATTTATCTAATCATGATGGCTCCCGCTATTTTAGTCAAATCTTCCTTCAAACCCTAAAAGGAAAGACTAGCCGGGATTAATTATACCCTATAAGTTTGCCAATTTTTCAGCCAGGCAAGTCCCGGTACTTTGAGGGAGATTCCCCGTTCTTTCGTACGGACCTAATTAAAATAAACCTCGTTTCCCAGAGGCGTAACCCCGTTCACACCTTTCTAGACACCTACTTGATCGGCTAATTGTAATGTGTAAAACTCTCCCAGGAGTAACTCTTACTTCCAGTAGGTATCGGGATCCAACCATGTAACATTTCAAAAAAATAAAATATTATTTTTGGGAATTTTTGTAATTAAATAATAAAATATTGAATATTTTAATAAGGCGGTATAATTAAATATCGATAAATTGGGAAAAATTTGGAAAATTAAGAAAATTATGGAAATTACAAAAAAGAGGGTACTTTATGTGATTCATGCAAATTATGAAATTTATGATTTATTTGACACTATTTAGTGCTAATCGGGATTAAAAAATCGCTAATCGGATTTTAAGCGTGTTTTGTGCACATGTCATTTTTTTAACACTTGTTACATTTTCTTCATGGCCTTCTCTTCTTTTTTTTTGGCATGGTTGTTGTTTTAATTGAGAAAGAAAAGAAAATAGAAAAGAAAAGAAAAAGAAAACATTAAACTAAAGAGGTATGGGCAAGAAAGAGAAAGAGAGGGATTCCTTTGACCTTAGACCATTGTCTTCATCTTCATCTTCTTCATTATTTCCCACCCTCTTCAACCTTAGCCGCTGCCCTCATCTCCCCCTTCAACAAAACACCTCATAACACCATCAAAAATCCATCAAAAGTTCTTCTCCACTTCACAAAAAAATGTGCACAAGCTCACAAGCTACACATTGGACAAAGAAAAATCACATTTTGGTGTTGTAGGGGATTCTTGGGTCCCAAATGAGGTAATCCTTTCACAATTAGTGTAGTTTTTCATTTGCTTAAGCCTCTTTTCAAGTTTAAAATCGATTTGTCGAAGTTTAGTGGACTTTGGGAATTCATAGAATGGGGTTAGGGTTTTCTTGAGTTGGGATTGTGTTATTGAACCGTATTAGTGACCTTAAACCTCCCAGTTTGTCAAAAACCCAGACTAAACACATATGAAAAACCTAAAACCCAAAATACAGAAAAACAGAAACTGTAAATGTCGATTTGTGAGGTATTTTAGTGTGCAGAGAAATTTGGGATGACCTGGGGTATTTTTAAGACTAGCAAACAACTTCAGAGACTTGTTTGGACCAATGTGAGACCACCCTGAACATACGAGACCCCAACTCCATGGAAAAACCGAGGAGGCTGGATTTCTTGGGAGTGTGGCTGGCTATGGGGTGAGGGAATTGGTCCAGGTTGCTTCAGTAGGTCAGATACATCCTATATATCATCCTAGTGTTGTTTGCTTACCTTATATTCACCTTAATCAAAATATGGAGCATGTTTTCTAGGTTGTTGCCTTATGTTTTGCAATGATTTTGAATCTAAGTTTTGGTATTTGGTTTTGTATTTGATCACAGACATTTGTACGTCGAAATAGGGTGTTATTGGTTTATTTGCGAGAGCAAACCATAGGTTTTGACCTATGTGAGTTCCGCGTGTCGTTTTGGTTTCGATTTGGATTTAAATGTGATACGATACATTGTGACATGTAGGTACCCCCATGTGGACTTCAAGACGACAAGCAAGCGCATGGCGATGTTGGCATCGGCAAGCGAAGGTTGTTCATATCAGATTTTTGCATTTTTATACCGCCCAATTTTTATCACATTGCTTATCGGTAGGTACTCTTGAGCCGTGTTTGCTAGTCAATTGCAGGATACAGGTTCTCGGCTCTGAACAGTGAAATTGATGGAAAAGCACGACAAATTCCGGATTACTGCCAAGCACAGATAAAACACGGGTCTCCGCTCTCTATCCGTATGTTGCCGCACACCAGTTTAAGGGACAAAATGGCAAATCAATGTCATTTTCAAGCACAAAGCTCAATGGCAACACAAGATCCAACATATCTACGCGGAGCTCAAGAAAAATCATGGCAAAAGATCCACATCACATCACCTTTTGATCATAGAAATTCTGGAAAAATCGTGAAGTAATTCTGAGAAAAAACATATACCAGACTGAAGGGCACTGCAAACCAGGAGAAGCCACCAAAATTGAAGACCTAAGTCCCCAATAGGGCCGCGGAACCGCGGCCGTACGGCCTTGTCAGCTGACGATCTTTTGAGGGTATTTTTGACATTCCATGTTTATTCTAAGTGTTGCCCTAGAATTTCTGTTGCCTACCTATAAATAGTCCAGAACTTGCCAAAGCCAAGGGTGCTTATTCTTGTATTTAGATTTTAGAATACATGTGTTGTTCTTCTTCCTCCTCTCATCTCTTCTCCATTAAAAACTTGTAGTGAGCTTTTGTGAGTGAAGAATGAATAAATGAGTTCTTGTTCTTACCATGATTATCTTGTTGTAATTGTTAATTATATTTGCTTGTATTTTTCATTTGCTAATTTAGTTGTTGTTATTTGTGTTTGTTTCTTTCTTGTTCTCTTTTTCTTTATCCTTAAACAATAATGATGCTTACGCTTGATTCTTGCCGAGGTGAGGTCGCAAATAGCTTGTTGTAATCTTCTAACCTCTTTCTTTCTATCTTTCTCCTTTGTTTTAGTTTCATTTTTCTTGTAATGGGTGAGTAGTTTCCATACTTGTTAGGGTAGGATAAGGAAAGTTTGAGAGAAGGAAATCTCTCTCACTCTTTCCTTGCCCAACATCTTAATTCGGACTCCCGTTAATTGAACCACAATCCGCTCCCTACGGCACCCTATCCTACATGATAGCGGTGATTCCTTAGTGAGACCGGTTGTGGTTGAATTAACCGGAGGTTAAGGCTAAGAGCCAAGAACGGGCGGACAAGCCCAAAAAGGAAGAACTTATGCGTTGGAAAGCCTAGCTTATACTTGCAAGTTCCTTCCTAGTCGTACTAATCCCCGTTGTTGCCGATTACCGTAACACCGATATTAAGTGTGGCAACGAAAGAAGTGAGCGACTCCTAACTCAAACTAACCTAATCCTAACCCTAACAAGCTCTCTTTACATATCATTTTAGCACATAGTTAATCTCAAAACAAACCTGGACATTTGGACTTAACTCGTTAAAGCACATAGAAAAAGATTCCCATCTCCCTGCGGACAACCCGTACTCAACCGGCTAGCTACAAGCGAAACCGTCTTGATTGCGGTAATTAACTAAACTTGAACACGCAAAAACTCTACCAATCAAATGGCGCCGTTGCCGGGAAGACGGTAATTTATTTCTTTGTGTAATTTCGGGTTAATTTGTGGATATAAAGCTAACCGAAAAAAAACAAAAAAAAAATATACATTGTAAAAAAAATCATCTTGTTATTTTTGATTAGTTTTTGTGCAAGTGTGCAGGATGATACGAAGTTCGAGTTCAGTGCCAAAGACGTGGGAAGATAGACCCATATCTCACGGCTACACCGCGACAGATTCAAGACGGAAAAAGCGGTCTACTGAAAGATTCTGGAGCAGATTCAGGAGCTCCAGACAAGAAGAGGACACCCCATAAAGCACACACAGAAAAATTGGAAGCCCAATCCCTCCTTACTGCCACGGAACCGCGGCCTAAGCACGTGTTTGGCCGCGGAACCTCGGCCATTTGGGGAGTTCATGGTTGCAAATTTTTTGTGAGTCCTTCTAACTCTCTCCCCACTCCTCTGAACTCCACTGAACTGTGTTTTCTGCAGCATTCTTTGCGCAAACTCTCTTTCCCCTTCCAATAAATTGTTCTTGTGCAGGATTCTTTGCGCCGCGCTAAAAAATAAAAAATTGATTGCAGTTGATTGTTACTGCTTTGCATTTATTAATACGGATTTTAAGGGGCTTGAAACCAATCCAGATTGGGTGGGGATTTCATCACCCTTTCCAGGACCCCAGAAATCATAAAAAGCATATGCATTGACCATTGTTTAATTAAAAAATACTAGACTCAGCCCTAAGGACTTCGCGCTCATTAGGACAGAGGACTAGTTACAGGCATCGGCCGTTTATCCTCTCCTGACTTTGCGGTGTCTAGGCAAGTGTGTCCAAGGCAAGTGGTTACTTAATTAGGACCACTACTTACGTAGTGGGGAGCCTCCCACTTACCTGGCACTTACCTTGCCGCAATTGGCGGAGAAGAGGCGGTTTGAGGTCCTATTTCTAGCCCTTTGGAACAGTTAGGAGCTGTCTAGCTGACCTAGGTGACCCTAGATCTAGGTGTGATTGTGCATATCTTGTTTGTGATTTCTTGAAGCCGTATGTCCGTACATATTTCTGTAAAGCTCTTTCTAAAAAGAAAAAAAAAGAAGGGAAAAAATCAAAAACTTTTATAAAAACTTGCCCTTTGTCGCCAGAATCCATTTTTTCACCCACCACCCATCGTATTTCTCCATTGACGTTTTCTTACCCTCACCTTCTCCGTTTTGACTATACTAAACTCGTTTAGTGTATGTCCGCTTGGACTCGGGACACTAGCGCCCGTTTAGTCCGCGTTACGTTAGTCGCTACCGACTATGCGATCGACTCAGACGTTGAAACTCCGTCCACGCCTCATTCAACCTTACCTTTGCCGGCCAACTCCGACGTTGACCAGAATTCTGTTCATACATCCTCACCTTCACCATCACCAACCTCTTCTTCCGCGATGTCAGGATTTAATCCAAACATCCCTACAACTCCCCCAGGATTGATTCGACCTCCTATGGATGCGAATAACCCACCACCACCGCCTGTTGTAGCGCCACAGCAAATCGCGCTCCAGGATCGTTACTATCCCACCCGTTCTGCACTTCCCACCTGTCTTTCCCTCCCACCGGCCAATGGGGATAATTTTGAAATTAAGCCCCACTTCATTAACATGCTTCCGAAATTTCATGGGCTTGAATCTGAAGATTCCTATATCTTCATCAACAAATTTCAAAACGTTTGTGCCATGATGAAAACCACCCAGCTGTCGGACGATGCTATACAGTTATGGGTCATTCCGTTCACTTTGTGCGATCTTGCTGAAAAATGGATGTATAGCACCGCTTCCCACTCCATAACCAGTTGGGATGAGTTGGTGAAAGCGTTTCTCAAGAAATTCTATCCGAATCATAAAACCGCAAGGATCCGTAACGAAATCAACCAATTCTCTCAGCTTTCTACTGAACCCTTCTGGAAGTGCTTTGACCGGTATAAAGACCTTCTTGTTGAATGCCCTCACCATGGTATCGAGAAATGGCAACTTTGCCAAACTTTATACGAGGGCCTGAATTCAGCAACCAAGCAGTTGTTGGAAACCATTTGTCAGGGCCACTTCCTATCGAAATCTGACGAGGAAGCGTGGCAATTCTTCAACGACCTTGCAGAACAAACGCTTCAATGGGAGAGCACCAGACCAACTTCTTCTTCTTCTTCCTCCACTTCTACTGGTCAGTCTAGGGTAGGAATTCACCAACTTGATGTCTCTATTGCGATGAAAGCTGAAATGGCTGCAATAACGAGAAAACTTGAAGCGATAGAGATCAAATTTTCATCTCCTGCTCCTGCCACTGTTCTTCCCCTTCATACCATTTGTGCTTGTTGTTCCGATCCTTCTCACTTGACCGAAGAGTGTCCTTACAATCCACCATCTCAAGGACAGGATCAGGTTAATACTGCATTTCAGCAAAGACCAAGAAATGATCCATACTCTTCCACCTACAATCCCGGTTGGAGGAACTACCCTAATTTCGCCTGGAATCAGAATCAGCATCAATTCCAAGGCAACAATTTCCAGAGGCCCCCTCCTCCGCAACAACAAGCGCAACAACAAACTCAACATCAGTTTCAGCAGCCCTTCCAACCCCAACCTTTTCAAAATCAGACAAACAACTTTGCACCCAACAATTCTTTTCCTCAAAACAACTTTGTTCCGTCAAACAATGATAAGGTTTCCTCGCTAGAACGAAGTCTGGAGGCGTTCGTTAAACAATTGACACAATCCACCGCCAACATCCAGTCTTCTATTCAGTCCTTGGTGCAACACACTGCCGCTCATGGGCAAAGCATCAAAACCATCGAAGCCCAGATAGCACAACTGAATGCAGCCTTAAGCGAAAGAGAGAAGGGGAAGCTTCCATCCAAACCACTCCCAAATCCCGGTCACCCACATAATGTACATGTTGCTCTTGAACAACAGAACCATAATGTGAGTGCCGTGACTACATTGAGATCGGGAAGGATGCTGCAAAACAACATTGGCACACGGATCGAAGATGAGACCCCGGTCGCTTCTTCTTCTTCTTCTTCGTCATCTTCTGAGCCTATTCTCCATTCTTCCAAAGGCTCTTCCTCTTCTTCTGCTCTAAACGGACCCACTTCTCACTCCATGAAAACACCAGCTCTGGGATCCGTTCCAACTCCACAATCTCCTCCACAAGCATTGGACTCAACCAATTTTAAAAACGTTCCATTTCCAAACCGGTTGAGGTCCAATAAACAAAATCCACAAATGGAGAAGATTTTGGAGTTGTTTAAACAGGTTAACATAAACATTCCCCTTTAAGATGCTGTCTAACAAGTCCCATCCTACGCAAAAATCTTAAAGGACTTGTGCACGAAAAAGAGGAAGTCTCAGGTACCCAAGAAAGTTTTCTTGGCGAGTGCTGTGAGTGATGCTCTTACCCAATCTTTACCTCAAAAACGGAAGGACCCTGGCCGTCCTACGATTTCTATTACCATTGGGGATAAGAACATCAACCGCGCACTATTAGATCTTGGTGCCAGTGTTAATCTGCTTCCGTACTTAGTATATGAGCAACTAGGTGTAGGAGAGCTGAAACCCACACACTGCACTCTCTAAATGGCCGACCGATCGATCACCCATCCTAGGGGTGAGCTAGAGGATGTGTTAATCAAGGTTGGGGACTTCATATTCCCCGTTGACTTCATTGTTTTAGACACACAGCCTGTAGCTAACCCCCGGAATCAAATTCCGGTGATACTCGGTCGCCCATTCCTTGCAACCTCAAATGTTGTGATCAATTGTCGAAATGGTTCGATGAACCTATCTTTTGGAAACATGGCAATTGAACTCAACATTTTTAGGTTGGGGAATCAGCCCTCCGAACCTAATGCTCATATACTAGACGTTTGCTCGATCCAGGAGATCACCCCAGAAGAGTGTGAATTCGAGGAGTTTTTGTTCGATCACGATAACCTTAACGCTACTAGTGCGTTCCTCTTCGAACCTGCTGCTGTTTCTGCGCCCGACAATGACTATGAGTGTTTCACTTTCTCGAACGATCTTAGCCACTCACCACCCGAGTTTGAATCCTTCGAATTTCTGGATAAGTTACCTGAAACATCCAACTCGGTCGCTTACACTCGTTTTGAACCTTTGCTGGAATCCTTTGAGTTCGAGACCTTTTCACCAATCTTGCCTTCAATCGTTTCACCTCCAACTCTCGAACTCAAGCCTTTGCCGTCTCACCTTAAGTACGCTTACTTGGGTGAGAACAAAACCCTCCCTGTTATCATCTCGGCTTCTCTAGCTCTAGAGCAAGAGAAAGCCCTTCTTACGGTCTTGCACAGCAATAGGCAAGCTTTTGGCTGGTCTATGGCGGACATCAAGGGGATTAGTCCCCTGATCGTTGAACATCACATTCATCTGATGGATGATGCTAAACCAGCCAGGGATCCGCAAAGGAGACTCAACCCAGTCATGAAGGAGGCTGTGAAAAAGGAAATCGTAAAGTGTGTGGATAGTGGTATCATTTACCCTATCTCTGATAGCCAGTGGGTTAGCCCCATTCATGTTGTCCCCAAGAAATCAGGCATAACGGTCATCACTAACAAGGCAAACGAGTTAATCCCTACTCGCACCCAAACTGGGTGGCGAGTATGCATCGATTACAGAAAACTCAACGCCGCAACGCGGAAGGACCACTTTCCGCTACCTTTCATTGACCAAATGCTTGAACGATTGGCCGAACACGAGTACTACTGCTTTCTTGATGGCTACTCCGGCTATAATCAGATTCCCATCGCCGAAAAAGACCAGGACAAGACCACATTCACTTGTCCTTTCGGCACGTTTGCATATCGTCGCATGCCCTTTGGGTTATGCAATGCGCCCGCTACCTTCCAGCGGTGTATGATGGGAATCTTCTCAGACATGGTGGAAAAATTCCTGGAGATCTTCATGGACGATTTCTCCATCTTCGGCGATTCCTTCAACGAGTGTTTGCTGCATCTCGACGCGGTCCTTACCCGATGTAAGGACAAGAACCTCATTTTGAATTGGAAGAAGTGCCACTTCATGGTGCGCGAAGGTATTGTCTTAGGACATATCATTTCGCAAAATGGCATAGAGGTTTACAAAGCGAAGATTGAGGTCATTTCCAATCTCCCTCCTCCCAGATGCGTCCGAGACATCCGAGCCTTCCTTGGCCATGCCGGTTTCTATAGACGGTTCATCAAGGACATTAGCAAGATTGCTAGGCCCTTGACTCTCTTGCTTGCCAAAGACACGCCATTCGATTTCAACTCGAGCTGTGTGACTGCATTCGAGTCATTAAAAAGCTCACTCACTTCTGCTCCCGTTCTTTCTTCTCCTGACTGGACGCACCCATTTGAGATTATGTGCGATGCATCCGACTTTGCCATTGGTGCTGTCCTTGGACAACACATCAATAAGATGCCGCACGTAATCTATTATGCTAGCCGAACCCTGAACGACGCCCAACTGAATTATACAACAACTGAGAAGGAATTCTTGGCTATTGTATTTGCTTTAGAAAAGTTCAGGCCCTACCTCATCGGCTCTCCAGTCATTGTCTACACAGACCATTCTGCTCTGCGCCATCTTTTTGAGAAGAAAGATGCAAAATCTCGGCTGATACGTTGGATCCTCTTGCTTCAAGAGTTTGACCTTGTCATCAAGGACAAAAGAGGATGTGAAAACGTCGTCGCCGACCATCTCTCACGACTTCCTTCTTCGCCTTCGCTACATATTCCGATCAACGACGTTTTCCCGGATGAACAGCTCTTGACAGTATCTTGCGAACCCTGGTTCGCAGATATTGTGAACTATTTGGCCACAGGGTTACTACCGACTGAATGGTCAAGTCAGGACAGACTTCGATTCTTATCCCAAGTGAAACACTTTTACCGGGACGAACCCTATCTGTTCAAGTACTGTCCCGACCAGATTATTCGTCGGTGTGTCCCTGACGATGAATTAAAGAGTGTGCTGTCATTTTGCCACGATCAAGCATGTGGCGGGCATTTTGGCCCCAGAAAGACAGCTGAGAAGATCTTGCAATATGGTTTCTACTAGCCACAACTCTTCAAAGACGCTCATGACTATTGCAAGACTTGCTCCCGGTGCCAACACTTGGGCCGGATATCCCGGAGGAACGAGATGCCGCTCCAACCAATCTTGGTTGTGGAGATTTTTGACGTTTGGGGGATAGATTTCATGGGGCCGTTTCCCAGCTCTTTCGGGAACTTGTACATCCTTCTCGCTATTGATTACGTCTCTAAGTGGGTCGAGGCTGTGCCCAGCCAGACTAACTTAGGTTTCTTAAAGAAAACATTTTCTCCCGTTTTGGGCACCCCCGAGCGATCATTAGCGACAATGGAACTCATTTCTGCAATAAGACTTTCGAGGCCTTGATGCGGAAATATTCCATTAATCATAAGCTATCTACGCCCTACCACCCCTAAACCTGTGGGCAGGCCGAAGTTTCAAATCGGCAAATTAAGCAGATACTGGAGAAGACGGTTTCCAAGAACCGTAAGGATTGATCGTTGAAACTCACTGATGCCCTTTGGGCATTTCGAACTGCTTATAAGACCGATCTTGGCATGTCTCCCTATCGGCTTGTGTACGGAAAGGCTTGCCACCTCCCTGTCGAAATAGAGCATCGCGCATTTTGGGCGATAAAAGAACTGAATCTGTCTCTCAAAGATGCGGGCAGCCATCGGAAGCTGCAGTTGAACGAATTGAGCGAGCTTAGGGATGAGGCTTACGATAACGCGGCTGTCATTAAGAACCGAACGAAGGTGTTTCACGATAAACACCTTTTGCGCAAAACATTCGTACCTGGTTAACAGGTACTGCTTTACGACACCCGGCTACATTTCCATCCAGGAAAGCTCAGATCTCGCTAGAAAGGGCCGTATTTTGTGCGGAATGTGTATCCGCATGGCGCTGTGGATTTGGAGAATCCAAAGGACGGTTCATTTTTCAAAGTAAATGGACACCGACTAAAACCGTACCTTAGCGCCGAATCAACAGAGGAGCTCCTGGTCTTACAGGAGCCGGTTTACCCTGCATAATCTTCCTCTGCCTACCACCAAACTTCGGTTATCCAGCCAAGAACAATGGACACTGTTCCAAATAAGTTTGGGGGTATGTATATACCATTTTGTATTTATTTGTGGATATTCTTTTCCATTTTTACTCTAAAAAAACAACAAAAATTGTGTATATCTAACCGACAATTTTGACCCTTCAAATGATCTCTTCCTGCAATGACAGTGAGGACACTGTCCAGTTTAAGTTTGGGGGTACGCTCGGTACGCATTTCTAACCTTCGCATTCATATGTATATTTTGCATCTGCATACTAAAATCCATAAAATCCATAAAAATCAGAAAATTTTCTAAAAACATAAAAACTTTTCTGTCAAGTTAGCTAGTGGGAGAACTCTGATTCAACATTTCGACGGTTTTGTTTGATAAGATAAGAATAACAAAATCTTATTTTTAGATTTTGAAAACCTGAAAGATAACTCTCCTTTGAAGTTAACTATAGCTGATATACGTCTTTACATCACACTACACGTGTCGTGAGTTTTGGAAAATAGATGACAAGTCTTTTATGTCTAAAAACTTTTAAATGGATAAATGATTTTCTGAGGATCAAATAGGTTTGTTCTGAAATAAGTAATATCAAGAATAGTTTATGAAGTAAAGTGAATATGAAGGAATGTCATTGATGCCTTAATTGGAACTAAGTCTGATAAATAACCCATCTGGAACTTGATTGAAATGATTACATACCGAACCTACTAAACACATCTTTTATCCAAAAAAATAATTGAACTGCCGGTTATATCTCCGTTTGCATTAAATCATCATGATTTTCACGCTAAATTGTCTTTTGTTTTTGGGCCTAGGTAACTTGAGTAATTAAGTCCGCTGGGGTGTCTCTACACCTAATGCCCTAAAGCCAACTAGTTTAGGTACATTGGCCCAAAGCTCGTTAAGAAGCCTAGAAAGTCCAGATTAAAACAAAGTCAAGCAAGTATTCTCTCCGAGTTAAAATTCCTAACGGTTCTTTGTGTGAGAATAATCTTGACAAAAGACAAGTTTTTATAAAAAAATATTTTTAGCGGAGATATGAAGGTTTTATTCTATGATAAAGACTATTGCACGTTCATAGAGGTATGCATGAAATGAAAACAAGAAAAAGGTGGAGTGAAAAATAAGACCCAGTTTCCTGTTAAGGAAGATAGAAATTCTAAAGTTGAAACTTTGCTGGAAAATGAAACTTGAAAAATGCGCAACTCTTTATAAAACTTATGTGATCCTTTTAAAATTGTTATCTGGGCTTTATTGTGTGACATGATGACTTTAATCGATCCTTCTGGAACTTAACGACACTATTTACACTGCACGTAAAGACATATAAAATCTTAAGTTAAATAAGAAGCGAGGTGTGAAAAATAAGGCTTCGATAGTCTAGACTTAGGATCATAGAATTGTTATTTTCTGAAACAAAACTTTAGGGGTTTGAATCATAGTAATTTTGCAAAACTAGCTTGACCGGATTTTGTGGGTAGTATCCGCTGAAAACCCTCAGGAGACAACACTCCTCCTACTAGGGACACCTAGAGGTTTAACGGCTTGTTGCACATGCTCAGTGCAATCGCGTTCCCTGCGAAAATGAGGTTAGGAATTTTTTGTGAATAAATTGGCTTTGCTCGGGACGAGCAAATGATAAGTTTAGGGGTATTTGTTCATATAAGATTTTTGCATTTTTATACCGCCCAATTTTTATCACATTGCTTATCGGTAGGTACTCTTGAGCCGTGTTTGCTAGTCAATTGCAGGAAACAGGTTCTCGGCTCTGAACAGTGAAATTGATGGAAAAGCATGACAAATTCCGGATTACTGCCAACCACAGATAAAACACGGGTCTCCGCTCTCTATCCGTATGTTGCCGCATACCAGTTTAAGGGACAAAATGGCAAATCAATGTCATTTTCAAGCACAAAGCTCAATGGCAACACAAGATCAAACATATCTACGCGGAGCTCAAGAAAAATCATGGCAAAAGATCCACATCACATCACCTTTTGATCAACAGAAATTCTGGAAAAATCGTGAAGAAATTCTGAGAAAAAACATATACCAGACTGAAGGGCACTGCAAACCAGGAGAAGCCACCAAAATTGAAGACCTAAGTCCCCAACAGGGCCGCGGAACCGCGGCCTAAGCATACTTAGGCCACGGAACCGCGGCCGTACGGCCTTGTCAGCTGACGATCTTTTGAGGGTATTTTTGACATTCCATGTTTATTCTAAATGTTGCCCTAGAATTTCTGTTGCCTGCCTATAAATAGTCCAGAACTTGCCAAAGCCAAGGGTGCTTATTCTTGTATTTAGATTTTAGAATACATGTGTTGTTCTTGTTCCTCCTCTCATCTCTTCTCTATTAAAAACTTGTAGTGAGCTTTTGTGAGTGAAGAATGAATAAAGGAGTTCTTGTTCTTACCATGCTTATCTTGTTGTAATTGTTAACTATATTTGCTTGTATTTTTCATTTGCTAATTTAGTTGTTGTTATTTGTGTTTGTATCTTTCTTGTTCTCTTTTTCTTTATCCTTAAACAACAATGATGCTTACGCTTGATCCTTGCCGAGGTGAGGTCGCAAATAGCTAGTTGTAATCTTCTAACCCCTTTCTTTCTATCTTTCTCATTTGTTTTAGTTTCATTTTTCTTGTAATGGGTGAGTAGTTTCCATACTTGTTAGGGTAGGATAAGGATAGTTTGAGAGAAGGAAATCTCTCTCACTCTTTCCTTGCCCAACATCTTAATTCGTACTCCCGTTAATTGAACCACAATCCGCTCCCTACGCCACCCTATCCTACATGATAGTGGTGATTCCTTAGTGAGACTGGTTGTGGTTGAATTAACCGGAGGTTAAGGCTAAGAGCCAAGAACGGACGGACAAGCACCAAAAGGAAGAACTTATGCGTTGGAAAGCCTAGCTTATACTCGCAAGTTCCTTCCTAGTCGTGCTAATCCCCGTTGTTGCCGATTACCGTAACAACGATATTAAAAGTGGCAAGGAAAGAAGTGAGCGACTCCTAACTCAAACTAACCTAATCCTAACCCTAACAAGCTCTCTTTACATATCATTTTAGCACATAGTTAATCTCAAAACAAACCTGGACATTTGGACTTAACTCGTTAAAGCATATAGAAAAAGATTCTCATCTCCCTGCGGACGACCCGTACTCAACCGGCTAGCTACAAGCGAAACCGTCATGATTGCGGTAATTAACTAAACTTGAACACGCAAAAAATCTACCAATCAAAGGTCAAGGTGAGTAGATATATATCTACGGGGGAAGTCGGGTGGATGGCGTATAGCACCCCCGCAGTTTCGTTGTGTGGTATACGAATTCGTATACACACGTATATATATATGTTATTAGATGATTATTGCTATCATGATAGGGTTATATGTTCATGGATTAGTTTGGTGTTAGTTGCGAAACCCTAGATTTGAGATTACACCCACACACGCACACACATGCATACATTTATTTTACTTATGCGTATATGGAGATATGTATATATATACACATGGGTATGGGACTATGTATATATATATACACATATACATATATAGGATTATGGGGATAGTACTTGGGATTGGAGATGAGTCGATGAGTTTGGGCTTGAGGCCGTGAGATCGGTGATGTGACGTTGATCGTATTTTGAGATACGACACGATGTTTTAGCGGGTCCTTTGACGTGGTGTTTTCATACACACATATGCATATACATATGTGGTATCAGTATTATACTAGACGTAGATCAGTACCCCGGATCATGATATTTGATAAAGTGGATACCAGATTAATAATGTGATAGTTATGACATTGACCCATACCCAGATTTGGGATGCCGTAAGACAGATTTACCGTACAAGCTGTGTATTGATGATAGATCCGCACTCTTGACTTGAGGATGTCATATTATGGATATTGTATCGTATGGGATACTGTTGAGGCGGGATCACCGACGGTTATATTTTTATATAGATATATGTATCGACTCAGATGTTAGGCGGTTTTCTTACCTTTCGATCAGCCTGTTTAGTTTAGTCCGGTAGTTTACATATACATGATAGATTGACTCGAGTCATACCTATTTCAAAACAAACGAATCGTGATTATTTTAAAAACAGGCCAAGAGATTCATGGATATTTCAAAGGACGTATCTTTTCTTAAAAACACCGTAGCCCTTATTTTCAAAACACCACAATTCATGTTATTTCAAATGGCAAAACTGTATGACTCATATTTATATAATGCAGATTAGTTATCACTGTGTTATTATTCATCTCCCACATATTATTGCTGTTCGCATCGCATTTGCATGTTTATATTGTATTTCCATATACCATTATTAAGATCATGCTGTCAGGAAACCAGCACCATTACCGATGATGCGTATGTTCCACATACACTTACTTGCCGGCTCACACACATCATCATCGGTAATTGCCATGTCACGTACACTTTAGAGAATATTACTCATTGACATTGCTTGTTAACTGATAGTTCGACATGGTATTAGCGTACTCGTCTCTATATGCTACTTTAGACATTACAGTTATTACTTGCTATTTCATGCATATTATTATTCACTGTTATGTAGTATTATGGAGTTTTATGCCATTATTCCCTGTTTACTTGCTATTGATGACTGGATTTCGGATTTTCATGAGATTTCCTGGATTTGGGAGAAAACCGCAAGAATATATAAAAACTTCTCTCTCTCTCTCTCTCTTTAAAATGAAAAGTGTGGTTTTCTCGTGATGTATGAGTCGTCCACCATGATGTTTTCTCGGTTATGAGATGGATTTCGAGACCCGATTCGAGGAGTTGGATGAACCGTCTACGGGTACATGGTAGACCCGGTAAGGTACCCCGGGGCAAGAAGATCGAGGTGTAGACGATGAGCCCGGCAGGGGCAGACTGCCTACCGGTGATTTTACGTGGCGCGTCGGATATCCAGAGGATACCGTTCGTGGTCGTGTGATTGATGATAGGGGCCGATCAAGACTGACGGAGCCCTAGATAGTGAGATTTGAGACATTAAGATTTTGAGATTTTGAGGTATTGAAATTTGTTGATACATGCCCGTCCGGATAGCCAGAGCCTGAGATATTGAGATATTAGGATTTATGTTTTGTGTCGATGCTAGACACTGTTTATGTTGATTTCATTGATGATACCTCGTTTTAAATATACAGAAATCTCACTAAGTTATGAAAGCAGTCTCTTTATTTACATATATTCTGTTTTCATGCACTCATACCTCATTTATATGATATGTTGCTACCTGAGGCACTGACACGAGCACATGGGATTACACTTATGTATAGATGTTTACCCTTGCCACCTTTTCTTGCTTCAGACTTATCATTTGAGGTTATATATGTATATTTGATCGTATTGATCTAGGATTGTGTCATACATGCGATTTCTGCTCGGTGATGTTTTCTACTCACGAGTTGGCAACTCACCCCCGTTGTGCCACAGTTTCTTGCAGGTTTTGCCGTACAGGTTCCGTTAAGGCTTTGCTGGCACACTGCTTCCTTTCTGGGCGATTGTTTTGGTAGATGGGTTCACTTGTATCGTGACCACTATTTTACCTTTATTTTATTCAGTTGTATCTAGTAACTCCATCAACCAGACATGTTTATTCATTACAGACTTAGATGACTAGTGATGTTATTCTTTTGACCTTAGAGTCGCGTGTTGTATCATTATGGATTTCTTGCTGTTTTGAGTTTCCTTTTGAGTTTTGACCCTCGCCCTTCGGCGTTGTATATTATATTGCTTGCATGGTTGTGGCCGTCGATTGACGAAGGGCTAGCTCCCGCTTGGGGATACCTTTTACCTTTGATGCATATATTTATCATGTTGTACCCCGTTCGGGGCCAGTATTTACAAAGGAAACTCTGCCGAAATTTTCAGAAAAAACTTGTGACTTTAAAAATACATACTTCGGCTTATGTCGTTAAACTTCTTGCTTTAAAATTTGGTTTTCCTTCACTCTACTGCTCTACTTGGTTTGGATTTCTGGGTTTTGTCTTACTTATATTATGTACGCCTCGAGACGTTTCGTAATTTAAGTGCCGGTCATGTTTCGTAATTTTCGGGTCGTGACAAACTATCTCATAGGAGGTATACAATTTCATTGCAAATTTCAACACTTGAAATTCCCGATAATGTTTTACCCCAAGCATCCTATGACCTTGATAGGGGTCAACAAACCATAGGCTGCTAGTAAAGTTCAACCCGTCATTTCCTGATTGAAGTAAACCCACCTGCACGACCCTTGACAGAGGTCAACAAGGTTGCACGGCTACCCTAAATCAATCGCATCATATGCTCATGCAGATAAGCAGTAATCAGCTACCGCACACTACGCCTTGACAGAGGTCAACAAATGCAGCACGAATACTAACTATTACTTATCTGAAATGAGAGAGGGCTACGACAGGTTTTTAAGAAAACCTTTTGCGTAATGAAATTGATATCGTCGTAGAATCGAGTGATTTTGAAAAAGTGTGCTTTTGAGGCCTTTACTAATTTTGCTAAAGAGGTCACTCCCGGTGAAAGGATCGTCGGCTCTTTCCTTATCGAATAAGGTGCAGGATATTTCACAAATACCACTATGCAAAGAAAAAAACTATAAAAGCAATCAAAAGACAAACCGAGTATGTAACATCTGCTAGTTTCGCTAAAGAGGTCACTCCCGGTGAAGGGATCTCGGCTCTTTCCTTATCGAATAAGGTGCTGGATATTCTATAAGGAATACCGCTATGCAAAGCAGGAACTAGAGCTACCAGTTTTTGAGACAAATTTCTACAACATCTTTAGGTTTCTTTTATTTCATTAATCTTATTAATAAAGTCCCATCATTTTAAGTTACCTAAACATCATAGATAAATACAACGTACGCTTATGCCATCCGCATTCGCCTCGATGTCCCCTCGTGCACCGTTAGGTTAGGTAACTAACGGCAAAGCGGGGCAGTGCTAGCGCGGGTGTAAAACATAAGCAACGTCTATATAATATATCACATATACTATATCCTGTATTCATCTCATCAATATATCAAATGATCACATCACAGATATCGCAGCAGAAAACAACATATGAAATATTGGATATACTAGGATTTCCAGATTTTATATTAAGCCTGTATAAAACACGGATTCCACGGTCGTGATGAATAGCCAAACCCACATCTCTAGACCCCTACGAGAGCGGCAAGCAACCCTACCAATTCTAGAGTTAGGAGACCCGGTCTCGACTCCTCGAGATGGTCTCCTACTGGACACTAGAACCTGGTTACTTGTGCTCCCCGCCTTGGGTCTATCCTAATGCGGAAAAGTAAATAATATACAATGGTGACATCATCCTCAACCCGGAAGTGCCCAAATAAAAGAATATTACATACAATGAATTTTACATGAATGAAAATGAAAAACTCTCATCTCACATAAAACCCCCGGCTATTTAAACACGACGATCCAATATAACATATCCCAGCAACACATAATATCACATGTCATCAACGTAAGTAAATATGCGTATCCTAATTATCATTGACATATAGCACCGAAACCAGCGATGCACCACATAATACACTTACGGTCACAAAAAAGAAAGTGAAAAACTACAACAGTTGGAATCTGCAATCACCTTAGACATCATAAACCCAACGTATCTCATACTTTGGATTTCATGCCTAACCAAATGAATTCCTTAGACATCGCATGCCTAACAATTATAAACCCCGCATTTTAGTCTCGATACCGAAAACGCTTTTCAATAACAAGTCGGGAAATTCAATAAGATTCCCGACATCCTGATCGAATGCTCGTCAGAAACTTTAGTAGGCGTCTGCACCCCCCGATGCCGTCGACGAAGTGCACTAAGGCGGAACACCGCTGCCGCGAGCACCCGAACGGATGCTTTTGGCGACGGGGTTCTTCTACAGTCACTTAGTCGAGGCTATGGGGCGTGGCTATCTATTAAGTTTACCCGGCGAGTATCCGCGTACACTACGTGATTGCGACGGACTTTTGATCACATCAAAATCCCGTGGCAACCGATCAAATGAGACTAAATTGCTAGATTTATAACATTCAAATTAGTTATCTCACAACTACATGTGGATTCCAAATATTGTATCCCATCACATGATACACGGACAAACGTTAAACTTTTCGATCGATTTATCAAAGTCCCATAATTTCCCGACAACTCAACACTTGAGCACAGTTTTAATAATACCCAGAATATGCCACAGTATCTATGCACCAGCCATAGAAGGGCAAACCTAAGCCTCACTCAAGTCGCCACAGAACTACGAAAAACCCTAAGATTTGACCGCGGTTCCGCGATCCAAAAAAGTCGAGTTAAGGTTTCATTCTTCTAGAGGGTTCATAGGATCACTTGCATGTTTTTCCGAATACGTTAAATTTGGAAAAATGGGTTTTTGACAACCGATCGAACTTTTTAACTTTGTCTAGACAACATGCGAATAACCCGAAACAATGTTAAACCTACGAATACGAAACATTTCGAATTGTTTATAGTGTAAGATTACATCACATGCAAAATTAGCAAAAACAAACAACACCTGAAACATCAAAACTAAGTCACTAGAACACAGGCAAAATTTCAGGGGAAACAGCTCGGATTTGGCCGAGATCTTCAAGGTGGTGGCCGGCCCAATTTTCATGGAATGCCCTAAAATTTTGTGTGTGTTCATGATATATCCTATACATCACTCTGTACTTGTATAAAAAAATTTTGACAACATTTTAAAATCGACAGCAAGCAGGTTTTGGCGATGCAAGTTTCGGAGTATTTCGGTTTCTTAATCTTAACAAAATCCGTATAAATTTCTAACATGGCTCTGATATAGCAACAGGGTTACCTAAGACGGCAGCTAGGTTTCGGGAGGCAACGTCCATGCCAAATTCAAAAATTTGCCGTTTAAGCTAACCCTAACTAAGAATCGTTAACTAGAAATCGATGGAAAAGTTAAATGCAAACACTTTGCAATGAGAACTGAGCAAGGAATACAACCTTTGTAGATCGGTCCTTCACTTCAATAGCTCCATGTAGTATTCCCTTCGCTGCGATCATGAACTCCGGACTATAGAGAGGCTCCCTTGAAGAAACGAACAAGCTTGCTTCGATGTCTTCGAGGCCGAAGATGATCTACGTCGAGGAGACACTAACCCAATCTATTTCTTCACTAGGTCAAGAACTTTGTGAAGAGAACACCCTATACTAAATGGCAAGTAGTAGAGGATGATGAAGTAGGAAGTGGGCTCACTTTAGATTTCATTTTCTCACACTTTTTCTCAGAACTCCATTAAAGCTAGAGATCTTGAGAGGAAGAAGAAGATGATGAATAAAATATCTCATATGATAATTCATCCAAATGAATTATTGCAACCATGGGTGAATTAAGCTCTCATGCCTAACTCATGTAGGGAATAAACCAAGGTCAAGGATTAAGGTTGGGTTAACAAATATCTTAAGCAATGACAAACAAGTGGACTTGGTCAATGGTTATCAAGTGTGTACAAGAAATCAACCATGACAAATTCCAAATGTTTATTCAATACTTAATAATACATATCACATATGTGCTCCTACTCCATTTCGCTTGAGCCAGGAAACCCCTGTGTAGGACTCTAAAGACTCGTCAAAATGCCGGCAGTAGGTGATGATCATATCAAACACCCACAAGACGCAAGCGGTCTGCTAAACGTAACGGCCACCCGGGTATTGAGTGATCAGAAGATTAACAAGCAAGCCTGCTAGTACTCCTGCGAATCCAATCAGTAACACTACCGTACAGTCCGGCCTCTTCGTCTGATATGTCGCATATCTCATCTAGGGGTGGTAAACGTCAGACCCCAGTAACTCGATAAGTCGTGCTAATATGAGGCTCATAACGGGTCAAGAAACTACTGATTACACTTACCAGTATATCTCTGAAGCAGCCCTGACCAGGGACTTCCTGTTATAGCCAATCGAGCACAGCGTAACATCAACTCCCTATACCGGGAGAGACAAAACCCTTTCTATCGCTCATTTCCTCCATGTGACTCGGGACTGTACCCAAAAGCCACCGTTTTGCATGTTCTCTTGAACATGGTAAGGTGGAAATCAAAGCACAGTGGGAATCACACAAGACTCTATGACGATCTCGGGTCTACAGACTAACTTGTACAGAACTGCCATCTAACGTTAGGTATAATACCATTTGGGAGTTCTCAGCGAGTCCGTCCAGTGTACCCAGTCTCCACTGAGCACCCGTATACTATCTCTGATGTCAAACACCAATGGATATGGGATCATCCATCGTCCATCTACATGGGTCGAGAAGCTATATGCTAGTCTACTCTGGTATATCGATGCCCTGTCTCGATACACCTACGACTAGGAACATTTGAAGGATGTACTTAGCGACTACTCTGTCCCCACTAGTATGATCTGCATCATAGTCCTGGTAGTCAAGTACTCATCCTAAGGGCTTTATCAACATGTAACATAGATACAATCAGTGTACATGTTAAGATAAAGAGCAACCAGATAGCTTACTATCATGTCGAGCAAGAAAGTCCTCCATATATATGTCCAAGCATCCACTACAATTTACATCGTATGTACAGTAATGGCTTCTAAGGCATACATATCACTAACACTATAGACTTTATATGATTCAAGTGCCAGTCACGTGCCATTTCGGGTCGTGACACCTGAAGCATGTACACGATGATAAAGACAAACCAGATAGAATGCTATCATCTCGAGTAAGACTGTTCTACCGGTATAGGTCATCCCTCAATCATTGCAATCACGTGCCTGCGATCCAATAATTGACTTGAGGGCACTATAGCCAACAATCTCCCATTTGCACTTAAGGTTAATTATTGCGGTGTCGCATACTCACATCCCGTGTGATACCGAACACCCAACTTCTCTACTGATCAATTTCACAAAGCTCGTTTGCGAAACTATTGAGTTTGAGAACCTCAGTGAGTGGATCCACTCCAATGTTTCTTTCTATGTCTCTCTTTATCTCAAGTTCGCGGAGAAAGCCATCTCTCAAAATGAGCAATACCTATCTTAAATTATGTTTGGATATCTGATGGGACCCAGTTCACAAATGAACTCCCAATCCAGCAAACTTCTTAGACTGTATTGTCCAATGAATTTAATCAGTATCCTGCGCCATGCCTCCTTCAGTATCTGTTTGGACCACCCGTCCAAATTAATGCCCTTCATCAAGAGGGAAAACTATAACTCTGACAATCACTTTGTCATTCAGGTCGCCGTGGAAGCCTAGAATGATAACAGTCTTCCGATGGAGGCTGTCGTTACCAAATCCCTAGAACATTTACTTATGTTCATAAACTGCTTCCGAACATTTCTCCAGGATTGGATTAATATAAAAACTTATTGCATTTGGTGCAAAAACAACATCTGGTGTGGTACTTGATATCTCATGATTGACTCAATTGCCTAAGCGAGTGATATGCCAATCATGCACATTCCTCTCCCCTTTGGTCTGTAAGACACCTTTAGAGAGGGTGACTCCATCACCTGCAGGTACGCCACCATACCAGGAGTCGTCCATTCTAAAACACATTTAGAATACTGTCTGAGTACCCAGATTGGGAAACTACCCAAATCTAGATCTAAAACCATAGATCTAGTAACCAGAATGCCCGATATAATATCCATATCCTATGTGGAGAAACCAATGTATGACAACCACAGTATAACCGATCGTAGTATAGGAATTTCACTTCCTATAAAGTGCATGTCATCCAAATACCAGGACATCACACCCTACTACCTTCTTAACAGATCCATCTCCTATTCTGATAAAGTCAAAGCCTATAACTGTCACATCAAAAATAGATGATCTATCTCCACTATATCCGCTTTAGTCTATAAATAGACACAAGCTACTTGTTCACTATGCTTCCGCTGCTCCCACTGACTACAACAACCCTCTAGCAGAGTCATATACACGTGCACCTCTAAAGCTAGTTTAGAACGACGCTATACTCATCCTCCTTCCAGGTCTCATAGTCTAAAACAACAGTAATAGCAAGTCTAGGTAAACAAGAACCTCCCTGTCATCATCTTTGAGGATACTGAAGTACCTCTCGGATGGCTGAGGTTACCCACCATATCTGCGGAGTGGCTAATAGAAAGTCAAACCCGATTGAATCTTTAGGTTCTATTGAATTTTCAGTAATCGTCTGTGGTTCTGGAATCACTTCCAGTTCTACCATACTCCCACTACTGTTTTCTGAAAAAGTCAATTTTACTAAAACCGTGGCGAGTCAAGAACAATATCACTATTGATCTTCCAGATGGTAGAAAGTTAACCATCGTCATTGTTGGATATAGTACCCTCAAAGTCAACTATTGGATTGCAGGCACGTGATTGCAATGATTGAGGGTGGACCTATGCCGGTAGGACAGTCTTACTCAAGATGATAGTATGCTATCTGGTTTATCTTTATCATCGTGTACAGTTTTAGGTGATATTACAGATCACTATTACGCGTTGATAGAGTCCTTAGGATTCTTACTTGACTACCAGCAGTATGATGGCGATCATATACGTGAGAGTTGGGTAGTCTATAAGCACATATTTAAAGTGGTCCCTAGTCGTGGGGGTTTCGAGACTGGGCATCGATACTCCATTAGTAGACTAGTGTATACAGTCAAGACCCCGACGACGGGCGGTGGCCGGTCTCATAAGCCATTGGTGTCAGTTGGATCACCTAAGATGTATACAGGTGCTCATTGGGTTATGAGTACACCGGACAGGACTCGCCGGGAACATGCTAGTTGGTATTATACCTGACGTCAGATAGCAGTTCCCTGGTGACATGTGTACAGGTTAGTTCATCGGCCTGAGATCGTCATTTTTCTCATGTGAGTTCCCACTGTGCTTTAATTACTACCCTACCACGGCTCAAAGAAGTCGTGCAAACAGGTTTTAGTTGGGTACAGTCCCGAGCCACATGGAGGCAGTGAGCGGATCGGCAGGGGTTTCGTCTCTCCCGGTATTGGGGGTGAGATCGCGCTGTGTCTAGGAGAGCCATTACACGAAGTCCTTGGCCAAGGCAAGAGATTTACTGGTAGGTATTCCAGTAGTATCTTAGGGTGTTCTGGGCTACACTCCGACACGACTTGTACCGCTTTTGGGGGTCTGACTTTTACCAACCCCCTAGGCAGACATGTGATGCTTCTAGACGAACGGACCGGACTGTACGGATATTGTCACTGACAGACTCAGTTAGTTGTCAAGATGAGTTCGCTCATCGACCTCCCTTTTGGTCAATACCTGGTAGCCCATTACGTACAGCTAGTACCACAGACGTGCTAGTGGTTAAATCCACAGCCAGTGTATTGACGAGTCTTTAGAGTCCCCCACAGACAGTTTCTCAAGTTTCGGGAGAAACGGTTGTAGAGGCCGTATGGTATTATGGCAGGGTTTGATCATATACGTGCAGTCGTACATAGATCAGGACCGGACGGATCATACTAGTGGGCTTTGGTTTAAGCTGGATCCTAGTATTAGATTTGTTAGATTACTTTAGTCTCATCACATTTTCATTCAGTCAGAATGCGGAAGCAAGTATGTAGATACAGGTGTGGGGTATCCTTGTTATCCGTCACGAGTTTACTTTAGATGTTTCCATATCTTTTTTATTGTTGTAAATATTTGGATTAATGTTTACATGTGGAAATTGTGAGTGGAAATGATCATGAGGAGCATTTAATGTGACATGGACATGGGTAGTGACTCATGGTCTTTTTATTTGTGCTAATGTCATATCAGTATTTGTTTATTGTGTTGAATTGATGGACGGAGAGAGAGAAAGGGCAGCCATATAGGCTTAGGTTTGCTCTTGGATTTCTATTCTAGCTCTCACAATAATTCAACACAACAACACAAGAAAAAGCTCCTCTCTTTTCTTTCTTCTTCTTGCTCACAACATCCACCATGGCATCATCTTCAACCTCCATCCATACACTCTCATGTGTTGAGAATCAATGGATGCTTGAGACAAAGTGATCACACACATTCTCTACATCACCTTGGACACGTCGGCTGGCTAACTTCGCGTCCGAGTTTCTTCGGTTCGAAGCGGGAGCCCGTAAAAGGATTCATCGATGTGGTGCCCTTTCCGACGAAGAGATTGGAGATCGGAGATGCCGCAAGGAGCTAAAGATGGTGGCTAAAGACCGAAGAACAAAGATCGATCTGTATAGCCTTTCTAACCTTCTTGTAGATTGCTAGTTTAATGTTAATGGTTCGATACAGGTTATAGTATACGTTAGCGCCAGTTTTAAGTTTAGAAAAAGTTTTTGTTTCCGCATTTTGGCCTCGGATTGATGGCCGGGGCGCTACCGTAGACTTACATGGTATCAGAGCCACGCCATTAACCTTAGCTAGCTCGTTTTAGACAATGTTAATTTATCGAAAACGAAACTGAACCGAAACACTACAACTGCTGTCCTCGTCTTTGTCGATTTTAAAAGTGTTCAGAAAAATTTTCAAACATGTGCAGAAGGCAACTGGAGGGAAACCAAGCCTGCACGTCAAAAACGAGCCCCACCCACCTAGGAAAAACCGGCCACCAAGGCAATATTTCCGGTTAGGCCGGACCATTTAGGGTGTTTAGGGTTGTATTTTTGGGTGCAGGCAGGTCTCTGGGAAGTTGGTTCAGTGGTATTGTTTGTTTGGCCCAATTTGGATATGGTTTTATCAGTTTTTCTGGGCAATTCGGGGGTTATTTCGGATTCGATATTTTATAATATTATTTAAAGTTTACAGTGCATTACATTATATCTGTAACCGTGAATGTCATTCGATCGGTAAATCTTGTCTAATCGCTATAGCCTTTTTAGACGGATTTGCGAACGTGACATTCACGTTGATGTTCTGTGTTGTGCTGTGATGTTGCGGATTTCTCGTGGTGGATAGCTTGGATGCAATGGTAGTACAGTTTGGTTATATTTGTACATTTGATATTGCGGGGCGAGCGTCCGACATGTGGACTACCATCACTTCCTGTTTGTATATTATTCTTTTGGGGCACGACCGGGTTGAGGTCGATATACCCGTTGTACATATTTTATTTTCTGTACTAGGATTACCCCATGGTGGAGTGCACGGATAGCCGGGTTCTAGAAGGCAACGGGCCCACATCTCATGGCTTTGAGATGGAGGGGGCTTTACTCTAGAATTGGCGGGCTATTCCCCGCACTCGTAGGGGGTATAGGTTGACCCAAGGAGGGATGCTCAAGTTACCGGATTCCGTGAAGTGCTGGGTGGTCCATTCACTTTGTTGAAGGGGGCTGCTACGCTTCAGATTTTGGCGGGTAACTTTCCATGCCCGTAGGGGTCTAAGATTTCATTGCACAGGCTATCCACATGACCAGGGGAACGTCAGGTTTCACTTGCGGCTCCAAGGAAACCCGGGGATCCCAGATTATCTGTATTGTTCTGTGATGCTTATTACATTTCTGTGATGTTTCATTTATCACGCCATGAGCGATTATTATATGTTGATATATATATACTAGTAGATGTTGTATATGTTTTACATCCGCGCTAGTCCAGTCCCCGCTCTGTCGTTAGTTAAGTAACCTAACGGGTGATGACGGGACCCAGTGGCGAATGCGGATGGCATATACGTACATCATATTTTCGTTCTTTATTGGTGTGATCAATTGATGGGACTGCATTGATTCGGGTCAATGCAAGATAAACAAACCTGTTTGATGTTGTTGGAACAATTTTTCAAAAAGCTGTTATTACAAGGACGTTCTCTTTTGTTTTGCACAGTGGTATTCGGTTATGAATATCCAGCACCTTAGTCGACGAGGTAAGGGCCGAGATCCCTTCACCGGGAGTGACCTTTTGGGCCGAAGTTTGCGTCGGGGTAATAACTTCACTATAGTCGATTACTTTTTGTTGCATCGTGGTATTCAGTTGGAATATCCTGCACCTCATTCTACGGGGAAAGAGCCGAGATCCCTTCACCGGGAGTGACCTCTTTAGCAAAAGTTTTCACCACTATATTTATAAAAAGCTATCTCGTTCCTTCAACGATATCAAGTTCATTACGTTAAAGGTTTTTCACCAAAAACCATTCGTAGACCTCCGTCATTTCAGACGGGAAGCACTTAGTATTCATGCTATGTTTGTTGACCTTCATCAAGGCATAGTGAATGGTAGCTGCTTGTTACTTTTCTGTTGCATAGATAGATGCATTGGTTTGGGATAGTCGTATAGCCTTGTTGACCTTCGCCAAAGGCTTGTACGGGTGGGTTCAAATTAACCTGGACAATGACGGGTAGAACTTGGCATGTGATTTATGATTTGTTGACCTTCGTCAAGGTCATAAGAGCATGGGGTAAAAATCACATCGGGAGTTTCTAAAGAAACTGAAACACGCCAGCATGCGCATACCTTCTGGAGTGTGATAACGTGAGTGGATTCCATCATGTTATCATGCGATGATAGTTAGATCCCGATTCCCACTGATGAGTTGGTTTACTCCTCGGGTGATCCCGACTAATTTTTCTTTCAGGTTTGGAGGAGAATTTGAGGACACAGTGGGAGGTTTCCTGATTAGATAAAAGTGATAACCATTCTGATCTAGATTAGAGTGCACGCAGAGTGTTTCTTTTCTCTCTCTTTTTGGCAGAGACCATGGCCCAACCCTAGACTATGACTCAGTGACCAAGTTAACCGAACCTTCTTAAAACACTGGCTTTTGGATTGTCTGAGTTGCATACCTCATTGCCACTCCTGCTTTTACCCTTTTTCTCCGGAACATTTCGTATCACTACGAACGTCCACTTCCATTGGATAAAACCATCATATGGTTATATACGAACTCGAAGGAACTTGATCCAGATTCGAGGATGGTTTCCGGTTCTGGAGAAAATGAATAGGACTATTCAGTTGTCTTTTCCTTTTACCTTCTCTCAGGTTGCGAGTGCTCCTTGGATTAGGACGGTACGCCTATTATGCTAATTGGATAGTCTTCTTCCAATACATAGGCAGATTCCGAACGGTGGGGAATGATGAAAACCAATTAGCATAACGATGGTATACAGAAGGTAATAAGTTAAGACAAATAAAGGGATTAGAAAGAGGGCAAAGTAAACTATGAATGCTATTCACGACCAAACCAAGTATTTCATCACCACTCCTACTTCACCTTTGTATTTCTCAAGGACTCCCGTATCACTACGAAGATCCACAGTTATTTGGATAAATTCATCGTATGGTTATATACGAACTCGAAGGAACTTGTTCCAGTTTGGGGATGGATTCTGATTAAGGAGAAATAGGAAAAAGGTTTATTCAGATGTCTTTTATCTTTACCTTCTCTCGCGTTGCGAGTGCTCCTAGGATTGGGGGACTACACCCATTATGCTTATTGGATAGTCTTCTTCCAAACCATAGGCTGGTGCCAAACGGTAGGGAAGGAAGAAAACCATTTGTCCTAAAGGTGGTTTACAGAAGGTAATGACTAAAGATATATAAAGGGATTTAGAGAGATGGCAAAGAAATATACGGTTAGAGTCATGAATCTGGATAATGGAAGAGGCATTTCTAGGAATACCAGGATACACCTTCGATACATTTTCATGTTTCGGTCTCACTATGTATTGTAAAAAGAAAACTGATTTCCCAATTAGCCCTTACTCCAGGGTATGTATTTACCAGGTTAATTCTTACATCTGTATGGTTTTACGGATGATGAGTGGGAGTCATTCATTGGGAATTAGGTGATCATCCTCATTATATCGGGATTCATTGTAATTGGTGATATTTGAGGAAATCTCCTGGGTTATTGCCGGACGGTAAATATTTGGTTTTGAATATCCGTTGTTATGCACCAATTTCAAACTGATATATCTGTACGTTTATTTTTATAAAGTGAGATATAACCTTTTGAAATTATGTCCATGACATTTACCTATATCAGTTGATGGTTAGGTAAGGAGCATTTAACAGCGGTGTAATTCTTCATAACCATAGTACAGTTTTCAACCTACGACGCACAAGGTTTGAGTTATTCAACTCAGCGGACTTATACAAAGTATTGTATGTTGTCCAGTGTCCATTAGGACAGAGGGGTTGGTCCTCGTACTATATTCTGTTTACTTATGACTTCTCTAGTTTTTAGATAAGCGTTTTGAAGAAATGCAAGGTCTAAGTTTTGAGAAGTTATAGGTATAAGAGTAAAGTAGAGAACCAGGTATTGCAAGTATCAGGATTCTTCAAGGTGGTCGAAGATGTAGATACTTGTATCCGGTATTCAGTTGATAGTAATGGTTTTGAGAAACTTGTTTCTCTTTCAGGTTACTCATGTTTTGGATGCACTCCTAAGTTGAGTAATGCTGATCGGCCTCTCTCCATTTAGTTGACATGCACTGGAGACAGCTGCATGATTTGAATCTGGTTCCAATTAAATCAGTGCCTCTGTTTCTATATTAGATATAGAATGGCTCATATCTTAACGATGTTAAGGTATATGGAGTTGTCCGGCTTATGCTTAAAACCAGACTCGGGATAACTCAAGGCACGTTTCTGTAATGGCTGTTTGTAGGTTGACCCGGGTTATGACGAGGGTTGACTTTCTACCATCTGGAAGATCAATAGTGATATTGTTCTAGACTCGCCACAGTTTTGATAAAAATGGATTTTTTCAGAAAACAGTAGTAGGAGTATGGTAAAACTAGAAGTGATTCCAGAACCACAAACGATTACTGGAAATTTGATGAGAACCTAAAGATTCAATCAGGTTTGACATTCCATTGGCCACTCCGCAGATATGGTGGGTAACCTCAAGCACCCGAGAGTTACTTCGGTATCCTCAAGGTCGGTGACAGGGAGGTTCTTGTTTACCCAGACTTGACAATACTGTTGTTCCAGACTATGAGACCAGACAGGAGGATGAATATAGCGTCATTCTAAACTAGCTTTAGGAGTGCATGTGTATATGACTATGCCAGAGGGTTTTCGTAGTCAGTGGGAGCAACGAAAGCATAGTGGATAAGTAGCTTATGTCTATTTATAGACTAAAGCAGATATAGCGGAGATAGATCATCTATTTCTGATGTGACAGTCATAAGTTTGACTTCATCAGAATAGGGAATGGATCTGTTAAGAAGATAGTAGGATGTGATGTCTTGGTATTTGGATGACATACACAGAGTAGGAAGTGAAATTCCTATACTACGATAGGTTACACTTTGGTTGTCACACAGTGGTTTCTCCACATAGGATATAGATATAATATCAGACATTCTGGTTACTAGATCTATAGTTTTAGATCTAGATTTGGGTAGTTTCCCAATCTGGGTACTTAGACAGCATTCTACAAGTGTTCTAGAATGGACGACTCCTGGCATGGTAGTGTACCTGCAGGTGATGGAGTCACCCTCTCTAAAGGTGTCTTACAGACTAAGGAGGAAAAGGATGTGCATGATTGACATATCACTTGCTTAGGCAATTGAGTCAATCATGAGATGTCAAGTACCACATCAGATGTTGTTTTTGCACTAGCTGCAATAAGTTCAGATATTAATCCAATCCTGGAGAAACATTCGGAAGCAGTTTTTGAATATAAGTGGATTTTCTAGGGATATGATAATGACAGCCTCCTTCGGGAGACGGTTATCATTCCAGGCTTCCAAGGTGACCTGGATGACAGAGTAACAGTCAGAGTTATAGTTTTCCCTCTGACGAGGGGCAGTAGTTTGGACAGGTAGTCCAAGCGGATACTGAGGGAGGCATGGCGTGGATAATGATTAGATTTAGTTGACGATACAGTCTAAGAAGTTTGGATTTGGAGTTCATTTATGAATTAGGTCCCATCAGATATCCAGATATATTCTAAGACAGGTATTGCTCATTTCGGGAGATGGCTTACTCCGTGAACTTGGGATAAAGAGAGACATAGAAAGATACATCAGGGCAGATCCACTCACTGAGGCTATTCCTCGAACGCAATAGTTTCACAAACGGGCTTTGTGAGACTGATCAGTAGAGGAGTTGGGTGTTCAGTATCATACGGACTGTGAGTATGCGACATCGCAATAATTAGCCTTGAGTGCAAGTTGGAGATTGTTGGATATAGTGCCCTCAAAGTCAATTATTGGATCGTAGGAACGTGATTGCAATGATTGAGGGAGGACCTATGCCGGTAGGACAGTCTTACTCAAGATGATACTATGCTATCTGGTTTATCTTTATCATCGTGTACAGCTTTAGGTGATATTACAGATCACTATTACGCGTTGATAGAGCCCTTAGGATTCTTGCTTGACTACCAGCAGTATGATGGAGATCATATACGTGAGAGTTGGGTTGTCTATAAGCACATCCTTAAAGTGGTCCCTAGTCGTGGGAGTTTCGAGACTGGGCATCGATACTCCATTAGTAGACTAGTGTATACAGTCGAGATCCCGACGAGGGGCGGTGGCCTGTCTCACAAGCCATTGGTATCAGTTGGATCGCCTAAGATGTATACAGGTGCTCATTGGGTTATGAGTACACCGGACAGGACTCGCCGGGAACATGCTAGTTGGTATTATACCTGACGTCAAATAGCAGTTCTCTGGTGACATGTGTACAGGTTAGTTCATCTACCTGAGATCGTCATTTGTCTCATGTGAGTTCCCACTGTGCTTTGATTACTAACCTACCACGGATCAAAGGAGTCGTGCAAACAGGTTTTAGTTGGGTACAGTCCCGAGCCATATGGAGGCAGTGAGCAGATCGGCAGGGGTTTCGTCTCTCCCGGTATTGGGGGTGAGATCGCGCTGTGTCTAGGAGAGCCATTACACGAAGTCCTTGGCCAAGGCAGGAGATTTACTGGTAGGTATTCCAGTAGTATCTCAGGGTGTTCTGGGCTACACTCTGACACGACTTGTACCACTTTTGGGGGTCTGACTTTTACCAACCCCTAGGCCCGACATGCGATGCTCATAGACGAACGGACCGGACTATACGGATATTGTCACTGACGGCTCAGTAGGGTGTCAGGATGAGTTCGCTCATCGACCTCCCTTTTGGTCAATACCTAGTAGCCCGTTACGTACAGCTAGTACTACTGACGTGCTAGTGGTTAAATCCACAGCCAGTGTATTGACGAGTCTTTAGAGTCCCCCACAGATAGTTTCTCAAGTTTCGGGCGAAACGTTGTAGAGGCCGTATGGTATTATATCAGGGTTCGATCATATACGTCCAGTCGTACACGGATCATGACCGGACGGATCATACTAGTGGGCTTTGGTTTAAGTCAGATCCTAGTATTAGATTTGTTGGATTATTTTATGTTAGTTATATGTATGCCCTAGAGGCCATTGCTATACATAGGATGTATATTGTAGTGGATGCTGGGACATATATAGGGAGGACTTTCTTGGTCGACATGATAGTATGCTATCTGATTACTCTTTACCTTAACGTGTATACTGTTTGTCTCTCTGTTACATGTTGGTAAAGCCCTTAGGATGTGTACTTGACTACCTGGACTATGATGCGGATCATACTAATGGGGACATGGTAGTCCATAAGTACATCCTTCAAGGTCCCTAGTCGTGGGTGTATCGAGACGGGGCATCGATATACCAGAGTAGACTAGCGTAAACCTTCTCGACCCATACAGATGGGCAATGGATGATCCCATATCCATTGGTGTTTGACATCAGAGATTATATACGGGTGCTCAGTGGAGACTGGGTACACTGGACGGACTCGCCGAGAACTCCCAGATGGTATTATACCTTACGTCAGATGGCAGTTCTCTGGTGACACTGGTACAGAGTAGTCTGTTGACCCGAGATCGTCATAGAGTCTTGTGTGATTCCCACTGTGCTTTGATTTCCACCTTACCACGTCCAAGAGGGCATGCAAAACGGTGGTTTTTGTGTACAGTCCCGAATCACATGGAGGCAATGAGCGATAGGAGGGGATTCGTCTCTCCCGGTATAGGGAGTTGATATTGCGCTGTGTTCGATTGGCTATAACCGGAAATCCCTGGCCAGGGTTGCTGAGATTTACTGGTAAGTGCTACCGGTAGTTTCTTGAACTGTTATAGACCTAACATCGACACGACTTATCGAGCTATTGGGGTATGACGTTTACCACCCCTAGGCGAGATATGCGACATATCAGACGACGAGACCGGACTGTACGGTAAGTGTTACTGGTTGGATTTGTTAGTTATATGTATGCCCTAGAGGCCATTACTATACATAGGATGTATATTGTAGTGGATGCTTGGACATATATAGGGAGGACTTTCTTGCTCGACATGATAGTATGCTATCTGGTTGCTCTTTACCTTAACGTGTATACTGATTGTCTCTCTGTTACATATTGGTAAAGCCCTTAGGATGTGTACTTGACTACCTGGACTATGATGCAGATCATACTAGTGGGAACATGGTAGTCCATAAGTACATCCTTCAAGGTCCCTAGTCGTGGGTGTATCGAGACGGGGCATCGATATACCAGTGTAGACTAACGTATACCTTCTCGACCCATACAGATGGGCGATGGATGATCCCATATCCATTGGCGTTTGACATCAGAGATGATATACGGGTGCTCAGTGCAGACTGGGTACACTGGACGGACTCGCCGAGAACTCCCAGATGGTATTATACATTACGTCAGATGGCAGTTCTCTGGTGACACTGGTACAGAGTAGTCTGTTGACCCGAGATCGTCATAGAGTCTTGTGTGGTTCCCACTGTACTTTGATTTCCACCTTACCACATCCAAGAGGGAGTGCAAAACGGTGGTTTTTGGGTACAGTCCCGAGTCACATGGAGGCAATGAGCGATAGGAGGGGATTCGTCTCTCCCGGTATAGGGAGTTGATGTTGCGCTGTGTTCGATTGGCTATAACCGGAAATCCCTGGCCAGGGTTGCTGAGATTTACTGGTAAGTGTTACCAGTAGTTTCTCGAACTGTTATAGACCTCATATCGACATGACTTATCAAGCTATTGGGGTCTGACGTTTACCACCCCTAGGCGAGATATGCGACATATCAGACGACGAGACCGGACTGTACGGCAAGTGTTACTGGTTGGATTCACAGGAGTGTGAGCGGGCTTGCTTGTCGATCTTCTGATCGCTCAATACCCGGGTGGCCGTTACGTTTAGCAGACCGCTTGCGGCTTGTGGGTGTTTGATATGATCATCATCTGCTGCCGGCGTATTGACGAGTCTTTAGAGTCCTACACAGAGGTTTCCTGGCTCAAGCGAAACGAAATAGGAGCGCATATGAGATATGTGCGGGACCGAGAATAATGCGTGTATGTGATACCGTATTCTATTCTCACGATGAATGTATCGATATGGTTGTATGCGATATAACCTAGTTATCGAATCAAGGATTGATTCGATAAGCCGATACATTGGATATTAGTCGGTCAAATGCGATATGACCGGATCGTTAAATCAAGTGTTGATTTAATGATTTAATGCATAATTATATATTTGATATATTACTTTGCATTAACTAGTATTGGTTCACTTTAAATGGTTTTTCTCATTTGTTTGTGCACATTGTATATGTGTATATTTTTGTGCACAAGTTTGTATCATGTTTGATGATGCATGCTAACTTGGGTTTGTGTAAAGATTAAACCATGGTTATATGAATGGTTAGGGTTTTGTTTTCTTATTCATTTATTTATTTATTTGTTCTTTTTGGAAAAATAATAAGCATAAAGAGAAAATGGTGGCTTTCTTTGTTTGTATATTGAAGCTTCATGAAGCTTTGAACAAGTCCACCATTTTTGTCTCATGCTTAACCCTAACCATTCCACTTAACCCTAGTTCATTCTCTACACTTGACTATGGTTGGTTTATGATAAGTATTCATTTATTTTCTATTTGAAAAACACTGATCATAATATACTTCATCTTCTTCTTCTTCTTCTTCAAGGAAGAAAGCTTGCCTCCATCAATGACAACTTAAGAAAAAGAGTGAGAAATCCAATTCTAAAGTGAACCCACCTCCTATTTCTTCATCTTCTACCTCTTGCCAAGTAGTATAGGGTGTTTTCTTCACAAGTTTCATGACTTGGTGAAGTGGGAGCTTGATCTTGTGATGCCTCGACGTAGATCATCTTCGGCATTGTAGTCGATGACCTAGCCCGCCCATTTCTCCGATGAAGCCGACGCTAGAACCCGGGATCCGATGATCGCAGTGAGGGGACTTCATCACGGAGCTATGGAGGTGGAGGACCGGATCTACAAAGGTTTTATTTTCCGTTTACTCGTAGTTAAGTTGTTAACTAGTTTCTTCTTTCGCCTAAAATTCTAGTTAACGATCCGTATTAGGGTTTCTCGGCACTTGTAAAATTTGAAATTGGCATGGTTGATGCCTTGTAAGACCTCCTTTGTGTGCCTAGGAACCTTACAGTGGTATCAGAGCCTAGCTAGAGCCTTAGGCGAAGTGTAGACGACGTTTGAAACCCGATCGAACCGAAACCCTAAAAACCAAATTGCTCTCTGGACTTTTTCCAAAAACTGGATTTTTTCCAGATTAAAAATGCTTAAAAAATTCGGCCGGGAATTATAAGAATTACGGTGCAAAATTTGACCAATGATACCTCAAACATGCGGCGGAACCGCGGCAGAAGCCTAGCTTCTGCGGCGGTTCCGCGGCTCTCTGGTGACGTCAGCCCTCCACATTTGCACAGTAATTCCTCTTTCACAGTGCTGAGTTTTATGGGAATTTTTAATATTTATTCAAGATTTGAATTTTCTGGGGTTGTTTTGGGGATTCGATGACTCGATCGGATTATCAGATTTTTTCTATGTGGATTCCGGATAATTTTTGAATATGTTAAAAAGTTCGACCGGATATAAATACCCAACTTTTCCCCTGCCGGAAAATTTCCAAGTTTTGGATTTTTCTGTGGTTTAAGGACGTTCTGAGTAGTGCAAGTAACGCGATGGTCCCTCTAGAAGACAACAAACCTTAACTCGATTATGTGACCGTCTTGAAATGCCCTTTGAACCCTATGGTTTGGGGCAGTACGACGTGCCACATGTGAGGCGTTGGTTTGACCCTTCTACGGCTGGACCGTTGGTACTGAGGCATGAACTGGATGTTTTTAAAACTTGTTTCATGCGTTGAGCTGTTTCGGGAAAACTTGGGTGTTTAAATGTTCGATCGGAAAGTTTAACATTTTCTATTTATCTGGAATGGGATACAATAATTGGAATTCACAATTAGTTATGTGATAACTGAATGAATGTTATAAATCTAGCAGTTTAGTCTCACTTGATCGGTTGCCACGGAATTTTGATGTGATCGAAAGTCCGTCGCAATCACATAGCATACGCGGATACTCGCCGGGTAAACTTAATAGAAAGCCTCACTCCATAGCCCCGACCAAGTGACTGTAGGAGAACCCCGTCACCGAAAGCATCCGTTAGGGTGTTCGCGGCAGCGGTGTTCCGCCTTGGTGCACTTCGTCGACGGCATCGAGGGTGCAGCCGTCTACTAAAGTTTGCGACGAGCATTTGATCAGGATGTCGGGAATCTTGTTGAATTACCCGACTTGATATTGAAAAGAGTTTTCGATAATGAGACTAAAATGCGGGGTTTATAATTGTTAGGCATGCGATGTCTAAGTAATTCATTTGATTAGGCATACGATGTCTATGGAGGTTGCGGATTCCAACTGTTGTAGTTTTACACTTTCTTTTCTGTGACCGTAAGCATAATATGTGATATCGCCGGTTTCGTTGCTATATGCCAACGACAATTGGGATGCGCATATTTACTTACGATGATGACATGTGATGTTATGTGTTGCTGGATATGTTATATTGGATCGTCGTGTTTGAATAGCCGGGGGTTTTTATGTGAGATGAGTGTTTTTCATTTTCATTCATGTAAAAACTTGTATGTAATATTCTTTTATTGGGGCACTTCCAGGTTGCGGAAGATGTCACCCTTTGTATATTATTTACTTTTCCGCACTAGGACAGACCCAAGGAGGAGGGCATAAGTAACCGGGTTCTAGAGTCCAGTGGGAGAGCAACTCGAGGAGTCGAGTCCGGGTCTCCTAACTCTAGAATTGGTAGGGTTGCTTGTCGCTCTCGTAGGGGTTTAGGGGTGTGGGTTTTGGCTATTCATCGCGACCGTGGAATCCGTGTTTTATACTGGCTCGTATTGAAAACACGGACGTCCTAGTATATCCAATATTTCATATGATTCTTCTGCTGCGATATCTGTGATGTGATCATGTGATGTTCTGTGATAGATACAGTATATAGTATATATGATATATTATATAGACGTTACTTATGTTTTACACCCGTGCTAGCCCTGCCCCGCTCTACCGTTAGTTACCTAACCTAACGGTGCACGAGGGGACATCGAGGCGAATGCGGATGGCATAAGTGTACGTCGTATTTATCTGTGATGTTGAAGTAACTTAAATGATGGGACTTCATTAATGAGATTAATGAAATAAAAGAAACCTAAAGATGTTGTAGAATCGATTTTCTAAAAATAAAACAGGTAGCTACAGTTCTTGCTTTGCATAGCGGTATATATGATATACCCTGCACCTTATTCGATGAGGAAAGGACCGAGATCCCTTCACCGGGAGTGACTCCTTTAGCAATAACTGGAAGATGCTACACACTCGGTTTCTCTTTGGATTGCTTTTAAGAGTTTTTGCTTTGCACAGTGATATATATGATATATCCCGCACCTCATTCGACGAGGAAAGGGCCGACGATCTCTTCAACGGGAGTGACCCCTTTAGCAAAACTAGAAAAGCCTCAAAAACACTCCATTTTAAAATCATTTGATTCTACAACGATATCATGTTCATTACGCAATAGGTTTTCAGAAAAACCTGTCGTAGCCCTCCGTCATTTCAGATAAGTAGTAGTTAGTATTCGTGCTACGTTTGTTGGCCTGCGTCAAGGCGTAGTGTGCGGTAGCTAACTAGTATTTATCTGCTTATGCATATGATGCAGATTGGATTAGGGTAGTCGTGCGACTTTGTTGGCCTGCGTTAAGGGTCGTGCGGGTGGATTTAAGTCAATCAGGAAATGACGGGTTGAACTTGACTAGAGCACTATGGTTTGTTGGCCTGCGTCAAGGTCATAGGACGCTAGGGGAAAAATTATCGGGAATTTCAAGTGTTGAAATTTGCAATGAGATTGCATACCTTCTATGAGATAGTTGGATCCCGATACCCACTGCGAGTAATTGTTCCTCCTGGGAGTGTTTTACACATTACAATTAGCCGATCAAGTAGGTGTCTAGAAAGGTGTTAACGAGGTTACGCCTCTGGGAAAACGAGGTTTACATTAATTAGGTTCGTGCGAAAGCACGGGATACCTCCCTCAAAGTACCGACACTGGCCTGGCTGAAAGATTGGCGAACCTGTAGCGTGTAATTAATCCCGGCTAGTCTTTCCTTTTAGGGTTTGAAGGAAGATTTGATAAAAACATTGGGAGCTATCCTGATTAGATAAAATATATAACCAATCTATTCTTGCAAGAGCGCACGCTGAGTGTTTTCTTCTCTCTCTCTCCAGGTAGCGACCATATCACGCCTTAATCAAGATAATAATACGTATATTGACCAAACCCGCTTGTTATACTGAGCTGGGGAACGTTGGTCCCGCTCCAACTTATAATTGTTATAAGACAGAGCAGGAAATTGGGGATTACCAGAATTCCCGTGCTGCCCAAACGAAGAGAGTGCATGCTGATGCATCATCTTCGGGTGTGTTCATTACAAAGAACTGTTTCTCAGTATCCTCCGCATCCTGGGTATATGATACCGGATCAGGATCCCAGATATGTAATCTGTTACATAGGGCTGCAAAAAGGTAGAAAAACTGAGAACGGGTGATAAGTTTTATGAGACAGAGAACGGGGCAAGTGTTGCAGCCAAGTCTGTTGGTCACTGTCATCCTGTATGACCAGTACATTGATTCTGAACGAATGTTATTAGATACCGAACCTGATATACAAAATCATATCAATCTCTTTATTAGTAAAGAAATGATAAAATTTTGTATAGTTGGATAATGTTTTGAACGTTTCCTATATCAAAAGTTGATCGGTTCAGGCACGTTATCTAAAAGCATTTGATGTTCTAAATCAAACTACAGTTCTTTAGTATATGGAACACACAAAAGAGGAAAAGTTCAGAAATGAACGAATCCTTCTTGAGGTATTGTAGACTAGGTCAGATCAATGTGACCCGACTAGCTAGAGTTACATAAAGATGCATATTTAAATTAGTTTGAATTTACATCTTGTGAAACTCGCCAGTCATGTCACAAAGATAAGATGACCATAGCTCCATTTACTGGAAACAGAGAAAGAGTTAATGAACTCTTGGGATGATACATGTTGATGTATATAGGTCCCCTGTCTGCAAATGCCAAGACCGGTTCTTTATACTTCATTACATTCTCTGATGATCTCTTCTGATTCAGACATACGTTCCTGTTGAAACACAAGTGCGAACCTTTTGAGATATTCACAGAATATAAGTTAGAAGTAGAGAACCAAAATATAGGTATAAGTATTATGTCCTTTGATGAGATCAAGGAGGAGAATACTTGAGCACGGAAATCCTGGACTATTCTAAAGGAGAATGAGATTCACTTTCAGCATTACTCCTCCGTATACACCATAGCACGTTGGTATATCGGGGCGGAGCAATTGCACCCTATATGATAAGTTGTGCTCCATGATGAGTACTACTGAGTTTCCTATTTTCCTTATGGGAGTTATGCACTTGAGAAGCTGCATACCTATTGAATAGGGTTTAAATCAAATCAGTTGTCTACCACTTCATATGTGATATGGAAAGGGAAGAGACCATATCTTAAGTTGGTTAAGATTTGGGGTTGTCCGGCCTATGTCTAAAAGCAAAATCCGGACAAGCTCGAGGCAAATACTGTTATGTAGAACTGGAAAGGTTCCAGCTATACAAACTACAGCAGATGATTTGAAAGAACCAAAGGATTCATTAGTAACGAACGAACTTCAGCCTCTCCACCGATCTAGTAGGGATCCTCACCCACCTGAGAGATACTTCGATTCCTCTATGACAGTGGGAGCGAGGATTGCATCATGAGATGATGACCCAACTAGTTTCGAGCTGGCCATCAGGAGTGGGACTCTGTAAGAATGGCTGGATGCTTAGCGATCTGAGATGGAATCCATGTACACCAACAATGTATGGACTTTGGTTGCTATATCTGAAGGGTTAAATCCCCATCAGGAGCAAGTATATCTTGAGAAGATTACTTGGTGTAGGTGGAAAAGTTGAGACTTTTAAAGGAAGACTTGTTAAAGGCTTTCGTCATCAACCAGGCGTGGATAATGATGAAACCTTTTCCAGTGGCTATGCTTAAGTCCATCCAGATCCTACTTGCCACGGCTACATACCATGACTACGATATCTGGCGGTTGGGTGTCATGACTGCTTTTCTTAAATGATGTTTCAGAAAAGAGAGTCTGTAAGTACACAGTCAGAGGGCTTCGTAGACAGTGGGAGCAGCGGAAACGTGTACAAGATGCTTTATAGGATAAAGCAGGCATCGCGGAGTTGGAACATCTGTTTTGATGTAGTAGTCAAAGAGTTTGACATCATCAAAATGGTAGATGAACCTTGTATAAACAAAAAGGTAGTAGGGAGTATGGTGACGATCCTCGTAGAGTACGTGGATGACATACTCTTGATAGGGAAGGTGTTTCCTATGCTACGCTCGATCAATCTCCGCTTATCACAATGATTCTCCACATAGGATCAAAGTGATACCTACTAAATCCTGGGTTTTGGATCTATGAGATATATCTAAATGGATGTTAGGATTCTCACTAGTTCAAGTGAGATGGTATCAAATGATCCTGGGGAGAATCACTGGAAGTGTTCCAGGGTGATAAAGACGACTGAATGTCAGTCACAGGCATTGTCTTTACCCTCAGTAAAGGGACGGTATGTTGGAAAAGTTCCAAGCTAGATACCGTGGCATACTAGACGATAAAGGCAGGATACATCACTACTTAAGATGCTACCAAAGAGGCAGTCTGGATGTATATTGGTTCATGAGATGAACTTTGTTCCTCTCATTCTGTGACAATGGAGTTGTGGCTTATGCCAAGGAACGCCGGTCCTATCAGTGATCCAGACATATTCTAAGGCAGTGTCACCTGATCATGGAGATGGTTGATCTTCAGGGTGATCGAGGTTAGGAGAGAAGACTCAGAGGATAACACGGCGGATCCACTCACGAAGGCCTATTCCCAGAGAGAGACTTTTATGGGATGGTTGAGTACGAGATACTACAACCACTGCTATCAGATGGCCCTAGTGCAAGCGGGAGATTGTTAGTTATATGTATGCCCTAGAGGCCATTACTATACATAGGATGTATATTGTAGTGGATGCTTGGACATATATAGGGAGGACTTTCTTGCTCGACATGATAGTATGCTATCTGGTTGCTCTTTACCTTAACGTGTATACTGATTGTCTCTCTGTTACATGTTGGTAAAGCCCTTAGAATGTGTACTTGACTATCTGGACTATGATGCAGATCATACTAGTGGGGACATGGTAGTCCATAAGTACATCCTTCAAGGTCCCTAGTCGTGGGTGTATCGAGACGGGGCATCGATATACCAGTGTAGACTAGCGTATACCTTCTTGACCCATACAGATGGGCGATGGATGATCCCATATCCATTGGTGTTTGACATCAGAGATGATATACGGGTGCTCAGTGCAGACTGGGTACACTGGACGGACTCGCCGAGAACTCCCAGATGGTATTATACCTTACGTCAGATGGCAGTTCTCTGGTGACACTGGTACAGAGTAGTCTGTTGACCCGAGATCGTCATAGAGTCTTGTGTGGTTCCCACTGTGCTTTGATTTCCACCTTACCACGTCCAAGAGGGCGTGCCAAACGGTGGTTTTTGGGTACAGTCCCGAGTCAAATGGAGGCAATGAGCGATAGGAGGGGATTCGTCTCTCCCGGTATAGGGAGTTGATGTTGCGCTGTGTTCGATTGGCTATAACCGGAAATCCCTGGCCAGGGTTGCTGAGATTTACTGGTAAGTGTTACCAGTAGTTTCTCGAACTGTTATAGACCTCATATCGATACGACTTATCAAGCTATTGAGGTCTGACGTTTACCACCCCTAGGCGAGATATGCGACATATCAGACGACGAGACCGGACTGTACGGTAATTGTTACTGGTTGGATTCACAGGAGTGTGAGCGGGCTTGCTCGTCGATCTTCTAATCGCTCAATACCCGGGTGGCCGTTACGTTTAGCAGACCGCTTGCGGCTTGTGGGTGTTTGATATGATCATCATCTGCTGCCGGCGTATTGACGAGTCTTTAGAGTCCTACACAGAGGTTTCCTGGCTCAAGCAAAACGAAATAGGAGCGCATATGAGATATGTGCAGGACCGAGAATAATGCGTGTATGTGATACCGTATTCTATTCTCGCGATGAATGTATCGATATGGTTGTATGCGATATAACCTAGTTATCGAATCAAGGATTGATTCGATAAGCCGATACATTGGATATTAGTCGGTCACATGCGATATGACCGGATCGTTAAATCAAGTGTTGATTTAATGATTTAATGCATAATTATATATTTGATATATTACTTTGCATTAACTAGTATTGGTTCACTTTAAATGGTTTTTCTCACTTGTTTGTGCACATTGTATTTGTGATATATTTTTGTGCACAAGTTTGTATCATGTTTGATGATGCATGCTAACTTGGGTTTGTGTAAAGATTAAACCATGGTTATATGAATGGTTAGGGTTTTATTTTCTTATTCATTTATTTATTTATTTATTCTTTTTGGAAAAATAATAAGCATAAAGAGAAAATGGTGGCTTTCTTTGTTTGTATATTGAAGCTTCATGAAGCTTTGAACAAGTCCACCATTTTTGTCTCATGCTTAACCTTAACCATTCCACTTAGCCCTAGTTCATTCTATACACATGACTATGGTTGGTTTATGATAAGTATTCATTTATTTTCTATTTAAAAAACACTTATCATAATATATTTCATCATCTTCTTCTTCTTCTTCAAGGAAGAAAGCTTGCCTCCATCAATGGCAACTTAAGAAAAAGAGTGAGAAATCCAATTCTAAAGTGAACCCACCTCCTATTTCTTCATCCTCTACCTCTTGCCAAGTAGTATAGGGTGTTTTCTTCACAAGTTTCATGACTTGGTGAAGTGGGAGCTTGATCTTGTGATGCCTCGACGTAGATCATCTTCGGCATTGTAGTCGATGACCTAGCCCGCCCATTTCTCCGATGAAGCCGACGCTAGAGCCCGGGATCCGATGATCGCAGCGAGGGGACTTCATTACGGAGCTATGGAGGTGGAGGACCGGATCTACAAAGGTTGTATTTTCCGTTTACTCGTAGTTAAGTTGTTAACTAGTTTCTTCTTTCGCCTAAAATTCTAGTTAACGATCCGTATTAGGGTTTCTCGGCACTTGTAAAATTTGAAATTGGCATGGTTGATGCCTTGTAAGACCTCCTTTGTGTGCCTAGGAACCTTACAGGATTCACAGGGGTGTGAGCGGGCCTGCTCGTCGATCTTCTGATCGCTCAATACCCGGGTGGCCGTTACGTTTAGCAGACCGCTTGCGGCTTGTGGGTGTTTGATATGATCATCACCTGCTGCCGGCGTATTGACGAGTCTTTAGAGTCCTACACAGAGGTTTCCTGGCTCAAGCGAAATGAAATAGGAGCGCATATGAGATATGTGCAAGACCGAGAATAATGCGTGTATGTGATACCGTATTCTATTCTCGCGATGAATGTATCGATTGGTTGTATGCGATATAACCTGGTTATCGAATCAAGGATAGATTCGATAAAACGATACATTTGATATTAGTCGATATGACCGGATCGTTAAATCAAGTGTTGATTTAATGATTTAATGCATAATTATATATTTGATATATTACTTTGCATTAACTAGTATTGGTTCACTTAAGATGGATTTTCTCACTTAATGTGCACATTGTATATGTGATATATTTTTTGTGCACTTGTTTGTATCATGTTTGATGATACATGCAATCTTGGGTGTATATGATTAAACCATGGTTATGTTAATGGTTAGGGTTTTGATTTACTTATCTATTTATTTTTATTTATTCATTTATTTTGGTAAGAAATGAAATGGTTGCTTCTTTTGTCTTTTGTTGAAACTTCATGAAGCTTTGAAGCTTTGACCATTTTGTTTCTTTGCCTTAACCTACCCATTAAACCTAACCCTAGTTTATTCTCTACACTTAACCATGGTTGCTATATGATAAGAATCACTTATTTTCTATTTTCCAATAATTCTTATCATATTCTTTTTCTTCTTCTTCTTCTTCAACAAGAAGAAAGCTTGCTACCATTAATGGCAACATGAGAAAAAGAGTGAGAAATCCAATTCTAAAGTGAACCAACTTCCTATTTCTTCATCCCCTACCACTTGCCAAGTAGTATAGGGTGTTTTCTTCACAAGTTTCATGACTTGGTGAAGTTGGAGCTTGATCTTGAGTTGCCTCGACGTAGATCATCTTCGGCATCGAAGTCGACGACCTAGCCCGATCATTTCTCCGACGAAACCATCGCCAGAGTCCAGATTCCGATAGGTACAGCGGAGGGACGTCATCACGGAGCCTAGGAAGTGGAGGACCGGATCTACAAAGGTTGTATTTCCGTTCATTTAGTAGTTAAGATGTTAACTTGCTTGATGTTTCGCCTATCCTCTAGTTAACGATCCGTATTAGGGTTTGTAAGCACATGAAAATTTTGAATTTGGCATGGTTGATGCCTTGTGAGACCTTATTAGTGTGCCTAGGAACCCTAAAGTGGTATCAGAGCCTAGCTAGAGCCTTAGGCGATGCGTAGACGGAGTTAGAAACCCGATCGAACCCGAAACCCTAATCCATGACCCCTCTCTGTACATTTTTTCAAAACTGGGTTTTTTCCAGATTAAAAATACTTAAAAAATTCAGCAGGAAATTCTAAGAATTAAGGTGCAAAAATGAACAAAAGATACGCCTAAAACGCGGCGGAACCGCGGCATAAGCTTGGCTTCTGCGGCGGTTCCGCGGCCATATGATGAGATCAGCCTTCAATTTTTGCACAGTAATTTGTTTCTTCAGGTGCTGAGTTATCTGGGAGTTTTTAATTTGCACTCAAGAGTTGAGTTTTCTGGGGTGTATTGGGGACTCGGTGTTTCGATCGGAATGTTTAACTCCATTTATGTGTTTTCCGGATAATTTTTGAATATGTTAAAAAGTTCGACCGGATATAAATACCCACTTTTTTCCCTTCCGGGAAATTTCCAAGTGTTGGATTTTTCCGTAGTTTAATGACGTTCTAAGTAATGCAAATAACGTGATGGTCCCTCTAGAAGACAACAAACCTTAACTCGATTATGTGACCGTCTTGAACTGCCCTTTGAACCATAGGGTTTGGGGCAGTACGGCGTGCCACATGTGAGGCGTTGGCTTGACCCTTCTACGGCTGGACCGTTGGTACTGAGGCATGAAGTGAATGTTTTTAAACTTGTTTCATGTGTTGAGCTGTTTCGGGAAAACTTGGGTGTTCGATTGTTCGATCGGAAAGTTTGACATTTTCTATTTATCCGGAATGTGATACAATAATTGGAATTCATAAGTTGTTATGAGATAACTGAATGAATGTTATAAATCTAGCGGTTTAGTCTCACTTGATCGGTTGCCACTGAATTTTGATGTGATCAAAAGTCCGTCGCAATCACGTAGCGTACGTGGATACTCGCCGGGTAAACTTAATAGACAGCCTCACTCCATATCCCCGACCAAGTGACTGTACGAGAACCCCGTCGCCGGAAGCATCCGTTCGGGTGCACGCGGCAGCGGTGTTCCGCCTTGGTGCACTTCGTCGGCGGCATCGGGGGTGCAGCCGTCTACTGAGGTTTGCGACGAGCATTCGATCAGGATGTCGGGAATATTGTTGAATTGCCCGACTTGATATTGAAAAGAGTTTTCGATAATGAGACTAAAATGCGGGGTTTATAATTGTTAGGCATGTGATGTCTAAAGAATTCATTTGATTAGGCATGCGATGTCTAAAGTGTTTGCGGATTCCAACTATTGTAGTTTTACACTTTCTTTTCTGCGACCGTAAGTGTAATATGTGATATCGCCGGTTTCGTTGCTATATGTCAACGACAATTGGGATGGGCATATTTACTTACGTTGATGACATGTGATGTTATGTGTTGCTGGATATGTTATATTGGATCGTCGTGTTTGAATAGCCGGGGTTTTTTTCTGTGAGATGGGTGTTTTCCTTTTTCATTCATGTAAAAACTTGTATGCAATATTCTTTTATTGGGGCACTTCCAGGTTGCGGAAGATGTCACCATTTGTATATTATTTAATTTTTCCGCACTAGGATAGACCCAAGGAGGAGAGCACAAGTAACCGGGTTCTGGAGTCCAGTGGGAGACCAACTCGAGGAGTCGAGTCCGGGTCTCCTAACTCTAGAATTGGTAGGGTTGCTTGCCGCTTTCGTAGGGTTCTAGGGGTGTGGGTTTTGGCTATTCATCACGACCGTGGAATCCGTGTTTTATACTGGCTTGTATTGAAAACACGGACGTCCTAGTATATCCAATATTTCATATGATATTTTCTGCTACGTTTTCTGTGATGTGATCATGTGATATGTTCTGTGATAGATACTGCATATAGTATATATGATAAATTATATAGACGTTACTTATGTTTTACACCCGCGCTAGCCCTGCCCCACTCTGCCGTTAGTTACCTAACCTAACGGTGCACGAGAGGACATCGAGACGAATGCGGATAGCATAAGTGTACGTCGTATTTATCTGTGATGTTTAGGTACTTAAATGATGGGACTTCATTAATGTGATTAATGAAAGAAAAGAAACCTAAAGATGTTGTAGAATTGAATTTCAAAAATAAAACAGCTAGCTACAGTTCTTGCTTTGCACAGCGGTATATATGATATATCCTGCACCTTATTCGATGAGGAAAGGGCCGACGATCCCTTCACCGGGAGTGACCCCTTTAGCAATAACTGGCAAATGCTACACACTCGATTTTTCTTTTGCTAGCTTCTATAGTTTCTGCTTTGCACGGTGATATATATGATATATCCCGCACCTCATTCGACGAGGAAAGGGCCGACGATCCCTTCACCGGGAGTGACCCCTTTAGCAAAACTAGAAAAGCATAAAAAACACTCCATTTCAAAATCATTTGATTATACAACGATATCAAGTTCATTACGCAATAGGTTTTCAGAAAAACCTGTCGTAGCCCTCCGTCATTTCAGATAAGTAGTAGTTAGTATTCGTGCCGCGTTTGTTGGCCTTTGTCAAGGCGTAGTGTGCGGTAGCTAACTGGTGCTTATCTGCTTATACATATGATGCAGATTGGATTAGGGTAGTCGTGCGACCTTGTTGGCCTTTGTCAAGAGCCGTGCGGGTAGGTTTATTTCAATCAAGAAATGATGGGTTGAACTTGACTAGCAGCCTATGATTTGTAGGCCTTTGTCAAGGTCATAGGAGGCTTGGGGCAAAATATTATCGGGAATTTCAAGTGTTGAAATTTGCAATGAGATTGCATACCTTCTATGAGATAGTTGGATCCCGATACCCGCTGCGAGTAAGAGTTACTCCTGGGAGAGTTTTACACATTACAATTAGCCGATCAAGTAGGTGTCTAGAAAGGTGTCAACGGGGTTACGCCTCTGGGAAAACGAGGTTTACATTAATTAGGTCCGTGCGAAAGCACGGGGAACCTCCCTCAAAGTACCGACACTGGCCTGGCTAAAAGATTGGCGAACTTGTAGTGTGTAATTAATCCCGGCTAGTCTTTCCTTTTAGGGTTTGAAGGAAGATTTGATAAAAAACAGTGGGAGCCATCCTGATTAGATAAAATAATAACCAATCTATTCTTGCAAGAGCGCACGCTGAGTGTTTTCTTCTCTCTCTCTCCTGGTAGCGACCATGTCACGCCTTAATCAAGATAATAATACGGATGTATTGACCGAACCCGCTTGTTATACTAAGCTGGGGAACGTTGGTCCCACTCCAACTTATAATTGTTATAAGACAGAGCAGGAAATTGGGGATTACCAGAATTCCCGTGCCGCCCAAACGAAGAAAGTGCATACTGATGCATCATCATCGGGTGTGTTCGTTACAAAGAACTGTTTCTCTGTATCCTCTACATCCTAGGTATTTGATACCGGATCAGGATCCCAGATATGTAATCTGTTACATAGGGCTACAGATAGGTAGAGAACTGAGAACGGGTGATAAGTTTCATGAGACAGAAAATGGGACAGGTGTTGCGGCCAAGTCTGTTGGTCACTGTCACCCTGTATTCCAAATACATTGATTCTGAACGAATGTTATTAGATACCGAACCTGATATACAAAATCATATCAGTCTCTTTATTATTAAAGAAAAGATAAAATTTTGTATTGTTGGATAATGTTTTGAACATTTCCTATATCAAAAGTTGATCGGTTCAGGCACGTTATCTAAAACCATTGATGTTCTAAATCAAACTATAGTTCTTAGTATACAGAACACACACAAGAGGAAGAGTTCAGAAATGAACGGATCCTTCTTGAGGTATTGTAGACTAGGTCATATCAATGCGACCCGACTAGCTAAGTTGCACATAGATGCATATTTAAATCTGTTTGAATTTACATCTTGTGAAACTTGCCAGTCATGTCACAGAGATAAGATGACCATAGCTTTGTTTACTGGAAACAGAGAAAGAGTTAGTGAACTCTTGGGATGATACATGTTTATGTATGTAGGTCCCCTGTCTACACATGCCAAGACCGGTTCTTTGTATTTCATTACATTCTCTGATAATCTCTCAAGATTCAGACATATGTTCCTGTTGAAACACAAGTCCGAACCTTTTGAGATATTCACAGAATATAAGTTAGAAGTAGAGAACCAAAATGGGTATAAGTATTTTGTTCTTTGATGTGATCAAGGAGGAGAATACTTGAGCACAGAATTCTTGGACTTTTCTAAAGGAGAATGAGATTCTCTCTCATCATTACTCCTCCGTATACACCACAGCACAACGGTGTATCCGGGCGGAGCAATCACACCCTATATGATATGGTGTGCTCTATGATGAGTACTACTGAGTTTCCTATTTCCTTTTGGGAGTTATGCGCTTGAGAAGCTGCATACCTATTGAATAGGGTTCCAATCAAATCAGTTGCCTACCACTTCATATGTGATATGGAAAGGGAAGAGCCCATATCTTAAATTCGTTAAGATTTTGGGTTGTCTGGCCTATGTCTAAAAGCAAAATCCGGACAAGCTCGAGGAATGGTCAGTTATGTAGAACTGGAAATGTCCCAGCTATACAAACTGCAGCTGATGATTTGATAGAACCAAAGGATTCAATAGTTACCAACGAACCTCAGCCTCTCCGCCGATCTAGAAAGGTTCCTCCCCGCCTGAGAGATACTTCGGTTTCTCTATGACAGTGGGAGCGAGGATTGCATCATGAGATGATGACCCAACTAGTTTCGAGCTGGCCATCAGGAGTGGGACTATGTAAGAATAGCTGGATGCTTAGCGATCTGAGATGGAATCCTTATACACCAACAAAGTATGGACTTTGGTTGCTATATCTGAAGGGTTAAATTACCATCAGGAGCAAGTATATCTTGAGAAGATTACTTGGTGTACATGGAAAAGTTGAGACTTTCAAAGCTAGACTTGTTAAAGGTTTGCATCATTGACCAGGTATGGATTATGTTGAAACCTTTTCTAAGGATCTATGCTTAAGTCCATCCAGATCCTACTTGCCACGGCTACATACTATGACTACGATATCTGGTGGTTGGGTGTCATGACAGCTTTTCTAAATGATGTTTTAGAAGAGGGCGTCTATAAGTACATAGCCAGTGGGCTTCGTAAACAGTGGGAGCAGCAGAAACGTGTGCAAGATGTTTTATGTGATAAAGCAGGCATCGCGGAGTTGGAACATCTGTTTTGATGGATTAGTCAAAGAGTTTGACATCATCAAAATGGTAGATGAACCTTGTATAAACAAAAAGGTAGTAGGGAGTATGGTGATGATCCTCTTAGAGTACGTGGATGACATACTCTTGATAGGGAAAGAGTTTCCTATGCTACACTCGGTCAATCTCCGCTTATCACAATGATTCTCCACATAGGATCAAAGTGATGCCTGCTAAATCCTGGGTTCTGATCTATGAGATAGATCTAATTGGATATTAGGATACTCACTAGTTGTAGTGAGATGATATCAATCGATCCTGGGGAGAATCACTGGAAAGGTTCCAGGGTGATAAGGACGATTGAATGTCAGTCACAGGCATTGTCTTTACCCTCAGTAAAAGGACGGTATGTTGGAAGAGTTCTAAGCTAGATACCGTGGCATATTAGACGATAAAGGCTGGATACATCGCTACTTAAGATGCTACCAAAGAGGCAGTCTGGATGTATATTAGTTCAAGAGATGAACTTCGTTCCTCCCATTGTGTGACAATGGAGTTGTGGCTTATGCCAAGGAACGCCCGTCCCATCAGTGATCCAGACATATTCTAAGGCAGTGTCACCTAATCGTGGAGATGGTTGATCTCCAGGGGATCGAGGTTAGGAGAGTAGACTCAGAGGACAACACGGCGGATCCACTCACAAAGGCCTTTTCCCAGATAGAGACTTTTATGGGATGGTTGAGTATGAGATACTACAACCACTGCTATCAGATGGCCCTAGTGCAAGTGGGAGATTGTTAGTTATATGTATGCCCTAGAGGCCATTGCTATACATAGGATGTATATTGTAGTGGATGCTGGGACAGATATAGGGAGGACTTTCTTGCTCGACATGATAGTATGCTATCTGGTAACTCTTTACCTTAACGTGTATACTGTTTGTCTCTCTGTTACATGTTGGTAAAGCCCTTAGGATGTGTACTTGACTACCTGGACTATGATGCGGATCATACTAGTGGGGACATGGTAGTCCATAAGTACATCCTTCAAGGTCCCTAGTCGTGGGTGTATCGAGACGGGGCATCGATATACCAGTGTAGACTAGCGTATACCTTCTCAACCCATACAGATGGGCGATGGATGATCCCATATCCATTAGTGTTTGACATCAGAGAGTATATACGGGTGCTCAGTGGAGACTAGGTATACTGGACGGACTCGCCGAGAACTCCCAGATGGTATTATACCTTACGTCAGATGGCAATTCTCTGGTGACACTGGTACAGAGTAATTTGTTGACCCGTGATCGTCATAGAGTCTTGTGTGATTCCCACTGTGCTTTGATTTCCACCTTACCACGTCCAAGAGGGCGTGCAAAACGGTGGTTTTTGGGTACAGTCCTGAATCACATGGAGGGAATGAGCGATAGGAGGGGATTCGTCTCTCCTGCTATTGGGAGTTAATGTTGCGCTGTGTTCGATTGGCTATAACCGGAAACCCCTGGCCAGGGTTGCTGAGATTTACTGGTAAGTGTTACTAGTAGTTTCTCGAACTGTTATAGACCTCACATCGACACGACTTATCGAGCTATTGGGGTCTGACGTTTACCACCCCTAGGCGAGATATGCGACATATCAGACGACGAGACCGGACTGTACGGTAAGTGTTACTGGTTGGATTCACAGGAGTGTGAGCGGGCTTGCTCGTCGATCTTCTGATCGCTCAATACCCGGGTGGCCGTTACGTTTAGCAGACCGCTTGCGGCTTGTGGGTGTTTGATATGATCATCACCTGCTGCCGGCGTATTGACGAGTCTTTAGAGTCCTACACAGAGGTTTCCTGGCTCAAGCGAAATGAAATAGGAGCGCATATGAGATATGTACGAGACCGAGAATAATGCATGTATGTGATACCGTATTCTATTCTCGCGATGAATGTATCGATTGGTTGTATGCGATATAACCCAGTTATCGAATCAAGGATTGATTCGATAAAACGATACATTTGATATTAGTCGATATGACCGGATCGTTAAATCAAGTGTTAATTTAATGATTTAATGCATAATTATATATTTGATATATCACTTTGCATTAACTAGTATTGGTTCACTTAAGATGGATTTTCTCACTTGATGTGCACATTGTAAATGTGATATATTTTTTGTGCACTTGTTTGTATCATGTTTGATGATACATGCAATCTTGGGTATATATGATTAAACCATGGTTATGTTAATGGTTAGGGTTTTGATTTACTTATCTATTTATTTTTATTTATTCATTTATTTTGGAAAGAAATGAAATGGTTGCTTCTTTTGTCTTTTGTTGAAACTTCATGAAGCTTTGAAGCTTTGACCATTTTGTTTCTTTGCCTTAACCTAACCATTAAACCTAACCCTAGTTTATTTTTTAAACTTAACCATGGTTGCTATATGATAAGAATCACTTATTTTCTATTTTCCAATAATTCTTATCATATTCTTTTTCTTCTTCTTCTTCTTCTTCAACAAGAAGAAAGCTTGCTACCATTAATGGCAACATGAGAAAAATAGTGAGAAATCCAATTCTAAAGTGAACCCACATCCTATTTCTTCATCCTCTACCACTTGCCAAGTAGTATAGGGTGTTTTCTTCACAAGTTTCATGACTTGGTGAAGTTGGAGCTTGATCTTGAGTTGCCTCGACGTAGATCATCTTCGGCATCGAAGTCGACGACCTAGCCCGATCATTTCTCCGACGAAACCATCGCCAGAGTCCGGATTCCGATAGGTATAGCGGAGGGACGTCATCACGGAGCCTAGGAAGTGGAGGACCGGATCTACAAAGGTTGTATTTCCGTTCATTTAGTAGTTAAGATGTTAACTTGCTTGATGTTTCGCCTATCCTCTAGTTAACGATCCGTATTAGGGTTTGTAAGCACATGAAAAATTTGAATTTGGCATGGTTGATGCCTTGTGAGACCTCATTAGTGTGCCTAGGAACCCTACACTTTAGTCTCATCGCATTTGCATTCAGTCGGATTGCGGATGCAGGTATGTATATACAGGTGAGGGGTATCCTTGTGATCCGTCACGAGTTTACTTTAGATGTTGCCATATCTTTTTTATTGTTGTAAACATTTGGATTAATGTTTACATGTGGAAATTGTGAGTGAAAATGATCATGAGGAGCATTTAATGTGACATCGACATGGGGAGTGACTCATGGTCTTTTTATTTGTGCTAATGTCACATTAGTATTTGTTTATTATGTTGAATTGACGGATGGAGAGAGAGAGGGCAGCCATATAAGCTTGGGTTTGCTCTTGGATTTCTATTCTAGCTCTCACAATAATTCAACACAACAACACAAGAAAAAGCTCCTCTCTTTTCTTTCTTCTTCTTGCTCACAACATCCACCATGGCATCATCTTCAACCTCCATCCATACACTCTCATATGTTGAGAATCAATGGATGCTTGAGACAAAGTGATCACACACATTCTCTACATCACCTTGGACACGTCGGCTAGCAAACTTCGCGTCCGAGTTGCTTCGGTTCGAAGCGGGAGCCCGTAAAAGGATTCATCGACATGGTGCCCTTTCCGACGAGGAGATTGGAGATCGAGCGAGATCGGAGATGCCGCAAGAAGCTAAAGATGGTGGCTAAAGACCGAAGAACACAGATCGATCGGTATAGCCATTCTAACCTTCTCGTAGATTGCTAGTTTAATGTTAATGGTTCGATCCGGGTTATAGTATACGTTAGCGCTAGTTTCAAATTTAGAAAATAATTTTTTCCACATTTTGGCCTTGGATTGACGGCTGGGGCGCTACTGTAGACTTACAGTCATAGCCCGGGATAACCTACAGACTGTCATTACAGAAACCTGCCTTGAGTTATCCAGAGTCTGGTTTTAAGCTTAAGCCAGACAACTCCATATACCTTAACATCGTTAAGATATGAACCATTCTATATACAATATAGAAACACAGGCACTGATTTAATTGGAATCAGATTCAAATCATGCAGCTGTGTGTGTTTTGTACGTTAAGAACTGCTGTTTGATATAGAACGTATATGCCATTAGATAACGTGCCTGATCCGATCAACTCTTAATATAGGAAATGTTTAAAACATTATCCATCAATACAAAATTATATCCTTCTTTACTAAATAAAGAGACTGATATGATGTTGTATATCAGATTCGGTATCTAATAACATTCATTCAGAATCAATGTATTTGGTAATACAGGGTGATAACCGCAAAATACTTTGGCAGCAACAATTGCACCGTTTCCAACTCTTGAAACATATCACCCATTCCCAGTTCTCTACCTATCTGTAGCCCATGTAACAGATTACATATGTGGGATCCTTATCTGGTATCTCATACCCAGGACATAGAGGATACTGAAAAATAGTTCTCTGTAATGAACACACCCAAAGAAGATGCATCATCATGCACTTTCTTCGTTTGGGCGGCACAGGAATCCTGGTAATCTCCTATCTCCTTCTCGATCTTATAACAATTATAAGGTAGAGCGGGACCAACGTTCCCCAGCTCAGTATAACAAGCGGGTCCGGTCAATACATCTATATTATTATCTTTATTAAGGCATGACATGGTCGCTACCTGGAGAGAGAGAGAGAAGAAAATACTCTGCGTGCGCTCTTGCAAGATTAGATTGGTTATTATTTTATTTAATCAGGATAGCTCTCACTGTTTTTATCAAATTTTCCTTCAAACCCTAAAAGGTAAGACTAGCTGTGATTAATTACACCTTACAAGTTCACCAATCTTTCGGCCAGGCCAGTGTCGGTACTTTGAGGGAGGTTCCCCGTGCTTTCGCACGGACCTAATTAAAATAAACCTCGTTTTTCCAGGGGCGTAACCCCGTTAACACCTTTCTAGACACCTACTTGATCGGCTAATTGTAATGTGTAAAACTCTCCCAGGAGTAACTCTTACTCGCAGTGGGTATCGGGATCCAACTATCTCATAGAAGGTATGCAATCTCATTGCAAATTTCAACACTTGAAATTCCGGATAATACTTTTGCCCCTAGCTTTCTATGACCTTGACGAAGGCCAACAAACCATAGGCCGCTAGTCAAATTCAACCCGCCCGCACATTTCATGATTGAATTAAACCCACCCGCACGACTCTTGACGAAGGCCAACAAAGTCGCACGACTACCCTAATCCAATCGCATCTCATGCTTTAGCAGATAAGCACTAGTTAGCTACCGCACACTACATCTTGACGAAGACCAACAAACGTAGCATGAATACTAAGTAGTACTTATCAGAAATGACGGGGGGCTATGACAGGTTTTTAAGAAAACCCTTTGCGTAATGAACTTGATCACGTTGTAGAATCAAGTGATTTTGAAAAGGAGTGTTTTTGAGGCTTTTACTTGTTTTGCTAAAGAGGTCACTCCTGGTGAAGGGATCTCGGCTCTTTCCTTATCAAATAAGGTGCAGAATATTTCACAAATACCACTATGCAAAGAAAAAACTATAGAAGCAATCAAAAGACAAACCGAGTGGGTTGTAGCATCTGCCAGTTTCGCTAAAGATGTCACTCCCGGTGAAGGGATCTCGGCTCTTTCCTTATCGAATAAGGTGCTGGATATTCTACAAGGAATACCGCTATGCAAAGCAAGAACTAGAGCTACCAGTTTTTAAAACAAGGTTCTGCAACATCTTTAGGTTTCTTTTATTTCATTAATCTCATTAATGAAGTCCCATCAATTATGCTTCCTAAGCATCACAGAAGAAACGAAAGCATAAATATTAATTATATATCATATATATAATATATAAGCATTCGTCTTAGAATATATAAAGTGATCACATCACAGAATATCAGCAGCAGAAGATAACATATGAAATATTGGATATGCTAAGAATTCCGTGTTTTAATAAAGCCAATAAAAAAACGCGGATTCCACAGTCGCAATGAATAGCCAAACCCACATCCCTAGACCCCTATGAGAGCGGCAAGCAACCCTACCAATTCTAGAGTTAGGAGACCCGGTCTCGACTCCTCGAGATAGTCTCCCACTAGACTCTAGAACCCGGTTACTTGTGCTCTCCTCCTTGGGTCTATCCTAATGCGGAAAAGTAAATAATATACATCAATGGTGACATCATCCTAAACCCGGAAGTGCCCCAATAAATGAATATTACATACAATCTTTCACATGAATGAAAATGAAAAACTCTCATCTCATATAAAAACACCCGGCTATTCAAAACACGACGATCCAATATAACATATCACAGCAACACATAACATCACATGTCATCAACGTAAGTAAATATGCGTATCCCAATTGCCATTGACGTATAACAACGAAACCGGCGATACACCATATATTACACTTACGGTCGCAGAAAAGAAAGTGAAAAACTACAACAATTGGAATCCACAACCACCTTAGACATCATAAACCCAATGTATCTCATACTTTGGATTTCATGCCTAACCAAATGAATTCCTTAGACATCACATGCCTAACAATTATAAACCCCGCATTTTAGTCTTGATATTGAAAACACTTTCCAATAACCTGTCGGGTAATTCAACAAGATTTCCAATAACCTAATCGAATGCTCGTCGGAAACTTTAGTAGACGGCCGCACCCCCGATGTCGTCGACAAAGTGCACTAAGGCGGACCCGAGCACCCGAATGGATGCTTTTGGCAACGGGGTTCTCCTACAGTCACTTGGTCAGAGCTTTGGGGCATGGCTATCTATTAAGGTTACCCGGCGAGTATCCGCGTACGCTACGTGATTGCGACGAACTTTTGATCCACATCAAAATTCCATGGCAACCGATCAATCAAGACTAAACTGCTAGATTTATAAAATTCAAACTAGTTATCTCATAACTAATTATGTGGACTCGAAATATTGTATCACAATCATAGATAGCTAGACGATGTCATACTTTTCGATCGAATAAACAAACACCGAAACTTTCCCAAAGAGCTCAACACTTGAGCGGAGTTCAAAAAATACCCAAAACATGCCACAGCTCCTATGAATCATCCGTAGAAAGGCCAACCCATGCCTCACTCATGTCGCCATGGAACTACCGCAAACCCTAGGGTATGACCGCGGTTCCGTGATCCAAAAAGTCGAGTTTGGGTATCTTTCTTCTAGAGGGTCCACAGAATCGCTTGCATGATTTTTCTGAAGATTTTAAACTCGGAAAAATCCAACTCTTGGAAAATTTCCAGTAAGGGAAAATATGGGTTATTGATATCCGTTCGAACTTTTTATCACCGTCTAAAATACCCGAAAAAAAGATTAGAATTACGAATACGAAACACTCCGAATTGCTTATGCAAAAAAAATTAACATCACATGCAATTTTAGCGAAAACTAGCAACACCTGAAACACCAAAACCCAGAGACTGGAACACCCTGAAATTTTGAAACCAGAACTCCACAAAAGACCTGAGGAGCTCAGAAAAAATGCCATTGTGGCCAGCCACTTTCAGGCTAAAATGCTTCAAATTTTCATGGTGTTCATGTTATATCACATATAACATTCTGCAGTTGCTAAAAAAAATTTTAGAGGCCATTTAAAATTCGACAGAAACTAGGAATGTGTATCGGGCGTTTCGGAGTTGTTTCGGTTTCGTTATTCTAACAAACATCGTTTAAATAACTAGCTTGGCTCTGATACCACTGTAGGGTTACATAGGTCAGCAGCAAGGTTTCGGGAGGCATCGTTCATGCCGTTTTCAAATTTTTGCTGTTCTATAGAACCCTAACCCTAGAATCTTAACTAGAGATTTAGACGAACAAGCAATGCAAACAACTTTACATCCAAAGTGAATGAGGAATACAACCTTTGTAAACCGGTCCTTCACTTCTAAATCTCCGTGTAGTAGTCTCTTCGCTCCAAGTAGTGAACTCCTGAACTCTAGTAAGGGTTCACATGAAGAAATGAACAAACTTGCTCGAAGTCTTCGAGGCCGAAGATGATCTACGTCGAGGAGACTCAAGCTCATGCTACCTCTTCACTAAATTAGGGTTTAGTGAAGCAATCACCCTAAACTAAATGGTAATAGTAGAGGATGATGAAGTAGGAAATGGGCTCACTTTAGATTTGTTTTACTCACAATATTTTCTCACTTAGAAAAAAGCTAACAAGCTTTTTCTCATGAAGAAGAAGATGAAGAATGAAGATGAGAGCATAAACTCATGAGGTGAGAATAGCAACCATGGGTGAGTTAGTGTCATACACTAACTCATTTAAAGAATAAACCATAGATAAACAATAATGGTTAGGTTAATAAATATCTACAAGTAAAACAAAATTAGTGGACTTGGTCAATAGTTCCACAAGCTTCTACAAGCTTCAACCATGTGACTAATTACCAACTAATTTTGATTAACTATAAATAAATAAAACCATACATTATCATAAGATTGGTGTGAGTCTCATACACCCATGTTGCATGTGGCATCAAGCATGACACATATAATAATGTACATTAATATATATCACATAAATACTAAAGCACAAAGTGAGAAAAAGAAATGTATAAGTGAGCTAATATTAGTTAATATAAATTAATATATCAAATATATAATTATACATTAAATTATCAAATCAACACTTGATTTAATAATCCGGTTATATCACATACAACCGACTAATATTAAATGTAACAACTTATCGAATCAACACTTGATCCGATAACCCGACTATATCACATATAACCGTCCGATATCATATATCGCGAGAATAGAATGCGGTATCACATACGTGCATTAATCTCGGTCCCGCACATATCACATATGTGCACCTACTTCGTTTCGCATGAACCACGAAACCTCTGTGTAGGACTCTAAAGACTCGTCAATACGCCATGATCATATCAAACATTCACAAGCCGCAATCGGTCTGCTAAACGTAATAGACACCCGGATATTGAGAGATCAGAAGATCAACAAGCAAGCCTGCTCATACTCCTGCGAATCCAATCAGTAACACTACTGTATAGTCCGGTCTCTTCATCTGATATGTCGCATATCTCGCCTGGGGGTGGTAAACGTCAGACCCCAATAGCTTGATAAGTCATGCCGATGTGAGGCTTATAACGGGTCGAGAAACTAATGATAACACTTACAAGTAAATCTCAGAAACAGCCCTGGCCAGGGACTTCCTGTTATAGCCAATCGAGCACTGCACAACATCAACCCCCAATACCGGGAGAGACGAAATCCCCTCCTATCGCTCATTGCCTCCATGTGACTCGGGACTGTACCCAAAAAACCACCGTTTTGCACGTTCTCTTGAACGTGGTAAGGTGGAAATCAAAGCAAAGTGGGAATCACACAAGACTCTATGATGATCTCGGGTCGACAGGGTAACCTGTACCAGTGTCACCAGAGAACTGCCATCTGACATAAGGTATAATACCATCTAGGAGTTCTCGGCGAGTCCGTCCAGTGTACCCAGTCTCCACTGAGCACCCGTATATCATCTCTGATGTCAAACACCAATGGATATGGGATCATCCATCGCCCATCTACATGGGTCAAGAAGGTATACGCTAGTCTACTCTGGTATATCGATGCCCCGTCTCGATACACCCACGACTAGGGACATTAAAGGATGTACTCACGGACTACCTTTGTCACACTAGTATGATCCACATCATAATCCAGATAGTTAAGTAAACATCCCAAGGGCTTTATCAACATGTAACAGAAGGACAATTAGGGTACATATTAAGATAAAGAGTAACCAGATAGCACACTATCATGTCGAGCAAGAAAGTCCTCCCTATGTATGTCCGAGCATCCACTATAATATACATCATATGTACAATAATGGCCTCTAGGGCATACATATAACTAACATCAATTTCTCCTAAACTGGAGAAATGCAAAGGTGAAGTAGGAGTGGCGATGAGCTACACGGTTTGGTCATGAATGATAGCAGTCACATTTTACTTTTCCATCTTTCTAATCCCCATATTTGTCTTTACTTATTACCTTCTGTACATCACACTTAGGCTAATTGGTTTCTTCCTTCCCCACCTTTCGGCACCTGCCTATGATTTGGAAGAAGACTATCCAATAAGCGCAATAGGTGTACCCTCTCCTAATCCTAGGAGCCCTCACAATCTGAGAGAAGGTAAAAGGAAAAGACAACTGAATAGTTCTATTCAATTTCTCCAGAACCGAAAACCATTCTCGAATCTGAAACTAGTTTCTTCGAGTTCGTATGTAACTATACGATGGTCATATCCAATAAGCGGTGATCTTCGTAGTGATACGGAATGTTCCGGAGAAAATCAAAGGCTAAAAGTAAGAGTGGCAATGATATATGCAACTCTGACAATCCAAAAGTCAATGTGTTTTAAGAAGGTTTGGTTAACTAAGATTATGAGTTCTAGTTTTGGGTCAGTTCATGGTCGCTGCCAAAGAGAGAGAGAGAAAAACACTCAGCGTGCACTCTAATCTAGATCAGAAGGTCAATCACTTTATCTAATCAGGATGTCTCCTACCGTATCCTCAAATTCTCCTCCAACCCTGAAAGAAGAATTAGCCGGGATCATCTAAAATCACCCGAGGAGTAAACCAACTCATCAGTGGGAATCGAGATTCAACTATCATCGCATGATAACCTGATGGAATCCACTCAAGTTATCACACTCCAGAAGGTATGCGCATGCCTGGCAGGTTTCCTGTATGTTTGAAACTCCCGATGTGATTTCTACCCCATGCTCTTATGACCTTGACGAAGGCCAACGTATCATAAGTCGCATGTCAAGTTCTACCCATCATTGTCCAGGTTAATTTGAACCCACCCATACATACCCTTAACGAAGGACAAAATAGTAGTACGACTATCCTAAACCAACGCATCTATCTATGCAACAGAAAAGTAACAAATAGCTACTATACACTATGCCATGACGAAGGCCAACAAACATAGCATAAATACTAAGTGCTACCCTTCTGAAATGAAGGAGGGATACGAATAGTTTTTAGCGAAAAACCTTTAATGTAATGAACTTGATATCGTTGAAGGAGCCGGACAGCTTTATATAAATATATAGTAGCGAAAACCTTTGCTAAAGATGACCCTCCCGGTGAAGGGATCTCGGCTCTTTCCTCGTGGAATGAGGTGTAGGATATTCTTACTGAATATCACGATGCAAAGCAAAAAAGTAATCGACTATAGTGAAGTTATTACCCTGACGCAAACTTCTGCCCAAGAGGTCACTCTCGGTGAGGGGATTTCGGCCCTTGCCTCGTCTAATGAGGTGCTGGATATTCATAACCGAATACCGCTAAGGAAACAAAAGAAAACGTCCTTGTAATAACAGTTGTTTAAAATTTGTTCCAACAATATCGAATAGGTCTGTTTTCCTTGCATTGACCTGAATCAACGCAGTCCCATCAATTAATCACACCACAAAAGAACGAAAATATGATGTACGTATATGCCATCCGCATTCGCCACTGGGTCCTGTCATCACCCGTTAGGTTACTTAACTAACGACAAAGCGGGGACTGGACTAGCGTGGGTGTAAAACATATACATCATCTACTACTATATATAACAATATATAATAATCGCTCCAGGCATGATAAATGCAACATCACAGAACAATATAGATAAACTGGGAGCCCCGAGTTTCCTTTGAGCCGCAAGTGATACTAGACGTTCCCCTGGTCTTGTGGATAACCTGTGCAATGAAAACCTAGACCCCTACGAGCATGGCAAGTTACCCGTCAAAACAAGAAGCGAGGTAGCCCCCTTCATAAAAGTGGATCATCCACCCAGCACTTCACGGAATCCGGTAACTTGAGCACCCCTCCTTGGGTCAACCTGTATCCCTACGAGTGCAGAAAATAGCCCGCCAAGTCTAGAGTGAGGTCCCCTCCTTCTCAACGCCATGAGATGCGGACCCGTTGCCCTCGAGAACTCGGCTATCCGTGCACTCCATCACGGGGTAATCCTAGTACAGAAAAGAAAATATGTACAACGATGACATCGACCTCAACCCGGTCGTGCCCCAAACAAATAATATACAAACATGCAGTGATGGCAGTCTACATGTCGGACGCTCGCCCCGCGATATCAAATGTACAAATAAAACTAAACTGTACTATCATTGCAACCAAGCTATCCACCACGACGAATCCGCAATAACACAGCACATCAACGTGAATGTCACGTTCGCAAACCCGTCTAAAAGAACTATAGCAATTAGACAAGTTGTACCGCTCTAATGACATTCACGGTCGCAGATAGAAATGTAAGTACTGTAGGATTGTATAGCATGACAACAAGGTTTTGGAAGGCATCACACAAGCCATTTTATAAATTTTTAGGTTGCTATGAAACCCTAACCAAGATCTTAACTAGAGAATTAGGGTTAACTTTGCTTGTAAACAACTTTATATCTAAGTGAGAGGGATTACAACCTTTGTAGTCCGTTCCTTCGCTTCATAAGCTCTGAGTTGTAGTCCCTTCGCTGCGATCATCAAGCTCCCGGACTCTAGAGAGGCTCCATGAGGTCAATGATGCATCTTACTTGAAGTCTTCGAAATCCAAGACGATCTACCTTGAGGAAACACAAACTCAAGCTAATTCTTCAATAATTATGAATTAGTGAAGCTAACACACTAATCTATATGGCTAGTATAAAAGAGGATGATGAAGTAGGAATTTTGTTCTCTTTAGTTTTCTTTTTCTCAATTTATTTCACCACCGTTGAAAAAGCTAGCAAGCTTTTTGAGGAAGAAGAAGATGAAATGATGAGAATAATTGTTGTGTGGTTAGAAATGCAACCATGGGTCAAGTATATCATTCTTAACCCTTGTAGAGACTTAACCATGACCTATGGTTAAAGGTATGGTTAATTAATATCTTAAGCTAGACAAAAAGAGTGGATAAAGTCAAGGAAAACTACAAGTTTCTACAAGCTTCAACAAATATCTACCATGACAAATATCCACAATATTTGAATTACTTAATGATAAATAAAAATCCTAACATTAACCCTAGCATCGTTTAACTCTCATAAACCCTAGTTGCATTTATAACCTAGCATGTTACAATTATACATATCACATATATATAATATAGTAACAAAAGAATACATTTAACATATATCGCATATATATATATATATATCAATGTACCCAAAATGAGAAAAATAATAACTTAAGTGAGCTTATATTAGTTAATGTAATATAATATATCACATATATAATTATACATTAAATCATCGAATCAATACTTGATCCGATAATCCAGCTATCACATATAACCGACTAATATAAAATGTATCATTTCATCGAATCAACACTTGATCCGATGACCTGGCTGTAAGTCCACGGTAGCGCCCCGGCCGTCTAACAGACGCCAAATGCGGAATAAAAACTTTTTACAACTGGCGCAATCGCGTACTATAACCCGGATCTGCCATTAAAGCTAAACTAACAAACTACAAAGTGGGTAGAAATGTTATACCGAACGATCTGAGTCCTTCGGTCTTCAACAATCATCCCACGCTTCGTTGCGGCTGCTCCGATCTCCTAAATCTCCAGTCTCCTCGTCCAGGTGGCACCATATCGACGGATCTTTAAACGGGCTCCCGCCTCTGAACCGAGGCAACTCGGTCATCAAGTTTGCCAAAAGAGATGACCAAGATTGATGTAGAGAATGAGTAGAACACTTTGTCTTGTTTCGTCCAAAGCTATGGACGAACGGTTAATGAAGTTGCTATTTGGATTGGGTGAAATGAGAATTGAATATACTAATTTCCATGAATCCATAACCTTAATCTTTTATCAAGCAACCATGTGTAAGAGTGAAGAGGAGGGGAGGGGCCAGCCATATATAAGGAGAGGGAGGTGAGTGTAGGAGTGGAGAGGGTGACCATAAGAAAAGCTTCTCACAAAAGATCAAGAGGAAATATCTTAGCAAGAACAAAAGTCATTAATGAAAAGGCGACTCACTAATAACACCTCATCATATCATTAAATGCAATAAGTGACTCACTAATCCTAATCACCACAACATGAAGCTTCCACTCATGACTCACCTCATGACTCACCCTCAAGAAGAAAAGATAAATCCGCATTTAACCGAATGTTAAATACGGCTGATAGAAAACTGGAAACTGGCAACTTCCAAAAGAGATCCTGAAACGAATTTCAGGATAACCCCGTAACAGTATAAACATACCCGTATTTGTATTACAACCGAATACAAATGCAACTGAGACAAAGATATTATATCTACACAGTATAATACTCGGATCCGGCTTAAACCAAAGCCCACCAGTATTATATCTGCCCGAAAAATGACACGTGCGAAAACGCACGTACATTTTTCGAACCCTGCCATAAAACCATACAGCCTCTACAACGTTTCGCCCGAGTATGGAAACTGTCTGTGGGGGACTCTAATGACTTATCAACACACTGGCACTGGCTGTAACCACTAGCACGTCAGAGGTACAAGCTGTACGTAACGGTTGCCTATGTATTGATTGAAAGGGAAGCTGACGAGCGAACTCATTCTTAAACCCTACTGAGCCTGACAGTAACAATATCTGTACAGTCCGGTCCGTTCGTCTAAAGAGTATCGCATATCGAGTCTAGGGGGGTGGATAAAGTCAGACCCCTAATAACGCGATAAATCGTGTCGGTATGAAGCCCATCACCACCTGAGAAACTACTGATCCGAATCAGTAATTCTCCACTACCTCGGCCGAGTATTTCTAGTGATGGCCACCCATGCACTGTGCGACATCAACCCCCAATACCGGGAGAGACGAATCCCCGACGATCTGCTCACTGCCTCCATGTGGCTCGGGACTATACCCAAAAAATACCTGTTTGCACGTCTCCTTTGAGCGTGGTAGGGTAGAAATCAAAGCACAGTGGGAACTCACACGAGACAAATGACGATCTCAGGTCGACAAACTAACCTGTACACATGTCACCTGGGAATTGCTATCTGACGATATATATAATACCAACTAGCATGTTCCCAGCGAGTCATGTCCGGTGTACTCATAACCTAATGAGCACCTGTATACATCTTAGGTGAACCAACTGACACCAATGGCTTGTGAGACCGGCCACCGCCCCTTGTCGGGGTCTCGACTGTATACACTAGTTTACTCTGGAGTATCGATGCCCTGTCTCGAAACTCCCACGACTAGGGACAATTTAAGGATGTGCTTACAGACCCCAGCTCCCACGTATATGAACGCCATCATACTGCTGGTAGTCAAGCAAGAATCCTATGGGCTCTATCATCATGCAATAGTGAACTAAAGCATGTATACGATGATAAAGACAAACCAGATAGCATACTATCATCTCGAGCTAGACTGTCATATCGGTATAGGTCCTGCCTCAATCATTGCAATCACGTACCTGCGATCCAATAATTGACTTTGAGGGCACTATATCCAACAATCTCCCACTTGCACTTAAGGCTAATTATTGCGATGTCGCATACTCACAGCCCGTGTGATACCGAACACCAAACTCCTCTACTAATCAGTTTCACAAAGCTAGTTTGTAAAACTCTTGTGTTCGAGAAATAGCCTCAACGAGTGGATCCGCCCTGATGTTTCTTTCTATGTCTCTCTTAATTTCAAGTTCGTGGAGAAAACCATCTCCCGAATTGAGCAATACCTGTCTTAGAATATGTCTGGATATCTGATGGGACCTAGTTCATAAATGAACTCCAAATCCAAACTTCTTAGACTGTAGTGATCACTGAACCTAATCAGTATCCAGCACCATGCTTCCCACAGTATCCTCTTGGACCACCTGTCCATAATACTGTCCCTCGTCAGAGGGAAAACTATAACTCTGAAAATCACTCTGTCATACATGTCACCCTTGAAGCCTGGAATGATAACCGTTTCCCGAAGGAGGCTGTTGTCATCAAATCCCTAGAACATGTACTTATGTTCTAAAACTGCTTCCTTATGTTTCTTCAGAATTGGATTAATATAAAATTATCGCATCTAGTGCAAAAAACAACATCTGGTGTGGTACTTGACATCTCACGATTGACTCAATTGCCTAAGCAAGTGATCTGCCAATCATGCATATCCCTCTCTCCTTTAGTCTGTAAGACACCTTTAGAGAGGGTGACTCCATCACCTGTAGGTACACCACCATGCCAGGAGTCATCTATTCTAAAATACTATTAGAATACTGTCAAAGTACCCACATTGGGAAACTATACAAATCTACATCTAAAACCATAGATCTAGTAACCAGAATGTCTGATATTATATCCATGTCCTTTGTGGAGGAACAACTGTGTGACGACCAAAGTACAACCGATCGTAGTATAGGAATTTTACTTCCTAATCTGTGTATGTCATCCAAATACCAGGACATCATACCCTACAACCTTCTTAACAGATCCATCTTCTATTCTGATGAAGTCAAACCCATGACTGTCACATCAAAATTAGATGATCTATCTCCGCTATATCCGCTCAAGTCTATAAATAGACATAAGCTACTTGCCCACTATGCTTCCGCTGCTCCCAATGACCACTACAACCTCTGGCAGAATAATATATACGTGCACTTCTAAAACTAGTTTAGAACGACGCTATACATATCCTCCTGCCGGGTCTCATAGTCTGGAACAACAGTAGTGTCAAGTCTGGGCAAACTAGAACCTCCCTGTCACCGTCCTTGAGGCTACCGGAGTACCTCTCGGGTGTCTGAGGTTACCCACCATGTCTGCGGAGTGGCTATTGGATGTCAAACCTGATTGAATATATAGGTCCTATTAAATTTTCCGTAATCGTTTGCGGTTTTGGAATCTCTTCCAGTTCTACCATACTCCCACTACTGTTTTCTGAAAAAATCCATTTTACTAAAAGTGTGGCGAGTTAAGAACAATATCACTATTGATTTTCCAGATGTTAGAAATGTCAACCCTCGTCAAAGCCAGGGTCAACCCATAAACTGCCATTACAGAAACATGCCTTGATTTATCCAGTGTCTGGTTTTAAGTATAAGCTGGACAACTCCCCGTATCTTAACATCGTTAAGATATGAACCATTCTATATACAATATAGAAATAGAGGCACTAATTTAATTGGAACCAGATTCAAATCATGCAACTGTCTCCACTGCATATCAACTTAACAGAGAGAGGCTAATCAGCATTACTCAACTTAGGAATCCATCCAATTATGAGTAGCCTGAAAGAGAAACATGTTTTTCAAAACCATTACTATTAACTGAATACCAATCACAAGAATCTATATCTTCTATTCTTTGAAGAATCCCGATACTTGCGATACCTGGTTCTCTACTTTATTCTTATACCCACAACTTCTCAAAACTTAGACATTGTATTTCTACGAAACACTTGTCGAAAAACTAGAGAAGTCACAAGTAAACAGAACATAGTACGAGGACCTACGCCTTTGTCCTGACGGACACTGGACAACATACAATACTCTGTATAAGTCCGCTGAGTTTGAATAACTCAAAACCTATGCATCGTAGGTTGAAAAACTGTACCCGGGTGATTTCCTCAAATATTACCAATTACAACGAATTCCGATATAATGAGGATGATCGCCTAATTCCCAATAACTTACTCCTACTCATCATCTGTAAAACTATACAGATGTGAGAATGAAACCTGGTAAATTCATACCCTGGAGTAAGCATCTAATCGGGAAATCAGTTTTCCACTAACAATGCACTGAAACATGAAAATGTTTCGTAGGGGTATCCTTGTATTCCTAATAATGCCTCTTCCATAATCCAATTCATGACTATAACCGTATATTTCTTTGCCACCTCTCCAAATCCCTTTATTTGTCTTTATTCATTTCCTTCTTTACACCATCGTTAGGCTAAGTGGTTTTCTTCTTTCCCTACCGTTCGGCACCAGCCTATGGTTTGGAAGAAGACTATCCAGTAAGCATAATAGGTGTACACTCCTAAACCAAGGAGTACTCGCAACTTGAGAGAAGGTGATGATAAAAGACAACTGAATAATACCTTATTCTATTTCTCCCGAACTGGGGAAAAAAGCAAAGGTGAAAAAAGGAGTAGCGATGAAGTACGCGGTTTGGTCGTGAATGATAACAGTCGCAATTTACTTTGCCTTCTTTCTAATCCCTTTATTTTGTCTTTAGTTATTACCTTCTGTACACCTTACTTAGGCTAATTGGTTTTCTTCATTCCCTACCTTTCGGCACATGCCTATGGTTTGGAAGAAGACTATCCAATAAGCGTAATAGGTGTACTCTCCTATACTAAGGAGCCCTTGCAACCTGAGAGAAGGTGATAATAAAAGACTGCTGAATAAACCAATTCTATTTCTCCTGAACCTGGATCCATCCTCAAAGAAGTCCCTACGAGTTCGTATATAACCATACGATGGATCTATCCAATAGAAGTGGATATCCGTAATAATACGGGGTGCTCTGAGAAATACAAAGGGTAAAAGAAGGAGCGACAATGACTTATGCAACTGTAGACAATCCAAAAGCCAGTATTTTAAGAAGGTTCGGTCAACTTGGTCACTGAGTCATAGTCTAGGGTCGGTCAAAGGTCGCTGCCACAGAGAGAGAGAGAAAAAAAAGAAACATTCTGCATGCACTCTAACCTAGATCAGAATGGTTATCACTTTATCTAATCAGGAAACCTCCCACTGTAACGTCAAATTCTCCTCCAAACCTGAAAGAAGAATTAGTCGGGATCACCCGAGGAGTAAACCAACTCATCGGTGGGAATCGGGATCCAACTATCATTGCATGATAACGTGATGGAATCCACTCACGTTATCACACTCCAGAAGGTATGCGCATATCTGGCAAGTTTCAGTTTCTTTAGAAACTCCCAATGTGATTTTTGCCCCATGCTCTTATGACCTTGGTGTTGGTCAAAATATCATAAGTCACATGCCAAGTTCTACCCGTCACTATCCAGGTCAATTTGAACCCACCCGCACATGCCCTTCACGTTGGCCAAAATGGCAGAATGTCTGTCCCAAACCAACTCATCTATCTATGCAACAAATGAATACCCAGCAGCTACCAAACACTATGCCTTGGCGTTGGTCAAAATACATAGCTTGAATACTGCTGAATACCCAAAAGAAATGACGGAGGGCTACGGCTGGTTTTTGGCGAAAAACCATTAACGTAATGAACTTGATCTCGTTGAAGGAACCTGATAGCTTTTTATCAAAAAATATAGTGACGAAAACCTTTTGCTAAAGAGGTCACTCCCGGTGAAGGGATCTCGGCTCTTTCCTCGTGGAATGAGGTGCAGGATATTCCAACTGAATACCGCGATGCAAAGTAACTTGTAATCGACTATAATGAAGTTATTACCCTGATGCAAACTTCTGCCCAAGGGGTCTCTCCCGGTGAAGGGATATCAGCCCTTGCCTCGTCGAATGAGGTGCAGGATATTCCAAATAAATATCACTATGCAAAACAAAAGGAAACGTCTTTGTAATAACACTTTTTAAAACTGTTCCAACAACATCAAATATAGGTTTGTTTTTCCTTGCATTGATAAGAATCAATGCACTCCCATCAATTAATCACACTAGAAAAGAACGAAAAATAAAATGTATGTATATGCCATCCGCATTCGTCACTGGGTCCCGTCATCACCCGTTAGGTTACTTAACTAACGACAGAGCGGGGACTGGACTAGCGCGGGTGTAAAACATATACAACATCTAATAGCATATATAACAATATACAATAATCGCTCCTGGCATGATAATATGCAACATTACAGAAAAGTAATAAGCATCACAGAACAAAACAGATAATCTGGGATCCCCGGGTTTCACAGAGCCGCTACTGAAACCCGACGTTCCCCTGATCGTGTGGATAGCCTGTGCAATGAAACCTAGACCCCTATGGGCGCGGCAAGTTACCCGCTAAAACCTGAAGCGAGGCAGCCCCCTACAGCAAAATGAATGGACCACCCGGCACTTCACGGAATCCGGTAACTTGAGCACCCCTCCATTGGTCAATCTGTACCCCCTACGAGTGCGGCGAATAGTCTGCCAATTCTAGAGTGAGGCCCCTCTGCCTCTCAAAGCCATGAGATACGGACCCGTTTCCCTCCAGAACCCGACTATCCATGCACCCCTCCGCGGGGTAATCCTAGTACATAAAAGAAAATATATATAACGGGTACATCGACCTCAGCCCGGTCGTGCCCCAAAAGAATATTATACAAACAGGCAGTGACGGCAGTCCACATGTTGGACGCTCGCCCCGCAATATCAAATGTACAAATAAATCCAAACAGCACTACCATTGCACACTGCTATCCACCACGACATATCCGCAACATCACAGCACAACATAGAACATCAACGCGAATGTCACGTTCGCAAATCCGTCTAAAAAGACTATAGCAATTAGACGCAATTTACCGCTCAAATGACATTCCCGGTCGGGGATATAATGTAAATACTGCATACTAACAAGTTTAAAATTTCGATCGACAAAACTTCCCGAAGTGGGCCCCACGTACAACTGTTGTACAGTAACAAAAACTGAGCCCAAAAGAACTATACCAGAAACCACAATTCACTGTTTAGAAACCCTAAAAGAAATTTGACCCTCTGAAGCTCCAAGACGGCCGCGGATCCGCGGCCAAAGCATGGCTTTGGCGACGATTCCGTGGCCGAATGGACGAGTCAGAGGATCGTATTTCTTCTGTTTTCTTAAAAAAGCCTGCTTGTTTTTCTGTGATGCTCAAAATAATTTTTAGACCCTTTTAAAAATCGACAGAAACTTTAGTGCAGAAAATTGTAGTTTCGGAAATTCCTTTCGATCGATCTTTTAAACGCGTTAGCACAAGTTAGTAAAGCTTAATGGTGAGGCTCTGATACCACTGTAAGTCCACGATAGCGCCCCGGCCGTCTAACAGACGCCAAATGCGGAATAAAAACTTTTTACAACTGGCGCTATCACGTACTATAACCCGGATCTGCCATTAAAGCTAAACTAACAAACTACAAAGTGGGTAGAAATGTTATACCGAATGATCCGAGTCCTTCGTGTTAGTTATATGTATGCCCTAGAGGCCATTACTGTACATTGGATGTATATTGTAGTGGATGCTGGGACATATATAGGTATGACTTTCTTGCTCGACATGATAGTACGCTATCTGGTTTCTCTTTATCTTAACATGTATACTTTTTGTCTCTCTGTTACATGTTGATAAATCCCTTAGGATGTGTACTCGACTTCCAGGACTATGATGCAGATCATACTAGTAGGGCCTGGGTAGTCAATGAGTACATCCTTCAATGTTCCTAGTCGTGGGAATATCGAGACGGGGCATCGATATTCCAGAGTAGACTAGCGTATATCTTCTCGACCCATGCGATGGGCGATGGATGATCCCATACCCATTGGTGTTTGACATCAGAGATGGTATACGGGTGCTCAGTGGAGACTGGGTACACTGAACGGACTCGCCGAGAACTCCCAGATGGTGTTATACCTCACGTCAGATGGCAGTTCTCTGGTGACACTGGTGCAGATTAGTCTGTTGACCCGAGATCGTCATAGAGTCTTGTGTGTCTCCCACTGTGCTTTGATTTCCACCCTACCACGGCTCTACTGAGTCGTGCAAACAGGTGGTTTTTAGGTACAGTCCCGATTCACATGGAGGCAATGAGCGATAGGAGGGGATTCGTCTCTCCCGGTATTGGGGGTTGATGTTGCGCTATGCACGACTGGCCATAACAGGAAATCCCTGGCCAGGGTTGCTGTGATATACTGGTAAGAGTTATCAGTAGTTTCACGATTGTTATGGACCTTATATCGGCATGACTTATCGAGCTACTGGGGTCTGACGTTTACCACCCCTAGGCGAGATATGCGACATATCAGACGAACAGACCGGACTGTATGGTAAGTGTTACTGGTTGGATTCACAGGAGTGTGAGCGGGCTTGCTCGTCGATCTTCTGATCGCTCAATACCTGGGTGGCCGTTACGTTTGGCAGACCGCTTGCGGCTTGTGAGTGTTTGATATGATCATCACCTGCTGCCGGCGTATTGACGAGTCTTTAGAGTCCTACACAGAGGTTTCCTGGCTCAAGCGAAACGAAATAGGAGCGCATATGAGATATGTGCGGGACCGAGAATAATGCGTGTATGTGATACCGTATTCTATTCTCGCGATGAATATATCGAATGGTTGTATGCGATATAACCTAATTATCGAATCAAGGATTGATTCGATAAGTCGATATATTGGATACTAGTCGGTTATATGCGACATGACCGGATCATTGAATCAAGTGTTGATTTAATGATTTAATATATAATTATATATTTGATATTGCATTAACTAGTATTGGTTCACTTTAAATGGATTTTCTCACTTGAAATGCACATTGTATATGTGATATATTTTTGTGCACAAGATTGTATCATGTTTGATGATACATGAATGTTTGGGTGTATGTTTAGTATAAACCATGGTTATGGTAATGGTTAGGGTTTTTATTTTCTTATTCATTTATTTATTAAGTCATTTTGAAAGATAAAGAGAAATGGTGGCTTGATTTGTTTTCTAGTTGAAGCTTCATGAAGCTTTGAATAAGTCCACCATTTTTGTTTCATGCTTAACCCTAACCATTCAACCTAACCCTAGTTTATTCTCTACACCTAACTATGGTTGAAAATATGATAAGTATCATTTTATTTTCTATTTGAAAAAGAACTTATCATATTCTTTCTTCTTCTTCTTCTTCTTCTTCAACAATGAAGAAAAGCTTGCTACCAATAATGGCAACATGAGAAAAAGAGTGAGAAATCCAATTCTAATGTGAACCCACTTCCTATTTCTTCATCCTCTACCACCTGCCAAGTAGTATAGGGTGTTTTCTTCACAAGTTTCATGACTTGGTGAAGTTGGAGTTTGATCTTGAGTTGCCTCGACGTAGATCATCTTCGGCATCGAAGTCCACGACCTAGCCCGAACATTTCTCCGACGAAACCTTCGCCAGAGTCCGGATTTCGATAGGTACAGCGGAGGGGCGTCATCACAGAGCCAAGGAGGTGGAGGACCGGATCTATAAAGCTTGTAGCCTCTTTCCTTTAGCAATAAAATTGTTTACTTGCTTGCATCGCCTATACTTCTAGTTTACGATCCGTATTAGGGTTTGTAGGCACATGAAAAAAATTTGAATTGGCCATGTTTGATCAGTTGTAGAACCTCATGGGTGTGCCTAGGATCCCTACACTTCGGTCTTCAACCATCATCCCACGCTTCGTTGCGGCTGCTCCGATCTCCTGAATCTCCAGTCTCCTCGTCCAGGTGGCACCACGTCGACGGATCTTTAAACGGGCTCCCGTCTCTGAACCGAGGCAACTCGGTCATCAAGCTTGCCAAAAGACATGACCAAGATTGATGTAGAGAATGAGTAGAACACTTTGTCTTGCTTCGTCCAAAGCTATGGACGAACGATTAATGAAGTTGCCTTTTGGATCGGATGAAATAAGAATTGAATATACTAATTTCCATGAATCCATAACCTTAATCTTTTATCAAGCAACCATGTGTAAGAGTGAGGAGGAGGGGAGGGGCTGGCCATATATAAGGAGAGGGAGGTGAGTGTAGGAGTGGAGAGGGTGGCCATAAGAAAAGCTTCTCACAAAAGATCAAGAGGAAATATCTTAGCAAGAACAAAAGTCATTAATGAAAAGGCGACTCACTAATAACACCTCATCATATCATTAAATGCAATAAGTGACTCACTAATCCTAGTCACCACAACATGAAGCTTCCACTCATGACTCACCTCATGACTCACCCTCAAGAAGTAAAGATAAATCCACATTTAACCGAATGTTAAATACAGCTGATAGAAAACTGGAAACTGGCAACTTCCAAAAGCGATCCTGAAACGAATTTCAGGATAACCCCGTAACTGTATAAACATACCCGTATTTGTATTATGACCGAATACAAATGCAACTGAGACAAAGAAATTATATCTACACAGTATAATACTCGGATCTGGCTTAAACCAAAGAGCACCAGTATTATCTGCCCGAAAAATGACACGTGCGAAAACGCACGTGCATTTTCTGAACCCTGTCATAAAACCATACGGCCTCTACAACGTTTCGCCCGAACTTGGGAAACTGTCTGTGGGCGACACTAATGACTCATCAACACACTGGCACTGGGTATAACCACTAGCACGTCAGAGGTACAAGCTGTACGTAACGGTTGCCTATGTATTGATTGGAAGGGAAGCTGACGAGCGAACTTATCCATAAATCCTACTGAGCCTGACAGTGACAATATCCGTACAGTCCGGTCCGTTCATCTAAAGAGTATCGCATATCGAGTCTAGGGGGGTGGATAAAGTCAGACCCCTAATAACGCGATAAATCGTGTCGGTATGAAGCCCATCACCACCTGAGAAACTACTGATCCGAATCAGTAATTCTCCACTACCTCGGCCGAGAATTTCTAGTGATAGCCACCCATGCACTTTGCGACATCAAGCCCCAATACCGGGAGAGACGAATCCCCGACGATCAGCTCACTTCTTCCATGTGGCTCAGGACTGTACCCAAAAAATACCTGTTTGCAGGTCTCCTTTGAGCATGGTAGGGTAGAAATCAAAGCACAGTGGGAACACACACTAGACAAATGACGATCTCAGGTCGAAAAACTAACCTGTACACATGTCACCTGGGAACCGCTATCTGACGATGTGTATAATACCAACTAGTATGTTCCCGGCGAGTCCTGTCCGGTGTACTCATAACCCAATGAGCACCTGTATACATCTTAGGTGAATCAGCTGACACCAATGGCTTGTGAGACCGGCCACCGCCCCTCGTCGGGGTCTCGACTATATACACTAGTCTACTCTGGAGTATCGATGCCCTGTCTCGAAACTCCCACGACAAGGGACACTTTAAGGATATGCTTACAGACCCCAGCTCCCACGTATATGATCGCCATCATACTGCTGGTAGTCAAGCAAGAATCCTATGGGCTCTATCATCATGCAATAGTGAACTAAAGCATGTATACGATGATAAAGACAAACCAGATAGCATACTATCATCTCGAGCAAGACTGTCATATCGGTATTGGTCCTGCCTCAATCATTGCAATCACGTACCTGCGATCCAATAATTGACTTTGAGGGCACTATATCCAACACCGGCTATATCTAATATACTGGACGATATCACATATCGCGAGAATAAAATACGGTATCACATACTCACATTATTCTCGGTCCCGCACATATCACATTTGTGCTCCTACTCCATTTCGCCTGAGCCAGGAAACCTCTGTGTAGGACTCTAAAGACTGGTCAATATGCCGGCAGTAGGTGATGATCATATCAAACACCCACAAGCTACAAGCGGTCAGCTAAACGTAACAGCCATCCGGGTATTGAGTGAGCAGAAGATCAACAAGTAAGCCTGTACACACTCCTGTAAATCCAATCAGTAACACTCCCGTACAGTCCGGTCTCTTCATCTGATATGTCGCATATCCAGTTTAGGAGTAGTAAACGCCAGACCCCGGTAACCGATAAGTCGTGCCGATATGTGGCTCATAACGGGTCGAAAAACTACTGATAACACTTACCAGTAGATCTCCATAGCAGCCCTGGCCAGGGACTTCCAGTTATAACCAATCGAGCACAGCGCAGCATCAACCTCCAATATCGGGAAAGACAAAACCCCTCCTATCGCTCATTGCCTCCATGTGATTCGGGACTGTACCCAAAAGCCACCGTTTTGCACGTTCTCATGAATGTGGTAAGGTGGAAATCAAAACACAGTGGGAATCACACAAGACTCTATGACGATCTCGGGTCTACAGACTAACCTGTACCAGTGTCACAAGAGAACTGCTTGTTGGAGATAGTGCCCTCAGAGTCAATTATTGGATCACAGGCACGTGATTGAAATGATTGAGGGAGGACCTGTCCCAGTAGAACAGTCTTACTCGAGATGATAGTATGCTATCTGGTTTACCTTTATCATCGTGTACTGCTTTAGGTGACCTTACAGGTCACTATTACACGTCGATAGAGCCCCTAGGATTCTTGCTTGACCACCAGCAGTATGAGGGCGATCATGTACGTGGGAGCTGGTAGTCTATAAGCACATCCTTAAAAGGTCCCTAGTCGTGGGAGTTTCGAGACAGGGCATCGATACTCCAGAGTAGACTAGTGTATACATTCGAGACCCCGACGAGGGGCGGTGGCCGGTCTCACAAGCCACTGGTGTCAGTTGGTTCACCTAAGATGTATACAGGTGCTCATTGGGTTATGAGTACACTGGACAGGACTCGCCGGGAACATGCTAGTTGGTCATATACCAGACGTCAGATGGCAGTTCCCTGGTGACATGTGTACAGGTTAGTTCATCGACCTGGGGATCGTCATTTGTCTCGTGTGAGTTCCCACTGTACTTTGATTACTACCCTACCACGGCTCAAAGGAGTCGTGCAAACAGGTTTTAGTTGGGTACAGTCCCGAGCCACATAGAGGCAGTGAGCGTATCTTCAGGGGTTCGTCTCTCCCGGTATTGGGGGTGAGGTCACGCTGTGTCTAGGAGAGCCATTACACGAAGCCCTCGGCCGAGGCAAGGAGATTTACTGGTAGGTATTCCTATAGTATCTCAGGGTGTTTTGGGCTACACTCCGACACGACTTGTACCGCTTTTGGGGGTCTGACTTTTACCAACCCCCTAGGCCCGCCATGCGATGCTCATAGACGAACGGACCGGACTGTACGGATATTGTCACTGACAGGCTCAGTAGGGTGTCAGGATGAGTTCGCTCATCGATGTCCCTTTTGGTCAATACCTGGTGGCCCGTTACGTATTGGCTTATACCTCTGACGTACTAGTGGTTAAATCCACAACCAAGGTGTTGACGAGTCTTTAGAGGCCCCCACATTCAGTTACTTAAGTTTCGGGCGAAAAGCTGTAGAGGCCGTATGGAGATATGGCAAGATCCGATCAGATACGTGCGGTATTGCACGGACCAGGATCGGACAGTTTGTACTACAGGCCGTATGGATATATGGCAGGGTTCGATCAGATACGTGCGGTATTGCACGGATCAAGATCGAACGGATATTACTAGCCGGCTTTGGTTTAAGCCGGATCCTAGTATAGTACAGTGTAGATTTTGTCTCATTGCATTTGTATTTCGGTCGGAATACAAATGCGGGTGTGTATACACAGTATCGGGGTTTTCCTGTAATTTATTAGGGGACCAGTTTTCTGGCGTTGCCAGTTTGCTTTCCGTTTCGGCCATATTTCTTTGTATCGTTCATTGGCCGAAGATTGGTGGAGGAGGGCCTATTTGCAATTGTGCAAATAAGCATTTGTGGAGGGGGTCTTTGCATATTTCTTTGGATCATGATGGCTCACCATCACTTGACTTCCCTTCTTCATGATGGCTTGACTTTTATATGATATGGTTGTTGATGATGGCATGACTTTTGGAAGTGATGATTGTTGTTTGAGTGTTGGACTTTCCTAGCTATCATTCCTTTGCATGATAGCCTTCTCTCTCTATCCTTTTGGATTATTGGATGGCTCTCTTACTCTTTTGATAGACTCTCCACTCTCTCACTCTCTTGTAAGGGCAAGGGCCGGCCACTTAAGGCGAGGGCTGCCCAATTTTGTATGTGTGGGTTTTTGCTTCATTTCATGCTCCAAAAATCCCCAAGTCCCTCCACATAGCTCTTGTATCATCCCTCCACCAAAATGGCAAACTCCATAACCCCAAATGAGACATGGTTCTTCACTACACATTCTACAACAAACCTTGGGCACATCGACTAGCCAGCTTCGTGCCCGAGTTGCCTCGGCATTGAGGTGGGAGCCCGTAAAAGATGCAGACGATGTGGTGCCCTTCCGGTAAGGAGGCGACGACCGGAGTTTCCGCGGGAGATCGGGACGACGACGAGAAGACCGGAGGACTCGGATCAGTCGGTATATCTCTCTTCCCCATCTTGTAGTTAGCTAGGACTAGTTAATGGTTCGATCCGGGTTTTAGTGCGCGGTGGTGTCGGTTTGCTAGTTTGCAAAATTAAAGTTTATCACCGCTTCCGTATTTGGCCGTCGGATTGACGGCCGGGGCGCCGCCGTGCACTTACAGTGGTATCAGAGCCTCGCCATTAACATAGTCTAGCTTTGTCTAATGTGTTTTACAATTCCGGTCGAACAAATGTTCCGAAAACCCAATAACACATGCATCAGTTTTCTGTTGAATTTTTTCTGGCTCGAAATTTTTTTCAGGTTGTAGAAAATTGATGTACTGGAAATTCTAAGGATACTGTAGAAATTCGACACAGTAATTCAACCATCAGAGCGCGGAACCGCGGCCAAACACCCCTTTGGGCCGCGGTTCCGCCGCACTATGTTGAGATCACTATGTCAAATTTCTTCAGTTGCTTTCTGGGATGAAATTAGGATTTTTGGAATATTAATTTTGGGCCCAGAATTTCTTGATGTGCTACAGTTGTACTTGGGGCCCACTTGTTAAAATTTGATCGATCGGATATTTAAAACACATTATTTCATAGTATTTACATTATATCTGCGACCGTGAATGTCACTCGATCGGCAAATCATGTCTAACTGCTATAGCCCGGTCAGACGGATTTGCGAACGTGACATTCACGTTGATGTTTTGTGATTTTGCTGTGATGTTGCGGATCGGTCGTGGGGGATAGCCTGGATGCAATGCTAGTACAGTTTTGTTGTATTATGTACATTTGATATTGCGGGGCGAGCGTCCGACATGTGGACTGTCGTCACTGCCTGTTTGCATTATTATTTTGGGGCACGGCCAGGTGCGGTCGATGTACCCGTTGTATGTATATTTTACTTTCTGCACTAGGATTACCCCACGGAGGGGTGCACGGATAACCGGGTTCTAGAGGGCAAAAAGCCCGCATCTCATAACATTGAGACGGAGGGGGCTTCACTCTAGAATTGGCGAGCTATTCGCCGCACTCGTAGGGGGTACAGGTTGACCCAGGAGGGGTGCCCAAGTTACCGGATTCCGTGAAGTGCTGGGTGGTCCATTCACGTTGCTGAAGGGGGCTGCCTCGCTTCAGGTTTTGGCGGGTAACTTTCCGCGCCCGTAGGGGTCTAGGATTTCATTGCACAGGCTATCCACACGACCAGGGGAACGTCGGGTTTCAGCGGCTCTGTGAAACCCGGGGATCCCAGATATCTGTATTGTTCTGTGATGCTGTACATTTCTGCGATGTTGCATTTTATCACGCCTTGAGAGAAATATAATATATTGGTATATATATTAGTAGATGTTGTATATGTTTTGCATCCGCGCTAGTCCAGTCCCTGCTCTGTCGTTAGTTAGCTAACCTAACGGGTTGTGACGGGACCCAGTGGCGAATGCGGATGGCATATACGTACATCATTATATTTTCGTTCTTTTTTGTCACGACCCGCAGGGTACGGAACGTGACTGGCACTTAAGTTTACGAAACGTCTAAAGACGTCCGTAAAATAAGTAAGCCAAAGCCCAGAAAACAAAACCAATTAAGCAAAAGAGTGAAGAAAACCCAATCATTTGAATGCAAGTTTATCAAATAAGTCATGTAAAACCCTTTTTTAAAAACAATACCAATTTTTCCGAAAATTTCGGCAGAGTCTCCTTTGTAAATACTGGCCCCCAAAATGGGTACAACAAAAATATACATGAATCCAACAAAATAGGGCATCCCCAAGCGGGAGCTAGCTCTTCGCCACAAGGCGGTCACAAATCCCACGCAATATAAAATGACAACAAGCAAATAATCAAAATGAAGCATAAGAAAACATCATGTCGACTCAAGTGAGTTCGACCCCAAAATACAGCATAAAAGTCTACAAATCTCACAGTCTCATCTCTAGGTCAATATACAATAAAACTGGTAGAAACAGTAGATGGAGTACACTAGATACAAAGAATATACAAGGTGGTACAAAATAGTAACATAACCCACCTATGAGCAAAACCTCGAGTCCAGGCAAAGGAGGCAAAAGAGCAAGTGCGCCCGCCGCTAATGAACTGACGGAGCGGACCTGCAAAAGACTGTGGCACAACGGGGGTGAGTTGCCAACTCGTGAGTAATAAATAACACCTACAAAGGCTATCGTATGCATGCACACAAGCATCCTAGCATCTAAAATACAGGTATGACTGGATGCACTAGCATGTGTGTATACAACATCAGTGTACGAATATGTATGCAACATGAATATCTGAGGTCTCAATAGGTATATATAAGAAATATTTTATCTCTTTTTGTTTTTGAACTCTTTTAGAATGCCAGCATAATGTCAATGAATCGACGAAAATCGGTATCCAGCAACGACACCCAAAAGCTGTCTCAAATCTCATAAAACCATGTCATAGTGTCTCTGGCCTCAGCCATCCGGCTGACCCATCTCAATATCAATATCTCATCCTCTCGCGGCCCCGGTCGGTATCCTCTGGATATCCGCCGTGCCCAATGAAGTCACCGGTAGGTAATCCGTCCCCTGCCAGGCTCAACGTCATCACCACATTCCTCTTGCCCCGGGGTACCTTACCGGGCCCACCATGTACCCGTGCCGGTTCCTCCACTCCTCGAAACGGATTTCCAAATCCACAGCAAACTCATGGTGGACGACACTTACATCACTAGAAAACCGCAATTTACATATTTTAAAAATATAATAAGTTTAGAAATTTTGCGGCTTTCCCCCTGAAATCCAGCAATATCATAAAATCTCAAGAAATCCTCATAAGTGCATATATCAATGATAATGAATGCATATGGTATCAATAATCAAGTTGCGATGTGTGATTAATGTATTAAGCATGAACAATTAATATGATGAAGTACATGCACATGAATAGCAATACTATGGTTTCATTTTTAAGGAATTAAAGGCAATAGCACAAGTTTAAGTATCAATTAGTAACAGGTTTAAATTTAAAGGTTATCTAGTGTGGTGGCATGGCAATTACCAGGGTGTGTGTGTAAGCATGAATAGTGCTCGTGCTGCATATAAAAACCCTGGCAATGGTGCAGGTGTCCTATAAAATGGTTTCGTATAGGTATGTCAATATAATGCATGGATGCAGCAAATAGTCAAATAAGTATTTCACCCCTAATTACTAACATCACTAAGGGTCTTGTAAGTTACTAAAACTATCGGGCGGCTTGCGCCATCCAACGATAGTCCCCCGTAGATATTACATCTACTCACCGGAATCCCTGGCTAGCTGTGTCCAATCACCGCTTTCCCCTTTCGCGCCGCGTCTGACGTCTCCGCGACCGAACCTGGAATTAACATCAATACCAAACATAAGGTTACATATCAAGAACGACGCAAAACCCAAACGAAACTACTAACGTTCGCTAGCTAGGTACAACGTGCACAAAGTGCGCGGAACACACGCGAAAATCGCAAAAACTGCCAAAAAAAACGCCGATTTGGTCGCCCGGCAAAACTAAAACCCGACTACCCAAAAATCCGCACTCACGCATCCTAAAAGTCGTAGGACAAGCCATTACAATCATCAAGATGTCGAAATTAAACCATCACATAATTTTATAAGAAAACTAGTAAGCATTTGCATTCCAAAATCGGTGCAAAAATCGCCGATTTGCGACAAAACGACTACAATAGCATAATCACCCAACCACACTACAAGCAATCTACAAACACTAATTACAATACAATAACAATGATTCCAATCCTATTTTCCCTAAACAACCATTTCTTGAATTTATAACCTAGCAAATTCCAATCAATTTCCACACTTGAAAACTTAAATTAACACAACAAAAGCCCACATAAGAAGATTAATCTCTTAGATTAGGTTAGCAAAATACTAGATAACAAATTGGGTTTAATCAACTAAATAATGTTTTCTAACCCTAATCAACTCATTATCATGTTTCACAAACCATTTCCATACATAACCCTCTCTTGAAAATCCTAAAACAACAATTTACAACTAAAATCAAACTTCTAAAATTACCTAAATTAGCAAAATTGAAGACTACATAACAAGGTAACCATATAGATTAGTTCATTAACAACTAGATTAACTATAAAACAACTTAATTAATTATCATGGCTTCAAAACCCTAGTTTAACAAACTACTCTCTTTTTAAAAAAACAAGGTTAGAAATTAGCTAACTTTTAACACTAATACCATACAATTAAAGGAATTTAGCAAAAAGAAAGTAACTTGATGAGAATTATACCTCAATTTGGGATCTAGCAAGAATAAATTTGCTCCAAGTGATGGCCTCAAGCATCAAGATCCTAGCTAGGGAGGTGAAGGAAAAGAAAGATGAAGGATGGTTTTAAATTTGCAAGCTTTAATTTGCAATTTTCTTTGAATTAAACTTGAAGAATTTTGAAGAAATGAGAAGAAAAGAGATGAAGAGGAGGGGTGTGCTGGTTTCGGCCAGAGGAGAGCATGGGGGAGGGGTGTGGGTGAGTGGGAAGGTCAATGGTCAAGTCTCCAAAGTCAAATGCACCATACCTTATCCATTATAATTAAAATAAAGCCATAAACTACTAAATCAACTCAAGAAAGCAACCAAGGAAATGAGGCCAGAAATTTCTGGACTTGCACAAGGTGGGGCTGTCCTAGGGCTGAGGAAAAAGAGAGAGGGGTTTTACAAAAGAAATTTTATGCAAAAAGGCCCCCTACAAGTCAAAAATTGCAAGTTTTAGCTAAAAATTCAATAAATTCGTTTCATATCATAAAAATTTGTTAAAAATCAAAATAAATTACTAAAAATTTATGTTATCACTAGATTATAATTATCATAATTTTAGAGATTAAAATTAGCCCGGAAAAATTTGTATTTATCGCTAATTTAATGTATTTTCTTATCGGCTTAAAATAATATTTAAAAATTGAAAAATTAGGGAAAATTTTTAAACGACCAGAATTTCATAATTAACTCATTAGCTACTAAAAACAAGCAATTACCTATCCATTTTAGGTATAAATAGCCCTAAACTGCAAAATAACAAGAAAGACGGTTTTCGGAAAAATACCGAATTTTCACCGAATTTCAGGAAAACACCAAAACGACTTTTCAAGACGCTACATTTTTGGTGTGATCAATTGATGGGACTGCGTTGATTCGGATCAATGCAAGTTAAAAACAAACCTAATTTGATGTTGTTGGAACACTTTTCAAAAAGCTGTTATTGCAAGGACGTCCACTTTTGTTTTGCATCGTGGTATTCAGTTGGAATATTCTGCTCCTCAGTCGACGAGGCAAGGGCCGAGATCCCTTCACCGGGAGTGACCCCTTGGACAGAAGTTTGCGTCAGGGCATTAACTTCACTATAGCCGATTACTTTTGCTTTGCACCGTGGTATTCAGTTGGAATATCCTGCACCTCATTCTACGAGGAAAGAGCCGAGATCCCTTCACCGGGAGTGACCTCTTTAGCAAAGGTTTTCGCCGCTATATTTTTCTAAAAAGCTATCCGTTCCTTCAACGATATCAAGTTCATTACGTTAAAGGTTTTCGCCAGAAACCATTCGTAGCCCTCCGTCGTTTCATATGGGTAGTCAATAGTATTCAAGCTGTGTTTGTTGGCCAAAGTCAAGGACAGTGTTTGGTAGCTGTTGGTTATTCATATGCAGCATAGATAGATGCGTTGGTTTGGGACAGTCGTATAGCCTTGTTGACCTTCGTCAAGGGCTTGTACGGGTGGGTTCAAATTAACCTGGACAATGACGGGTGGAACTTGACATGTGACTTATGATTTGTTGACCTTCGTCAAGGTCATAAGAGCATGGGGTAAAAATCACATCGGGAGTTTCAAAAGAACTGAAACTTGCCAGATATGCGCATACCTTCTGGAGTGTGATGACGTGAGCGGATTCCGTCATGTTATCATGCGGTGATAGTTGGATCCCGATTCCCACTGATGAGTTAGTTTACTCCTCGGGTGACCCCGACTAATTCTTCTTTCAGGTTTGGAGGAGAATTTGACGGTACAGTGGGAGGTTTCCAGATTAGATAAATTGGTAACCATTCTGATCTAGGTTAGAGTGCACGCTGAGTGTTTCTTTTCTCTCTCTCTGGCAGCGACCATTGACCCGACCCTAAGACTATGACTCAGTGACCAAATTAACCGAACCTTCTTTAACACCGGCTTTTGGATTGTCAGAGTTGCAAACCTCATTGCCACTCTTACTTTTACCCTTTTCTCCAGGACACCCCGTATTACTACGAACGTCCACTTCCATTGAACAAAACCATCGTATGGTTAGATGCGAACTCGAAGGAATTTATTCGAGGATGGTTTCAGGTTCTGGAGAAAACGGATAGGATTATTCAGTTGTCTTTTCCTTTTACCTTCTCTCAGGATGCGAGTACTCCTTGGTTTAGGAGATAGTACACCTATTACGCAAATTGGATAGTCTTCTTCCAAACCTTAGGCTGGTGCCGAACGGTGGGGAATGAAGAAAACCAATTAGCATAACGATGGTGTGCAGAAGGTATTAAGTTAAGACAAAGCAAGGGATTAGTAAGAGGGCAAAGTAAATTGCGACTGATATTCACGACCAAACCAAGTATTTCATTACCACTCCCAAATCACCTTTGTATTTCTCCAGAACACTCCGTATCACTACGAAGATCCACAGTTTATTGGATACTCCATCGTATGGTTATATACGAACTCGAAAGGAACTTGTTCCAGTTCGGGGATGGATTCTGGTTCAAGAGAAATAGGAATAAGGTTTATTCAGGTGTCTTTTATCTTCACCTTCTCTCGCATTGCGTGTGCTCCTAGGATTAAGACAGTACACCCATTATGCTTATTGGATAGTCTTCTTCCAAACCATAGGCTGGTGCCGAACGGTAGGGAAGGAAGAAAACCTTTTGGCCTAAAGGGGTGTGCAGAAGGTAATGACTAAAGACATATGAAGGGATTTGGAGAGGTGGCAAAGAATTATACGGTTACAGTCGTGAATCTGGAAGAGGCATTACTAGGAATACCGGGATACCCCATCGAAACATTTCAATGTTTCAGTGTCACTATGTACTGTTAAATGAAAACTGATTTCCCAATTAGTCCTTACTCCAGGGTATGTATTTACCAGGTATGATTCTCACATCTGTATGGTTGTACAGATGATGAGTGGGAGTAGGTTAGTGGGAATTAGGTGATCATTCTCATTATATCGGGATTCCTTGTAATCGATGATATTTGAGAAAGTCACCAGGGTTGTTTGCCGGTCGGCAAATATTTGGTTTTGAATATCCGCTGTTATGCACCAATTTCAAATCGATATATCTGTACGTCTATTTTCATAGAGTGAGATATACCTTTTGAAATTATGTTTATGACATTTACCTATATCAGTGGATGGTTAGGTAAGGAGCATTAAACAGCGGTGTAATTCTTCATAACCATAGTACAGTTTTCAACCTACGACACACAGTGAAAGAGTTATCTGACTCAAGGGACTTATACAGAGTATTGTATGTTGTCCAGGGTCCATCAGGACAGAGGGGTTGGTCCTCGTACTATATTCGGTTTACTTATGACTTCTCTAGTTTTTAGACAGGTGTTTCGTGGAAACACAGGGTCCGAATTTTGAGAAGTTATTGGTATTTGAATAAAGTAGAGAACCAGGTATTGCAAGTATCGGGATTCTTCAAGGTGATCGAAGATGTAGATACTTGTCAATGGTATTCAGTTGATAGTAGTGATTAAGAGATCTTGCTTCTCTTTCAGGTTACTCATAATTGGAAGCATTCCTAAGTTGAGTAACGCTGATCGGCCTCCTTCCATTTAGTTGACATGCACTGGAGATAGCTGCATGATTTGAATCTGGTTCAATTAAATCAATGCCTCAAGTTCTATATTGGATATAGAACAGTTCATATCTTAACGATGTTAAGGTACGGGGAGTTGTCCGGATTATGCTTAAAACCAACTCTGGATAACTCAAGGCACGTTTCTGTAATGGATGTTTGTGGGTTGACCCAGGCTATGACGAGGGTTGACTTTCTACCATAAGAAAGATCAATAGTGATATTGTTCTTGACTCGCCACAGTTTTAAATTAAAAATGGATTTTTTCAGAAAAACAGTAGTGGGAGTATGGTAGAACTGGAAGTGATTCCAGAACCGCAAACGATTACTGAAGATTTGATAAGAAACCTAAAGATTCAATCTGGATTGACATTCTATTGGCCACTCCGCAGATAAGGTGGTTAACTTTAGGCACCCGAGAGGTACTCCGGTAGCCTCAAGGACGGTGACAGGGAAATTCTTGTTTACCCAGACATGCCATTGCTGTTGTTCCAGACTGTGAGACCCGGCAGGAAGATGAGTATAGCGTCGTTCTAAACTTGCTTTAGAAGCGTACGTTTATATGACTCTACCAGAGGGTTTTCGTAGTCAGTGGGAGCAGCGGAAGCATTGGTGGACAGGTGGCTTATGTCTATTTATAGACTAAAGCAGATATAGCGGAGATAGATCATCAATTTCTGATGTGACAGTCATAGGTTTGACTTCATCAGAATAGGAGATGGATCTGTTGAGAAGGTAGTAGGGTGTAATGTCCTGGTATTTGGATGACATACACAGAGTAGGAAAAGAAACTCCTATACTACAATCGGTTATACTTTGGTCGTCACACAGTGGTTTCTCCATATGGGACTTGGACATTATATCAGACATACTGGTTACTAGATCTATGGTTTTAGATCTAGATTTGGGCGGTTTCCCAATCAGGGTACTTTGACAGCATTCTAAGAGTATTTAGAATGGACGACTCCTGGCACGGTAGTGTACCTGCAGGTGATGGAGTCACCCTCTCTAAAGGTGTCTTACAGACTAAAGGGGAGAGGGATGTGCATGATTGGCAGATCACTTGCTCAGGCAATTGAGTCAATCATGAGATGTCAAGTACCACACCAGATGTTGTTCTTGCACTGGATGCAATAAGTTGACATTGATCCAATCCTGGAGAAACAGTCGGAAGCAGTTTTAGAACATAAGTGGATGTTCTTGGGATATGATAACGACAGCCTCATGCGGGAGACAGTTATCATTCCAGGCTTCCAAGATGACCTGGACGACAAGGAAGTTGTCAGAGTTATAGTTTTTCCTTTTGACAAGGGGCAGTATTTTGGACATGTGGTCCAAGACAATACTGAGGGAGGCATGGCGCAGGATACTGATTAAGTTCAGTTGACGATACAGTCTAAGAAGTATGGATTTGGAGTTCATTTATGAGCTAGGTCCCATCAGACATCCAGACACATTCTATGACAGGTATTGCTCATTTCGGGAGATGGCTTTCTCCGCGAACTTGGGATATAGAGAGACATAGAAAGAAATATCAAAGCGCATCCACTTACTGAGGCTATTCCTCGAACGCAATAGTTTCGCAAATGAGCTTTGTGAGACTGACTAGTAGAGGAGTTGGGTGTTCGGTATCACACGGGCTGTGAGTATGCGACATCGCAATAATTAGCCTTGAGTGTAAGTGGGAGATTGTTGGAGATAGTGCCCTCAGAGTCAATTATTGGATCACAGGCACGTGATTGAAATGATTGAGGGAGGACCTGTCCCAGTAGAACAGTCTTACTCGAGATGATAGTATGCTATCTGGTTTACCTTTATCATCGTGTACTGCTTTAGATGACCTTACAGGTCACTATTACACGTTGATAGAGCCCCTAGGATTCTTGCTTGACCACCAGCAGTATGAGAGCGATCATATACGTGGGAGCTGGTAGTCTATAAGCACATCCTTAAAAGGTCCCTAGTCGTGGGAGTTTCGAGACAGGGCATCGATACTCCAGAGTAGACTAGTGTATACATTCGAGACCCCGACGAGGGGCGGTGGCCGGTCTCACAAGCCACTGGTGTCAGTTGGTTCACCTAAGATGTATACAGGTGCTCATTGGGTTATGAGTACACTGGAAAGGACTCGCCGGGAACATGCTAGTTGGTCATATACCAGACGTCAGATGGCAGCTCCCTGGTGACATGTGTACAGGTTAGTTCATCGACCTGGGGATCGTCATTTGTCTCGTGTGAGTTCCCACTGTACTTTGATTACTACCCTACCACGGCTCAAAGGAGTCGTGCAAATAGGTTTTAGTTGGGTACAGTCCCGAGCCACATAGAGGCAGTGAGCGTATCTTCAGGGGTTCGTCTCTCCCGGTATTGGGGGTGAGGTCGCGCTGTGTCTAGGAGAGCCATTATACGAAGCCCTCGGCCGAGGCAAGGAGATTTACTGCTAGGTATTCCAGTAGTATCTCAGGGTGTTCTGGGCTACACTCCGACACGACTTGTACCGCTTTTGGGGGTCTGACTTTTACCAACCCCCTAGGCCCGCCATGCGATGCTCATAGACGAACGGACCGGACTGTATGGATATTGTCACTGACAGGCCCAGTTGGGTGTCAGGATGAGTTCGCTCATCGACGTCCCTTTTGGTCAATACCTGGTGGCCCGTTACGTATTGGCTTATACCTCTGACGTACTAGTGGTTAAATCCACAACCAAGGTGTTGACGAGTCTTTAGAGTCCCCCACATTCAGTTACTCAAGTTTCGGGCGAAAAGCTGTAGAGGCCGTATGGAGATATCGCAAGGTCCGATCAGATACGTGCGGTATTGCACGGACCAGGATCGGACAGTTTGTACTATAGGCCGTATAGATATATGGCAGGGTTCGATCAGATACGTGCGGTATTGCACGGATCAAGATCGAACGGATATTACTAGCCGGCTTTGGTTTAAGCCGGATCCTAGTATAGTACAGTGTAGATTTTGTCTCATTGCATTTGTATTTCGGTCGGAGTACAAATGGGGTGTGTATACACAGTATCGGGGTTTTCCTGTAATTTATTACGGGACCAGTTTTTTGGAGTTGCCAGTTTGCTTTCCGTTTCGGCCATATTTCTTTGTATCGTTCATTGGCCGAAGATTGGTGGAGGAGGGCTTATTTGCAATTGTGCAAATAAGCATTTGTGGAGGGGGTCTTTGCATATTTCTTTGGATCATGATGGCTCACCATCACTTGACTTTCCTTCTTCATGATGGCTTGACTTTTATATGATATGGTTGCTGATGATGGCATGACTTTTGGAAGTGATGATTGTTGTTTGAGTGTTGGACTTTCCTAGCTATCATTCCTTTGCGTGATAGCCTTCTCTCTCTATCCTTTTGGATTATCGGATGGCTCTCTCACTCTTTTGATAGACTCTCCACTCTCTCACTCTCTTGTAAGGGCAAGGGCCGGCCACTTAAGGGGAGGGCTGCCCAATTTTGTATGTGTGGGTTTTTGCTTCATTTCATGCTCCAAAAATCCCCAAGTCCCTCCACATAGCTCTTGTATCATCCCTCCACCAAAATGGCAAACTCCATAACCCCAAATGAGACATGGTTCTTCACTACACATTCTACAACAAAGCTTGGGCACGTCGACTAGCCATCTTCGTGCCCGAGTTGCCTCGGCATTGAGGTGGGAGCCCATAAAAGATGCAGACGATGTGGTGCCCTTCCGGCAAGGAGGCGACGACCGGAGTTTCCGCGGGAGATCGGGACGACGACGAGAAGACCGGAGGACTCGGATCAGTCGGTATATCTCTCTTCCCCATCTTGTAGTTAGCTAGGACTAGTTAATGGTTCGATCCGGGTTTTAGTGCGCGGTGGTGCCGGTTTGCTAGTTTGCAAAATTAAAGTTTATCACCGCTTCCGCATTTGGCCGTCGGATTGACGGCCGGGGCGCCGCCGTGCACTTACACTGCTATCTGACGATAGGTATAATACCATCTAGAAGTTCTTGGCGAGTCCGTTCAGTGTACCCAGTCTCCACTGAGCACCCGCATACCATCTTTGATGTCAAACACCAATGGATGTGGGATCATCCATCGCCCATCATATGGGTCAAGATGCGTATACGCTAGTCTACTCTGGAGTATCGATGCCCTGTTTCGATACACCCTCAACTAGGAACTATTATAAGATGTACTCGTTGACTACCCTGGCCCCACTACTATGATCTCCATCATAGTCCTAGTAGTCAAGTACATATCCTAAGGGCTTTATCAACATGTGAGAGCAAGACAGTAAACCAATATAAATCAACATGTTAAGATAAAGTACAACGAGATAGCATACTATCATGTCGAGAAAGAAAGTCCTCTCTATATATATCCAAGCATCCACTATAATATACATCATATGTACAATAATGGCCTCTAGGGCATATACATAGCTAACAATCTCCCACTTGCACTAAGACCAGCTGTTGTAGTATCTCATACCCAACAACCCGAAGAGTCTCTCAAATTGTATCTGGGGTATGGCCTTTGTGAGTGGATCCGCAGTGTTGTCCTTCGTGTCAACTCTCCTGACCTCGATCTCCCGACGATCAACTATCTCCCGGATCAGGTGATACCGCCTCAGAATATGCCTAGATCTCTGATGGAACCTGGGTTCCTTGGCTAAAGCCATAGCTCCATTGTTATCACAATACAAAGGTATTGGATGCTCAATGGACGGAACCACTCCAAGTTCAGTTATGAACTTCTTTATCCAGACAGCTTCTTTGGCAGCATCGTTGGCAGCGATGTATTCAGCATCCATCGTCGAGTTTGCCACGGTTTCCTGTTTGGAACTCTTCCAACACACTGCCCTTCCATTGAGGGTAAAGACAAATCCCGAGTGAGACTTAGAGTCGTCCTTATCACTTTGGAAGCTCGAATCGGTAAAGGACTCCACCTGGAATTCTCCATTACCATATACTAAGAACATCTCTTTAGTCCTTCTCAAGTACTTGAGAATGTTCTTCACAGCTGTCGAGTGATTCTCTCCAGGATCTGCTTGATACCTACTTACTACACTTAGTGAGTATGCTACATCGGGTCTGGTACATAGCATCGCGTACATGGTAGAGCTGTAAGTCCATGCTACCTCTCCCGGTACTTTCGGGCTTGCGGAATTTGGTGAAAAACAATTTTCTAGAGGCGGTAACATGGACTCAAGACCGGATCTTTGTTAAACATCTAACTAACAACCTAACAAGGACTTGTTAACTACTCGGTTAGGGGGTTATACCTTTCTTTCTTGAACTCCTTCGTCTTCAAGCCTCGATGGTTGTCCGGATCGGCTTCACCCCGTCGTCTCCTTGCGCCGAAGATCGATCCACCTGAAAGCTTCTACCTTTGGCTTCTTCTTCGAACTTTGAAGAAACTAGTTCACTCGGTTTGCTAAACCTTATGAACTAGAGTGAGTAGAGGAGAGTGTGTTGGGATTTTCTCTATGGTTCTTGGTTCTCAACACATGAGACAAGTGAACCATAAACTAAAGAGAGGGAGAGCAAGAGGAAGAAGATGAGAGCTCAAGAACCCAAGAGAGAGAAAGGAAATGAAAGAATGAGCAAGACTTTTCTCGCTTGGCTCACATAATCGAAAACCATCATAACCAATAATATCAATCAAGTATCAGTGATGGTTTATGCTACAATAGCCATATCATTTCATGCACTCATTTTGCACAAGAGAACAAGCAAGCAAAAGTCTTTGCCATGAAATGATAGCCATTGTCATCATGATGGTCAACTAGTCCAACCTAGTCAACCGGTCAACAAAGTCAACAAGTCAACAAAGTCAACCCCTCAAGAACCATGTCACTATAATACTTAATTAATATTATTGTTAATTACATATCATATTCTTATTAGGGTTGAGCAAAAAGTCAATAGTCAACAGTCAACGGTCAACAACCCTAATAAGAATCCTCTGCCTCTGTCTCTCCGTCAACTGTGCATACACACCCGCATCCGCGTTCCGAGGAACACGAATTCATACTGGATAAAACCAATCCCAAAACGTACACTAGGATCTGGCTTAAACCAAAGCCCGCTAGTGTTAACTGTCCGGACACTAAACGTGCACAAGTGCACGGATGTGACCGAACCCTGTCGCAAAACCATGCGACCTGTCGCAAAACCATGCGACCTCTACTCTTTTGCCTAAAAGCGAATAGCTTTCTGTGTGGGACTCTAAAGACTCGACACTACGCTGGCAGTGGGTTTAACCACAGACCGCAAGCGGCACTAGCTGTGCGTAACGGTCCCCAGGTAGATGCCGACAAGAAGACTGACGAGGTGCAACCCATCTGAACACCTACTGAGTCTGACTTTGACAATCTCCGTACAGTCCGGTCTGTTCGTCTGATACATCGCATGGGGGACCTAGGGGGCGGAAAACGTCAGTCCCCTAATAGCGGTACAAGTCGTGTCGGAGTGAAGCCCAAAACACCCTGAGATAACACTGGAAGCCTACCAGTATATCTCGCTTGCCCTGGCAAGGGACTACTCGTGTAATGGCTCTCCTAGACATAGCGCGATGTCAACCCCCAATACCGGGAGAGACGAATCCTGTCTAACCGTCCCTGCCTCCAAGTGCTTCGGGACTGCACCCAACTACTACCTGTTTGCACGACTCCTTTGAGCCGTGGTAGGGTAGTAATCAAAGTACAGCGGGAACACACTCGAGGCAAAGTGACAGTGTCAAGTCAGCGGACTAAGCTGTACTCATGTCACCTGGGAACTGATAACTGACGATAGGTATAATACCAACCGGTCAGTTCCCGACGAGCCCTGTCCAGTGTACTCGTAACCCAACAAGCACCCGCATACTATCTCCAGTACGACGTACTGATGGCTGTGGGACAGACCATCTCCCACACTGGGATGAGAAGCGCATGCGCTAGTCTACTCCGGAGTATCGATGCCCTGTCTCGATAGTCCTGCGACTAGGGACCTGCATAAGGATGTGCTTATAGATTACCCAGCCCCTACTAGTGTGACTGCCATCACAACGCTGGTAATCAAGCAAAGATCCTAAGGGCTCCACTAATGTGTATAGGTGATATACTAAACTAAACACAAGTACACATTGAAGTAGAAACAAACCAAGTAGCATACTACTATTTTGAGCAAGATTGTATATACAAGGTGAATATCCCAAGCTTCCATTAAGTAATATACAAACTAGTATGATACGGTAATGGCCTCTAGGGCATATACACTAACAATCTCCCACTTGCACTAAGGCCATGTACCGGCGTATCGAAGACCTATCATCTCGATCAGCCACTCGAACTGAGTCTGGGGCAAGGCCTTGGTGAATGGATCTGCAGTGTTATCTTCTGAAGCAACCCTCCGAACCTCGATCTCCTGGCGATCCACGATCTCCCTGATCAGGTGATACCGCCTCAAGATGTGTCTGGATCTCTGATGGGACCTGGGTTCCTTCGCTAAAGCTATAGCCCCGTTGTTGTCGCAATACAGAGGTATCGGATCAACAATGGATGGAACCACCTGAAGTTCTTTCAAGAACTTCCTCATCCAGACAGCTTCTTTTGCGGCATCAGATGCAGCGATGTATTCCGCTTCCATAGTCGAGTCAGCAAGGGTTTCCTGTTTGGAACTCTTCCAACACACTGCCCCTCCATTGAGGGTAAAGACAAAACCCGACATGGACTTGGAATCATCCTTGTCACTCTGGAAGCTGGAGTCAGCAAAGGCCTCGATCTGGAGGTCTTTTCCGCCATACACCAAGAACATCTCCATAGTCCTTCTCAGGTACTTGAGAATGTTCTTTACCGCTATCCAGTGTTTCTCCCCGGGGTTTGACTGATACCGGCTTACTACACTCAGTGCATAAGCTACATCCGGTCTGGTACACAACATCGCATACATTATATAGCTTACCGCAGAAGCGTAGGGTATAATAGACATGCGATCCCTCTCCAAATCAGTCTTGGGAGACATCTCTTTAGAGAGGGTGATCCCGTAACAAGCCGGTAGGTTACCGCGCTTGGAATCTTCCATACTGAATCTTTTCTGTATGGTGTCGATGTACCTGGACTGTGAAAGTCCTAATATCCTCTTGGATCTATCACGATGGATCCGGATCCCCAGGATGTATGAGGCATCACCCAGGTCTTTCATGGAGAACCTGTGTGACAAGAACCCCTTGATAGATTGTAGCATAGGAATGTCATTTCTTATTAAGAGAATGTCATCCACGTACAAAACGAGGAATACTACAGTTCTCGTTACAAATCTACTATAGATGCATGGTTCATCTGGATTTTTGATAAAGCCAAATTCCTTGACCGTCTCATCAAAACAGATGTTCCAACTCCGCGATGCCTGCTTTAGTCCATAGATGGACTTAAGCAACTTGCACACCTTTCCGTTGCTCCCATTCTGAATGAAACCCTCTGGTTGGTCCATATAGACACATTCCTCTAAATTTCCATTTAGAAAAGCGGTCTTTACGTCCATTTGCCAGATCTCATAATCGTGGAAGGTAGCAATGGCAAGAAGGATCCGAATGGATTTCAGCATAGCCACTGGAGAAAACGTTTCGTCATAGTCCAAGCCAGGTCTTTGACGGAAACCCTTTGCAACAAGTCTAGCTTTATAGGTCTCAACCTGTCCATCTACACCAATCTTCCTTTTGAAGATCCACTTGCATCCTATGGGTTTTACCCCGTCTGGAGCAATGTCCAATGTCCATACCATGTTGGTGTACATGGACTCCATTTCGGTCCATATTGCATCCAGCCATTTTACCGAGTCAACGCTCTGAACGGCCTGCTGGAAGATAGTAGGCTCACCATAATCTATGATGCAATCCTCTCTATCCCCGTCTATGAGAAAACCGTAGTATCTCTCGGGCGGATGAGACTGCCTACTGCTCCTGCGGAGCGGCGTAGGAATGTCCTGTTCTTTTGAACCCTTTGGTTCCACTAAGCTTTCAGTAATAGTCTGTGGTTCTGGAATTTCTTCCAGTTCTACTGTGCTCCCACTAATTTCCTTTTCTAAGAACTGGTGTTCTAGAAAGTGGGCATGATGAGAAAAAAAAACCTTTTGTTCCTCTTCGCAGTAGATGAAATATCCCTTGGAGTGAAAGGTTCCTAGGCACCCAAGTGGGTTCTCACAAGGCATCGAACATGCCAAATTAAAATTTTTAGTGCCGAGAAACCCTAGACTACGGATCTTTAACTAGATGTTTAGGCGAAATAGAAAGCTAGTTAACAGTTAACTACTGTGATACGGAAATTACAACCTTTGTAGATCCGGATATCCACCTCCACGGCTCCGCAACGTCATGTCCTCGCTGTCCATCATGAATCCTCGACTCGATCATCGGCTTCATCGGGAAAGCAAGCGGAATAGCTCGTCGGCTTTGTGTCAAAGACGATCTACGTCGAGGTTGCACAAACTCAAGCTCCGACTTCACAAACTTGTGAAACTTGTGAAGTAAACACCCAAAACAACTTGGCAAGAGGTAGAGGGTGAAGAAATAGGAGGTGGGTTCACTTTAGATTTGGATTTAACTCACTAGATCTCAACTTGCCATTGGAGTAGCAAGCTTGAAGAAGAAGAAGAAGATGAGCTCAAGAAGAGATTATGATAAGTCTTATGATATAAATAAATATAAATCAAATACTTATCATAACTTGAACTAGGGTTAAGTGTAGAGAATTAACCATGGTCACTTTGATGGGTTAGGGTTAAGCATGAAGATAAGGATGGTTAGCAAAGTCAAAGCTTCATGAAGCTTCAATATAAAACAAACTTAGCCACCATTCTTATCATAACTCATTTCAAATAAATAAATAAATAAATAAATAAATGAAAATGCAAAACCCTAATTATCATATTAACCATGGATTAATTTTATACACTTAACTAAATGATCAAGCATCATCAAATATGATACAGAAAAGTGCACGAAAGCATATCACATATACAATGTGCATCAAGTGAGAAAAATCTGTTTAAAGTGAACCAATACTAGTTAATGCAATACAATATATCAAATATATAATTATGCATTAAATCATTAAATCAACATTTGATTCAATGATCCGGTCATGTCGCACATAACCGACTAGAATCTAATGTATCGATTTATCGAATCAATGATTCGATAACTAGGTCATATCGAATATAACCAATCGAAACATATATCGCGAGAATGAAATGCGGTATCACATACACGCATTATTCTCGGTCCTGCACATATCTCATATGCGCTCCTATTTCGTTTCGCTTGAGCCAGGAAACCTCTGTGTAGGACTCTAAAGACTCGTCAATACGCCGGTAGCAGATGATGATCATATCAAGCACCCACAAGCCGCAAGCGGTCTGCTAAACGTAACGGCCACCCGGGTATTGAGCGATCAGAAGATCGACGAGCTAGCCCGCTCACACTCCTGCGAATCCGACCAGTAACACTTACCATACAGTCAAGTCTCTTCGTCTGATACGTCGCATATCAAGTCTAGGGGTGGTATACGTCAGACCCCAATAACCCGATAAGTCGTGCTGATGTGAGGCTCGTAACGGGTCGAGAAACTACTGGTAACACTTACCAGCAAATCTCTGATCAGCCCTGGCCAGGGACTTCCCTGTTACGGCCAATCGAGCACTGCGCAACATCAACTCCCAATACCGGGAGAGACGAAACCCCTCCTATCGCTCATTGCCTCCATGTGACTCGGGACTGTACCCAAAGACCACCGTTTTGCACGCCCTCATGGACGTGGTAAGGTGGAGATCAAAGCACAGTGGGAACCACACAAGACTCTATGACGATCTCGGGTCTACAGACTAATCTATACAAGTGTCACCTGAGAACTGCCATCTGACGTGAGGTATAATACCATCTGGGAGGTCTCGGCGAGTCCGTCCAGTGTACCCAGTCACCACTGAGCACCCGTACACCATCTCTGATGTCAAACACCAATGGATGTGGGATCATCTATCGCCCATCACATGGGTCGAGAAGCGTATACGCTAGTCTACTCTGGTATATCGATGCCCCGTCTCGATACACCCACGACTAGGGACCTTGAAGGATGTACTTATGGACTACTATGTCCCCACTAGTATGATCTGCATCATAGTCCAGGTAGTCAAGTACAAATCCTAAGGGCTTTACCAACATGTAACTATAAGACAGTATAAAGAGACTAGTGTACATGTTAAGATAAATGGCAACCAGATAGCATACTATCATGTCGAGCAAGAAAGTCATCTCTATATATGTCCAAGCATCCAATATAATATACATAATCTGTACAATACTGGCCTCTAGGGCATACATATAACTAACAATCTCCCACTTGCACTAGGGCCAGCTGCTGTAGTATCTCATGCCGAGCATCCCGAAGAGTCTCTCAAACTGTATCTGGGGAATGGCCTTCGTGAGTGGATCTGCCGTGTTGTTCTTCGTGTCAACTCTCCTGACCTCGATCTCCCGGCGATCAACTATCTCCCGGATCAGGTGATACCGCCTCAGAATATGCCTGGATCGCTGATGGGACCTGGGTTCCTTGGCCAAAGCCACCGCTCCATTGTTATCGCAATACAAAGGTATTGGATGCTCAATGGATGGAACCACTCCAAGTTCAGTAATGAACTTCTTGACCCAGACAGCTTCTTTAGCAGCATCGTTGGCAGCGATGTATTCAGCCTCCATTGTCGAGTCTGCCACGGTTTCCTGTTTGGAACTCTTCCAGCTAACCGCCCCTCCGTAAAGGGTAAAGACAAAGCCCGACTGCGACTTAGAGTCGTCCTTATCACTCTGGAAGCTCGAATCGGTAAAGGACTCCACTTGGAGTTCTCCGTTACCATACACCAAGAACATATCTCTAGTCCTTCGCAAGTACTTGAGAATGCTCTTCACAGCTGTCCAGTGACTCTCTCCAGGATCAGCTTGATACCTGCTCACTACACTTAGTGAGTATGCTACATCGGGTCTGGTACATAGCATCGCATACATGATAGAGCCTACTGCCGAAGCATAGGGTATCCCTTGCATGCGAGCTCTCTCCAAATCAGTCTTGGGAGACATCTCTTTGGAGAGAGTGACTCCAGAGATCGTGGGCATGTTCCCACGCTTGGACTCTTCCATACTAAACCTCTTTAGTATGGTGTCAATGTACCTGGATTGGGACAATCCCAAAATCCGTTTGGATCTATCTCTATAGATCCTGATTCCCAATATGCAGGAGGCATCACCAAGATCTTTCATTGAGAATCTTTGTGATAAGAAGAGCTTGACCGATTGCAGCATAGGAATATCATTTCCTATCAAGAGTATGTCGTCCACGTACAATACGAGGAAGACAACCTTACTCTCTGCCACCTTCTTGTAGATACATGGTTCATCTGGATTTTTGACGAAATCAAACTCTTTGATAACGACGTCAAAGCAGATGTTCCAACTCCGCGATGCTTGCTTTAATCCATAAATGGATTTAAGCAGCTTGCACACCTTCCCGCTGCTCCCACTGTCTACGAAACCCTCTGGCTGAGTCATGTACACGCACTCTTCTAAATCACCATTTAGAAAGGCGGTCTTAACATCCATTTGCCAGATTTCGTAGTCATGAAAGGCAGCAATGGCAAGCATGATTCGGATGGATTTAAGCATAGCCACTGGAGAAAAGGTTTCGTCATAGTCCACACCTGGTCTTTGACGAAAACCCTTTGCTACAAGTCTAGCTTTGAAAATCTCCACTTTCCCATCTACACCAAATTTCTTCTTGAAGATCCATTTGCTCCCAATGGGTTTTACCCCTTCAGGAGCAACTTCCAAAGTCCATACTTTGTTGGTGTACATGGAATCCATCTCGGACCGCATAGCATCCAGCCATTTCACTGAGTCCCCACTCGTGATGGCCTGCTCGAAACTAGTTGGGTCATCATCCTCCATGATGCAATCCTCACTACCACCATCAATGAGAAAACCATAGTATCTCTCAGGTGGACGAGAAACCCTACTAGATCGGCGGAGAGGCTGGGGTACGTCGGGCACCACTGAATCCTCTGGTTCTTCTAAATTGTCAGTTGCAGTTTGTGGTGCTGGAACCTCTTCCAGCTCTACCTCTTTGCCATTAATTTCTTTTGCAAGAAATTCCCTTTCCAAAAAGGTGGCATGTTGAGCAACAAACACTCTTTGTTCCTCAGCTTGGTAGAAAAAATATCCTTGAGAATTCTTAGGATATCCCACAAACTTGCAAAGGACTGATCGTGCCTCGAGTTTGTCCGGATTTTGCTTTTTCACATAGGCCGGACAGCCCCATATCTTAATTCGCTTAAAATATGGTCTCTTCCCACTCCATATCTCATATAGTGTGGTAGGTACAGATTTAGATGGAACCAGATTCAATAGGTATATGGCTGTTTCAAGCGCATACCCCCAAAAGGAAATAGGTAACTCAGCATTACTCATCATTGAACGCACCATATCTAATAGGGTGCGATTCCTTCGTTCCGATACACCGTTGTGCTGTGGTGTATAAGGAGGAGTAAGCTGAGAGAGAATCCCATTCTCTTTTAGATAATCCAGGAATTCACTGCTTAAGTATTCACCTCCTCGATCAGATCGAAGAACCTTAATACTTTTGCCCGTTTGGTTCTCTACCTCGTGCTTATATTCTTTGAATTTCTCAAAAGCTTCAGACTTGTGTTTCAACAGGAACACATGCCCGTATCTAGAGAGATCGTCAGTGAATGTAATGAAGTAGGAAGAACCATTTCTGGCGTGTGTAGACATTGGACCGCATACATCACTATGCACCAGTCCCAAGAGTTCAGTAACTCTTTCTCCGTGTCCTTTAAACGGAGTTTTGGTCATTTTTCCTTTGAGACATGAATGGCAAGTGTCATAAGATGATAACTCGAATGAATTCAAATATCCGTTCTTATGCAACTTAGCTAGTCGTGTCTCATTGATATGGCCAAGTCTACAGTGCCACAAGAAGGATTCGTTCATTTCTGAGCTTTTCCTTTTGTGTGTGTTTTGTATATTGAAGACTGTATTTTGATTGAGAATGAATATGCCATTATGTAGCGAGCCTGATGCAATCAACCTTTGATCTAGGAATATGTTCATAACATTATCCTTTACTACAAAATTATAACCTTCTTTACTTAATAAAGAAACTGATATAATGTTGCACATCATGTTCGGTATATAATAGCACTCATTCAGGACTAATGTATCACCATTTGGTAATACTAGGTGATATATGCCAACTGCTTTGGCTGCAACATTTGCCCCATTCCCTACATGAACGGAATGTTCACCTTTTCTCAGTTCTCTACCTTTTCGCAGCCCATGTAACATCTTACATATGTGGGATCCTGACCCGGTATCTAATACCCAGGACGTAGGGTGAACTGAGAAACAGTTCTCAATGACAAACACACCCGAAGATGATACATCAACATGCATGTTCTCCGTTTGGGCGGTGTGAGAATCCAGATATTCTCCTGTTTCCTGTTCAGTCTTATAACATTTATAAGATAGAACGGGTCCAACGTTCCCCTGCACAGTATAACATGCGGGTTCGGTCAATACATCCATATTATTATCTTGATTAAGGCATGAAATGGTCGCTACCTGGAGAGAGAGAGAAGAAAACACTTTAGCGTATGCTCGTGCAAGATCAGATTGGTTATTATCTTATCTAATCAGGATGGCTCCCACTGCTTTTTATCAAATCTTCCTTCAAACCTTAAAAGGAAAGACTAGCTGGGATTAATTACACACTACAAGTTCGCCAATCTTTCAGCCAGGCCAGTGTCGGTACTTTGAGGGAGGTCCCCCGTGCTTTCGCACGAACTTAATTAATGTATACCTCGTTTTCCCAGAGGCGTAACCTCGTTAACACCTTTCTAGACACCTACTTGATCAGCTAATTGCAATGTGTAAAACTCTCCCAGGAGTAACTCTTACTCGCAGTGGGTATCGGGATCCAACTATCTCATAGAAGGTATGCAATCTCATTGCAAATTTCAACACTTGAAATTCCCGATAATATTTTGCCCCAGGCGATCTATGACCTTGACTGAGTCAACAAACCATAGACCGCAAGTAAAGTTCAACCCGTCATTTCCTGATTGAATTAAACCCACCCGCACGACCCTTGACTAAGTCAACAAGGCCGCACGACTACCCTAATCCAATCTGCATCATATGCATAAACAGATAAATAGTAATCAGCTACCGCACACTACGCCTTGACTGAGTCAACAAACGCAGCACGAATACTAACTATTACTTATCTGAAATGACGGAGGGCTACGTCAGGTTTTTTAAAAACCCTTTGCGTAATGAACTTTATATCGTTGTAGAATCAAATGAAGTTTTGAAATGGAGTGATTTTGAGGCTTTTCCAGTTTTGCTAAAGGGGTCACTCCCGGTGAAGGGATCGTCGGCCCTTTCCTCGTCGAATGAGGTGCGGGATATATCATATATATCGCTGTGCAAAGCAAAAACCCAAAAGCAGTCAAAAGCAAACCGAGTGTGTAGCATCTGCCAGTTATTGCTAAAGGAGTCACTCCCGGTGAAGGGATCTCGGTCCTTTCCTCGTCGAATGAGGTGCGGGATATATCATATATATCGCTGTGCAAAGCAAAAAACTGTAGCTACCTGTTTTATTTAAAATTCGATTCTACAACATCTTAGGTTTCTTATCTTTCATTAATCATATTAATGAAGTCCCATCATTTAAATACCTAAACATCACAGATAGATATGACGTACACTTATGCCATCCGCATTCGCCTCGATGTCCCCTCGTGCATCGTTAGGTTAGGTAACTAACGACAGAGCAGGGCAGGGTTAGCGCGGGTGTAAAACATAAGTAACGTCTATATAATATATCATATATATACTATATACTATATCCATCACAGAATCACATCACAGATATCGCAGCAGAATAAACATATGAAATATTGGATATACTAGGACGTCCGTGTTTTCAATACGAGCCAGTATAAAACACGGATTCCACGGTCGTGATGAATAGCCAATCCCACACCCCTAGACCCCTACGAGAGCGGCAAGCAACCCTGCCAATTCTAGGGTTAGGAGACCCGGACTCGACACCTCGAGTTGGTCTCCCACTGGACCCCAGAACCCGGTTACTTGTGCTCCCCTCCTTGGGTCTATCCTAGTGCAGAAAAGTAAATAATATACAAAGGGTGACAACTCCCGCATCCTGGAAGTGCCCCGAATAAAAGAATATTACATATAAGTTTTTACATGAATAAAAATGAAAAACACTCATCTCACATAAAAACCTCCGGCTATTCGAACACGACGATCCAATATAACATATCCAGCAACACATAACATCACATGTCATCAACGTAAGTAAGTATGCATACCCCAATTGTCGTTGATGTATAGCAACGAAACCGGCGATATGAACATACTACACTTACGGTCACAGAAAAGAAAGTGTAAAACTACAACAATTGGAATCCGCAACTACTTTAGACATCGCATGCCTAACAGATATAAATCCCGCATTTTAGTCTCATTATCGAAAACTCTTTTCAATATCATATGGGACTAAACTGCTAGATTTATAACATTCATCCAGTTATCTCATAACTGTTTGTGAATTCCAATTATTGTATCCAATTCCGGATAAATAGAATATATTAAACTTTCCGATCGAACATTCGAACACCCAAGTTTTCCCGACACCGATCAACACATGAAATAGGTTCAAAGACATTCACTTCATACCTCAGTACCAACGGTCCAGCCGTAGAAGGGTCAAGCCAACGCCTCACATGTGGCACGCCGTACTGCCCCAAACCCGAAGGTTCAAAGGGCAGTTCAAGACGGTCACATAATCGAGTTGAGGTTTGTTGTCTTCTAGAGGGACCATCGCGTTACTTGCACTACTCAGAACGTCTTTTAACCACACAATAATCCAACACTTGGATATTAGGGCAGGGGAAAACCTGGGTATTTATATCCGGTCGAACTCTTTAACATATTCTACAATTATCTGGAAAAAACACTAAAGACGAAATTTGATAATCCGATCGAAATACAGATTCCCAATAGTACCCCAGAATACTCTTCTGTAAAGTCACAATAAAAATATCCCAGAAAACACAGCATTGAATTATATGAGTTACTGTGAAGGAAAAATTGCATAAAGGAACAGTAAAGCCGCGGAAGGGCCGCACATGCCTAGCATGTGCCGCGCTTCCGCGGTGGAAAAATTGAATCAAGTCCTCGTATTTCACAGTAATTCATATAACACCCTGCTTGATTTTCTACATATTTTTAATTGACAAAAATCCGAATTTTTAGAAAAAGTCCAGAGAGCATTTTTAGGTTTTGGATTTCGGTTCGATCGGGTTTCAAACGTCGTGGGGACTTCGCCTAAGGCTCTAGCTAGGCTCTGATACCAGTGAAAGGTTCCTAGGCACCTAAGTGGGTTCTCACAAGGCATCGAACATGCCAAATTAAAATTTTTAGTGCCGAGAAACCCTAGACTACGGATCTTTAACTAGATGTTTAGGCGAAATAGAAAGCTAGTTAACAGTTAACTACTGTGATACGGAAATTACAACCTTTGTAGATCCGGATATCCACCTCCACGGCTCCGCAACGTCATGTCCTCGCTGTCCATCATGAATCCTCGACTCGATCATCGGCTTCATCGGGAAAGCAAGCGGAATAGCTCGTCGGCTTTGTGTCAAAGACGATCTACGTCGAGGTTGCACAAACTCAAGCTCCGACTTCACAAACTTATGAAACTTGTGAAGTAAACACCCAAAACAACTTGGCAAGAGGTAGAGGGTGAAGAAATAGGAGGTGGGTTCACTTTAGATTTGGATTTAACTCACTAGATTTCAACTTGCCATTGGAGTAGCAAGCTTGAAGAAGAAGAAGAAGATGAGCTCAAGAAGAGATTATGATAAGTCTTATGATATAAATAAATATAAATCAAATACTTATCATAACTTGAACTAGGGTTAAGTGTAGAGAATTAACCATGGTCACTTTGATGGGTTAGGGTTAAGCATGAAGATAAGGATGGTTAGCAAAGTCAAAGCTTCATGAAGCTTCAATATAAAACAAACTTAGCCACCATTCTTATCATAACTCATTTCAAATAAATAAATAAATAAATAAATAAATAAATGAAAATGCAAAACCCTAATTATCATATTAACCATGGATTAATTTTATACACTTAACTAAATGATCAAGCATCATTAAATATGATACAGAAAAGTGCACGAAAGCATATCACATATACAATGTGCATCAAGTGAGAAAAATCCGTTTAAAGTGAACCAATACTAGTTAATGCAATACAATATATCAAATATATAATTATGCATTAAATCATTAAATCAACATTTGATTCAATGATCCGGTCATGTCGCACATAACCGACTAGAATCTAATGTATCGATTTATCGAATCAATGATTCGATAACTAGGTCATATCGAATATAACCAATCGAAACATATATCGCGAGAATGAAATGCGGTATCACATACACGCATTATTCTCGGTCCTGCACATATCTCATATGCGCTCCTATTTCGTTTCGCTTGAGCCAGGAAACCTCTGTGTAGGACTCTAAAGACTCGTCAATACGCCGGTAGCAGATGATGTGTAAGTCCATATTGCGACCCCTGGTGCTTACGGGGAGGCGGAAACGGTATAAAAAACGAATTTTTATCGCAAGAGGCAACATGGACTAAACTAGGTCGGGATCGTTGTCTAAACTAAAACTAGTATACTTGCTAAAGAGAGTTAGCTACTATGGAAGATGGTTATACCTAAACTTGAACTCCTTCTTCTTCAAACCTTGTAGAGGTTGATGGTTCTCTTTTCGTCGCCTTCTTCCGTCGAAGATGGATCCACCTCGAAGGTTCGACCTTTGGGCTCTTCCTCGATCTTTGAGTGAACTAGGGTTTCCGGCTTGCTTAACCTTCATCCTAGAATGAGTAGAGAGTGATTAGGGTTTGCTTTTCCTTTTAAAGAGAAGGATTCTCAACACATGAGAGGGTTTCTCTTTGCTAGAGGAAGAAGAAGATGAAAATGAGGAGAGAGAGAGGTTATGATAGAATGAGATATCTTTTCTCTTTCTTGCAACCATAATGCAAAAGAAAAGTATTATCTAAATGATAATAATTGAAATAAGAATAGTTGATGGTAGTATTTGGAATGACCACAACCATGCTTCATTTAATAAAAAGTAAGCATGAATCAAGGAAGACTTTTTAAAGCATGATGGTAGTCAATGGTCAACAAGTCAACCATGGTCAACAAGTCAACAAAAAAATCAACCATAACATAATTCTCATTTAATTACTATTATTAATAGATAATATATAAATCCATTAGGGTTTGGAAAATGAAGACTGTCAACTGTGCATACGCACCCGTTCCGAAACCCTAATGAAAAACCTCATCCTCCGCCTCAAGCAACTGTGCATACACACCTGTATTCTCGTTCCGAGGAACAAGAATACCAAGAGATAAAAGCAACCCTAAAACATATACCAGTATCTTTCTCAAACCAGAGCCTGCCAGTATAATCCGTCCGGACTCCAAACGTGCACAAGTGCGCGGATGAGAACGAACCCTGTCGCAAAACCATGCGACCTCTACTCTGTTTTGCCCAGAGGCGAATACCCTCTGTGTGGGACTCTAAAGACTCGACACTACGCGGGCAGTGGGTTTAACCACAGACCGCAAGCGGCACTAGCTGTGCATAACGGTCCCCAGGTAGATGCCGACAAGAAGGCTGACGAGGTGAAACCCCATCTGAACTCCTACTGAGTCTGAATGTGACATTCTCCGTACAGTCCGGTCTGTTCGTCTGATACATCGCATGGCGGGCCTAGGGGGCGGTAAAACGTCAGTCCCCCAATAGCGGTACAAGTCGTGTCGGAGTGAAGCCCAAAACACCCTGAGATAACACTGGAAACCTACCAGTATATCTCGCTTGCCCTGGCCAGGGACTACTCGTGTAATGGCTCTCCTAGACACAGCGCGATGTCAACCCCCAATACCGGGAGAGACGAATCCTGTCTAACCGTCACTGCCTCCAAGTGCTTCGGGACTGCACCCAACCACCACCTGTTTGCACGACTCCTTTGAGCCGTGGTAGGGTAGTGATCAAAGTGCAGTGGGAACACACTCGAGGCGAAGTGTCAGTGTCAAGTCAGCGGACTAAGCTGTACTCATGTCACCTGGGAACTGATAACTGACGATAGGTATAATACCAACCTGTCAGTTCCCGACGAGTCCTGTCCAGTGTACTCGTAACCCAACGAGCACCCGTATACTATCTCCAGTACGACGTACTGATGGCTGTGGGACAGACCATCTCCCACACTGGGATGAGAAGCGCATACGCTAGTCTACTCCGGAGTATCGATGCCCTGTCTCGATAGTCCTACGACTAGGGACCTGTATAAGGATGTGCCTATAGATTACCCAGCCCCCACTAGTGTGACTGCCATCACAACGCTGGTAATCAAGCAAAGATCCTAAGGGCTCCACTAATGCGTATAAGTGATATACTGAAATAAACACAAGTACACATTGAAGTAGAAACAAACCAAGTAGCATACTACTATATTGAGCAAGATTGTTTATACAAGGTGAATATCCCAAGCTTCCATTAAGTAATATACAAACTAGTATGATACAGTAATGGCCTCTAGGGCATATACACTAACAATCTCCCACTTGCACTAAGGCCATGTACTGGCGTATCGAAGACCTATCATCTCGATCAGCCGCTCGAACTGAGTCTGGGGTAGGGCCTTGGTGAATGGATCTGCAGTGTTCTCTTCTGAAGCAACCCTCCGAACCTCGATCTCCTTGCGATCCACGATCTCCCTGATCAGGTGATACCGCCTCAAGATGTTCCTGGATCTCTGATGGGACCTGGGTTCCATTGCTAAAGCTATAGCCCCGTTGTTGTCGCAATACAGAGGTACTGGGTCAACAATGGACGGAACCACCTGAAGTTCTTTTAAGAACTTCCTTATCCATACAGCTTTTTTTGCGGCATCAGATGCAGCGATGTATTCCGCTTCCATAGTCGAGTCTGCAACGGTTTCCTGTTTGGAACTCTTCCAACACACCGCCCCTCCATTGAGGGTAAAGACAAAACCCGACATGGACTTGGAATCATCCTTGTCACTCTGGAAGCTGGAGTCAGCAAAGGCCTCAATCTGGAGGTCTTTTCCGCCATACACCAAGAACATCTCCTTAGTCCTCCTCAGGTACTTGAGAATGTTCTTTACCGCTATCCAATGTTTCTCCCCAGGGTTTGACTGATACCGGCTTACTACACTCAGTGCATAAGCTACATCCGGTCTGGTACACAACATCGCATACATTATAGAGCCTACCGCAGAAGCGTAGGGTATAATAGACATGCGATCCCTCTCCAAATCAGTCTTGGGAGACATCTCTTTAGAGAGGGTGATCCCGTGACAAGCCGGTAGGTTACCGCGCTTGGAATCTTCCATACTGAATCTTTTCAGTACGGTGTCGATGTACCTGGACTGTGAAAGTCCTAATATCCTCTTGGATCTATCACGATGGATCCGGATCCCCAGGATGTAAGAGGCATCACCCAGGTCTTTCATGGAGAACCTGTGTGACAAGAAACCCTTGACAGATTGTAGCATAGGAATATCATTTCCTATTAAGAGAATGTCATCCACGTATAAAACAAGGAATACTACAGTTCTCGCTACAAATCTACTATAGATGCATTGTTCATCTGGATTTTTGATAAAGTCAAATTCCTTGACCGTCTCATCAAAACAGATGTTCCAACTCCGCGATGCCTGCTTTAGTCCATAGATGGACTTAAGCAACTTGCACACCTTTCCGCTGCTCCCACTCTGAATGAAACCCTCTGGCTGATCCATATAGACACACTCCTCTAAATTTCCATTTAGAAAAACGGTTTTTACGTCCATCTGCCAAATCTCATAATCGTGGAAGGCAGCAATGGCAAGAAGGATCCGAATGGATTTTAGCATAGCCACTGGAGAAAAGGTTTCGTCATAGTCCAAGCCAGGTCTTTGACGGAAACCCTTTGCTACAAGTCTAGCTTTATAGGTCTCAACCTGTCCATCTACACCAATCTTCCTTTTGAAGATCCACTTGCATCCTACGGGTTTTACCCCGTCTGGAGCAATGTCCAACGTCCATACTTTGTTGGTGTACATGGACTCCATTTCGGTCCGCATTGCATCCAGCCATTTTACCGAGTCAACGCTCTGAACGGCCTGCTGGAAGCTAGTAGGCTCATCATAGTCTATGATGCAATCCTCTCTATCCCCGTCTATGAGAAAACCGTAGTATCTCTCGGGCGGATGAGACTGCCTACTACTTCTGCGGAGCGGCGTAGGAATGTCCTGTTCATTTGAACCCTCTGGTTCCACTAAGCTTTCAGTAATAGTCTGAGGTTCTGGAATTTCATCCAGTTCTACTGCGCTCCCACTTATCTGATTTTCCAAAAATTCAGTTTCCAAGAAGTGGGCATGACGAGAAACAAGGACTTTTTGCTCCTCTGCGTAATAGAATAGATACCCCTTGGAGTTCTTTGGGTATCCCACAAAATTGCACTGTACTGAGCGTGCCTCGAGCTTGTCCGCATGCTGCTTTTTAACAAAAGCCGGACATCCCCATGTCTTAAAGGCTTTAAGACAGGGTTTCTTCCCACTCCACATCTGATATGGTGTGGTAGGCACAGTCTTAGTAGGAACTTGGTTCAAGAGATGTGCAGCTGTTTCTAGTGCATATCCCCAGAAAGATCGCGGTAACTCAGCCTTACTCATCATGGAACGAACCATATCCAATAGGGTTCGATTCCTCCTTTCTGATACACCGTTATGTTGCGGAGTGTATGGAGGAGTACGCTGAGAGAGAATTCCATTCTCTTTTAAATAGTCCAGGAACTCGGCACTCAAGTATTCACCACCTCGATCCGATCTTAGGATCTTGATACTTTTGCCTGTTTGTTTTTCAACTTCATTCTTGTAATCCCGAAATTTCTCAAAGGCCTCGGATTTGTGCTTCATTAAGAAGACATGTCCATACCTAGAGAAATCGTCTGTGAAAGTAATGAAGTATGAATAACCGCTTCGGGCATGTGTAGACATTGGACCACACACGTCACTGTGTATGAGTCCCAAGAGCTCGCTCGCTCTTTCTCCGTGTCCAGTGAATGGAGTCTTTGTCATCTTTCCCATGAGACAAGATTCACAAGTGGCATAAGACTGATACTCGAACGGATCCAAGTATCCTTCTTTATGTAACTTAGTCAACCGTGTCTCATTGATGTGACCCAGTCTACAATGCCATAAGAAAGCCTGATTGATATCTGGAGACTTTCTTTTGTGTGTATTCTGGACATTAAAAATCTGTGGTTGGTTTAATACGTATATACCATTGCTCAGTGTACCTGACCCAATCAGAACTTGATTAAGGTGAATGTTTACAACATTACTTACAAACGCAAATTCATAACCTTCTTTAGAAACCAAAGATACAGAAATGATATTACAAGTTGCGTTGGGTACAAAAAAGCAATTACGCAAAACCAAAACATGTCCATCTGACATTCCCAGGTGATAGTCCCCCACGGCTTTAGCATCCATGCTAGCTCCGTTCGCAACTCTGAGGGTCATGTCACCTGCCTTCAAAAACCTACGGTTTCTCAACGCCTGCAAAGAATTACAGATATGAGATCCTGATCCGGTATCCAATACCCAGGAAGTAGAGTTTATAGAAAGACAGTTTTCAATAACATACACACCTGAAGCTGAAGCCGCAACCTGCTTCAGTTCCTGTGTCCTGGCTTTCCAAGCCCTGCAATCTTTCTTCCAGTGTCCACTCTTGTGACAATAGAAGCATTCTTCTTTTCCAACAAGCTTCCCCGCTATCTTTGTTGCCTTTTCCTTTCCCTTCGTACCCACTTTACTAACACCGCCTCTTGGTTTGGCGGGGGATTTCTTCCTCTTTCCCTTGGCTTTCGCCTTGGACCTAGAGGAAGAAGATCCTCCTACAAACAAAGCGGGTGTATCCCTACCCTTCTGTAGGGTGCCCTCTGCGCTCCTCAGCATGTTGAGGAGTTCTGAAAGTTCAACTTCCTTTTCTTGCAAGTTGAAATTCAGTATGAACTGGGCGTAAGTGGATGGAAGGGACTGGAGAATTATATCCGTATATAGTTCACTGTCCAACGTGGTCCCAAGTTCCGCGAGCTCCTCAGTGTAGCCAATCATCTTAAGCACGTGGTCCGCTACCGATGATCCGACGGCCAACTTTGTCGAAAATAACTTCTTCGACACTTCGTATCTTGCGATACGAGACTGCTCTCCATACAGTTCTTTTGTATGAAGAAATATGGATTCCAAATCCATATTCTCGTACCTCCTCTGATGGTCGTTGTCCATCGAGGCAAGTACGAGGCACCTGGCCTTCGCGCTGTCAATCTCCCAAGTCTTACGGATTTCCTTATCCGCGACGCTGGAGGTGGGACCTGGGACGGGGGGAGCTTTGGTGGTAAGAAGATACCCCAGCTTGTCGTAAGTGATTGCCAATTTGACATTCCTGAGCCAATCTTTGTAGTTTGGCCCTGTCAGTATGTTTTTATCTAGAAGTAACTTAAGTCCAGTCATTTCGATTTGGTCGCTGCAGGGGGGAGAGAAGAAACACTTTAGCACGATGCTCTTGCAAGTTTAGAATGGTTTTTAATTTGTCTAAACAGGATGGCTCCCACTGTCTCTCGAATCCCTCCTCAAACCACAAAGGAAGAATTAGCCGGGATCAATCCCACCGTACAATACTTGCTTAACCGTTCAGCCAGGCCAGTGTCGGTACTTCGAGGGAGGTTTTCCAACGCTTTCGCGAAGTTCTTTAATTAAATAACCTCTTTTCCCTGGGGGCGTAGCCCCGCTAACACCTTTCTAGGCACCTACTAGGTTTATAGCATTGATCGTTTAGTGAGAAATTTCCCGAGGAGTAGCATATACTCACAGTAGGATCGGGATCCAAATATCATCGCGTGACGAAACTGAAGGAATCCTACCAGAATCACCACACTCCAAATGGTATGCAAATCTAGCAAGTTTCAGTACTTATGAAACTCCCGATGTGGATTTTTGCCCCATGCTCTTATGACCTTGACTAAGGCCAACAAATCATAAGTCACATGTCAAGTTCTTCCCGTCGTTATCCAGGTTAATTTGAACCCACCCGTATATACCCTTGACTATGGCCAACAAGGCAATACGACTGTCCCAAACCAACGCATTCTATCTATGCAACATATGAATACCCACCAGCTACCAATCACTGTGCCTTGACTAAGGCCAACAAACACAGCTTGAATACTGTTGAATATTCATATGAAACGACGGAGGGCTACGGATGGTTTTGGCGAAACCGTGAACGTAGTGAACTTGATATAATCGATGGAACGAGATAGCTTTTAGAAGGAGTGGCTCAAGCTCCGCATTTAAAAGTTAGTTTTGAAAAGAACCGAGTGGTTTTTCGAAAGTGTTCCATCGACTTAAACTTGGTTTATTATCTTGCATTAGTTCTTTTAATGCGTGATATTCTTGCATTAGTACTTTTAATGCGTCCCATCATTTAATCCTACCATTGCAGAAAACAACCAAAATATGACGTACGCTTATGCCATTCGCATTCGCCACGGGGCCCCGTCATTACCCGTTAGGTTACTTAACTAACGACAGAGCGGGGGCTGGGCTAGCGCGGCTGTAAAACATAAGCAACGCCTAAATAGAAAGCAATGATAGACATTACAGATCACAGATGAATACATTGGATATACTAGCAATCCGCAATCCTTTCGAGCCTGGAACGAAAAGCGGATAACACGGTCGCGGTGAATAGCCAAATACCCCACCCAAGACCCCTACGGGTGCGGCAAACTACCCGCCAAGTCCTCGGTAGTTTGTGCACCCCTCCATGGGTCTATCCTAGGAGCAAAAACAGTAAAAAGAATTATACAATGACGGCTACAACCCCGACCCGGTTGTGCGGCCAAACAAATAATAATTATTACATCAATTTACATTTACAATGAATGAAAGAAAAACAAAAGCTCATCTCACATCCACCCCGGCTATTCACCCGCGACAGTCCAACACATTCATATACACATTCCAGCACATTACAGATCATGTATAACCCCGACTAATCGACTTATAGCGATTAGCCGACGTTCAATACATGCAAACATCACAGATATAACCATCATAGTCAAAGTGCAGTGAAGTTCGGAAAAAAAATACGGAATTATAGGACCCCAAAAGTGAATTTCTGTTCTGGAAAATCTGGGCACATATAATATATTTTAAAAATCCCAAAACCAACACACAAGCACTCTGCACGAAAATCGATGAACAGAAGGCAACAAAACGCGGCGCTTCCGCCGCACATACCTACCTCGTGCGGCGGAAGGGCGGCGGGTTTGGGGAATTAGGTCATCGTTTTTCATAGGTGAACTCACAAAACCCTGAGACGATTTTACAAGTATAAATTTTTTCATTTTGAGCAAAAACAATTTCAACAGAAACTCAGGTTTTGTAATTTTTCCGGTTTTGTGATTTTTCGTTTCCGAACTTCGTTACACTTCACTACCAAGCTAGTTTAAGTTTAGTTAGGCTCTGATACCACTGTAAGTCCATATTGCGACCCCCGGTGCTTACGGGGAGGCGGAAACGGTATAAAAAACGAATTTTTATCGCAAGAGGCAACATGGACTAAAATAGGTCGGGATCGTTGTCTAAACTAAAACTAGTATACTTGCTAAAGAGAGTTAGCTACTATGGAAGATGGTTATACCTAAACTTGAACTCCTTCTTCTTCAAACCTTGTAGAGGTTGATGGTTCTCTTTTCGTCGCCTTCTTCCGTCGAAGATGGATCCACCTCGAAGGTTCGACCTTTGGGCTCTTCCTCGATCTTTGAGTGAACTAGGGTTTCCGGCTTGCTAAACCTTCATCCTAGAATGAGTAGAGAATGATTAGGGTTTGCTTTTCCTTTTAAAGAGAAGGATTCTCAACACATGAGAGGGTTTCTCTTTGCTAGAGGAAGAAGAAGATGAAAATGAGGAGAGAGAGAGGTTATGATAGAATGAGATATCTTTTCTCTTTCTTGCAACCATAATGCAAAAGAAAAGTATTATCTAAATGATAATAATTGAAATAAGAATAGTTGATGGTAGTATTTGGAATGACCACAACCATGCTTCATTTAATAAAAAGTAAGCATGAATCAAGGAAGACTTTTTAAAGCATGATGGTAGTCAATGGTCAACAAGTCAACCATGGTCAACAAGTCAACAAAAAAATCAACCATAACATAATTCTCATTTAATTACTATTATTAATAGATAATATATAAATCCATTAGGGTTTGGAAAATGAAGACTGTCAACTGTGCATACGCACCCGTTCCGAAACCCTAATGAAAAACCTCATCCTCCGCCTCAAGCAACTGTGCATACACACCTGTATTCTCGTTCCGAGGAACAAGAATACCAAGAGATAAAAGCAACCCTAAAACATATACCAGTATCTGGCTCAAACCAGAGCCTGCCAGTATAATCCGTCCGGACTCCAAACGTGCACAAGTGCGCGGATGAGAACGAACCCTGTCGCAAAACCATGCGACGTCTACTCTGTTTTGCCCAGAGGCGAATACCCTCTGTGTGGGACTCTAAAGACTCGACACTACGCTGGCAGTGGGTTTCACCACAGACCGCAAGCGGCACTAGCTGTGCATAACGGTCCCCAGGTAGATGCCGACAAGAAGGCTGACGAGGTGAAACCCCATCTGAACTCCTACTGAGTCTGAATGTGACATTCTCCGTACAGTCCGGTCTGTTCGTCTGATACATCGCATGGCGGGCTTAGGGAGCGGTAAAACGTCAGTCCCCCAATAGCGGTACAAGTCGTGTCGGAGTGAAGCCCAAAGCACCCTGAGATAACACTGGAAACCTACCAGTATATCTCGCTTGCCCTGGCCAGGGACTACTCGTGTAATGGCTCTCCTAGACACAGCGCGATGTCAACCCCCAATACCGGGAGAGACGAATCCTGTCTAACCGTCACTGCCTCCAAGTGCTTCGGGACTGCACCCAACCACCACCTGTTTGCACGACTCCTTTGAGCCGTGGTAGGGTAGTGATCAAAGTGCAGTGGGAACACACTCGAGGCGAAGTGTCAGTGTCAAGTCAGCGGACTAAGCTGTACTCATGTCACCTGGGAACTGATAACTGACGATAGGTATAATACCAACCTGTCAGTTCCCGACGAGTCCTGTCCAGTGTACTCGTAACCCAACGAGCACCCGTATACTATCTCCAGTACGACGTACTGATGGCTGTGGGACAGACCATCTCCCACACTGGGATGAGAAGCGCATACGCTAGTCTACTCCGGAGTATCGATGCCCTGTCTCGATCGTCCTATGACTAGGGACCTGTATAAGGATGTGCCTATAGATTACCCAGCCCCCACTAGTGTGACTGCCATCACAACGCTGGTAATCAAGCAAAGATCCTAAGGGCTCCACTAATGCGTATAAGTGATATACTGAAATAAACACAAGTACACATTGAAGTAGAAACAAACCAAGTAGCATACTACTATATTGAGCAAGATTGTTTATACAAGGTGAATATCCCAAGCTTCCATTAAGTAATATACAAACTAGTATGATACAGTAATGGCCTCTAGGGCATATAGACTAACATGATGATCATATCAAGCACCCACAAGCCGCAAGCGGTCTGCTAAACGTAACGGCCACCCGGGTATTGAGCGATCAGAAGATCGACGAGCTAGCCCGCTCACACTCCTGCGAATCCGACCAGTAACACTTACCATACAGTCAAGTCTCTTCGTCTGATACGTCGCATATCAAGTCTAGGGGTGGTATACGTCAGACCCCAATAACCCGATAAGTCGTGCTGATGTGAGGCTCGTAACGGGTCGAGAAACTACTGGTAACACTTACCAGCAAATCTCTGATCAGCCCTGGCCAGGGACTTCCCTGTTACGGCCAATCGAGCACTGCGCAACATCAACTCCCAATACCGGGAGAGACGAAACCCCTCCTATCGCTCATTGCCTCCATGTGACTCGGGACTGTACCCAAAGACCACCGTTTTGCACGCCCTCATGGACGTGGTAAGGTGGAGATCAAAGCACAGTGGGAACCACACAAGACTCTATGACGATCTCGGGTCTACAGACTAATCTGTACAAGTGTCACCTGAGAACTGCCATCTGACGTGAGGTATAATACCATCTGGGAGGTCTCGGCGAGTCCGTCCAGTGTACCCAGTCACCACTGAGCACCCGTACACCATCTCTGATGTCAAACACCAATGGATGTGGGATCATCTATCGCCCATCACATGGGTCGAGAAGCGTATACGCTAGTCTACTCTGGTATATCGATGCCCCGTCTCGATACACCCACGACTAGGGACCTTGAAGGATGTACTTATGGACTACTATGTCCCCACTAGTATGATCTGCATCATAGTCCAGGTAGTCAAGTACAAATCCTAAGGGCTTTACCAACATGTAACTATAAGACAGTATAAAGAGACTAGTGTACATGTTAAGATAAATGGCAACCAGATAGCATACTATCATGTCGAGCAAGAAAGTCATCTCAATATATGTCCAAGCATCCAATATAATATACATAATCTGTACAATACTGGCCTCTAGGGCATACATATAACTAACATGGAGTTCTTTGGATATCCCACAAACTTGCACTGTACTGAGCGTGCCTCGAGCTTGTCCGCATGCTGCTTTTTGACAAAAGCTGGACTTCCCCATGTCTTAATGTGATTAAGATAGGGTCTCTTCCCACGCCACATCTCATATGGTGTAGTAGGCACAGTCTTAGTTAGAACTCGGTTCAAAAGGTATGCTGCTGATTCTAGCGCATACCCCCAGAATGATCGCGGTAACTCAGCGTTACTCATCATGGACCGTATCATATCCAATAGGGTTCGGTTCCGTCTCTCCGATACACCGTTATGTTGCGGAGTGTATAGAGGAGTAAGCTGAGAGAGAATTCCGTTCTCTTTTAAGTAGTCCAGGAACTCGGCACTTAAGTATTCACCACCTCGATCCGATCTTAGGATCTTGATACTATTGCCGGTTTGTTTTTGTACTTCATTCTTATATTCCTGGAATTTTCCAAAGGCTTCGGACTTATGTTTCATTAAGAAGACATAACCGTACCTTGAAAAGTCATCCGTAAAAGTAATGAAGTAAGAATAACCGCTTCGCGCATATGTAGACATTGGACTACACACGTCGCTGTGTACGAGTCCCAAGAGCTCGCTCGCTCTTACTCCGTGTCCAGTGAACGGAGTCTTTGTCATCTTTCCTTTGAGACAGGATTGACAAGTGGCATACGATTGATATTCGAACGCATTCAAATATCCTTCTGTATGTAACTTCGTCAACCTTCTCTCATTGATGTGACCCAGTCTACAATGCCACAAGAAAGTCTGATTTATTTCCGGAGACTTTCTTTTGTATGTATTCTAGACATTGAAAATCTGCGGTTGGTTTAATACGTATATACCATTGCTTAATGTACCTGACCCAATCAGAACTTGATTAAGGTGAATGTTTACAACATTGCTTACAAACGCAAATTCATAACCTTCTTTAGAAACCAAAGATACAGAAATGATATTGTAAGTTGCGTTGGGTACAAAAAAGCAATTACGCAAAACCAAAACATGTCCATCTGACATTCCCAGGTGATAGTCCCCCACGGCCTTAGCATCCATGCTAGCTCCGTATGCAACTTTGAGGGTCATGTCACCTGCCTTCAAAACCCTACGGTTTCTCAACGCCTGCAAAGAATTATAGATATGAGATCCTGATCCGGTATCCAATACCCAGGAAGTAGAGTTTATTGAAAGACAGTTTTCAATAACATACACACCTGAAGCTGAAGCCGCAACCTGCTTCAGATCCTGTGTTCTGGCCTTCCAAGCCCTGCAATCATTTTTCCAGTGTCCCTTCTTATGACAATAGAAGCATTCTTCCTTATCCACAAGCTTTCCCACTTTCTTTGTTGCTTTTGTCTTTCCCTTCGTATCCACTTTACTAACACCGCCTCTTGGTTTGGCGGCGGCTTTCTTCTTCTTTCCCTTGGCTTTCGCCTTGGACCTAGAAGAAGAAGATCCTCCTACAAATAAAGTGGATGTTTCCCTACCTTTTTGTAGGGTGCCCTCTGCGCTCCTCAGCATGTTGAGGAGTTCTGAAAGTTCAACTTCCTTTTCTTATAAGTTGAAGTTCAGTATGAACTGGGCGTAAGTGGAAGGAAGGGACTGGAGAATCAAGTCCGTATAGAGCTCATTCTCCAACATGGTCCCAAGGTCCGCGAGCTCCTTAATGTAGCCAATCATCTTAAGCACGTGTTCCGCTACCGATGATCCGACGGCCAATCTTGCCGAAAATAACTTCTTCGACACTTCGTATCTTGCGATACGAGATTGCTCTCCATACAGTTCTTTTGTATGAAGAAATATGGATTCCAGGTCCATATTCTCGTGCCTCTTCTGATGTTCATTGTCCATAGAGGCAAGCATGAGACACTTGGCCTTCGCGCAGTCTAGTTCCCAGGCCTTACGGATTTCCTTATCCGCGACGCTGGTTTTGGGACCTGGGACAGGGGGAGCTTTGGTGGTAAGAAGATACCCCAGCTTGTCGTAAGTAATTGCCATCTTGACATTCCTGAGCCAATCTTTGTAGTTTGGCCATGTCGGTATGTTTTTATCTAGGAGTAACTTAAGTCCAGTCATGTCGATTGGTCGCTGCAATTAGGAGAGAGAAGAAACACTCAGCATGATGCTTTTGCAAGTTTAGAATGGTTTTTAGTTTGTCTAAACAGGATGGCTCCCACTGTTTCTCGAATCCTTCCTCAAACCAAAAAGGAAGAATTAGTCGGGATCAATCTCATCGTACAATACTTGCTTAACCGTTCAGCCAGGCCAGTGTCGGTACTTCGAGGGAGGTTTTCCAACGCTTTCGCGAAGTTCCTTAATTAAATAACCTCTTTTCCCTGTGGGCGTAGCCCCGCTAACACCTTTCTAGAAACCTACTAGGTTTATAGCATTGATCGTTTAGTAAGAAATTTCCCGAGGAGTAGCATATACTCACAGTAGGATCGGGATCCAAATATCATCGCGTGACGAAACTGAAGGAATCCTACCAGAATCATCACACTCCAAATGTTATGCAACACTAGCAAGTTTCAGTTCTTTTGAAACTCCCGATGTGGATTTTTGCCCCATGCTCTTATGACCTTGACTTTGGGCAAAATATCATAAGTCACATGTCAAGTTCTACCCGTCATTCTCCAGGTCAATTTGGATCCACCCGTACCTACCCTTGACTTTGGCCAAAATGGCAGTACGACTGTCCCAAACCAACGCATCTATCTATACTACACATGAATACCCAATAGCTACCAATCACTATGCCTTGACTTTGGCCAACATACATAGCTTGAATACTATTGACTATTCATGTGAAACGACGGAGGGCTACGAATGATTTTGGCGAAACCGTGAACGTAGTGAACTTGATATAATCGATGGAACGAGATAGCTTTTAAAAGGAGTGGCTCAAGCTCCGCATTTAAAAGTTGGTTTTGAAAAGAACCGAGTGGTTTTTCGAAAGTGTTCCAACGACTTTTACTTGGTTTATTTTCTTACATTAGTTCTTTTAATGCGTGATATTCTTGCATTAGTTCTTTTAATGCGTCCCATCATTTAATCCTACCATTGCAGAAAACAACCAAAATATGACGTACGCTTATGCCATTCCCATTCGCCATGGGGCCCCGTCATTACCCGTTAGGTTACTTAACTAACGACAAAGCGGGGGCTGGGCTAGCGCGGCTGTAAAACATAAGCAACGCCTAAATAATATCATATATAGATATATGCAATGATAGCCATTTCAGATCACAGATGAACACATTGGATATACTAGGAACCCGCAATTCGTACGAGCCTGTAACGAAAAGCAGATTACACGGTCGCGGTGAATAGCCAATACCCCACCCAAGACCCCTACGGATGCGGCAAACTACCCGCCAAGTACCCGAAGCGAAGCAACCTCCCTCAACTCCGTGAGTAGGCCACTCGGCACTTCGGGATACCCGGTAGTTTGTGCACCCCTTCCATGGGTCTATCCTAGGAGCAAAAACAGTAAAAAGAAATTATACAATGACGGATGCAACCCCGACCCGGTTGTGCGGCCATACAAATAATTATTACATCAATTTACAAATTTACATGAATTGAAAGAAAAGAAAACTCTCGTCTCACAACCCCCGGCTATTCACCCGCGACAATCCAATGAATTCATATACACATTCCAGCAACATTACAGATCACAGATTTGTATAACCCCCACTAATCGACATATAGCGATTAGCAGACGTTTAATACAAATATCACATCACAGATAAAAACCCGTCAGCTTAAGTCTTTAGAAGTTCGATATTTTTAGGCCCCAAACACAAAATTTTCGTTCTGGAAAATCTGGGCTGAAAAGACATATTCCAAAATTCCCAAAATACCCCTCTGAACAAACTGCAACCAAAATTTCCCACTGCCGAGTCAACTCGGCCGCGGAACCGCGTCGGGAGCACGCTCCCGCCGCGTTTCTGCGGCGCTTTGATCGGTTCAGTGGATGAAATTTTTGCAGTTTGCTATAAAAACCCTGAGTCGATTTTTGAAGCATGATTTATTACTTTTACAGTACTTTGAAAATCGACAGCAAGCATGAATTTTTGGCGTATTTCATGACTTTTTGTTTGATCGATCTTCTAGTTACTTTGCTAACATGTTAGATAGAGTTTAACTAGGCTCTGATACCACTGTAAGTCCATGCTACCTCTCCCGGTACTTTCGGGCTTACGGAATTTGGTGAAAAACAATTTTCTAGAGGCGGTAACATGGACTCAAGACCGGATCTTTGTTAAACATCTAACTAACAACCTAACAAGGAGTTGTTAACTACTCGGTTAGGGGGTTATACCTTTCTTTCTTGAACTCCTTCGTCTTCAAGCCTCGATGGTTGTCCGGATCGGCTTCACCCCGTCTTCTCCTTGCGCCGAAGATCGATCCACCTGAAAGCTTCTACCTTTAGCTTCTTCTTCGAACTTTGAAGAAACTAGTTCACTCGGTTTGCTAAACCTTATGAACTAGAGTGAGTAGAGGAGAGTGTGTTGGGATTTTCTCTATGGTTCTTGGTTCTCAACACATGAGACAAGTGAACCATAAACTAAAGAGAGGGAGAGCAAGAGGAAGAAGATGAGAGCTCAAGAACCCAAGAGAGAGAAAGGAAATGAAAGAATGAGCAAGACTTTTCTCGCTTGGCTCACATAATCCAAAACCATCATAACCAATAATATCAATCAAGTATTAGTGATGGTTTAAGCTACAATAGCCATATCATTTCATGCACTCATTTTGCACAAAAGAACAAGCAAGCAAAAGTCTTTGCCATGAAATGATAGCCATTGTCAGCATGATGGTCAACCAGTCCAACCTAGTCAACCGGTCAACAAAGTCAACAAGTCAACAAAGTCAACCCCTCAAGAACCATGTCACTATAATACTTAATTAATATTATTGTTAATTACATATCATATTCTCATTAGGGTTGAGCAAAAAGTCAATAGTCAACGGTCAACGGTCAACAACCCTAATGAGAATCCTCTGCCTCTGTCTCTCCGTCAACTGTGCATACACGCATCCGCGTTCCGAGGAACACGAATACATACTGGATAAAACCAATCCCAAAACGTACACTAGGATCTGGCTTAAACCAAAGCCCGCTAGTGTTAACTGTCCGGACACTAAACGTGCACAAGTGCACGGATGTGACCGAACCCTGTCGCAAAACCATACGACCTGTCGCAAAACCATGCGACCTCTACTCTTTTGCCTAAAAGCGAATAGCTTTCTGTGTGGGACTCTAAAGACTCGACACTACGCTGGTAGTGGGTTTAACCACAGACCGCAAGCGGCACTAGCTGTGCGTAACGGTCCCCAGGTAGATGCCGACAAGAAGACTGACGAGATGAAACCCATCTGAACTCCTACTGAGTCTGACTGTGACAATCTCCGTACAGTCCGGTCTGTTCGTCTGATACATCACATGGCGGGCCTAGGGGCGGTAAACGTCAGTTCCCTAATAGCGGTACAAGTCGTGTCGGAGTGAAGCCCAAAACACCCTGAGATAACACTGGAAACCTACCAGTATATCTCGCTTGCCCTGGCCAGGGACTACTCGTGTAATGGCTCTCCTAGACACAGCACGATGTCAACCCCCAATATCGGGAGAGACGAATCCGGTCTAACCGTCACTGCCTCCAAGTGCTTCGGGACTGCACCCAACTACTACCTGTTTGCACGACTCCTTTGAGCCGTGGTAGGGTAGTAATCAAAGTACAGTGGGAACACACTCGAGGCGAAGTGACAGTGTCAAGTCAGCGGACTAAGCTGTACTCATGTCACCTGGGAACTGATAACTGACGATAGGTATAATACCAACCGGTCAGTTCCCGACGAGTCCTGTCCAGTGTACTCGTAACCCAACGAGCACCCGCATACTATCTCCAGTACGACGTACTGATGCCTGTGGGATAGACCATCTCCCACACTGGGATGAGAAGCGCATGCGCTAGTCTACTCTGGAGTATCGATGCCCTGTCTCGATAGTCCTGCGACTAGGGACCTGTATAAGGATGTGCTTATAGATTACCCAGCCCCCACTAGTGTGACTGCCATCACAACGCTGGTAATCAAGCAAAGATCCTATGGGCTCCACTAATGTGTATAGGTGATATACTAAAATAAACACAAGTACACATTGAAGTAGAAACAAACCAAGTAGCATACTACTATTTTGAGCAAGATTATATATACAAGGTGAATATCCCAAGCTTCCATTAAGTAATATACAAACTAGTATGATACAGTAATGGCCTTTAGGGCATATACATTAACAAGAGCCTACTGCCTATTGCATGCGAGCTCTCTCCAAATCAGTCTTGGGAGACATCTCTTTGGAGAGAGTGAGTTCAAAGATCATGGGTAAGTTCCCACGCTTGGATTCTTCCATACTAAAACTCTTTAGTATGGTGTCAATGTACCTAGATTGGGACAATCCCAATATCTGTTTAGATCTATCTCTATAGATCATAATTCCCAAAATACAGGAGGCATCACCTAGATCTTTCATTGAGAATCTATGTGATAAGAAGAGCTTGACTGAGTGCAGCATAGGAAATCATTTCCTATCAAGAGTATGTCATCCACGTACAATACGAGGAAGACAACCTTACTCTCTGCCATCTTCTTATATATACAAGGTTCATCTACGTTCTTGATGAAGTCAAACTCTTTGACTACAATATCAAAACAGATGTTCCAACTCCGCGATGCCTGCATTAACCCATTGATGGATTTAAGCAGCTTGCACACCTTTTCGCTGCTCCCATTGTCTACGAAGCCCTCTGGCTGAGTCATTTACACGCACTCCTCTAAATCACTATTTAGAAAGGCGGTCTTAACATCCATTTGCCAGATTTCGTAGTCATGGTATGCAGCAATGGCAAGTAAGATCCAGATGGACTTAAGCGTAGCCACTGGAGAAAAGGTTTCGTCATAATCCACACCTGGTCGTTGACGAAAACCCTTTGCAACAAGTCTAGCTTTGAAAGTCTCAACTTTTCCATCTACCCAAGTTTCTTCTTAAAGATCCATTTGCTCCCAATGGGTTTTACCCCTTCAGGAGTAACTTCCAAAGTCCATACTTTGTTGGTGTACATGGATTCCATCTCAGATCGCATTGCATCTAGCCATTTCATAGAGTCACCACTCGTATGGCCTGCTCGAAGCTAGTCGGGTCATCATCTTCCATGATGCAATCCTCGCTCCTACCATCAATGAGAAAATCGTAGCATCTCTCAGGTGGATGAGGAACCCTACTAGATCGGTGGAGAGGCTGGGGTTCGTCGGAAACTACTGAATCCTCTGGTTCTACCAGATCTTTAGTTGTAGTTTATGCTGCTGGAACCTCTTCCAGTTCTACCTCATTGCCACTATCTTGTTTCATAAGAAAACTCTTTTCTAAGAAGGTGGCATGTCGAGAAACAAACACTTTTTGTTACTCGGAGTGGTAGAAGATATACCCTTGTGAATGCTTGGGATATCCAATGAACTTGCACAGAATTGACCTTGCCTCGAGCTTGTCCGGATTTTGTGTTTTCACATATGCCGGACAACCCCATATCTTAACATAATTAAGAGATGGTCTCTTCCCCTTCCATATCTCATATGGAGTGGTAGGCACTGATTTGGTAGGAACCATATTCAATATGTGTATGGTTGTCTCAAGCGCATACCCCAGAAGGAAATAGGCAACTCAGCAGTGCTCATCATAGAGCGCACCATATCTAATAGGGTGCGATTCCTCTGCTCCGATACACCGTTGTGCTGTGGTGTATACGGAGGAGTAAGCTGAGAGAGAATCCCATTCTCTTTTAGATAATCCCGGAACTCATTGCTCAAGTATTCTCCTCCTCGATCGGATCGAAGGATTTTAATACTTTTACCCGTTTAGTTATCTACTTCGTGCTTATATTCTCTGAATTTCTCAAAAGCTTCAGACTTGTGTTTCAACAGGAACACATGTCCGTATCTTGAGAGATCGTCAGTGAATGTATTGAAGTACGAGAAACCATTCCTGGCATGTGTAAACATGGGACCGCATACATCACTATGTATCAGTCCCAAGAGTTCCGCAACTCTTTCTCCGTGTCCACTAAACGGAGTTTTGGTCATTTTTCTTTTGAGACATGAATGGCAGGTTTCATAAGATGATAATTCGAACGTATTCAAATATCTATCTTTATGTAACTTAGCTAGTCGTGTCACATTGATATGACCTAGTCTACAATGCCACAAGAAAGATTCGTTCATTTATGAACTCTTCCTCTTGTATGTGTTTTGTACATTAAGAACTGTAGTTTGATTTAGAACGTATATGCCATTATTTAACGAGCCTAATCCAATCAACTTTTGATCTAGGAAGATGTTCATAACATCATCTTATGCTACAAAATTATATCCTTCTTTACTAAATAAAGAAACTGATATAAGATTGCATATCATGGTCGGAATGTAATAGCATTCATTCATAATCAATGTATTACCTTTTGGTAATACAAGGTGATATTCGCCAACTGCTTTGGCTGCAACATCTGCACTCTTACGGAATAATCACCCTTTCCCAGTTCTCTACCTTTCCTTAGCCCATGTAACATATTACATATATGGGATCCCGATCCGGTATCTAATACCCAGGACGTAGAGTGAACTGAGAAACAGTTCTCGATAATTAATACACCCGAAAAAGATACATCAACATGCTCATTCTTCGTTTGGGTGGCTTAAGAATCCGGATATTTCCCTATTCCCTGCTCGGTCTTATAACGTTTATAAGAAAGAATGGGACCAATGTTCCCCTGCCCAGTATAACAAGCGGGTTCGGTCAATACATCCATATTATTATCTTGATTACAGCCTGACATGGTCGCTACCTGGAGAGAGAGAGAAGAAAACACTTTAGCGTGCACTCTTGCAAGATTAGATTGGTTATTATCTTATCTAATCAGGATGGCTCCCACTGTTTTCATCAAATCTTCCTTCAAACCCTAAAAGGTAAGACTAGCCGGGATTAATTACACCTTACAAGTTCGCCAATCTTTAGGCCAGGCAAGTGTTGGTACTTTGAAAGAGGTTCCCCATGCTTTCGCACGGACCTAATTAAAATAAACCTCGTTTTCCCAGAGATATAACCCCGTTAACACCTTTCTAGACACCTACTTGATCGGCTAATTGTCATGTGTGAAACTGTCCCAGGAGTAACTCTTACTCGCAGTAGGTATCGGGATCCAACTATCTCATAGAAGGTATGCAATCTCATTGCAAATTTCAACACTTGAAATTCCCGATAATACTTTTACCCCTAACGTGCTATGATCTTGACGAAAGCCAAACAACCCATAGTCCGCTAGTCAAGTTCAACCCGTGCATTTCCTGATTGAATTAAACCCACCCGCATGACCCTTGATGAAAGCCAAACAACGCCGTACGAATACCCTAATCCAATCGCATCTCATGCTATAGATAAGTACTAATCAGCTACCATACACTACGCCTTAACGAATGCCAAACTACCGTAGCATGAATACTAAATAATACTTATCTGAAATGACGGAGGGCTACGCAGGTTTTTCTGAAAACCTTTTGCGAAATGAACTTGATATCATTGTAGAAACAAGTGATTTTAAAAAGGGGTGTTTTTTAGGCTTTTGCTAGTTTCGCTAAAGAGGTCACTCCCGGTGAAGGGATCTCAGCTCTTTCCTTATCGAATAAGGTGCAGGATATTTTACAAATACTGCTATGCAAAGCAAGAACTATAGAAGTAATCAAAAACAAAACCGAGTGAGTTGAAGCATCTGCTATTTTCGCTAAAGAGGTCACTTCCGGTGAAGGGATCTCGGCTCTTTCCTTATCGAATTAGGTGCTGGATATTCTACAAGTAATACCGCTATGCAAAGCAAAAACTAGAGCTACCCTTTTTATAAATTTGATTCTACAACATCTTTTAGGTTTCTTTTTCTTTCATTAATCTTATTAATGAATTCCCATCATTTATGCTTCCTAAGCATCACAGAAGAAACGAAAATACAACTTACGCTTATGCCATCCGCATTCGCCTCAATGTTCCGTTATGCACCGTTAGGTTACTTAACTAACGGCATACTGGGACGGGACTAGCGCAGGTGAAAAACATAAGCAACGTCTATTATATATCTCATATATAATAATATCCATTCGTCTTAGAATCTAGAGTGATCACATCACAGAGCAGCAGAAGATAACATATGAAATATTGGATATACTAGGAGGTCCGTGTTTTATTTTAAGCCTATATAAAACACGGATTCCACGGTCGCGAAGAATAGCCAAACCCACATCCCTAGACCCCTATGAGAGCGGCAAGCACCCTACCAATTCTAGGGTTAGGAGACCCGGACTCGACTCCTCGAGTTGATGTCACGACCCGAAGGTACGGAACGTGACCGGCACTTAAATTACGAAACGTCTAAAGGCGTAACGTAATCTAAGCAAGCCGAAGCCCAGAAATCTAAACCATTTAAAAGAAGAAGTGTAGGAAAACAAGTTTAAAAGCAACATCAAATTTTCTCAAAAATTTCGGCAGAGTCTCCTTTGTAAAAACTGGCCCCAAAGGGGTACAAACAAGAATATATACATAAGCAACAATAAAAGGCATCCTCAAGTGGGAGCTAGCTCTTCGCCAATTGGCGGTCACAACTACGCAAGCAATATAATATACAACGCCGAAGGGCGAGGATCAAAACTCAAAGAAAACCATCAAAACCACCAAAAAACCATAATAATACAAGCGCGACTTTAAGGTCGAAAGAATAAACAACTGGTCTTTTAAATCTATCAAGTAATACAAGTCTGGTTGATGGAGCTTACTAGATACAACTGAAATAATATAAAAGTACAATGGCAGTCATGATATAAGTGATCCAACCTACCAAGCAATCACTCTGTATGAAATAGTGTGCAGCAAGCCGCCAAGGAAACCTGTACATCTAAACCTGTAAGAAAAGATTGGCACAACGGGGGTGAGTTGCCAACTGGTGAGTAGAAGACATCTGCGAGTAGAAATCGCATGCACGACGATCTCCTAGGTCATAATAATATACATATGTAACACTAGACATCTAGTAGTGACAGGGTAATAATCTATGCATAAGTGCAATACTCAGTGCATCGTGTCAGTATCACTAAACAGTAATATGTTACATATCTGATGTATGAATGCGTCATGAATGAGAAAATCAACCATGAAATCTGAATAATCTGATATAAGAAAAACATCAATGAGTCTTGTATAATAAAATTGAAACCTCATCAATGAAATCGACAGAAATCCGTGTCAAGCATCGACACAAAATATGTATATCTCAAAATCTCATATCTCTGTATCTCAAATCTCAATATCTCTGTATCTCAAATCTCAATATCTCTGTATCTCGGGCTCCGGCAGTCCGGATCGGCCCATATCATCCAATCTCACGACTACGGTCGGTATCGTCCGGATATCCGCCGCGTCAAAAATAACAACAATAACCGGTCGGTAGTGCTCCCCTGTCGGGCTCAACGCCATCATCTGCGATCTTCTTGCCCCGGGGTACCGCACCGGGTCCACCTTGTACCCACAGACGGTGCATCCCCCTTCTCGATCGGGTATATAATACTGCTCAAGAACCGAGAAAACTCATGTTGGACGGCACACACATCACATCATGAGAAAACCGTGGTTTTTCTTTGAAAATAAAAATAAGTTGTCAAATTGTTGCGGTTTTCCCCAAAATGCAGAAATCTTATAGAAAATCAAAATCCCAAAATCCTGAGTAAATAAATAATAAGTATCGGCATAAGCCCCACAAAACTGTATGATAATATGAATATATAAATGCATGAAGTGTCTGAGTAAGCAATGCAATATCTAGACTAGCACATGAAACAAGCGTACTAAAATATGTTTAAACTACTAATTAGCAGCTATACTAAATGAAGTAGCTTTTCCTAAAGTGTGCGTGACATGGCAATTACCGATGACGATGTGTGTGAGTCGGCAAATAAGTGTACGTGGAACATGCGCATCATCGGTAATGGTGCTGGTGTCCTAACATATGGAATCATAATAGTTTAAGAACATATATATAAACATGCAGTATAATGAGAATAACATGAATATAACAGAGAAGGAGTAATAACCGCAATACAGAAGAATATACATTTCTACCATACAATTCATACCGTTTTGGTGTTTGAAAAAGCACGAATCATGGTTTTTAGAAAAATAAGGGCTACGGTGTTTTTGAGAAAAGAGACATCCTTTGAAAATCTGTAGTATCCCCCAATTGTCTTTTTGAAAAAATATGCTCAAGATTCATTAGTTTTGAAAATATGTATGACTCGAGCCTAAACTAACATCTACCTAACCAACTAAGGGACTAAACTCAAGAACTGGTCGAAAGGTAAGAAGAATCCACCTAAAGTCCGAGTCAATATTTCTAGTAGTCGGCGATCCAGCCTCAATAGCGTCACGTACAAAGTACGACTTCCTCAAGTCAAGAGTGCGGATCAATTATCCCATCAATACCTCGTACGGTAAAATCCATCGTACGGCATCCCAAAATCGGGGCACGAGTCAACTATCATATTTACATCATCATTCATTTGGGTATCTTCATCAATCAATATCACAATCTAGGTACTATTCTAAAGTCTCGTATATTCTGATGTCATCAACACATATCATCATATATGAATCACATCGCCCAAACGATCCATTATAAATATCATACCATGTCTCATATCACATCACGATCATATGTCAAATTTCTCACGGCATCACGCCCGATCATATCGACCCATCTCCCAGTATCATATAATATCCTCATATCACGCGTATATATATATATATATGTATATATATATATATATAGAGAGAGAGAGAGAGAAACCTACACATATTCATACACACACACACATACCTCCAAGTCAAGTGTGTGTGTGCGTGTGTGTGTGTCTACATGAAACCTATGAATTGATGGTAATCATCCTCTGGTTAAATCTTTCTAAATCAACATAATCCTACTTAAGTTCTTCAATAGTACCCAACTCGCCAAAATCCAAGGTCACGTCCGACTCAAAATAATAATACGCAATAACCTTACGCTACGTTTGCGGGGGTGCTATACGTCATCCACCCGACTTCCTCCATAGATATACATCTACTCACCCGGTCCTTACTTGCCAAAGTCGATGCCGCCATCCTCTGCTTCATCATTCGATGTCTACGTGAGAGGTACCTATATGCCAACATATATAATATCGTATACCGAAATCGCGGACAAAACCAAAACGGCACACGAAACGCGCATAGGTTAAAACCTATGACCCACTCATGCAAAAGAACCAAATAACCCTCGACATCGGCATAGAAACGCCGATTGATTAAGAAAAACCCAAACGTATCAATCGTGGTTTCACAAATCACTAACTATAATATGAAATAGATTGTAACTCATCAAAACCTCAAAATAATTCAAATCGATTTATTTCCGAAAACCTAGAAAGCCTCAAATAACCGTTTTAGTTCAAAACTTGGCATTTAAACAAAACTAGTGGCCACAATAATCACTAAATATCATAACTAGATATTACAAACCATTTCTATAATTTAATATCATCAAATTTCATTAAACCCAAAATTCTAGTTTGCAAAATTATCTAATTTTAACAATTTCAAAGTAACAATGCACAAAACAACAAATATAAAGTGTTAAACTATAATTTATAATGTTAATGATGTGTTGGGTTATGGGAGCGCCCCGGCCATTCAACCGTGGCCAAATGGGGAACAAAAATTTTCTAAAACCCGGCACTACCATTACCCGATTTCCAAGATCGAAACCATTAACCTTAAAACTAGAAAGCAAACAAAAGGAGATAGAAATGGTTATACCTAATTATCCAAGTCCTTCGGGTCTTCAACCAATTCCAAGCTCTAAATGATGCGGATCGACTTTGGTCGCCGGTCTTCCTTCATCTCCGATGATCCACCCGAGAGAAACGACGCAAGCTCCAGGTTCGCCAAGCGGACCAACCGACAATCTAGGATTGCTAGTAGTAGAGAGTGGGGGGTGTAGGATAGTCTCACCATAATTTTTCTCTCAAACTTTAATGCTCTTTAAGCATCCATGGAAGATGTGGAGGTGATGAAAGCAAGAATGGCATGAGCTAAATGGTTAAGTATTTTTGTCTGTATCATAAAATGAAAGTGAGAGAGTGTTCTCCACAAATGAACAAACTCCCATCATCCACCAAAAGTGGCCGGCCCCTCTCTCCTCTCTCCAAATAATAATGCACCCCAAAAAACTTTTTCATTTAGCAATAAACAAATAACAACCCATGCCAATCACTACATGCTCAAGCCATGCTTTGACTCAAGTCCATACCCATGCCATGACACCTTTTCCATCTTATTTTAAACATGTGATTTTATAAAGAAAATCAATAATGAGGTGGCATCTTCTAGAAGCCATTCCGTTTAAATACGGAATGCTTCCCGGTACATGTATCGAAATACACATACGCGTATTCGTACGAAAATACGAATAGCCAAAGAGAGGAAAAATAAATAGTGAGCGATAATACTAGAATACATATATATAAATACATATGTAAATTATTAAATCAAAACTTGATTTAACAATCTGGCTTAATCCTAAGCCACCAGTATTATCAGCCGTCCGATTAAAGTCTACGCAGCCTGTGCACATATTCAATCGGACACCTGTATGTACCAACATACAGCAACTACACCATATTGCCTGAGCCGTGAAAACCCTCTGTGTGGGACTCTAAAGACCCGTCAATACGCTGGCAGTGGATTTAACCACAAGCACGTCAGCGGCACTAGCTGCACGTAACGGCTACCCAGGTATTGAGCCAAAGGAAGGCCGACGAGCAAACCCATCCAAACCCCTACTGAGCCTATCAGTGACAATATCCGTACAGTCCGGTCTGTTCGTCTAAGAGTATCGCATATCGGGTCTAGGGGGTGGATAAAGTCAGACCCCTAACAACGCGATAAATCGTGTCGGTATGAAACCCATCACTACTCGAGAAACTATCGATCTTAGATCGGTAATTCTCACATACCCCGGCCGAGGATTTCAAGTGATGGCCACCCGTGCACTGCGCGACATCAACCCCCAATACCGGGAGAGACGAATCCCCGACGATCTGCTCACTGCCTCCATGTGTCTCGGGACTGTACCCAACTAAAACCTGTTCGCACGACTCCTTTGAGCCGTGGTAAGGTAGTAATCAAAGCACAGTGGGAACTCACACGAGACAAATAAGGATCTCAGGTCGACACACTAACCTGTACACATGTCACCAGGGAACTGCTATCTGACTATAGGTATAATACCAACTAGCATGTTCCCGGCGAGTCCGTCCAGTGTACTCAAACCCAATGAGCACATGTATACTATCTTAGGTGAACAACTGACACCAATGGCTTGTGAGACCGGCCACCGCCCCTCGTCAGGGTCTAGATAAGTTTACACCGGTTTACACTGGAGTATCGATGCCCAGTCTCGATACTCTCACGACTAGGGACATTTAAGGATGTGCTTATAGACCCCAGCTCCCACGTATGTGATCGCCATCACAATGCTGGCAGTCAAGTAAGAATCTTATGGGCTATATCAACATATGATGATAAAGACAAACCAAATAGCATATTATCATCTCGAGTAAGACTGTTTTATCGGTATAGGTCCTCGCTCAATCATCATGATCACATACCTGCGACTATGATAATTGCCTTGAGGGCACTATAGCCAACATGATGTGATGAAAACCCTAATTAGATTTTAATCTCAACTATTTAATCAATTTCTAAAAACCTAGTTTGCAAAATAGCATAATTATCACAATTTTAAGTAAAAATTAGCAAATTAGTAACTAGATTAGGTTTTGCATTGCATTAACATGTTAATCTACCCATTAAAACCATGAATAACTGATAAAAATCGTCACTTGATCAAAAACCCTAATCTTGAATTTTCAAATTTGAAATTGGAACCAATTAACTAGCTAATTAAATTGATTTAAAGTAGTTTATCAATAATTAAACACTTGGGTTAGGATTATACCTCCACGCACATGAGATCAACATGCAACCTAGCCTCCAAAATGCTAACTTTGCTCAAAGATCCTTGCTTGTTATCGCAATACACAGGTATCGGATCAACAATGGATGGAACTACCTGAAGTTCAGCTATGAACTTCTTCATCCAGACTGCCACTTTTGCGGCATTGCTTGCAGCAATGTATTCTGCCTCCATCGTCGAGTCTGCGACGGTATCCTGTTTGGAACTCTTCCGACATACCGCCCCTCCGTTGAGGGTAAACACAAAACCCGAGACATATTTGCTGTCATTCTTGTCACTCTGGAAGCTTGAGTCGGTAAAGGACTCGACCCTGAAGTCTCCATTACCGTAAATCAGGAACATCTCCTTAGTCCTTCTCAGGTACTTGAGAATGTTCTTTACTTCTGTCCAGTGGTTCTCACCTGGGTCGGACCGATACCGGCTCACCACACTTACCGCGTAAGCTACATCTGGTCTTGTACATAGCATCGCATACATTATAGATCTTACCATTGAAGCGTAGGGTATAGTGCTCATGCGAACCCTCTCTTCGTCAGTCTTGGGAGACATCTCCTTGGAGAGGGTGATTCCGTGCAATGCGGGTATGTTACCGCTCTTAGAATCTTCCATACTAAATCTCTTTAGCACGGTCTCTATGTACCTGGACTGTGAAAGTCCCAGTAATTTCTTGGATCTATCTCTGTAGATCTTGATCCCCAGAATGTATGAGGCATCACCTAGGTCTTTCATGGAGAACCTTTGTGATAGGAATAGCTTGACCGGTTGTAGCATAGGAATATCATTTTCTATCAAAAGAATGCCGTCTATGTACAAGACTAGGAACACGACAGTTCGTCCTACAATCTTCTTATATATGCAAGGCTCATCTTCGTTCTTAATGAAGTCAAAGTCCTTGACTGTCTCATCAAAACAGATGTTCCAGCTACACGATGCTTGCTTCAATCCATAATTTGATTTAAGCAGCTTGCACACTTTTCCACTGCTCCCACTGTCTACAAAACCTTCTGGATGATCCTTATAAACGCACTCTTCTAAGCTCCTGTTTAGAAAAGCCGTTTTTACGTCCATCTGCCAAATCTCATAGTCATGGAAGGCAGCAATGGCAAGCAGGATCCTAATGGATTTGAGCATAGCCACTGGAGAAAAGGTTTCGTCATAGTCCACTCCTGGTCTTTGACGAAAACCTTTTGCAACGAGTCTAGCCTTATAGGTTTCTACCTGTCCATCTACACCAAGTTTCTTCTTGTAGATCCATTTGCATCCAATGGGTTTTACCCCAGGTGGAGCAACTTCCAGGGTCCACACTTTATTGGTGTACATGGACTCCATTTCAGATTGCATAGCATCCAGCCACTTATCAGAGTCCCTACTGATAATGGCCTGCCTGAAACTAGTAGGATCATCTTCTTCCAAGATGCAATCCTCTCAATCCCCATCTATGAGAAAACCGTAGTATCTCTCGGGCGGATGAGAAATCCTACTAGATCTTCGGACTGGCTGAGGTTCGTCCGGGGTTATTGAATCTTGAGGTTCTACCAAATCTTCAGTTTCAGTTTGTGGTCGCTGAATTTCTTCCAGTTCTACTGAACGCCCACTTGTTTCTTTTGTAAGAAATTGCCACTCTAAAATGGTGGCGTGGCGAGATATAAACACCTTCTGTTCCTTAGTGTGGTAGAACAGATATCCTATTGAATTTTTAGGTTATCCTACAAACTTGCATAAAACTGAACGTGCCTCTAATTTGTCCGGATTTTGTACTTTTGCATAGGCCGGACAACCCAATATCTTAATACGTTTAAGATACGGCCTTTTGCCATTCCATATCTCGAATGGTGTCTTAGGCACGGATTTGGACGGAACATCATTCAATAGATATGCTGCTGTCAAAAGTGCATGTCCCCAAAATGAAAGAGGCAACTCAGCACTACTCATCATTGAGCGAACCATATCCAATAGGGTATGATTCCATTCTATTTTAGGTAATCTTGGAATTCCGTGCTTAAGTACTCCCCTCCTCTGTCAGATCGGAGGATCTTAATACTTTTGCCAGTCGGGTTCTCTACCTCGTTTCTATATTCTTTGAATTTCTCAAAAGCTTCAGATTTGTGTTTCATAAGATACACATACCCGAATCTAGAGAGATCGTCAGTGAATGTGATGAAGTATGAGAACCCACCCCTTGCATGTATAGACATCGGACCACAGACATCACTGTGTATGAGCCCCAAGAGCTCTGTTGCTCTCTCTCCATGCCCGGTGAATGGAAATTTGGTCATATTTCCTTTGAGACAAGATTGACAGGTTTCATAAGATAAAAATTCGAACGTATCTAAGAGTCCATCTTTATGCAACTTGCTCAGTCTTTTCTCTCCGATATGACCAAGTCTACAATACCACAAGTAGGATTCGTTCATATCTGAACTCTTCCTCTTGTGTGTGTTTTGTATATTGAGAACTGTATTCTGATTTAGATATACCATTACACAGTGTACCTTTTGCAACCAATACCTTATGAAGGTAGATGTTCATGATATTTCTATCAAGAACAAAATTATATCCATCTTTATCAAGTAAAGAAACTGATATTATGTTGCATAACATGGAAGGTACATAGTAGCAATTGTTCAAAATCATAGTATTGCTATTTGGCAACACTAGGTGATATTCACCAACGGCCGCGGCATTAACTTGTGCTTCGTTCCCTACTCTGAGGGACATATCACCAGGTGCAACTATCCTACTTTTTCTCAGTCCCTACAATAAATTAAAGATATGAGATCCTGATCCAGTATCGAGTACCCAGGAGGAAGGACTGACCGAATAACAGTTCTCAATAACAAGAACACCTGAAGAAGATGCAATATTATGTTTCTTCTTCGATGGGTTTATCAAGGAATTTAAACATTCCACTTTCCCTTGCTCATACTTATGACAGTTGTCGTAAGTTAGAGCCGAACAGACGTTCCCCAGCCCCGAATAAGAATTCGGATAGGTCAAGTGATACATTTTATTATCTTGATTAGGGCATGAAATGGTTGCTACCTGGAGTGAGAGGGAAAACACTCAGCGTGCGCTCTTGCAAGATTAGATTGGTTATTTAATCTAACCAGGATGGCTCCCACTGTTTCCTCAAATTCTTCTTCAAACCCTTAAAGAAGAACTAGTCAGGATTAATCGCACGTCACAATATTTGCTTAACCTTTCAGCCAGGCTGGTGTTGGTAATTCGAGGGAGGTTTTCCAACACTTTCGCGAAGTTCCTTAATTACATAACCTCTTTTCCAAGGAGGCGTAGCCCCGCTAACACCGTTCTAGACACCTACTTGGTTTATAGCATTGATTGTTATGTGAAACAATCTCCCAAAAGTAATCCTACTCATCAGTGAGATCGGGATCCAACTATCATTGTGTGATGCACTAGATGGAATCCACTCTAGTCACCACACTCCAGAAGGTATGCTAAATCTGCAAGTTTCCTGTATATTTGAAACTCCCGATGTGGTTTTTGCCCCTAGGACCCAAGTGACCTTGACTGAGCCAACATATCAAAGGATCCTAGTCAAGTTCAACCCGTCATTATCTTGATTGCATTAGAACCACCTGTACGAGTCCTTGACTGAGCCAAAATGGCTGCACGACTGTCCTAACCAATCGCATTACATGCTACAGAAAAATATTACATAGCTACCGAACACTACGCCTCGACTGAGCACGAAATACGTAGCACGAATACTAAGCAATACCAATCCGAAATGACGGAAGGCTACGGCTGGGTTTTTGGCGAAAAAATCCGTTAACGTAATGAACTTGATTTCGTTGAAGGAACCTGAATAGTTTTGTAAAAATATAGTGGCGAAAACTTTTGCTAAAGAGGTCACTCCCTGTGAAGGGATCTCGGCTCTTTCCTCGTTGAATGAGGTGCAGGATATTCCAAACTGAATACCACGATGAAAATAAAAAATAATCGACTATAGTGAAGTTATTACCCTGACGCAAACTTTCACTTAAGGGGTCACTCCCGGTGAAGGGATCTCGGTACTTGCCTCGTCGAATGAGGTGCTGGGTATTCCAAACTGAATACCACGATGCAAAGAAAAAGAGAGCGTCTGTAATGTCAGTTTTTAAAGCTTGGTTCCAACAACATCTTTTTAGGTTTATTATCTTGCATTAATCAAAATTAATGTAGTCCCATTAATTTGTAACCTATCACACCAGAAAAGAACGAAAATAAAATGTACGTATATTCCATCCGCATTCGCCACGGGGCCCCGTCAACACGCCTTAGGTTACTTAACTAACGACAGAGCGGAGGCTGGACTAGCGCGGGTGTAAAACATTTACAACATCTACTAGTATATATATAAGTATATATAACATTCGTCCCAGGCATGATAATAAACAACATCACAGATAACAATACAGAATGGTGGATTATCTTGGAGCCCCGGGTTTCATTTGAGCCGCAAATAAAACCCGACGTTCCCGGTCGTGTGGATAGCCTGTGCAATGAAAACATGTACCCCCTACGAGTGCGGTGAATGTTGGAGATAGTGCCCTCAGAGTCAATTATTGGATCACAGGCACGTGATTGCAATGATTAAGGGAGGACCTATCCCGGTAGGACAGTCCTACTCGAAATGATAGTATGCTATCTGGTTTATCTTTATCATCGTGTACTGCTTTAGGTGACCTGACAGGTCGCTATTACACGTTGATAGAGCCCCTAGGATTCTTGCTTGACTGCCAGCAGTATGAGGGCGATCATATACGTGGGAGCTGGTAGTCTATAAGCAAATCCTTAAAAGGTCCCTAGTCGTGGGAGTTTTGAGACAGGGCATCGATACTCCAGTGTAGACTAGTGTATACAGTCGAGACCCCGACGAGGGGCGGTGGCCGGTCTCACAAGCCACTGGTGTCAATTGGTTCACCTAAGATGTATACAGGTGCTCATTGGGTTATGAGTACACCGGACAGGACTCGCCGGGAACATGCTAGTTGGTATTATACCTGACGTCAGATAGCAGTTCCCGGGTGACATGTGTACAGGTTAGTTCATCGACCTGGGGATCGTCATTTGTCTCGTGTGAGTTCCCACTGTACTTTGATTACTACCCTACCACGCTCAAAGGAGACGTGCAAACAGGTTTTAGTTGGGTACAGTCCCGAGCCACATGGAGGCAGTGAGCGGATCTTCGGGGGTTCGTCTCTCTCGGTATTGGGGGTGAGGTCGCGCTGTGTCTAGGAGAGCCAGAACATGAAAAGTCCTTGGCCAAGGCAGGAGATTTACTGGTAGGTATTCCAGTAGTATCTCAGGGTGTTCTGGGCTGATCTCTGACACGACTTGTAACGCTTTTGGGGGTCTGACTTTTACCAACCCCTTAGGACCGCCATGCGATGCTCATAGACGAACGGACCGGATTGTAAGGATATTGTCACTGACAGGCTCAGTAGGGTGTCAGGCTGAGTTCGCTCACAGACGTCCCTTTCGGTCAATAGCTAGTAGCCCGTCACGTATGGCTAATACCTCTGACGTGCTAGTGGTTAAATCCACAGCCATAGTATTGACGAGTCTTTAGAGTCCCCCACATTCAGTTGCTCAAGTTTTCGGGCGAAACGCTGTAGAGGCCGTATGGAGATATGGCAGGGTTCGATCAGATACGTGTGGTATTGCACGGATCAGGATCGAACGGATATTACTAGCCGGCTTTGGTTTAAGCCGGATCCTAGTATAGTACAGTGTAGATTTTGTCTCATTGCATTTGTATTTCGGTCGGAATACAAATGCGGGTGTGTATACACAGTATCGGGGTTTTCCTGTAATTTATTACGGGACCAGTTTTCTGGAGTTGCCAGTTTACTTTCCGTTTCGGCCATATTTCTTTGTATCTTTCATTGGCCGAAGATTGGTGGAGGAGGGCTTATTTGCATTTGTGCAAATAAGCATTTGTGGAAGGTGTTCTTTGCATTTTCTTGTGTCATGATGGTTGCACCATCATTTGACTTGTTCACTTCATGATGGTGCATCATTGCATGACTTTTGATTGTTATGATGATAGTTGGAGTGTGAGGTTGGTTTTGTGATCATTGTTGATTATCACCATTCTCTTGCATTATTCTTATTGCTTATCTCTTGGGATTATTACACACTCACTCCCTCTCTCATTCTCTCCTCTCCCTTTACCATTTTGTGGCCGGCCAAGCTTGGAAAGGGGGGGCTGTCCCATTTTTGGAGAGAGGATTTGGTATCTCATTTGCTTGGAAAAATGATATAGCCATCACAAATGTTCACTTCATTTTATACCTCCACCATATGGCAACATCCATGAACCCCAAAATGAGACATAAGTTCTACACACATTCTACAGCAAACCTTGGGCATGTCGGCTCGCCAACTTCGTGCCCGAATTGCCTCGGTATAGAGGTGGGAGCCCGTAAAAGAAGCAGACGACGTGGTGCCCTTCCGGCGAGGAGGTGGAGACCGGACATTCCACGGGAGATCGGGACGACGGCGAGAAGACCGGAGGACACGGATCGCTCGGTATATCTCTCCATCTTGTAGTTAGCTAGGACTAGCTAATGGCACGATCCAGGTTATAGTGCGCGGTGGTGCCGGTTTGAAAAATTAAAGTTAACCATTGCTTCCGCATTTGGCCTCGGGATAGAGGCCGGGGCGCCTCCGTGCACTTACAGTGGTATCAGAGACTCGCCATTAACATAGTCTAGCTTTGTCTAATGTGTTTCACATTTCCGATCGAACAATTTTCCAAAAACCGTATTTTTCTTCACATCAGTTTCTGTCGAAATTTTTTGAAGTCCAAAAATTTTTCAGGTTGTTTCAGAATGATGTGTAGGACATTCTAAGAGTTCTGTGAAAATTTGGGCTCGTGAACAGTCCAAACCACCGCGGAACCGCGGCCAAACCCATGCTTCGGCCGCGGTTCCACCGCGACTTGAACTGTTCAGTCCCCCAAAATTCTACAGAATGCTCCTGAGTGGAAAATAGGTTTTCTGAAATGTTATTTTTTGGGCCCAGATTTCTTTAAGTGCTACAGTAAAGCTTGGGTCCCACTTGATAAAATTTAATCAATCGGATATTTTAAACACATTAGTTCACAGTATTTACATTATATCTGCGACCGTGAATGTCACTTGATCGGTAAATCCTGTCTAGCTGCTATAGCCCGGTTAGACGGATTTGCGAACGTGACTTTCACGTTGATGTTCTGTGTATTGCTGTGATGTTGCGGATTGGTCGTGGGGGATAGCCTGGTTGCAGTGGTAGTCCAGTTTTGTTGTATTATGTACATTTGATATTGCGGGGCGAGCGTCCGACATGTGGACTGCCGTCACTGCCTGTTTGTATTATTTTGGGGCACGACCAGGTTGCGGTCGATATACCCGTTGTATGTATATTTTACTTTCTGTACTAGGATTATCCCGCGGAGGGGTGCACGGACAGCCGGATTCTAGAGGGCAACGACCCCGCATCTCATGGCATTGAGACGGAAGGGGCTTTACTTTAGAATTGGCGGGCTATTCGCCGCACTCGTAGGGGGTACAGGTTGACCCAGGAGGGGTGTCCAAGTTGCCGGATTCCGTGAAGTGCCGGGTGGTCCATTCACGTCGCTGAAGGGGGCTGCCTCGCTTCAGGTTTTGGCGGGTAACTTGCCGCGCCCGTAGGGGCTTAGGATTTCATTGCACAGGCTATCCACATGACCAGGGGAACGTCGGGTTTCAGTAGTGGCTCTGTGAAACCCGGGGATCCCAGATATCTGTATTGTTCTGTGATGCTGTACATTTCTGTGATGTTGCATTTTATCACGCCTTGAGCGAAATATTATATATTGGTATATATATATATATTAGTAGATGTTGTATATGTTTTGCATCCGCGCTAGTCCAGTCCCCGCTCTGTCGTTAGTTAGATAACCTAACGGGCAATGACGGGACCAAGTGGCGAATGCGGATGGCATATACGTACATCAGTATATTTTCATTCTTTATGGTGTGATCAATTGATGGGACTGCATTGATTCGGATCAATGCAAGTTAAAAACAAACCTAATCTGATGTTGTTGGAACACTTTTCAAAAAGCTGTTATTGCAAGGACGTTTACTTTTGTTTTGCACCGTGGTATTCAGTTGGAATATCCTGCTCCTCAGTCGACGAGGCAAGGGCCGAGATCCCTTCTCCGGGAGTGACCCCTTGGACAAAAAGTTTGCGTCAGGGCAATAACTTCACTATAGCCGATTACTTTTGCTTTGCATCGTGGTATTCAGTTGGAATATCCTGCACCTCATTCTACGGGGAAAGAGCCGAGATCCCTTCACCGGGAGTGACCTCTTTAGCAAAGGTTTTTGTTACTATATTTTTATAAAAGCTATCCGGTTCCTTCAACGATATCAAGTTCATTATGTTAAAGGTTTTCGCCAGAAACCATTCGTATCCCTCCGTCGTTTCAGACGGGTAGCACGTAGTATTCATGCTATGTTTGTTGGCCTTCGTCAAGGCATAGTGTATGGTAGCTGCTTGTTACCTTTCTGCTGCATAGATAGATGCGTTGGTTTGGGACAGTCGTATAGCTTTGTTGGCCTTCGTCAAGGGCTTGTACGGGTGGGTTCAAATCAACCTGGACAATGACGGGTAGAACTTGACATGTGACTTATGATTTGTTGGCCTTCGTCAAGGTCATAAGAGCATGGGGCAAAAAATCCACATCGGGAGTTTCAAAAGAACTGAAACTTGCCAGATATGTGCATACCTTCTGGAGTGTGATAGCGTGAGCGGATTCCGTCACGTTATCATGCGATAATAGTTGGATCCCGATTCCCACTGAAGAGTTAGTTTACTCCTCGGGTGACCCCGACTAATTCTTCTTTCAGGTTTGGAGAAGAATTTGAGGTTACAGTGGGAGGTTTCCTGATTAGATAAATTGGTAACCATTCTGATCTAGGTTAGAGTGCACGCTAAGTGTTTCTTTTCTCTCTCTCTTTGGCAGCGACCATTGACCCGACCCTAAGACTATGACTCAGTGACCAAGTTGACCGAACCTTCTTAACACTGGCTTTTGGATTGTCAAAGTTGCAAACCTCATTGCCACTCCTACTTTTACCCTTTTCTTCAGGACACCCCGTATTACTACGAACGTCCACTTCCATTGGACAAAACCATCCTATGGTTAGATACGAACTCGAAAGAATTTATTCGAGGATGGTTTCAGGTTCTGGAGAAAACGGATAGGACTATTCAGTTGTCTTTTCTTTTTACCTTCTCTCAGGTTGCGAGTACTCCTTGGTTTAGGAGATAGTACACCTATTACGCAAATTGGATAGTCTTCTTCCAAACCTTAGGCTGGTGCCGAACGGTGGGGAATGAAGAAAACCAATTAGCATAACAATGGTGTGCAGAAGGTATTAAGTTAAGACAAAGCAAGGGATTAGTAAGAGGGCAAAGTAAATTGCGACTGCTATTCACGACCAAACCAAGTATTTCTTCGCCAATCCTAAATCACCTTTGTATTTCTCCAGGACACTCCGTATCACTACGAAGATCCACAGTTTATTGGATACTCCATTGTATGGTTATATACGAACTCGAAAGGAACTTGTTCCAGTACGGGGATGGATTCTGGTTCAGGAGAAATAGAAATAAGGTTAATTCGGTTGTCTTTTATCTTCACCTTCTCTCGCATTGCGAGTGCTCCTAGGATTAGGACAGTACACCCATTATGCTTATTGCATAGTCTTCTTCCAAACCATAGGCTGGTGCCGAACGGTAGGGAAGGAAGAAAACCATTTGGCCTAAAGGGGTGTACAGAAGGTAATGACTAAATACATACGAAGGGATTTGGAGAGGTGGCAAAGAGATATACGGTTACAGTTATGAATCTGGAAAATAGAAGAGGCATTACTAGGAATACCAGGATACCCCATCGAAACATTTCAATGTTTCAGTTTCACTGTGTACTATTAAAAGAAAACCGATTTCCCAATTAGACACTTTCTCCAGGGTATGTATTTACCAGGTATGATTCTCACATCTGTATGGTTTTACAGATGATGAGTGGGAGTAAGTTATTGGGAATTAGGTGATCATCCTCATTATATCGGGATTCGTTGTAATCAGTGATGTTTGAGGAAATCACCTGAGCTGTTTGCCGGTCGGCAAATATTTGGTTTTGAATATCCGCTGTCATGCACCAATTTCAAATTGATATATTTATACGTCTATTTTCATAGAGTGAGATATACCTTTTTGAAATTATGTCTATGACATTTACCTATATCAGTAGATGGTTAGGTAAAAAGCATTGAACAACGGTGTAATTCTTCTTAACCATATGTACAGTTTTCAACCTACGACACACAGTGAATGAGTTATCAGACTCAAGGGACTTATACAGAGTATTGTATGTTGTCCAGGGTCCATCAGGACAGAGGGGTTGGTCCTCGTACTATATTCGGTTTACTTATGACTTCTCTAGTTTTTAGACAGGTGTTTCGTGGAAACACATGGTCCGAATTTTAAGAAGTTACAGGTATTTGAATAAAGTAGAGAACCAGGTATTGCAAGTATCGGGAGTCTTCAAACTGATCGAAGATGTAGATACTTGTGTATGGTATTCAGTTGATAGTAATGATTAAGAGAACTTGCTTCTCTTTCAGGTTACTCATAAATGGAAGCATTCCTAAGTTGAGTAGCGCTGATCGGCCTCCTTCCATTTAGTAGATATGCGCTGGAGACAGTTGCATGATTTGAATCTGGTTCAATTAAATCAGTGCCTCTGGTTCTATATTGGATATAGAACAGTTCATATCTTAACATTGTTGAGGTACGGGGAGTTGTCCGTCTTATGATTAAAACCAGACTCTGGATAACTCAAGGCACGTTTCTGTAATGGCTGTTTGTGGGTTGACCCAGGTTATGACGAGGGTTGACTTTCTACCATCTGGAAGATCAATAGTGATATTGTTCTAGACTCGCCACAGTTTTAATAAAAATGGATTTTTTTCAGAAAGCAGTAGTGGGAGTATGGTAGAACTGGAAGTGATTCCAAAACCGCAAATGATTACTGAAGATTTGATAAGGAACCTAAAGATTCAATCTGGATTGACATTCCATTGGCCACTCCGCAGATAAGGTGAGTAACTTCAGGCACCCGAGGGGTACTCCGGTAGCCTCAAGGACGGTGACAGGGAGGTTCTTGTTTACCCAGATTTGACATTACTGTTGTTCCAGACTGTGAGACCCGGTAGGAGGATGAGTATAGCGTCGTTCTAAACTTGCATTAGAAGTGTACGTTTATATGACTCTGCCAGAGGGTTGTCGTAGTCAGTGGAAGCAGCGGAAGCATTGGTGGACAGGTGGCTTATGTCTATTTATAGACTAAAGCACATATAGCGGAGATAGATCATCTATTTCTGATGTGACAGTCATAGGTTTGACATCATCAGAATAGGGGATGGATCTGTTGAGAAGGTAGTAGGGTGTGTTGTCATGGTATTTGAATGGCATACACAGAGTAGGAAGTGATATTCCTATACTAAAATCGGTTATACTTTGGTTGTCACACAGTGGTTTCTCCACATAGGACTTGGGCATTATATCAGACATGCTGGTTACTAGATCTATGGTATTAGATCTAGATTTGGGTGGTTTCCCAATCAGGGTACTTAGACAGCATTCTAAGAGTATTTAGAATGGAGGACTCCAGGCATGGTGGTGTACCTGCAGGTGATGGAGTCACCCTCTCTAAAGGTGTCTTACAGACTAAAGGGGAGAGGGATGTGCATGATTGGCAGATCACTTGCTCAGGCAATTGATTCAATCATGAGATGTCAAGTACCACACCAGATGTTGTTCTTGCACTAGATGCAATAAGTTGATATTGATCCAATCCTGGAGAAACAGTCGGAAGCAGTTGTAGAACATAAATGGATGTTCTAGGGATATGATAACGACAGCCTCTTTTGGGAGACAGTTATCATTCCAGGCTTCCAAGATGACCTGGACGACAAGGAGGTTGTTAGAGTTATAGTTTTCCCTCTGACGAGGGGCAGTATTTTGGACAGGTGGTCCAATGCAATACTGAGGGAGGCATGGCGCAGGATACTGATTAAGTTCAGTTGACGATACAGTCTAAGAAGTTTGGATTTGGAGTTCATTTATGAGCTAGGTCCCATCAGACATCCAGACACATTCTAAGACAGGTATTGCTCATTTCAGGAGATGGCCTTCTCCGCGAACATGAGATATAAAGAGACATAAAAAAAACATCAAAGCGGATCCACTCACTGAGGCTATTCCTCGAACGCAATAGTTTCGCAAACGTGGTTTGTGAGACTGACTAGTAGAGGAGTTGGGTGTTCAGTATCACACGGGCTGTGAGTATGCGACATCGCAATAATTAGCCTTGAGTGCAAGTGGGAGATTGTTGGAGATAGTGCCCTCAGAGTCAATTATTGGATCACAGGCACGTGATTGCAATGATTGAGGGAGGACCTATCCCGGTAGGACAGTCTTACTCAAAATGATAGTATGCTATCTGGTTTATCTTTATCATCGTGTACTGCTTTAGGTGACCTGACAGGTCGCTATTACACGTTGATAGAGCCCCTAGGATTCTTGTTTGACTGCCAGCAGTATGAGGGCGATCATATACGTGGGAGCTGGTAGTCTATAAGCAAATCCTTAAAAGGTCCCTAGTCGTGGGAGTTTCGAGACAGGGCATCGATACTCCAGTGTAGACTAGTGTATACAGTCGAGACCCCGACGAAGGGCGGTTGCCGGTCTCACAAGCCACTGGTGTCAATTGGTTCACCTAAGATGTATACAGGTTCTCATTGGGTTATGAGTACACCGGACAGGACTCGCCGGGAACATGATAGTTGGTTTTATACCGGACGTCAGATAGCAGTTCCCGGATGACATGTGTACAGGTTAGTTCATCGACCTGGGGATCGTCATTTGTCTCGTATGAGTTCCCTCTGTACTTTGATTACTACCCTACCACGCTCAAAGGAGACGTGCAAACAGGTTTTAGTTGGGTACAGTCCCGAGCCACATGGAGGCAGTGAGCGGATCTTCGGGGGTTCGTCTCTCCCGGTATTATGGGTGAGGTCGCGCTGTGTCTAGGAGAGCCAGAACATGAAAAGTCCTTGGCCAAGGCAGGAGATTTACTGGTAGGTATTCTAGTAATATCTCAGGGTGTTCTGGGCTGATCTCTGACACGACTTGTACCGCTTTTGGGGGTCTGACTTTTACCAACCCCTAGGCCCGCCATGCGATGCTCATAGACGAACGGACCGGACTTTACAGATATTGTCACTGACAGGCTCAGTAGGGTGTCAGGCTGAGTTCGCTCACAGACGTCCCTTTCGGTCAATAGCTGGTAGCCCGTCACGTATGGCTAATACCTCTGACGTGCTAGTGGTTAAATCCACAGCCATACTATTGACGAGTCTTTAGAGTCCCCCACATTCAGTTGCTCAAGTTTTCGGGCGAAACGCTGTAGAGGCCGTATGGAGATATGGCAGGGTTCGATCAGATACGTGCGGTATTGCACGGATCAAGATCGAATGGATATTACTAGCCGGCATTGGTTTAAGCCGGATCCTAGTATAGTACAGTGTAGATTTTGTCTCATTGCATTTGTATTTCGGTCGGAATACAAATGCGGGTGTGTATACACAGTATCGGGTTTTTCCTGTAATTTATTACGGGACCAGTTTTCTGGAGTTGCCAGTTTGCTTTCCGTTTCGGCCATATTTCTTTGTATCTTTCATTGGCCGAAGATTGGTGGAGGAGGGCTTATTTGCATTTGTGCAAATAAGCATTTGTGGAGGGTGTTCTTTGCATTTTCTTGTGTCATGATGGTTGCACCATCATTTGACTTGTTCACTTCATGATGGTGCATCATTGCATGACTTTTGGTTGTTATGATGATAGTTGGATTGTGAGGTTGGTTTTGTGATCATTGTTGATTATCACCATTCTCTTGCATTATTCTTATGGCTTATCTCTTGGGATTATTACACACTCACTCCCTCTCTCATTCTCTCCTCTCCCTTCACCATTTTGTGGCCGGCCAAGCTTGGAAAGGGGGGGCTATCCCATTTTTGGAGAGAGGATTTGGTATCTCATTTGCTTGGAAAAATGATATAGCCATCACAAATGTTCACTTCATCTTATACCTCCACCATATGGCAACATCTATGAACCCCAAAATGAGACATAAGTTCTACACACATTCTACAGCAAACCTTGGGCATGTCGGCTCGCCAACTTCATGCCCGAGTTACCTCGGTATAGAGGTGGGAGCCCGTAAAAGAAGCAGGCGACGTGGTGCCCTTCCGGCGAGGAGGTGGAGACCGGACATTCCGCGGGAGATCGGGACGACGGAGAGAAGACCGGAGGACACGGATCGCTCGGTATATCTCTCTTCCCCATCTTGGAGTTAGCTAGGACTAGTTAATGGCACGATCCGGGTTTTAGTGCGCGGTGGTGCCGGTTTGAAAAATTAAAGTTAACCATCGCTTCCGCATTTGGCCTCGGGATAGAGGCCGGGGCGCCGCCGTGCACTTACAGTGAATAGCCTGCCAGTTCTAGAATGAAGCCCCCTCCGTCTCAGCACCTTAAGATGCGGGCTTGTTGCCTTCTAGGACCCGTCTATTCGTGCACCCCATCGTGGGGTAATCCTAATACAGAAAATGAAAATAATATATACAAACGGTGACATCGACCTCAACCCGGTCGTGCCGCAAAATAATATACAATCTGGGAAATACGGCAGTCCACATGTCGGACACTCGCCCCGCAACAACAAATGTACAAATGAATGTAAACTATATTTCTAACATTGCACCATATGCTTTCCACCACGACAGTCCAACCACAATCACAGCACAAGCACACAACATCAACGCGAATGTCACGTTCGCAAAACCCGTCTAAAGGAACATTTAGCAATCAGACGAGTTTTACCGATCGAGTGACATTCCCGGTCGCAGATAAAAGTGAATGTACTGAAAATAAAATACGTATTTTAAAATTACGATCGACTAAACTTTCCAAGTGGGCCCCAAGTATTAAACCAACACTGTAACAAATCTAGGCCCAAAACGTAATTATTCCAGAAACCACAATTTCCAAAAATAAGAGGCCCAGAAGAAAGTTTGTCCACCTGGGCCCCAAACCGGCCGCGGAACCGCCGCCAATATGGGGTTTCCGCGGAGGTTCCGCGGCGGTTTATAGGGTTCTTGTGACCAAATTTCTTCAGGTGTCTTAAAAAACCCTGCATGATTTTCTGGGAACATAAAATTGATTTTTCGAGCACGTTTAAAAATCGACAGAAGCTACATGAATTGAAATGCGGTTTTTGAAATTTTCAGTCAATCGTTATTCTAAACACGTTTAAACAAGCTAGTATAGGTTTTATGGGATGGCTCTGATACCATGAAGGGTTACCCTAGCGCCCCGGCCAACTCACGTGGTCAAATGCGGAACAAAAATTTTCTTGCGAATAAAACTTGGCGCTAGACTAAACCCTAAAACCGGATCTTTCCATAAAACCTACTTAGCAAAAGAAGAAGTGATATCTACTATGATAGAAACCTCACCAAACGAACCAAGTCCTTCAGTCTTCTTTCTTCATCCTTAGCTCCTAGCAAGCGCCTTGAACATGCTTGAACTCCAAATCCGGCTCCATCGGTCCATCGGGATCGAGCTTGTTCTCCGGCCTCCTTTTGTCGTAGATGATCCACCCGGGGAGTATGATCCATGGCTCTAGCTCTTTGCAATATGTCAAAAGTGCAACTAGAGGACTTGGGATGCTAGTCCAAGTAATCTAGGATGTAGTTTGGATGTCTAAGTATTCTATCTCTTTCTAGCCTCTTCACTTGTATCTCAACACATGATAAATATAGTGAAGAGGAAGAAGATGAAGGTGGAGGAGAAAGCTAAAGGAGGAAGGAGATGAGAGCTCAAGAGAGAAAAAAGAATCAAGCATGAGAGAGAAATTCACACACAAGAGTTTTGTATGTTCATTTCTTTCATTAAACAATAGCAACCATGCTTCAATAGTAAACCCAAAATGAATTATAAATTCATTTGTAAACTATTGAAGCATGGTCAACTCCATACCTCCCTCACCTCTCATTTTACACCTCATTTCCATTTATCAAATAAATGGAAAATCCAAAATGAGGTGGCTACCTTCTAGAAGGAAATCTGTAATAAATATGGATTTCAGTCTACTGTACAAATATACCGGCAATCAGATAAAAACCTGAACGCCCAAAAGAGATAGAATAACACGAAACGTAATACTAGAATATATATATATATATATATATCGAAATACATATACGTAAGTTATTAAATCAAGACCTGATTTAATAATCCGGCTCAAAACCCGAGCCGGCTAGTATTACAAACTGTCCGATCGAAAATCCGAGTACCAAGTGCATCAATCGATCGAACCCTGCACGTATCCAATACGACTACTACATCATTTTGCCTGGATCAGGGAAACCCTCTGTGTGGGATTCTAAAGACTCAACAGTACTCTGGCAGTGGATCTAACCACAAGCACGTCAGCGGCACTAGCTGTACGTAACGGCTGCCCAGGTAGCTGTCGAAAAGGAAGGCCGACGAGCAAGCTCGTCCGAACTCCTACCGAGCCTATCCGTGACATATCCGTACAGTCCGGTCTCTTCGTCAAAGAGTATCGCATAACGGGTCTAGGGGGTGGTGAGCGTTAGACCCTAACAACCTGATAAGTCGTGCCGATGTAGTTCAGGACCAATCCGGGAAACTACTGATCAACCTATCAGTAATTCCCAAGTGCCTTGGCCAAGGTCTTATGGTCCTGACCAATCGAATCACAGTGCGATATCGACTCCCTATACCGGGAGAGACGAATCCCCGACAATCGCTCACTGCCTCCATGTGGCTCACGATTGAACCCAACCAAAACCTTTTTGCACGACTTAGTAGAGCCGTGGTAGGGTAGTGATCAAAGTTCAGTGGGAACTCACATGAGACAAATGCCGATCTCGAGTCTAAAGACTAACCTGTACACATGTCACCTGAGAACTTCCATCTGACGATAGGTATAGTACCACATGGAAGTTCTCGGCGAGTCCGTCCAGTGTACTCACACCCAATGAGCACCTGTATACGATCTTAGGTGCATCAGACCAATGGCGGCGGGACCAACCATCCCCCGACGGGGGTAGAAACGTATACACCAGTCTACTCTGGAGTATCAGTGCCCAGTCTCGATACTCACGCGACTAGGGACCATTTAAGGATGTGCTTATGGACTACCCTGCTCCCACAAGTATGATCGCCATCACAACGCAGGTAGTCAAGCAAGATCCTAGGGGCTTTATCAACATGTAACCGCAATATGTAATAACGAGTATGACATATGCCATGTTAAGATAATGACAAACCACAATAGTATACTACCGTATCGAGTCTTTATCAATATGTGCAAATCAGATATAACAACAATACAAATAAATATACATATCCCGATAAAGACAAGTCAAATAATATACTATAAAACTGAGCAAGATTGTTCTGTACATACGTATCCCTAGTATCCATATGTATACATATACAATACTGGCCTCTAGGGCATATACATCCAACAAGATCTAGTTACCAGAATGCCTGATATTATATCCATAACCTATGTGGAGAAAACATTGTGTGACAACCAAAGTATAACCGATAGTAGTATAGGAATTTCACTTCCTACAAATAGAATGTCATCCTAAATACCAGGACATCACACCCTACTATCTTCTTAACAGATCCATCCCCTATTCTGATGAAGTCAAGGCCCATGACTGTCATATCAAAAATAGATGATCTATCTCCGCTATGTCCGCTTTAGTTTATAAATAGACACAAGCTATTTGTCCACTACGCTTCTGCTGCTCCCACTGATTATGACAAACCTCTGGCAGAGTCATATACACGTGCACTTCTAAAGCTAGTTTAGAATGACACTATACTCAACCTCCTGCCGGGTCTCATAGTCTAGAGCAACAGTAGTGTCAAGTCTGGGTAAATAAGAACCTCCATGTCACCGTCCTTGAGGCTACCTAAGTACCTCTCGGGTGCCTGAGGTAACCCACCATATCTGCGGAGTGGCTAATAGAATGTCAATCCTGATTGAATCTTTAGTTCCTATTAAATTTTCGGTAATCGTTTGTGGTTCTGGAATCACTTCCAGTTCTATCATACTCCCACTACTGTTTTCTGAAAAAATCCATTTTACTAAAACTGTGGCGAGTCAAGAACAATATCACTATTGATCTTCCAGATGGTAGAAAGTTAACCCTCGTCAAAACCCGGGAAAACCCACAAACGGCCATTACTGAAACGTGCGCTGGATTTATCCGGATTCTAGTTTTAAGCATCAGCCGGACGACTCCCTATACCTTAACATCGTTAAGATATAAATTGATTCTATATATTTCTAATATAGAAACAAAGGCACTAATTTAATTAGAACCAGATTCAAATCATGCAGCTGTCTCCAGTGCATGTCAATTAAATGAAAAAAGGCCGATCAGCATTACTCAACTTCGGAGTGCGTCCAATTATGAGTAACCTGAAAGAGAAACAAGTTTCTCAAAACCATTACTATCAACTGAATACCTCATACAAGTATCTATATCTTCGATCACCTTGAAGAATCCCGATACTTGCAACACCTGGTTCTCTACTTTATTCTTTTACCTATAACTTCTCAAACTTAGACCTTGTATTTCTTCGAAACACATGTCTAAAACCTGAGAAGTCACAAGTAAACAGAATACAGTACGAGGACCAACCCCTCTGTCTTAATGGACACTGGACAACATACAATACTTTGTATAAGTCCCGTGAGTTGAATAACTCAAACCCTGTGCGTTTTAGGTTGAAAACTATACCCAGACAATTTCCTCAAATATCACCAATTACAACGAATTCCGATATAATGAGTATGATCACCTAATTCCCAATAACTTACTCCCACTCATCATCTGTAAAACCATACAGATGTGAGAATCAAACCCGGTAAATACATACCCTGGAGCAAGTATCTAATTGGGAAATCAACTTTCAATTAACAATGCACAGTGAAATTGAAACATAAAAATGTTTCGAAGGGGTATCCGAGTATTCCTAGCAATGCCTCTTCCATTATCAGATTCACGACTGTAACCGTATATTTCCTTGCCATCTCTCCAAATCCCTTTATTTGTCTTTAGTCATTACCTTCTGTACACCATTGTTAGGCTTAAATGGTTTTCTTCCTTCCCTACCGTTCGGCACCAGCCTATGGTTTGGAAGAAGACTATCCAATAAGCATAATAGGTGTACTATCCTAATCCTAGGAGTACTCGCAACCTGAGAGAAGGTGATGATAAAAGACAACTGAATAAACCTTATTCCTATTTCTCCTGAACCAGAATCCATCCTCGAAAAAGTTCATTCGAGTTTGTATATAACCATACGATGGATTTATCCATTAGGATTGGATGTTCATAGTGATACGGTGTGTTCTGGAGAAATACAAAGGTGAAGTATGAGTAGCGTTGAAAGACTTGGTTTGGTCGTGAATAGCAGTCGCAATTTACTTTGCCCTCTTTCTAATCCCTTTATTTGTCTTTACTCATTACCTTCTGTACACCACACTTAGGCTAATTGGTTTTCTTCATTCCCTACCTTTCGGCACCTGCCTATGGTTTGGAAGAAGACTATCCAATAAGCGTAATAGGTGTACTGTCTCCTAATTCTAGGAGCCCTGACGACCTGAGAGAAGGTAAAAGGAAAAGACAACTGAATAATCATATTCATTTTCTCCAAGACCAGAAACCATTCTCGAAAAAGTTCCTTCGAGTTCGTATATAACCATACGATGGTTTTATCCAATGGAAGTGGATATTCGTAGTGATATGGGGTGTTCTGGAGAAAGGCAAAGTGTAAAAGAAGGAGTGGCAATGATGTATGCAACTTGGACAATCCAAAAGCCGGTGATTTTAAGAAAGTTCGGTTAACTTGGTCACCGAGTCATAGTGTAGGGTCGGGCCATGGTCGATGCCAAAGAGAGAGAGAAAAGAAACACTCAGCGTGCACTCTAACCTAGATCAGAATGGATAATCATTTTATCTAATCTGGATGGCTCCCACTGTTTCCTTGAATTCTCCTCCAAACCTAAAAAGAGAATTAGTCGGAATCACCCGAGGAGTAATCCTACTCATCAGTGGGAATCGGGACCCAACTATCATCGTATGACAACTTGATGGAACCCACTCAAGTCAGCACACTCCAGAAGGTATGCGCTTGCCTGGCAAGTTTCCTGTATGTTTGAAACTTCCGATATGATTTTTACCCCAAGCGGCTTATGACCTTGACAGAGGTCAACATATCATAAGTCGCAAGTCAAGTTCAAACCGTCATTGTCCTGGATTAACTTAGACCCACCCGCACGTGCCCTTGACAGAGGTCAAAATGACCGTGCGACTGTCCTAAATAATTGCATATCTATGCAACAAACAAGCATTACCCAACTACCAAGCACTGTGCCTTGACAGCGGTCAACATACACAGCATGAATACTAAGCAATACCTGTAAGAAATGACGGAGGGCTACGACTGGTTTTTGGCGAAAAACCTTTAACGTAATGAACTTGATATCGTTGAAGGAACCGAGTGGTTTTACAAAAGTATAGTGGCGAAAACTTTTGCTAAAGAGGTCACTCCCGGCGAAGGGATCTCGGCTCTTTCCCCGTCGAATGAGGTGCAGGATATTCCAAACTGAATACCACGATACAAAGTAAAAAGTAAACGACTATAGTGAAGTTATTATATTAACGAAAACTTTTACTCGAGGGGTCACTCCCGATGAAGGGATCTCGGCCCTTGCCTCGTCGAATGAGGTGCGGGATATTCCAAACTGAATACCACGATGCAAAGCAAAAGCGTACGTCTGTAATGTCAGTTTTTAAAAACTTGGTTCCAACAACATCATATATATATATATATATATATAGGATTGTTTTCCTTGCATTGATAAGAATCAACACAGTCCCATCAATTAATCACACCAGAAAAGAACGAAAATAAAATGTACGTATATGCCATCCGCATTCGCCACTGAGTCCCGTCATCACCCGTTAGGTTACTTAACTAACGACAGAGTGGGGACTAGGCTAGCGTGGGTGCAAAATATATACAACATCTACTAGTATATATAAATATATATAACAATCGTCCCAGGCATGATAAAGGCAACATCACAGAAAAGTAATAAGCATCACAAAACAATACAGATAATATGGGAGCCCCGGGTTTCCTTTAAGCCATAACTGAAAACCCGACGTTCCCCTGGTCGTGTGGATAGCCTGTGCAATGAATTCCTAGACCCCTACGAGCGCGACATGTTACCCGCCAAAACCTGAAGCGAGGCAGCCCCCTTCAACAAAGTGAATGGACCACCCAGCACTTCACGGAATCCGATAACTTGAGAACCCATCCTTGGGTCAAACCCCTACGAGTGCGGCGAATAGCCCGCTAATTCTAGAGTGAAGCCCTCTCCGTCTCAACGCCATGAGATGCGGGCCCATTGCCCTCTAGAACCCGGCTATGCGTGCACCCCACCGCGGGGTAATCCTAGTACAGAAAAGAAAATATATACAACGGGTACATCGACCTCAACCCGGTCATGCCCCAAAAGAATAATATATAAACAGGCAGTGACGGCAGTCCACATGTCGAACGCTCGCCTCGCAATATCAAATGTACAAATAAATCCAAACTGCACTACCATTACACGCATGCTATCCACCACGACAAAACCGCAACATCACAGCACAACACAGAACATCAACGTGAATGTCACGTTCGCAAACCCGTCTAAAAGGACATAGAGCAATTGGACAGGTTTACCGATCAAGTGACATTCACGGCTGCAGATGCTAAACTAAGTACTGATAATTACACAATTAAAATTTCGATCTATTAAAATTTCTGTCTAGCCCAAAGTGCAACCTAGTACTCAAGAGAATCTAGGCCAAAAATATATATCACAAAAATCATTTTTCCATCAAATATAGCCCCACAAAAATTTTGGAGTCATTTAGCCACAAAAGCACGGCGGAACCGCCGCCAAATGGCATGTTTTGCGCCGGTTCCGCGGCCAAAATATTGAATCAAATTTCCAAATTTTTTGTGGTGCCCTATATTTGCTTACACGGATATTTAAGCTACACAGAAAGATTTTTCGAGCAAGTTTTAAAATCGACAGAAACTTGGCAAAATGGAAAAATGATTTGGAAATTTTGATCGATCGATGTTCTAACTTCGTGCAAGCAAGCTAGTAGGATTTAATGGGTGGCTCTGATACCATGTTGGGTTATGGGAGCGCCCCGGCCATCCAACCGTGGCCAAATGCGGAACAATAATTTTCTAAAACCCGGCGCAACCATTACCCGATTTCCAAGATCGAAACCATTAACCCTAAAACTAGCAAGCAAACAAAAGGAGATAGAAATAGTTATACCTAATGATCCAAGTCCTTCGGGTCTTCAACCAATTCCAAGCTTCTAGTGATGCGGATCGACTTTGGTCGCTGGTCTTCCTTCATCTCCGAAGATCCACCCGAGGGAAACAGCGCAAGCTCCAGGTTCGCCAAACGGACCAACCGACTCTCTAGGATTGCTACTAGTAGAGAGTGGGGGTGTAGAATAGTCTCACCATAATTTTTCTCTCAAACTTTAATGCTCATTGAGCAACCATGGAAGATGTGGAGGTGATGAAAGCAAGAATGGCATGAGCTAAATGGTTAAGTATTTTTGTGTGTATCATAAAATGAGAGTGAGAGAGTGTTCTCCACAAATGAACAAGCTCCCATCATCCACCAAAAGTGACCGGCCCCTCTCTCCTCTCTCCAAATAATAATTCACCCCAAAAAACTTTTTCATTTAGCAATAAACAAATAACAACCCATGCCAATCACTAAATGCTCAAGCCATGCTTTGACTCAAGTCCATACCCATGCCATGTCACCTTTTCCACCTCATTTTAAACATGTTATTTTATAAAGAAAATCAATAATGAGGTGGCATCTTCTAGAAGCCATTCCGTATAAATACGGAATGCTTCCCGTTACATGTATCGAAATACACATACGCGTATTCGTACGAAAATACGAATAGCCAAAGAGAGGAAAAATAAATAGTGAGCAATAATACTAGAATACATATATATAAATACATATGTAAATTATTAATTCAAAACTTGATTTAACAATCTGGCTTAATCCTAAGCCGCTGGTATTATCAACCGTCTGATTAAAGTCTGCGCAGCCTGTGCACATATTCAATCGGACACCTGTATGTACCAACATACAGCAACTACACCATATTGCCTGAGCCATGAAAACCCTCTATGTGGGACTCTAAAGACTCGTCAATACGCTGGCACTGGGTTTAACCACAAGCACGTCAGCGGCACTAGCTGTACGTAACGGCTACCCAGGTATTGAGCAAAAGGAAAGCCGACGAGCAAACCCATCCAAACCCCTACTGAGCCTTTCAGTGATAATATCCATACAGTCCGGTCTGTTCATCTAAGAGTATCGCATATCGGGTCTAGGGGGTGCATAAAGTCAGACCCCTAACAACGCGATAAATTGTGTCGGTAAGAAACCCATCACTACCTGAGAAACTATCGATCTTAGATCGGTAATTCTCACATACCCCGGCCGAGGATTTCTAGTGATGGCCACCCGTGCACTGCGCGACATCAACCCCCAATACCGGGAGAGACGAATCCCCGACGATCCGCTCACTGCCTCCATGTGGCTCGGGACTGTACCCAACTAAAACCTGTTTGCACGACTCCTTTGAGCCGTGGTAGGGTAGTAATCAAAGCACAGTGGGAACTCAAACGAGACAAATGACGATCTCAGGTCGACAGACTAACCTGTACACATGTCACCAGGGAACTGCTATCTGACTATAGGTATAATACCAAGTAGCATGTTCCCGGCGAGTCCGTCCAGTGTACTCATAACCCAATGAGCACATGTATACCATCTTAGGTGAACAACTGACACCAATGGCTTGTGAGACCGGCCACCGCCCATCGTCAGGGTCTAGATAAGTATACACCAGTCTACACTGGAGTATCGATGCCCAGTCTCGATACTCCCACGACTAGGGACATTTAAGGATGTGCTTATGGACCCCAGCTCTCACGTATGTGATCGCCATCATAATGCTGGCAGCCAAGCAAGAATCCTATGGGCTTTATCAACATATGATGATAAAGACAAACCAGATAGCATACTATCATCTCGAGTAAGACTGTTTTATCGGTATAAGTCCTCGCTCAATCATCATGATCACATACCTGCGACTATGATAATTGCCTTGAGGGCACTATAGCCAACATGATGTGATGAAAACCCTAATTAGATTTTAATCTCAATTATTTAATCAATTTCTAAAAACCTAGTTTGCAAAATAGCATAATTATCACAATTTTAAGTAAAAATTAGCAAACTAGTAACTAGATTAGGTTTTGCATTCCATTAACATGTTAATCTACCCATTAAAACCATAAATAATTGATAAAAATCCTCACTTGATCAAAACCCTAATCTTGAGTTTTCAAATTTGAAATCGGAACTAATTAATTAGCTAATTAAATTGATTTAAAGTAGTTTATCAAAAATTAAACACTTAGGTTAGGATTATACCTCCACACACATGAGATCAACATGCAACCTAGCCTCCAAAATGCTAACTTTGCTCCAAGATCCTTGCTTGTTTGGCCAAAGAATAAAGGGTAATGATTTAATTATGAATTTGTGATGATTTATTTTGATTTTTCATGAATTTTTTGAAGAATTTTGATGAGAGAAGGAGATGGAAAAATGAGGGGCTGCCATGAGGTGGTTTCGGCCATGAGGGAGGGAGTGATGAGAGAGAGAGAAAGAGTGTAGAAATGTGTAGAAGTTTGATTAATTAATTACCTCACTTTAGTCTTTTCATTAATTTCTTTATTTTATTTATTTTCTTTTCAAAAATAAAACCTAGAAAAATCTGGAACCATGGAGAGATTTTGAGAAAGAGATTTGCATGTTACACACTTGTTTTAAATTGTCATGGTTCACTTTTGTAAAATTAACCCATTCCAATTTATAATTTGCACCAATTTAATGTATAATTAAAAGGTTATGTTAATATTAAAAATAATTAATTAAGGAAAAATATTTAAGTAAACTAATAATTTATAAGTCACTAAATAATATCAATTACTAGCAACTATATAGTTAAAATAGGCGTATTTAAATCTATAATGAAAAATAATTGTAGTTGAGTTTTACGGAAAATACGGTTTATTTTACCGATTATCAGAAAATTCACCTAAAGGATTTTATATATCTAATTATTTATTTATTTAATTTTTAAAATGTTACAATATTCCCCCCTTAAAGAAATTCGATCCCCGGATTTAAATCAAAACTCCCCCAAATACTAAAACATTTCAGGAAAGCACTCAAATCATCGGGGCTCCGAAATCATTAATACTTAAAACACATTTTAGCATAATGCATGCGCATGAAAAACAGGTACATACTCAAAAGTAAGACTCCGTCAAGCGTCGCACAATTATCGGAGTTATGGTGAAAATACAATATCAAAGTCCAATACGAAAACCAACATGATATACATCAAAACTATAATTTGTATATAGTGCGCATCATAGAAAAATCGTTCAAACATCCGGAAAGAAATACATGCAAAACCCTTTTCAAATCGCCGTACGATGCGCGTATCACGGCACAAGTAGCGGACGTTCATTTAAGAAAAATGGTTATACGTATATACATATCTTTTAATATACACGTCCCGCTATTTTTGAAAATAATCTAGAAGGGTTTCCCTTGTAAAATGGTTCGTGTCATCTCGGACACATAGGAAAATATTGAGACTATAGCTCATTTTTGGAAATCCCTTCGGTAACTATCAATGCATGCAAAACACCTAGGTACTGTTCTCAGAACAGTCCTTCTCAATTACTACACCAAAGTAAATATCATAAAAAACGTACTGCTCAAAATGAAATCAATCTCAAATACATTATACAAAGTACCACGTGCGTCCGGTGCGCACAAAAATCGAAATCAAATACAGAAGCCACGAATACACACAGAAACAAAACTGAGTGCAACGGGTGTTGCACCGAAAACATCTTTTCAAGTGCAACGGGCGTGCACGACAACAATATCAGGTGCATCTAATCTGCACAAATCCCGATTTAGTGCATCTGGTGTGCACAAAATTGTATCAAGTGCGCCAAGTGTGCGCAAGAATCTCAATCAAGTGCACATGGTGATCGAAAACATAAATCGAATATCAAAATCGAAATCAGCGGTATACAACATACACCGAATCAAAATCAAGTATACCGCGATAGATAAACTTACAACCACATGCATCAGTGTGCACAAAACCAAATAAAAGTATGAAAAGTGCATGAAATCTATACCGAAAGCATAAGTCCAAAATCATGTGCAACCCATATACACGAAATCAAATCAGACTCTCAGAATATATAAAATCAAATCAAGTGTAATGGGTATGCACAAAACGATAATCTATACAACTGATATATGGAATACTAATCGAGTGCAATGAATGTGCACGTAGGAAATACCAATCACAAAACAAAATCCTCAAAATACCGAAATCCAAACAACGGAAATATGAAATTCAAATCACCAAATCGCAAATCGTAACACCAACGTCAATGTGCTCCTCTTTCCTTCGGTGTCGACTGATTCGAACTCGTCTCTTCGTTGTTGTATGAACTGTGCTACAAACGGATATACTCATATCTAGAGTCTCCCAAGTAATGTATCCTATCACATGATATCCGGACTACGTTAAACTTTCCGATCGATTCATCAAAGTCCCATAATTCCCCGAGATCTCAACACTCAAGTACAGTTTAAAAAATATTCAGTACATGCCACAGCACCTGCAGACCAGCCGTAGAAGGGCAAACCCAAGCCTCACTAATGGCACCGCGGAACTGCCGCAAACCCTAAGGTTCAAAGGCGTTCTTATGGTCATTATGTCGAGTTAGGGTTTCATTCTTCTAGAGGGTCCATAGAATTACCTGCATGTTCTTCCGAATACCTTAAACTTGGGAAAATGGGTTTCTGACATTCGTTCGAACCTTTTAACTTCGCCTAGACGACATATGAATACCTTTCGTCTGCACGCTAAACAGTGCCTTGATCCTCAAGAATAGACGGTACACTAACGGTCATCACATTCTAGCCGGTCTCTAGCAATGGCCCGATCATCTGGTGTAGATATCAAGCTCCCACACTGACCATAACTCTAGCCGGAGCTCTCTCTGGCCATGCAACCATGGTAACAGAAACCACCATCCTACATCGACGAAGATAGATCATAGGAATGAATAGAAATACGGTGCAAAGAAATGTACATCCTAAGGCTTCTTAAGCGGAGTAGCGTATCGTAAGTATGCCGCGGAACATACCCACGGTACGTCACTCTACTTTAGTCACCTACTCCATCAACCAAGGGTCATCCTACACTAGAAGGTAAAACCTAACGCTCTGATACCAACTTTGTCACGACCCGAAGGGACGGAACGTGACCGGCACTTAAATTACGAACCGTCTAAAGGCGTAACTTAATCTAAGCAAGCCGAAGCCCAGAAATCTAAACCATTTAAAAGAAGAAGTGTAGGAATACAAGTTTAAAAGCAATATCAAATTTTCGCAAAAATTTCAGCAGAGTCTCCTTTGTAAAAACCGGCCTCAAACGGGTACAAACAAGAATATATACATAAGCAACAATAAAAGGCATCCCCAAGCGGGAGCTAGCTCTTCGCCAATTAGCGGTCACAACCACGCAAGCAATATAATATACAACACCGAAGGGCGAGAATTAAAACTCAAAGAAAACCATCAAAACCACAAGAAAACCATAATAATACAAGCGCGACTCTAAGGTCGAAAGAATAAATAACTGGTCTTCTAAATCTATCAAGCAATACAAGTCTGGTTGATGGAGCTTACTAGATACAACTGAAATAATATAAAAGTACAACGGCGGACATGATATAAGTGATCCAACCTACCAAGCAATCACCCTGAATGAAATAGTGTGCAGCAAGCCGCCAAGGAAACCTGTACATCTAAACCTGTAAGAAAAGTTTGGCACAACGGGGGTGAGTTGCCAACTCATGAGTAGAAGACATCTGCGAGTAGAAATCGCATGCACGACGATCTCCTAGGACATAATAATATACATATGTAACACTAGACATCTGGTAGTGACAGGGTAATAATCTATGCATAAGTGCAATACTCAGTGCATCGTGTCAGTATCACTAAACAGTAATATGTCATATATCTGATGTATGAATGCATCATGAATGAGAAAATAAACCATGAAATCTGAATAATCTGATATAAGAAAAACATCAATGAGTCTTGTATAATAAAATTGAAACCTCATCAGTGAAATCGACAAAAATCCGTGTCAAGCATCGACACAAAATAGGTATATCTCAAAAGCTCAAAATCTTATATCTCTGTATCTCAAATCTCAATATCTCTGTATCTCAATCTCAATATCTCTGTATCTCAAATCTCAATATCTCTGTATCTCAGGCACCGGCAGTCCGGATCGGCCCATATCATCTAATCTCATGACCACGGTCGGTATCCTTCAGATATCCGCCGCGTCAAAAATAACAACAATAACCGGTCGGTAGTGCTCCCCTGCCGGGCTCAACGCCTTCATCTGCGATCTTCTTGCCCCGGGGTACCACAACTATGTACCCACAGATGGTGCATCCCCCTTCCTCGAATCGGGTATATGATACTGCTCAAGAACCGAGAAAACTCATGGTGGACAGGACACACATCACATCATGAGAAAACAGCAGTTTTTCTTTGAAAATAATAATAAGTTATGAAATTGTTGCAGTTTTCCCCAAAATTAAGAAATCTCATAGAAAATCCAAATCCCAAAATCCTGAGTAAAGAAATAATAAGTATCGGCATAAGCCCTACAAAACTATATGACAATATGAATATATAAATGCATGAAGTGTCTGAGTAAGCAATGCAATATCTAAACTAGCACATGAAACAAGCGTACTAAAATATGTTTAAACTACTAATTAGCAGCTATACTAAATAAAGTAGCTTTTCCTAAAGTGTGCGTGACATGGCAATTACCGATGATGATGTGGGTGAGTCGGCAAATAAGTGTACGTGGAACATGCGCATCATCGGTAATGGTGCTGGTGTCCTAACATATGGAATCATAACAGTTAAGGAACATATGTATAAACATGCAGTATAATGAGAATAACATGAATATAACAGAGAAGGAGTAATAACCGCAATACCAAAGAATATACATTTCTACCATACGAGTCATACCGTTTTGGTGTTTGAAAAAGCACGAATCGTGGTTTTTAGAAAAATATGGGCTACGGTGTTTTTGAGAAAAGATACAACCTTTGAAAATCTGTAGTATCCCCCAGTTGTCTTTTTGAAAAAAAAATGCTCACAATTCATTGGTTTTGAAAATATGTATGACTCGAGCCTAAACTAACATCTACCTAACCAACTAAGGGACTAAACTCAAGAACTGGTCGAAAGGTAAGAAAAATCCGCCTAAAGTCCGAGTCGATATCTTTAGTAGTCGGCGATCCAGCCTCAATAGCGTCACGTACAAAGTACGACTTCCTCAAGTCAAGAGGTGCTGGTGTCCTAACATATGGAATCATAACAGTTAAGGAACATATGTATAAACATGCAGTATAATGAGAATAACATGAATATAACAGAGAAGGAGTAATAACCGCAATACCAAAGAATATACATTTCTACCATACGAGTCATACCGTTTTGGTGTTTGAAAAAGCACGAATCGTGGTTTTTAGAAAAATATGGGCTACGGTGTTTTTGAGAAAAGATACAACCTTTGAAAATCTGTAGTATCCCCCAGTTGTCTTTTTGAAAAAAATGCTCACAATTCATTGGTTTTGAAAATATGTATGACTTGAGCCTAAACTAACATCTACCTAACCAACTAAGGGACTAAACTCAAGAACTGGTCGAAAGGTAAGAAAAATCCGCCTAAAGTCCGAGTCAATATCTCTAGTAGTCGGCGATCCAGCCTCAATAGCGTCACGTACAAAGTACGACTTCCTCAAGTCAAGAGTGTGGATCAATCATCCTATCAATACCTCGTACGGTAAAATCCATCGTACGGCATCCTAAAATCGGGGCATGGGTCAACTATCATATTTACATCATCATTCATTTGGGTATCATCATCAATCAATATCACAATCTAGGTACTGTTCTAAAGTCTCGTATATTCTGATGTCATCAACACATATCATCATATATGAATCACATCGCCCAAACGATCCATTATAAATATCATACCATGTCTCATATCACATCTCGATCATATGTCAAATTTCTCACGGTATCACGCCCGATCATATCGACTCATCTCCAAGTATCATATAATATCCTCATATCACGTGTATATGTTGTATATATATATATATAGAAACCTACACACATTTACACACACACACACACACACACACACACACCTCCGAGTCAAGTGTGTGTGTGCGTGCGTGTGTGTGTCTACGTGAAACCTATGAATTGCCTCCATGATAATCATCCTCCGGTTAAATCTTTCTAAATCAACCTAATCCTACTTAAGGTCTTCAATAGTACCCTACTCACCAAAATCCAAGGTTATGTCCAACTCAAAATAATAATACGCAATAACCTTACTCTACGTTTGTGGGGTTGCTATACGCCATCCACCCGACTTCCCCTGTAGATATACATCTACTTACCCGGTCCTTGCTTGCCAAAGTCGATGCCTCCATCCTCTGCTTCATCGTTCGATGTCCATGTGAGAGGTACCTATATACCAACATATATAATATCGTAAACCGAAATCGCGGACAAAACCAAAACGGCACACGAAATGCGCATAGGTTAAAACCTATGACCCGCTCATACAAAAGAACCAAATAACCCACGACATCGGCGTACAAACGCTGATTGATCAAGAAAAACCCAAACGTATCAATCGTGGTTTCACAAATCACTAACTATAATATGAAATAGATTGTAACTCATCAAAACCACAAAATAATTCAAATCGATTTATTTCTGAAAACCTAGAAAGCCTCAAATAATCGTTTTAGTTCGAAACTTGATGTTTAAACAAAACTAGTGGCCACAATATTCACTAAATATCATAACTAGATCATACAAACCATTTCTATAATTTAATCTCATCAAATTTCATTAAACCCAAAATTCTAGTTTGCAAAATTATCTAATTTTAACAATTTCAAAGTAACAATGCACAAAACAACTAAACTTGGTTTTGCATGATCTAAAATGTTAGACTACAATTTATAATGTTAATGATGTGATGAAAGACCTAATTAGATTTTAATCTCAATTATTTAATCAATTTCTAAAAACCTAGTTTGCAAAATAGCATAATTATCACAATTTTAAGTAAAAATTAGCAAACTAGTAACTGGATTAGGTTTTGCATTCCATTAACATGTTAATCTACCCATTAAAACCATGAATAATTGATAAAAATTCTCATTTGATCAAAAACCCTAATCTTGAGTTTTCAAATTTGAAATTAGAACCAATTAATTAGCTAATTAAATTGATTTAAAGTAGTTTATCAATAATTAAACACTTGGATTAGAATTATACCTCCACACACATGAGATCAACATGCAACCTAGCCTCCAAAATGCTAACTTTTCTCCAAGATCCTTGCTTGTTTGGCCAAAGAATAAAGGGTAATGATTTAATTATGAATTTGTGATGTTTTATTTTGATTTTTCATGAATTTTTTGAAGAATTTTGATGAGAGAAGGAGATGGAAAAATGAGGGGCTGCCATGAGGTGGTTTCGGCCATGAGGGAGGGAGTGATGGGAGAGAGAGTGTGTGTAGAAATGTGTAGAAGTTTGATTAATTAATCACCTCACTTTAGTCTTTTCATTAATTTCTTTATTTTATTTATTTTCTTTTCAAAAATGAAACCTAGAAAAATCTAGAACCATGGAGAGATTTTGAGAAAGTGTTTTGCATGTTACACACTTGTTTTAAATTGTCATGGTTCACTTTTGAAAAATTAACCCATTCCAATTTATAATTTGCACCAATTTAATGTATAATTAAAAGGTTATGTTAATATTAAAAATAATTAATTTAGGAAAAATATTTAAGTAAAAAATAATTTATAAGTCACTAAATAATATCAATTACTAGCAATTATATAATTAAAATAGGCGTATTTAAATCTATATTGAAAAATAATTTGTCACGACCCGAAAGTACGGAACATGACCGGCACTTAAACTACGAACGTCTCGAGGCGTACGTAATCTAAGTAAACCGAAAACCCAGAAATCCAAACCAAGAAAGATGTAGAGTGTAGGAAAAACCAACTTAAAGCAAGTAGTTTCAATAGCATAAGCCGAATTAGGCGGTTTTAAAAACATCAAAAATTTCCCGAAAATTTCGGCAGAGTCTCCTTTGTAAATACTGGCCCCCAAATAGGATACAACATGAATAGTATACGAAATCAATAAAAAGGCATCCTCAAGCGGGAGCTAGCTCTTCGTTAATCGACGGTCACAACCACACAAGCAATATAATATACAACGCCAAGGGCGAGGATCAAAATTCAAAAGGAAACTCAAAAACCACAAGAAAACCACAGAAATACAACGCGCGACTCTAAGGTCGAAAGAATAAACATCACTGGTCTCTATCTCAAATAAATACATGTTTGGTTGATGGAACTTCTAGATACAACAGAATAATAATATACAAGATATAAAATGGGGGTACGATACAAGTAAACCCACCTGCTAGCAAATCACCCGAAGGAAACTATGCCCGCAATCCGTAAAGAAACCTGTACGGCAAACCTACAAGAAACTGGGGCACAACGGGGGTGAGTTGCCAACTCGTGAATAGAAAAATATCTACGCACAGAAATCGCATAAATAACGCAACCTAGGTCAATGATCATAATATATCCTCAAATATAATAATAACACGTAGCCTATAACAAGGCTAGGGTAAATATCTAACCCGAGTGTAATCTCATGTGCCCGTGTCAGTACCTCAAGTAGCAATATATCATATGAATGAGGTATGAATGCATAAAAACAGAATACATGTGAATGAAGAACCGTTTTCATAATTTAGTGAGATTTCCTTTGTATTTTTAAAATGAGGTATCATAATGAAATCAGCATAAAACAGTGCCTAGCATCGGCACAAAACGTAATCCCGATATCTCGATATCTCTGTATCACAGTCTCCGTACCTCAATATCTCGAAATCTCAATGTCTCAATCACAATATCTAGGGCGCCGTCAGTCCAGACCGGCCCCTACCATCCATCTCAAGACCACGACGGTATCCTCCGGATATCTGACGCGTCGGGTAAAATCACCGGTAGGTAGTGCTCCCCTGCCAGGCTCACATCGTCATCATCACGCGCTTCTTGCCCCGGGGTACCTTACCGGGTCCACCATGTACCCGAAACGGTTCATCCGTCTCCTCGAATCGGGTCTCGAAATCCATCAGCAAACTCATGGTGGACGACTCATACATCATGGGAAAAACCGCACTTTTTATTTAAAAAGAGAGAAATCAGTTTATATAAGTTTTGCGGTTTTTCCCCCAAATCCAGAAAATTTCATGGAAATCCGAATCCAAATCATCATTAGCATGTAAAAAACATGAATATAGGCATAACAATGAATAACAGTATGCATGAAGTGACAAGTAATAACTACAATGTTAAGCTGGCATATAAGGCAGGCACACTAATATCATGTCAAATTACTAACTAACAAGCTAAGTCAAGCAATAATATTTTCTAAGGTGTACGTGACATGGCAATTACCGATGAAGATGTGTGTGAGCCGGCAAGTAAGTGTACGTGGTACATACGCATCATCGGTAATGGTGCTGGTGTCCTAACAATATGATATCAACATTGCAATAAGAAATTATAACATAAGTATGTGATGCGAAGCGAACCACAATAATAAGCGGGAGCTGAATACCAGACGCAACTGTAACTAACCTGCATTAATCTAATATAAGTCCTACAAATGGTTCCTTTTGAAATAACACGAATCATGGGGTTTTGAAAATAGGGGCTACGGTGTTTTTATGAAAAGATACGTCTTTTGAAATATCCGTAGGATCCCTTGGGCTGTCTTTTAAAATACCTACGATTCGTTAGTTTTTGAAATAGGTAAGAATCGAATCTAATCTAACAACTAAACTAAACTAAAGGGCTAAGCTAACAAGCTGGACTACAGGTAAGGAAACCGCCTAATATCTGAGTCGATCCATATACATACCTGTATATATATTAGTCGGTGATCCCGCCTCAATAATATCATATCCGATACCATATCTACAATCAGCCATCCCAAGTCAAGAGTGCGAATCAATCATCAAGATATAGCTCGTACGTAAATCCGTCGTACGGCATCCCCAAATCTGCGTACGGGTCAATATCATATTCCTCACACCATTCCTCTGGTATCCTCTTTATTCAAGATCATAGTCTAGGGTACTGACCTATGTCTAGTACAATACTAATATCCTCAATATACTCATGATCTGACTACAGATCGACAATCTCGTACAAACCGATACCGTCAGCACATAGCATCATCAAGGGTATACATTGCCCGATACGGCCTAATATCAATATCCTAGCATATCATGCTTCATATCACGATCACATGTCGACCATTTTATTTATAACACTATTCACCCGTATCGCCGCCCCAAGATCCGCTATAACACCAGGGCGTACCTTAAGTACGAATCCTGCCATATCACCGATATCACTACCACAAAACAAATCTCATCGACTCAGCTCAATCCCAAGTATCATCCTCAAATCCGTATGTGAACACATAGTCCCATACCCATGTGATCACATAACTATAAAGAATCCCAAGAGCACATATAAATAGGAATGTATGCAAGTATGTAGGTGTGTATTTGTAGTGCAACACTACCCTAGGGTTCGCAACACTAAAATAATCCAACACACCAATATCCATCCTAAACATCGTTATTAATCCCAAATAACATATAATAAATTGTTGGTGTGTATACGCATCCGTATACACCACCACGGACTGCGGGGGTGCTATACGCCATCCACCCGACTTCTCCCCGTAGATATAAATCTACTCACCTAGTCCTCGTTCGCCGGTGCCGATATCGCCACGTGCTTGCTTGTCGTCTCGAAGTCCACATGGGGTACCTACATATCATAACGCACCATACCGCATTAAAATCCGACTCATGACCAAAACGACGCACGAATCCCACATAGGTCAAAACCTATGGTTGCTTTCACAAATCGACCCAAAAACCCTCGACATCGGCATACAAACGCCAAACCATCGAGAAAACTCCCAACACACTCATTTGTACAATTACAAGCACTAATTATAATATAAAATAGCTTAAAATTCACAAAAACCCTAATTTCACTTAAAAAGTCATTTTTCCGAAAATCTAGCAAGCACAAATCACCGTTTTAGTACAAAACTCGATGTTTAAACGAACCTAGCATCCACAATATTCACTAAATATCATAACAAAGTCATATAAACCATTCCTATAATTTATTCTCATCAATTTGCATAAATTCCAAAATCCTAGTTTGCAAAAATATCAATTTTTAACACCTTTTAAAGCAAAATTCACAATTCAACAATTAAGCTTGGTTTTGCATAACCTAAGATATTAAACCACTCATAATAATGTTAATGATGTCATAAAAACATAATTACATTTTTAACCTAATTATTTAACCAATTTTAAATAGCTAGTTAGCAAATTAGCGTAATTATCATAATTTTTAAACTAACAATTAACAACTAGCTACTAACTTTGTTTTAACAAGCCATAAGAGCCTAATACATTACACAACCATACACCAATTTCACAAAACCCTAACTTGCATTCAAACCCTTTCTTGAATTTCATAACTAACAAAATCCAACCCAAACTATACATGAAACACTAAATTAGTACTAATTTGAAGCCCAAAAAGCAAGTTAAACTCTTAGATTTGGTTTGTATAAAACACTAGATAGCAAAATAGAATAATTAACTTAATAATGGTGTGCTAAAAACCCTAGTTTAACTCAAACCATTCTCTTGATCCTAGATGAAAATAGCACCAATATTAACACTAAAACAACTCATTTAAAGAAATCTAACCATAAGAATTTAAATGGGTAAGAATTATACCTCTAGATCTAGAGATCTAGCAAGAAATTTTGACTCCAAAGATGGCCTCCTAGCATCCAAAATCCATACAAGAAAGGTTAAGAAGAATGGATGAAGGATGGGCTTGAAATTGGGAAGTTTAAATGGAATTTTGATGGAATTTTGATGAGTTTAGAAGAAAAAGGAGAGGGGAAATTTTGGGGCTGTTTATTGTAGGAATTTCGGCTGAGGAGGGAGTGGGGAGAGGTGTGGGGGAGTTGTGGAAAAGAATCCAAGTCAAAGCCCCTACCAAATTACCATAATACCCCCACCTACTTTACTATATATAAAAACCTTATTTTAACCCATTTCTCACATGATTTAAGGTCAAAAAGAGGGAAATAAAATTCTTGGGCTGCTACAATAGTGTGGGGCCGGCCAAGGGGAGTGAGGGTGAGTGTGAGAGACTTTAAAAAAAATTCTATGCAAAAAGACCCCCCACAATACCATATTTGCAAGTTTTAGTTCAAAATAACTATATTTTTGTTTTCCATAAAATAAATCAATTAAAACTTGAAATAAAATACTAAAAAATTATATTACAACTAGATTTTAATTAACATGATTTAAAGATTAAAATTAGCCCATTTAAATTTGTATTTATCGCTAATTTAATGTATTTTCTTACCGGCTTAAAATAATATTAAAATAATTAATTTCGGAAAAATTTTCAGAAAATTTGAAATTTCAGCAGTGGCTCAATAAACACCAAATTCTAGCAATTACATAGCTAGAATATGTATATTTAATTTCATAATAAAGATATTTGCATTTAGACTTTTTACAGAAAACCCCCTTATTTTACCGTTTTTTTGAAATTTCACCGAAACGATTTTCAAAACGTTACAATCTTCCCCCCTTAAAGAAATTCGGTCCCCGAATTTAAATTAAAACTTCCTCCAAATACTAAAATATTTCAGCCAAAACCATCAAATCGCCGGGGCTCCGAAATCATAAATACATAAAACAAATCGTAGCGCAACGCATGCGCATGAAAAATGAGCATATAACTCAAATCAGAACTCCGTCAAGAATCCCGCAATCATCGGAGTCATGGGGAAGACATCAATACCAAATCCAAAGCAAAACCAATATGATATAACTCGAAACTATACATGTAAAATATATTCAGGTACTGTCCTCTGACTAGTCCTGCTCAGTACGAAAACACATAGCAATATCATAAAAACGTACTGCTCTATAAGAAAAATCAATCCCCAAAATACGCGTATGAATACTACGTGCGTCTTGTGCGCACGGAAATCAAAATCCAAATATGTGCCATACATATGCACAGAAACAACATCTAAGTGCATCGGGTGTGCACGAAATATCTGTCATAGGCAACATATGTGCCTGACAGCAAAATCAGGTGCATCTGACATGCACGAAAAATCTCGATTTAGTGCATCTGGTGTGCACCAAAATCACACTTCAAAACATGCGCCCAACATGCGCGAAAATCCAAATCAGGTGCATCCATCGTGCACGAAATCATGAAATCCAATATCAAGTGCCGAACATGCGCAAAATCAAATCAGGTGCACAAGGTGCACAAAACAAATATCGAACATCACCATCGAAATCAAAGTCCAGGGCATCTAAATGCACAACATACGTAACACTGCACTGCAAGCATATATGAACTATACCGCATGCAAAAACAAATCGTGTGCGTATATACGCACAAAAGCAACTCAAATGTCTAAAACCGTAAAATCGCAAACATGTGAAACCAAGCACGAAAACGATATCAAGTGCAACACTGTGCAAAGATCGTAAATCATCAATCATCAAAATCAAATCATGCGAATCAATCACCCAAAACATCGAAATCAATAATGGCGGAATAGTACCGCTCAAGTGCATCCTCTAAGAATCTCGGACCAACTGTCGCGGTCACTAGTGGGACGTCTCGTCGATGATCATGAACTCTGGCCTGCTGATGTGCGTAACACGACCACTCCTGGGTCCAAGTCTTCTCGTAATTTGTCCCAGAAAGGTCCTGTCGAGGTCTCTCCTAAATCTCGCCTCTGCCGAACTGTCCGAAAGTCATCGTTCCTTACTAGATCCGTTCTCATTCCAGAACGGCTGCATATTCATCACGACTCCTTCTGGAAGGTAAATCCAAGTACCATGCCTCGGCATGCGCATCGCATCTCTGATGTCGGCGGAGTGGAACGTCATCTCATCTAGATCTGGTACGAACCTCTTACTTCACTTTCCTCTAATGTCGTCTTCTTTGGACTCGTCTCGTCGCGGCTGCATGGACTGAGCACCAACGGCTATCTTCGTATCGGGAGTCTCCCAAGAAATGCATCTCACCACCTAGCATGCGAATTAAGTCGAGCCATCCGATCGAGTCGTCACAACCTCATAATCCCCCAAGAGCTCAACATCTTGGGCACAGTTTAATAGTATCGAGTATATACCACAACATCGGTGGTCCAGCCGTAGAAGGGCAAACCCAAGCCTCACTAATGGCGCCGTAGAACTGCCGCAAACCCGAAGGTTCAAAGGCTTTGCTTATTCGTGATGGTCGAGGCACTGTTCAGCGTGCAGACGAGCGAGCCAGTTATTGCTGCGAACGACGAGATATTGCCCCAGATGCTGGCGTTAGTGCAGAACGAGTTGTACTAAGAGATGATAGAAGGTCGCTAGTCAACGAGGATGAATGACTAGGACATGTGGATCGTTCGCCTACCCCGATGCGAGGTCATCAGATAGATTGATTCCAGCTAGAGACGACTTCATGCGGAGACGTTGGGAGTCGACAGAGACGATCGAATGTCAGAAACCTATTATCCCAAGTTTGAAGTAGTCGGAAAGACATGCAGGCAATTCTATGGTCCCTCTAGAAGAATGAAACCCTAACTCGACTTAATGATACCTGGCCTCTGTCAGTGGCCTAATCCTCTGATACTGATCGGCACGTCCGAGAAATCTCATAAAGACGATCCGCCAAACGCTCGTGGCGCGGAAACACAGTAAAAAGACACATCTCCGCAATCGAGTGTCGCCGGAATTTCGCCCTGGTCAGTCCTCGTTCGTGACGAGCTCGTGCTGACCGCAACTCTAGCCGTAGCTCTCCCTGCCCGTAATCGTGGCAGCAAAACCATAACTGGTACTGATGAGGCTAGATCGGAATGAATATAATACTGAGCAAAGAAATGTACATCATAAGGCTTCTTAAGTGGAGTAGCGTATCGTAAATATGCCGCGGAACATACCCACGGTACGTCACTCTACTTTAGTCACCTATTCCATCAACTAAGGGTCATCCTACGCTCCGAAGGTAAAACCTAACGCTCTGATACCAACTTTGTCACGACCCGAAAGTACGGAACATGACCGGCACTTAAACTACGAACGTCTCGAGGCGTATGTAATCTAAGTAAACCGAAAACCAAGAAATCCAAACCAAGAAAGATGTAGAGTATAGGAAAAACCAACTTAAAGCAAGTAGTTTCAATAGCATAAGCCGAATTAGGCGGTTTTAAAAACATCAAAAATTTCCCGAAAATTTCGGCAGAGTCTCCTTTGTAAATACTGGCCCCCAAATGGGATACAACATGAATAGTATACGAAATCAATAAAAAGGCATCCTCAAGCGGGAGCTAGCTCTTCGTTAATCGACGGTCACAACCACACAAGCAATATAATATACAACGCCAAGGGCGAGGATCAAAATTCAAAAGGAAACTCAAAAACCACAAGAAAACCACAGAAATACAACGCGCGACTCTAAGGTCGAAAGAATAAACATCACTGGTCTCTATCTCAAATAAATACATGTTTGGTTGATGGACCTTCTAGATACAACAGAATAATAATATACAAGATATAAAATGGGGGTACGATACAAGTAAACCCACCTGCTAGCAAATCACCCGAAGGAAACTATGCCCGCAAGCCGTAAAGAAACCTGTACGGCAAACCTGCAAGAAACTGGGGCACAACGGGGGTGAGTTGCCAACTCGTGAATAGAAAAATATCTACGCACAGAAATCGCATAAATAACGCAACCTAGGTCAATGATCATAATATATCCTCAAATATAAGAATAACACGTAGCCTATAACAAGGCTAGGGTAAATATCTAACCCGAGTGTAATTTCATGTGCCCGTGTCAGTGCCTCAAGTAGCAATATATCATATGAATGAGGTATGAATGCATGAAAACAGAATACATGTGAATGAAGAACCGTTTTCATAATTTAGTGAGATTTTCTTTGTATTTTTAAAATGAGGTATCATAATGAAATCAGCATAAAACAGTGCCTAGCATCGGCACAAAACGTAATCCCAATATCTCGATATTTCTGTATCACAGTCTCTGTACCTCAATATCTCGAAATCTCAATGTCTCAATCACAATATCTAGGGCGGGTTCAGTCCCGACCGGCCCCTACCATCCATCTCAAGACCACGACGGTATCCTCCGGATATCTGACGCGTCGGGTAAAATCACCGGTAGGTAGTGCTCTCCTGCCAGGGTCACATCATCATCATCACGCGCTTCTTGCACCAGGGTACCTTACCGGGTCCACCATGTACCCGAAACGGTTCATCCGTCTCCTCGAATCGGGTCTCGAAATCCATCAGCAAACTCATGGTGGACGACTCATACATCATGGGAAAAACCGCACTTTTTATTTAAAAAGAGAGAAATCAATTTATATAAGTTTTGCGGTTTTCTCCCCAAATCCAGAAAATTTCATGGAAATCCGAATCCAAATCATCAATAGCATGTAAAAACCATGAATATAGGCATAACAATGAATAACAGTATGCATGAAGTGACAAGTAATAACTACAATGTTAAGCTGGCATATAAGGCAGGCACACTAATATCATGTCAAATTACTAACTAACAAGCTAAGTCAAGCAATAATATTTTCTAAGGTGTACGTGACATGGCAATTACTGATGAAGATGTGTGTGAGCCGGCAAGTAAGTGTACGTGGTACATACGCATCATCGGTAATGGTGCTGGTGTCCTAACAATATGATATCAACATTGCAATAAGAAATTATAACATAAGTATGTGATGCGAAGCGAACCACAATAATAAGCGGGAGCTGAATACCAGACGCAACTGTAACTAACCTGCATTAATCTAATATAAGTCCTACAAATGGTGCCTTTTGAAATAACACGAATCATGGGGTTTTGAAAATAGGGGCTACGGTGTTTTTATGAAAAGATACGTCTTTTGAAATATCCGTAGGATCCCTTGGGCTGTCTTTTAAAATACCCACGATTCTTAGTTTTTGAAATAGGTAAGAATCGAATCTAATCTAACAACTAAACTAAACTAAAGGGCTAAGCTAACAAGCTGGACTACAGGTAAGGAAACCGCCTAATATCTGAGTCGATCCATATACATACCTGTATACGTATTAGTCGGTGATCCCGCCTCAATAATATCATATCCGATACCATATCTACAATCAGCCATCCCAAGTCAAGAGTGCGAATCAATCATCAAGATATAGCTCGTACGTAAATCCGTCGTACGTCATCCCCAAATCTGCGTACGGGTCAATATCATATTCCTCACACCATTCCTCTGGTATCCTTTTTATTCAAGATCATAGTCTAGGGTACTGACCTATGTCTAGTACAATACTAATATCCTCAATATACTCATGATCTGACTACAGATCGACAATCTCGTACAAACCGATACCGTCAGCACATAGCATCATCAAGGGTATACATTGCCCGATACGGCCTAATATCAATATCCTAGCATATCATGCTTCATATCACGATCACATGTCGACCATTTTATTTATAACACTATTCACCCGTATCGCCGCCCCAAGATCCGCTATAACACCAGGGCGTACCTTAAGTACGAATCCTGCCATATCACCGATATCACTACCACAAAACAAATCTCATCGACTCAGCTCAATCCCAAGTATCATCCTCAAATCCGTATGTGAACACATAGTCCCATACCCATGTGATCACATAACTATAAAGAATCCCATGAGCACATATAAATAGGAATGTATGCAAGTATGTAGGTGTGTATGTGTAGTGCAACACTACCCTAGGGTTCGCAACACTAAAATAATCCAACACACCAATATCCATCCTAAACATCGTTATTAATCCCAAATAACATATAATAAATTGTTGGTGTGTATACGCATCCGTGTACACCACCACGGACTGTGGGGGTGCTATACGCCATCCACCCGACTTCTCCCCGTAGATATAAATCTACTCACCTGGTTCTCGTTCGCCGGTGCCGACGTCGCCATGTGCTTTCTTGTCGTCTCGAAGTCCACATGGGGTACCTGCATATCATAACGCACCATACCGCCTTAAAATCCGACTCATGACCAAAACGACGCACGAATCCCACATAGGTCAAAACCTATGGTTGCTTTCACAAATCGACCCAAAAACCCTCGTCATCGGCATACAAACGCCAAACCATCGAGAAAACTCCCAACACACTCATTTGTACAATTACAAGCACTAATTAAAATATAAAATAGCTTAAAATTCACAAAAACCCCAATTTCACTTAAAAAGTCATTTTTCCGAAAATCTAGCAAGCACAAATCACCGTTTTAGTACAAAACTCGATGTATAAACGAACCTAGCATCCACAATATTCACTAAATATCATAACAAAGTCATATAAACCATTCCTATAATTTATTCTCATCAATTTGCATAAATTCCAAAATCCTAGTTTGCAAAAATATCAATTTTTAACACCTTTTAAAGCAAAATTCACAATTCAACAATTAAGCTTGGTTTTGCATAACCTAAGATATTAAACCACTCATAATAATGTTAATGATGTCATAAAAACATAATTACATTTTTAACCTAATTATTTAACCAATTTTAAATAGCTAGTTAGCAAATTAGCGTAATTATCATAATTTTTAAACTAACAATTAACAACTAGCTACTAACTTTGTTTTAACAAGCCATAAGAGCCTAATACATTACACAACCATACACCAATTTCACAAAATCCTAACTTGCATTCAAACCCTTTCTTGAATTTTATAACTAACAAAATCCAACCCAAACTATACATGAAACAATAAATTAGCACTAATTTGAAGCCCAAAAAGCAAGTTAAAATCTTAGATTTGGTTTGTATAAAATACTAGATAGCAAAATAGAATAATTAACTTAATAATGGTGTGCTAAAAACTCTAGTTTAACTCAAACCATTCTCTTGAATATCCTACATGAAAATAGCACCAATATTAACACTAAAACAACTCATTTAAAGAAATCTAACCATAAGAATTTAAATGGGTAAGAATTATACCTCTAGATCTAGAGATCTAGCAAGAAATTTTGACTCCAAAGATGGCCTCCTAGCATCCAAAATCCATGCAAGAAAGGTTAAGAAGAATGGATGAAGGATGGGCTTGAAATTGTGAAGTTTAAATGGAATTTTGATGGAATTTTGATGAGTTTAGAAGAAAAATGAGAGGGGAAATTTTGGGGCTGTTTATTATAGGAATTTCGGCTGAGGAGGGAGTGGGGAGAGGTGTGGGGGAGTTGTGGAAAAGAATCCAAGTCAAAGCCCCTCCCAAATTACCATAATACCCCCACCTACTTTACTATATATAAAAACCTTATTTTAACCCATTTCTCACATGATTTAAGGTCAAAAAGAGGGAAATAAAATTCTTGGGCTGCTACAATAGTGTGGGGCTGGCCAAGGGGAGTGAGGGTGAGTGTGAGAGACTTTACAAAAAAATTCTATGCAAAAAGACCCCCCACAATACCATATTTGCAAGTTTTAGTTCAAAATAACTATATTTTTGTTTTCCATAAAATAAATCAATTAAAACTTGAAATAAAATACTAAAAAATTATATTATAACTAGATTTTAATTAACATGATTTTAAAGATTAAAATTAGCCCATTTAAATTTGTATTTATCGCTAATTTAATGTATTTTCTTACCGGCTTCAAATAATATTAAAATAATTAATTTCGAAAAAAATTTCAGAAAATTTGAAATTTCAGCAGTGGCTCAATAAACACCAAATACTAGCAATTACATAGCTAGAATATGTATATTTAATTTTATAATAAAGATATTTGCATTTAGACTTTTTACAGAAAACCCCCTTATTTTACCGTTTTTTCGAAATTTCACCGAAACGATTTTCAAAACGTTACATAATTGTAGTTGAGTTTTACGGAAAATACGGTTTATTTTACCGATTATCAGAAAATTCACCTAAAGGATTTTATTTATCTAATTATTTATTTATTTAATTTTTAAAATGTTACAGTTTCTCTCCCACTGTACCCTAGAACCCGGTTGTTTGTGCTCTCCTCCTTGGGTCTATCCTAATGTAGAAAGTAAATAATATATAATGGTGAAATCATTCTCAATCCGGAAGTGCCCCAATAAAATAATGTTATATACAATGAATTTTACATGAATGAAAATGAAAAACTCCCATCTCACATAAAACCCCCGGCTATTCAAAACATAACAATCCAATATAACATATCATAGTAACACATAACATCATATGTTATCAACGTAAGTAAATATGCGTATCCCAATTATCGTTGATGTATAGCAACGAAACAGGCGATACACCACATATTATACTTACGGTCGCAGAAAAGAAAATGTAAAACTACAACATTTGGAATTCATAATCACCTTAAACATTATAAACCCGAACTATCACATATTACGGATTTCATGCCTAACTATATAAATTCCACATATTGTATCACATTACAGAAAGCTAGACGACGTTAAACAATTCGATCGAATCAACGAATTCCCAAAATACCCAGAGAGCTCAACACTTGAGCATAGTTAAAGTTAACCAGAGACATACCACAGCACCTATGGATCTACAGCTGAAGGGCCCGACCCAAGCCTCTCAAGTGGCGCCGTGGATCCGCCGCCAAAACCAGGTTTTGGCCGCGGATCCATGGTCACTTTGATGAGTTAGGGTTTCGTTATTCATGTGTGTCCATAGAATTCCCTGCATGATTTTCTAAATATTTTTAACATGGAAAAATCCAACTTTTTGAAAAATTTCCAGAGAGGGGGTCAAATCGGGTTTTCGAGGTTTCGATCTAAATTTCGTCTAGACAACCTAATGCTCTAGCTTGTCCCTGATACCACTGTAGGGTTGTATAGCATGACAACAAGGTTTTGGAGGCATCACACATGCCATTTTATAAATTTTTGGGGTGCTATGAAACCCTAACCAAGATCTTAATTAGAGAATTAGGGTTAACTTTGCATGTAAACAACTTTACATCTAAGTGAGAGGGATTACAGCCTTTGTAGTCCATTCCTTCGCTTCATAAGCTCCGAGTTGTGGTTCCTTCACTGCGATCATCAAGCTCCCGGACTCTAGAGAGGCTCTATGAGGTCAATGATGCATTTTACTTGAAGTCTTCGAAATCCAAGACGATCTACCTTGAGGAAACACAAACTCAAGCTAACTCTTCACTAATTATGAATTAGTAAAGCTAACACACTAATCTATATGGCTAGTACAGAAGAGGATGATGAAGTAGCAATTTTATTCTCTTTAGTTTTCTTTTTCTCAATTTATTTCATCACCGTTGAAAATGCTAGCTAGCTTTTTGAGGAAGAAGAAGATGAAGTGATGAGAATAATTGTTGTGTAGTTAGAAATGCAACCATGGGTCAAGTATATCATCCTTAACCCTTGTAGAGACTTAACCATGAGTTATGGTTAAAGGTATGGTTGATAAATATCTTAAACTAAACAAAAAGAGTTGACAAAGTCAAAGAAGACTACAAGCTTCTACAAGCTTCAACAAATATCTACCATGACAAATATCGACAATACTTGAATTAATTTATGATAAATATAAACCCTAACATTAACCCTAACAAGGTTTAACTCTCATAAACCCTAGTTGCATTTATAACCTAGCATGTTACAATTATACATATCACATATATATAATATAGTAACAAAAGAATACATTTAACATATATCAAATATATATATCAATATATCCAAAATGAGAAAAAGAATTACTTAAGTGAGCTTATATTAGTTAATGTAATATAATATATCATATATATAATTATACATTAAATCATCGAATCAATACTTGATCCGATAATCCGGCTATATCACATATAACCGACTAAAATAAAATGTATCATTTCATCGAATCAACACTTGATCCGATGACCCGGCTATATCTCATATACCCGGCCGATATCACATATCGCGAGAATAAAATACGGTATCACATACTCGCAAAATTCTCGGTCCCGCACATATCACATATGTGCTCCTACTCCGTTTCGCCTGAGCCAGGAAACCTCTGTGTAGGACTCTAAAGACTCGTCAATACGCTGGCAGTAGGTGATGATCATAACAAACACCCACAAGCTGCAAGCGGTCAGCTAAACGTAACAGCCACCCGAGTATTGAGCGAGCAGAAGATCAACAAGCAAGCGTGTACACTCTCCTGTAAATCCAATCAGTAACACTCCCGTACAGTCCGGTCTCTTCATCTGATATGTCGCATATCCGATCTAGGAGTGGTAAACGTCAGACCCCAGTAGCAGATAAGTCGTGCCGATGTGTGGCTCATAACGGGTCGAGAAACTACTGATAACACTTACCAGTAAATCTCCATAGCAGCCCTGGCCAGGGACTTCCAGTTATAGCCAATCGAGCACAGCGCAACATCAACCCCCAATACCGGGAAAGATGAAACCCCTCCTATCGCTCATTGCTTCCATGTGATTCGGGACTGTACCCAAAAGCCACCGTTTTGCACGTTCTCGTGAACGTGGTAAGGTGGAAATCAAAACACAGTGGGAATCACAGAAGACTCGATGACGATCTCGGGTCTACAGACTAACCTGTACCAGTGTCACCAGAGAACTGCTATCTGACGATAGGTATAATACCATCTAGGAGTTCTCGGCGAGTCCGTTCAGTGTACCCAGTCTCTACTGAGCACCCGCATACCATCTTTGATGTCAAACACCAATGGATGTAGGATCATCCATCGCCAATCATATAGGTCAAGATTCGTATATGCTAGTCTACTCTGGAGTATCGATGCCCTGTCTCAATACACCCTCGACTAGGAACTATTATAGGATGTACTCGTTGACTACCCTGGCCCCACTAGTATGATCTCCATCATAGTCCTAGTAGTCAAGTACATATCCTAAGGGCTTTATCAACATGTTAGAGCAAGACAGTAAACCAATACAAGTCAACATGTTAAGATAAAGTACAACCATATAGCATACTATCATGTCGAGCAAGAAAGTCCTCTCTATATATATCCAAGCATCCACTATAATATACATCATATGTACAATAATGGCCTCTAGGGTATATACATAACTAACAATCTCCCACTTTCACTAAGACCAGCTGTTGTAGTATCTTATACCCAACAACCCGAAGAGTCTCTTAAATTGTATCTGGGGTATGGCCTTTGTGAGTGGATCCGAAGTGTTGTCCTTCGTGTCAACTCTCCTGACCTCGATCTCCCGGCGATCAACTATCTCCCGGATCAGGTGATACTGCCTCAGAATATGTCTGGATCTCTGATGGAACCTGGGTTCCTTGGCCAAAGCCACTGCTCTATTGTTATCACAATACAAAGGTATTGGATGCTCAATGGACGGAACCACTCCAAGTTCAGTTATGAACTTCTTTATCCAGACAGCTTCTTTAGCAGCATCGTTGGCAGCGATGTATTCAGCCTCCATCGTCGAGTCTGCCATGGTTTCCTGTTTGGAACTCTTCCAACACACCGCCCCTCCATTGAGGGTAAAGACAAATCCCGAGTGCGACTTAGAGTCGTCCTTACCACTTTGGAAGCTCGAATCGGTAAAAGAGTCCACCTGGAGTTCTCCGTTACCATATACCAAGAACATCTCTTTAGTCCTTCTCAAGTACTTGAGAATGTTCTTCACAACTGTCGAGTGATTCTCTCCAGGATCTGCTTGATACCTACTTACTACACTTAGTGAGTATGCTACATCGGGTCTGGTACATAGCATCGCGTACATGATAGAGCCTACTGCCTAAGCATAGGGTATCCCTTGCATGCGAGGTAATTATTCCATCATTAGTGTGGAATTTCCATTGATTTTGCGTCCATGTTAACTTAAAACCAATATAGTGATGTTTGGTGAGGTTTGGAAATTCCAAGTTAGGATTTGAGAAATCCTTGAGTTGTGAAGTGCAATTGAGTGTAGTAGTGACCTTAAAACCCCCTTAGAGATAACTTTTTTGACTAAAACATAGACTTAAACCCCTATTAGCGAACTTAGAAATCCCCGATATCTGTATTTTGTGGAATTCTGTAGGGAATATGAAATCTACTAACACTCGGGGACCTGGAAATTTAATTAGCAAACACTGAGAGATAAGCAGGCACCCATGAAGCTAACCCCAAAACCTGAGCCACCCACTCCATGTTCTGGCCACAATTGTAATCAATTTGGCCGCAATTTGCGGCCAGGGTGGGATCATTTGGGTTCGTATTTGTTCTGTGGCTTTATCTCCAGTAAACTAGACCCTCCACATGTGCAAAATTGGCTAATTTGACTTAGGGTAAAATCTGGAGCATGTTTTCAAAGTTGTTGCTTTATGTTTGCGATGTTTATGAATTAGAGTTTTGATATTTGTGTTTGGTATCGATCACTTGGCGTTTGTACGTCTATATCGAGTGTTATTTGGTTAGTTTGCGAGAGAAAACCATAGGTTTTGACCTATGTGAGTTCCGCGTGTCGTTTTGGTTTTGATTTGGATTTTAATGCGATACGATACGTTGTGACATGTAGTGTTAGTTATATATATGTCCTAGAGGCCATTGTTGTACATATAATGTATATTATAGTGGACGCTTGAATATATATAGAGAGGACTTTCTTGCTCGACATGATAGTATGCTGTTTGGTTTCACTTTATCTTAACATGTTGACTTGTATTATTTTACTGTCTTGCTCTCACATGTTGATAAAGCCCTTAGGATATGTATTCGACTACTAGGACTATGATGCAGATAATACTAGTGGGGCCAGGGTAGTCAAAGAGTACATCCTATAACTGTTCCTAGTCGAGGGAGTATCGAGACAGGGCATCGATACTCCAGAGTAGACTAATGTATACGCATCTTGACCCATATGATGGGCGATGGATGATCCCATATCCATTGGTGTTTGACATCAAAGATGGTCTACGGGTGCTCAGTAGAGACTGGGTACACTGAACGGACTTGCCAAGAACTCCTAGATGGTATTATACCAATCATCAGATAGTAGTTCTCTAGTGACACTGGTACAGGTTAGTCTGTAGACCCGAGATCGTCATAGAGTCTTGTGTGATTCCCACTGTGCTTTGATTTCCAACTTACCACGTCTAAGAGGACGTGCAAAATGGTGGCTTTTGGGTACAGTCCCGAATCACATGGAGGCAATGAGAGATAGGTGGGGTTTCGTCTCTCCCGGTATAGGGAGTTGATGTTGTGTTGTGTTCGATTGGCTATAACTGGAAGTCCCTGGCCAGGGCTGATTTGGAGTGCTGCTGGTAAGAGTTATCAGTAGTTTCTCGACCTGTTATGAGCCTCATATCGACACGACTTATCGGTTACTGGGGTCTGACGATTACCACCCCTAGACTGGATATGCGACATATCAGACGAGGAGACCGGACTGTACGGTAGTGTTACTGTTTGGATTCACAGGAGAATGTACAGGCTTGCTTGTTGATCTTCTGATCACTCAATACCTGGGTGGCTGTTACATTTAGCTGACTGCTTGCAGATTGTGGGTGTTTGATATAATCATCACCTACTGCCGGCGTATTGACGATTCTTTAGAGTCCTACACAGAGGTTTCCTGACTCGAGAAAAATGGAGTAGGAGCACATATGTGATATGTGCGGGACCGAGAATAATACGATATGAGATACCGTATTCTAATCTCACGATATGTGATATCGGCCGGGTATATGTGATATAGCCGGATCATCGGATCAAGTGTTGATTCGATGAAAAGGTACATATTATATTAGTCGGTTATATGTATTATAGCCGGATTATCGGATCAAGTGTTGATTCGACAATTTAATGTATAATTATATATGTGATATATTGCATTACGTTAACTAATATAAGCTCCTTTTATTGATTCATTTTCTCACGGGCTAATACATTGATATATATGCGATATATGTTAATTGTATTATTTTCTTTTTGTTACAAAATATATTGTATATGTGATATATAATATTGTAACAAGTTAGGGTTACAAATGCAATAATTATTTAAAGATTAAACCTAGTTAGGGTTTGGATTAGGGTTAGCTTTTCATGAAGCTTTCCTTTTGTCTTTAGCATTGATATTTTGTATAGATATTTGTTAACCCAATCCAAACCATTAACTCTAGTTTATTCTCTACATGAGTTAATTCCTGCATGCTTAACTCATGGTTGAATAAGTAACCATAACAATAATTCATTATTCATCACAAAAGGATTAGCATCTTCTTCTTCTTCATTCTCTTAAAAAAAGAAAAGAAAACCTTCACTAGCTTTTCATTTGTGACGAATAAGTGTGAGAATTTGAAAACAAAAGAGAGCAAAATTCCTACTTCATGATCCTCATCTATTCTAGCCATTTAGATTAGGGTGTTCACTTCTCTAATAAGTTGTTTAGTGAAGTGTAAGTTTGGGTTTGAGATTCTTCAAGGTAGATCATCTTAGATCATGAAGACTTCAAGCAAGATGCATCATTCACCTCTTGGAGCCTCACAAGAGTCGGAGTTCTTGATGATCGTAACGAAGGGACCTCAACACAAAGCTTATGAAGCGAAGGAACGGACTACAAAGGTTGTAATCCCTATCTCTTTACTTCATTATATGTGATATAAACTTTGTTCCCTAGAAATTCTAGCAAGATTCATGGTTTGCTTGCTTTGCACCTCTCTAAATTTTAAAGTGGCATGAGAGATGCTACCAAACCCTAGACTAGATGCAAGGGAAGCCCAACAGTAGTATCAGAGCCAAACTAGAATTCTAGATACGGTGTTATAACAATTACGAAAACGAAAATCACTTCGAAATACGGTATTAGGAAACCCCATTCTTGCTCTCTGGAAATTTTTCAGAAAGTCCTTTAAAAATTTTTCAAACAGTTGCAGAATGATCTTTGGGACAATATATGAACATGGGTGAAATACGGGGGAGGGTGCTCGATTTTTGGCCGATCCCTAGGCCACAAATTCCAGCCAGGCCAGCCCCACAGGCTTCTCTGCCTCCCGTATTCCCCATGTGCTCTCATGTCTCCATTTTAGGTTTCCTAGTTTTGTTTGCTTAGCCCAATTTTTATGTGATGATTTGTTTGACCTGGGGCTAATTCGTAGTGCTTCGTAGTCGTATAATTTAACACTGTATTGGTAACCTTGACTATGTTTAGCAGTTCGATCGAACTTTGCACACCACATTTTGTACCTTGCTGAAATTTCCAAGTGTTGTAATTTTCCGAAGTTGATTATATTCATTAAATCGTGCAAGTACCCCTATGGACCCCCTAAAAGACTATAATAATCTTAACTCAATTCTATGCCCACGGAACCACGTTCGAACCTTCGGGTTTGCCGTAGTTCCATGATGTCATAGGTGAGGCGTTGGTTAACTCCTTCTACGGCTGGTCCATGGACACTGTGGCACGGTTTTTGAGTGTTTCGACTTTGCTCAAGTGTTGAGCTTACGGGGGTAATTTGTGAGTGTATGTTGATTCGATCGAAACGTTAAACATCGTCATGATATTTTGTGATTGTGATGTAATATGTGGAATTCATATAGTTAGGCATGAAATCCGTAATATGTGATATTTCGGGTTTACGATGTCTAAGGAGATTATGGATTCCAAATATTGTGGTTTTTCACTTTCTTTTCTGCGACCGTAAGCGTAGTATGTGGTGTATCGCCGGCTTCATTGCTATACATCAACGACAATCAGGATACACATACTTGCTTACGTTGATGATATGACATATTGTGTGTTGCTGTGATATGTTATATTGGATTGTCGTGTTCTGAATAGCCGAGGGTTTTATATGAGATGAGGGTTTTTATTTTCATTCATGTAAAATTCATTGTATGTAATATTCTTTTATTGGGGCACTTCCGGGTTGAGGATGATGTCACCATTGTATATTATTTACTTTTCCGCATTAGGATAGACCCAAGGAGGGGAGCATAAGTAACCGGGTTCTAGGGTCTAGTGTGAAGCCATCTCGAGGAGTCGAGACCGGGTCTCCTAACCCTAGAATTGGCAGTGTTACTTACCGCTCTCATAGGGGTCTAGGGATGTGGGGTTTGGCTATTCATCGCGACCGTGGAATCCATGTTTTATACAGGATCGAAATAAAACACGGACGTCCTAGTATATCGAATATTTCATATGTTATCTTCTGCTGCAATGTTCTGTGATGAGATCATATTACTGCCTGAGACGAATGCCTATACTATATATATATATGATGATATATAAATATTACTGCTTTCGTTTCTTCTGTGATGCTTAGGAAGCATAAATGATGGGATTTATTAATGAGATTAATAAAAGAAAAGAAACCTAAAAGATGTTGTAGAATCAAATTTATAAAAAAGGGTAGCTACTGTTTTTGCTTTGCATAGTGGTATAAGTGATATACCCTGCACCTTATTCGATAAGGAAAGAGCCGAGATCCCTTCATAGGGAGTGACCTCTTTAGCAAAACTGGCAGATGCTACAAACTCACGGTTTAGTTTTCGATTGCTTCTATAGTTCTTTCTTTGCACCACGGTATTTGTGAAATATCCTGCATCTTATTCGATAAAGAAAGAGCCGAGATCCCTTCACCGGGACTGACCTCTTTAGCGAAACTAGAAAAGCCTCAAAAACACTCCTTTTCAAAATCACTTATTTCTACAACGATATCGAGTTCATTACGCTCATGGTTTTCTGAAAAACCTGTGTAGCCCTCCTTCATTTCAGATAAAGACTATTTAGTATTCGTACGGCGTTTGTTGGCCTTTGTCAAGGCGTAGTGTGCAGTAGCTGACTAGTACTTATCTGCTTAAGCATGTGATGAGATTGGATTAGGGTAGTCGTACGACCTTGTTGGCCTTTGTCAACGGTCTTGCGGGTAGGTTTATTTCAATTAAGAAATGACGGGTTGAACTTGACTAGCTTCCTATGGTTTGTTGGCCATTATCAAAGTCATAGGGAGTTAGGGGTAAAAGTATTATCGGGAATTTCAAGAGTTGAAATTTGCAATGAGATTGCATACCTCCTATGAGATAGTTGGATCCCGATACCCACTGTGAGTAAGAGTTACTTCTAGGAGAGTTTTACACAGGACAATTAGCCGATCAAGTAGGTGACTAGAAAGGTGTTTACGGGGTTATGCCTCTGGGAAAACAAGGTTTATTTTAATTAGGTCCGTGTGAAAGCACGGGGAACCTCCCTCAAAGTACCAACACTGGCCTGGCTGAAAGATTGGCAAACTTATAAAGTGTAATTAATTCCGGCTAATCTTACCTTTTAGGGTTTGAAGGAAGATTTGATAAAAAGCAGTGGGAGCCATCCTGATTAGATAAGATAATAACCAATCTAATCTTGCAAGAGCATACACTAAAGTGTTTTCTTCTCTCTCTCTCCAGGTAGCGACCATGTCAGGCCTTAATCAAGATAATAACATGGATGTATTGACTGAACCCGCTTATTATACTGAGCAGGGGAACGTTGGTCCCGCTCCTACTTATAATTGCTATAAGTCCGAGCAGGGAATAGGAGAATATCTGGATTCTCACGCCACCCAAACGAAGAATAAGCATAATGATGCATCTTCTTCAGGTGTGTTAGTTATCAAGAACTGTTTCTCAGTTTACTCTACGTCCTGGGTATTAGATACCGGATCGGGATCCCATATATGTAATATGTTACAAGGGCTACGAAAAGGTAGGGAACTGGGAGAGGGTGATCATTCCGTAAGAGTAGAGAATGGTGCAAATGTTGCAGCCAAAGCAGTTGGCGAATATCACCTTGTGTTACCAAATGGTAATATATTGGTTCTGAACGAATGCTATTACATTCCGACCCTGATATGCAATCTTATATCAGTTTCTTTATTGAGCAAAGAAGGATATAATTTTGTAGTACAGGATAATGTTATGAACATATTCACGAATCAAAAGTTGATTGGATCAGGATCGTTAAATAATAGCATATACGTTCTCAACCAAACTACAGTACTTAATATACAAAATACACACAAGAGGAAGAGTTCAGAAACGAACGAATTCTTCTTGTGGTATTGTAGACTAGGTCATATCAATGCGATACGGCTAGCTATGTTACATAAGGAAGGATATTTGAATCCGTTTGAATTTTCATCTTATGATACTTGCCAGTCATATCTCAAAGGCAAGATGACCAAAACTCCGTTTAGTGGACACGGAGAAAGAGTTACAGAACTCTTAGGACTAATACATAGTGATGTATGTGTTCCCATGTCTACACATGCCAGAAACGGTTCTTCCTACTTCATTACATTCACTGAAGATCTCTCAAGATACGGACATGTGTTCCTGTTGAAAAACAAGTCTGAAGCTTTTGAGAAATTCAGAGAATATAAGAACGAAGTAGAGAACCAAACGGGCAAAAGTATTAAGATCCTACGATCTGATCAAGGAGGAGAATACTTGAGCAATGAGTTCCTGGATTATCTAAAAGAGAATGGGATTCCCTCTCAGCTTACTCCTCCTTATACACCACAGCACAACGGTGTATCAGAACGGAGGAATCGCACCCTATTAGATATGGTGCGCTCTATGATGAGCACTGCTGAGTTATGTTCATATCATAATTTTGCATTATTATATTCCCCATTCTTAATCATTTTACAAGTAAATAGGTGCGTTTGATCCATGTCTGTTAAATAGTTGCAGGTTGCAGGTTCTCGGAACAATACAGCGAAAATGATGAAAAACGCTACAAAAGTGAGACTACGATCAACAAATAGAAGAATCTTTATGATGCCGCCTACAGTTAAGGAACAAATGAAGATCAATGAATAGTTCGATTTCACAAAGTACAAAGGCAGCACAAGATTCAAGACTTCAATACGAAGCAAATGGGAAAAGTCCACAACATTCTACACTGTGGAAATCTGGAAGAAACTAAAAGACATCCTGAAAACCAAGTGAAGAAAATTCAAGGAAAAAGCAATATGAAGTATACCTGAGAAACAGAGCCCAAGAGCCTTCAAGATAGCCACGGATCCGCGGCCAAACAAGGCATATGGACACGGATCCACGGCCGTGCTAAGCATGTGTCGGTGCGTGTCAGTGCGTGTCGGTGGAGTCGGTGCATTGACCCAGTTTTCTCGGGGTAGTTTTGTAATTTTAGATATGGATCAGATGTAAACCCTAGGTTTTCTATTATCTATAAATAGGAAGCCTACAGCTCTTTTTGGAGCATGCCACTTTTTACTTTCCTAGTTTAAAATTTCATTCCTTGTAATTGTCAAAGAATGCATCAATAAAAAGTAAGTTTCTTTTATCTTGAATTTTTATCTAGCAATTTTATTTCTCTGCCGTAGTTATTTTTCGCAATTTTTTATCTGCTGTAGTTATTAAATAAAAATCATAAAAAAATGAATTCCTTTATTAATTCCCTAATGAGTGAGTAGTTCCTCACTTGTTAGGGTTAGGTTTGGGGAAGATTTGAGAGATGAAAATCTCTCACCCCTCTCTTGCCCGTTCAATATTTTTAAATTAGGACTGTATGCAAACAAGCACGCACTGGTCACTACGGCACCCTATCCCACGAGGTAGCGGTGATTCCATAGTTAAAGACCAGTTGTGTTTGATTTCCATAGAGGTTAGGGGTAAGAGTTAAGAAAGAACGGACAAGGACCAAAAGGAAGAAACCTAGTTTCTTCCCGATCGTGCTAATCACCTTTGTTAACTATTACCTTAACACCTAAAAGTTCTTAATTAGGGAAAAGAAAGCGGTAAGAATAATTGCCTTTCCAAACTAACCTAATCCTAACCCTAGCAAGGTTTTAATCCTAATCAAACTCAACTTCAGTTTTTATTGAAAATCAAAAACCTATCACAAATAGGAATTGACTCGTTAGAACAACTAGAAAATACACGTAATCCCTGTGGACCAACCCATACTCAACCGGCTAGCTACCAAGCGACACCGTTCTTGATTGCGGTTAATTCTTTGATTTCAAAAAAACGCTTAAGCAAAAAAACTCTACCAATCAAATGGCGCCGTTGCCGGGGATGGCGTAGTTATTTTCTTTTTTTAATTTCGGGTTAGTTAAAAATTAAAAAATATCATAAAAACTGAAAAATATAAAAATAAAAAAATTATCATCTTGTTATTTTTTGAAGGGGTTTCGTGTGAATTGTGCAGGATCGGTAAGACGGACTTATTCAGATCTGGAGCAAGCTCGGTGAACAAATCCAGAAACAGAAGATCTGAACAAACAGAAGAAAAACAGAACAGAACAGAACATAATTTTTGGGATCTGAACCGACCATACGACCGTGGAACCGCCGCTGTTTCTTGACTTTGACCGCGCTTCCGCGGCCTTTTGCTGACGTCAGCAAGTGGAATCTTCTCTGTAAGCATTCTTGGCTTCTTTGTAACCCCCTGATCTCCTCTGAAAAATTTTCCTGCAGGGTTCTTTGTGCAAAACTCCTCTCCCTTCTCCAATAACTTGATCTTGTGCAGGATTCTTTACGCCGCAATAAAAGAAAAAAAAATTGGCAAGTGTTTTGTGTGTTTACTGCTTTGCATTTTTAAAACTGATTTTTAAGGGGCTATAACACCAATCCAGATTGGGTGGGGATTTCATTACCCTTCCTAGGACCCCAAAAATCATAAAAAAGCATTTTGCATCAACCTTCGAGTTAATTAAAAAATATTAGACTCAGCCAATAAAGATTGTCGTGCTCGTTAGGACAAAGGAAAGGTTGTAGGCATCGGTCGTTTATCTAAACCTAACTTTGTAGTGCCTAGGCTAGACAAGTGGGAAAGGTAATTTTAAAAGGCCCGTCTCATGGTGATTCTTGAGCGGATCCCTCCTTTCTTTACTTGTGCTTACCTGGCCACAATTAGCGGTGAAGAGGCGATTTGAGGATCTCACAACTTGCCCTTTGGAACAGTTAGGAGCAGTCTAGTTGACTTAGGAGACCCTGGCTCTAGGCTTGATTGTGCATATTGTGATTTCTTGAAAGTGTGTCTAAGCTCCTTATAAAAAATCTTTTTTGCAAAAACTCCTTAAAAAAACCACAAAACAAATTTCTACAAAAAACTTACCAATTTGTCGCTAAAAATCCATTGCACCACACTTTCTCTCATTGACGTTTTCTTACCCCCACCTTCTGTTTTTACTTTTTGACTACACTATACCTCTTTAGTGTATGTCCAGTTGGACTAGGGACACTAGCTTCCGTTTAGTTCGTGTCTCGTTAGTGCCGACTGACGACGCTTTCGACTCCGAAGTCGAAATTCTCTCCACTTCTTTACCTCCATCCTCATATTCATCATCTTCTAAGGAGATGTCGGGATTCAATCCTAACAACCCCTTACCTACGGGACTGATTCCACCTCTACTAGGTGCGAATAACCCACCACACCCTTCTGTCGAAGCGCCCCAACGAATCGCGCTCCAGGATCTTTTCTATCCTATCCGTACCGCACTTCCCACTTGTCTTTCACTTCCACCGGCTAAAGGGGATAACTTTGAAATTAAACCCCACTTCATCAATATGTTGCCTAAATTTCACGGGCTGGAATCCGAAGATGCCTACATCTTCATTAACAAATTCCAGAATGTTTGCGCAATGATGAAGACCACACAACTTTCTGATGATGCTATAAGGCTACGTGTCATTCCATTCACCTTATGTGACCTAGCTGAAAAATGGTTATATAGCACAACATCACACTCCATAAAAAATTGGGAAGAGTTTGATAAGGCTTTTCTTAAAAAGTTTTACCCACACCACAAGACCGCGAGAATTCGCAACGAAATTATTCAATTTTCCCAGCTTCCTTCCGAACCTTTTTGAAAGTGTTTTGAAAGATTTAAGGACCTACTTGTTCAGTGCCCTCACCACGGTATCGAGAATTTGCAACTTTGCCAAACTTTATACGAAGGACTGAATCCAGCAACTAAGCAGTTGTTGGAAACCATTTGTCAAGGTCACTTTCTGACAAAATCTAGCGAGGAAGCTTGGCAATTTCTCGACGATCTTTCTGATCAAACACTTCAGTGGGAAAGCACTAAGACCACTTCATCTACTTCATCAGGTCAGTTTAGGGCAGGCATACATCAACTTGATATGTCGATTACAATGAAGGCAAAAATGGCTGCACTCACGAAAAAACTAGAAGCAATTGAGAGCAAATTCTCATCGCCTTCTCCTGCCCCAGCTTTACCCCCACGCACTATTTGTGCTTGTTGTTCGGATCCGTCCAATCTTACTGAAGAGTGTCCTTACAATCCGCCTGTTCAGGACAAGATCAAGTCAATGCTGCCTTTCAGCAAAGTCAAAGAAATGATCCATACTCTTCAATTTACAATCCTGGTTGGAGGAGCCACCCAAATTTTGCTTGGAATCAAAATCAACAACAATTCCAAAGCAACAACAACTTTCAAAGGCCTCCTCCACAACAACAAGCCCATCAACAAACTCAATATCAGCAACCTTTCCAACCCCAACCTTACACAAACCAAATGAACAATTTTGTACCCAACAACTCTTATCCTCAAAACAATTTTGTTTAGCCGAATAACAATAAGGTTTCCTCGCTAAAACGAAGTTTGGATGCGTTTATAAAACAATCTACACAATCCTCAGCAAGCATCCAGTCTTCCATTCAGTCTTTGGTGCAACACAGTGCTTCACATGATCAGAGCATCAAATCAATTGAGGCCCAAATTGCACAACTGAATGCTGCGTTAAGCGAGCGAGAAAAGGGAAAACTTCCGTCTCAACCATTACCAAATCCCGGTCACACACACAACGCACATGTTTCTTATGAACAACAAAATCATAATGTAAATGCTGTGACAAGTTGAGATCTGGAAGAGTGTTGCACAATAATGTGGGTATTAGTGATGAAACCCCGACCGCCGCTTCTTCTTCTTCATCATCTTCTTCAGAGCATATTCTTCATTCTTCACAAGGCTCTACTTCTTCTAATGGACCCACATCTCACTCCACGAAAACAACAACACCGGGATCCGTTCCAACTCCGCAATCTACTCCATAGACATTGGACTCAACAAATTTTCAAAATATTCCATTTCTAAACAAGTTGAGATCCAATAAACCTACTCCCCAAATGGAGAAGATTGTGGAGTTATTCAAACAGGTTAGCATTAACATACCTCTCTTGGATGCAATCTAATAAGTCCCCTCTTACGCTAAAATCTTAAAGGACTTATGCACCAAGAAGAGGAAGTCACAGGTACCCAAGAAAGTTTTTGTGACCAGTGCTGTAAGTGATGCTCTTACCCAACCTTTACCCCAAAAACATAAGGACCCTGGCTGTCCTACAATTTCAATAACAATTAGAGATAAGAAAATCAATCGCGCACTTTTAGATCTTGGGGCTAGTGTTAATTTGCTACCCTATTCAGTATATGAACAATTAGGCGTTGGAGAGCTGAAACCCACATATTGTACTCTCCAAATGGCCGACCGATCCATCACCCATCCTAGGGGTGAGTTAGAGGATGTGTTGATCAGAGTAGGGGACTTCATTTTCCCCGTTGATTTCATTGTTATGGACACACAGCCTATAGCTAACCCCCGGAGTCAAATTCCGGTGATACTCGGTCGACCATTCCTTGCGACTTCTAATACGGTGATCAATTGTTGAAATGGTTCGATGAACCTATCTTTTGGAAATATGACAATTGAACTCAACATTTTTAAGTTAGGGAATCAGCCCTCCGAGCTTAATGCTAATATACTTGATGTTTGCTCGATCCAAGAGATCACGCAGGAGGACTGTGAGCTTGAAAAATTTCTGTTCGATCACAGCAGTTTTGACGCCACTAGTGTGTTCCTTCTTGAATCTGACACAGCTTTTACACCCGATAACGATTACGAGTGTTTCACTTTTTTGGACGATTTTGAAGAATCACCACCCGAGTTTGAGTCCTTCAAATTTTTGGATGAGTTAGCAGAACCATCCGACTCGGTTTCTTACGCTCGCTTCGAACCATTGTTGGAATCCTTCGAGTTCGAGACAGTTTCACCAATTTTACCTTCAATTGTCTCACCTCCAAAACTCGAACTCAAGCTTTTACCGTCTGTTCATATCATAATTTTGCATTATTATATTCCCCATTCTTATTCATTTTACAAATAAACAGGTGCTTTTGATCCATGTCTGCTACATAGTTGCAGGTTACAGGTTCTCGGAACAAAAACAGTGAAAATGATGGAAAGACGATACAAAAGTGAGACTACGACCAACAAATAGAAGAATCTTGATCATGCCTACAGTTTGAGGGACAAATGAAGATCAATGAACAATTTCACAAAGTACAAAGGCAGCGTAAAGATGCAGGACTTCAACACGAAGCGAACGGTAAAAATCCACGACATTCGACACTGTGGAAATCTGGAAGAAACTAGAAGAAATTCTGAAGAACCAAGTGAAGAAAAGTCAAGAAAAATGCAACAGGAAGCAGCCCAGGAGAATACAGCCCAAGACCCCACCATATGGCCATGGATCCGCGGCCAAACAGGGCTTTTGGCCGCGATTCCGCGGCCATGGTAAGCACGTGTCGGTGCAAACTTTGTCGGTGGGTGGCGGTGCGTTGACTGGGCTTTTTAGGGTAGTTCTGTAAATGTAGATAAGAATCAGAATGTAACCTAGGGTTTCTATAATCTATAAATAGAAACCATAAAGCTCTTTTTGGAGCATGCCTCTTCTTGTGCCTCTTTTTATTTATCAAATTAAGAATTTCAATTCTTGTAATGTTTGAAGGGCGCATCAAATAAAAAGTAAGTTTTCTTTTCTATGCCTTAGTCTAATTTTCCTTTCTGACCTAGTATAACTTTTAATTATCTTCCCTAGTTTAGATTTTATTTATTTGTCGTAGATCAGATAATTAGGTTATTAAAAACAATCATAAAAAATGTCTTTTATTATCAATTCCCTAATGAGTGAGTAGTTCCTCACTTGTTAGGGTTAGGAATAGGAAAGGTTTGAGAGATGAAAATCTCTCACCCTTTTCTTGCCCATCGCATATTTTGTAGGACTCCATGCATACATACACACACCGCTCACTACGGCACCATATCCCACGAGGTAGCGGTGATACCGTAGTTTAAAAGACCGGTTGTGTATGTTTTCCATGGAGGTTAGGGTAAGAATTAAGAAATGACGGACAAGGACCTAGAGGAAGAAACATAGTTTCTTCCCGATCGTGCTAATCCCCTTTATTAATTATTACCATAACGCCTAAATAGATCTTAATTAGGGCATATAAAGGGGTAACAAATATTGAATTTCCAAACTTAACCTAAACCTAACCCTAGCAAGATTTTAATCCTAATCAAACTCATTTCAGTATTTAGTGATAATCAATCCAACCCCAATGGGAATTAACTCGTTAGAACCAACAGAAAATACACAAAATCCCTGTGGACCGACCCGTACTCACCGGCTAGTGTAAGTCCATGCTACCCTTCCTCGGTACTTACGGGGTTGCGGAAGTGATAAAAAATTATTTTCAAGAGGGTGGTAACATGGACTCAAAAAACGGATCTTTGTTAAACAACTAACTAACAACCTAACTAGAGTTTTACCTACTCGGTTAGGGGGCTATACCTTTCTTGAACTCTTTCGTCTTCCACTCTTTCCGGTGTACGGATCGGCCTCACCTCGTCGTCTCCTTGCGCCGAAGATGGATCCACCTGAAAGCTTCTACCTTTGGCTTCTTCTTCGAACTTTGAAGAAACTAGAACACTTGGCTTGCTAGGCCTTGTGAACTAGAATGAGTAGAGGATTGTTTTGGTGCCTTTTTATCTCTAAGGCAACGAGTCTCAACACATGAGAATGGTTTGCCTTAAGCTAGAGAGAGCAAGAGGAAGAGGGAGAGCTTGAGAATGAGAGAGCTCAAGAGAGAGAAAGCAAATGAAAGAATGAGCAACTCTTTTCTCATCCAACCTCTCATAATCGAAAAGCATCATGAGCCATAATAATAATCAAGTATTATGTGATGGTTCATATCATATCAAAGGCAATATCATTTTCATGCACTCATTTTGCAAACCACAATAAGCAAGCAAAAGTCTTTGCATGAAAATGACAACCATTGTAATGATGATGGTCAACTAGTCCAACCTAGTCAACCGGTCAATAAAGTCAACAAGTCAACAAAGTCAACCCCTCAACAACCATGTCACTATAATACTTAATTAAAATTATTGCTAATCATATTTCTTATTCTCATTAGGGTTTAGCAAAAAGTCAATGGTCAACAGTCAACAATCAACAACCCCAATGAGAATCCTCTGCCTCTGTCTCTCTGTCAACTGTGCATACACACCCGCATCCGCGTTCCGAGGAACACGAACACAAACGAGATAAAACCAATCCCAAAACGTACACTAGGATCTGGCTTAAACCAAAGCCCGCTAGTGTTAACTGTCCGGACACTGAACGTGCATAAGTGCACGGATGTGACCGAACCCTGTCACAAAACCATGCGACCTGTCGCAAAACCATGCGACTTCTACACTTTTTCCTAAAGGCGAATAGCTTTCTGTGCGGGACTCTAAAGACTCGACACAACGCTGGCAGTGGGTTTAACCGCAGACCGCAAGTAGCACTAGCTGTGCGTAATGGTCCCCAGGTAGGTGCCGACAAGAAGACTGACGAGGTGAAACCCATCTGAACTCCTACTGAGCCTGAATGTGACAATCTCCGTACAGTCCGGTCTGTTCATCTGATACATCGCATGGCGGGCTTAGGGGGCGGTGAACGTCAGTCCCCTAATAGCGGTACAAGTCGTGTCGGAGTGAAGCCCAGAACACCTTGAGATAATACTGGAAACCTACCAGTATATCTCGCTTGCCCTGGCCAGGGACTACTCGTGTAATGGCTCTCCTAGACACAGCGCGATGTCAACCCCCAATACCGGGAGAGACGAATCCTGTCTAACTGTCACTCCTCCAAGTGCTTCGGGACTGTACCCAAAAACTACCTGTTTGCACGACTCCTTTGAGCCGTGGTAGGGTAGTAATCAAAGTACAGTGGGAACACACTCGAAGCGAAGTGACAGTGTCAAGTCAGCGGACTAAGCTGTACTCATGTCACCTGGGAACTGATAACTGACGATAGGTATAATACCAACCAACAGTTCCCGACGAGTCCTGTCCAGTGTACTCGTAACCTAACGAGCACCCGCATACTATCTCAAGCACGACGTACTGACGGCTGTGGGACAGACCGTCTCCCGTGCTGGGATGAGAAGCGCATACGCTAGTCTACTCCGGAGTATCGATGCCCTGTCTCGATAGTCCTGCGACTAGGGACCTGCATAAGGATGTAGTTATAGATTACCCAGCCCCCACGAGTGTGACTGCCATCACAACGCTGGTAATCAAGCAAAGATCCTAAGGGATCCACTAATGTGTAAAGGCGATATGCTAAAAGAAACACATGCACACATTAAAGCAGAAACAAACCAAGTAGCATACTACCATTTTGAGCAAGATTGTCAATACAAGGTGAATATCCCAAGCTTCCATTAAGTAATATACATACTAGTATGATACAGTAATGGCCTCTAGGGCATATACACTAACAATCTCCGACTTGCACTAAGGCCATGTACTGGCGTATCGAAGACCTATCATCTCGAACTGAGTCAGGGGTAAGGCCTTCGTGAATGGATCAGCAGTGTTATCTTCCGTATTTACTCTCTTCACCTCGATCTCCCGGCGATCAACGATCTCCCTGATCAGGTGGTACCACCTCAAAATGTGCCTGGACTTCTGATGGGGCCTGGGTTCCTTCACTAAAGCTATAGCTCCGTTGTTGTCACAATACAGCGGTATTGGATCAACACTGGTAGGAACCACCTGAAGCTCCGTGAGGAACTTCTTCATTCAGACAGCTTCCTTTGCGGCATCGCAAGCAGCTATGTACTCCGCTTCCATAGTTGAGTCAGCAACGGTTTCCTGCTTGGAGCTCTTCCAGCAAACCGCCCCTCCATTGAGGGTAAAGACATAACCCGACATGGACTTGGAGTCATCCTTGTCACTCTGGAAGCTGGAGTCAGCAAAATCCTCGATCTGGAGGTCTTTTCCGCCATACACCAAGAACATCTCCTTAGTCCTTCTCAGGTACTTGAGAATGTTCTTTACTGCTATCCAGTGTTTCTCCCCTGGGTTCAACTGATACCGGCTTACAACGCTCAATGCGTATGCTACATCTGGTCTGGTACACAACATCGCATACATAATAGAGCCTACCGCAGATGCGTAGGGTATTGATGACATGCGAGCCCTTTACAAATCAGTCTTGGGAGACATCTCTTTGGAGAGGGTGATTCCGTGACAAGCCGGTAGATTACCGCGCTTGGAATCTTCCATACTGAATCGTTTCAGTATGGTGTCAATGTACCTGGATTGTGAAAGTCCCAACATCCTTTTAGATCTATCACGATAGATCTGGATCCCCAGAATGTAGTTGGCATCGCCCAGGTCCTTCATGGAGAACCTCTGTGACAAGAATCCTTTGACTGACTGTAACATAGGAATATCATTTCCTATTAGGAGAATGCCATCCACGTACAAGACGAGGAATACTACAGTTCTCCCTACAATCTTACTGTAAATGCATGGTTCATCTGGGTTTTTGATAAAGTCGAATTCTTTGACAGTATCATCAAAGCAGATGTTCCAACTCCGCGATGCCTGCTTCAGTCCATAGATGGACTTGAGCAACTTGCACACTTTACCGCTGCTCCCACTCTGAATGAATCCCTCTGGCTGATCCATATAGACGCACTCTTCCAAATATCTATTTAGAAAAGCGGTCTTTACATCCATCTGCCAAATCTCATAATCGTGGAAGGCAGCAATGGCAAGAAGGATCCGAATGGATTTCAGCATAGCTACTGGAGAAAAAGGTCTCGTCATAGTCCAAACCAGGTCTTTGACGAAAACCCTTTGCAAATAGCCTAGCTTTATAGGTTTCAACCTGCCCATCTACACCAATCTTCTTTCTGAAGATCCATTTGCAGCCTACGGGTTTCACCCCTTCTGGAGCAAAGTCCAAAGTCCAAACTTTGTTGGTGTACATGGACTCCATCTCGGTCCGCATTGCATCCAGCCATTTTACCGAGTCACCGCTCTGAATGGCTTGCTGGAAGCTAGTAGGCTCATCATAATCAACTGTGCAATCCTCTCTATCCCCGTCTATGAGAAAACCGTAGTATCTCTCGGGCGGATGAGACTGCCTACTACTCCTGCGGAGTGGCGCGGGAATGTCCGGTTCTCCTGAACCTTCTGGCTCTTCCAAGCTTTCAGTAATAGCTTATGGTTCTGGAATTTCTTCCAGTTCTACTACGCTCCCACTTGTACCTTTTTCTAAAAACTGATGTTCCAGAAAGTGGGCATGACGAGAAACAAAAACCTTTTGTTCCTCTGCGTAATAGAAAAAATACCCCCTGGAGTTCTTCGGGTATCCCACAAACTTACACAGTACTGAGCATGCCTCGAGCTTGTCCGCATGCTGCTTTTTTACAAAAGCTGGACATCCCCATATCTTCAGATATTGAAGACAGGGTTTCTTCCCACACCACATCTGATATGGTGTGGTAGGCACAGTCTTGGAGGGAACCTTGTTCAAGAGATATGCAGCTGATTCTAGTGCATAACCCCAGAAGGATCGCGGTAACTCAGCTTTAACCATCATGGAACGAACCATATCCAATAAGGTTCGATTCCGCCTTTCCGATACACCGTTGTGTTGTTGTGTGTATGGAGGAGTAAGCTGCGAGAGAATTCCATTCTTTTTTAAGTAGCCCAGAAACTCGGCACTTAAGTATTCACCACCTCGATTAGATCTCAGTGTCTTGATACTTTTGCCTGTTTGTTTTTCAACTTCATTCTTATATTCCCGAAATTTCTCAAAGGCCTCGGATTTGTGCTTCATCAAGAAGACATGCCCATACCTAGAGAAATCATCTGTGAAAGTAATGAAGTATGAATAACCACTTCGCGCATGTGTAGACATGGGACCACACACGTCACTGTGTATGAGTCCCAAGAGCTCGCTCGCTCTTTCTCCGTGTCCAGTGAACGGAGTCTTTGTCATCTTTCCCATGAGATAAGATTCACAAGTGGCATAAGACTGGTACTCGAACGGATCCAAGTATCCTTCTTTATGTAACTTTGTCAACCGTGTCTCATTGATGTGACCCAGTCTACAATGCCATAAGAAAGCCTGATTTAATTCCGGAGACTTTCTTTTAAGTGTGTTCTGGACACTGAAGACCTGAGCTTGATTCAAAACGTATATACCATTTTTCAATGTACCTGACCCAATCAGAACTTGATTTAGGTGGATGTTTACTACATCGCTTACAAAAGTAAAATCATATCCTTCCTTAGAAAGTAAGGATACAGATATGATATTACAAGTCGCACCTGGTACATAAAAACAGTCACGCAGAATCAATATCTGCCCAGTTGTCAGTCCTAGATGATATTCCCCTACGGATTCAGCATACATGCTCATTCCGTTAGCAACCCTGAAAGTTATATCACCTTTCTTGATAACCCTACGGTTTCTCAGAGCCTGTAACGAATTACAGATATGAGATCCTGATCCAGTATCCAATACCCAGGAAGTAGCGTTAACTGACATACAGTTCTCTATTACAAACACACCCGAAGCCGAAGCCACAACATGCTTCGAATTCTGGCTACTGGCTATGCTAGCCCTGCAATCCTTCTGCCAATGTTCATTCCTGTAACAATAGGAACATCCCTCTTTTACTACATCCAGTCCCGAAACTTCTGCCCTTCCCTTTCTTTCTACTTCCCTGGTTTCCTTCAGGGTAGTAGGTAGGGACTGTTGAACTAAGTCAGCATCTGACCCGTTCTTCAACGTGGTCTTCAGGTCCGTGAGCTCAAAAGAGCTGGTCTCTGTAAGGACGTTGCCCCTTACAGATGACCCGATAGCCAACCTCGCTGGAAGCAATTCGTTCGAGGTCTCATATCTTGCGATACGAGATTGCTCTCCATATAAATCTTTGTTATGGAGGAAGATAGAAACTAAGTCCATCTTCTCGTGCTGCCCCTGGTCTGCACCATCAACTGAGGCTAACACGAGGCACTTGGCTTTCGCACGGTCTTTTCCCGATGTCGTATGGATATCAACATCCATGACAGGGGAAACTGGACCTGAGACGGCAGGGGTTGGATTAGTTAAGAGGTGTCCTAGCTTGTTATGGGCAATGGACATCTGGACAGACCTTTGCCAGTTATAACAATCAGATTCAGTCATTTTATTATCTAGATGTAACCTAGGTGCGGTCACTTGGTCGCTGCAATTAAGAGAGAGAGAAGAAAACACTCAGCATGATGCTCTTGCAAGTTTAGATTGGTTTTTAATTTATCTAAACAGGATGGCTCTCACTGTCTCTCGAATCCCTCCTCAAACCATAAAGGAAGAACTAGTCGGGATCAATCTCACCGTACAATACTTGCTTAACCGTTCAGCCAGGCCAGTGTCGGTACTTCGAGGGAGGTTTTCCAACGCTTTCGCGAAGTTCCTTAATTAAATAACCTATTTTCCCTGTGGGCGTAGCCCCGCTAACACCTTTCTAGACACCTACTTGGCTTATAGCATTGATCGTTAAGTGAGAAAGTTCCGGAGGAGTAGCATATACTCACAGTAGGATCGGGATCCAAATATCATCGTGTGACAAAACTGAAGGAATCCTACCAGAATCATCACACTCCAAATGGTATGCAGCGCTAGCAAGTTTCAGTTCTTTTGAAACTCCCGATGTGGATTTTTGCCCCATGCTCTTATGACCTTGACGAAGGCCAACATATCATAAGTCACATGTCAAGTTCTACCCGTCATCGTCCAGGTTAATTTGAACCCACCCGTACCTACCCTTGACGAAGGCCAAAATAGTAGTACGACTGTCCCAAACCAACGCATCTATCTATGCTACAGATAAATATTCAGCAGCTACAAATCACTATGCCTTGGCGAAGGTCAAAATACATAGCTTGAATACTACTGAATATTTAACTGAAATGACAGAGGGCTACGAATGGTTTTGGCGAAACCGTGAATGTAGTGAACTTGATATAATTGATGGAACTAGATAGCTTTTAAAAGGAGTGGCTCAAACTCCGCGTTTAAAAATTGGTTTTTGAAAAGAACCGAGTGGTTTTGAAAGTGTTCCAACGACTTTTACTTGGTTTATTTTTCTTGCATTAGTTCTTTTAATGCGTCCCATCATTTAATCCTACCATTGCAGAAAACAACCAAAATATGACGTACACTTATGCCATTCGCATTCGCCACGGGGCCCCGTCATTAACCGTTAGGTTACTTAACTAACGACAGAGCGGGGGCTGGGCTAGCACGGCTGAAAAACATAAGCAACGCCTAAATAATATCATATATAGATATATTGCAATGATAGCCATTTCAGATCACAGATGAACACATTGGATATACTAGGAATCCGCAATTCGTACGAGCCTGTAACGAAAAGCGGATTACACGGTCGCGGTGAATAGCCAATACCCCACCCTAGACCCCTACGGTTGCGGCAAACTACCCGCCAAATATCCGAAGTGGAGCAACCTCCCTCAACGACGTGAGTAGGCCACTCGGCACTTCGAGATACCCGGTAGTTTGTACACCCCACCTTGGGTCTATCCTAGGAGCAAAAACAGTAAAAAGAAATTATACAATGACACCTACAACCCCGACCCGGTTGTGCGGCCATACAAATAATATTACATCAATTTACATATTTACATGAATTGAAAGAAAAGAAAACTCTCATCTCACAACCCCCGGCTATTCACCCGCGACAATCCAATGAATTCATATACACATACCATCAACATTACAGATCAAAGATTTGTATAACCCCCACTAATCGACATATAGCGATTAGCAGACGATCAATACAAATATCACATCACAGATATAAACCCGTTAGCCTTAGTCTTTAGAAGTTCGATCAAAATACAGATTTTTAGGCCCCAAACACAAATTTTTCTTTCTGTAAAATCTGGGCAGAAAAAACATATTTTAAAAATCCCAAAACAACCCCATAAACAAACTGCAAGAAACATTTTCCTCGACCGAGTCAACTCGGCAGCGGAACCGCGGCGGGAGCATGCTCCCTCCGCGTTTCCGCGGCGCTTTGATCGTGTAGGGTTCCTAGGCACACTATAGAGGTCTCACAAGGCATCAACCATGCCAATTTCAAATTTTATGGGTGCCGAGAAACCCTAATACGGATCGTCGACTAGAAATTTAGGCGAAAAACGAATCTAGTTAACAACTTAACTAAAGATAAGAAGCTACAACCTTTGTAGATCTGGTTATCCACTTCCTTAGCTCCACGTAGTCATCCCCTCACTGTCCATCTCGAATCTCGGACTCTCGCATCGGCTTCATCGGAGAAATGAGCGGAATAGGTCGTCGGCTTCGTGCCGAAGATGATCTACGTCGAGGCTACACTGGATCAAGCTCCGACTTCACCTAGTTGTGAAACTTATGAAGAAAACACCCAAAACCACTTGGCAAGAGGTAGAGGATGAAGAAATAGGAGGTGGGTTCACCTTAGAATTGGATCTCTCTCACTTTTGCTCAAGTTGCCATTGATGGACTTAAGCTTTTGTTGAAGAAGAAGATGATGAAGAAGAAGAAAGAATATGATAAGTGTTAATCCAAATTGAAAAGTAAATGAATACTTATCATATACTAACTAGGGTAGAGTGTAGAGAATAGACCATGGTTACTTGGATGGGTTAGGGTTAAGCATGAAGACAAGAATGGTTAAGAAGTCAAAGCTTCATGAAGCTTCAACTAGAAACAAATAAAGCCACCATTCTCATCTAAATCATTTCCAAATAAATAAATGAACAAATAAATAAATAAATGAACAAGCAAAACCCTAATCATCAAATTAACCATGGTTTAATTCTATACACTTAACCAAATGATCAAGTATCATCAAACATGATACAAAAATGTGCACAAAAGTATATCACATATACTTCTTGCACATTAAGTGAGAAAATCCATTTAAAGTGAACCAATACTAGTTAATGCAAAGTAATATATCAAATATATAATTATACATTAAATCATTAAATCAACACTTGATTCAATGATCCGGTCATGTCGCACATAACCGACTAGTATCCAATGTATCGACTTATCGAATCAATCTACGATTCGATAACTAGGTTATATCGCATATAACCAATCGAAACATTCATCGCGAGAATGAAATACGGTATCACATACATGCATTATTCTCGGTCCCGCACATATCTCATATGCGCTCCTATTTCGTTTCGCTTGAGCCAGGAAACCTCTGTGTAGGACTCTAAAGACTCGTCAATACGCCGGTAGCAGATGATGATCATATCAAGCACCTACAAGCCGCAAGCGGTCTGCTAAACGTAACAGCCATCCGGCTATTGAGCGATCAGAAGATCGACGAGCTAGCCCGCTCACACTCCTGTGAATCCAACCAGTAACACTTACCGTACAGTCCGGTCTGTTCGTCTGATATGTCGCATATCAAGTCTAGGGGTGGTAAACGTCAGACCCCAATAACCGATAAGTCGTGCCGATGTGAGGCTCATAACGGGTCGAGAAACTACTGGTAACACTTACCAGCAAATCTCTGATCAGCCCTGGCCAGGGACTTCCCTGTTACGGCCAATCGAGCACAGCGCAACATCAACCCCCAATACCGGGAGAGACGAAACCCCTCCTATCGCTCATTGCCTCCATGTGACTCGGGACTGTACCCAAAGACCACCGTTTTGCACGCCCTCATGGACGTGGTAAGGTAGAGATCGAAGCACAGTGGGAATCACACAAGAGTCTATGACGATCTCGGGTCTACAGACTAACCTGTACAAGTGTCACCTGAGAACTGCCATCTGACGTGAGGTATAATACAATCTGGGAATTCTCGACGAGTCCGTCCAGTGTACCCAGTCTCCACTGAGCACTCGTATACCATCTCGATGTCAAACACCAATGGATATGGGATCATCCATCGCCCATCTCATGGGTCGAGAAGCGTATACGCTAGTCTACACTGGTATATCGATGCCCCGTCTCGATACACCCACGACTAGGGACCTTGAAGGATGTACTTATGGACTACCATGTCCCCACTAGTATGATCTGCATCACAGTCCAGGTAGTCAAGTACACATCCTAAGGACTTTACCAACATGTAACTATAAGACAGTTTAAAGAGACAAGTGTACATGTTAAGATAAAGAGTAACCAGATAGCATACTATCATATCGAGCAAGAAAATCATCTCTATATATGTCCAAGCATCCAATATAATATACATCATCTGTACAATACCGGCCTCTAGGGCATACATACAACTAACAATCTCCCACTTGCACTAGGGCCAGCTGCTGTAGTATCGCATACCGAGCATCCCGAAGAGTCTCTCAAACTGTATCTGGGGAATGGCCTTCGTGAGTGGATCCGCCGTGTTGTTCTTCGTGTCAACCCTCCTGACCTCGATCTCCCGGCGATCAACTATCTCCCGGATCAGGTGATACCGCCTCAGAATTTGCCTGGATCGTTGATGGGACCTAGGTTCCTTGGCCAAAGCCACCGCTCCATTGTTATCGCAATACAAAGGTATTGGATGCTCAATGGATGGAACCACACCAAGTTCAGTAATGAACTTCTTGATCTAGACAGCCTCTTTAGCAGCATCGTTGGCAGCGATGTATTCAGCCTCCATCGTCGAGTCTGCCACGGTTTCCTGCTTGAAACTCTTCCAGCTAACCGCCCCTCCGTAAAGGGTAAAGACAAATCCCGACTACGACTTAGAGTCGTCCTTATCACTCTGGAAGCACGAATCGGTAAAGGACTCCACTTGGAGTTCTCCATTACCATACACCAAGAGCATCTCTTTAGTCCTTCGTAAGTACTTGAGAATGCTCTTCACAGCTGTCCAGTGACTCTCTCCAGGATCAGCTTGATACCTACTCACTATACTGTTAGTTATATGTATGCCCTAGAGGCCATTACTATACATTGAATGTATATTGTAGTGGATGCTGGGACATATATAGGGAGAACTTTCTTGCTCGACATGATAGTATGCTATCTGGTTACTCTTTACCTTAACTCGTACATTGATTGTCTCTCTGTTACATGTTGGTAAAGCCCTTAGGATGTGTGCTTGACTACCTGGACTATGATACGGATCATACTAGTGGGGACAAGGTAGTCCATAAGTACATCCTTCAAGGTCCCTAGTCGTGGGTATATCGAGACGGGGCATCGATATACCAGAGTAGACTGGCGTATACCTTCTCGACCCATACAGATGGGCGATGGATGATCCCATATCCATTGGTGTTTGACATCAGAGATGATATACGGGTGTTCAGTGGAGACTGGGTACACTGGACGGACTCGCCGAGAACTCCCAGATGGTATTATACCTCACGTCAGATGGCAGTTCTCTGGTGACACTGGTACAGAGTAGTCTGTTGACCCGAGATCGTCATAGAGTCTTGTGTGGTTCCCACTGTGCTTTGATTTCCACCTTACCACGTCCAAGAGGGCGTGCAATACGGTGGTTTTTGGGTACAGTCCCGAGTCACATGGAGGCAATGAGCGATAGGAGGGGATTCGTCTCTCCCGGTATAGGGAGTTGATGTTGCGCTGTGTTCGATTGGCTATAACAGGAAATCCCTGGCCAGGGTTGCTGAGATTTACTGGTAAGTGTTACCAGTAGTTTCTCGAATTGTTATAGACCTCATATCGACACGACTTATCGAGCTATTGGGGTCTGACGTTTACCACCCCTAGGCGAGATATGCGACATATCAGACGATCAGACCGGACTGTACGGTAAGTGTTACTGGTTGGATTCACAGGAGTGTGAGCGGGCTTGCTTGTCGATCTTCTGATCGCTCAATACCCGGGTGGCCGTTACGTTTAGCAGACCGCTTGCGGCTTGTGGGTGTTTGATATGATCATCACCTGCTGCCGGCGTATTGACGAGTCTTTAGAGTCCTACACAGAGATTTCCTGGCTCAAGCGAAACGAAATAGGAACGCATATGAGATATGTGCGGGACCGAGAATGATACCAGTATGCGATACTGTATTCGATTCTCGCGATTTATGACATTGATCGGTTATATGCGATATAGCCGGGATATCGGATCAAGTGTTGATTCGATAAGTTGTTACTGTTAATATTAGTCGGTTATATGCGATATGACCGGATCATTAAATCAAGTGTTGATTTAATGATTTAATGCATAATTATATATTTGATATATTAGTTTGCATTAACTAGTATCGGTTTACTTAAGATGGATTTTCTCACTCGCCTGTGCACATCGTATATGTGATATATTTTTGTGCACTTGATTGTATCATGTTTGATGATGCAAGATTGCTAGGGTATGTGTAAAGAGTTAAACCTATGGTTAAGTAAATGGTTAGGGTTTTCTTTTATTCATTCATTTGTCTTTTTATTTGGATTAAAAGAAAAGAGAAAAGAAAAAACAAAAGGGTTTCTTTCATGAAGCTTGTTGAAGCTTCATGAAGCTTTAACCAAAGTAACCCTTTTGTCTTCATCTCATTAACCCTAACCATTCATTTAACCTTAGTCAATTCTCTACACATAACTATGGTTAATATTATGATAAGAATGATTTTATTATTCTTTGCATAATACTTATCATAAGACTTATCATCTTCTTCCTCTTCTTCTTCTTCATTGAAGCAAGCTTGCCTCCATCAATGGAAACTTGTGGAAACGAGTGAGAAATCCAATTCTAAAGTCTACCCACTTCCTATTTCTTCATCCTCTACCTCTTGCCAAGTAGTAGAGTGTGTTTTCTTCACAAGTTTCTTGACTTGGTGAAGTTGGAGTTTGATCTAGTGATGCCTCGACGTAGATCATCTTCGGCATCGTAGTCGACGACCTAGCCCGGTCTTTTCTCCGATGAAACCACCGTGAAAGCCATGGTTCGATTTGGACAGCGGAGAGGACTTCATCACGGAGCTATGGAGGTGGAGAACCGGATCTACAAAGGTTGTATTTCCGTTCTTTTAGTTAAGTTGTTAACTAGTTGCATCTTTCGCCTAAAATTCTAGTTAACGATTTAGTCTAGGGTTTCTCGGCACCGTAAAATTTGAAATTGGCATGGTTGATGCCTTGTGAGACCTCATTAGTGTGCCTAGGAATCCTACAGTGGTATCAGAGCCTAGCTAGAGCCTTAGGCGATGCGTAGACGGAATTAGAAGTCCGATTGAACCGAAACCCCAATCGCATTTTGCTATCTGGACATTTTTGAAAAACGTGGTTTTTTCCATATTAAAAATATGCAGAAAACTCAGTAGAAGATTCTAAGAATTACTGTATAAAACGGGGCCCCTGAATCCATTAAAGCGCGGCGGAACCGCGGCATTAGCATGCTAATGCGGCGGTTCCGCGGCCCTTTTGTCTCCTATTGCAATAAATTTTGCACAGTAATTCCTAGTTTTCAGTGCTGGTTTTCCTGGGAATTTTTAATAATTTTTCAAGAGTTGAATTTTCTGGGTTGTATTGGGGACTCGGTGTATCGATCGGATTGTCTAATTTTGTCAGTGTGTTTTTCCGGGTATTTTTAGAAATGTTAAAAGGTTCGATCGGATATAAATACCCACTTTTTCCCCTGCCGGGAAATTTCCAATTGTTGGATTTTTCCGTAGTTTAACGACGTTCTAAGTAGTGCAAGTAACGCGATGGACCGTCTAGAAGACAACAAACCTTAACTCGATTATGTGACCGTCTTGAACTGCCCTTTGAACCTTCGGGTTTGGGGCAGTACGGCGTGCCACATGTGAGGCGTTGGCTTGACCCTTCTACGGCTGGACCGTTGGTACTGAGGCACGAACTGAATGTTGTTAGACTTATTTCATGTGTTGAGCTGTTTCGGGAAAACTTGGGTGTTCGAATGTTCAATCGGAAAGTTTAACATTTTCTGTTTATCCGGAATGTGATACAACAATTGGAATTCACAAAAGTTATGTGATAACTGAATGAATGTTATAAACATAGCACTTTAGTCTCACTTGATCGGTTGCCACGGAATTTTGATGTGATCAAAAGTCCGTCGCAATCACGTAGCGTACGCGGATACTCGCCGGGTAAACTTAATAGACAGCCTCACTCCATAGCCCCGACCAAGTGACTGTAGGAGAACCCCGTCGCCGAAAGCATCCGTTCGGGTGCTCGCGGTAGCGGTGTTCCGCCTTGGTGCACTTCGTCGACGGTATCGGGGGTGCGACCGTTTACTAAAGTTTGCGACGAGCATTCGATCAAAATGTCGGGAATCTTGTTGAATTGCCCGACTTGATATTGAAAAGTGTTTTCGATAATGAGACTAAAATGCGGGGTTTATAATTGTTAGGCATGCGATGTCTAAAGAATTCAATTGATCAGGCATGCGATGTCTGAGGTGGTTGCGGATTCCAACTGTTGTAGTTTTACACTTTCTTTTCTGTGACCTTAAGTGTAATATGTGATGTCGCCGGTTTCGTTGCTATATGTCAACGACAATTGGGATGCGCATATTTACTTACGTTGATGACATGTGATGTTATGTGTTGCTGGATATGTTATATTGGATCGTCGTGTTTGAATAGCCGGGGGGGGTTTATGTGAGATGAGTGTTTTTCATTTTCATTCATGTAAAAACTTGTATGTAATATTATTTTATTGGGGCACTTCCAGGTTGCGGAAGATGTCACCGTTGATGTATATTATTTACTTTTCTGCACTAGGATAGACCCAAGGAGGGAAGCACAAGTAACCGGGTTCTAGGGTCCAGTGGGAGACCATCTCGAGGAGTCGAGTCCGGGTCTCCTAACCCTAGAATTGGTAGGGTTGCTTGCCGCTCTCGTAGGGGTCTAGGGGTGTGGGATAGGCTATTCATAACGACCGTGGAATCCGTGTTTTATACTGGCTCGTATTGAAAACACGGACGTCCTAGTATATCCAATATTTCATATGTTTCTTCTGCTGTGATTTATCTTTGATGTGATCATGTGATGTTCTGTGACAGATATTATATATAGTATATATGATATATTATATAGACGTTACTTATGTTTTACACCCGCGCTAGCCCTGCCCCGCTCTGCCGTTAGTCACCTAACCTAACGGTGCACGAGGGGACATCGAGGCGAATGCGGATGGCATAAGTGTACGTCGTATTTATCTGTGATGTTTAGGTATTTTAAATGATGGGACTTCATTAATGAGATTAATGAAATAAAAGAAACCTAAGATGTTGTGGAATCGAATTTCAAAATAAAACAGGTGGCTACAGTTCTTGCTTTGCACAGAGGTATATATGATATATCCTGCACCTTATTCGATGAGGAAAGGACCTAGATCCCTTCACCGGGAGTGACTCCTTCAGCAACAACTGGCAGATGCAACACACTCGGTTTGACTTTTGATAGCTTTTAAGTGTTTTTGCTTTGCACAGTGATATATATGATATATCCCGCACCTCATTCGATGAGGAAAGGACCGACGATCCCTTCACCGGGAGTGACTCCTTTAGCAAAACTAGAAAAGCCTCAAAAGCACTCCATTTTTAAAATCATTTGATTCTACAACGATATCAAGTTCATTACGCAATAGGTTTTCAGAAAAACCTGTCGTAGCCCTCCGTCATTTCAGATAAGTACTAGTTAGTATTCATGCTGCGGTTGTTTGGCATGCGTCAAGGCGTAGTGTACGGTAGCTAACTAGTGCTTATTTGCTAGCATACGATGCGATTGGATTAGGGTATTCGCACGGCGTTGTTTGGCATGCGTCAAGGGTCGTGCGGGTGGGTTTAATTCAATCAAGAAATGTACGGGTTGAACTTGACTAGCGGACTATGGGTTGTTTGGCATGCGTCAAGGTCATAGCACGCTAGGGGCAAAATATTATCGGGAATTTCAAGTGTTGAAATTTGCAATGAGATTGCATACCTTCTATGAGATAGTTGGATCCCGATACCCGCTGTGAGTAATTGTTACTCCTGGGAGAGTTTTACACATTACAATTAGCCGATCAAGTAGGTGTCTAGAAAGGTGTTAACGAGGTTACGCCTCTGGGAAAACGAGGTTTACATTAATTAGGTTCGTGCGAAAGCACGGGGGACCTCCCTCAAAGTACCGACACTGGCCTGGCTGAAAGATTGGCAAACTTGTAGTGTGTAATTAATCCCGGCTAGTCTTTCCTTTTTGGGTTTGAAGGAAGATTTGATAAAAAGCAGTAGGAGCCATCCTGATTAGATAAAATAAAAACCAATCTATTCTTGCAAGAGCGCACGCTGAGTGTTTTCTTCTCTCTCTCTCCAGGTAGCGACCATATCACGCCTTAATCAAGATAATAATATGGATTATTGACCGAACCCGCTTGTTATACTGAGCTGGGGAACGTTGGTCCCGCTCCAACTTATAATTGTTATAAGACAGAGCAGGAAATTGGGGATTACCAGAATTCCCGTGCCGCCCAAACGAAGAGAGTGCATGCTGATGCATCATCTTCGGGTGTGTTCGTTACAAAGAACTGTTTCTCAGTATCCTCCGCATCCTGGGTATATGATACCGGATCAGGATCCCAGATATGTAATCTGTTACATAGGGCTACAGATAGGTAGAGAACTGAGAACGGGTGATAAGTTTCATGAGACAGAAAATGGGGCAAGTGTTGCAGCCAAGTCTGTTGGTCACTGTCACCCTGTATTCTAAATACATTGATTCTGAACGAATGTTATTAGATACCAAACCTGATATACAAAATCATATCTATCTCTTTATTAGTAAAGAAATGATAAAATTTTGTATAGTTGGATAATGTTTTGAACATTTCCTATATCAAAAGTTGATCGGTTCAGGCACGTTATCTAAAAGCATTAATGTTCTAAATCAAACTACAGTTCTTTAGTATACAGAACACACACAAGAGGAAGAGTCCAGAAATGAACGAACCCTTCTTGAGGTATTGTAGACTAGGTCATATCAATGCGACCCAACTAGCTAAGTTGCACATAGATGCATATTTAAATCTGTTTGAATTTACATCTTATGAAACTTGCCAGTCATGTCACAGAGATAAGATGACCACAGCTCTGTTTTTTCGTAACAGAGAAAGAGTTGGTAAACTCTTGGGACGATACATGTTGATGTATGTAGGTCCTCTGTCTACACATGCCAAGACCGGTTCTTTGTACTTCATTACATTCTCTGATGATCTCTTTAGATTCAGACATATGTTCCTGTTGAAACACAAGTCCGAACCTTTTAAGATATTCACAGAATATAAGTTAGAAGTAGGGAACCAATAAGGGTATAAGTATTATGTCCTTTGATGTGATCAGGGAGGAGAATACTTGAGCACGGAATTCCTGGACTATTCTAAAGGAGAATGAGATTCTCTCTCAGCATTACTCCTCCGTATACACCATAGCACGATGGTATATCGGAGCGGAGCAATAGCACCCTATGTGATATTGTGTGCTCTATGATGAGTACTACTGTGTTTCCTATTTCCTTTTGGGAGTTATGCACTTGAGAAGCTGCATACCTATTGAATAGGGTTCAAATCAAATCAGTTGACTACCACTTCATATTTGATATGATAAGGGAAGAGCCCATCTCTTAAGTTAGTTAAGATTTGGGGTTGTCCAGCCTATGTCTGAAAAGCAAAATCCGGACAAGCTCGAGGCAAGGTCAGTTATGTAGAACTGGAAATGTTCCAGCTATACAAACTGCAGCTGATGATTTGAAAGAACCAAAGGATTCAATAGTTACCAACGAACCTCAGCCTCTCCGCCGATCTAGTAAGATTCCTCACCCGCCTGAGAGATACTTCGGTTACTCTATGACAGTGGGAGCGAGGATTGCATCATGAGATAATGACCCAACTAGTTTCGAACTGGCCATCAGGAGTGGGACTCTGTAAGAATGGCTGGATGCTTAGCGATCTGAGATGGAATCCATGTACACCAACAAAGTATGGACTTTGGTTGCTATATCTGAAGGGTTAAATCCCCATCAGGAGCAAGTATATCTTGAGAAGATTACTTGGTGTAAATGGAAAAGTTGAGACTTTCAAAGCTAGACTTGCTAAAGCTTTTCTTCATCGACCAGGCGTGGATAATGATGAAACCTTTTCAAGTGGCTATGCTTAAGTCCATCCAGATCCTACTTGCCACGGCTACATACCATGACTACGAAATCTGGCGGTTGGGTGCCATGACTGCTTTTCTAAATGATATTTTAGAAGAGTGCGTCTATAAGTACACAGCCAGAGGGCTTCGTAGACAGTGGGAGCAGGGGAAACGTGTGCAAGATGGTTTATGTGATAAAGCAGGCATCGCAGAGTTGAAACATCTGTTTTGATGTATTAGTCAAAGAGTTTGACATCATCAAAATGGGAGATGAACCTTGTATAAACAAAAAGGTAGTAGGGAGTACAATAACGATCCTCGTAAAGTACGTGGATGACATACTGTAGATAGGGAAGGAGTTTCCTATGCTACGCTCGGTCAATCTCCGCTTATCATAAGGATTCTCCATATAGGATCAAAATGATACCTCCTAAATCCTGGGTTTTGGATCTATGAGATAGATCTAATTGGATGTTAGGATTCTCACTAGTTGTAGTGAGATGGTATCAATCGATCCTGGGGAGAATCACTGGAAGGGTTCCAGAGTGATAAGGACGACTGAAAGTCAGTCGCAGGCATTGCCTTTACCCTCTGTAAAGGGACGGTATGTTGGAAGAGTTCCAAGCTAAATACCGAGGCATACTGGACGATAAAGGATGGATACATCACTACTTAAGATGCTACCAAAGAGGTTGTCTGGGTGTATATTAGTTCATGAGATGAACTTAGTTCCTCCCATTGTGTGACAATGGAGTTGTGGCTTATGCCAAGGAACGCCGGTCCCATCAGTGATCCAGACATATTCTAAGGCAGTGTCACCTGATCATGGAGATAGTTGATCTCCAGGGTGATCGAGGTTAGGAGAGTAGACTCAGAGGACAGCGCGGCGGATCCACTCGCAAAGGCCTTTTCCCAGAGAGAGACTTTTATGGGATGGTTGAGTATGAGATACTACAACCACTGCTATCAGATGGCCCTAGTGCAAGTGGGAGATTGTTAGTTATATGTATGCCCTAGAGGCCATTACTATACATTGAATGTATATTGTAGTGGATGCTGGGACATATATAGGGAGGACTTTCTTTCTCGACATGATAGTATGCTATCTGGTTACTCTTTACCTTAACGCGTACATTGATTGTCTCTCTGTTACATGTTGGTAAAGCCCTTAGGATGTGTGCTTGACTACCTGGACTATGATACGGATCATACTAGTGGGGACAAGGTAGTCCATAAGTACATCCTTCAAGGTCCCTAGTCGTGGGTATATCGAGACGGGGCATCGATATACCAGAGTAGACTGGCGTATACCTTCTCGACCCATACAGATGGGCGATGGATGATCCCATATCCATTGGTGTTTGACATCAGAGATGATATACGGGTGTTCAGTGGAGACTGGGTACACTGGACGGACTCGCCGAGAACTCCCAGATGGTATTATACCTCACGTCAGATGGCAGTTCTCTGGTGACACTGGTACAGAGTAGTCTGTTGACCCGAGATCGTCATAGAGTCTTGTGTGGTTCCCACTGTACTTTGATTTCCACCTTACCACGTCCAAGAGGGCGTGCAAAACGGTGGTTTTTGGGTACAGTCCCGAGTCACATGGAGGCAATGAGCGATAGGAGGGGATTCGTCTCTCCCGGTATAGGGAGTTGATGTTGCGCTGTGTTCGATTGGCTATAACAGGAAATCCCTGGCCAGGGTTGCTGAGATTTACTGGTAAGTGTTACCAGTAGTTTCTCGAATTATTATAGACCTCATATCGACACGACTTATCGAGCTATTGGGGTCTGACGTTTACCACCCCTAGGCGAGATATGCGACATATCAGACGATCAGACCGGACTGTACGGTAAGTGTTACTGGTTGGATTCACAGGAGTGTGAGCGGGCTTGCTTGTCGATCTTCTGATCGCTTAATACCCGGGTGGCCGTTACGTTTAGCAGACCGCTTGCGGCTTGTGGGTGTTTGATATGATCATCACCTGCTGCCGGCGTATTGACGAGTCTTTAGAGTCCTACACAGAGGTTTCCTGGCTCAAGCGAAACGAAATAGGAACGCATATGAGATATGTGCGGGACCGAGAATGATACCAGTATGTGATACTGTATTCGATTCTCGCGATTTGTGACATTGATCGGTTATATGCGATATAGCCGGGATATCGGATCAAGTGTTGATTCGATAAGTTGTTACTGTTAATATTAGTCGGTTATATGCGATATGACCGGATCATTAAATCAAGTGTTGATTTAATGATTTAATGCATAATTATATATTTGATATATTAGTTTGCATTAACTAGTATCGGTTTACTTAAGATGGATTTTCTCACTCGCCTGTGCACATCGTATATGTGATATATTTTTGTGCACTTGATTGTATGATGTTTGATGATGCAAGATTGCTAGGGTATGTGTAAAGAGTTAAACCTATGGTTAAGTAAATGGTTAGGGTTTTCTTTTATTCATTCATTTGTCTTTTTATTTGGATTAAAAGAAAAGAGAAAAGAAAAAACAAAAGGGTTTCTTTCATGAAGCTTGTTGAAGCTTCATGAAGCTTTAACCAAAGTAACCCTTTTGTCTTCATCTCATTAACCCTAACCATTCATTTAACCTTAGTCAATTCTCTACACATAACTATGGTTAATATTATGATAAGAATGATTTTATTATTCTTTTCATAATACTTATCATAAGACTTATCATCTTCTTCCTCTTCTTCTTCTTCATTGAAGCAAGCTTGCCTCCATCAATGGAAACTTGTGGAAACGAGTGAGAAATCCAATTCTAAAGTCTACCCACTTCCTATTTCTTCATCCTCTACCTCTTGCCAAGTAGTAGAGTGTGTTTTCTTCACAAGTTTCTTGACTTGGTGAAGTTGGAGTTTGATCTAGTGATGCCTCGACGTAGATCATCTTCGGCATCGTAGTCGACGACCTAGCCCGGTCTTTTCTCCGATGAAACCACCGTGAAAGCCATGGTTCGATTTGGACAGCGGAGAGGACTTCATCACGGAGCTATGGAGGTGGAGAACCGGATCTACAAAGGTTGTATTTCCGTTCTTTTAGTTAAGTTGTTAACTAGTTGCATCTTTCGCCTAAAATTCTAGTTAACGATCTAGTCTAGGGTTTCTCGGCACCGTAAAATTTAAAATTGGCATGGTTGATGCCTTGTGAGACCTCATTAGTGTGCCTAGGAATCCTACATATACTTAGTGAGTATGCTACATCGGGTCTGGTACATAGCATCGCATACATGATAGAGCCTACAGCCGAAGCATAGGGTATCCCTTGCATGCGAGCTCTCTCCAAATCAGTCTTGGGAGACATCTCTTTGGAGAGAGTGACTCCAGAGATCGTGGGCAAGTTCCCACGCTTGGATTCTTCCATACTAAACCTCTTTAGTATGGTGTCAATGTACCTGGATTGGGAAAATCCCAATATCCGTTTGGATCTATCTCTATAGATCCTAATTCCCAATATGTAGGAGGCATCACCAAGATCTTTCATCGAGAATCTCCGTGATAAGAAGAGCTTGACCGATTGCAGCATAGAAATATCATTTCCAATCAAGAGTATGTCGTCTACGTACAATACGAGGAAGACGACCTTACTCTCTGCCACCTTCTTGTAAATACAAGGTTCATCTGGGTTTTTGACGAAATCAAACTCTTTGATAACGACGTCGAAGCAGATGTTCCAACTCCGCGATGCTTGTTTGAATCCATAAATGGATTTAAGCAGCTTGCACACCTTCCCGCTGCTCCCACTGTCTACGAAGCCCTCTGGCCGAGTCATGTACACACACTCTTCTAAATCACCATTTAGAAAGGCGGTCTTAACATCTATTTGCCAGATTTCGTAGTCATGATAAGTAGCAATGGCAAGCATGATCTGGATGGATTTAAGCATAGCCACTGGAGAAAAGGTTTCGTCATAGTCCATTCCTGGTCTTTGACGAAAACCTTTTGCAACAAGTCTAGCTTTGAAAGTCTCCACTTTCCCATCTACACCAAGTTTCTTCTTGAAGATCCATTTGCTCCCAATGGGTTTTACCCCTTCAGGAGCAACATCCAAAGTCCATACTTTGTTGGTGTACATGGATTCCATCTCGGACCGCATAGCATCCAGCCATTTCACTGAGTCCCTACTCGTGATGGCCTGCTCGAAGCTAGTTGGGTCATCATCCTCCATGATGCAATCCTCGCTTCCACCATCCATGAGAAAACCGTAGTATCTCTCAGGTTGGCGAGGAACCCTACTAGATCGGCGGAGAGGCTGAGGTTCGTCGGGAGCTACTGAATCCTCTGGTTCCACTAAATCTTCAGTTTGAGTTTGTGTAGCCGGAATTTCTTCCAGTTCTACCTTATCGCCACTAATTTCTTTTGCAAGAAATTCCTTTTCCAAAAAGGTGGCATGTCGAGAAACAAACACTTTTTGTTCCTCTGTATGGTAGAAAAGATATCCATGTGAATGTTTGGGATATCCCACAAACTTGCATAGAACTGACCGTGCCTCGAGTTTGTCCGGATTTTGCCTTTTGACATAGGCCGGGCAACCCCATATCTTAACTCGTTTAAGACATGGTCTCTTCCCACTCCATATCTCATATGGTGTGGTAGGTACAGATTTAGATGGAACTTGATTCAATAGGTATGCTGCTGTCTCCAGCGCATAACCCCAGAAGGAAATAGGTAACTCAGCTGTGCTCATCATAGAGCGCACCATATCTAATAGGGTGCGGTTATTCCGTTCTGATACACCGTTGTGCTGTGGTGTATATGGAGGAGTCAGCTGAGAGAGAATCCCATTCTCTTTTAGGAAGTCCAGGAATTCATTGCTCAAGTATTCACCTCCTCGATGAGATCGTAGGATTTTAATACTTTTTCCGGTTTGGTTCTCAACTTCTTGTTTATATTCTCTAAATTTCTCAAAAGCTTCTGATTTGTGTTTCATCAGGAACATATACCCGAACCTAGAGAGATCGTCAGTGAATGTAATGAAGTATGAAGAACCATCCCTGGCATGAGTAGACATAGAACCGCATACATCACTATGTATCAGTCCTAAGAGTTCAGTAACTCTTTCTCCGTGTCCCGTAAACGGAGTTTTGGTCATCTTGCCTTTGAGACATGACTGGCAAGTGTCATAAGATGAAAATTCAAACGGATTTAAATATCCATCCTTATGCAACTTAGCTAGTCGTGTCGCATTGATGTGACCCAGTCTATAATGCCACAAGAAGGATTCGTTCAGTTCAGAACTCTTCCTCTTGTGTGTGTTTGTTATGCTCAGAACTATTGATTGATTTAGAACATAAATGCCATTGCACAACGTGCCTGATCCAACCAACTTTTGGTTACGGAAAATGTTCATAACATTGTCCTGTAATACAAAATTATATCCCTCTTTAGTCAATAAAGAAACTGATATAATGTTGCATATCAGGTTCGGCATGTAATAGCATTCGTTCAGAACCAATGTATTACCAGTCGGTAATACAAGGTGATATTCCCCGACAGTCTTAGCTGCAACAATTGCACCATTTCCAACTCTAATGTCTTTACCACCTTCCCCAAGTTCTTTACCTTTCCTGAGCCCATGTAACTGATTACATATATGGGATCCTGACCCGGTATCTAATACCCAGGACGTGGAGCAAATGGAGAAACAGTTCTCTGTAACGAACACACCCGAAGAAAATTCATCATCATGTACTTTCTTCAATCGGGTGGCATGGGAATCCTGGTATTCCCCTATATCCCGTTCATTCCTATAACTCTTATAAGAAAGAACGGGACCAACGTTCCCCAGCACAGTATAACATGCGGGTTCAGTCAATACATCCATATTATTATCTTTATTAGGGCATGACATGGTCGCTACCTGGAGAGAGAGAGAAGAAAACACTTTAGCGTATGCTCGTGCAAGATCAGATTGGTTATTATCTTATCTAATCCGGATGGCTCCCACTGGTTTTTATCAAATCTTCCTTCAAACCCTAAAAAGAAAGACTAGCCGGGATTAATTACACCCTACAACTTCGTCGATCTTTCAGCCAGGCCAGTATCGGTACTTTGAGGGAGGTCCCCCGTGCTTTCGTACGAACCTAATTAATGTAAACCTCGTTTTCCCAGAGGCGTAACCTCGTTAACATCTTTCTAGATACCTACTTGATCGGCTAATTGTAATGTGTAAAACTCTCCCAGGAGTAACTCTTACTCGCAGTGGGTATCGGGATCCAACTATCTCATAGAAGGTTTGCAATCTCATTGCAAATTTCAACACTTGAAATTCCCGATAATATTTTGCCCCTAGCGTCCTATGACCTTGACAAAGGCCAACAAATCATAGCATGCTAGTCAAGTTCAACCCGTCATTTCTTGATTGAATCAAACCCACCCGCACGACCCTTGACAAAGGCCAACAAGGTCGTACGACTACCCTGAAACAATCTGCATCACATGCACAAGCAGATAATCACAATTCAGCTACCGCACACTACGCCTTGACAAAGGCCAACAAACGCAGCACAAATACTAAACAGTTCTTATCCGAAATGACGGAGGGCTATGACAGGTTTTTCTGAAAACCTATTGCGTAATGAACTTGATATCGTTGTAGAATCAAATGAAGTTTTGAAATGGAGTGATTTTGAGGCTTTTCTAGTTTTGCTAAAGGGGTCACTCCCGGTGAAGGGATCGTCGGCCCTTTCCTCGTCGAATGAGGTGCTGGATATATCATATATATCACTGTGCAAAGCAAAAACCCAAAAGCAATCAAAAGTCAAACCGAGTGTGTAGCATCTGCCAGTTATTGCTAAAGGAGTCACTCCCGGTGAAGGGATCTCGGTCCTTTCCTCATCGAATAAGGTGCAGGGTATATCATATATACCGCTATGCAAAGCAAGAACTGTAGCTACCTGTTTTGTTTAAAATTTGATTCTACAACATCTTAGGTTTCTTTTCTTTCATTAATCACATTAATGAAGTCCCATCATTTAAATACCTAAACATCACAGATAAATACGACGTACACTTATGTCATCCGCATTCGCCTGGATGTCCCCTCGTGCACCGTTAGGTTAGGTAACTAACGACAGAGCAGGGCAGGGCTAGTGCGGGTGCAAAACATAAGTAACGTCTATATAATATATCATATATACTATATACTGTATCTATCACAGAACATCATATGATCACATCACAGATATCGCAGCAGAAGAAACATATGAAACATTGGATATACTAGGACGTTCGTGTTTTCAATACGAGCCAGTACAAAACACGGATTCCACGGTCGTGATGAATAGCCAATCCCACACCCCTAGACCCCCACGAGAGCGGCAAGCAACCCTACCAATTCTAGGGTTAGGAGACCCGGACTCGACTCCTCGAGATGGTCTCCCACTGGACCCTAGAACCCGGTTACTTGTGCTCCCCTCCTTGGGTCTATCCTAGTGCAGAAAAGTAAATAATATACAAAGGGTGACAACTTCCGCAACCTGGAAGTGCCCCAAATAAAAGAATATTACATACAAGTTTTTACATGAATGAAAATGAAAAACACTCATCTCACATAAAAACCCCCGGCTATTCAAACACGACAATCCAATATAACATATCCAGCAACACATAACAACACATGTCATCAACGTAAGTAAATATGCGCATCCCAATTGTCGTTGACATATAGCAACGAAACCGGCGATATCACATATTACACTTACGGTCACAGAAAAGAAAGTGTAAAACTACAACAGTTGGAATCCGCAACCTCTTTAGACATCGCATGCCTAATCAAATGAAATACTTAGACATCACATGCCTAACAGTTATAAACCCCGCATTTTAGTCTCATTATCGAAAACTCTTTTCAATATCGAATGAAACTAAACCGCTAGATTTATAACATTCATTCAGTTATCTCATAACTGTTTGTGAATTTCAATTATTGTATCCCATTCCAGACAAATAGAAAATATCAAACTTTCCGATCGAACATTCGAACACCCAAGTTTTCCCGAAACCGTTCAACACATGAAATAAGTTCAAAGACGTTCACTTCATGCATCAGTACCAACGGTCCAGCAGTAGAAGGGTCAAGCCAACGCCTCACATGTGGTACGCCGTACTGCCCCAAACCCGAAGGTTCAAAGGGCAGTTCAAGACGGTCACATAATCGAGTTAAGGTTTGTTATCTTCTAGAGGGACCATCGCGTTACTTGCACTACTCAGAACGTCATTAAACTACGGAAAAGTCCAACAATTGGAAATTTCCGGGCTGGGGAAAGATTGGGTATTTACATCCGGTCGAACTTTTTAACATATTCTAAAATATCCGGAAATCACATAGACAAAGTCTGATAATCCGATCGAATCTACGAACTCCCAATACACCCTAGAAAATTCAACTCTTGAATAAATTTTAAAAATTCCCAGAAAATCCAACACCTGAAGAAATCAGTTACTGTGCAAAAATTATATGAAAATTCAATAAATTGGCCGCGGAACCGCCGCAGAAGCAAGGCTTATGCCGCGGTTCCGCCGCACTGTAGACACTTCATTAATTTATTTTTGCACCGTAATTCATAGATTTCCCTGCTGAATTTTTTAGCAATTTTTAATATGGAAAAATCCCAGATTTTAGAAAAAGTCCAGAGAGCATATCGGGAGTTAGGGTTTCGGTTCGATCGGGTTTCAAACGTCGTCTAGACTTCGCCTAAGGCTCTAGCTAGGCTCTGATACCACTGTAGGGTTCCTAGGCACACTATAGAGGTCTCACAAGGTATCAACCATGCCAATTTCAAATTTTATGGGTGCCGAGAAACCCTAATACGGATCGTCGACTAGAAATTTAGGCGAAATACGAATCTAGTTAACAACTTAACTAAAGATAAGAAGCTACAGCCTTTGTAGATCCGGTTATCCACTTCCTTAGCTCCACGTAGTCTTCCCCTCGCTGTCCATCTCGAATCTCGGACTCTCGCATCGGCTTCATCGGAGAAATGAGCGGAATAGGTCGTCGGCTTCGTGCCGAAGATGATCTACATCGAGGCTACACTGGATCAAGCTCCGACTTCACCTAGTTGTGAAACTTATGAAGAAAACACCCAAAACCACTTGGCAAGAGGTAGAGGATGAAGAAATAGGAGGTGGGTTCACTTTAGAATTGGATCTCTCTCACTTTTGCTCAAGTTGCCATTGATGGACTTAAGCTTTTGTTGAAGAAGAAGATGATGAAGAAGAAGAAAGAATATGATAAGTGTTAATCCAAATTGAAAAGTAAATGAATACTTATCATATACTAACTAGGGTAGAGTGTAGAGAATAGACCATGGTTACTTGGATGGGTTAGGGTTAAGCATGAAGACAAGAATGGTTAAGAAGTCAAAGCTTCATGAAGCTTCAACTAGAAACAAATAAATCCACCATTCTCATCTAAATCATTTCCAAATAAATAAATGAACAAATAAATAAATAAATGAACAAGCAAAACCCTAATCATCAAATTAACCATGGTTTAATTCTATACACTTAACCAAATGATCAAGTATCATCAAACATGATACAAAAATGTGCACAAAAGTATATCACATATACTTCTTGCACATTAAGTGAGAAAATCCATTTAAAGTGAACCAATACTAGTTAATGTAAAGTAATATATCAAATATATAATTATACATTAAATCATTAAATCAACACTTGATTCAATGATCCGGTCATGTCGCACATAACCGACTAGTATCCAATGTATCGACTTATCGAATCAATCTACGATTCGATAACTAGGTTATATCGCATATAACCAATCGAAACATTCATCGCGAGAATGAAATACGGTATCACATACACGCATTATTCTCGGTCCTGCACATATCTCATATGCGCTCCTATTTCGTTTCGCTTGAGCCAGGAAACCTCTGTGTAGGACTCTAAAGACTCGTCAATACGCCGGTAGCAGATGATGATCATATCAAGCACCTACAAGCCGCAAGCGGTCTGCTAAACGTAACAGCCATCCGGCTATTGAGCGATCAGAAGATCGACGAGCTAGCCCGCTCACACTCCTGTGAATCCAACCAGTAACACTTACCGTACAGTCCGGTCTGTTCGTCTGATATGTCGCATATCAAGTCTAGGGGTGGTAAATGTCAGACCCCAATAACCGATAAGTCGTGCCGATGTGAGGCTCATAACGGGTCGAGAAACTACTGGTAACACTTACCAGCAAATCTCTGATCAGCCCTGGCCAGGGACTTCCCTGTTACGGCCAATCGAGCACAGCGCAACATCAACCCCCAATACCGGGAGAGACGAAACCCCTCCTATCTCTCATTGCCTCCATGTGACTCGGGACTGTACCCAAAGGCCACCGTTTTGCATGCCTTCATGAACGTGGTAAGGTAGAGATTAAAGCACAGTGGGAATCACATAAGACTCTATGACGATCTCGGGTCTACAGACTAACCTGTACAAGTGTCACCTGAGAACTGCCATCTGACGTGAGGTATAATACCATCTGGGAGTTCTCGGCGAGTCCGTCCAGTGTACCCAGTCTCCACTGAGCACTCGTATACCATCTCTGATGTCAAACACCAATGGATATGGGATCATCCATCGCCCATCTCATGGGTCGAGAAGCGTATACGCTAGTCTACACTGGTATATCGATGCCCCGTCTCGATACACCCACGACTAGGGACCTTGAAGGATGTACTTATGGACTACCATGTCCCCACTAGTATGAACTGCATCACAGTCCAGGTAGTCAAGTACACATCCTAAGGGCTTTACCTGTAAGTCCATGCTACCTCTCCCGGTACTTTCGGGAATGCGGAATTTGGTAAAAAACGATTTTTATAGAGGTGGTAACATGGACCTAAAACCCGGATCTTGGTTAAACATCTATCTAACAACCTAACTACGAGTTTCTAGCTACTCGGTTAGGGGGTTATACCTTGCTTGTCTTGAACTCCTTCGTCTTCAAGCTCTGATGGTGGTCCGGATTGGCTTCTTCCCGTCGTCTCCGTACGCCGAAGATAGATCCACCTGAAAGCTCCAACCTTTGGCTCCTTCTTCGTTCTTTGAAGAAACTAGTTCACTCGGTTTGCTAAACCTTGTGAACTAGAGTGAGTAGAGAAGAGTTTGTATGGGATTTTATCTATGGTTCTTGATTCTCAACTCATGAGACAAGAGAACCATAGATTAAAGAGAGGGAGCAAGAGGAAGAGGGTGAAAGCAAGAGCAAGAGAGCTCAAGAACAAGAGAGAGAATGAGCAAGAAAGAATGAGCAAGTCTTTTGTCTCTCACCCTCTCATAATCCAAAGTCATCATAACTCATTATACCAAATCAAGTGTTATGTGATGGTTGAAGCAACCATAACCATATCATTTCATCCACTCATTTTGCACAAATGAGCAAGCAAGCAAAAGTCTTTGCCATGAAATGATGGCTATGGTTATCATGATGGTCAACTAGTCAAGCCTAGTCAACCGGTCAACAAAGTCAACAAGTCAACAAAGTCAACAAAAGTCAACAACCATGTCACCATAATACTTAATTAATATAATAGTTAATCTCAAATCATATTCTCATTAGGGTTGAGCAAAAAGTCAAATAGTCAACGGTCAACTGTCAACAACCCTAATGAGAATCAGCTGCCTCTGTCTCCCTGTCAACTGTGCATACGCACCCGCATCCGCGTTCCGAGGAACACGAATGCATACTGGATAAATCCAATCCCAAAACGTACACTAGGATCTGGCTTAAACCAAAGCCCGCTAGTGCAAACTGTCCGGACACTGTACGTGCGCAAGTGCACGGATGTGACCGAACCCTGTCGCAAAACCATGCGACCTGTCGCAAAACCATGCGACCTCTACTCTTTTGCCTAAAGGCGAAAAGCTTTCTGTGTGGGACTCTAAAGACTCGACACTACGCTGGCAGTGGGTTTAACCACAGACCGCAAGCGGCACTAGCTGTGCGTAACGGTCCCCAGGTAATGCCGACAAGAAGATCGACGAGGCGAAACCCATCTGAACTCCTACTGAGCCTGAGTGTGACATTCTCCGTACAGTCCGGTCTGTTCGTCTGATACATCGCATGGCGGGCCTAGGGGGCGGTAAACGTCAGTCCCCTAATAGCGGTACAAGTCGTGCCGGAGCGAAGCCCAAAACACCCTGAGATAACACTGGAAGCCTACCAGTATATCTCGTTTGCCCTGGCCAGGGACTACTCGTGTAATGGCTCTCCTAGACACAGCGCGATGTCAACCCCCAATACCGGGAGAGACGAATCCTGTCTAACCGTCACTGCCTCCAAGTGCTTCGGGACTGCACCCTACCACTACCTGTTTGCACGACTCCTTTGAGCCGTGGTAGGGTAGTGATCAAAGTACAGTGGGAACACACTCGAGGCGAAGTGACAGTGTCAAGTCAGTGGACTAAGCTGTACTCATGTCACCTGGGAACTGATAACTGACGATAGGCATAATACCAACTAGTCAGTTCCCGACGAGTCCTGTCCAGTGTACCCGTAACCTAACGAGCACCCGCATACTATCTCAAGTACGACGTACTGACGGCTGTGGGACAGACCGTCTCCCACACTGGGAAGAGAAGCGCATGCGCTAGTCTACTCCGAAGTATCGATGCCCTGTCTCGATAGTCCTGCGACCAGGGACCTGCATAAGGATGTGCTTATGGATTACCCAGCCCCACTAGTGTGACGGCCATCACATCGCTGGTAATCAAGCAAAGATCCTAAGGGCTCCACTAATGTGTATAGACGATATACAAAAATAAACACATGTACACATTGAAGTAGAAACAAACCAAGTAGCATACTGCTATTTTGAGCAAGATTGTATATACAAGGTGAATATCCCAAGCTTCCATTAAGTAATATAAAAACTAGTATGATACAGTAATGGCCTCTAGGGCATATACACTAACAATCTCCCACTTGCACTAAGGCCATGTACTGGCGTATCGAAGACCTATCATCTCGATCAGCCGCTCGAACTGAGTCTGGGGCAGGGCCTTGGTGAATGGATCTGCAGTGTTATCTTCTGAAGCGACTCTCCGAACCTCGATCTCCTGGCGATCTACGATCTCCCTGATCAGGTGATACCGCCTCAAGATGTGTCGGGATCTCTGATGGGACCTGGGTTCCTTCGCTAAAGCTATAGCCCCGTTGTTGTCACAATACAGAGGTATTAGATCAACAATGGATGGAACCACCTGAAGTTCTTAAAAGAACTTCCTCATCTAGACAGCTTCTTTTGCGGCATCAGATGCAGCGATGTATTCCGCTTCCATCGTCGAGTCTGCAACGGTTTCTTGTTTGGAACTCTTCCAACACACCGCCTCTCCATTGAGGGTAAAGACAAAACCCGACATGGACTTGGAATCATCCTTGTCACTCTGGAAGCTGGAGTCAGCAAAGGCCTCGATCTGGAGGTCTTTTCCGCCATACACCAAGAACATCTCCTTAGTCCTTCTCAGGTACTTGAGAATGTTCTTTACCGCTATCCAGTGTTTCTCCCCAGGGTTTGACTGTTACCGGCTTACCACACTCAGTGCATAAGCTACATCCGGTCTGGTACACAACATCGCATACATTATAGAGCCTACCGCAGAAGCGTAGGGTATAATAGACATGCGATCCCTCTCCAAATCAGTCTTGGGAGACATCTCTTTAGAGAGGGTGATCCCGTGACAAGCCGGTAGGTTACCGCGCTTGGAATCTTCCATACTGAATCTTTTCAGTACGGTGTCGATGTACCTGGACTGAGAAAGTCCTAATATCCTCTTGGATCTATCACGATGGATCCGGATCCCCAGGATGTATGAGGCATCACCCAGGTCTTTCATGGAGAACCTGTGTGACAAGAACCCCTTGACAGATTGTAGCATAGGAATGTCATTTCCTATTAAGAGAATGTCATCCACGTATAAAACGAGGAATACTACAGTTCTTGCTACAAATCTACTATAGATACATGGTTCATCTGGATTTTTGATAAAGCCAAATTCTTTGACCGTCTCATCAAAGCAGATGTTCCAACTCCGCGATGCCTGCTTTAGTCCATAGATGGACTTAAGCAACTTGCACACCTTTCCGCTGCTCCCACTCTGAATGAAACCCTCTGGCTGGTCCATATAGATACACTCCTCTAAATTTCCATTTAGAAAAGCTGTCTTTACGTCTATCTGCCAAATCTCATAATCGTGGAAGGCAGCAATGGCAAGAAGGATCCGAATGGATTTCAGCATGGCTACTGGAGAAAAGGTTTCGTCATAGTCCAAGCCAGGTCTTTGACGAAAACCCTTTGCTACCAGCCTAGCTTTATAGGTCTCAACCTGTCCATCTACACCAATCTTCCTTTTGAAGATCCACTTGCATCCTACGGGTTTTACCCCGTCTGGAGCAATGTCCAACGTCCATACCTTGTTGGTGTACATGGACTCCATTTCGGTCCGCATTGCATCCAGCCATTTCACTGAGTCAACGCTCTGAACGGCCTGCTGGAAGCTAGTAGGCTCATCATAATCTATGATGCAATCCTCTCTATCCCCGTCTATGAGAAAACCGTAGTATCTCTCGGGCGGATGAGTCTGCCTACTACTCCTGCGGAGCGGCGTAGGAATGTCCTGTTCTTTTGAACCCTCTGGTTCCACTAAACTTTCAGTAATAGTCCGTGGTTCTGGAATTTCTTCCAGTTCTACTGCGCTCCCACTTATTTCCTTTTCCAAGAACTGGTGTTCTAGAAAGTGGGCATTACGAGAAACAAGGACTTTTTGTTCCTCTGCGTAGTAGAAAAGATACCCCCTGGTGTTCTTTGGGTATCCCACAAACTTGCACAGTACCGAGCGTACCTCGAGTTTGTCCGCATGCTGCTTTTTGACAAAAGCTGGACATCCCCAGATCTTCAGATATTGAAGATAGGGTTTCTTCCCACTCCATAACTCATATGGTGTGGTAGGCACAGTCTTAGTGGGAACTCGGTTCAAAAGGTATGCGGCTGATTCTAGCGCATATCCCCAGAATGATCGCGGCAACTCAGCGTTACTCATCATGGACCGCACCATATCTAATAGGATGCGGTTCCGTCTCTCCGATACACCGTTATGTTGCGGAGTGTATGGAGGAGTAAGCTGAGAGAGAATTCCGTTCTCTTTTAAATAGTCCAGGAACTCGGCACTTAAGTATTCTCCACCTCGATCCGATCTTAGAATCTTGATACTTTTGCTGGTTTGTTTTTCTACTTCATTCTTATACTCCTGGAATTTTCCAAAGGTTTCGGACTTATGTTTCATTAAGAAGACATGACCGTACCTTGAGAAGTCATCCGTAAAAGTAACGAAGTAAGAATAACCGCTTCGCGCATGTGTAGACATTGGACCGCACACGTCACTGTGTACGAGTCCCAAGAGCTCGCTCGCTCTTACTCCATGTCCAGTAAACGGAGTCTTTGTCATCTTTCCTTTGAGACAGGATTGACAAGTGGCATACGATTGATATTCGAACGCATTCAAAAATCCTTCTGTATGTAACTTAATCAACCTTCTCTCATTGATGTGACCCAGTCTACAATGCCACAAGAAAGTCTGATTTATTTCTGGAGACTTTCTTTTGTGTGTATTCTGGACATTGAAAATCTGTGGTTGGTTCAATACGTATATACCATTACTCAACGTACCTGACCCAATCAAAACTTGATTAAGGTGAATGTTTACAACATTACTTACAAACGCAAATTCATAACCTTCTTTAGAAACTAAAGATACAGAAATGATATTACAAGTTGCGTTGGGTACAAAAAATCAATTACGCAAAACCAAAACATGTCCATCTGACATTCCCAGGTGATAGTCCCCCACGGCTTTAGCATCCATGCTAGCCCCGTTCGCAACTCTGAGGGTCATGTCACCTGCCTTCAAAACCCTACGGTTTCTCAACGCCTGCAAAGAATTACAGATATGAGATCCTGATCCGGTATCCAATACCCAGGAAGTAGAGTTTATTGAAGGATAGTTTTCAATAACATACACACCTGAAGCTGAAGCTGCAACCTGCTTCAATTCCTGTGTCCTGGCTTTCCAAGCCCTGCAATCATTCTTCCAATGACCTTTCTTATGACAATAGAAGCATTCTTCCTTATCCACAAGCTTCCCCGCTTTCTTTGTTGCTTTAGCTTTTCCCTTCGTATCCACTTTACTAACACCGCCCCTTGGTTTGGCGGGGGCTTTCTTCTTCTTTCCCTTGGCTTTCGCCTTGGACCTAAAAGAAGATGATCCTCCTACAAACAAAGTGGATGTTTCCCTACCTTTCTGTAGGGTGCCCTCTGCGCTCCTCAGCATGTTGAGGAGCTCTGAAAGTTCAACTTCTTTTTCTTGCAAGTTGAAGTTCAGTATGAACTGGGCGTAAGTGGAAGGAAGGGACTGGAGAACTATGTCCGTGTAGAGCTCACTCTCCAATGTGGTCCCTAGGTCCGCGAGCTCCTCAATGTAGCCGATCATCTTTAGCATGTGCTCGGCTACTGATGATCCGACGGCCATCTTTGCCGAAAATAGCTTTTTCGACGCTTCGTATCTTGCGATACGAGATTGCTCTCCATACAGTTATTTTGTATGGAGAAATATGGATTCAAAGTCCATATTCTCGTGCCTCCTCTAATGTTCGTTGTCCATCGAGGCAAGTACGAGGCACTTGGTGTAGGGTTCCTAGGCACCCTAGTGAGGTCTCACAAGTGATCAAACATGCACAAAGCAAATTTTACGGGTGCCTACAAACCCTAATACGGATCGTTTACTAGATATCTAGGCAAAACAAGCATGTAATCGAATTAAATGCTAAGGGAAAGTGACAACAACCTTTGTAGATCCGGTCCACCACTTCCTAAGCTCCGCGATAATCTCCCTCCGCTGTCCAAATCGAATCCCGAACTCAAGTATCGGCTTCGTCGAAGAAATGGGCGGGCTTGATCGTCGGTTCGATACCGAAGATGATCTACGTCGAGGCATCACAAGAACGAGCTCCGCCTTCGCCAAGTCAAGAAACTTGTGAAGACAACACACTCTACTACATGGCAAGTAGTAGAGGATGAAGAAATAGGAAGTGGGTAGACTTTAGATTTGGATTTCTCACTTGTTTTCTCAAGTTGCCATTGAACTAGAAAGCTTTTCTTTTTCTTAGTTCTTGAAGAAGAAGAAGAAAGATATGATAGATTCAATAAAAAAAATGAATAAGAATTAAATCTTATCATACTTTTAACCTTAGTTAAGTGTAGAGAAAAAACCATGGTTAATGGAATGGTTAGGGTTAAGGATAAGAACAAAAAAGGAGACTAAGTCAAGACTTCATGAATGTTCCACTAGCAAACAAAAAATGCCACCATTTCATCATTTATCTTTTCCAAAATAAAAAGATAAATAAAGAAATAGATAAATAAGTAAATGACTAAACAAAACCCTAATCATTAGTTTAAACCATGGTTTGATTCTTTACACTTAACCAAGTAAGCATGTATCATCAAACATGATACAAACAAGTGCACAAAAGCATATCACATATACAACTTGCACAATTCAAGTGAGAAAATCCATTTAAAGTGAACCAACACTAGTTAACGCAAAGTAATATATCAAATATATAAATATGCACTAAATCATTAAATCAACACTTGATTTAACGATCCGGTCATATCGGATATAACCGACTAGTATCTTATGTATCGGCTTATCGAATCAATCCTTGATTCGATAACTAGGTTATATCGCATATAACCAATCGATACATAGATCGCGAGAATGTAATACGGTATCGCATACTCGAATTATTCTCGGTCCCGCACATATCTCATATGCGCTCCTATTTCGTTTCGCTTGAGCCAGGAAACCTCTGTGTAGGACTCTAAAGACTCGTCAATACGCCGGCAGCAGATGATGATCATATCAAGCATCCACAAGCCGCAAGCGGTCTGCTAAACGTAACGGCCACCCGGGTATTGAGCGATCAGAAGATCGACGAGCAAGCCCGCTCACACTCCTGCGAATCCAACCAGTAACACTTACCGTATAGTCCGGTCTGTTCGTCTGATATGTCGCATATCTCGCTTAGGGATGGTAAACGTCAGACCCCAATAGCTCGATAAGTCATGCCGACTTGAGGTCCATAACATTCGTGAAACTACTGATAACTCTTACCAGTATATCACAGCAACCCTGGCCAGGGATTTCCTGTTATGGCCAGTCGTGCATTGCGCAACATCAACCCCCAATACCGGGAGAGACGAATCCCCTCCTATCGCTCATTGCCTCCATGTGAATCGGGACTGTACCCAAAAACCACTTGTTTGCACGACTCAGTAGAGCCGTGGTAGGGTGGAAATCAAAGCACAGTGGGAGACACACAAGACTCTATGACGATCTCGGGTCAACAGACTAAGCTGTACCAGTGTCACCAGAGAACTGCCATCTGACGTGAGGTATAATACCATCTGGGAGTTCTCGGCGAGTCCGTTCAGTGTACCCAGTCTCCACTGAGCACCCGCATACCATCTTCGATGTCAAACACCAATGGATATGGGATCATCCATCGCCCATCGCATGGGTCGAGAAGATATGCGCTAGTCTACTCTGGAATATCGATGCCCTGTCTCGATATTCCCATGACTAGGAACAATGAAGGATGTACTCATTGACTACCCAGGCCCCACTAGTATGATCTGCATCATAGTCCTGGAAGTCGAGTACACATCCTAAGGGCTTTATCAACATGTAATCAGAGAGACAGAAAGTATACATGTTAAGATAAAGAGCAACCAGATAGCGTACTATCATGTCGAGCAAGAAAGTCCTACCTATATATGTCCCAGCATCCACTACAATATACATCCAATATACAGTAATGGCCTCTATGGCATACATATAACTAACAATCTCCCACTTGCACTAGGGCCATCTGTAGCAGTGGTCGCAGTATCTAATACTCAACCATCCCATATGAGTCTCTCTCTGGGAAAAGGCCTTCGTGAGTGGATCCGCCGTGTTGTCCTCTGAGTCTACTCTCCTAACCTCGATCAACCTGGAGAGCAACTATCTCCATGATCAGGTGATGCTGTCTCAGAATATGTCTGGGTCACTGATGGGACCAGGGTTCCAGGGCCAAAACCACACTTCCATTGTCATACAATGGCAGGAACCTAGTTCATCCTATGAACCAATATACACCCAAACTGCCTCTTTGGTAGTGTCTTTAATAGCGATGTTACCAGCCTTTATCGTCTAGTTTGTCACGGTATCTATCTTGGAAATCTTCCAACATACCGTCCCTTTACCGAGGGTAAAGACAATGCCTGCGACTGACATTCAGTCGTCCTTATCACTCTGGAACCCTTCCAGTGATTCTCCCCAGGATCGATTGATACCATCTCACTACAACTAGTGAGTATCCTAACATCCAATTAAATCTATCTCATAGATCCAAAGCTTAGGATTTAGTAGGTATGACTTTGATCCTATATGGAAAATCATTGTGATAAGCGGAGATTGATCGAGCGTAGCATAGGAAACTCCTTCCCTAACAAGAGTATGTCATCCACGTATTCTACGAGGATCGTCACCATACTCCCTACTACCTTTTTGTTTATACAAGGTTCATCTACCATTTTGATGATGTCAACTTCTTTGACTAATCCATCAAAACAGATGTTCCAACTCCGCGATGCCTGCTTTATCTTATAAAGCATCTTGCACACGTTTCCGCTGCTCCCAATGTCTACGAGGCCCTCTGGCTGTGTTCTTATAGACGTTCTCTTCTAAATCAATATTTAGAAAAGGAGTCATGGCATCCAACCACCAGATATCGCAGTCATGGTATGTAGCCATGGCAAGTAGGATTTGGATGGACTTAAGCATATTCCATGGAAAAGGTTTCATCATTACCCGTGCCTGGTCGATGACGAAAACCTTTAACAAGTCTAGCTTTGAAAGTCTCAACTTTTCCATCTACACCAAGTAATCTTCTCAAGATATACTTGCTCCTGATGGGGATTTAACCCTTCAGATATAGCAGCTAAAGTCCATACTTTGCTGGTGTACATGGATTCCATCTCAGATCGCTAAGCATCCAGCCATTCTTACAGAGTCCCTACTCTCGATGGACTGCTCGAAAATAGTTGGGTCATCATCTCATGATGCAATCCTTACTCCCACTGTCATCGAGAAACCGAGGTATCTCTCAGGCGGTTGAGAAACCCTACTAGATCGGCGGAGAGGCTGAGGTTCGTCGGGGACTATAGAATCCTTTGGTTCTGTCAAATCTTCAGCTGTAGTTTCGAATAGCTGGAACCTTTCCAGTTCTACAGAACTGACCTTGCCTCGATCTTGTCCGGATTTTGCTTTTGACATAGGCCGGACAATCCCAAATCTTAACTTACTTAAGAGATAAGATCTTCCCATACCATATCTCATATGGAGTGGTAGGCATTGATTTGATTCAAACCTAATTCAATAGGTATGCAGCTTCTCAAGTGCATAACCCCCAAAAAGGAAATAGGTAACTCAGTAGTACTCATCATAGAGCACACCTTATTATATAGGGTGTGATTGCTCCGCCCCGATATACCATCGTGCTATGGTTTATACGGAGGAGTAATGCTGAGAGAGAATCTCATTTTCATTTAGAATAGTCCAGGAATGCTATGCACAAGTATTCTCCTCCCTGATCTCATCATAGGACATAATACTTATACCCGGTTATTGGTTCTCTACTTCTAACTTATATTCTGTGAATACCTCAAAAGGTTCGGACTTATGTTTCAACAGGAACATATGACTGAATCTTGAGAGATTATCAGAGAATATAATGAAGTATAAAGAACCAGTCCTGGCATGTGTAGACAGGAGACCTTACATACATCATCATGTATCAGTCCCAAGAGTTTACCAACTCTTCCTTTGTTTCCAATAAACAGAGCTGGTGTCATTATATCTTTGTGACATGACTGGCAAGTTTCACAAGATGTAAATTCAAACTGATTTAAATATGCATCTAAATGTAACTTCAGCTAGTCGGGTCGCATTGATATGACCTAGTCTACAATACCTCAAGAAGAATTCGTTCATTTCTGAACTCTTCCTCTTGTGTGTGTTCTGTATACGAGGAACTGTAGTTTGATTTAGAACGTCAATGCTTTTAGATAACGTGCCTGAACCGATCAACTTTTGATATAGGAAATGTGCAAAACATTATCCATCAATACAAAATTATATCCTTTCTTTACTAATAAAGAGACTGATATGATTTTGTATATCAGGTTCGGTATCTAATAGCATTTGTTCAGAATCAATGTATTCGTAATACAGGGTGACAGTGACCAACAGACTTGGCTGCAACACTTGCCCCGTTTTCTGCCTCATGAAACTTATCACCCGTTCTCAGTTTTTCTACCCTCTTGTAGCCCTATGTAACAGATTACATATCTGGGATCCTGATCCGGTATCATATACCCAGGATGCAGAGGATACTGAGAAACAGTTCTTTGTAATGAACACACCCGAAGGAGATGCATCATATGCACTTTCTTCGTTTGGGCGGCATAGGAATTCTGGTATTCCCCAATTTCCTGCTCTGTCTTATAACAATTATAAGTTGGAGCGGGACCAACGTTCCCCAGCTCAGTATAACAAGCGGGTTCGGTCAAAATTCCGTATTATTATCTTGATTAAGGCGTGATATGGTCGCTACCAGGAGAGAGAGAGAAGAAAACACTCTGCGTGCGCTCTTGCAAGATTAGATTGGTTATGTATTTTATCTAATCAGGATGGCTCCCACTGTTTTTATCAAATCTTCCTTCAAACCTTAAAAGGAAAGACTAACCGGGATTAATTACACTCTACAAGTTCGCCAATCTTTCAGCCAGGCCAGTGTCGGTACTTTGAGGGAGGTTCCCCGTGCTTTCACACGGACCTAATTACAGTTAACCTCGTTTTCCCAGAGGCGTAACCCCGTTGACACCTTTCTAGACACCTACTTGATCGGCTAATTGTAAAGTGCAAAACTCTCCCAGGAGTAACAATTACTCGCAGTGGGTATCGGGATCCAACTATCATATAGAAGGTATGTAATCTCATTGCAAATTTCAACACTTGAAACTCCCGATAATGGTTTTTACCCCTAGCACCTATGACCTTGGCTAAGGTCAACAAATCATAAGTACTAGTCAAGTTCTACCCGTCATTTCGTGATTAATTAGACCCACCCACTTGACCCTTGGCTAAGGTCAACAAAGCCACATGACTGTCCTAACTAATCGCATCATATGCGGTGTAGGAAGACATCACTTAGCTACCGTACACTGTGCCTTGACTATGGTCAACAAACACAGCACGAATACTAAGTACTCTATTTCCTAAAATGACGGAGGGTTGCGAACGGTTTTTATGAAAACCTTTAACGCTTTGAACTTGATCTCGTTGCGGAATCAAATGGTTTTTAAATGGAATGTTTTCGAGGCTTTTCTAGTTTTGCTAAAGAGGTCACTCCCGGTGAAGGGATCGTCGGCCCTTTCCTCGTCGAATGAGGTGCGGGATATATCATATATATCACTGTGCAAAGCAAAAACTATAGAAGCAATCAAAGGACAAACCGAGTGTGTAGCATCTGCCAGTTATTGCTAAAGGAGTCACTCCCGATGAAGGGATCTCGGTCCTTTCCTCATCGAATAAGGTGCAGGATGTTCTATAATGAACACCGCGATGCAAAGCAAGAACTATAACTACCTGTTTTTATTTTGAAATTCGATTCCACAACATCAATTAGGTTTATTTTCTTTCATTAATCTCATTAATGAATATCCCATCATTTAAGTCCACCTAAACATCACAGATAAATATAACGTACGCTTATGCCATCCGCATTTGCCTCGATATCCCGTCTGCACCGTTAGGTTAGGTAACTAACGCCAGAGCGAGGCAGGGCTAGCGCGGGTGTAAAACATAAGCAACGTTTATATAATATATCATATATACTATATATAATATCTGTCACAGAACATCACATGATCACAGATAAATCACAGCAGAAGAAACATATGAAATATTGGATATACTAGGACGTCCGTGTTTTCAATACGAGCCAGTATAAAACACGGATTCCACGGTCGTGATGAATAGCCAAGCCCACACCCCTAGACCCCTACGAGAGCGGCAAGCAACCCTACCAATTCTAGGGTTAGGAGACCCGGACTCGACTCCTCGAGTTGGTCTCCCACTGGACCCCAGAATCCGGTTACTTGTGCTCCCCTCCTTGGGTCTATCCTAATGCGGAAAAGTAAATAATATACAAACGGTGACTACTTCCGCAACCTGGAAGTGCCCCAATAAAAGAATATTACATACAAGTTTTTACATGAATGAAAATGAAAAAACACTCATCTCACATAAAAACCCCCCGGCTATTCAAACACGACGATCCAATATAACATATCCAGCAACACATAACATCACATGTCATCAACGTAAGTAAATATGCGCATCCCAATTGTCATTGACATATAGCAACGAAACCGGCGATATCACATATTACACTTACGGTCACAGAAAAGAAAGTGTAAAACTACAACAGTTGGAATCCGCAACCATCTCAGACATCGCATGCCTGACCAAATGAATTACTTAGACATCGCATGCCTAACAATTATAAACCCCGCATTTTAGTCTCAAAATCGAAAACACTTTTCAATATCAAGTCGGGCAATTCAACAGGATTCCCGACATTCTGATCGAATACTCGTCGCAAACTTTAGTAGACGGCCGCACCCCCGACGCCGTCGACAAAGTGCACCAAGGCGGAACACCGCTGCCGCGAGCACCCGAACGGATGCTTTCGGCGACGGGGTTCTCCTACAGTCACTTGGTCGGGGCTATGGAGTGAGGCTGTCTATTAAGTTTACCCGGCGAGTATCCGCGTACGCTACGTGATTGCGACGGACTTTTGATCACATCAAAATTCTGTAGCAACCAATCAAGTGAGACTAAACTGCTATGTTTATAATATTCATTCCGTTATCTCATAACTATTTGCGAATTCCAATTATTGTATCACATTCCGGATAAATAGAAAATGTTAAACTTTCCGATCGAACAATCGAACACCCAAGTTTTCCCGATATAGCTCAACACATGAAATAAGTCTAACAACATTCAGTTCGTGCCTCAGTACCAACGGTCCAGCCGTAGAAGGGTCAAGCCAACGCCTCATATGTGGCACGCCGTACTGCCCCAAACCCGAAGGTTCAAAGGGCAGTTCAAGACGGTCACATAATCGAGTTAAGGTTTGTTGTCTTCTAGAGGGTCCATCGCGTTACTTGCACTACTTAGAATGTCGTTAAACTACGGAAAAATCCAACAATTGGAAATTTCCCGGCAGGGGAAAAAGTAGGTATTTATATCCGGTCGAACTTTTTAATATATTCTAAAAATACCCGGAAAAGCACACCGACAAAATTAGACAGTTCGATCGAATACACCGAGTCCCCAATACAACTCAGAAAATACAACTCTGGAATAAAATATTAAAAATCCCCAGGAAAACCAGCACAGACAGCTAAGAACTACTGTGCAAAATTGGATGCACAAAACGACAAAAGGGCTGCGGATCCGCCGCATGAGCCTCCTGTAAGGCCGCGGAACCGCGCCGCCATTATGGAATCAAGCCCTCGAATTTTACAGTAACCCTTATATCTTCCTGCTGATTTTTCTGAATATTTTTAATTCACAAAAAACCACGTTTTTCAAAAAAGTCCAGAGAGCATTTTTCAAGTCGGGTTTTGGGTCGATCGGACTTCTGATTCCGTCGGGACTTCGCCTAAGGCTCTAGCTAGGCTTTGATACCACTGTAGGGTTCCTAGGCACCCTAGTGAGGTCTCACAGGTGATCAAACATGCACAAATCAAATTTTACGGGTGCCTACAAACCCTAATACGGATCGTTTACTAGATATCTAGGCGAAACAAGCATGTAATCGAATTAAATGCTAAGGGAAAGTGACAACAACCTTTGTAGATCCGGTCCACCACTTCCTAAGCTCCGCGATCATCTCCCTCCGCTGTCCAAATCAAATCCCGAACTCAAGTATCGGCTTCGTCGAAGAAATGGGCGGGCTTGATCGTCGGTTCGATGCCGAAAATGATCTACATCGAGGCATCACAAGAACGAGCTCCGCCTTCGCCAAGTCAAGAAACTTGTGAAGACAACACACTCTACTACATGGCAAGTAGTAGAGGATGAAGAAATAGGAAGTGGGTAGACTTTAGATTTGGATTTCTCACTTGTTTTCTCAAGTTGCCATTGAACTAGAAAGCTTTTCTTTTTCTTAGTTCTTGAAGAAGAAGAAGAAAGATATGATAGATTCAATAAAAAAAATGAATAAGAATTAAATCTTATCATACTTTTAACCTTAGTTAAGTGTAGAGAAAAAACCATGGTTAATGGAATGGTTAGGGTTAAGGATAAGAACAAAAAAGGAGACTAAGTCAAGACTTCATGAATGTTCCACTAGCAAACAAAAAATGCCACAATTTCATCATTTATCTTTTCCAAAATAAAAAGATAAATAAAGAAATAGATAAATAAGTAAATGACTAAACAAAACCCTAATCATTAGTTTAAACCATGGTTTGATTCTTTACACTTAACCAAGTAAGCATGTATCATCAAACATGATACAAACAAGTGCACAAAAGCATATCACATATACAACTTGCACAATTCAAGTGAGAAAATCCATTTAAAGTGAACCAACACTAGTTAACGCAAAGTAATATATAAAATATATAAATATGCACTAAATCATTAAATCAACACTTGATTTAACGATCCGGTGATATCGGATATAACCGACTAGTATCTTATGTATCGGCTTATCGAATCAATCCTTGATTCGATAACTAGGTTATATCGCATATAACCAATCGATACATAGATCGCGAGAATGTAATACGGTATCGCATACTCGAATTATTCTCAGTCCCGCACGTATCTCATATGCGCTCCTATTTCGTTTCGCTTGAGCCAGGAAACCTCTGTGTAGGACTCTAAAGACTCGTCAATACGCCGACAGCAGATGATGATCATATCAAGCATCCACAAGCCGCAAGCGGTCTGCTAAACGTAACGGCCACCCGGGTATTGAGCGATCAGAAGATCGACGAGCAAGCCCGCTCACACTCCTGCGAATCCAACCAGTAACACTTACCGTATAGTCCGGTCTGTTCGTCTGATATGTCGCATATCTCGCCTAGGGGTGGTAAACGTCAGACCCCAATAGCTCGATAAGTCATGCCGACTTGAGGTCCATAACATTCGTGAAACTACTGATAACTCTTACCAGTATATCACAGCAACCCTGGCCAGGGATTTCCTGTTATGGCCAGTCGTGCATTGCGCAACATCAACCCCCAATACCGGGAGAGATGAATCCCCCCTATCGCTCATTGCCTCCATGTGAATCGGGACTGTACCCAAAAACCACCTGTTTGCACGACTCAGTAGAGCCGTGGTAGGGTGGAAATCAAAGCACAGTGGGAGACACACAAGACTCTATGACGATCTCGGGTCAACAGACTAAGCTGTACCAGTGTCACCAGAGAACTGCCATCTGACGTGAGGTATAATACCATCTGGGAGTTCTCGGCGAGTCCGTTCAGTGTACCCAGTCTCCACTGAGCACCCGCATACCATCTTCGATGTCAAACACCAATGGATATGGGATCATCCATCGCCCATCGCATGGGTCGAGAAGATATGCGCTAGTCTACTCTGGAATATCGATTCCCCGTCTCGATATTCCCACGACTAGGAACAATGAAGGATGTACTCATTGACTACCCAGGCCCCACTAGTATGATCTGCATCATAGTCCTGGAAGTCGAGTACACATCCTAAGGGCTTTATCAACATGTAATCAGAGAGACAGAAAGTATACATGTTAAGATAAAGAGCAACCAGATAGCGTACTATCATGTCGAGCAAGAAAGTCCTACCTATATATGTCCCAGCATCCACTACAATATACATCCAATGTACAGTAATGGCCTCTAGGGAATACATATAACTAACACTTGGCCTTCGCGCTATCAATCTCCCAAGTCTTGCGGATTTCCTTATCCGCGACGCTGGAAGTGGGACCAGGGACAGGGGGAGCTTTGGTGGTAAGAAGATACCCCAGCTTGTCGTAAGTGATTGCCATTTTGACATTCCTGAGCCAATCTTTGTAGTTTGGCCCTATCAGTATGTTTTTATCTAGAAGTAACTTAAGTCCAGTCATGTCGATTGGTCGCTGCAAATAGGAGAGAGAAGAAGAAACACTCAGCATGATGCTCTTGCAAGTTTAGAGTGGTTTTTAGTTTGTCTAAACAGGATGGCTCCCACTGTTTCTCGAATCCCTCCTCAAACCATAAAGGAAGAATTAGTCAGGATCAATCTCACCGTACAATACTTGCTTAACCGTTCGGCCAGGCCAGTGTCGGTACTTCGAGGGAGGTTTTCCAACGCTTTCGCGAAGTTCCTTAATTAAATAATCTCTTTTCCCTGGGGGCGTAGCCCCGCTGACACCTTTCTAGGCACCTACTAGGTTTATAGCATTGATCGTTTAGTAAGAAATTTCCCGAGGAGTAGCATATACTCACAGTAGGATCGGGATCCAAATATCATCGCGTGACGAAACTGAAGGAATCCTACCAGAATCATCACACTCCAAATGGTATGCAAATCTAGCAAGTTTCAGTACTTATGAAACTCCCGATGTGGATTTTTGCCCCATGCTCTTATGACCTTGGCGTGAGGTCAAAATGTCATAAGTCACATGTCAAGTTCGTCCCATCATTATCCAGGTTAATTTGAACCCACCTGTACATACCCTTGACGTAAGCCAAAATGGCAGTACGACTGTCTCAAACCAACGCATTCTATCTATGCAACAGATAAATATCCGGCAGCTACCAATCACTATGCTTTGGCGTGAGGTCAAAATACATAGCTTGAATACTACCGAATATTTAACTGAAAAGATGGAGGGCTACGGATGGTTTTGGCAAAACCGTGAACGTAGTGAACTTGATTTGGTCGATGGAACGAGATAGCTTTTAAAAGGAGTGGCTCAAGCTCCGCATTTAAAAGTTGGTTTTGAAAAGAACCGATTGGTTTTCCGAAAGTGTTCCAACGACTTTAACTTGGTTTATTATCTTGCATTAGTTCTTTTAATGCGTGATATTCTTGCATTAGTTCTTTTAATGCGTCCCATCATTTAATCCTACCATTGCAGAAAACAACCAAAATATGACGTACGCTTATGCCATTCGCATTCGCCACTGGGCCCCGTCATTACCCGTTAGGTTACTTAACTAACGACAGAGCGGGGGCTGGGCTAGCGCGTCTGTAAAACATAAGCAACGCCTAAATAATATCATATATAGATATACTGCAATGATAAACATTTCAGATCACAGATGAATACATTGGATATACAAGGAATCTGTAATTCGCACGAGCCTGTAACGAAAAACAGATTACACGGTCGCGGTGAATAGCCAATACCCCACCCAAGACCCCTACGGGTGCGGCAAACTACCCGCCAAGTACCCGAAGCGTAGCAACCTCCCTCATCACCATGAGTAGGCCACTCGACACTTCGGCATACCCGGTAGTTTGTGCACCCCCTCCATGGGTCTATCCTAGAAGCAAAAACAGTAAAAAGAAATTATACAATGACGGCTACAACCCCGACCCGGTTGTGCGGCCATACAAATAATTATTACATCAATTTACAAATTTACATGAATTGAAAGAAAAGAAAACTCTCGTCTCACAACCCCGGCTATTCACCCGTGACAATCCAACATATTCATATACACATTCCAGCAACATTACAGATCACAGATTTGTATAACCCCCACTAATCGACATATAGCGATTAGTAGACGTTCAATACAAATATCACATTACAGAAAAACCCGTTAGCTTAAGTCTTTTAGAAGTTCGATCAAAAATACGGATTTTCGGGACCCCAAAAATAAAATTTTCGTTCTGGAAAATCTGGGCAGAAAATATATATTCCAAAAATCCCAAAATACCCCTACAAGTACACTGTAGCAAAGAAACACCAGAGAGGGGCCAAGGAGGCCGCGGAACCGCGGCAATAGCAAGCTATTGCCGCGTTTCCGCGGTCGTTTAGGGGGAACTCTGGGTGATTTTTCTACAGTAGCTTTTAAAAACCCTAAGCCGATTTTAGAGATGAAAATAATCAACTTTTGAACAGTAAAAAAATCGACAGAAAGTTCGAATTTCGGGGTTCGTTTTCGGGATTTTTTCTTTGATCGATCTTCTAGTTACTTGCTAACATGTTAGATAGAGTTTAACTAGGCTCTGATACCACTGTAAGTCCATGCTACCTCTCCCGGTACTTTCGGGAATGCGGAATTTGGTAAAAACGATTTTAGAGAGGTGGTAACATGGACCTAAAACCCGGATCTTGGTTAAACATCTATCTAACAACCTAACTATGAGTTTCTAGCTACTCGGTTAGGGGGTTATACCTTGCTTGTCTTGAACTCCTTCGTCTTCAAGCTCTGATGGTGGTCCGGATTGGCTTCTTCCCGTCGTCTCCGTACGCCGAAGATAGATCCACCTGAAAGCTCCAACCTTTGGCTCCTTCTTCGTTCTTTGAAGAAACTAGTTCACTCGGTTTGCTAAACCTTGTGAACTAGAGTGAGTAGAGAAGAGTTTGTATGGGATTTTATCTATGGTTCTTGATTCTCAACTCATGAGACAAGAGAACCATAGATTAAAGAGAGGGAGCAAGAGGAAGAGGGTGAAAGCAAGAGCAAGAGAGCTCAAGAACAAGAGAGAGAATGAGCAAGAGAGAATGAGCAAGTCTTTTGTCTCTCACCCTCTCATAATCCAAAGTCATCATAACTCATTATACCAAATCAAGTGTTATGTGATGGTTGAAGCAACCATAACCATATCATTTCATCCACTCATTTTGCACAAATGAGCAAGCAAGCAAAAGTCTTTGCCATGAAATGATGGCTATGGTTATCATGATGGTCAACTAGTCAAGCCTAGTCAACCGGTCAACAAAGTCAACAAGTCAACAAAGTCAACAAAAGTCAACAACCATGTCACCATAATACTTAATTAATATAATAGTTAATCTCATATCATATTCTCATTAGGGTTGAGCAAAAAGTCAAATAGTCAACGGTCAACTGTCAACAACCCTAATGAGAATCAGCCGCCTCTGTCTCCCCGTCAACTGTGCATACGCACCCGCATCCGCGTTCCGAGGAACACGAATGCATACTGGATAAATCCAATCCCAAAACGTACACTAGGATCTGGCTTAAACCAAAGCCCGCTAGTGCAAACTGTCCGGACACTGTACGTGCGCAAGTGCACGGATGTGACCGAACCCTGTCGCAAAACCATACGACCTGTCGCAAAACCATGCGACCTCTACTCTTTTGCCTAAAGGCGAAAAGCTTTCTGTGTGGGACTCTAAAGACTCGACACTACGCTGGCAGTGGGTTTAACCACAGACCGCAAGCGGCACTAGCTGTGCGTAACGGTCCCCAGGTAATGCCGACAAGAAGACCGATGAGGCGAAACCCATCTGAACTCCTACTGAGCCTGAGTGTGACATTCTCCATACAGTCCGGTTTGTTCGTCTGATACATCGCATGGCGGGCCTAGGGGGCGGTAAACGTCAGTCCCCCAATAGCGGTACTAGTCGTGCCGGAGCGAAGCCCAAAACACCCTGAGATAACACTGGAAGCCTACCAGTATATCTCGTTTGCCCTGACCAGGGACTACTCGTGTAATGGCTCTCCTAGACACAGCGCGATGTCAACCCCCAATACCGGGAGAGACGAATCCTGTCTAACCGTCACTGCCTCCAAGTGCTTCGGGACTGCACCCAACCACTACCTGTTTGTACGACTCCTTTGAGCCGTGGTAGGGTAGTGATCAAAGTACAGTGGGAACACACTCGAGGCGAAGTGACAGTGTCAAGTCAGCAGACTAAGCTGTACTCATGTCACTTGGGAACTGATAACTGACGATAGGCATAATACCAACTAGTCAGTTCCCGACGAGTCCTGTCCAGTGTACCCGTAACCTAACGAGCACCCGCATACTATCTCAAGTACGACGTACTGACGGCTGTGGGACAGACCGTCTCCCACACTGGGATGAGAAGCGCATGCGCTAGTCTACTCCGGAGTATCGATGCCCTGTCTCGATAGTCCTGCGACCAGGGACCTGCATAAGAATGTGCTTATGGATTACCCAGCCCCACTAGTGTGACGGCCATCACATCGCTGGTAATCAAGCAAAGATCCTAAGGGCTCCACTAATGTGTATAGGCGATATACAAAAATAAACACATGTACACATTGAAGTAGAAACAAACCAAGTAGCATACTACTATTTTGAGCAAGATTGTATATACAAGGTGAATATCCCAAGCTTCCATTAAGTAATATACAAACTAGTATGATACAGTAATGGCCTCTAGGGCATATACACTAACATTACCAACATGTAACTATAAGACAGTTTAAAGAGACAAGTGTACATGTTAACATAAAGAGTAACCAGATAGCATACTATCATATCGAGCAAGAAAATCATCTCTATATATGTCCAAGCATCCAATATAATATACATCATCTGTACAATACTGGCCTCTAGGGCATACATACAACTAACAGATCGAATCGATGGATCAAATTTCTTGGGTGTTTAACAAAAAGCCTGAGCCGATTTTTAAGATAAGATTTATCATTTTTTGGACAGAAAAAAAATTCGGCAGAAACTTGAATTTCCGGGTTCGTTTCGCGACTTTTCTTTGATCGAATTTCTAGTTAGTTTGCTAACATGTTAGATAGTGTTTAACTAGGCTCTGATACCACTGTAAGTCCATGCTACCCTTCCCCGGTACTTACGAGGTTGCGGAAGTGATAAAAAACGATTTTCAAGAGGGTGGTAACATGGACTAAAAAAACGGATCTTTGTTAAACAACTAACTAACAACCTAACTAGAGTTTTACCTACTCGGTTAGGGGGCTATACCTTTCTTGAACTCCTTCGTCTTCCACTCTTTCCGGTGTACGGATCGGCCTCACCTCGTCGTCTCCTTGCGCCGAAGATGGATCCACCTGAAAGCTTCTACCTTTGGCTTCTTCTTCGAACTTTGAAGAAACTAGAACACTTGGCTTGCTAGGCCTTGTGAACTAGAATGAGTAGAGGATTGTTTTGGTGTCTTTTTATCTCTAAGGCAATGAGTCTCAACACATGAGAATGGTTTGCCTTGAGCTAGAGAGAGCAAGAGGAAGAGGGAGAGCTTGAGAATGAGAGAGCTCAAGAGAGAGAAAGCAAATGAAAGAATGAGCAACTCTTTTCTCATCCAACCTCTCATAATCCAAAAGCATCATGAGCCATAATAATAATCAAGTATTATGTGATGGTTCATATCATATCAAAGGCAATATCATTTTCATGCACTCATTTTGCAAACCACAACAAGCAAGCAAAAGTCTTTGCATGAAAATGACAACCATTGTAATGATGATGGTCAACTAGTCCAACTTAGTCAACCGGTCAATAAAGTCAACAAGTCAACAAAGTCAACCCCTCAACAACCATGTCACTATAATACTTAATTAATATTATTGCTAATCATATTTCTTATTCTCATTAGGGTTTAGCAAAAAGTCAATGGTCAACAGTCAACAGTCAACAACCCCAATGAGAATCCTCTGCCTCTGTCTTTCTGTCAACTGTGCATACACACCCGCATTCGCGTTCCGAGGAACATGAACACAAACGAGATAAAACCAATCCCAAAACGTACACTAGGATCTGGCTTAAACCAAAGCCCGCTAGTGTTAACTATCCGGACACTGAACGTGCACAAGTGCACGGATGTGACCGGACCCTGTCGCAAAACCATGCGACCTGTCGCAAAACCATGTGACCTCTACTCTTTTGCCTAAAAGCGAATAGCTTTCTGTGTGGGACTCTAAAGACTCGACACTACGCTGGCAGTGGGTTTAACCACAGACCGCAAGCGGCACTAGCTGTGTGTAACGGTCCCCAGGTAGATGCCGACAAGAAGACTGACGAGGTGAAACCCATCTGAACTCCTACTGAGCCTGAATGTGACAATCTCCGTACAGTCCGGTCTGTTGGTCTAATACATCGCATGGCGGGCCTAGGGGGCGGTGAACGTCAGTCCCCTAATAACGGTACAAGTCATGTCGGAGTGAAGCCCAGAACACCCTGAGATAACACTGGAAACCTACCAGTATATCTCGCTTGCGCTGGCCAGGGACTACTCGTGTAATGGCTCTCCTAGACACAGCGCGATGTCAACCCCCAATACCGGGAGAGACAAATCCTGTCTAACCGTCACTGCCTCCAAGTGCTTCGGGACTGTACCCAAAAACTACCTGTTTGCACGACTCCTTTGAGCCGTGGTAGGGTAGTAATCAAAGTACAGTGGGAACACACTCGAGGCGAAGTGACAGTGTCAAGTCAGCGGACTAAGCTGTACTCATGTCACCTGGGAACTGATAACTGACGATAGGTATAATACCAACCAACAGTTCCCGACGAGTCCTATCCAGTGTACTCGTAACCTAACAAGCACCCGCATACTATCTCAACCACGACGTACTGATGGCTGTAGGACAGACCGTCTCCCGTGCTGAGATGAGAAGCGCATACGCTAGTCTACTCCGGAGTATCGATGCCCTGTCTCGATAGTCCTGTAACTAGAGACCTACATAAGGATGTGCTTATAGATTACCCAGCCCCCACGAGTGTGACTGCCATCACAACACTGGTAGTCAAGCAAAGATCCTAAGGGCTCCACTAATGTGTAAAGGCGATATGCTAAAAGAAACACATGCACACATTAAAGCAGAAACAAACCAAGTAGCATACTACCATTTTGAGCAAGATTGTCAATACAAGGTGAATATCCCAAGCTTCCATTAAGTAATATACATACTAGTATGATACAGTAATGGCCTCTAGGGCATATACACTAACAGCTAGCTACTAAGAAACTCCGTTCTTGATTGTGGTTAATATTCTTTGATTCATCTTTTAAAAGCGAAAGCGCACATAAAATTACAAATCAATCAAATGGTGCCGTTGCCGGGGATGGCGTAGTTATTTTCTTTTTGTAATTTCGGGTTAATATAAAAATTGAAAAATCATAAAAACTGAAAAATAAAAAAAATATATAAAAAATTTATCATCTTGTTATTCTTTGAAGGGTTTTCGTTTGAATTGTGCAGGATCGACGAACAGATTCAAATCTGGAAAATTCCAGTGAGCAAAACAGCAAATAGCAGATCTAAACAAACAGAGGAGATCCACAACAGAGAAACAGAAAAGATTTTGAGGCTTGAACAGAGATTTAGACCGCTGAACCGCAGCTAAAGTGTGCCTTCTGCCGCGCATCCGCGGCGCCTTGCTGACATCAGCAAGCCAAAATTCCTCTGTGAGCTCTCTCTTCTTCTCTGTAACCCCCTTATGTCCTCTAAAAAATTTTCCTGCAGGGTACTTTGCACAAAAACTTCTCTCCCTTCTCCAATAACTTGATCTTGTGCAGGATTCTTTGCGCCGTAATAAAAAAAAATTTGGCAAGTGTGTTTTGAGTGTTTACTGCTTTACATTCTTTTAAACTGACTTTAAGGGACTTTAACACCAATCCAGATTGGGTGGGGATTTCATTACCCTTCCTAAGACCGCAAAAATAACAAAAATCATATTGCATTAACCATCGAGTTAATTAAAAAAGATTAGACTCAGCCTTAAGGACTGTCGCGCTCAATAGGACAAAGGAATAGTTGTAGGCATCGATCGTTTATCTAAACCAGACTTTATAGTGCCTAGGCTAGACAACTAGGGAAAGGTAATTTTAAAAGGCCCGTCTCACGGTGATTCGTGAGCGGATCCCTCCTTTCTTTACTTATGCTTACCTGGCCACAAATGGCGGTGAAGAGGCGATTTGAGGACCTCACAACTTGCCCTTTGGAACAGTTAGGAGCAATCTAGTTGACCTAGGAGACCCTAGATCTGGGCTTGATTGTGCATATTGTGATTGATTGAAAGTGTGTCTAAGCTTCTTATTGAAAATCTTTTTGCAAAAAGCTCCTTATAAAAAAACACAAAACGGAAAAATATTTTGCAAAAACTTGCCACTTGTCGCTAAGAAATCCATTGCACCCCACTTGCACCCACATTCTTTTTCTTCTCCTTCTTACATCATGGGTACCCCACCTCCCAAAACTCTTGCCGAACTTTGGTACCATCATCCAAACATTGCTTCCTACGCGAATTGTTTTGGTCGAATTACGGACGACCCCTCCATGCCCAAAATTTCTTTGAAATATCGAATAGAAACGTCTAGAAGAAACAGTTGGACTCCGTAATCCACTTTCTATCAACCGTTTCAATCTTCACCACCTTCTTACATTGATACTCCTTTTTTGAGTCCTGTTGTAACTCCGAAACCCATGTCTATTGCTGAACATATTAAACAATCTCGTAACCGATCTTTCACTCCTTTCAACACTTCCAGTTCTTGGGATCAACAAGTTCATTCACCTTTTTATCCAAATGTTGATCCTACTCCTGTCCAACCACTCAATTCCTACCAGTCTTAACCGACTTTCGCACCTTCCCTAGACATTTCTTCTATACAACCATTTGAAAGTTTCATGTATCCAAACAACTTTGAATCTTTTACTGAAACCCCTTCACAACCCATGTCTAGTCTGGAACAGTCGTTGGAAGCTTATATTGTAGCGACCAACTAACAGATGAGGAATTTGGATGCGTCCATTGCCGCCCTTATGCAACCTAGTGACCTGGTAGCTAGTTTCCAACTGGCTCCAAAAATTCCAATGTATGATAAGGCAGTTGGACAGATTGAGAATTTGAGTGGAGAGAGTGAGCTGTGCACCCTTCCAAATCAAACCTACACATCACCAATTGAATCCCACAACTCCGGTTTTGAATGTCTATCAAGTGTCCCAAATGATTCACCAGTTGAAAACAAAACTTTTAATGAGTTGTGCGACTTTGTAGTGCATAATTTGCCAGATTGTGAAGGGTCCCTTTCGAGTGAAACCATCCCCAATCCTTTCGACCTCTACACCTCCAATCTAGAACATGAATTGATAAATATCCATGCTTTTGATGAGGTGTCTGAAAAAATTGATTTTCACTTGATTGAGGATATTGACGCAGGGAATAATTTGGATGATGAACCCGCAGATTTGACTGAATTTTTCTTTCCAATTCATCATCCCGAGTCATTAAATGTTTCTCCCGAACTTCATATGCGTCTTGATTTTGATGATAATTGCATGGATGAGATAACTTTTGAGGAGAATTATGTGGATAGTATTGAGGATGAACCAGTTTTGTTTGATGAGTCGGATTTTCCAATTCATCCTCCTGAACCTTTAACTGTTATATTTCCTAAATCACCCCCCTTCATCCTTTCCATCGTTCTGACCATGCAAGAGATCACGCAGGAGGACTGTGAACTTGAAAAATTTCTGTTCGATCACAGCAGTTTTGACGCCATTAGTGCGTTCCGCCTTGAATCTGACACAGTTCTCACAACCGATAACGATTACGAGTGTTTCACTTTTTCGAACGATTTTGAAGACTCACAGCCCGAGTTTGAGTCCTTTGAATTTTTAGATGATTTAGTTGAACCATCAGACTCGGTTGCTTACAGTCATTTCGAACCATTGATGGAATCTTTCGAGTTCGAGACAGTTTCACCAATTTCACCTTCAATTGTTTCACCTCTGAAACTCGAACTCAAGATGTTGTCGTCTCACCTTACATACGCTTACTTAGGTGAGAATGAGACCCTTCCTAAATCACTCCCCTTCGTCTTTTCCATCGTTTCGACCGCGCAAGAATCCGTCACGCTTCCATTTTCAATGGATGGTTTACCAAGTTCAACGTACCCATGTTTTCTCACGAATCTTGAGAGATTTGACCCCATTTATCGACGGGTTGATAGATTAGCACAATCGCTTTTAACACATCGGTCATCACAATTTTTGCTAATTTATTCACTCAATTTACACCCTTAAGTTCGTACTACAATTCTTTCTCTTTACCGCCATTCTTCTCCTAATATACCGAGACCATATTCCACCTTTCTTTCCATACGGTCTCGTGTGCTTCTCATTGCTTTTCTCTACACTCCATTCTTTCACCAACCATACCATTATAACGATAAAATTTTCGAATGGTTGGTGCTAACCTTTAGCCTGTGTAAGGCCTTGTATAGCTTGATACTTTGTTTTTTCTCCTCCCTAACTCTGAACTTTAATGCTTCAAAAGTGGAAACACTGTTTCACTTAAATTTAGGGGGGACCTTTTTGTATATATTTTTTGTTTTGGTTTTTTTCTGTTAACAATAAAAAAAATAAACAGGGGGGTGCCGACAATTTTGACCCTCTTGGTGTAGCCTGACAGTAAGGACACTGTCAAGTTTAAGTTTGGGGGTGTGCTCTGTAAACTTTCTTCCTTCGCATTCATATGTATATTTTTGCATTTGCATACTTATTTTAAAACCCATAAAAATTGAAAAATTTTAAAAATTATAAAAATTGAAAAATTCAATTTTGGCCATAATTGACTTAAGTTTAACAAGACGGTTAACTAGCTAGGAAAAACTAGATCCAAAACTTAGTAAATTAAAAACCCTAAAAATAACCTTTCTTAAAATTTAATGGTACAAAATATAAGTCTTTGTAGTTTACTTAGAAATAGGCAAATTTTGAGTTCACTTCTTGAGCTAAGTCAAAATAAAGGAAGAGTATTGAAATTTTTATTATAGTGTAAGTCTGAAAAATAATCCCTAAGCTTAAGTCTAAATTCTGAAAATATATACCCTACAATTTGCACAAACACGCACCTTGAAACTTGGAATAGTAGAGAAGACCTTAAAATGCTCTTGTCTAAAGTCCTTAGTATGAAGGAAAATAAAATAAAAATACAAGTGTGAATAAAGAGATAAGAAAATGAACACTGGTTTTGTAATTACTTAAAGCTGCGTAAAATAAAAATATATAGCGAGGGTGCTTTATCACCTAGTGCCTTAGACCAACTAGTTTGGGAGTCACTGCTAAAGCCTTAGGTATTACAAGACTAGGAATTACGCCTTAATGTGCAAACACATTTTTAATCGGTCGTTGGTACCTCAAGGAGTATTAACGGTCGCATGAAGAATGTGTGAGCAATTTCATCTAAAAATTCACCAACTAAAAGTACTTCGGACGATGGACAAGAGTATAAGAGCTTGAATTAAATTTCCAAGTGTAGGGATGATACATACACACACGTAGGGGTATATGATTGGGGTTTAGATGAAAGATATGAATGAAAAATAGGACTTATATCTTTAGTAGAGATGATAGAAATTCCTAAGTTGAGATGGAACCTTAGAAGGAAAACTTAAAAGATGCTAAAAGCTATGTAAATTTACAAAACATATACAATCTTAAGTTAAATGATAAGGAAGCGTGAAAAATATGGGTTGATAATTTCTGTGTCAAAGATAATAGAATTTCTTGTTAGAAAACCGAATTGGAGAATAAAAGTCAATAGGCCAAATTGATAGGATTTTGTGGGTAGTATCCGCTGAAAACCCTCAAGAGACAACACTCCTCCTACTAGGGACACATAGAGGTTTAACGGCTTGTTGTACGAGCTCAATGCAATCGTGTTTCCTTGTGAAAGTGAGGCTAGGTCTTTTTCGAGAATAAAACTAGTTTTGCTCGACGACGAGCAAAAGATAAGTTTGGGGGTATATGTTCATATCACAATTTTGCATTATTATATTCCCCATTCTTATTCATTTTACAAATAAACAGGTACTTTTGATCCATGCCTGCTACATATTTGCAGGTTACAGGTTCTCGGAACAAAAACAGTGAAAATGATGAAAAGACGATACAAAAGTGAGACTACGACCAACAAATAGAAGAATCTTGATCATGCCTACAGTTTGAGGGACAAATGAAGATCAATGAACAATTTCACAAAATACAAAGGCAGCGCAAAGATTCATGACTTCAACACGAAGCGAACGGTAAAAGTCCACCACATTCTACACTGTGGAAATCTGGAAGAAAGTAGAAGATATTCTGAAGAACCAAGTGAAGAAAAGTCAAGGAAAATGCAACAGGAAGAAGCCCAGGAGAATACAGCCCAAGACCCAACCATATGGCCACGGATCTGCGGTCAAACAGGGCTTTTGGCCGCGGTTCCGTGTTCATATCATAATATTGCATTATTATATTCCCCATTCTTATGCATTTTACAAATAAACAGGTGCTTTTGACCCATGTCTGATATATAGTACAGGTTACAGGTTCTTGGAAGAAAAACAGTGAAAAAGATAAAGAAGATGCAAAAGGAAGACTACGACCAACAAAATAGAAAGATCTTGATCAAGCCTACACGAAGATCAGTACAAAGCAGTGCAAGGTCCAAGATTACGAAGCAATGGTACAAGTTCACTACAAATTATTCACTGGGAGATCTGGAAGAAACCTAGAAGCCAATTTGAGAAAAGCATTAAAGAAGTAGTAAAAACAAAAAGCCCAGAACAAGTACAAAAAGTTTCAGCCATCAAGTCCACCATTGGGCCACGGATCCACGGCCTAACCCTTCCTTTGGCCGCGGATCCGCGGTCGTCTATTGCACGTGTCGGTGGATTTTTCCAGAGGCGGCGCGGAGAGTTGACTAGGTCTTTTCTTAGAAGGTATTTTTGTAATAGCAGATATGGCGTCAATTGTAAACCTAGAGTTTTCAATGTCCTATAAATAGAAATCCAAATACCTTTTTTAGGGTATGCCTCTTTTCACTTCATAAATTCAGATCTGTGCTGTGTTGATATTTGGAGAGAGTCATCAATAAAAATTAGTAAGTTATTTTATTTCTTTGCCTTAGTTTACTTTTAATTTAGAATGTCTTTTAATCCCCTAATGAGCGAGTAGTCTCCTCACTTATTAGGGTTAGCTTTAGGGAAAGGTTTGAGAGATGAGACCTCTCACCCCTTTCTTGCCCCATCACACATAAGAATTAGAACTCCATGCATACACGCACACACCGCTCCCTGCGGCACCTTACCCCTCGAGGTAACGGTGATACCGTAGTATAAAGGACCAGTTGCGCGTGTTTTCCATGGAGGTTAGGGTAAGGATCGATAAAGGAAGCACAAGAACCTAGAGGAAAAAACATCTTTCCAAATGATTCTAATCCACTTTATTGATAATTACCATAACACCTAATAGATCTATAATAGGGCATCGAAAGCGGTGAGGAAACCTTTAATTTCTCAACATCCCCTAAACCTAACCCTAACAAGACTTAGATCTAGATAATCTTAGTATAAATTAATTTAGCTTTTAGAAATAATTAATCCGACACCCATCGGAATTAACTCGTTTGAGCGATTAGGAAAACACAAAATCCCTGTGGACCGACCCGTACTCACCGGCTAGCTGCAAAGCGACGCCGTTCTTGATTGTGGTTACTAAATATTTTTGATTCATCTTTTAAAAGCGCATAAGCTAAACAAAATTAAACTCAAATCAAATGGCGTCGTTGCCGGGGATGGCGTAAAATTTCCTTTTTGCAATTTCGGGTTAATCTAAAATTAAAAAATCATAAAAACTAAAAAATCAAAAAAATTATAAAAATTTATCATTTTGTTATTTTGTGAAGGGTATCTTTGTTTGAATTTTGCAGGATCTACAATCAAGTTCGGATCTGGAAATCTCCAGGGATCAAAACCGCAAATATCAAATCTGAACAAACCGAGAAATATCACAACAGACAACAGAAGAAATTTGAAGGACCGAGTCAACAAGTCAACCACGGCGATCTGGTGACCAAAAAAAAACCTGTTGAACTGTCCAACTGGCCACGGAACCGCCGCGCGACCCCCCTTCTGGCCGCGGAACCGCCGCTCCCTGGTCGATTCAGGACTTGAAAAAAAAACTCTGTAAGTCTTCTGATCTCCTCCTCTGCAAATCTCTGATATCTCATCTGAAAAATCTCCTGCAGGATTCTTTGCGCTTAAAAAATCTTTCCCCTTCCAATAATTGATCTTATGCAGGATTCTTTGCGCCATGCTTAAAATAAAAAAATATTGATTGCAAGTGGTTGTTACTGTTTTGCATATATTTAATCTGACTTTAAGGGGCTTGAGACCAATCCAGATTGGGTGGGGATTTCATCACCCTTCCCAGGACCCCAGAAATCACATAAGGCATTTTGCATTGACCATATTTAATTAAAGAATACTAGACTCAGCCCTAAGGACTTCGCGCTCAATAGGACAGAGGACTAGTTGTAGGCATCGGCCGTTGATCCTAACCTGATGTTGCGGTGTCTAGACAAGTGTGTCTAAGGCGAGTGGTTACTTAATTAGGGCCACTACTTGTAGTGGAGAGCCTCCCACTCACCTGGCACTTACCTGGCCGCAATTGGCAGTGAAGAGGCGGTTTGAGGTCCTATTTCTATCCCTTTGGAACAGTTAGGAGCTGTCTAGCTGACCTAGGTGACCCTAAATCTAGGCCTGATTGTGCATTTGCGGTTTATTGCATTTTTGTGTAAGCCCTTTATCAAAAATCTTTTTTTTTGCAAACAGTTCCAAATAAAGAGAAAAAGAAAAAAAATGGAAATTTTTTTATAAAAACTTGCAAAATTTTGTCGCTAAGAAATCCTTGCACCCCACTTACACCCACCTTCTTTCTCTTCTCCCTTCTTCCATTATGGGTACCCCACCTCACAAATCTCTTGCCGAACTTTGGTACCCCGAACCAAACTTTGCCTCTTACGCGAATTGTTTCAGTCGATTTAAGGAAGACCCCTCCATGCCCAAAATTTCTTTGAAAGATCGAATAGAAGCGTCTAGGAGAAACAGTTCGACTTTGCAATCCACTTTGTATCAACCGTGTCAACCTTCACCACCTTCTTATGTTGATACCACTTTTTCGAGTCCTACTGTAACTCCTACACCCATGTCTATTGCTGAGCATATTGAACAATCTCGTAGCCAATCTTTCACTCCTCTCCACACATCCACTTCTAGGGATCAACAAGTCCATTCACCATTTTATCCAAATTTTGATCCTACTCCTGTCCAACCATCCAATTCCTACCAGTCCTACCCGACTTTCCCACCTTCACTAGACATTGCTTTTACACAGCCATATGGGAGTTTCACGTATCCAAACAATTTCGAATCTTTTACCGAAACCCCTTCACAACCCATGTCTAGTTTGGAACAGTCGTTGGAAGCTTATATTTTAGCAACAAACAAAATGATTAGGAATGTGGATGCGTCCATTGCCGCCCTTATGCAACCTAATGAACCGGTAGCTAGTTTCCAACTAGCTCCAAATTTTCCAATGTATAAGGAGGCAGTTGGACAGAGTGACACATTGAGAGGAGAGAGTAAGTTCTACACCTTTCCAAATCAAACCTACCCATACCCAATTGAATCCAACAACTCCTGTTTTCAAACATGTGTCCAAAATGATGAGTTGTGCGACTTTGTAGTGATTGATTTGCCAGATTGTGAAGAATCCCTTTCGAGTGAAACCACACTTAATCCTTTCGATCTTTACACCTCCACTCTAGAACCTAAATTGATAAATATCCATGCTTTTGATGAGGTGTCTAAAAAAATTGATTTTCACTTGATTGAGGTTATAGACGCCGGGAATATTTTGGATGATGAACTCGTAAATTTGACTGAAATTTTATCTCCAATTCATCATCCCGAGTCATTAATTGTTTCTCCCAAACTTCATATGCGTCTTGATTTTGATGATGATAGCATGGATAGGCTAAATTTGAGGAGAATTATGAGGATAGTAATGAGGAGAGTATTGAGGATAATATTGAGGTTGAACCATTTCTGTTTGATGTGTCGGATTTTCCAATTCATCCTTTCGAACCTTTAACTAAATCACCTTCCCTCCTTTCCATCGTTCTGACCACGCAAAATATCACGCTTGAAGACTATGAGCTTGATAAATTTCTCTTTGAATCTGGCACAGTTCTCACAGACGATAATGATTACGAGTGTTTCACTTTTTCGGACGATGTTGAAAACTTACCTCCCGAGTTTGAGTCCTTTACATTTTCAGATGAGTTAGTTGAACCATCAGACTCGGTTGCTTACAGTCAATTCGAACCATTAATAGAATACTTTGAGTTCGAGACAGATTACTTAAGTGAGATTAAGACTATCCCTAAATCACTTCCTTTCGTCCTTCCTATCGTTTCGACCACGCAAGAATCCGTCGCGTTTCCATTTTCAATGGAGGGTTTACCAAGTCAACGTACCCATGTTTTCTTGCGAATCTTGAGGGATTTGACCCCATTTCTCGACGGGTTAATAGATTAGCACAATCGCTTTTAACACATCGGTCATCACATATTGCGCTAATTTATTCACTCGATTTACACCCTCAAGTTCGTACTACACTTCTTTCTCTTTTCCACCATTCTTCTCCTCCACCGAGACCGTATACCGCTTCTATCCCCACACGGTCTCGTGTGTTTCTCATTTCTTTTCTTTCCACTCCATTCTTTCACCAACCCTACCATTACCATGATAAGATTTTTGAATGATTGGTGCTAACCTTTGGCTTATGTAAGGCCTTGCTTAGTTTGGGGAGGACCTTGTTGTATATATGTATATATATTTTTTGTTTTCTTTTATAAAAAAATTATAAATAAATAAACAGGGGAGCGCCGACATTCTCAACCTTCTTGGTGTAGCATGACAGTGAGGACACTGTCAAGTTTAAGTTTGGGGGTATGCTCGGTAAGCCTTCTTCCTTCGCATTCATATATTTGTTGCATTTGCATACTTATTTTAAAAACCATAAAAAATTGAAAATTTTCAAAAATTATAAAAATTAATGTATTCAATTTTGGCTATAATTGACTTGAGTTTGACAAATAGGTTAACTAGCTAGGAACAACTAAATCTAGACTTAGTAAATTAAAAACCCTAAAAATAACCTCTCTTAAAGTTTAATGGTAGAAAGTATATGTCTTTGTAGTTGATCTAGAAATAGGCTAATTTTGAGTTCACTTCTTGGGCTAAGTTAAAACAAGGGAAGAGTATTGATATTTTTATTAAAGTATAAGTTTGAAAAATAATTCCTAGCTTAAGTCTAAATTCTGAAAATGTATACCGTACAAATTGCACAAACACGCACCTTGAAACTTGGAATAGTAGAAGAGACCTTGAAATGCTCTTTTCTAAAGCCCTTAGTACGAAGAAAATAAAAAAAATAATACAGGTGTGAATAAAGAAAAAAATGAACACTGGTTTTTGTGATTACTTAAGGCTGAAAAATAGAAAAAAAATATTTAGCGTGGGTGCTTCATCACCTAGTGCCTTAGACCAACTGGTTTGAGAGTCACAGCTAAAGCCTTAGGTGTTGCAAGACTATGAATTACGCTTTAATGTACAAACACATCTTGTAATCGGTTGTTGGTACCTCAAGAAGTATTAACGGTCGCATGAAGGATGTGTAAGAAAAATTCAATTAAAAATTCACCAATTAGTAAGTACTTTGGACAACGGACAAGAGTATGATTGCTTGATTTGAATTTCCAAGTGTAGGGGTGATTTATACACACATGTAGGGGTAAGTGATTGGGATTTAGATAAGAGATAGGAATGAAGAATATGACTTGTATCTTTAGTAGAGATGATAAAAATTTCTATGTTGAGATAGAACCTTAGAAGGAAAACTTAAGAGATGCCGAAAGCTAAGTAAGTCTACAGAATATATATAATCTTAAGTTAAATGATAAGGAAGCATGAAGAATACGGGTGGATGATTTATGAGTCGAAGATAATAGAATTCCTTGTTAGAAAACCTAATTGGAGAATTAAAGTCAATGGGCCTAATTGATAGGATTTTGTGGGTAGTATCCGCTGAAAAACCTCAGGAGACAACACTCCTCCTACTAGGGACACCTAGAGGTTTAACGGCTTGTTGCACGAGCTCAGTGCAATCGCGTTTCCCTGTGAAAGTGAGGTTAGGTTTTTATTAAGAATAAAAATAGGTTTGCTCGAGGACGAGCAAAAGATAAGTTTGGGGTATTTGTTCATATCATAATATTGCATTATTATATTCCCCATTCTTATGCATTTTACAAATAAACTGGTGCTTTTGACCTATGTCTGCTACATAGTACAGGTTACAGGTTCTTGGAAGAAAAACAGTGAAAAAGATAAAAGAAGATGCAAAAGTGAGACTACGACCAACAAAATAGAAAGATCTTGATCAAGCCTACACGAAGATTAGTACAAAGCAGCACAAGGTCTAAGATTACGAAGCAATGGTACAAGTTCACTACAAATTATTCACTGGGAGATTTGGAAGAAACCTAGAAGCCAATTTGAGAAAAGTACTAAAGAAGTAGTAAAAACAAAAAGCCCAGAACAAGTACAAAAAGTTTCAGCCATCAAGTCCACCATTGGGCCTCGGATCCGCGGCCCAACCCTTGCTTTGGCCGTGGATCCACGGCCGTCTATTGCACGTGTCGGTGGATTTTTCCAGAAGCGGCGTGGATAGTTGACTAGGTCTTTTCTTAGAGGGTATTTTAGTAATAGCAGATATGGCGTCAATTGTAAACCTAGGGTTTTCTATGTCCTATAAATAGAAACCCAAATACCTCTTTTGGGGTATGCCTCTTTTCACTTCATAAATTCAGATCTGTACTGTGTTGATGTTTGGAGAGAGCCATCAATAAAAATTAGTAAGTTATTTTATTTCTTTGCCTTAGTTTACTTTTAATTTAGAATGTCTTTTAATCACCTAATGAGCGAGTAGTCTCCTCGCTTGTTAGGGTTATGTTTAGGGAAAGGTTTGAGAGATGAGATCTCTCACCCCTTTTTTGCCCCATCACACATAAGAATTAGAACTCCATGCATACACGCACACACCGCTCCCTACGGCACCTTACCCCTCAAGATAACAGTGATACCGCAGTATAAAGGACCGGTTGCGCGTGTTTTCCATAGAGATTAGGGTAAGGATCGATAAAGGAAGGACAAGAACCTAGAGGAAGAAACATCTTCCCAAATGATTCTAATCCACTTTATTGATAATTACCACAACACCTAATAGATCTATAATAGGGCATTGAAAGCGGTGAGGAAACCTTTAATCTCTCAACTTCCCTTAAACCTAACCCTAACAAGACTTAGATCTAGATAATCTTAGTATAAATTAATTTAGCTTTTAGAAATAATCAATCCGACACCCATCGGAATTAACTCGTTTGAGCGATTAGGAAAACACAAAATCCCTGTGGACCGACCCGTACTCACCCGCTAGCTGCAAAGTGACGCCGTTCTTGATTGCGGTTAACATATAATTTTTGACATACAAATCATTCCGCGGCCATGGTAAGCACGTGTCGGTGCAAACTTTGTCGGTGGGTGGTGGTGCGTTGACTAGGCTTTTTAGGGTAGTTTTGTAAATGCAGATAAGGATCAGAATGTAATCTAGGGTTTCTATAATCTATAAATAGAAACCCTAAAACTCTTTTTGGAGCATGCCTCTTCTTGTGCCTCTTTTTATTTATCAAATTCATAATTTCAATTCTTGTAATGTTTGAAGGGTGCATCAAATAAAAAGTAAGTTTTCTTTTCTATGACTTAGTCTAATTTTTCTTTCTGCCCTAGTATAACTTTTATTTATCTGCCCTAGTTTAGATTTTATTTATTTGCCGTAGATCAGATAATTAGGTTATTAAAAACAATCATAAAAAATGTCTCTTTTTAACAATTCCCTAATGAGTGAGTAGTTCCTCACTTGTTAGGGTTAGGAATAGGAAAGGTTTGAGAGATGAAAATCTCTCACCCCTTTCTTGCCCATTGCATATTTTTTATAGGACTCCATGCATGCATACACACACTGCTCACTACGGCACCCTATCCCACGAGGTAGCGGTGATACCGTAGTTTAAAAGACCGGTTGTGTATGTTTTCCATGGAGGTTAGGGTAAGAATTAAGAAAGGACAGACAAGGACCTAGAGGAAGAAACATAGTTTCTTCCCAATCGTGCTAATCCCCTTTATTAATTATTACCATAACACCTAAATAGATCTTAATTAAGGCATAGAAAGCGGTGAGAAATATTGAATTTCCAAACTTAACCTAAACCTAACCCTAGCAAGATTTTAATCCTAATCAAACTCATTTCAGTTTTTAGTGATAATCAATCCAACCCCAATTGGAATTAACTCGTTAGAACAAATAGAAAATACACAAAATCCCTATGGACCGACCCGTACTCACCAGCTAGCTACCAAGCGACACCGTTCTTGATTGCGGTTAATATTCTTTGAATCATCTTTTAAAAGCGAAAGCGCACATAAAATTACAAATCAATCACCGTCTCACCTTAAATATGCTTACCTAGGTGAGAATGAGACCCTTCATGTTATCATCTCGGCATCTCTAGCCCTCGAGCAAGAGAAAGCCCTTTTAATGTTCTTACAAAATAATCGGCAAGCTTTTAGCTGGACTATGGCGGACATCAAAGGGATTAATCCCCTCATAGTTGAACATCATATACATATGATGGATGATGCCAAGCCAGTAAGGGATCCATAGAGACGCTTCAACCCCATAATGAAGGAGGCTGTTAAAATGGAAATTGTAAAATGTCTTGATAGTGGTATCATTTACACTATCTCTGATAGCCAGTGGGTTAGCCCCATTCACGTTGTCCCAAAGAAATCGGGCATAACGGTCATAACCAATGAGGCGAATGAGTTAATACCTACTTGCACCCAAACTGGGTAGCGAGTTTCCATCGATTATAGAAAACTCAACGCCGCGACACGGGAAGACTACTTTCCGTTTCCTTTTATTGACCAAATGCTAGAACGATTGGCTGAGCATGAATTTTACTGCTTTTTGGATGGCTACTCCGGCTATAATCAAGTTCCCATCGCCGAAAAGGATCAAGACAAGACCACATTTACTTATCCTTTCGGTACATTCGCTCAACGGCGCATGCCCTTTGGGTTATGCAATGCACCCGCTACTTTCCAGCGGTGTATGATGGGGATCTTTTCAGACATGGTGGAAAAATTTTTGGAGATTTTTATGGATGATTTTTCCATTTTCGGAGACTCCTTTGATGAGTGTTTGCTACACTTAGACGCAGTTCTTACCCGCTGTAGGGATAAGAACCTCACTTTAAATTGGGAGAAATGCTACTTTATGGTACGAGAAGATATTGTCTTTGGACATATCATCTCGTAAAATGGCATTGAGGTTGATAAAGCCAAGATTGAAGTCATTTCCAATCTTCCTCCTCCCAAGTGCGTCAAAGACATCCGAGCCTTTCTTGGCCATGCCGGTTTTTATAGACGGTTCATCAAGGATTTTAGCACGATAGCTAGACCCTTGACTCTTTTGTTGGCTAAGGACACAACTTTTGATTTTGACTCAAGCTGCATGAAGGCATTCGAGTCATTGAAACACTCACTTATTTCTGCGCCCATTCTTTCATCTCCCGACTGGACGCATCCATTTGAAATTATGTGCGATACATCTGATTTCACCATTGGTGTTGTCCTTGGACAGCACATAAATAAGATGCCGTACGTAATTTATTATGCTAGCCGAATATTAAACGATGCCCAATTGAATTACACAACAACTGAAAAAGAATTCTTAGCCGTTGTGTTTGCACTAGAAAAATTCAGGCCCTATTTAATCGGCTCTCCAGTCATTATTTACACGGACCACTCAGCTCTTCGCCATCTTTCTGCGAAGAAGGATGCTAAATCTCGGCTGATACGTTTGATCCTCTTGCTACAAGAGTTTGATGTTGTCATAAGAGACAAGAGAGGATGTGAAAACGTAGTCGCCAACCACCTTTCACGACTTCCTTCTTCACCTACACTTGAAATTCCTATTAAAGATGTTTTTCCCGATGAGCCGCTCTTAACCGTGTCAAGCGAACCTTGGTTCGCTGATATAGTAAATTATTTGGCCACCGGACTGATACCAAAAGATTGGTCGAATCAGGACAAACTCCGATTCCTGTCCCAAGTAAAACATTTCTACTGGGATGAATTGTATCTCTTTAAATACTGTTCCGACCAAATCATTCGTCGGTGTGTCCCCGACAACGAGTTTAAGAGCTTGCTGTCATTCTGCCACGATCAAGCGTGCGGCGGGCATTTTGGCCCTAAGAAGACAGAAGAAAAAATCTTACAGTGTGGCTTCTACTGGCCACGACTTTTTAAAGATGCATATGAATACAGCAAGACATGCTCCCGGTGCCAACACTTGGGCCGGATATCTCGGAGAAATGAAATGCCGCTCCAACCAATTTTGGTTGTTGAAATTTTTGATGTTTGGGGAATAGACTTCATATGACCATTTCCCAATTCTTTTAGGAACATGTACATTCTACTTGCTGTTGACTATGTTTCAAAATGGGTTGAGGCTTTGCCCAGCCGAACGAATGACAACAATGTTGTCGTTAGATTTCTTAAAGAAAACATTTTTTCTCGATTTGGGCATCCTCGCACGATTATAAGTGATAATGGATCTCACTTTTGTAATAGGACTTTTGAGTCCTTAATGCGCAAATACTCCATTACTCACAAATTGTCAACACCATATCATCCCCAAACTTGTGGGCAAGCCGAAATTTCGAATCGGCAGATTAAACAAATATTGGAGAAAATGGTTTCCAAAAACCGTAAAGATTGGTCATCAAAACTGATTGATGCACTATGGGCATTCTGTACTGCCTATAAGACCGATCTTGGTATGTCTCCATACAGGCTTGTTTATGGAAATGCTTGCCACCTTCCTGTTGAAATAGAGCATAAGGCATTTTATGCAATTAAAGAGTTGAACATATCTTTGGGTGACGCGGGCAGCAATAGAAAGCTGCAATTGAATGAATTAGACGAGCTGCGGGATAAGGCCTATGAGAACGCGGTAATTGTTAAAAACCAAACGAAGGTGTTCCACGACAAACACCTTATGTGCAAGACTTTCGAACCTGGTCAACAGGTTTTGCTTTACGATACTCGGTTACATTTCCATCCCAGCAAGCTCAAATCTCGATGGAAAGGGCCATTTTTGGTACGCACTGTATATCCGCACGGTGCGGTAGATCTAGAAAACCCGGAGGACGGTACACTGTTTAAAGTCAACGGACATCGACTTAAACCGTTCCTCACTGCGGACCCTTCGGAGGAGCTCCTGTTTTTACAGGAGCCGATTTATATTGACTGATCTTCTTCCATCTACCCCCAAATTTTCGATTATCAAGCCAAAACATTGTTTCAAACAAGTTTGGGGGTATGTATCATTTGTAATTATAAATACAAAATAACATAAAAAAATAAAAATTTGAAAAGAAAAAAAAATTGGGGTATTTTTGTAAATTTCCAGATTTAATAAAATAAAAAGAAAATTTTTATTTGCAAATAATTTCCTCTTTTTAAGAGGGGTTTTTTGCAAATAACCAACACTTCCCCCTATATATAAACCCCGACCCCTCTCTTTTTTCTTAACCCTAATTTCTCATCTCTCTGCAAAACCCTAACCGCCGCTCAAAATTTTCCAGAACGATCACGCCGCCACGCCGCGCTTCCGCCGCAGGAACCAGCTTTCCGCCGCGCATCCGCCGCGAGTTGGAGTCATCTCCCTCTGATTTTCTCAGAGGCAGTTTGCATCTCTTTCCCCTTCTCCGTTAAATTTTTTTTATCTCTGTAGATTCTCTGTGATGGCACCAAGTATGCGGTTAGAGCGTGATTTCTCACAAAAAATTTCACACGCGATATATGGGAGTTACTTTGCTGATAAAATCGCACGTAGGGGTTGGAATTTTTTGATCTATAATCACCCAAACGCTTACGCTCTTCCAGATCTAGTCACTCGTTTTTACGAGTGCATGGAAGACGGCTGTCTCGCACAATATGGCTTTATAAAATTACTATGGGGTGATATGGAGATAATTATTGATAGAGACTTCATACATGAAGTCACTTTAATCCCTAAGATAGCTGTTCATGATCAACCATTTCAGTTTGAAGATTACATGCCCTTGATGGGTAATGATTGGTCGAGGGAACCGAAGAAAGGGATACAAGCGCGAACCCTTTTCGCTAATGTTTTAACTGTGTGCCGGTGGGCACAAAACAATATTTTTGGGAGTTCCCATAACACCACATTTTTCACCCAATCACGGCATATCATGCACACACTAATAACAAGGAACCCTAGATTCGACATGTGCACGGTTCTGCTTAACTCAATTGGTGTGGGCAAAAGGGCCGCGAACTACCTATGCCCCATGCTAGTGACACAACTGTGTCGCTATTTCCTCCCTGTGGAGGAGTTTGAATTTTACATGCATGGAGGTATACCCATTAGTTCTCTCATTGAGGACGTATCTACGTCCTATATACGCTTGATAGATGTTTGGTCACGAACAGAACCGGCGGAACACGTGCCCGCCAGAACACCTAGCTCCAGCTCGACCGCAAGTGAGGGAGAGCACACCCCCTTAGAACATGCACAATTAATGAGAAGAGCCATTATAGGGATTGACGAGTTGAGGGGGATGATGAGGGAACACGATCGGTGTTTGGTAGAGGTAGAGCAAGGGGTCCGAACCCTGCTAGCTAGGGAGGAGCGTTCCCGTTCACGCTCAAGGGGGCGGCGTGGAGCCGAGCAGTGAGGGCACTGCTTTTGGTAAGTTTGGGGGAGAAAGTGGTTGTAAATAGTTATCATTGCATTGCATATTTTTTTTAATTTTTTGTATATATTTTTTTCTTTTTCTTTTGCATGTTTAATTCTGCATTGCATCTTTATAAAAAAATTATAAAAATTGAAAAAATGAAAATAAAAAAAAATCAAATAAAAGCTGAAAAATTTTAAAAATTTAAAAATTGAAAAAATCAATTTTGGCCATAACTGACTTAAGTTTGACAAGACGGTTAACTAGCTAGGAAAAACTAGATCCTAAACTTAGTAAATTAAAAACCCTAAAAATAACCTTTCTTAAAATTTAACGGTAGAAAATATATGTCCTTGTGGTTTACTTAGAAATAGGCAAATTTTGAGTTCACTTCTTGGGTTAAGTCAAAATAAGGGAATAGTATTGAAATTTTCATTGAAGTGTAAGTCTGAAAAATAATTCCTAAGCTTAAGTCTAAATTCTGAAAATATATACCCTACAACTTGCACAAACACGAACCTTGAAACTTGGAATAGTAGAGGATACCTTGAAATGCTCTTATCTAAAATCCTTAGTATGAAGGAAAATAAAATTATAAGTGTGAATAAAGAGAGATAAAAAAAAATGAACACTGGTTTTGTAATTACTTAAGGCTACCTAAAATAAAAAATTATATAGCGAGGGTGCTTTATCACCTAGTGCCTTAGACCAACTGGTTTGGGAGTCACAGCTAAAGCCTAAGTATTACAAGACGAGGAATTACGCCTTAATACGAAACACATTTTGTAATCGGTCGTTAGTACCTCAAGAAATATTAAGGGCCGCATGAAGGATGTGTGAGCAATTTCATCAAAAAATTCACCAACTAAAAGTACTTCGGACGATGGACAAGAGTTTAAGAGCTTGAATTGAATTTCCAAGTGTAAGGGTGATACATACACACACGTAGGGGTATATGATTGGGGTTTGGATGAGAGATAAGAATGAAAAATAGGACTTATATCTTCAGTAGAGATGATAAAAATTCCTAAGTTGAGATGGAACCTTAGAAGGAAAACTCAAAAGATGCTAAAAGCTAAATAAATTTATAGAACATATACAATCTTAAGTTAAATAATAAGGAAGCGTGAAAAATATGGGTCGGTAAGTTCTGAGTTGAAGATAATAGAATTTCTTGCTAGAACACCGAATTGAAGAATGAAAGTCAATAGGCCAAATTGATCGGATTTTGTGGGTAGTATCCGCTGAAAACCCTTAGAAGACCACACTCTTCCTATTAGGGACACCTAGATGTTTAACGGCTTGTTGCACGAGCTCAGTGCAATTGCGTTTCCCTGCGAAAGTGAGGTTAGGTTTTTTTCGAGAATAAACTAGTTTTGCACGGGACGAGCAAAAGATAAGTTTGGGGGTATTTGTTCATATCATAATTTTGCATTATTATATTCCCCGTTCTTAATCATTTTACAAGTAAATAGGTGCGTTTGATCCATGTCTGTTAAATAGTTGCAGGTTACAGGTTCTCGGAACAATACAGTGAAAATGATGAAAAAAATGCTACAAAAGTGAGACTACGATCAACAAATAGAAGAATCTTTATGATGCCGCCTACAGTTAAGGAACAAATGAAGGTCAATGAATAGTTCGATTTCATAAAGTACAAAAGCAGCACAAGATTCAAGACTTCAACATGAAGCAAACGGGAAAAGTCCACAACATTCTGCACTATGGAAATCTGGAAGAAACTAGAAGACATTCTGAAGAACCAAGTGAAGAAAATTCAAGGAAAAAGCAACATGAAGTATACTTGAGAAACAGAGCCCAAGAGCCTTCAAGATGGCCGCGGATCCACGGCCAAACAAGGCATATGGCCGCGGATCCGCGGCCGTGCTAAGCACGTGTCGGTGCGTGTCGGTGGAGTCGATGCATTGACCCGATTTTCTCAAGGTAGTTTTATAATTTTAGATATGGATCAGATGTAAACCCTAGGTTTTCTATTATCTCTAAATAGGAAGCCTACAGCTCTTTTTGGAGCATGCCTCTTTTTATTTTCCTGGTTTAAAATTTCATTCCTTGTAATTGTCAAAGAGTGCATCAATAAAATGTAAGTTTCTTTTATCTTGAATTTTTATCTTGCAATTTTATTTCTCTGCCGTAGTTATTTTCCGCAATTTTTTATCTGCCGTAGTTATTAAATAAAAACCATAAAAAATGAATTCCTTAATTAATTCCCTAATGAGTGAGTAGTTCCTCACTTGTTAGGGTTAGGTTTGGGGAAGATTTAAGAGATGAAAATCTCTCACCCCTCTCTTGCCCGTTCAATATTTTTAAATTAGGACTGTATGCAAACAAGCACACACTGCTCACTACGGCACCCTATCCCACGAGGTAGCGGTGATTCCATAGTTAAAGACCAGTTGTGTTTGATTTCTATGGAGGTTAGGTGTAAGAGTTAAGAAAGGACGGACAAAGACCAAAGGGAAGAAACCTAGTTTCTTCCCGATCGTGCTAATCCCCTTTGTTAACTATTACCTTAACACCTAAAAGTTCTTAATTAGGGCAAAGAAAGCGGTGAGAATAATTGCCTTTCCAAACTAACCTAATCCTAACCCTAGCAAGGTTTTAATCCTAATCAAACTCAACTTCAGTTTTTATTGAAAATCAAAAACCTATCACAAATAGGAATTGACTCGTTAGAACTACTAGAAAATACACGTAATCCCTGTGGACCGACCCGTACTCAACCGGCTAGCTACCAAGCGATACCGTTCTTGATTACGGTTAATTCTTTGATTTCAAAAAAATGCTTAAGCAAAAAAACTCTACCAATCAAGTTACCTATTTCCTTTTGGGGTCATGCGCTTGAGAAAGCAGCATACCTATTGAATCAAGTTCCATCTAAATCTGTACCTACCATACCATATGAGATATGGAGTGGGAAGAGACCATGTTTTAAACGTGTTAAGATATGGGGTTGTCCGGCCTATGTCAAAACACAAAATCCGGAAAAACAAGAGGCACGATCAGTTCTTTGTAAGTTTGTGGGATATCCTAAACATTCACATGGATATCTTTTCTACCACGGCGAAGAACAAAAGGTGTTTGTTTCTCGACATGCCACCTTTTTAGAAAAGGAATTTCTTGCAAAAGAAATTAGTGGCGAAGCGGTAGAGCTGGAAGAAGTTTCAGCACCACAAACTACAACTGAAGATTTAGTGGAACCAGATGATTCAGTAATACCCAACGAACCCCAGCCTCTTCGCCGATCTAGTAGGGTTTCTCATCCACCTGAGAGATACTACGGTTTTCTCATAGATGGTGGGAGTGAGGATTGCATCATGGAAGATGATGACCCAACTAGCTTCGAGCAGGCCATCATGATTGGGGACTCTGTGAAGTGGCTGGATGCAATGCGATCTGAGATGGAATCCATGTACACCAACAAAGTATGGACTTTGGAAGTTGCTCCTGAAGGGGTAAAACCCATTGAGAGCAAGTGGATCTTTAATAAGAAACTTGGTGTAGATGGAAAAGTGGAGACTTTCAAAGCTAGACTTGTTGCAAAGGGTTTTCGTCAACGACCAGGTGTGGATTATAACGAAACCTTTTCTCCAGTGGCTATGCTTAAGTCCATCCGGATCATACTTGCCATTACTGCATACCATGACTACGAAATCTGGCAAATGGATGTTAAGACCGCCTTTCTAAATGGTGATTTAGAGGAGTGCGTGTACATGACTCAGCCAGAGGGCTTCGTAGACAGTGGGTGCAGCGGAAAGGTGTGCAAGCTGCTTAAATCCATCTACGGGTTGAAGCAGGTATCGCGGAGTTGGAACATCTGTTTTGATGTTGTAGTCAAAGAGTTTGACTTCATCAAATACGTAGATGAACCTTGTATTTACAAGAAGGTTGCAGAGAGTAAGGTTGTCTTCCTCGTATTGTACATGGATGACATACTCTTGATAGGAAATGATGTTCCTATGCTGCATTCGGTCAAGCTCTTCTTATTACATAGATTCTCAATGAAAGATCTAGGTGATGCCTCCTACATTTTGGGGATCAAGATCTATAGAGATAGAACTAAACGTATGTTGGGATTTTCCCAATCCAGGTACATTGACACCATACTAAAGAGGTTTAGAATGGAAGAATCCAAGCATGGGAACCAACCCACGATCTCTGGACTCACTCTCTCGAACGAGATGTCTCCCAAGACTGATTTGGAGAGAGCTCGCATGCAAGGGATACCCTATGCTTCGGCAGTAGGCTCTATCATGTACGCGATGCTATGTACCAAACCCGATATAGCATACTCATAAAGTGTAGTGAGTAGGTATCAAGAAGATCCAGGAGAGAGTCACTGGACAGCTATGAAGAACATTCTCAAGTACTTGAGAAGAACTAAGGAGATGTTCTTGGTGTATGGTAACGGAGAACTCCAAGTGGAGTCATTTACCGATTCAAGCTTCCAAAGTGATAAGGACGTCTCTAAGTCGCACTCGGGATTTGTCTTTACCCTAAATGGAGGGGCGGTTTGTTGGAAGAGTTCCAAGCAAGAAACCGTGGCAGACTCGACGATGGAGGCTGAATACATCGCTGCCAACGATGCTGCCAAAGAGGCTGTCTGGATGAAGAAGTTCATCACTGAACTTGGTGTGGTTCCTTCCATTGAGCATCCAATACCTTGGTATTGTGATAACAATGGAGCTGTGTCTTTAGCCAAGGAACCCAGGTCCCATCAGAAGTCCAGACATACTCTGAGGCGGTATCACCTGATCCGGGAGATAGTTGATCGCCGTGAGATCGAGGTTAGGAGAGTTGACACAAAGGACAACACTATGGATCCACTCACGAAGGTCATTCCCCAGATTCAATTTGAGAGACTCTTCGGGATGTTCGGTATGAGATACTACAACAGCTGGCCTTAGTGCAAGTGGGAGATTGTTAGTTATATATATGCCCTAGAGGCCATTGTTGTACATATGATCTATATTATAGTGGATGCTTGGATATGTATAGAGAGGACTTTCTTGCTCGACATGATAGTATGCTATTTGGTTTCACTTTATCTTAACATGTTGACTTGTATTTGTTTACTGTCTTGCTCTCACATGTTGATAAAGCCCTTAGGATATGTACTCGAATACTAGGACTATGATGCAGATCATACTAATGGGGCCAGGGTAGTCAAAGAGTACATCCTATAACTGTTCCTAGTCAAGGGAGTATCGAGACAAGGCATCGATACTCTAGAGTAGACTAGCGTATACGCATCTTGACCCATATGATGGGCGATGGATGATCCCATATCCATTGGTGTTTGACATCAAAGATGGTGTACGGGTGCTCAGTGGAGACTGGGTACACTGAACGGACTCGCCGAGAAATCCTAGATGGTATTATACCAATCGTCAGATAGCAGTTCTCCGGTGACACTGGTACAGGTTAGTCTGTAGACCCGAGATCGTCATAGAGTCTATTGTGATTCCCACTGTGCTTTGATTTCCACCTTACCACGTCCAGGAGGGCATGCAAAACGGTAGCTTTTAGGTACAGTCCCGAATCTCATGGAGGCAATGAGCGATAGGAGGGGTTTCGTCTCTCCCGGTATAGGGAGTTGATGTTGTGCTGTGTTCGATTGGCTATAACTGGAAGTCCCTGGGCAGGGCTGATTTGGAGTGCTGCTGGTAAGAGTTATCAGTAGTTTCTCGACCTGTTATGAGCCTCATATCGACACGACTTATCGGTTACTAAGGTCTGACGATTACCACCCCTAGACTGGATATGCGACATAGCAGGCGAAAAGACCGGACTGTACGGTAGTGTTACTGATTGGATTCACAGGAGAATGTACAGGCTTGCTTGTTGATCTTCTGATTGCTCAATACCTGGGTGGCTGTTACATTTAGCTGACCGCTTACAACTTGTGGGTGTTTGATATGATCATCACCTACTGCCGGCGTATTGACGATTCTTTAGAGTCCTACACAGAAGTTTCCTGACTCAGGAAAAATGGAGTAGGAGCACATATGTGATATGTGCGGGACGGAGAATAATACGATATGAGATACCGTATTCTATTCTCGCGATATGTGATATCGGCCGGGTATATGTGATATAGCCAGGTCATCGGATCAAGTGTTGATTCGATGAAAAGGTACATATTATATTAGTCGGTTATATGTATTATAGCCGGATTATCGGATCAAGTGTTGATTCGATAATTTAATATATAATTATATATGTGATATATTGCATTACGTTAACTAATATAAGCTCTCTTTATTGATTCATTTTTTCACGGGATAATACATTGATATATATGCGATATATGTTAATTGTATTATTTTCTTTTTGTCACAAAATATATTGTATATGTGATATATAATATTGTAACAAGTTAGGGTTACAAATGCAACAATGATTTAGAGATTAAACCTAGTTAAGGTTTGGATTAGGGTTAGCTTTTGGGTTAGCTTTTCATAAAGCTTCATGAAGCTTTCCTTTTGTCTTTAGCTTTGATATTTTGTATAGATATTTGTTAACCCAATCCAAACCATTAACTCTAGTTTATTCTCTACATGAGTTAATTCCTTCATGATTAACTCATGGTTGAATAAGTAAGCATAACAATAATTCATTATTCATCACAAAAGGATTAGCATTTTCTTCTTCTTCATTCTCTTAAAAAAAACCTTCACTAGCTTTTCATTTGTGATGAATAAGTGTGAGAATTTGAAAACAAAAGAGAGAAAAATTCCTACTTCATCATCCTCATCTATTCTAGCCATTTAGATTAGGGTGTTCACTTCTCTAATAAGTTGTTTAGTGAAGTGTAAGCTTGGGTTTGAGATTCTTCAAGGTAGATTATCTTAGATCATGAAGACTTCAAGCAAGATGCATCATTCACCTCTTGAAGCCTCACGAGAGTCGGAGTTCTTCTTGATCGCAGAGAAGGGACCTCAACACAGAGCTTATGAAGCGAAGGAACGGACTACAAAGGTTGTAATCCCTATCTTTTTACTTCATTGTATGTGATACAAACTTTGTTACCCTAGAAATCCTAGCAAGATTCATGGTTAGCATGCTTTGCACCTCTCTAAATTTTAAAGTGGCATGAGAGATGCTACCAAACCCTAGACTAGGTGCAAAGGAAGCCCAACATGTAGGTACCCCATGTAGACTTCGAGACGACAAGAAAGCGAGTGGCGATGTCGACATCGACTAACGAAGATCAAAGTGAGTAGATATATATCTACGGGGGAAGTCGGGTGGATGGCGTATAGCACCCCCGCAGTTCCGTATTAGAACGCGAATGTGTTATATCTATATTATATATATACACATACGGATGTGATATGGAATGACTTTGGATTATTATAGTGTACTTGTAAGTTAGTGTTTAGTCGCGAACCCTAGGGTAGTGATTTGCATACACGCGCGCGCACACACACACATACATTCATTTTATTTACCTGTGCGTATATGGGGATATGTATATATATATATATATGCATTTGGGTATGGGACTATGTATATATATATATACACACACACGTATACATATATATGGATTATGAGGATAGTACTCGGGATTGGAGATGAGTCGATTGAGATTGGGCTGGATGCCATAAGATTGGTGATATGACGTGGTTCGTATTATGAGATACGACACGATGTTTAGCGGGTCCTTTAGGCGTGGTGTTTTCATACACACGCATGCATACATATAGATGGTATCAGTATGTACTAGACGTAGATCAGTACCCCCATCATGAGGTAATGATAAGGATACCAAGAGAATAAAGAGATAAATGTGATTTTGACCCGTACCCAGATCGGGATGCCGTACGATGGATTTACCGTACGAGCTATATTGATGATAGATCCGCACTCTTGACTCGAGGATATCATATTATATAGGGTATCGTATGAGATATTATTGAGGCGGGATCACCGACTATTATATATATATATAGGGTATCGTATGGGATACTATTGAGGCGGGATCACCGACTATTATATAGGGTATCGTATGGGATACACTTTAGAGAATATTATTTCATTGACATAGCTTGTTAGCGGATAGTTCGACATGGTATTAGCGTACTTGTTTTTATATGCTAGTTTAGACATTGCATTTATTACTTGCTATTTCATGCATATTATTATTCACTATCATGCATTTTTATTTAGGGCCAGTCCGGATTGCTGGAGCCCAATACTTTAAATTCATTGTTTATTTATTCTCGAGATTTGGGTTTTCCGTGAGATTTATGGATTTGGAGAAACCGCAAGAATTATTAAACTTATGATTATCATTTTAAAATGAAAAGTGTGGTTTTCTCATGATATGATTTGAGATATGTCCACCATGAGTTTTCTCGGCTCTTGAGCGATATCATACACCTAATTCAAGGAGCAGTAGGAACCGTCTGTGGGTGCATGGTGGACCCGGTGCGGTACCCCAGGGCAAGAGATCGCAGTTGATCGGCGTTGAGCCTGTGACAGGGGAGCATTGCTGACCGGTGATTGTATTGTGACTCGTCGGATATCCGGAGGATACCGATCGGAGTTGAGCCAGTCCGAATAGCCGGAGCCCAGGGACCAGTCCAGATAGCCGGAGCCCAGGGGCCAGTCCAGATAGCCGGAGCCCCAGATATTGATATTGAGGTATTGAGATATCATGATATGGGTCAGTCCGGATAGCCGGAGCCCTAGATATTAAGATATTAGGATTTATGTTTTGTGTCGATGCTAGACACTGATTTATGTTGATTTCATTGATGATACCTCATTTTAAATTACAGAAAGCTCACTAAAACAAGAAAACAGTTTGTCGTTTATTTGTATTCTGTTTTCATGCATTCATACCTCTTATTGTGATATATTACTACCTGAGGCATTGACACGAGCACATGGGATTACACTTATGTATAGATGTTTACCCTTGCCACCTTATCATACTTCAGACCTTATCATTTTGATGTTATATATATTGATCGTATTGACCTAGGATTGAGTCATACATACGATTTCTGCTCGGTGATGTTTTCTACTCACGAGTTGGCAACTCACCCCCGTTGTGCCACAGTTTCTTGCAGGTTTTGCCGTACAGGTTTCGTTACGGCTTTGCTGGCACACTGCTTCCATTCCGAGTGATTTGCTTTGGTAGGTGGGTTCACTTGTATCGTGACCACTACTTATTTTATTCAGTTGTATCTACTAACTCCATCAACCAGACTGTATTATTTATTTGACTTGGAGACTTGTTGTATATTATTTCGACCTTAGAGTCGCGCGTTGTATTATTATGGATTCCATGTTGTTTGAGTTTCTTTTTGAGTTTTGACTTCGCCCTTCGGCGTTGTCTATTATATTGCTTGCGTGGTTGTGGCCGTCGATTGACGAAGAGCTAGCTCCCGCTTGGGGATGCCTTTTATCATTTTTGTATATATTATTCATGTTGTACCCCGTTCGGGGCCTGCATTTACAAAGGAAACTCTGCCGAAATTTTCAGAAAAGACTTAGGATTTAAAAATGCATAATTCGGCTTATGCTATTAAAAACCACTTGCTTTTAAATAAGTTTTACTTCATTTATTCTTTAAAATGATTTTAGATTTCTGGGCTTTTGGCTTACTTGAATTAGATGTGGTCCTATAAACTTCTTACGATTCAAGTGCCAGTCACGTGCTATTTCGGGTCGTGACAAAGTTGGTATCAGAGCGCTAGGTTAACCTTGGTTCGAGTCTAAGTTTGACTAAGTGGAGCCTAGAGCGTTTGCATATATACGGAATCTAGGCTTGACCTTACGGAACTTAGACTTAGTCGATGGGGTATTAGACCCGAACTTTCGTCGCATAGATTGACCTTGGTTGATGGAGTAGGTGACTTAAGGAGTGTGACGTACCGTGTGTATGTTCCGCGGCATACTTACGATACGCTACTCCTCTTAAGAAGCCTTAGGATGTACTTTTCCTTGCACAACATTATATTCATTCATGATCTATCCTCATAGATATTGGTTTATGGTTTTGCTGCCACGATTATATGGGCAGAGAGAGCTACGGCTAGAGTTGCGGTCAGCACGAGCTCGTCACGGACGAGGACTGACCAGGGTGTGATTCCACGGACATACGATTGCATAGAGATGCATTGTCTTATTGTGTTTTCGCGCCATGAGCGTTTGATGGATCGCTTTTACGAGATTACTCGGACGTACAGATCAGTACCAGAGGATTGGCTACTGATAGAGGCCAGCCAGAATGTGATGAACGTTGATGTATCGACTATTCTTGATTATTGAGACACTGTTTAGCATGCAGACGAATGAGCCAGTTGCTGCTGCAGATGATAAGATATCGCCCAGATGGTTGGAACTGTTGCAGCACGAGTTTATACATAGAGATATGATAGAAGATCGCTAGTCACCCGAGGATGAATGACTAGGACATGTGGTTCGTTCTCTCACCCCAATGCGAGGTCATCAGATTGATTGATTCCAGCTAGAGACGAATTCGCACAGATACGTTGGGAGTCGATAGAGACGATCGAATGTCAGAAACCCATTTTCCAAGTTTAAGGTATTTGGAGAAAACATGCAAGTGATTCTACGGACCCTCTAGAAGAATGAAACCCTAACTCGATATAATGACCATAAGAACGCCTTTAAACCTTAAGGTTTGCGGCAGTTCAGCAGTGCCATTAATGAGTCTTGGGTTTGCCCTTCTATGGTTGCTCCATAGGTGTTGTGGCATGTACTCGATATTATTAAACTGTACCCAAGATGTTGAGCTCTTGGGGGATTATGAGGTTTTGACGAATCGATCGAATGGTTCGATATCTTTCGGACATCATGTGATGGGATGCATTGCTTGGGAGACTCCAGATACAAGTATAGCCGTTGGAGCGCAGTCCATGCAGCCACGAAGAGACAAGTCCGAAGCAGTCGACATTAGAGGAAAGTGGAGTAAGAGATTCGTACAAGATTTCGACGAGATGACGTTCCACTCCGCCAACATCAGAGATGTGACACGCATACAGAGGCGTTATATATAGATATATCTTCCAGAAGGAGTCGCGATGAGTATGCAGTTGTTCTGGAACCAAAAAATGATATAGTAAAGTGTGATAACCTCCGGACAGTGCGGCAGAAATGAGATTTTGGAGAGACTTCGACAGGACCTTTCTGGAATATTATACGTGGAGACCTGGACCCAGGAGTGGTCATATTACGCACACCCAGCAGGCCAGAGTTCGGTATCGTCGACAAGACATGTTATGAGTGACCACGACAGTTGGCCAAAGATCTTTAGAGGATGTGTTTGAGCGGAACTATTCCGCCATACTTGATTTCGGTATTTTGGGCGATCTATTCGCATGATTGAGTTTTGATGACTGAGTTTCATGATATTTGTTTTCGTGCACCATGGTTGCACCTACTGGGTATTTATATTTTGTGCATAGTTATTACACTTGAGATATGCTTTATACACCGTTGTGTTGATTTATGATTTGTGCACAGTTATTGCACTTGATATCATTTTGTGCCTTGGCCGCACATGTTTATGATTTCATGGATTTCATACAGTTGGGTTGATTTTGTGCTTGTGGTACGCACTCGATTTGGTTTTTTGCACTCGGTATAGTTCATATATGCTTGCAGTGCATTGATACGTATTTTATGCACCACGGTTGCAATTGACTTCGTTTTGATGTCATTCGAGACTTTGAGTTTGATTCCATGCCTATGACATGTATATGATTTGGCTTATGTTTTCGGCATATATTTCATGCACTTCTAGTGTTTTGATTAGATTTTATGCACGTTGATGCACATGGTTGTGAGACTACATACCACGGTATACCTGATTTGGATTTGGATTGAGATGTGTTGTATACTGTTGATTTCGATTGTGATACTCAATAGTTGTTTTGTGCACTTTGTGCACCTGATTGGATTCTTGCGCATATTTGACGCGTTTGGATTGGATTTTACGCATGTTCGGCGCTTGATATTGGATTTCATGATTTCGTGCATGTTGGATGCACATGATTTAGATCTTATTCGTGCATGATGGATGCACCTGATTTGGATTTTCGCGCATGTTGGGTACATGATATGAGATGCGATTTTGATGCACACCAGATGCACTAAATCGGGATTCTTTGTGCATATCAGATGCACCTGATTTTACTATCAGGCACACCGTTGCCTCTGACAGGTGTTTCGTGCACACCCGTTACACTTAGAGGTTATTTCTGTGTACATGTATGGCACATTCATGGATTTTGATTTTCGTGCGCACCAGAGGAACGCGGCATTCTTATGCACATTTTGGGATTGATTTCTTATGGAGCAGTGTGTTTTTATGATATTTACTATTTGTTTTCGCACTGAGTAGGACTAGTCAGAGGACAGTACCTGAATATATTTTGCATGCATTGATAGTTATCGAAGGGATTTCCAAAAATGGAGGTATAGTCTCAGTATTTACCTACGTATCTGAAATGACATGAAACGTTTAAAACAAGGAAATCCTTCTAAATTGTTTTCAAAACGGCGGGACGGGCATATTAAGCAAAAGATATATACATATATGGTTATTTTCTTACAATCCGTCATTATGCAGTGTTATGCGCATCGTACAGCGGCTTAAAGAGGTGTACCATGCATTTCCTTCAGAGGTTTACATGTACAGTTCAATATATATATCATGTTGGTTTTCGTATTGGATTTAGACATTGATGTCTTCCCCATGACTCCGATAATTGCGGGATTCTTGACGGAGTTTTGCTTTTGATTGATATACTCATTTTTCATGCGCATGCATTGCGCTACGATGTGTTTTATGTATTTATGATTTCGGAGCCCCGACGACATGATCTTTTTACTGAAATGTTTTAGTATTTGAGGGGTTTAAATTTAAATTCGGGGACCGAATTTCTTTAAGGGGGAAGACTGTAACATTTCAGAAAAATAAAATATTATTTTTGGGGATTTTTTTATAATTAAATAATATTATATTGAATATTTTGATAATGCGGTATAATTAAATACCAATAAATTAGGAAAAATTTGGAAAATTATAGAAATTACTAAAAAGAGGGTGCTTTATGTGATTTATGCAAATTATGAAATTTTACGATTTATTATACACTATTTTAGTAATAATCACGATTAAATATCGCTAATCGTGTTTTAAGCCGAATTTATGCACATGACACGCACCGTGTCATATTCTACACTTTTTCATCTTTTCTACCATGGCTTTTCTTTTTGATTTGCTTGGATTTGTTTTGAATGGGAAAGAAAAGAAAGAAATAGGAAAACAATAAAAAAATGCGGCATGGGCAAGAGAGAGAGGGGGTGAGGGGTCAAACCTTGGGCATAGCTCATCTCCCATTCCTTCATCTCTTCATCTTCTTCTCTCCTCTTCATTTCCATGGCAGCACTCTCTCCTCCCTCCTCTTCAAACTCACAAAACACCATCAAAACAACCTCAAAACCTCATCCTCACTTCATTAAAAATGTGCACAAGCTCACAAGCTACACTTTGGACAAAGAAAAATTTGATTTTGGTGCCCTAAGGGATTCATGAGTGCAAAATGAGATAATTATTCCATCATTAGTGTAGAATTTCCATTGATTTTGCGTCCATGTTAACTTAAAACCAATATAGTGATGTTCTGGTGAGGTTTGGAAATTCCAAGTTAGGGTTTGAGAAATCCTTGAGTTGTGAAGTGCAATTGAGTGTAGTAGTGACCATAAAACCCCCTTAGTGATAAATTTTTGGACTAAAATAGAGACTTAAACCCCTATTAGCGAACTTAGAAATCCCCGATATCCGTATTTTGTGGAATTCTGTAGGGAATATGAAATCTGCTAACATTCGGGGACCTGGAAATTTAATTAGCAAACACTAAGAGATAAGAAGGCACCCAGGAAGCTAACCCCAAAACCTGAGCCACCCCCTCCATGTTCTGGACGCAATTTTAATTAATATGGCCGCAATTTGCGGCCAGGGTGGGATCATTTGGGTTCGTATTTGTTCTGTGGCTTTGCCTCCAGTAAACTAGACCCTCCACATGTGCAAAATTGGCTAATTTGACTTAGGGTAAAATCTGGAGTATGTTTTCAAAGTTGCTGCTTTATGTTTGCGATGTTTATGAATTGGAGTTTTGATATTTGTGTTTGGTATCGATCACTTGACGTTTGTACGTCTATATCGAGTGTTATTTGGTTGGTTTGCGAGAGCAAACCATAGGTTTTGACCTATGTGAGTTCCGCGTGTCGTTTTGGTTTTGATTTGGATTTTAATGCGATACGATACGTTGTGACATGTAGGTACCCCATGTGGACTTCGAAACGACAAGAAATTGAGTGACGATGTCGGCATCGACAAACGAAGATCAAAGTGGGTAGATATATATCTATGGGGGAAGTCGGGTGGATGGCGTATAGCACCCCCGCAGTTTCGTATTAGAACACGAATGCGTTATATCTATATTATATATATACATATACGGATGTGATATGGAATGACTTTGGATTAGTATAGTGTACTTGTAAGTTAGTGTTTAGTCGCGAACCCTAGGGTAGTGATTTGCATACACGCACACGCACACACACATACATTCATTTTATTTACCTGTGCGTATATGGGGATATGTGTGTGTGTGTGTGTGTGTATATATGCACATGGGTATGGGACTATGTATATATATATACGTATACATATACATGGATTATGAGGACAGTACTTGGGATTGGAGATGAGTCGATTGAGATTGGGCTGGATGCCATAAGATTGGTGATATGACATGGTTCGTATTATGAGATACGACATGATGTTTAGTGGGTCCTTTAGGCGTGGTGTTTTCATACACACGCATGCATACATATAGATGGTATCGGTATGTATTAGACGTAGATCAGTACCCCCAGATCATGAGGTAATGATAAGGATACCAAGAGAATAAAGAGATAAATGTAATTTTGACCCGTACCCAGATTGGGATGCCGTACGATGGATTTACCGTACGAGCTATATTGATGATAGGTCCGCACTCTTGACTCGAGGATGTCATATTATATAGGGTATCGTATGGGATACTATTGAGGCGGGATCACCGACTATTATATATATATATATATATACATATATATATATATATATCGACTCAGATTTTAGGCGGTTTCCTTACCTTTTCATTTGCCTGTTAGTTCAGACCTGTAGTTACCTGTATGACCCGTTTACATTATTGCATATTCTTTATTGTTGTGTGTATTATTCAGCTCCCGCATACTTTTGCTGCTCGCATCGCATTGCATGCTTATATCGTGTTTTCATATGCTAGTATTGAAATCATGTTGTCAGGACACTAGCACCATTACCGATGATGCGTATGTCCCACATACACTTACTTACCAGCTCACACACATCATCATCAGTAATTGCCATGTCACGTACACTTTAGAGAATATTATTTCATTGGCATAGCTTGTTAGCTGATAGTTCGACATGGTATTAGCGTACTTATTTTTATATGCTAGTTTAGAAATTGCATTTATTACTTGCTATTTCATGCATATTATTATTCACTGTTATGCATTTTTATTTAGGGCCGGTCCGGATTGCCAGAGCCCAATACTTTAAATTCATTGTTTATTTATTCTCGAGATTTGGGTTTTCCATGAGATTTATGGATTTGGAGAAACCGCAAGAATTATTAAGCTTATGATTGTCATTTTAAAAAGTGCGGTTTTCTCATGATATGATTTGATATATGTCCACCATGAGTTTTCTCGGCTCTTGACCGATATCATACACCCAATTCGAGGAGGAGTAGGAACCGTCTGTGGGTGCATGGAGGACCCGGTGCGGTACCCCGGGGCAAGAAGATTGCAGTTAATCGGCGTTGAGCCTGTGACAGGGGAGCATTGCTGACCGGTGATTGTATTGTGACTCGTCGGATATCCGGAGGATACCGATCGGAGTTGGGCCAATCCGAATAGCCGGAGCCCAGGAGCCAGTCCGGATAGCCGGAGCCCAGGAGCCAGTCCGGATAGCCGGAGCCCCAGATATTGATATTGAGGTATTAAGATATCATGATATAGGCCAGTCCGGATAGCCGGAGCCCTATATATTGAGATATTGGGATTTATGTTTTGTGTCGATGCTAGACACTGATTTATGTTGATTTCATTGATGATACCTCATTTTAAATTACAGAAAGCTCACTAAAACAAGAAAACGGTTTCTCATTTATTTGTATTCTGTTTTCATGCATTTATACCTCTTATTGTGATATATTGCTACCTGAGGCACTGACACGAGGACATGGGATTACACTTATGTATAGATGTTTACCCTTGCCACCTTATCATGCTTCAGACCTTATCATTTTGAGGTTATATATATTGATCGTATTGACCTAGGATTGAGTCATACATACGATTTCTGCTCGGTGATATTTTCTACTCACGAGTTGGCTACTCACCCCAGTTGTGCCACAGTTTCTTGCAGGTTTTGCCGTACAGGTTTCGTTACGGCTTTGCTGGCACACTGCTTCCATTCCGGGTGATTTGCTTTGGTAGGTGGGTTCACTTGTATCGTGACCACCATTGTACTTATTTTATTCAGTTGTATCTAGTAACTCCATCAACCAGACTGTATTATTTATTTAACTTAGAGACTTGTTGTATATTATTTTGACCTTAGAGTCGCGCGTTGTATTATTATGGATTTCATGTTGTTTGAGTTTCTTTTTGAGTTTTGATCCTCGTCCTTCGGCATTGTATATTATATTTCTTGCGTGGTTGTGGCCGTCGATTGACGAAGAGCTAGCTCCCGCTTGGGATGCCTTTTATCATTTTTGTATATATTATTCATGTTGTACCCCGTTCGGGGCCTGCATTTACAAAGGAAACTCTGCCGAAATTTTCAGAAAAGACTTGGGACTTTAAAACGCATAATTCGGCTTATACTATTAAAACCACTTGCTTTTAAATAAGTTTTCCTTCATTTATTCTTTAAAATGGTTTTAGATTTCTGGGCTTTTGGCTTACTTGAATTAGATATGGTCCTATAGACTTCATACGATTCAAGTGCCAGTCACGTGCTATTTCGGGTCATGACATGAATATGAGAATCTGTTCGAATTTTCATCTTATGATACTTGCCAGTCTTGTCACAAAGGTAAAGTGACCAATGCTCCGTTTACTGGAAACAGAGAAAGAGTTAATGAACTCTTTGGACGCATACATGATGTAGTATACGGTCCTATGTCTACAAATGCCAGGGTTGGTTCTTTGTACTTCATTACATTCATCGACGATCTCTCAATATTTGGACATATGTTCCTGTTGAAACACGAGTCTGAAACTTTTGAGAAATTCAAGGAATATAAGCTTGAAGTTCAGAACCAGACGGGTAGAAGTATTAAGTCCTTCGATGTGATCGAGTAGGCGAATACTTGAGCATGGAGTTCCTGGATTTTCTAAATAGAGAATGGGATTCTTTCTCAGCTTACTCCTTCGTATACACCACAGCACAACGGTGTATCGGGGCGGAGGTATCACGCCCTATGAGATATGGTGTGCTCTATGATGAGTACTGCTAAGTTACCTATTTCCTTTTGAGAGTTATGCACTTGAGAAGCTGCATACCTATTGAATGGGGTTTCCACCAAATCAGTGCCTACCACTCCATATGAGATATGGTATGGGAAGAGACCATGTTTTAAATGAGTTATGATATGGGATTGTCTGGCCTATGTTGAAAAGCAAAATCCGGACAAGCTCGAGGCAAGGTCAGTTCTGTATAAGTTTGTTGGATATCCCAAATATTTGCGAGGGAATATCTTCTACCACACTGAGGAGCAAAAGGTGTTTTGTTTCTCAGCATTCCACCTTTTTAGAAAAGGAATTTCTTATGAAGAAATTAGTGGTCGTGAGGTAGAACTGGAAGGAGTTCCAGCTGGACAAACTAACAGCTGATGATTTGGTAAAACCAAAGGATTCAATAGTCTCCAACGAACCTCAGCCTCTCCGCGAATCTGGTAGGGTTTCTCATCAATGTAAGAGATACTACGGTTTCCTTGGTGATGGTGGGAGCGAAAATTGCATCATTGTAGATGATGACCCAACCAAGTTCAGGCAGGCCATCACGAGTGGCGACTCTGTGAAAAGGCTGGATGCTATGCGATCAAAGATCGAATCCATGTAAACCAACAAAGTATGACTTTGAACGTTGCATCTGAAGGGGTAAAACCCATTGGGAGCAAATGGATCTTGAGAAGATTCTTAGTGTAGATGGAAAAGTTGAGACTTTAAAAGCTAGACTCGTAGTAAAAGGTTTTCGTCAATAACCAGGTATGGTTTATGATGAAACCTTTTCTCCAGTGGCTATGCTTAAGTCCATCAGGATTAAAGCAGGCATCGCGGAGTTGAAACATCTGTTTTGATGTGGCAGTCAAAGAGTTTGACTTCATCAAAAAGGTAGATGAACCATGTATATACAAGAAGGTTGTAGAGAGTAAGGCTATCTTCCTCGTATTTTATGTAAATGGCATACTCTTGATAGGAAATGGTTTCCTATGCTACACTCGGCCAAGCTCTTCTTATCAAGAGGATTCTCCACGAAAGATCTGGATGATACCTACTACATCTTATGGATTATGATCTATGGTGATATATCTAAGTGGATGTTAGGAGTGTCCCAAATCCAGGTACATTAACACCGTCCTAAAGGGTTTAGTATGGAAGATTCTAAGCGTGGTGGTTCGCCCACTTACTCAGGAATCACTATTTCCAAAAAGATGTCTTCCAAGGCTGATTTGGAGAGAGCTCACGTGCAAGAGATAGCCTATGCTTCGGCAGTAAGCTCTATCATGTATGCGAAGTTATGTACCAGAACAGATGTAGCTATCTCACTAGGTGTCGTGATTAGGAATCAATCGGATCTTGGGAGAATCACTGGATAGCTGTGTAGGACATTCTTAAGTACTTGAGAAGCACTAAAGAAATGTTCTTGGTATTTGGTAACGGTGAACTCCAGTGGGAGTCCTTTACCAATTCGAGCTTCCAGAGTGATAAGATCGACTGAAAGTCAGTCACGGGATTTGTCTTTACCCTCAGTGGAAGGACGGTATGTTGGAAGAGTTCCAAGCTATATACCATGGCAAACTAGACGATAAAAGCTGAATGCATCGCTACCAACGATGCTACCAAAGTGGATGTCTGAATAATTCTTCTTCATGAGATGAACATGGTTCCTACTATTGAGCGTCCAATAACTGTTATTGTGACAACAATGGAGTTGTGGCTTTGGCCTAGGAACACCGGTCCCATCAGCGTTCCAGACATATTCTGAGGTAGTATCACCTGATCAGGAAGATGGTTGATCTCCAGGGGATCGAGGTAAGGAGAGTTGACGCAAAGGAAAATACGGTGGATCCACTCACAGAGGCCTTTCCCTAGAGATACTTTTATGGGACATTGAGTATGAGATACTACAACAAATGGCCTTAGTGCAAGTGGAAAATTATTAGTTATATGTATGCCCTAGAGGCCATTATTATACATGTGATGTATATTATAGTGCATGCTTGGACATATATAGGGAGGAATTTCTTGCTCGACATGATAGTATACTATCTGGTTGCTTTTTATCTTAACATGTACACTTATTGTCTCTCTATTACATATTGATAAAGCCCTTAGGATGAGTACTTGACTACCGGGATTATGATGCAGATCATACTAGTAGGGCAAATGTAGTCGGTAAGTACATCCTTCAAATGTTCCTAGTCGTGGGAGTATCGAGTGTAGGGTTACGTAGCACGGCAGCAAGGTTTCGGGAGGCATTGTCCATGCCGTTTTCAAATTTTTGTCGCACTAAAGAACCCTAACCCTAGAATCTTAACTAGAGATTTGAATAAACTAACATGTTAACATCTTAATATCTAAGTGAATACGGAATACAACCTTTGTAGACCAGTCCTTCACTTCAAATGCTCCATGTAGAAGTACCTTCATTGCGAGTAATGATCTCCCGAACTCTTGAGAGGCTCCACAAGGTGAAAGATGCAAACTTGCTCGAAGTCTTCGAAGCCAAAGATGATCTACGTCGAGGAGACTCAAGCTCATGCTACCTTTTCACTAAATTAGGGTTTAGTGAAGCAAACACCCTAAACTAAATGGCTAATAGTAGAGGATGATGAAGTAGGAATTGGGCACTCTTTAGATTTCTTTTTCTCACAATATTTCATCACTTAGAAAAAAAGCTAGCAAGCTCTTTCTCATGAGGAAGAAGATGAAGTGGTCATTAGAGAATGAACTCATGAGGTGAGAATATCAACCATGGGTGAGTTAGTGTCATACACTAACTCATGTAGAGAGTTAACCATGGTAAAGATAATGGTTAGGTCAATAAATATCTTTAGTAAAACAAAAAGAGTGGATTTGGTCAATGGTTATCCATAAGCTTTCTCAAAGCTTCTAGCCATGACAAATTCCACCATTTTTGAATTACTTTGATAAATAAAAAAACCATAGGATTATCCTAACTATAGTGTAAGTCTCATACACCCATGTTACATGTATCATCAAGCATGACACAATAAAATGTACATTAATATATATCACATATATACTATATGCACACAAGTGAGAAAAAGAATACTTAGTGAGCAAATATTAGTTAATGTAAATTAATATATCAAATATATAATTATACATTAGATTATCAAATCAACACTTGATTTAATAATCCGGCTATATCACATACTGTAAGTCCACGGTAGCGCCCCGGCCGTCTAACAGACGCCAATATATGGAACAAAACTTTTACAACTGGCGCTATCGCGTAATATAACCTGGATCTGCCATTAAAGCTAAACTAACATATTGTAAAGAGGGTAGAATTGTTATACCGAACGATCCGAGTCCTTCGGTCTTTAACCATCATCCCACGCTTTGTTGCAGCGGCTTCGATCTTCTGAAACTCCAGTCTTGTCGTCCAGGTGGCACCACGTCGACGGATCTTTAAACGGGCTCCCGCCTCTGAACCGAGGCAACTCGATCATCATGTTTGCTAAAAGAGATGACCAAGATTAATGTAGAAAATGAGTAGAACACTTAGTCTCGTTACGTCCAAGGCTATGGACGAACGGTTAATGAAGTTGCCAATTGGAATCGGGTAAATGGAAATTGGGCTATGAAATTTCCATACACTAAACTATCATAATCTTTTCTCAAATGAACAACCCATGAACCTCCACAAATGTGGCCGGCCACTTATAAAGAAGAGGGAGAGTGAGTATAGGAGAGGGGAGGTGATCATAAGCAATACTTATCATGAAGAAAGAATGAGTCACAAATTACACCTAGTATGAACTCATTAAATGAACCAATTAATGCTTAATGAGTCATGAAAACCTAGTCACCAAATAATCAATGCAAAAGAATGAGTCACTATTCTTGAAGCTTCCACAGACAATCACTCACCCTCAAGACGAAAAGATAAATCCGTATTCAACCGAATGTTAAATACGGCTGATAGAAAACTGGAAACTGGAAACTTCCAAAAGTGATCCTGAAACGAATTTCAGGATAACCTCGTAACAGTATAAACATACCCGTATTTGTATTACGACCGAATACAAATGCAACTGAGACAAAGATATTATATCTACACAGTATAATACCGGGATCCGGCTTAAACCAAAGCCTACCAGTATTATCTGCCCAAAAAATGACACGTGCGAAAACGCACGTGCATTTTCCGAACCCTGCCATAAATCCATACGGCATCTACAACGTTTCGCCCGAACTTGGGAAAGTGTCTGTGGGGGACTCTAATGACTCATCAATACAATGGCACTGGGTATAACCACTAGCACGTCAGAGGTATAAGCTGTACGTAACGGTTGCCTATGTATTGATTGGAAGGGGAGCTGACGAGCGAACTCATCCAGAAACCCTACTGAACTTGACAGTGACAATATCCGTACAGTCCAGTCCATTCGTCTATGAGTATCGCATATTAGGCCTAGGGAGTCGGTAAACATCAGACCCCTAATAGCTGCATAAGTCGTGTCAGAGAACACTCTGAGATACTACAGGAATAACTTCCAGTAAATCTCGATTACCCTGGCCAGCGATTTCGTGTAATGGCTCTCCTAAACACAGCGTGATCTCACCCCCAATACTAGGAGAGACGAATCCCCGAAGATCTGCTTACTGCCTCTATATGGCTCGGGACTGTACGCAAAATATACCTGTTTGCACGACTCCTTTGACCCGTGGTAGGGTATAAATCAAAGCACAGTGGGAACTCACACGAGACAAATGACGACCTCAGGTCGATGAACTAACATGTACACATGTCACCAGGGAACTGCTATCTGACGCTAGGTATAATACCAACTAGCAAGTTCCCGGCGAGTCCTGTCCGGTATACTCATAACCCAATGAGCACCTGTATACATCTTAGGTGAACCAACTTACACCAATAGCTTATGAGACCGGCCACCGTCCCTCGTCGGGGTCTCGAATGTATACACTAGTCTACTCCTGAGTATCGATGCCCTGTCTCGAAACTCCCACGACTAGGGACACTTTAAGGATGTGCTTATAGACCCCAGCCCCCACATATATGATCGCCATCATACTGCTGGTAGTCAAGCAAGAATCATATGGGCTCTATCAACATCTACATGATGATAAAGACAAACCAGATAGCACACTATCATCTCGAGTAACACTGTTCTATCGGTATAGGTCCTCCCTCAATCATTACAATCACGTACCTGCGATCCAATAATTGACTTAGAGGGCACTATATCCAACAATCTCCCACTTGCACTAAAGGCTAATTATTGCGATGTCGCGTACTCACAGCTCGTGTGATACCGAACATCCAACTCCTCTACTATTCAGTTTCACAAAGCTCGTTTGTAAAACTATTGTGTTTGAGAAATAGCCTCAGTGAGTGGATCCGCCCAGATGTTTCTTTCTATGTCTCTCTTAATCTCAAGTTCGTGGAGAAAGCCATCTCCCGAATCGAATAATACCTTGTAGGGTTCCTAGGCACCCTAGTGAGGTCTCCCAAGCCATCAACCATGGCAACTTAAAAAAATATGGTGCCGAGAAACCCTAAACTACGGATCGATAACTAGATGTCTAGGCGAAAAAGAACTAGTTAACACTTAACTAATGAGAAAACGGAAATACAACCTTTGTAGATCCGGTCCTCCACCTCCACGGCTCCGCAACGAGGTCGTCTCCGCTGACCAAATCAAATCCGGGCTCTAGAGTCGGCTTCGTCGGAGAATGGGCAAGCTAGGTCGTCGATGTCCATGCCGAAGATGATCTACGTCGAGGCATCGCTAGATCAAGCTCACAACTTCACCAAGTCATGAAACTTGTGAAGTAAACACACTCTACTACTTGGCAAGAGGTAGAGGATGAAGAAATAGGAAGTGGGTTCAATTTAGAATTGGATTTCTCACTCTTTATCATCAATCACCATTGATGACCTAAGCTTTTCTTCTTGAGTTCAAGGAAGAAGAAGAAGAAAAGATATGATAAGATAATTCTAAAATGAAAAGAATAATCCATTCTTATCATCTTAGAACCATGGTTTAGTATAGAGAATTAATCATGGTTGAGTGGTATGGTTAGGGTTAAGGATGAGATAAGAATAGTGGACTAAGTCAAAGCTTCATGAAGCTTTAACTAAACAACAAAAGAAGCCACCATCCTTTTCTCTTTCTTTTATTCATTTATCAAAAATAAATGGATAACTAAATAAGATAAATGAATAACTAAATAATAAACCCTAACCATTTCATTAACCAAGGTTTAATACTTTACACTTAACCAAAAAGCATGTATCATCAAACATGATATAAGCAAGTGCACAAAATCATATCACATATATAATGCGCACATCCCGAGTGAGAAAATCCATTTAAAGTGAACCAATACTAGTTAATGCAAAGCAATATATCAAATATATAATTATACATTAAATCAACACTTGATTCAATGATCCGGTCATGTCGCACACAACCGACTAGTATACAATGTATCGGCTTATCGAATCAACGCTTGAATCGATAACTAGGTTATATCGCATACAACCTTTCGATACATTCATCGCGAGAATGGAATACGGTATCACATACACGCATCATTCTCGGTCCCGCACATATCTCATATGCGCTCCTATTTCGTTTCGCTTGAGCCAGGAAACCTCTGTGTAGGACTCTAAAGACTCGTCAATACGCCGGCAGCAGGCGATGATCATATCAAACACCCACAAGCCGCAAGCGGTCTGCTAAACGTAACGGCCACCCGGGTATTGAGCGATCTGAAGATCGACGAGCAAGCCCGCTCACACTCCAGTGAATCCGACCAGTAACACTACCGTACAGTCCGGTATGATCGTCTGATATGTCGCATATCTCGCCTAGGGGTGGTAAAACGTCAGACCCCAATAGCTCAATAAGTCGTGTCGATATTAGGTCTATAACTGTTCGAGAAACTACTGGTAACACTTACCAGTAAATCTCAGCAACCCTGGCCAGGGATTTCCTGTTATAGCCAATCGAACACAGCGCAACATCAACTCCCTATATCGGGAGAGACGAATCCCCTCCTATCGCTCATTGCCTCCATGTGACTCGGGACTGTACCCAAAAACCACCGTTTTGCACTCCCTCTTGGACGTGGTAAGATGGAAATCAAAGCACAGTGGGAACCACACAAGACTCTATGACGATCTCGGGTCAACAGACTACTCTGTACCAGTGTCACCAGAGAACTGCCATCTGACGTGAGGTATAATACCATCTGGGAGTTCTCGGCGAGTCCGTCCAGTGTACCCAGTCTCTACTGAGCACCCGTATATCATCTCTGATGTCAAACACCAATGGATATGGGATCATCCATCGCCCATCTGTATGGGTCGAGAAGGTACACGCTAGTCTACTCTGGTATATCGATGCCCCGTCTCGATACACCCACGACTAGGGACTTTGAAGGATGTACTTATGGACTACCATGTCCCCACTAGTATGATCCGCATCATAGTCCAGGTAGTCAAGTACATATCCAAAGGGCTTTACCAACATGTAACAGAGAGACAATCAGTATACACGTTAAGGTAAAGTTCAACCAGATAGCATACTATCATGTCGAGCAAGAAAGTCCTCCCTATATACGTCCCAGCATCCACTACAATATACATCCTATGTACAGTAATGGCCTCTAGGGCATATATATAACTAACAATCTCCCACTTGCACTAGGGCCATCTGATAGCAGTGGTTGTAGTATCTCATACTCAACCATCCCATAAAAGTCTCTCTTTGGGAAAAGGCCTTTCGTGAGTGGATCCGCTGTGTTTGTCCTCTGAGTCTACTCTCCTTACCTCGATCCCTTGGAGATCAACCATCTCCATGATCAGGTGACACTGCCTTAGAATATGTCTGGATCACTGATGGGACGGGCGTTCCTTGGCATAAGCCACAACTCCATTGTCACACAATGGTAGGAACATAGTTCATCTCATGAACCTATATACACCCAAACAGCCTCTTTGGTAGCATCTTAAGTAGCGATGTATCGTGCCTTTATCGTCTAGTATGTCACGGTATCTAGCTTGGAACTCTTCCAACATACCGTCCCTTTACTGAGGGTAAAGACAATGCCTGCGACTGACACTCAGTCGTCATTATCACCCTGGAACCCTTCCAGTGATTCTCCCCAGGATCGGTTGATACCGTCTCACTACAAGTAGTGAGAGTCCTAACATCCAATTAGATCTATCTCATAGATCCAAAATCCAGGATTTAGTAGGTATCACTTTGATCCTTTGTGGAGAATTTTGGTGATAAACGGAGATTGACCGAGCGTAGCATAGGAAACTCCTTCCCTATCAAGAGTATGTCATCCACGTACTCTACGAGGATCGTCACCATACTCCCTACTACCTTCTTGTTTATACAAGGTTCATCTACCATTTTGATGATGTCAACTTCTTTGACTGTCTTCATCAAAATAGATGTTCCAACTCCGCGATGCCTGCTTTATCCTATAAAGCATCTTGCACACGTTTCCGCTGCTCCCACTGTCTACGAAGCCCTCTGGCTGTGTACTTATAGACGTTCTCTTCTAAAACATCATTTAGAAAAGCTGTCATGACACCCAACCACCAGATATCGTAGTCATGGTATGTAGCCGTGGCAAGTAGGATCTGGATGGACTTAAGCATAGGCACTTGAAAAGGTTTCATCATAATCCACGCCTGGTCGATGACGAAAACCTTTAACAAGTCTAGGTTTGAAAGTCTCAATTTTTCCATCTACACCAAGTAATCTTCTCAAGATATACTTGCTCCTGATGGGGATTTAACCCTTCAGATATAGCAACTAAAGTCCATACTTTGTTGGTGTATAAGGATTCCATCTCAGATCACTAAGCATCCAGCCATTCTTACAGAGTCTTACCCCTGATGGCCAGCTCGAAGCTAGTTGGGTCATCATCTCATGATGCAATCCTCGCTCCCACTGTCATAGAGAAACCTATGTATCTCTCAGGTGGGTGAGAAAACCCTACTAGATCGGCGGAGAGGCTGAGGTTCGTTGGTCTCTACTGAATCCTTTGGTTTTATCAAATCATCTGCAGCAGTTTGTATAGCTGGAACCTTTCCAGTTCTACATTACAGACCTTGCCTCGAGCTTGTCCGAATTTTGTTTTTAGACATAGGCCGGACAACCCCAAATCTTAACCAACTTAAGATATGGGCTCTTCCCTTTCCATATCACATATGAAGCGTAGGCAACTGATTTGATTGGAACCCTATTCAATAGGTATGCAACTTCTCAAGTGCATAACTCCCTAAAGGAATTAGGTAACTCAGTAGTACTCATCATAGAGCACACCTTATCATATAGGGTGAGATTGCTCCGCCCCGATATACCATCGTGCAATGGTGTATACGGAGGAGTAATGCTGAGAGAGAATCTCATTCTCCTATAGAATAATCCAAGAATTCCGTGCTCAAGTATTCTCCTCCTTGATCACATCAAAGGACATAATACTTTTACCCGTTTTGGTTCTCTACTTCTAACTTATATTCTGTGAATATCTCAAAAGGTTCGGACTTGTGTTTCAACAGGAACATATGTCTGAATCTAAAGAGATTATCAGAGAATGTAATGAAGTATAAAGAACCAGTCCTGGCATATGTAGACAGGGGACCTACATACATCAACATGTATCATCCCAAGAGTTCACTAACTCTTTCTCTGTTTCCAATAAACAGAGCTGAGGTCATTTTATCTTTGTGACATGACTCGCAAGTTTCATGAGATGTAAATTCAAACTGATTTAAATATGCATCTACATGTAACTTCAGCTAGTCGGGTCGCATTGATATGACCTAGTCTACAATGCCTCAAGAAGGATTCGTTCATTTCTGAACTCTTCCTCTTATGTGTGTTCCGTATACTAAGAACTGTAGTTTGATTTAGAACATCAACGCTTTTAGATAACGTGCCTGAACCGATCAACTTTTGATATAGGAAATGTTCAAAACATTATCCAACTATACAAAATTTTATCATTTCTTTAATAATAAAGAGATTGATATGATTTTGTATATCAGGTTCGGTATCTAACAACATTCGTTCACAATCAATGTATTGGTAATACAGGGTGACAGTGACCAACAGACTTGGCTGCAACATTTGCCCCGTTTTCTGCCTCATGAAACTTATCACCCGTTCTCAGTTCTCTACCTATCTGTAGCCCTATGTAACAGATTACATATATGGGATCCTGATCTGGTATCACATACCCAGGACGTAAAGGACACTGAGAAACAGTTCTATATAATGAACACACCCGAAGATGATGCATCATCATGCACTCTCCTCGTTTGGGCGGCACGGGAATTCTGGTAATCCCCAATTTCCTGCTCTGTCTTATAACAATTATAAGTTGGAGCGGGACCAATGTTCCCCAGCTCAGTATAACAAGCGGGTTCAGTCAATATTCCGTATTATTATCTTGATTAAGGCGTGATATGGTCGCTACCTGGAGAGAGAGAGAAGAAAACACTCAGCGTGCGCTCTGTCAAAAATAGATTGGTTATTATTTTATCTAATCAGGATGGCTCCCACTGCTTTTTATCAAATCTTCCTTCAAACCCTAAAAGGAAAGACTAGCCGGGATTAATTACACACTACAAGTTCGCCAATCTTTCAGCCAGGCCAGTGTCGGTACTTTGAGGGAGGTCGCCCGTGCTTTCGCACGAACCTAATTAATGTAAACCTCGTTTTCCCAGAGGCGTAACCTCGTTAACACCTTTCTAGACACCTACTTGATCGGCTAATTGTAATGTATAAAACTCTCCCAGGAGTAACTCTTACTCGCAGCGGGTATCGGGATCCAACTATCTCATAGAAGGTATGCAATCTCATTGCAAATTTCAACACTTGAAATTCCCGATAATATTTTGCCCCTAGCACCCTATGACCTTGACGGAGGCCAACAAACCATAGGCTACTAGTCAAGTTCAACCCGTCATTTCTTGATCGAATCAAACCCACCCGCATGACCCTTGACGGAGGCCAACAAGGTCGCACGACTACCCTAACTCAATCTGCATCATATGCATAAGCAGATAAATACTGGTTAGCTACCGCACACTGCACCTTGACGGAGGCCAACAAACGCAGCACGAATACTAAACAGCACTTATCTGAAATGACGGAGGGCTACGACAGGTTTTTATGAAAACCTATTGCGTAATGAACTTGATATCGTTGTAGGATCGAATGAATTTTGAAATGGAGTGCTTTTGAGGCTTTTCTTGTTTTGCTAAAGGAGTCACTCCCGGTGAAGGGATCGTCGGTCCTTTCCTCGTCGAATGAGGTGCGGGATATATCACATATATCACTGTGCAAAGCAAAAACACTTAAAAGCAATCAAAAGACAAACCGAGTGTGTAGCATCTGCCAGTTATTGCTAAAGGAGTCACTCCCGGTGAAGGGATCTCGGTCCTTTCCTCATCGAATAAGGTGCAGGATATATCACATATACCGCTGTGCAAAGCAAGAACTGTAGCTACCTGTTTTATTTTGAAATTCGATTCTACAACATCTTAGGTTTCTTTTATTTCATTAATCACATTAATGAAGTCCCATCATTTAAGTACCTAAACATCACAGATAGATATGACGTACACTTATGCCATCCGCATTCGCCTCGATGTCCCCTCGTGCACCGTTAGGTTAGGTAACTAACGACAGAGCAGGGCAGGGCTAGCGCGGGTGTAAAACATAAGCAACGTCTATATAATATATCATATATACTATATACAGTATCTATCACAGAACATCACATGATCACATCACAGATATCGCAGCAGAAGAAACATATGAAATATTGGATATACTAGGACGTCCGTGTTTTCAATACGAGCCAGTATAAAACACGGATTCCACGGTCGTGTTGAATAGCCAAACCCACACCCCTAGACCCCTACGAGAGCGGCAAGCAACCCTACCAATTCTAGAGTTAGGAGACCCGGACTCGACTCCTCGAGTTGGTCTCCCACTGGACTCCAGAACCCGGTTACTTGTGCTCCCCTCCTTGGGTCTATCCTAGTGCGGAAAAGTAAATAATATACAAACGGTGACAAGTTCCGCAACCTGGAAGCGCCCCAATAAAAAGAATATTACATACAAGTTTTTACATGAATGAAAATGAAAAACACTCATCTCACATAAAAACCCCCGGCTATTCAAACACGACGATCCAATATAACATATCCAGCAACAGATAACATCACATGTCATCAACGTAAGTAAATATGCGCATCCCAATTGTCGTTGGCATATAGCAACGAAACTGGCAATATCACATATTACACTTACGGTCACAGAAAAGAAAGTGTAAAACTACAACAGTTGGAATCCGCAACCACCTCAGACATCACATGCCTGACCAAATGAATTCCTTAGACATCGCATGCCTAACAATTATAAACCCCGCATTTTAGTCTCATTATCGAAAACACTTTTCAATATCGAGTCGGGCAATTCAACAAGATTCCCGACATCCTGATCGAATGCTCGTCGCAAACTTCAGTAGACGGCTGCACCCCCGATACCGTCGACGAAGTGCACCAAGGCGGAACACCGCTACCGCGAGCACCCGGACGGATGCTTTCGGCGACGGGGTTCTCCTACAGTCACTTGGTCGGGGCTATGGAGTGAGGCTGTCTATTAAGTTTACCCGGCGAGTATCCGCGTACGCTACGTGATTGCGACGGACTTTTGATCACATCAAAATTCCGTGGCAACCGATCAAGTGAGACTAAACTGCTATGTTTATAACATTCATTTAGTTATCTCATAACCTTTTTGTGAATTCCAATTATTGTATCACATTCCAGATAAACAGAAAATGTTAAACTTTCCGATCGAACAATCGAACACCCAAGTTTTCCCGATACAGCTCAACATATGAAATAAGTCTAACAACATTCCGTTCGTACCTCAGTACCAACGGTCCAGCCGTAGAAGGGTCAAGCCAACGCCTCACATGTGGCACGCCGTACTGCCCCAAACCCGAAGGTTCAAAGGGCAGTTCAAGACGGTAACATAATCGAGTTAAGGTTTGTTGTCTTCTAGAGGGACCATCGCGTTACTTGCACTACTTAGAACGTCGTTAAACTATGGAAAAATCCAACACTTGGAAATTTCCCGATAGGGGAAAAATTGGGTATTTATATCCGGTCGAACTTTTTAACATATTCTAAAATTTATCCGGAAAGCCACACAGACAAAATTTGATAAACCCGATCGAATCATCAAAACTCCAAAACATCCCAGATTATTCAACACTTGAATAAATATTAAAAAATAACCAGAGAAGTCAGCACAGAAACAAATGAATTACTGTGCAAAAATTGGTTGATGACGTCACATTTTAGCCGCTTATCCGCCGCATTATCCAAGATTATGCCGCGGATCCGCGCAGATTTTTACTGTTCATCAAAAAAATTTTGTGCCGAAATTCTTATATTTCTCTGCTGGTTTTTCTACATATTTTTAATACTGAAAAATCACTGTTTTTAGAAAAAGTACAGAGAGCACATTTTGGAGTTGGTTTCGGGTTCGTTCCGGTTTCAAATTCCGTCTGGACATCTCCTAAGGCTCTAGCTAGGCTTTGATACCACTGTAGGGTTCCTAGGCACCCTAGTGAGGTCTCCCAAGCCATCAACCATGGAAATTTCAAAAAATATGGTGCCGAGAAACCCTAAACTACGGATCGATAACTAGATGTCTAGGCGAAAAAGAACTAGTTAACACTTAACTAATGAGAAAACGGAAATACAACCTTTGTAGATCCGGTCCTCCACCTCCACGGCTCCGCAACGAGGTCGTCTCCGCTGTCCAAATCAAATCCGGGCTCTAGAGTCGGCTTCGTCGGAGAATGGGCAAGCTAGGTCGTCGATGTCCATGCCGAAGATGATCTACGTCGAGGCATCGCTAGATCAAGCTCACAACTTCACCAAGTCATGAAACTTGTGAAGTAAACACACTCTACTACTTGGCAAGAGGTAGAGGATGAAGAAATAGGAAGTGGGTTCAATTTAGAATTGGATTTCTCACTCTTTATCATCAATCACCATTGATGACCTAAGCTTTTCTTCTTGAGTTCAAGGAAGAAGAAGAAGAAAAGATATGATAAGATAACTCTAAAATGAAAAGAATAATCCATTCTTATCATCTTAGAACCATGGTTTAGTGTAGATAATTAATCATGGTTGAGTGGTATGGTTAGGGTTAAGGATGAGATAAGAATAGTGGACTAAGTCAAAGCTTCATGAAGCTTTAACTAAACAACAAAAGAAGCCACCATCCTTTTCTCTTTCTTTTATTCATTTATCAAAAATAAATGGATAACTAAATAAGATAAATGAATAACTAAATAATAAACCCTAACCATTTCATTAACCAAGGTTTAATACTTTACACTTAACCAAAAAGCATGTATCATCAAACATGATACAAGCAAGTGCACAAAATCATATCACATATATAATGCGCACATCCCGAGTGAGAAAATCCATTTAAAGTGAACCAATACTAGTTAATGCAAAGCAATATATCAAATATATAATTATACATTAAATCATTAAATCAACACTTGATTCAATGATCCGGTCATGTCGCACACAACCGACTAGTATACAATGTATCGGCTTATCGAATCAACGCTTGAATCGATAACTAGGTTATATCGCATACAACCTTTCGATACATTCATCGCGAGAATGGAATACGGTATCACATACACGCATCATTCTCGGTCCTGCACATATCTCATATGCGCTCCTATTTCGTTTCGCTTGAGCCAGGAAACCTCTGTGTAGGACTCTAAAGACTCGTCAATACGCCGGCAGCAGGCGATGATCATATCAAACACCCACAAGCCGCAAGCGGTCTGCTAAACGTAACGGCCACCCGGGTATTGAGCGATCTGAAGATCGACGAGCAAGCCCGCTCACACTCCAGTGAATCCGACCAGTAACACTACCGTACAGTCCGGTCTGATCGTCTGATATGTCGCATATCTCGCCTAGGGGTAGTAAAACGTCAGACCCCAATAGCTCAATAAGTCGTGTCGATATTAGGTATATAACTGTTCGAGAAACTACTGGTAACACTTACCAGTAAATCTCAGCAACCCTGGCCAGGGATTTCCTGTTATAGCCAATCGAACACAGCGCAACATCAACTCCCTATACCGGGAGAGACGAATCCCCTCCTATCGCTCATTGCCTCCATGTGACTCGGGACTGTACCCAAAAACCACCGTTTTGCACGCCCTCTTGGACGTGGTAAGATGGAAATCAAAGCACAGTGGGAACCACACAAGACTCTATGACGATCTCGGGTCAACAGACTACTCTGTACCAGTGTCACCAGAGAACTGCCATCTGACGTGAGGTATAATACCATCTGGGAGTTCTCGGCGAGTCCGTCCAGTGTACCCAGTCTCTACTGAGCACCCGTATATCATCTCTGATGTCAAACACCAATGGATATGGGATCATCCATCGCCCATCTGTATGGGTCGAGAAGGTACACGCTAGTCTACTCTGGTATATCGATGCCCCGTCTCGATACACCCACGACTAGGGACTTTGAAGGATGTACTTATGGACTACCATGTCCCCACTAGTATGATCCGCATCATAGTCCAGGTAGTCAAGTACATATCCTAAGGGCTTTACCAACATGTAACAGAGAGACAATCAGTATACACGTTAAGGTAAAGTTCAACCAGATAGCATACTATCATGTCGAGCAAGAAAGTCCTCCCTATATACGTCCCAGCATCCACTACAATATACATCCTATGTACAGTAATGGCCTCTAGGGCATACATATAACTAACATACCTGTCTTAGAATATGTCTGGATATCTGATGGGACCTAGTTCATAAATGAACTCCAAATCCAAACTTCTTAGACTGTATCGATCACTGAAACTAATCAGTGTCCAGCAATATGCCTCCCACAGTATCCTCTTGGACCACATGTCCATAATACTGTCCCTCGTCTGAGGGAAAACTATAACTCAGACAATCACCATGTCATCCAGGTCACCTGTGAAGCCTGGAATGATAACCGTCTCCCGAAAGAGACTGCCGTCATCTAATCCATAGAACATGTACTTATGTTCTATAACTGCTTCCGTATGTTTCTTTAGGATTGGATTAATATAAACTTATCGCATCTAGTGTAATAACGACATCTGGTGTGGTAGTTGACATCTCACGATTGACTCAATTGCCTAAGCAAGTGATCTGCCAATCAAGCACGTCCCTCTCCCCTTTAGTCTATAAGACACCTTTACAGAGGGTGACTCCATCACCTGCAGATACACCACCATGCCAGGAGTCATCTATTCTAAAATACTATTAAAATACTGTCAAAGTACCCACATTGGGAAACTACCCAAATCTAGATCTAAAAACATAGTTCTAGTAACCAGAATGTCAAATATTATATCCATGTCCCTTATGGAGAAACAATTGTGTGACGACCACAGTACAACCGATCGTAGTATAGGAATTTTACTTCATACTCTGTGTATGTCATCCAAATACCAAGACATCACACCCTACTACCTTCTTAACAGATCCATCCCTTATTCTGATGAAGTCAAACCCATGACTGTCATATCAAAATTAGATGATCTTATCTCCGCTATATTTGCTCAAGCCTATAGATAGATACTAGCTACTTGCCCACTATGCTTCCGCTGCTCCCACTGACTACGACAACCCTCTAGCAGAATAATATATACGTGTACTTCTAAAACTTTTTTAGAACGACGCTATACTTATCCTCCTGCCGGGTCTCATAGTCTGGAACAACAGTAGTGTCAAGTCTGGGTAAACAAGAGCCTCTCTGTCACCGTCCTTGAGGCTACCGGAGTACCTCTCGGCTGTCTGAGATTACCTACCATGTCTGCGGAGTGGCTAAGGGAATGTCAAAAACTGATTGAATATATAGGTCCTATTAAATTTTCCTTAATCGTTTGCGGTTCTGGAATCACTTCCAGTTCTACCATACTCCCACTACTGTTTTCTGAAAAAATCCATTTTAATAAAACTGTGGCGAGTCAAGAACAATATCACTATTGATTTTCCAAATGGTAGAAAATCAACCCTCATCAAAGCAAGGGTCAACCCACAAATTGCCAATATAGAAACGTGCCTTGAGTTATCCAGTGTCTGGTTTTAAGCATAAGCTGGACAACTCCCCTTACCTTAACATCGTTAAGATATGATCCATTCTATATCCAATATAGAAACTTTGGCACATATTTAATTGGAACCAGATCCAAAAAACATGCAGCTATCTCCAGTGCATATCAACTTAATGGAGAGAGGCTAATCAGCATTACTCAACTTAGGAATCCATCCAATTATGAGTAACCTGAAAGAGAAACAAGTTTCTCAAAACCATCACTATCAACTGAATACCAATCACAAGAATCTAAATCTTCGATTTCTTTGAAGAATCCCGAAACTTGTGACACATGGTTCTCTACTTTATTCCTATACCCACAACTTCTCAATACTTAGACATTGTATTTCTACGAAACACTTATCTAAAAACTAGAGAAGTCACAAGTAAATAGAATATAGTACGAGGACCAACCCTTTTGTCCTGATGGACACTGGACAACATACAATACTCTGTATAAGTTCGCTGAGTTTAATAACTCAAAACCTGTGCGTCGTAGGTTGAAAACTGTCCCTAGGAGATTTCCTCAAATATCACCAATTACAACAAATTCTGATATAATGAGGATGATCACCTAATTCCCAATAACTTACTCCCACTCATTATCTGTAAAACTATACAGATGTGAGAATGAAACCTGGTAAATACATACCCTGGAGTAAGTATCTAATCGGGAAATCAGTTTTCTATTAACAATGCACAGTGTAATTGAAACATGAAAATGTTTCGTAGGGGTATCCTGGTATTCTTGGTAATGCCTCTTCCATAATCCATTTCATGACTGTAACCGTATATTTCTTTGCCATCTCTCCAAATCCCTTTATTTGTCTTTAGTCATTACCTTCTGTACACCATCATTAGGCTAAGTGGTTTTCTTCCTTCCCTACCGTTCAGCACCAGCCTATGGTTTGGAAGAAGAATATCCAGTAAGCATAATAGGTGTACCCTCCTAAACCTAGGAGTACTCGCAACTTGAGAGAAGGTGATGATAAAAGACAACAGAATAAACCTTATTCCTGTTTCTCCTGAACCAGAATTCATCCTCGAAATAATAACCTTCGAGTTCGTATATAACCATACGATGGATTTATCCAATGGAATTGGATGTTCGTAGTGATACGGGTTGTTCTGGAGAAATTAAAGGTGAAGTAGGAGTGGCGATGAAATACGTGGTTTGGTCGTGAATGATAGCAGTCGCAATTTACTTTGCCCTCTTTCTAATTCCTTTATTTGTCTTTATATATTACATTCTGCACATCCTACTTAGGCTAATTGCTTTTCTTCATTCCCTACCTTTCGGCACCTGCCTATGGTTTGGAATAAGACTATCCAATAAGCGTAATAGGTGTACTCTCCTAAACCAAGGAGCCCTCGCAACCTGAGAGAATGTGATAATAGAAGACAACTGAATAAAACAATTCTATTTCTCCTGAACCTGGATCCATCCTCGAAGAAGTCCCTTCGAGTTCGTATATAACCATACGATGGATCTATCCAATGGAAGTGGATGTCCGTAGTAATACGGGGTGTTCTGAGAAATACAAAAGTAAAAGAAGGAGCGGCAATGACTTATGGAACTCGGACAATCCAAAAGCCAGTATTATAAGAAGGTTCGGTCAACTTGGTCACTGAGTTCTAGTCTAGGGTCGGTCAAAGGTCGCTGCCAAAAGAGAGAGAGAAAAGAAACACTCTGCGTGCACTCTTACCTAGATCAGAATGGTTATCATTTTATCTAATTAGGAAACCTCCCACTGTAATCTCAAATTCTCCTCCAAACCTGAAAGAAGAATTAGTCGGGATCATCCGAAGAGTAAACCAACTCATCAGTGAGAATCGGGATCCAACTATCATCGCATGATAACTTGATGGAAGCCACTCAAGTTAACACACTCCAGAAGGTATGCGCAAGTCTGGCATGTTTCTTATATGTTTGAAACTCCCAATATAATTTTTATCCTATGCTCTTATGACCTTGACGTAGGCCAACAAATCATAAGCCACATGTCAAGTTCTACCCGTCGTTGTCCTGATTAATTAGGTCATCGTACATGCCCTTGACGTAGGCCAACAAGGCTGTACGTCTGTCCTAAACTAATGCATCTATCTATGCAACAAATGAATACCCAGCAGCTACCAAACACTATGCCTTGATGTAGGCCAACAAACATAGCTTGAATACTACTGACCATCCATAAGAAATGACGGAAGATTACGGCTGGTTTTTGGCAAAAAACCTTTAACGTAAAGAACTTGATCTCGTTGAAGGAACCTGATAGCTTTTTATAAAAAATATAGTGGCGAAAAACCTTTTGCTAAAGAAGTCACTCCCGGTGAAGGGATCTCGGTTCTTTCCTCGTGGAATGAGGTGCAGGATATTCCAACTGAATACCACGATGCAAAGCAACTTGTAATCGACTATATTGAAGTTATTACCCTGACGTAAACTTCTGCCCAAGGGGTCACTCCCGGTGAAGGGATCTCGGCCCTTGCCTCGTCGAATGAGGTGCAGGATATTCTAACTAAACATCACTATGCAAAGCAAAAGGAAATGTCTTTGTAATAACTCCTTTTAAAATTTGTTCCAACAACATCAAATATAGGTTTGTTTTATCCTTGCATTAATAAGAATCAATGCAGTCCCATCAATCAATCACACCAGAAAAGAACAAAAATAAAATGTATGTATATGCCATCCGCATTCGTCACTAGGTCCTGTCATCACCCGTTAGGTTACTTAACTAACGACAGAGCGGGGGCTGGACTAGCGCGGGTGTAAAACATATACAACATCTAATAGTATATAGACTAATATACAATAATCGCTCTAGGCGTGATAATATGCAACATTACAGAAAAGTAATAAGCATCAAAGAACAATACAGATAATCTGGGATCCCCGAGTTTCACAGAGCCGCTGCTGAAACCTGACGTTCCCCTGGTCGTGTGGATAGTCTGTGCAATGAAACCTAGACCCCTACGGGTGTGGCAAGTTACCTGCCAAAACCTGAAGCGAGGTAGTCCCCACAACATAGTGAATGGAACACCCGGCACTTCACGGAATCCGGTAAATTGAGCACCCCTCCTTGGGTCAACCTGTACCCCCTACGAGTGCGGCGAATAGTCTGCCAATTCTAGAGTGATATCCCTTTGCCTCTCAAAGTCATGAGATACGGACCCGTTGCCCTCCAGAACCCGGCAATCCGTGCACTCCATCGCGGGATAAACCTAGTACAGAAATGAAAATATATACAACGGGTACATCGACCTCATCCCGGTCGTGCCCCAAAAGAATAATATACAAACAGGCAGTGACGGCAGTCCACAAGTCGGACGCTCGCCCCGCAATATCAAATGTACAAATAAATCCAAAACAGCACTACCATTGCACACTGCTATCCACCACGACAAATCCGCAACATCACAGCACAACACAGAACATCAACGCGAATGTCACGTTCGCAAACCCGTCTAAAAGAACTGTAGCAATTAGACGTGGTTTACCACTCAAATGACATTCCCGGTCGGAGATATAATATAAGTACTGTAAACTAACACGTTTAAATTTCGATCAACAAAATTTCTCGAAGTGGGCCCAACGTACATCTGCTGTATAGTAACAAAAACGGGGCCCAAAAGAACAGTACCAGAAACCACAGTTCACTGCATAAAAGCCCCTGTACAATTTTGGAGCACTGTTCCTACTAAACCGCCGCGGATGCGCGGTCAAACCCTAGGTTTGACCGCAGATTCGCGGTGGTTATATGGGATCACGTGACCAAATTTGTACGGATTGCTTAAAAAAGCCTGCTTGTTTTTCTGTGATATGCAAAATAATTTTTAGAACAGTTTAAAAATCAACAGAAACCTTTTGTACAGAAAAATGTAGTTTCGGAAATTCCGTTCGATCGATCTTTTAAACGCGTTAGCACAAGTTAGTAAAGCTTAATGGTGAGGCTCTGATACCACTGTAAGTCCACGGTAGCGCCCCGGCCGTCTAACAGACGCCAATATGCGGAACAAAACTTTTACAACTGGCGCTATCGCGTACTATAATCTGGATCTGCCATTAAAGCTAAACTAACATTTTGTAAAGAGGGTAGAATTGTTATACCGAACGATCCGAGTCCTTCGGTTTTTAACCATCATCCCACGCTTTGTTGCGGCGGCTTCGATCTTCTGAAACTCCAGTCTCGTCGTCCAGGTGGCACCACGTCGACGGATCTTTAAATGGGCTCCCACCTCTAAACCGAGGCAACTCGATCATCAAGTTTGCTAAAAGAGATGACCAAGATTGATGTAGAGAATGAGTAGAACACTTTGTCTCGTTACGTCCAAGGCTATGGACGAACGGTTAATGAAGTTTTCAATTGGAATCGGGTAAATGGAAATTGAGCTATGAAATTTCCATACACTAAACTATAATCTTTTCTCAAATGAACAACCCATGAACCTCCACAAATGTGGCCGGCCACTTATAAAGAAGAGGGAGAGTGAGTGTAGGAGAGGGGAGGTGATCATAAGCAATACTTATCATGAAGAAAGAATGAGTCACAAATTACACCTAGTATGAACTCATTAAATGAACCAATTAATGCTTAATGAGTCATGAAAACCTAGTCACCAAATAATCAATGCAAAAGAATGGGTCACTAATCTTGAAGCTTCCACACACAATCACTCACCCTCAAGACGAAAAGATAAATCCGTATTCAACCGAATGTTAAATACGGCTGATAGAAAACTAAAAACTGGCAACTTCCAAAAGTGATCCTAAAACGAATTTCAGGATAACCTCGAAACAGTATAAACATAACCGCATTTGTATTACGACCGAATACAAATGCAACTGAGACAAAGATATTATATCTACACAGTATAATACCGGGATCCGGCTTAAACCAAAGCCTACCAGTATTATCTGCCCGAAAAATGACACGTGCGAAAACGCACGTGCATTTTCCGAACCCTGCCATAAATCCATACGGCATCTACAACGTTTCGCCCGAACTTGGGAAAGTGTCTGTGGGGGACTCTAATGACTCATCAATACAATGGCACTGGGTATAACCACTAGAACGTCAGCGGTACAAGCTGTACGTAACGGTTGCCTATGTATTGATTGAAAGGGGAGCTGACGAGCGAACTCATCCAGAAACCCTACTGAGCCTGACAGTGACAATATCCGTACAGTCCGGTCCATTCGTCTATAAGTATCGCATATTAGGCCTAGGGGGTCGGTAAACGTCAGACCCCCAATAGCTGCATAAGTCGTGTCAGAGAGCAGCCCAGAACACTCTGAGATACTACTGGAATACCTTCCAGTAAATCTCGATTACCCTGGCCAGGGATTTCGTGTAATGGCTCTCCTAAACATAGCGCGATCTCACCCCCAATACCGGGAGAGACGAATCCCCGAAGATCTGCTCATTGCCTCCATGTGTCTCGGGACTGTACCCAAAATATACCTGTTTGCACGACTCCTTTGACCCATGGTAGGGTATAAATCAAAGCACAGTGGGAACTCACACAAGACAAATGACGACCTTAGGTCGATGAACTAACCTGTTCACATGTCACCAGGGAACTGCTATCTGACGCTAGATATAATACCAACTAGCAAGTTCCTGGCGAGTCCTGTCCGGTGTACTCATAACCCAATGAGCACCTGTATACATCTTAGGTGAACCAACTTACACCAATGGCTTATGAGACCGGCCACCGCCCCTCGTCGGGGTCTCGAATATATACACTAGTCTACTCCGGAGTATCGATGCCCTGTCTCGAAACTCCCACGACTAGGGACACTTTAAGGATGTGCTTATAGACCCCAGCTCCCACATATATGATCGCCATCATACTGCTGGTAGTCAAGCAAGAATCCTATGGGCTCTATCAACATCTAAGACAAACCAGATAGCACACTATCATCTCGAGTAAGACTGTTCTATCGGTATAGGTCCTCCCTCAATCATTGCAATCACGTACCTGCGATCCAATAATTGACTTGGAGGGCACTATATCCAACACATACAACCGACTAATATCATATGAATCAACTTATCGAATCAATACTTGATCCGATAACCTGGCTATATCACATATAACATACGCGCATTAATCGCGGTCCCGCACATATCACATATATGCTCCTACTTCGTTTCGCATGAACCAGAAAACCTCTGTATAGGACTCTAAAGACTCATCAATACGCCGGCAGTAGGTGATGATCATATCAAACACCCACAAGCCGCAAGCGGTCTTCTAAACGTAACGTCCACCCGGGTATTGAGCGATCAGAAGATCAACAAACAAGCCTGCTCATACTCCTGTGAATCCAATCAGTAACACTACCGTACAGTCCGGTCTCTTCGTCTGATATGTCGCATATCTAAGCCTGGGGGTGATAAAACGTCAGACCCCAATAGCCTGATAAGTCATGCCGATGCAAGGTCCATAATGGTTCGAGAAACTACTGATAACACTTACCAGTAAATCTCAGCAACCCTGGCCAGGGATTTCCTGTTATGGCAAATCGAGCATAGCGCAACATCAACTCCCAATACCGGGAGAGACGAATCCCCTCCTATCGCTCATTGCCTCCATGTGACTCGGGACTGTACCCAAAAACCACCTTTTTGCACGATCTATTGAACGTGGTATGTTGGAAATCAAAGCACAGTGGGAATCACACAAGACTCTATGACGATCTCGGGTCGACAGACTAACCTGTACTAATGTCACCAGAGAACTGCTATCTGACGATAGGTATAATACCAACTAGGAGTTCTCTGCGAGTCCATTTAGTGTACCCAGATTCCACTGAGCACCCGTATACCATCTCTGATGTCAAACACCAATGGATATGGGATCATCCATCGCCCATCACATGGGTCGAGAAGCGTATACGCTAGTCTACTCTGGAGTATCGATGCCCTGTCTCGATACTCCCACGAACATTTGAAGGATGTACTTACCGACTACCTCTGCCCCACTAGTATGATCTGTATCATAATCCTGATAGTCAAGTACTTATCCTAAAGGCTTTGTCAACAAATAAATAGAGAGACAATAAGTGTACATGTTAAGACATAGTGCAACCAGATGGCATACTATCATGTCGAGCAAGAAAGTCCTCCCTATATATGTCCAAGCATCCACTACAATATACATCACATGTACAGTAATGGCCTCTAGGGCATACATATAACTAACAATCTCCCACTTGCACTAAGGTCATTTGTTGCAGTATCTCATACTCAACGTCCTATAGAAGTCTCTCTAGGGGAAGGCCTTTGTGAGTAGATTCGCGGTGTTATCCATCGTGTCAACTCTCCTTACCTCGATCCCTTGGAGATTAACCATCTCCATGATCAAGTGATATTGTCTTCAGAATCTGTCTGGAACGCTGATGGGACCTGCGTTCCTAGGCTAAAACCACAACTCCATTGTTGTCACAATAACAGTTATTCGACGCTCAATGGTAGGAACCTTGTTCATCTCATGAACAAGAAATGTCCAGACAGCCACTTTGGTAGTATCGTTGGTAGCAATGTATTCAGCCTTTATCGTCTGGTATGTCACGGTATCTAGCTTGGAACTCTTCCAACATACTGTCCCTCCACTGAAGGTAAAGACAATGCATATGACTGACTTTCAGTCGTCCTTATCACTCTGGAAGCTGGAACCAAGAACTTTCTTTTAGTGCTTCTCAAGTACTTAAGAATGTCCTCCACAGCTGTCCAGTAATTCTCCCTAGATCCGATTGATTCCTGATCACTACACCAAGTGAGTCATCTACATCTGGTCTGGTACTTAACATCACATACATGATAGAGCCTACTACCGAAGCATAGGTGTAACATTTCAGGAAATAAAATATTATTTTAGAATTTAAATAATTAAAATAATAAATTTCAGGAATATTATTAAGTGCAAGGATTGATTTTAATGATATGGTATAATTATATACCGATAAAGTGGGAAATATTTGAAAATTTATATTAATTATTGATTTTAAAAGAATTTATGAAGATTGGGAATTTTACAATTTAGTATACAATTAATTGTATATAAGTTAGTATTACTAAACTCGATTAGTACTTAATCATTCATTGATTTTGTTTTGTGCATGTGACATGCACCATGTCATGTTACACACTTGTTACTTTTCTACCATGACTTCTTCCATTTTTATCAAGCATGGCTTTGTTTTAAAATGGGATGAAAAAGAAAAGAAAAAGGAAATAAAAGAAGAAAAGAAAAGAATTTTAAAATGTGGCATGGGGAGGGAACAAAGAGGTATAGGCTTGGAGAGAGAGAAGGGGGGTAAGGGGTCTCCTTAAACCTTGGCACATTGTTTTCACTTGTTCCCTTCATCATTTTCTCCTCTTCTTCTCTCCCGTGGCTGTCCTCTCTCCCCCACCTCCTCTACCACCTCATAACACCCCCATTTCCACATCAAAACCATACATCCCCTTCACAAAAATCATGCACAAGCTCACTACAAGCATGGTGGATCAAGAAAGTTTGGATTTTGAGCACTTGGGGAAACTCAAGAATTTTCTTGAGTTGCCAAATGAGGTAATTGATTCACCATTAGTGTAGTAATTCATTTCCTTTAGCATCTATTTTAGTTTAAAAGTGATTAAGTGAGGTTTAGTGGTCTTGGAAAATTTCAAGATCAAGTTTAGGGGATTCTTGAGTTGTGATGGTGTCCAAGTGATGTGTAATTGGTGACTAGAACCCTTTATTGTTAAAAACCAGAGCCTAGGCCATGAAAACTTGGACTTTAGAAACTTTCTTTGTCGGTTTTTGTAGCTTGTGATGCCTATAGGGAATCTGGAGTGAGCTGATACCATTACTGGAAAAACTAGCAGCCCTATTGACCTGGTTTGAGCCCTAGAAGATCACTATCAAAAGACGAGACCCAAACTTCATGTTAAAACCGAGCTGGCCGAATTCTGGGGTGATCTCGCTGGGTCATTTGTGGGTTTTGGTGTTAGAATTGGTTCTGTAGCTCACATACCCCATATACTACCCCACTGCATTGCTTGTTTAGCCTAATTTTACTTGAACCAAAATCTGGAACCAGTTTTCTATGTTGCTATTTTATGTTTTGTGACTTTTAATGACTTGAACTTTGGATATTGTGTTTTGTCTCGGTCACTTGACGTTTGTACGCGATATCGGGAGGTTTTGGGTTATTCTTGCATGCGTAGACCATAGGTTTTAACCTATGTGTGATTCGTGTGCCGTTTTGGTTTTCGTGTGTGATTTCTGTTCACAATACTATGTGTTTATATATGTAAGCACCTTCATATGGACTTCGGATAACGAGGAGGAGCATGGCGACATCGACTTAGGCAAGCAAGGATCAAGGTGAGTAGATGTATATCTACGGGGGAAATCGGGTGGTTGGCGTATAGCACCCCTGCAGTTTCATAGTGTAGCGTACGAATATGTTATATATATTTATAAATATGTGTATTTTGAGACATGTATAATTAGCAAGGAAGGTTTTAGGAGATCATGGGTTAATTTTTAGCGTAATTGGATGAAAGTGTTGTTAGTTAGTTTCTTAGTCGCGAAACCCTAGAATAAAGGTTCACACACACGCGCGCACACGTGATATGTTGGGTGTATATGTTTATATGTATATATATGGGGGGGATGCGTTGGTGTACACACACACACACACACATACGTATACACGGATGATGAGGATGATATATGATACTTGATGGTGAGTCAATATGATCGGGCATGATGCCGTAAGATCGGTTATGTGATTAGGGTCGTGTTATGATATACGACATTATATTATAGTGCATCGTTGGGCGATGTGTTTTCATACACACGAGAATATATGTTAATGGTATCGGAATGTTCTAGACTTTAGAACGGTACTCCTAATTCAGGATATTATGATAATGATACCGTATGAAACATGAGTTATATGTGATGTTTGACCCGTACCCTGATTTCCGGGATGCCGTACGATGGATTTTACCGTACGAGGTATAAATATGATGATTGATCCGCACTCTTGACTCAAGGATGTCATATTATATATTTTACTGTACGTGACGCTATTAAGGCGGGATCACCGACTACTAGATATATCGACTCGGACTTAGGTGGATTTCCTTACCCTTTCGATTAGTCTCTTAGCTTCGTCCTGTAGTTTATTTGTTAGATGTTAGACAGGCTCGAGTCATACTTATTTTTCAAAACTAACGGATCGTGAGTGTTTTCAAAGGACAACCCGAGGGATATTACAGATTTTTCAAAGGACGTACATTTTCTTAAAAACACCGTAGCCCTTATTTTCTAAAAACTATGATTCATGCTATTTTAAAGGCTAAAACTGTATGACTCGTATATGTTGGAGATAGTGCCCTTAGAGTCAATTATTGGATCACAGGCATGTGATTGCAACGATTGAGGGAGGACCTATACCAGTAGGACAGTCTTACTCAAGATGATAGTATGCTATCTGGTTTATCTTTATCATCGTGTACTGCTTTAGGTGACCTTACAAGTCACTATTACACGTTGATAGAGCCCTTAGGATTCTTGCTTGACTACCAGCAGTATGAGGGCGATCATTTACGTGGGAGCTGGGGTCTATAAGAACATCCTTAAAAGGTCCCTAGTCGTGGGAGTTTTCGAGACAGGGCATCGATACTCTAGAGTAGACTAGTGTATACAGTCGAGACCCCGACGAAGGGCGGTGGCCGGTCTCACAAGCCACTGGCGTCAGTTGGTTCACCTAAGATGTATACAGGTGCTCATTGGGTTATGAGTACACCGGACAAGACTCACCGGGAACATGCTAGTTGGTCTTATACCAGACATCATATAGCAGTTCCCTGGTGACATGTGTACAGGTTAGTTCATCGACCTGAGATCGTCATTTGTCTCGTGTGAGTTCCCACTGTACTTTGATTACTACCCTACCACGCTCAAAGAAGTCGTGCAAACAGGTTTTAGTTGGGTACAGTCCCGAGCCACATGGAGGCAGTGAGCGGATCTTCAGGGGTTCGTCTCTCTCGGTATTGGGGGTGAGGTCACGCTGTGTCTAGGAGAGCCATTACACGAAGTCCTTGGCCAAGGCAGGAGATTTACTGGTAGGTATTCCAGTAATATCTCACGGTGTTCTGGGCTACACTCCGACACGACTTGTACCGCTTTTGGGGGTCTGACTTTTACCAACCCCCTAGGCCCGCCATGCGATGCTCATAGACGAACGGACCGGACTGTACGGATATTGTCACTGACAGGCTCAGTAGGGTGTCAGGATGAGTTCGCTCACAGACGTCCCTTTTGGTCAATAGCTGGTAGCCCGTCACGTATGGCTAATACCTCTGACGTGCTAGTGGTTAAATCCACAGCCAAAGTATTGACGAGTCTTTAGAGTCCCCCACAGACAGTTTCTCAAGTTTCGAGCGAAACGCTGTAGAGGCCGTATGGAGATATGGCAGGGTTCGATCTTATCCGTGCGGTATTGCACGGATCATAATCGGACGGATAATACTAGCGGGCTTTGGTTTAAACCGGATCCTAGTATTGTACTATGTAGATTTTGTCTCATTGCATTTGTATTCAGTGGGAATACAAATGAGGGTATGTATATACAGTCGTGGGGTTTTCCTGTAATTTATTACGGGATCAGATTTCTGAAGTTTCCAGTTTGCATTCCGTATCGGCCAGTTTTCCTTTGTTCCTTCACGGCTGGACTTTTGTGATGAGAAGGGCTAATTTGCATATTTGCAAATTCACATTGTGGAGGGGGTTTCTTGTAAATGGATGATTATGATGGTTTAAGCATATTTGCTTTTTCTAGTGATCATTTCTTTGCATTTATGAGAATGGATGAGATTAGAAAGTGAGGTGACATTATTTCCTCATTATCTTCACATATTTGGAGATGCCATTTTCTCTCTCTCCTCATTCTTGATTAGGGGCCGGCCACTACTAGGACATGTTGGGGGTGTTTTATTTTGGTGGAGAAAAAAAAATCATTCATCTCTCATTTTTTCTTGCTACACAAATACTAGTTCACTCCAAAGTTCATTTTCTCCTACATATCTTCAATGGCAACTTCAATTACCCCATTGAGACAAGCTTTCTACACTTCATCTACAGTATTCTTGGACACGTCGACTCGCTAGCTTCGTGTCCGAGTTGCCTCGGTCCAGAGGTGGGAGCCCGTAAAAGAACCCGGCGATGTGGTGCCCGTTCCGACGAGGAGATGAAGACAGGAGATTCCGCGAGGAGATCGGAGTGGAGGCCGAAAACCGAAGGACACGGATCGCTCGGTATAGCTCTCTACCCATTCTCTAGTTTGCTAGCATTAGGTTAATGGCCCGGTCCGGGTTTATAGTGCGCGGTAGTGCCGGTTTACAAGTTTTGTAAAAGTTTCGTTTCCGCATTCCAGCGTCGGATTGACGGCCGGGGCGCAGCCATGCACTTACATTGGTATCAGAGCCACGCCATTAACCTAGTCTAGCTTGTTCTAACGTGTTTACAAGTTCGATCGAATGGATTTTCCAAAAAACCGTATTTTCAAGACCAGTTTCTGTCAAATTTTTCCTGTGCTCTAAAAATTATTTGGTACATTGTAAAAATACGAGCAGGGTTTTATAGGAATTCTGAGAAAATTTGACTGCATGATCGTACGGCCTCGCCGCGGAACCGCGGCAATAACCCCCTTTATGCCGCGGTTCTGCCACCGTTCTGTGCCTTCACTGCTTCAAAATTTCTACAGTACTCCTTGGCTTGAAAATGGGGTTTTTGGTATGTTCTGTTTAGGCCCAGATTTTCTTTGAGTGCTACAGTTGTGCTTGGGGCCCACTTCGGGAAATTTAGTCGATCGAAAATTTTAATCATGTTAGTTCACAGTATTTACATTATATCTGCAACCGTGAATGTCATTTGATCGGTAAATCCTGTCTAACTGCTATAGCCCTTTTAGACGGATTTGCGAACGTGACATTCACGTTGATGTTCTGTGTTGTGCTGTGATGTTGCGGATTTGTCGTGGTGATAGCCTGGATGCAATGTTAGTACAGTTTGGTTCTTTATGTACATTTGATATTGCGGGGCGAGCGTCCGATATGTGGACTGCCGTCACTGCCTGTTTGTATATTATTATTTTGGGGCACGACCGGGCTGAAGTCGATGTACCCGTTGTATGTATATTTTACTTTCTGTACTAGGATTACCCCGCGGAGGGGTGCACGGATAGCCGGGTTCTAAAGGGCAACGGGCCTGCATCTCATGGCGTAGAGACGGAGGGGGCTTTACTCTAGAATTGGCGGGCTATTCGCCGCACTCATAGGGGGTATAGGTTGACCCAAAGAAGGGTGCCCAAGTTACCGGATTCCGTGAAGTGCTGGGTGGTCCATTCACGTTGCTGAAGGGGGCTGCCTCGCTTCAAGTTTTGGCGGGTAACTTGCCGCGCCCGTAGGGGTCTAGGATTTCATTGCACAGGCTATCCACACGACCAGGGGAACGTCGGGTTTCAGTAGCGGCTCTGTGAAACCCGGGGATCCCAGATATCTGCATTGTTCTGTGATGCATATTACATTTCTGTGATGTTGCATTTTATCACGCCTTGAGCGAATATTATATATTGATATATATACTAGTAGATGTTGTATATGTTTTGCATCGGCACTAGTCCAGTCCCCGCTCTGTCGTTAGTTAAGTAACCTAACGGGTGATGACGGGACCCAGTGGCGAATGCGGATGGCATATACGTACATCATTATTTTCATTCTTTTGTGGTGTGATCAATTGATGGGACTGCGTTGATTCGGATCAATGAAAGCTAAACAAACCTATTCTGATATTGTTGGAACATTTTTTCAAAAAGCTGTTATTGCCAGGACGTTCTCTTTTGTTTTGCAGAGTGGTATTCGGTTATGAATATCCAGCACCTCAGTCGACGAGGCAAGGGCTGAGATCCCTTCACCGGGAGTGACCCCTTGGACAGCAGTTTGCGTCAGGGCAATAACTTCACTATAGTCGTTTACTTTTGCTTTGCATCGTGGTATTCAAATGGAATATCCTGCACCTCATTCTACGGGGAAAGAGCCGAGATCCCTTCACCGGGAGTGACCTCTTTAGCAAAGGTTTTCGCCACTATATTTTTAAAAGCTATCTGGTTCCTTCAACGATATCAAGTTCATTATGTTAAAGGTTTTTCGCCAGAAACCTTTAGTAGCCCTCCGTCATTTCAGTTAAATGTTCGGTAGTATTCAAGCTATGTATTTTGACCTACGCCAAGGCATAGTAATTGGTAGCTACCGGATATTTATCTGTTGCATAGATAGATGCGTTAGTTTGGGACAGTCGTACTACTATTTTGGCCTACGTCAAGGGTATGTACAGGTGGGTTCAAATTAACCTGGACAATGACGGGTAGAACTTGACATATGACTTATGATATTTTGGCCTACGTCAAGATCATAAGAGCATGGGGCAAAAATCACATCGGGAGTTTCTGAAGAAACTGAAACTTTCCAGATATGCACATACCTTCTGGAGTGTGATAACGTGAGCGGATTCCGTTACGTTATCATGCAATGATAGTTGGATCCCGATTCCCACTGATGAGTTGGTTTACTCCTCGGATGATCCCGACTAATTCTTCTTTCAGGTTTGGAGGAGAATTTGACGTTACAGTGGGAGGTTTCCAGATTAGATAAAGTGATAACCATTCTTATCTAGGTTAGAGTGCACGCTGAGTGTTTCTTTTCTCTCTCTCTTTGGCAGTGACCATGACCAGACCCTTAACTATGACTCAGTGACCAAATTGACCGAACCTTCTTAAACACTGGCTTTTGGATTGTCAGAGTTGCATACCTCATTGCCACTCCTACTTTTACCCTTTTCTCCAGAACACCCCTTATTACTACGAACGTCCACTTCCATTGGATAAAACCATCGTATGGTTATATACGAACTCGAATGATTTTATTCGAGGATGGTTTCCGGTTCTGGAGAAAACGAATAGGACTATTCAGTTGTCTTTTCCTTTTACCTTCTCTCAGGTTGCGAGTACTCCTTGGATTCGGACAGTATACCTATTACGCAAATTGGATAGTCTTCTTCCAAACCATAGGCAGGTGCCGACCGGTAGGGAATGAAGAAAACCAATTAGCCTAACTATGGTGTATAGAAGGTATCAAGTTAAGACAAATAAAGGGATTAGTAAGAGGGCAAAGTAAATTGCAAATCCTATTCACGACCAAACCAAGTATTTCATTACCACTCCCACTTCACCTTTGTATTTCTCCAGGACACTCCGTATCGCTACGAAGATCCACAGTTATTTGGATACTCCATCGTATGGTTATATACGAACTCGAAAGGAACTTGTTCCAGTTCGGGGATGGATTCTAGTTCAGGAGAAATAGGAATAAGGTTTATTCAGGTGTCTTTTATCTTTACCTTCTCTCGGGTTGCGAGCACTCCTAGGATTAGGAAAGTACACCCATTATGCTTATTGGATAGTCTTCTTCCAAACCATAAGCTGGTGCTGAAAGGTAGGGAAGGAAGAAAACCATTTAGCCTAAGAGGGTGTACAGAAGGTAATGACTAAAGACATATAAAGGGATTTGGAGAGATGGCAAAGAAGTATATGGTTACAGTTGTGAATCTGATAATGGAAGAGGCATTACTAGGAATACCCGAATACCCCATCGAAACATTTCAATGTTTCAGTTTCACTGTATACTGTTAAAAGAAAACTGATTTCCCAATTAGACACTTGCTCCAGGGTATGTATTTACCAGGTTTGATTCTCACATCTGTATAGTTTTACAGATGATGAGTGGGAGTAAGTTATTGGGAATTAGGTGATTATCCTCATTATATCGGAATTCGTTGTAATTGGTGATATTTGAGGAAATCGCCTGGGCTGTTTGCCGGACGGCAAATATTTGGTTTTGAATATCCGCTGTTATGCACCAATTTCAAATTGATATATCTGTACGTCTATTTTTATAGAGTGAGATATACCTTTTTGAAATTATATCTATGATATTTACCTATATCAGTGGATGGTTAGGTAAAGAGCATTAAACAGCGGTGTAATTCTTCTTAACCATAAGTACAGTTTTCAACCTACGACACACAGAGAATGAGTTATTAGACTCAAAGAGACTTATACAGAGTATTGTATATTGTCCAGTGTCCATTAGGACAGAGGGGTTGGTCCTCGTACTATATTCGGTTTACTTATGACTTCTCTATTTCTTAGACATGTGTTTCGTAGAAATGCAAGGTCTAAGTTTTGAGGAGTTATAGGTATAAGAATAAAGTAGAGAACCAGGTGTTGCAAGTATCAGGATTCATCAAGGTGATCGAAGATGTAGACACTTATGTATGGTATTCAGTAGATAGTAATGATTAAGAGAACTTGCTTCTCTTTCAGGTTAATCATAATTGGAAGCACTCCTAAGTTGAGTAACGTTGATCGGCCTCTCTCCATTTACTTGACATGCACTGGAGACAGCTGCATGATTTGAATCTGGTTCAATTAAATCAGTGTCTCTGTTTCTGTATTGGATATAGAACAGTTCAAATCTTGACATTGTTAAGATACGGGGAGTTGTCCATCTTATGCTTAAAACCAGACTCTGGATGACTCAAGGCACGTTTCTGTAGTGGCTGTTTGTGGGTTGACCCAGGATATGACGAAGGTTGATTTTCTACCATCTGGAAGATCAATAGTGATATTGTTCTTGACTCGCCACAGTTTTAATAAAAATGGATTTTCTCAGAAAACAGTAGTGGGAGTATGGTAGAACTGGAAGTGATTCCAGAACCGCAAACGATTACTGAAAATTTGATAAGAACCTAAAGATTCAATCTGGTTTGACATTCCATTGGCCACTCCGCAGATATGGTGGGTAACCTCAGGCACCCGAGAGGTACTCCGGTATGCTCAAAGACGGTGACAGGGAGGTTCTTGTTTACCCAGACTTGCCATTGCTGTTGTTCCAGACTGTGAGACCCGGCAGGAGGATGAGTATAGCGTCGTTCTGAACTAGCTTTAGAAGTGTACGTGTATATGACTCTGCCAGATGGTTGTCGTAGTCAGTGGGAGCAGCGGAAGCATAGTGGACAAGTGGCTTATGTCTATTTATAGACTAAAGCAGATATAGCGGAGATAGATCATCTATTTCTGATGTGACAGTCATGGGTTTGACCTAGGGTGTGATGTCCTGGTATTTGGATGACATACACAGAGTAGGAAGTGAAATTCCTATACTACGATCGGTTATACTTTGGTTATCACACAGTGGTTTCTCCACATGAGACTTGGATATTATATCAGACATTCTGGTTACTGGATCTATGGTTCAAGATCTAGATTTGGGAAGTGTCCCAATCAAGGTACTTAGACAGCATTCTAAAGATATTTAGAATGGACGACTCCTGGCACAGTAGTGTACCTGCAGGTGATGGAGTCACCCTCTCTAAAGGTGTCTTACAGACTAAAGGGGAGAGGGACGTACATGATTGGCAGATCACTTGCTTAGGCAATTGAGTCAATCATAAGATGTCAAGTACCACACCAGATGTTGTTTTTGCAGTAGATGAAATAAGTTGATATTAATCCAATCCTAGAGAAACGATCGGAAGCAGTCTTAGAACATAAGTGGATGTTCTAGGGATATGATAACGACTGCCTCATTTGGGAGACGGTTATCATTCCAGGCTTCCAAGGTGACATGAATGACAGAGTGGCTGTCAGAGTTATAGTTTTCCCTCTGACGAGGGGCAGTATCTGGACAAGTGGTCCAGGTGGATACTGAGGGAGGCATGGCGCAGGATACTGATTAAGTTCAGTTGACAATATAGTCTAAGAAGTTTGGATTTGGAGTTCATTTATGAACTAGGTCCCATCAGACATCCAGACATATTCTAAGACAGGTATTACTCATTTCGGGAGATGGGCTTCTCCGCGAACTTGAGATAAAGAGAGACATAGAAAGAAACATCAGAGCGGATCCACTCACTGAGGATATTCCTCGAACGCAATAGTTTCGCAAACGAGCTTTGTGAGACTGATTAGTAGAGGAGTTGGGTGTTCGGTATCACACGGGCTGTGAGTATGCGACATCGCAATAATTAGCCTTGAGTGCAAGTGGGAGATTGTTGGAGATAGTGCCCTCAGAGTCAATTATTGGATCACAGGCACGTGATTGCAATGATTGAGGGAGGACCTATACCGGTAGGACAGTCTTACACAAGATGATGCTATCTGGTTTATCTTTATCATCATGTACTGCTTTAGGTGACCTTACAAGTCACTATTACACGTTGATAGTACCCTTGGAATTCTTTCTTAACTACCAGCAGTATGAGGGCGATCATTTACGTGGGAGCTGGGGTCTATAAGCACATCCTTAAAAGGTCCCTAGTCGTGGGAGTTTTCGAGACAGGGCATCGATACTCCAGAGTAGACTAGTGTATACAGTCGAGACCCCGACGAGGGGCGGTGGCCGGTCTCACAAGCCACTGGTGTCAGTTGTTTCACCTAAGATGTATACAGGTGCTCATTGGGTTATGAGTACACCGGACAGGACGTGCCGGGAACATGCTAATTGGTTTTATACCAGACGTCAGATAGCAGTTCCCTGGTGACATGTGTACAGGTTAGTTCATCGACCTGAGATCGTCATTTGTCTCGTGTGAGTTCCCACTGTACTTTGATTACTACCCTACCACGCTCAAAGGAGTCGTGAAAACAGGTTTTAGTTGGGTACAGTCCCGAGCCACATGGAGGCAGTGAGCGGATCTTCAGGGGTTCGTCTCTCCCGGTATTGGGGGTGAGGTCGCACTGTGTCTAGGAGAGCCATTATACGAAGTCCTTGGCTAAGGCAGGAGATTTACTGGTAGGTATTCCAGTAATATCTCAGGGTGTTCTGGGCTACACTCCGACACGACTTATACCACTTTTGGGGGTCTGACTTTTACCAACCCCTTAGGCCCACCATGCGATGCTCATTGATGAACGGACCGGACTGTACGGATATTGTCACTGACAGGCTCAGTAGGGTGTCAAGATGAGTTCGCTCACAGACGTCCCTTTTGGTCAATAGCCGGTAGCCCGTCACGTATGGCTAATACCTCTGACGTGCTAGCGGTTAAATCCACAGCCAGAGTATTGACGAGTCTTTAGAGTCCCCCACAGACAGTTTCTCAAGTTTCGGGCGAAACGCTGTAGAGGCCGTATAGAGATATGGCAGGGTTCGATCTTATCCGTGCGGTATTGCATGGATCATGATCGGACGGATAATACTAGCGGGCTTTGGTTTAAGTCGGATCCTAGTATTGTACTGTGTAGATTTTGTCTCATTGCATTTGTATTCAGTGGGAATACAAATGCGGGTATGTATATACAGTCGCGGGGTTTTCCTGTAATTTATTACGGGATCAGTTTTCTGAAGTTGTCAGTTTGCATTGCGTTTCTGCCAGTTTTCCTTTGTTCCTTTACGGCTGGACTTTTATGATGAGAAGGGCTAATTTGCATATTTGCAAATTAGCATTGTGGAGGGGGTTTCTTGTAAATGGATGATTATGATGGTTTAAGCATCTTTGCTTTTTCTAGTGATCATTTCTTTGCATTTATGAGAATGGATGGGATTAGAAAGTGAGGTGACATTATTTCCTCATTATCTTCACATATTTGGAGATGCCATTTTCTCTCTCTCCTCATTCTTGATTAGGGGCCGGCCACTACTAGGAGATGTGGAAGGTGTTTTATTTTGGTGGAGAAAAAATAATCATTCGTCTCTCATTTTTTCTTGCTACACAAATACTAGTTCACTCCAAAGTTCATTCTCTCCTACATATCTTCAATGGCAACTTCAATTACCCCATTGAGACAAGCTTTCTACACTTCATCTACAGTATTCTTGGACACGTCGACTTGCCAACTTCGTGTTCGAGTTGCCTCGGTCTAGAGGTGGGAGCCCATAAAAGAACTCGGCGATGTGGTGCCCGTTCCGATGAGGAGATGAAGACCGGAGATTCCGCGAGGAGATCGGAGTGGAGGCCGAAGACCGAAAGACACGGATCGCTCGGTATAGCTCTCTACCCATTCTCTAGTTTGCTAGTATTAGGTTAATGGCCCGATCCGGGTTTATAGTGCGCGGTAGTGCCGGTTTACAAGTTTTGTAAAAGTTTCATTTCCGCATTCCGGCGTCGGATTGACGGCCTGGGCGCAGCCGTGCACTTACAGTATATATAAATGTATATTCTTATATGTTGCGGTTATTACATCTTTTTCCATATATTCATGTTGTTCTTATCGCATTGCATGCTTATACCTATGTTTTCTTTAGTTATTATGAACCCTATTGTCAGGACACCGGCACAATTACCGATGATGCGTATGCTCCACGTACACCTGCTTGCCAGCTCACACATATCATCATCGGTAATTTCCATGTCACGTACACGTTAGTAAAACATTACTTAATTGGTATACTTTGCTAACTGGTAGTTCAACATAGTACTGGTACGCTTGCTTTCATATGCTAGTTTAGATGTTGCATTTCTTACTTAGGTACTTCATGCATGCAATATTGTGTGGCTTTATGCAGTTATTCATTGTTTATTGACTTTTGATCATGGGATTCGGATTTTCCATGAGGTTTTCTGGATTTGGAGAAACCGCAAGGATTTATAAACTCATTATCATTTCTAAAAATAGAAATTTACGATTTTCTCGTGATATGATATTTGTGATGTCCACCATGGGTTTTCTCGGTTCTTGAGCGGTATCATACACCCGATTCGAGGTAGGGGAGGGACTGTCTGTGGGTTCATGGTGGACCCGGTGCGGTACCCCGGGACAAGAGGATCGTATAGAAAGGCGTTGAGCCCGGCAGGGGAGCACTACCGACCGGTGATTGTATGGAAACTCGATGGATATCCAGAGGATACCGTTCGGAGTTATGGGCCGATCCTGATCATGCGGAGCCCATAGGCCGATCCTGTTCATACGGAGCCCGAGATTTGAGTATTACATGTCGCTATTAGACACGGACTTCATGATGTTTTGAGTGTCGATACTGGGCACTCGGGTTTTATCATGATTTGTGTGTCATTGTTGGACACACGTTGGATGGTGCATTATTACATGTCACGCATCGATATTATTATTGGCACAGACATGAGTACTTTGATATCACACTTATGATATACTGTTACCCTTGTAGTAGTATTGTGTATTTTATTTGTATGGCCTAGGAGAGAGTCATACATGTGATTTCTTCTCGGTGATATTTTCTACTCAAGAGTTGGCAACTCACCCCCGTTGTGCCACAGTTTCTTGCAGGTTTTGCCGTACAGATTTCGTTGCGGCTTGCTGGCACACTGCTTCCTTCCGGGTGATTTTCTTCGGTAGGTGGGTTCACTTGCATCGTGACTACCGTCGTACTTTTATTTATATTCAGTTGTATCTAGTAAACTCCATCAACCAGACTTGTATTTTTGATAGACTTAGAAAACCAGTTGTATATTCTTTCGACCTTAGAGTCGCGCGCTTGTATTATTATGGTTCTTCTCTAGTTTTCTCGAGGATGTTGGTTTTCTTTCTAAGTTTTGATCCTCGCCCTTGGGCGTTGTATATTGGTATTGCTTGCGTGGTTGTTCCGCCAATTGGCGAAGAGCTAGCTCCCGCTTGGGGATGCCTCTATTCATTACTTATATTATGCATGTTTGTACCCATTTGGGCCAGTATTTACAAAGGAAACTCTGCCGAAATTTTTGGAAAAGACTTGATGTTTTAAAAATGCTTACTATGACTTTCAAAGTGAATTTATATGTTAACTTTTAAATAAGCTTTTCCTTCACTCTCTTTTCAAATGGTATAGATTTCTGGGTTTTTGGCTTACCTGAATTAGGTGGGGTCCTATAGAATTCACATGATTCAAGTGCCAGTCACGTGCCATTTCGGGTCGTGACAATAGGGTATCCCTTGCACGCGAGCTCTCTCCAAATCAGTCTTGGGAGACATCTTTTAGAAAGAGTGATCCATGAGTAAGTGGGCGAACCACCACGTTTAGAATCTTCCATACTAAACCCCTTTAGAATGGTGTTAATATACCTGGATTTGGGACACTCCCAACATCCAATTAGATCTATTACCATAGATCATATTCCACAAGATATAGTAGGTATCTTCCAGATCTTCCATGGAGAATTCTCGTGATAAGAGGAGCTTGACCGAGTGTAGCATAGAAAACTATTTCCTATCAAGAGTATGTCATCTATGTACAATACGTGGAAGACAACCTTACTCTCTACCACCTTCTTGTTTATACAAGGTTCATCTACCTTTTGATAAAGTCAAACTCTCTGACTGCCACATTAAAACATATGTTCCAACTCCGCGATGCATGCATTGATCTTGATGGACTTAAGCATAGCTTTGAAAGTCTTAATTTTTCCATCTACACCAAGAATCTTCTCAAGATCCAATTTGCTCCCAATAGGTTTTATCCCTTCAGGTGCAACATTCAAAGTCATACTTTGTTGGTGTACATGGATTCCATCTTTGATTGCATAGCATCCAGCCTTTTCACAAAGTCTCCACTTGTGATAGCCTGCCTGAACCTAGTTGGGTCATCATCTACCATGATGCAATCCTCGCTCCCACTGTCACCGAGAAGACCGTAGTATCTCTCAAGTGGATGGGGAACCCTACCAGATTCGCGGGGAGGCTGAGGCTCGTTGGAGACTATTGAATCCTTTGGTTTCACTAAATCATCAGCTGTTAGTTCGTCTGGCTGGAACTCCTTCCAGTTCTACCTCATGTCCACAAATTTCTTCACAAGAAATTCCTTTTCTATAAAGGTGGTATGCTGAGAAACAAAACACCTTTTGCTCCTCATTTAGGTAGAAGATATACCCTCGCAAATGTTTGGGATATCCAACAAAGTTATACAGATCTAACCTTGCCTCGAGCTTGTACAGATTTTGTTTTTCAACATAGGCCGGACAACCCCATATCTTAACTCATTTAAGACATGGTCTCTTCCCATACCATATCTCATATGTAGTGGTAAGCACTGATTTGGATGAAACTTCATTCAATAGGTATGCAGCTCTCAAGTGCATAACACCAAAAGGAAACAGGTAACTCAGTAATGCTCATCATAGAGTGCACCATATCTCATAGGATGCGATACCTCTGCCCCGATACACCGTTGTGCTGTGGTGTATACGAAGGAGTAAGCTAAGAGAGAATCTCATTCTCCTTTTAGAAACTCCAGGAACTCCATGCGCAAGTATTCTTCTCCTTAATCACATCGTAGGACTTGAATACTTCTACCCATCTGGTTCTTTAACTTCAAGCTTATATTCCTTGAATTTCTTAAAAGTTTCAGACTTATGTTTTAATAGGAACATATGTCTGAATCCTGAGAGATAGTCGATGAATATAACGAAGTACGAAGAACCAACCCTGGCATTTGTAGACATTGGACCATATACATCATCATGTATCTGTCCCAAGTGTCCACTAACTCTTTCTCTGTTTCCAGTAAACGGAGTATTGGTCATTTTATCTTTGAGACAAGACTGGCAGGTATCATAAGATGAATATTCGAACAGTTTCTCATATTCATCTTTATGTAATTTAGCTGGTCATGTCGCATTGATATGACCTAGTCTACAATACCACAAGAAGGATTTGTTCATTTCTGAACTATTCTTCTTGTTTGTGTTCTAGATACTTTGAACTGTGGTTTGATTTAGAATGTATATGCCATTACACAACGTGCCTGATCCAATAAACTCTTGATTTAGGAAAATGTTCACAACATTATCCTCCAATACAGAATTATATCCTTCTTTAACTTAATAAAGAAACCGATGTAATGTTGTATATCAGGTTCGGCATGTAATAACATTCGTTCAGAATCAATGTATTAATACAATGTGATATCTGCCAACTGACTTGGCTGCAACAATTGCACCATTCTCTACACTGGAGAACAATCACCTATTCTCAGTTTTCTACCTGTCTGTAGCCCATGTAACAGATTACGTTAGTGGGATCATAATCCAGTATCTCATACCTAGGACGTCGAGAATACTGAGAAACAGTTCTTGGTAATGAACACACCCGAAGAATATGCATCAACATGCTTAATCCTCGATTGGGTGGCATGGGAATCCGGATATTCCCCTATTTCCTGCTCAGTCTTATAACAATTATAAGAAAGAACGGAACCAACGTTCCCCAGCTCAGTATAATAAGCGGGTTCGGTCAATGCATCAATATTATTATCTTGATTAAGGCGTGACATGGTTGCTACCAGGAGAGAGAGAGAAGAAAACACTCTCCGTGCGCTCTTGAAAGATTAGATTGGTTATTTTTTATCTAATCAGGATGGCTCCCACTGTTTTTATCAAATCTTCCTTCAAACCCTAAAAGGTAAGACTAGCCGGGATTAATTACACCCTACAAGTTCGCCAATCTTTCGGCCAGGACAGTGTCGGTACTTTGAGGGAGGTTCCCCGTGCTTTTGCACGGACCTAACTAAAATAAACCTTGTTTTCCCAGGGGCGTAACCCCGTTAACACCATTCTAGACACCTACTTGATCGGCTAATTGTAATGTGTAAAACTCTTCCAGGAGTAACTCTTACTCGCAGTGGGTATCGGGATCCAACTATCTCATAGAAGGTATGCAATCTCATTGCAAATTTCATCACTAGAAATTCTCGATAATGGTTTTTTCCCCTAGCGTCCCATGACCTTGACGCAGGCCAAACTATCCAAAGGGCGCTAGTCAAGTTCAATCCGTACATTTCATGATTGAATTAAACCCACCCGCACGACCCTTGACACAGGCCAAACAACGTCGTACGAATACCCTAATCCAATCGTAGTGTATGCTAGCAGATAAGCACTAGTTAGCTACCGAACACTATGTCATACACTAACTCATGTAGAGAGTTAACCATGGTAAGGATAATGGTTAGGTCAATAAATATCTTTAGCAAAACAAAAAGAGTGAACTTGGTCAATGTTTATCCATAAGAATTCTCAAAGCTTCTAGCCATGACAAATTCCACCATTTTTGAATTACTTTGATAAATAAAAAATCCTAGGATTATCCTAACTATAGTGTAAGTCTCATACACCCATGTTACATGTATCATCAAGCATGACACAATAAAATGTACATTATTATATATCACATATATACTATATGCACACAAGTGAGAAAAAGAATACTTAGTGAGCAAATATTAGTTAATGTAAATTAATATATCAAATATATAATTATACATTAAATTATCAAATCAACACTTGATTTAATAATCCGGCTATATCACATACAACCGACTAATATCATATGAATCAACTTATCGAATCAACACTTCATCCGATAACCCGACTATATCACATATAACCGACCGATATCACATATCGCGAGAATAGAATACGGTATCACATACGCGCATTAATCTCGGTCCCGCACATATCACATATGTGCTCCTACTTCGTTTCGCATGAACCAGGAAACCTCAGTGTATGACTCTAAAGACTCGTCAAGACGCCGGCAGTAGGTGATGATCATATCAAACACCCACAAGCTGCAAGCGGTCTGCTAAACGTAACGGCCATCTGGGTATTGAGCGATCAGAAGATCAACAAGTAAGCCTGCTCATACTCCTACAATCCAATCAGTAACACTACCGTACAGTCTTTGTCTGATATGTCGCATATCTAAGCCTGGGGGTAGTAAAACGTCAGACCCCAATAGCCTGATAAGTCATGCCTATGCAAGGTCCATAACGGTTCGAGAAACTACTGATAAACTTACTAGTAAATCTCAGCAGCCCTCGCCAGGGATTTTCTGTTATGGCCAATCGATCATAGCGCAACATCAACTCCCAATACCGGGAGAGACGAATCACCTCCTATCGCTCACTGCCACCATGTGACTCGGGACTGTACCCAAAAATCACCTTTTGCACGATCTCTTGAACGTGGTATGGTGGAAATCAAAGCACGGTGGGAATCACACAAGACTCTATGACAATCTCGGGTCGACAGACTAACCTGTACCAGTGTCACCAGAGAACTGCTATCTGACGATAGTTATAATACCATCTAGGAGTTCTCGGCGAGTCCGTTCAGTGTACCCAGTCTCCACTGAGCACCCGTATACCATCTCTGATGTCAAAAACCAATGGATATGGGATCATCCATCGCCCATCACTTGGGTCGAGAAGCGTATACGCTAGTCTACTCTGGAGTATCGATGCCCTGTCTCGATACTCCCATGACTAGGAACATTTAAAGGATGTACTTACCGACTACCTCTGCCCTACTAGTATGATCTGTATCATAATAATCCTGGTAGTCAAGTACTCATCCTAAAGGCTTTGTCAACATGTAATAGAGAGACAATAAATATACATGTTAAGACAAAGTGCAACCAGATAGCATACTATCTTGTCGAGAAAGAAAGTCCTCCCTATATATGTCCAAGCATCCACTACAATATACATCACATGTACAGTAATGGCCTCTCGGGCATACATATAACTAACATCGAGACGGGACATCGATATTCCATAATAGACTAGCGTATACGCTTCTCGACCCATATGATGGGCGATGGATGATCCCATATCCATTGGTGATTGACATCAAAGATGGTATACGGGTGCTTAGTGGAGACTGGGTACACTAAACGGACTCGTCGAGAACTCCTAGATAGTATTATATCTATCGTCGGATAGGAGTTCTCCGGTGACACTGGTACAGGTTAGTATGTCGACCCGAGATCGTCATAGAGTCTTGTGTGATTCCCACTGTGCTTTGATTTCCACCTTACCACGTTCAAGAGATCATGCAAAACGGTGGTTTTTGGGTACAGTCCCGAGTCACATCGAGGCAATGAGCGATAGGAGGGGATTTCGTCTCTCCCGGTATTGGGGGTTGATGTTGCGCTATGCTTGATTGGCCATAACAGGAAATCCCTGGTCAGGTTGCTGAGATTTACTGGTAAGTGTTATCGGTAGTTTCTCGGACCTTTATGGGCCTCACATCGGCTTGACTTATCAGGCTATTGGGGACTGACGTTTACCACCCCCCAGGATGAGATATGCGACATATCAGACGAAGAGGACCGACTGTACGGTAGTGTTACTTATTAGATTCGTAGGAGTATGAACAAGCTTGATTGTTGATCTTCTGATCGCTCAATACCCGGGAGGCCGTTATGTTTAGCAGACCACTTGCGGCTTGTGGGTGACTGATATGATCACTACCTACTGCCGGCGTATTGACGAGTCTTTAGAGTCCTACACAAAGGTTTCCTGGCTCATGCGAAACGAAGTACGAGTACATATGTTATATGTGCGGGACCGGGATTAATACGTGTATGTAATACCGTATTCTATTCTCACGATATGTGATATCGGTCGGTTATATGTGATATAGCTGGGTTATCGGATCACGTGTTGATTCGATAAGTTGATACATATGATATTAGTCGGTTATATATGATATAGCCGGATTATTAAATCAAGTGTTGATTTAATAATTTAATGTATAATTATATATTTGATATATTGATTTAAATTAACTAATATTAGCTCACTTAAGCATTTCTTTTTCTCACTTATGTGTACACTTAATATATATGTGATATATATTATTATGCCATGCATGTTGCAACATGCTACATGGGTGTATGAGACTCACACCATACTTATAATAATGTAAGGTTTTATTTATTTAAAGTAAATCAAATTAGTTGGAAATTAGTCACATGGTTAGCTTAGTGGAAGCTTGTAGAACTATTGACTTAGTGTCACGACCAGAAATAGCACGTGACTGGCACTTGAATCATGTGAAGTCTATAGAACCCCACCTAATTCAAGTAAGCCAAAAGCCCAGAAATCTAAACCATTTTAAAGAAGAAGTGAAGGAAAACTTGTTTTAAAGAAAGTGGTTTTAATAAAATAAGTGACATTAAACATTTAAATGCAACATCATATTTTCCCGAAAATTTCGGCAGAGTCTCCTTTGTAAATACTGGCCCCAAACGGGTACAAACAGGAATATACAAGTAATGAATAAAGGCATCCCCAAGTGGAAGCTAGCTCTTCGCCAATTGGCGGAAACAACCACGCAAACAGTAAAATATACAACGCCAAAGGACGAGAATAAAAACTCACAAAAAGTAAGGAGCTCACATCATTAAGGAATCCAGAAAACCATAATAGTACAACACGCGACTCTAAGGTCGAAAGAATAACAACTGGTTTTCTAAGTCTCTCAAATAATACAAGTCTGATTGATGGAGTTTACTAGATACAACTGAATATAAATAAAAGCACAACGGTGGTCACGATGCAAGTGAACCCACCAACCAAAGAAATCACCTGGAAGGAAGCAGTGTGCCAGCAAGCCGCAACGAAACCTGTATGGCCAAACCTGCAAGAAACTGTGGCACAACGTGGGTGAGTTGCCAACTCGTGAATAGAAAACATCATCGAGAAGAAATCGCATGTATGACTCTCTCCTAGTTCATACAATAATATCCTCAATATAACCCTGAAACATCTAAACATAAGTGTAATATCAAGTGCTCGTGTCAGTGCCTCAGGTAGCAACATGTCACATATATGATGTACGAATGTATTAAGAATAAAGTAAAATACATCTCGTACGAGAATAACTGTTTTCTTATCTCAGTGAGATTTCTATATAAAAACCGAAGTATCCTCAATGAAATCAACAGCGAATCCGTGTCAAGCATCGACATAAAACATATATCCCAAAACCTCAATGTCCCAGTATCTCGGGCTCCGGCAATCCGGACTGGCCCCGGGCTCTGGCAATCCAGACTGGCCCATCACATCAAATCTCTCGACTACGTCGGTATCCTCCGGATATCCGCCGCGCCCGACACACCGGTATGGTAGTCTGCCCCTGCCAGGCTCATCGTCATCCCCACAAAACCTCTCTCGCCCCGGGGTACCGTACCGGGTCCACCAAGCACCCGCAGACGGTTCATCCTCCTCCTCGAATCGGGTGTATAATATCGCTCAAGAGCCGAGAAAACTCATGGTGGACGACACATACATCATATCACGAGAAAACCGCAACTTGCATTTAAAATGATAATAAGTTTATAAAATCCTTGCGGTTTCTCCAAATCTAAAATCTCATGGAAAATTCGAATCCTAAAATTCAGAGTCAATAGATAGTGAATACCGGCATAAAGCCCCACGATATTGCATAACAGAAAGAATTTATAAGTGCATGAAATATCTAAACAAGGAATGCAATATCTAAATTAGCATATGCAGCCAGCGTACTAGTACTATATTGAAACTACCAGCTAGCAATTTATACCAATGAAGTAATATTTTTCTAATGTGTACGTAACATGCAAATTACCGATGATTATGTGTGTGAGCCGGCAGCAAGTGTACGTGGAGCATACGCATCATCGGTAATGGTGCTGATGTCCTAACAACATGGGTTCAAAATAACAAGAAAACACATTATAAGCCTACAATGCGATGTGAACAGCATGAACATATGGAAAATGAATAGTAAATGCAACACTGAAGAATATACATTTCTATACACGAGTCATACAGTTTTTGGTGTTTGAAATCGCACGAATCGTGGTTTTAGAAAAATAGGGGCTACGGGGTCCTTGAGGAAAGATACATCCTTTGAAAAATCCGTAGTGTCCCTCGGCCTGTCTTTAAAATACTCATGATTCGTTAGTTTTGAAAATAAGTATGATTCGAGCCCAGTCTAACTTCTATCAAGTAAACTACAGGACGAAGCTAAGAAGCTAAATGAAAGGGTAAGGAAATCCACCTAAGTCCGAGTCGATATATCTAGTAGTCGGTGATCCCGCCTCAATAGCGTCACGTATGATAAAATATATAATACGACATTCTCGAGTCAAGAGTGTGGATCAATCATCATATTTATACATCGTACTGTAAAAATACATCGTACGGCATCCCAAATCTGTGTACGGGTCAAATATCACATATACTTCATTATTCATCTGGTATCTTTATCATAATATCAAGAACTAGGGTACTGATCTAAGGTCTAGTACATTCCGATACCATCGACATATATCCGCGTGTGTATGAAAACACATCTCCCATCGATCCACTATAATATCATGTCGTATATCATAACACGACCCAAATCACATAACCAATCTCACAGCATCATGCCCGATCATATCGACTCTCCTTCGAGTATCATATACTATTCTCATCACCCGTGTATACGTGTACGTACACACACACACACATACACACACACATATATATACATATAACCATATACACCACAGACATATCACGTGTGTGTATCAACCTATACTCTAGGGTTTCGCGACTAAGAAATTAAACTAAAAACGTTTTCTTCCAACTACACTAAAACTAACCCATGCTCTCCTTAAACCGTTCATGCTAATTATCCACGTATCACAATACACTTAAATATATAAATATAATATGCTCATGTACTACACTACGAAACTGTAGGGGTGCTATACGCCATCCACCCGACTTCCCCCGTAGATATACATCTACTCACCTTGATCTTTGCTTGCCGAAGTCGATGTCGCCATTCTCCTCCTTGTCATTCAAAGTCCATATGAGGGTGCCTACACATATAATACATAGTATCGTAAACAGAATCGCGTATGAAAACCAAAATGGCACATGAATCGCACATAGGTTAAAACTTATGGTCTACGCATGTAAGAATACCCAAACAACTCCCGATATCGACGTACAAACGTCAAGTGACCGATACAAAACACAAAATCAAAACTTCAAATCATGGAAAGTTACAAAAACAATACAGCAACTCATGAAAACTTGCTCCAGATTTTGTTTCAGGTAAAATGTGGATAAACAAACAGTACAGTGGTGTAGTATAGTATAGGGGGTATATGAGCTACAGAACCAACCTAGACACCTTCACCCATACTTTGGCTGGCCACATCATCCCAAAATCCGGCCAGCTCGGTTTGGATTTGTAAGTCCACGTTACCCACCCCGGTGATTACGGGGAGGCGGAATAGGTAAAAATCAAATTTTTAACACAAGGTAACATGGACTAAAACTTGAGGATCTTTGCCAAACCATTGCTAACAAACAACAAGAGATTCTATCTACTATGCTTAGGAGATTATACCTTATGCAACTAGTCCTTCGGATCTTCTCCGCTAACCTCCTCGTCTCCGTAGGCTCCATAGGTCGATCCGGATCTTGGTCACCTCCGCGGCCTCCTTGAGTCGAAGACGATCCACCTGAGAGTCTGTAATCCGAGCTCTACCTCAAGCCAAGGTAACTAGGGCAACAAGTTTGCTATTCTTGATGTCCTAGGTGGTGTAGAAGATGATGGTGGATTTGTTTGTCTATTTTGTTTCTATTTTTCTCAACACATGAGAGCTATAGAAAAATCAAGAGAGAGGAAGAAGGAGGAGGAACCATGGGAGCTCACACTTGAAAAGAGAGAATGAGCAAGAGATAATCATCCATAAACACTATAATTACTAATCTCTTATCATGATAAAGTTGATGGCTACATTGATTTGACCATTATCATCTCAAATCAAATCCAAAGCTAAAAGCAAAAGAAGGATCTAGTGCTTTCAAGAAAAGTCGAAGTCAACAATGGTCAACTAGGTCAAATGGTCAAGCATGGTCAAATGGTCAAAGCAATTAGCCATAACACAATTATCATTAAAAAGATTAGTAAATATTTTCCTCACCTCATAATGGTTTTGACCGAACCAACGGTCAAAACCCTAATGAGGCACCTCCTTCTTCTTCGCTCCTCACAACCGTGCATACACACCCACATCCGCATTCCGTAGAATGCGAATGCACAGAAGACAAAACTAATCCATCCATACAATACTAGGATCCGGCTTACACCAAAGCCCATTAGCATTGTCTGCCCGAACAGCATAAGTGCACAAGTGCACGTAAGTGATCGTAGCCCTGCCGTAAAACCATACGGCCTCTACACCTTTCGCCCAGTGCAGGGAAACTCTCTGTGTAGGACTCTAAAGACTCGACACTATGCTGGCAGTGGGTTTAACCACAGACCGCAAGCGGCACTAGTTGTACGTAACGGTCCCCAGGTAGATGTCGATAAGAAGGCTGATGAGGTAAACCCATCCGAACTCCTACTGAGCCTGAATGTAACAATCTTCGTACAGTCCGGTTTGTTCGTCTATGAGTATCGCATGTCGGGCCTAGGGGCCGGTAAACGTCAGACCCCTAATAGCAGTACAAGTCGTGCCGGAGTGCAGCCTAGAACACCCTGAGAAACTACTAGAAACACTACTAGTAATTCTCGCTTGCCCTGGCCAGGGACTTTGTATAATGGCTCTCCTAGACACAGCGCGATATCAACCCCCAATACCGAGAGAGACGAATCCTATCTAACCGCTACTGCCTCCAAGTGCTTCGGGACTGCACCCAACTACTACCTGTTTGCACGACTCCTTTTAGCCGTGGTAGGGTAGTAATCAAAGTACAGTGGGAACACATTCGAGGCGAAGTAGCAGTGTCAAGTCGACGGACTAAGCTGTACTCCTGTTACCTGGGAACTATTATCTGACGATAGGTATAGTACCAACCAACAGTTCCCGACGAGTCCTATCCAGTGTACTCGTAACCTAACGAGCACCCACATACTATCTCCAGTACGATGTACTGATGGCTGTGGGACAGACCATCTCCCCTGCTGGGATGAGAAGCGCATACGCTAGTCTACTCCGGAGTATCGATGCCGCGTCTCAATAATCCTACGACTAGGGACCTGTATAAGGATGTGCTTATAGATTACCCAGCCCCCATAAGTGTGACTACCATCACAACGCTGGTAATCAAGCAAAGATCCTAAGGGCTCCACTAATATGTATAAGCGATATGCTAAAAGAAACACATGCACATATTAAAGTAGAAACAAACCAAGTAGCATACTACCATTTTAAGCAAGATTGTCTATACAATTGTGAATATCCCAAGCTTCCATTAAGTAATATACAAACTAGTATGATACAGTAATGGCCTCTAGGGCATATACACTAACAATCTCCCACTTGCACTAGGGCCATGTACTGGCGTATCGAAGACCTATCATCTCGATCAGCCGCTTAAACTGAGTCTGGGGTATGGCCTTCGTGAATGGATCTGCAGTGTTATTCTCCAAATCTACTCTCTTCACCTCGATCTCCAGGCGATCTACGATCTCCCTGATCAGGTGGTACCGCCTCAAAATGCGTCTGGACTTCTGATGGGACCTGGGTTCCTTTGCTAAAGCTATAGCGCCGTTGTTGTCACAATACAGCGGTATTGGATCAATAATGGTAGGAACCACCTGAAGCTCCGTAAGGAACTTCTTCATCCAGACAGCTTCCTTTGCGGCATCGCAAGCAGCTATGTACTCCGCTTCCATAGTTGAGTCAGCAATGGTTTCCTGCTTGGAGCTCTTCCAGCAAACCGACCCTCCATTGAGGGTAAAGACATAACCCGACATGGACTTGGAGTCGTCCTTGTCACTCTGGAAGCTGGAGTCAGCAAAGGCCTAGATCTAGAGGTCTTTTCCGCCATACACCAAGAACATCTCCTTATTCCTTCTCAGGTACTTGAGAATGTTCTTTACTGCTGTCCAGTGTTTCTTCCCTGGGTCCGACTGATACCGGCTTACAACGCTTAATGCGTATGCTACATCTGGTCTGGTACACAATATCGCATACATTATAGAGCCTACCGCAGATGCGTAGGGTATAGATGACATACGAGCCCTTTCCAAATCATTCTTGGGAGATATCTCTTTGGAGAGGGTGATTCCGTGACAAGCCAGTAGATTACCGCACTTTGAATCTTCCATACTGAATCGTTTCAGTATGGTGTCGATGTACCTGGACTGCGAAAGTCCCAACATCCTCTTAGATCTATCACGATAGATCTGGATCCCCAGAATGTAGTTGGCATCGCCCAGGTCCTTCATGGAGAACCTCTGTGACAAGAATCCTTTGACTGACTGTAGCATAGGAATGTCATTTCCTATTAGGAGAATGTCATCCACGTACAAGACGAGGAATACCACAGTTCTCCCTACAATCTTACTGTAAATGCATGGTTCATCTGGATTTTTGATAAAGTCAAATTCTTTGACAGTATCATCAAAGCAGATGTTCCAGCTCCGCGATGCCTGCTTCAGTCCATAAATGGACTTAAGCAACTTGCACACTTTACCGCTGCTCCCACTCTGAATGAAACCCTCCAGCTGATCCATATAGACACACTCTTCCAAATTTCCATTTAAAAAAGCCGTCTTTACGTCCATCTGCCAGATCTCATAATCGTGGAAGGCAGCAATGGCAAAAAGGATCCGAATGGATTTGAGCATAGCCACTGGAGAAAAGGTTTCGTCATAGTCCAAATCAGGTCTTTGGCGAAACCCCTTTGCAACAAGTCTAGTTTTATAGGTTTCAACCTGCCCATCTACACCAATCTTCTTTTTGAAGATCCATTTGCAGCCTATGGGTTTTACCCCTTCTGGAGTAATGTCCAAAGTCCAAACTTTGTTGGTGTACATGGACTCCATCTCGGTCCGCATTGCATCCAGTCATTTTACTGAGTCACCGCTCTGAATGGCTTGCTGGAAGCTAGTAGGCTCATCATTTTCAATGACACAATCCTCTCGATCCCCGTCTATGAGAAAACTGTAGTATCTCTCGAGTGGATGAGACTGCCTACTACTCCTGCGGAGTGGCGCTGGGATGTCCGGTTCTCCTGAAACTTCTGGTTCTACCAAGCTTTCAGTAATAGCTTGTGGTTCTAGAATTTCTTCCAGTTCTACTGAGCTCCCACTTGTTTCTTTTTCTAAAAACTGATGTTCCAGAAAGTGGGCATGACGAGAAACAAAAACCTTTTGTTCCTCTACGTAGTAGAAAAGATACCCCCTGGAGTTCTTTGGGTATCCCACAAACTTACACAGTACTGAGCGTGCCTCGAGTTTGTCTGCAAGCTGCTTTTTAACAAAAGCTGGACATCCCCATATCTTCAGATATTGAAGATAGGGTTTCTTCCCACACCACATCTGATATAGTGTGGTAGGCACAGTCTTGGAGGGAACCTTGTTCAAAAGATATGCAGCTGATTCTAGTGCATAACCCTAGAAAGATCGTGGTAACTCAGCCTTACTCATCATGGAACGAACCATATCCAATAAGGTTCGATTCCGCCTTTCAGATACACCGTTGTGTTGTGGTGTGTATGGAGGACTAAGCTGAGAGAGAATTCCATTCTCTTTTAAGTAGTCCAGAAACTCGGCACTTAAGTATTCACCACCTCGATCAGATCTCAGTGTCTTGATACTTTTACCTGTTTGTTTTTCAACTTCATTCTTGTATTCCCGAAATTTCTCAAAGGCCTCGGATTTATACTTCATCAGGAAGACATGTCCATACCTAGAGAAATCATCCGTAAAAGTAATGAAGTATGAATAACCACTTTGCGCAAGTGTAGACATTGGACTACACACATCACTGTGTATGAGTTCCAAGAGCTCGCTCGCTCTTACTCCGTGTCCAGTAAACGGAGTCTTTGTCATCTTTCCCATGAGACAAGATTCACAAGTAGCATAAGACTGATACTCGAACAGATTCAAGTATCCCTCTTTATGTAACTTTGTTAACCGTGTCTCATTTGTAAGTCTACGGTAGCGCCCTGGCTGTCTGTCCGAGACCAAAATGCGGAAACAAAAACTTTTCTTTAACTAGAAACCGGTGCTACCGCGGACTATAAAACCCGGATCGGACCATTAACCTACTACTAGCTAATTAGAGAAAGGGTAGAGAGGGTATACCGAGCGATCCGTGTCCTTCGGTCTTCGGCCACCATCCCAAGCTCCTCGCGGCATCACTGATCTCGGTCTCCTCGTCGGAAGGGCACCACATCGAGAAGTCTTTTTACGGGCTCCCACCTCTGAACCGAGGCAACTCGGACATGAAGTGGGCTAGCCGACGTGTCTAAGATTTGTAAGTCTACGGTAGCGCCCCGGCAGTCTATAGACGCCAAATGCGGAACAAAAACTTTTTATCTGGCGCTATCGTATACTTTAACCCGGATCTGCCATTATTGCTAAACTAACAAAATGTAAAGAGTGTAGAAAGGTTATACCAAACGATCCGATTCCTTCGTTCTTTAACCATCATCCCACGCTCCGTTGCGGCTGCTCCGATCTCTTCGATCTCCGATCTGCTCGTCCAGGTGGCACCACGTCGACGATTGTTTAAACGGGCTCCCGCCTCTGACTCGAGGCAACTCGGTCGTCAAGTTTGCTAAAAGAGACGACCAAGATTGATGTAGAGAATGAGTAGAAGACTTTGTCTCGTTCCGTCCAAAGCTATGGACGAACGGTTAATGAAGTTGCCGATGGAAATGAAATGGAACAAGAAATGAACTATGAAATTTCCATGCATCCAAAACTTTGGTCTTTTCTTTTAACAACCATAATTTTTCTCTCATGAGTGAGTGGAGGAGGAGAAGGGGCCGGCCACTTATATGCAAAGAGGGAGGTAAGTGTAGGAGCAATCAAGGAGGTGACCATAAACAAAGATCATGAAGAAATATCCTTAAGTAAACAAAACTCATTAATGAAATGAATGACTCACTAAACCTAGTCATCCATTCATTAATGCAACCAATGAAAACACAACACCAATTAACCAAGTCATCATCTTCTAGAACCTTCTAGAAGCATGACTCACCCTCATCCAAGAAAAGATAAATCCGTCTTTAACCGAATGTTAAAAGACGGCTGATAGAAAACTGGAACTGGCAACTTCCAAAAGTGATCCCGAAACGACTTTCAGGATAACCTCGTAACTGTATAAATATACCCGCATTTGTATTACGACCGAATACAAATGCAACTGAGACAAAGATATTATAGCTACTCAATATAATACTCGGATCCGGCTTAAACCAAAGCCGACCAGTATCAACTGCCCGAAAAATAACACGTGCGTAAACGCACGTGCATTTTCCGAACACTGCCATAAAACCATACGGCCTCTACAACGTTTCGCCCGAACTTGGGAAACTGTCTGTGGGGGACTCTAATGACTCGTCAGTACCCTAGCAGTGGGTTTAACCACAAACCGTCAGCGGCACTGGCAATGCGTAACGGCTGCCCATGGACTGACCTCAAGGGAGGCTGATGAGCGAACTCATCTAGAAACCCTACTGAGCCTAACAGTGATAATGTATATACAGTCCGGTCCATTCGTCTATGAGTATCGCATATCTGCCTAGGGGGCTAGTAACGTCAGACCCCCAATAGCAGTATAAGTCGTGTCGGAGTGTAGCCCAATAACACCCTGAGATACTACTGGAGTACCTACCAGTAAATCTCCTGCCATGGCCATGGACTTTGTGTAATGGCTCTCCTAGACACAGCACGACCTCGCCCCCAATACCGGGAGAGATGAATCCCCTGCCGATCCGCTCACGTGCCTCCATATGGCTCGGGACTGTACCCAAAAACTACCTGTTTGCACGACTCCTTTGAGCCGTGGTAGGGTAGAAATCAAAGCACAGTGGGAACTCACACGAAACAAATGACGACCTCAGGTCGATGAACTAACCTGTACACATGTCACCAGGGAACTGCTATCTGACGATAGATATAATACTAACTAGCAGATTCCCGGCGAGTCCTGTCCGGTGTACTCATAACCCAATGAGCACCTGTATACATCTTAGGTGATCCAACTGACACCAGTGGCTTGTGAGACTGGCCACCGCCCCTCGTCGGGGTCTCGACTGTACACACTAGTCTACTCCGGAGTATCGATGCCCTGTCTCGAAACTCCCACGACTAGGGACCACAATTAAGGATATGCGTATAAACCACCCAACTCTCACGTATATGATCGCCATCATACTGTTGGTAGTAATGCAGGATCCTAAGGGCTCTATCAAAGTGTAACATGTAATCAGTCACCTGAATATATACACGACTGATAAAGGCAAACCAGATAGCATACTATCATCTCGAGTAAGACTGTCCTACCGGTATAGGTCCTCCGCAATCATTGCAATCACGTACCTGCGATCCAATAATTGACTATGAGGGCACTATCTCTAACAATCTCCCACTTGCACTCAAGGCTAATTATTGCGATGTCGACTACTCACAGCCCGTGTGAAACCGAACATCCAACTCCTCTACTAATCAGTTTCACAAAGCCCATTTGTAAAACTATTGTGTTCGAGAAATAGCCTCAGTGAGTGGATCCGCCTAGATGTTTCTTTCTATATCTCTCTTAATCTCAAGTTCGCGGAGAAAACCATCTCCCGAATTGAGTAATACCTGTCTTAGAATATGTCTGGATTTCTGATGGGACCTAGTTCATAAATGAACTCTAAATCCAAACTTCTTACACTGTATCAATCACTGAACCTAATCAGTATCAGGCATCATGCCTCCCACAGTATCCTCTTGGACTACCTGTCCATAATACTGTCCCTCTTCGTCAGAGGGAAAAACTATAACTCTGACAATCACTCTGTCATCCATGTCACCTTTGAAGTTTGGAATGATAACCGCCTCCCGAAGGAGGCTGCCGTCATCAAATCCGTAAAACATGTACTTATGTTCTAAAACTGCTTCCTTATGTTTCTCTAGGATTGGATTAATACAAACTTATTGCATCTAGTGCAAAAACAACATCTGGTGTGGTACTTGATATCTCATGATTGGCTCAATTGCCTAAGCAAGTGATCTGCCAATCATGCCCATCCCTCTCCCCTTTAGTCTGTAAGACGGCTTTAGAGAGGGTAACTCCATCACCTGCAGGTACACCACCATGCTAGGAGTCATCTATTCTAAAAACCATTAGAATACTGTCAAAGTACCCACATTAGGAAACTACCCAAATCCAGATCTAAAACCATAGATCCAGAAACCAGGATGTCAAATATTATATCCATATCCTGTCTGGAGAAACAACTATGTGACGACCACAATACAACCGATCGTAGTATAGGAATTTTTACTTCCTACTATGTGTATGTCATCCAGATACCATGACATCACACCCTACTACCTTCTTAACAGATCCATTCCCTATTCTGATTGAAGTCAAACCCATGACTGTCATATCAAAATTAGATGATCTATCTCCGCTATAACTGCTCTAGTCTATAAATAGACATAAGCTACTTGCCCACTATGCTTCCGATGCTCCCACTGACTACGACAACCCTCCTACCGGGTCTCATAGCCTGGAACAACAGTAGTATCAAGTCTGGGTAGATAAGAACCTCCCTGTCACCGTCCTTGAGCCTACCGAAGTACCTCTCGGGTGTCCGAGGTTATCCACCATATCTGCGGAGTGGCTATTGGAATGTCAATCTTGATTGAATCTTTAGGTCCTATTAAATTTTCCGTAATCGTTTGCGGTTCTGGAATCACTTCCAGTTCTACCATACTCCCACTACTGTTTTCTGAAAAAATCCATTTTCCTAAAACTGTGGCGAGTCAAGAACAATATCACTATTGATCTTCCAAATGGTAGAATATCAACCCTCGTCATAGCCAGGGTCAACCCACAAACAGCCATTACAGAAACGTGCCCTGAGTTATCCAGAGTCTGGTTTTAAGCATAAGCTGGACAACTCCCCGTACCTTAACATCTTTTAAGGTACGAACCATTCTATATCCAATATAGAAACTTTGGCACTTATTTAATTGGAACCTGATTCAAATCATGCAGCTGTCTCCAGTGCATATCAACTTAATGGAAAGAGGCTAATCAGCATTACTCAACTTAGGAATCCATCCAATTATGAGTAACCTGAAAGAGAAACACGTTTCTCAAAACCATCACTATCATTTGAATACCAATCATAAGAATATACATCTTCGATCTCTTTGAAGAATCCCGATACTTGTGATACCTGGTTCTCTACTTTATTCTTATACCCACAACTTCTCAAAACTTAGACCTTGTATTTCTACGAAACACTTGTCTAAATACTAGAGAAGTTATAAGTAAACAGAACATAGTACGAGGACCTACCCCTTTGTCCTGATGGACACTTGGACAACATACAATACTCTGTATAAGTCCGCTGAGTTGAACAACTCAAAACCTGTGCGTCGTAGGTTGAAAACTGTACCCTGGCGATTTCCTCAAATATCACCAATTACAACGAATTCCGATATAATGAGGATAATCACCTAATTCCCAATAACTTACTCCTACTCATCATCTGTAAAATCATACAGATATGAAAATGAAACCTGGTAAATACATACCCTTGGAGTAAGTGTCTAATCGGGAAAATAGTTTTCTTTTAACAGTGCACTGAAACATGAAAATGTTTCGTAGGGGTATCTTGGTATTCATAGCAATGCCTCTTCCATAATCCAATTCATGACTTCAACCGTATATTTTATTGCCATCTCTCCAAATCCCTTTAGTTGTCTTTAGTCGTTACCTTCTGTACACCATCGTTGGGCTAAATGGTTTTCTTCTTTCCCTACCGTTCGACACCAGCCTATGGTTTGGAAGAAGACTATCCAGTAAGCATAATAGGTGTACCCTCCTAAACCAAGGAGCCCTCGCAACCTGAGAGAAGGTGATAATAAAAGACAACTGAATAATACCTTATTCCTTTAAAGGTGAAATAGGAGTGGCGATGAAGTACGCGGTTTTGGTCATGAATGATATCAGTCGCAATTTACTTTGCCCTCTTTCTAATCCCTTTATTTTGTCTTTACATATTACCTTCTGCACACCCTACTTAGGCTAATTGGTTTTCTTCATTCCCTACCTTTCGGCACTTGCCTATGATTTGGAATAAGACTATCCAATAAGCGTAATAGGTGTACTCTCCTAAACCAAGGAGCTCTCGCAACCTGAGAGAAGGTGATAATAAAAGACAACTGAATAAACCAATTCTATTTCTCCTGAACCTGGATCCATCCTCGAAGAAGTCCCTTCGAGTTCGTATATAACCATACGATGGATCTATCCAATGGAAGTGGATATCCGTAGTAAAACGGGTGTTCTGAGAAATGCAAAGGGTAAAAGAAGGAGTGGCAATGACTTATGCAACATAGACAATCCAAAAGCCAGTATTTTAAGAAGGTTCGGTCAACCTGGCCACTGAGTCATAGTCTAGGGTCGGTAAAAGGCCGCTGCCATAGAGAGAGAGAAAGGAAACACTCTGCGTGCACTCTAACCTAGATTAGAATGGTTATCACTTTATCTAATCCGGAAACCTCCCACTGTCCTGTCAAATTCTCCTCCAAACCTAAAGAAGAATCAATCGGGATCACCCGAAGGGTAAACCAACTCATCAGTAGGAATCGGGATCCAACTCTCATCGCATGATAACGTGATGGAATGCATCCACGTTACTCATACTCCAGAAGGTATGCGCATACTTGGCAAGTTTCAGTTTCTTTAGAAACTCCCGATCAGATTTTTGCCCCATGCTCTTATAACCTTGGCTTTGGTCAAAATGTCATAAGTCACATGCCAAGTTCTACCCGTCACTATCTTGTCAATTTGAACCCACCCGCACATGCCCCTGACTTTGGCCAATCGGCAGAACGACTGTCCCAAACCAACTCATCTATCTATGCAACAAATGAATACCCAGCAGCTACCAAACACTATGCCTTAACTTTGGCTAAAATGCATAGCTTGAATACTACTGACTACCCAAAAGAAGTGACGGAGGGCTACGGCTGGTTTTTGGCGAAAAACCTTTAACGTAGTGAACTTGATATCGCTGAAGGAACCTGATAGCTTTTTAAAATATAGTGGCGAAAACCTTTTGCTAAAGAGGTCACTCCTGGTAAAGGGATCTCGGCTATTTCCTCGTGGAATGAGGTGCAGGATATTCCACTGAATACCGCTATGCAAAGCAACATGTAATCGACTATAGTGAAGTTATTACCCTGACGCAAACTTCTGCCCAAGGGGTCAGTCCCGGTGAAGGGATATCGGCCCTTGCCCCGTCGAATGAGGTGCAGGATATTCCACTGAATACCGCTATGCATAACAAAAGGGAACGTCTTTGCAATAACACTTTTTAAATTTGTTCCAACAACTGTAAACAGGTTTGCTTTACTTTGCATTGATCAGAATCAACGCAGTCCCATCAATAATCACACCAGAAAAGAACGAAAATAAAATGTACGTATATGCCATCCGCATTTGTCACTGGGTCATGTCATCACCCGTTAGGTTACTTAACTAACGACAGAGCGGGGACTGGACTAGCGCGGGTGTAAAACATATACAACATCTAATAGTATATAAACCAATATACAATAATCGCTCCAGGCGTGATAATATACAACATTACAGAAAAGTAATAAGCATCACAGAACAATACAGATAATCTGGGATCCCCGGGTTTCACAGAGCCGCTGCTGAAACCCGACGTTCCCCTGTCGTGTGGATAGCCTGTGCAATGAAACCTAGACACCTACGGGTGCGGCAAGTTACCCGCCAAAACCTGAAGCGAGGCAGCCCCGTACAGCATAGTGAATGGACCACCCTGCACTTCACGGAATCCGGTAATCTTGGGCACCCCTCCTTGGGTCAACTTGTACCCCCTACGAGTGCGGCGAATAGTCTGCCAATTCTAGAGTGGAACCCTTCTGCCTCTCAAAGCCATGAGATGCGGACCCGTTGCCCCCCAGAACCCGGCTATCCGTGCACTCCGTCGCGGGGTAAAACCTAGTACAGTAATGAAAAATAGTACAACAGGTACATCGACCGCAACCTGGTCGTGCCCCAAAAGAATATTATACAACAGGCAGTGACGGCAGTCCACATGTTGGACGCTCGCCCCGCAATATCAAATGTACAAATAAACTCAAACTGCACTATCATTGCACACTGCTATCCACCACGACAAATCCGCAACATCACAGCACAACACAGAACATCAACGCGAATGTCACGTTCGCAAACCCGTCTAAAAGAACTATAGCAATCAGACGCGGTTTACCGATCAAATGACATTCCCGGTCGGAGATATAATGTAAGCACTGTAAACTAACATGTTTAAATTTCGATCGACAAAATATCACAAAGTGGGCCCCACGAACAACTGGTGAACAGTAACAAAATCTGGGCCCAAAAGATATATACCAAAAACCCCAAATTCCAACAGAGAAGACACAGAGAAAATTTGGTGGACTGATCCCATAGAATGGCCGCGGATGCGCGGCCAAACCATGGGTTTGGCCGCGACTCCGCGGCGGTTTGGTGGGTTCACGTGCTCAAATTTTGTCGTTGTTCTTCTGAAACCCTGCACAACTTTCTGTGATATGTGGAATATTTTTAGGACACCATTTAAAATCAACAGAAACTGTCAAATTGAAAAAATGCAGTTTTTGATTTCCGGTTCGATCGATGTTTTAAACGCGTTAGCACAAGTTAGTATAGCAAAATGGTGAGGCTCTGATACCACTGTAAGTCTACGGTAGCGCCCCGGCAGTCTACAGACGCCAAATGCGGAACAAAAACTTTTTATCTAGCGCTATCGTATACTTTAATCCGGATCTGCTATTATTGCTAAACTAACAAACTGTAAAGAGTGTAGAAAGGTTATACCGAACGATCCGAGTCCTTCGTTCTTTAACCATCATCCCACGCTCCGTTGCAGCTGCTCCGATCTCTTCGATCTCCGATCTGCTCGTCCAGGTGGCACCACGTCGACGATTCTTTAAACGGGCTCCCGCCTCTGACTCGAGACAACTCGGTCGTCAAGTTTGCTAAAAGAGACGACCAAGATTGATATAGAGAATGAGTAGAAGACTTTGTCTCGTTCCGTCCAAAGCTATGGACGAACGGTTAATGAAGTTGCTGATGGAAATGAAATGGAACAAGAAATGAACTATGAAATTTCCATGCATCCAAAACTTTGGTCTTTTCTTTTAACAACCATAATTTTTCTCTCATGAGTGAGTGGAGGAGGAGAAGGGGCCGGCCACTTATATGCAAAGAAGGAGGTAAGTGTAGGAGCAATCAAGGAGGTGACCATAAACAAAGATCATGAAGAAATATCCTTAAGTAAACAAAACTCATTAATGAAATGAATGACTCACTAAACCTAGTCATCCATTCATTAATGCAACCAATGAAAACACAACACAAATTAACCAAGTCATCACCTTCTAGAACCTTCTAGAAGCATGACTCACCCTCATCCAAGAAAAGATAAATCCGTCTTTAACCGAATGTTAAAAGACGGCTGATAGAAAACTGGAAACTGGCAACTTCCAAAAGTGATCCCGAAACGACTTTCAGGATAACCCCGTAACTGTATAAATATACCCGCATTTGTATTACGACCGAATACAAATGCAACTGAGACAAAGATATTATATCTACTCAATATAATACTCGGATCCGGCTTAAACCAAAGCCGACCAGTATCAACTGCCCGAAAAATAACACGTGCGTAAACGTACGTGCATTTTTCGAACCCTGCCATAAAACCTTACGGCCTCTACAACGTTTCGCCCGAACTTGGGAAACTGTCTGTGGGGGACTCTAATGACTCGTCAGTACCCTGGCAGTGGGTTTAACCACAAACCGTCAGCGGCACTGGCAATACGTAACGGCTGCCCATGGACTGACCTCAAGGGAGGCTGATGAGCGAACTCATCCAGAAACCCTACTGAGCCTAACAGTGACAATGTATATACAGTCCGGTCCGTTCGTCTATGAGTATCGCATATCTGCCTAGGGGGCTAGTAACGTCAGACCCCCAATAGCAGTATAAGTCGTGTCGGAGTGTAGGCCAATAACACCCTGAGATACTACTGGAGTACCTACCAGTAAATCTCCTGCCATGGCCATGGACTTTGTGTAATGGCTCTCCTAGACACAGCACGACCTCGCCCCCAATACCGGGAGAGACGAATCCCCTGCCGATCCGCTCACGTGCCTCCATATGGCTCGGGACTGTACCCAAAAACTACCTGTTTTGCACGACTCCTTTGAGCCGTGGTAGGGTAGAAATCAAAGCACAGTGGGAACTCACACGAGACAAATGACGACCGCAGGTCGATGAACTAACATGTACACATGTCACCAGGGAACTGCTATCTGACGATAGATATAATACTAACTAGCAGATTCCCGGTGAGTCCTGTCCGGTGTACTCATAACCCAATGAGCACCTGTATACATCTTAGGTGATCCAACTGACACCAGTGGCTTGTGAGACCGGCCACCGCCCCTCGTCGGGGTCTCGACTGTACACACTAGTCTACTCCGGAGTATCGATGCCCTGTCTCGAAACTCCCACGACTAGGGACCACAATTAAGGATTGCGTATAAACCACCCAACTCTCACGTATATGATCGCCATCATACTGTTGGTAGTAAAGCAGGATCCTAAGGGCTCTATCAAAGTGTAACATGTAATCAGTCACCTGAATATGTACACGACTGATAAAGGCAAACCAGATAGCATACTATCATCTCGAGTAAGACTGTCCTACCGGTATAGGTCCTCCGCAATCATTGCAATCACGTACCTGCGATCCAATAATTGACTATGAGGGCACTATCTCCAACAAGATTGCTGTAGACTGAGTGTAGAATGCTATGTCTCGAGGGGTTATTCAAAGTTGCCATTTGGATGTGAAGGTGGAAGATGAAATTTTGAAATGGAGCTATAGAATTTTGTGGCAAGCAAAATGAGAATGATATTTTCCCACACCCAAAAATTTGGACAGCCCTCACTCAACTAGTGGCCGGCCATGCTCCAAGAATGGAGAGAGGAGGGAGGTAAGCATAAGTAAAAGAGTGGGGTCAACACAAGGAAATGTCACACCAAGAACTTTTCAATCCCATCGCAATCCCATCTCAAAAAGCAAGTAATGATGCACAAAAAGTAATCAAAAGATGCTAGAACCATCATGAACCCTCCACCACAAAAAAACACCCTCCATTACTAATTGCACATTTGCAAAAAGAACCCCCTCCATCAAAGGAATTTCAGCCAAGAAGGAATAAAGAAAAATGGCCGAAACGGAATGCAAACTGGCAACTTCAAAAAAAGTGATCCCGTAATAAATTACAGGAAAACCCCGCGACTGTATATACATACCCGCATTTGTATTCCGACTGCATACAAATGCAATGAGACAAAATCTACACTGTGTAATACTAGGATCCGGCTTAAACCAAAGCCCGCTAGTATTATCCGTCCGAACCATGACACGTGCATAAGTGCACGCGTATGTTCGAACCCTGCCATAAATCCATACGGCCTCTACATCGTTTCGCCCGAAACTTGAGAAACTGTCTGTAGGGGACTCTAAAGACTTGTCAATACTTTAGTTGTGGATTTAACCACTAGCTCGTCAGAGGTATTAGCCGTACGTAGCGAGCTACCAGGTATTGACCAAAAGGGAGGTCGATGAGCGAACTCATCCTGACACCCTACTGAGCCTGTCAGTGACAATATCCGTACAGTCTAGTCTGTTCGTCTATGAGCATCGCATGTTGGGCCTAGGGGTTGGTAAAAGTCAGACCCCCAAAAGCGGTACAAGTCGTGTCGGAGTGTAGCCCAGAACACCCTGAGATACTACTGGAATACCTACCAGTAAATCTCTTGCCTTGGCCAAGGACTTCGTGTAATGGCTCTCCTAGACACAGCGCGACCTCACCCCCAATATCAGGAGAGACGAACCCCTGCCGATCCGCTCACTGCCTCCATGTGGCTCGGGACTGTACCCAACTAAAATCTGTTTGTACGACTCCTTTGAGCCATGGTAGGGTATTAATCAAAGTACAGTGGGAACTCACACGAGACAAATGACATTCTCAGGTCGATGAACTAACCTGTACACATGTCACCAGGGAACTGCTATCTGACGTCAGGTATAATACCAACTAGTATGTTCCCAGCGAGTCCTGTCTGGTGTACTCATAATCCAATGAGCACCTGTATACATCTTAGGTGATCCAACTGACACCAATAGCTTGTGAGACCGGCCGCTGCCCCTCATCGGGGACTCGACTGTATACACTAGTCTACTAATGGAGTATCGATGCCCAGTCTCGAAACTCCCACGACTAGAGACCATTTCAAGGATGTGCTTATAGAATACCCAACTCTCACGTATATGATCGCCATCATACTGCTGGTAGTCAAGCAAGAATCCTAAGGGCTCTATCAACGTGTAATAGCGACCTGTAAGGTCACCTAAAGCAGTACACGATGATAAAGACAAACCATGATAGTATACTATTCTCCATCAACGTGTAATAGTGAACCACAATGTCACCTAAAACATGTACACGATGATAAAGACAAACCAGATAGTATACAATTATCCTGAGTAAGATTGTCCTACCGGCATAGGTCCTCCCACAATCATTGCAATCACGTGCCTGTGATCCAATAATTGACTCTGAGGGCACTATATCCAACAATCTCCCACTTGCACTCAAGGCTAATTATTGCGATGTCGCATACTCACAGCCCGTGTGATACCGAACACCCAACTCCTCTACTGATCAGTCTCACAAAGCTCGTTTGCGAAACTATTGCGTTCGATGAATAGCCTCAGCTAGTGGATCCGCCCTGATGTTTCTTTCTATGTCTCTCTTTATCTCAAGTTCACGGAGAAAGCCATCTCCCGAAATGAGCAATACCTGTCTTAGAATATGTCTGGATGTCTGATGGGACCTAGTTCATAAATGAACTCCAAATCCAAACTTCTTAGACTGTATCGTCAACTGAAATCAAACAGTATCCTGCGCCATGCCTCCCTTAGTATCCGCTCGGACCACCTGTCCAAAATACTGCCCCTCGTTAGAGGGAAAACTATAACTCTGACAGTCACTCTGTCATCCAGGTCACCTTGGAAGCCTGGAATGATAACCGTCCCCGAAAAAAGGCTGTTGTTATCATATCCCTAGAACATCCACTTATGTTCTAAACTACTTCCGAATATTTCTCCAGAATTGGATCAATATCAACTTACTGTATCTCGTGCAAAAACAATATCTGGTGTGGTACTTGACATCTCATGATTGACTCAATTGCCTAAGTAAGTGATCTGCCAATCATGCACATCCCTCTCCCCTTTAGTCTGTAAGACACCTTTAGAGAGGGTGACTCCATCACCTGCAGGTACACTACCGTGCCAGGAGTCGTCCATTCTAAATATCTTTAGAATGTTGTCTAAGTACCCTGATTGGGACACTTCCCAAATCTAGATCTAGTAACCAGAATGTCCGATATTATATCTATATCCTTATGTGGAGAAACTACTGTGTGACAACCAAAGTATAACCGATCGTAGTATAGGAATTTCACTTCCTACTCTGTGTATGTCATCCAAATACCAGGACATCACACCCTACTACCTTCTTAACAGATCTATCCCTTATTCTGATGAAGTCAAACCTATGACTGTCACATCAGAAATAGATGATCTATCTCCGCTATTCTGCTTTAGTCCATAAATAGACATAAGCTACTTGTCCACCAATGCATCCGCTGCTCCTACTGACTACGACAACCCTCTGGCAGAGTCATATATACGTGCACTTCTAAAGCTAATTTAGAACGACGCTATATTCATCCTCCTGCCGGGTCTCATATCCTGGAACAACAGCAATGGCAAGTCTGGGTTAACAAGAACCTCCCTGTCACCGTCCTTGAGGCTACCGGAGTATCTCTCGGGTGCCTGAGGTTACCCACCATATCTGTGGAGTGGCCAATGGAATGTCAAATCAGATTTAATCTTTAGGTTCTTATCAAATTTTTAGTAATCGTTTGCGGTTCTGGAATCACTTCCAGTTCTACCATACTCCCACTACTGTTTTCTGAAAAAATCCATTTTACTAAAACTGCGGCGAGTCAATAACAATATCACTATTGATCTTCCAAATGGTAGAAAATCAACCCTCGCATAGCCCGGGTCAACCCACAAACAGCCATTACAGAAACGTGCCTTGAGTTATCCAGAGTCTGGTTTTAAGCATAAGCCGGAAAACTCCCCGTACCTTAACAATGTTAAGATATGAACTATTCTATATCCAATATAGAAACAGAGGCACTGATTTAATTGGAACCAGATTCAAATCATGCAGCTGTCTCCAGTGCATGTCAACTAAATAGAGAGAGGCCGATCAATATTACTCAATTTAGGAATACATCCAATTATGAGTAACCTGAAAGAGAAGCAAGTTTTCATAATCATTACTATCAACTGAATACCATACACAAGTATCTACATCTTCGATTACCTTGAAGAATCCCGATACTTGCAACATCCGGTTCTCTACTTTATTCTTATACATATAACTTCTCAAAATTTAGACCTTGTGTTTCTACGAAACACATGTCTAAGAACTAGAGAAGTCACAAGTAAACAGAATACAGCACGAGTACCAATCCCTCTGTCCTAATAGACACTGGACAACATACAATACTCTGTATAAGTCCCCTGAGTCTAATAACTCAATCCCTGTGTGTCGTAGGTTGAAAACTGTACTTATTGTTAAGAAGAATTACACCGCTGTTTAATGCTCCTTACCTAATCATCCACTGATATTGGTAAATGTCATGGACGTAATTTCAAAAAGTTATATCTCACTCTATTAAAATAGACGTACAGATATATCAATTTGAAATTGGTGCATAACAATGGATATTCAAAACCAAATATCTGCCGTCCGGCAAAAAGCCCAGGCGATTTCCTCAAATATCACCAATTACAACGAATCCCGATATAATGAGGACAATTACCTAATTCCCAATAACTTACTCCCACCCATCATCTATAAAACCATACAGATGTGAGAATCAAACCTGGTAAATACATACCCTGGAGCAAGGGCTAATTGGGAAATCAGTTTTCTTTTAACAATACACAGTGAAACTGAAACATGTAAATGTTTCGAAGGGGTATCCGGGTATTCCCGGTAAAGCCTCTTCCATTATCAGATTCACAACTGTAACCGTATATTTTCTTGCCATCTCTCCAAATCCCTTTATATGTCTTTAGTCATTACCTTCTGTACACCCCTTTATGCTAAATGGTTTTCTTCCTTCCCTACCGTTCGGCACCAGCCTATGGTTTGGAAGAAGACTATCCAATAAGCATAATGGGTGTACTGTCCTAATCCTAGGATCACTCGCAACCCGAGAGAAGGTAAAGATAAAAGACAACTGAATAAAACCTTATTCCTATTTCTCCTGAACCAGAATCCATCCCCGAACTGGAACAAGTCCCTTCGAGTCGTATATAACCATACAATGGAGTATCCAATAAACTGTGGATCTTCATAGTGATACGGAATGTTCTGGAGAAATACAAAGGTGATGTAGGAGTGACGATGAAATACTTGGTTTGGTCGTGAATAGCAGTCACAATTTACTTTGCCCTCTTACTAATCCCTTTATTTGTCTTTACTTAATACCTTCTATACACCATCGTTAGGCTAATTGGTTTTCCTCATTCCCTACCGTTCGGCACCTGCCTATGGTTTGGAAGAAGACTATCCAATAAGCGTAATAGGTGTACTGTCCTAATCATAGGAGCACCCACAATCTGAGAGAAGGTAAAAAGAAAAGACAACTGAATAGTCCTATTCGTTTTCTCCAGAACCGTAAACCATCCTCGAATAAATTCCTTCGAGTTCGTATATAACCATACGATGGTTTTATCCAATGGAAGTGGATGTTCGTAGTAATACGGGGTGTTCTGGAGAAAAGGGTAGAAGTAGGAGTGGCAATGAGGTATGCAACTCTGACAATCCAAAGTCAGTGTTTTAAGAAAGTTCGGTTAACTTGGTCACTGAGTCATAGTCAAGGGTAGGGCCATGGTCGCTGCCAAAGAAAGAGAGAAAAGAAACACTCTGCATGCACTCTATCCTAGACCAGAATGGTTATCAATTTATCTAATCAGGAAACCTCCCACTGTAACCTCAAATTCTCCTCCAAACCTGAAAGAAGAATTAGTCGAGATCGCCCGAGGAGTAAACCAACTCATCAGTGGGAATCGGGATCCAACTATCATCGCATGATAACGTGATGGAATCCACTCATGTTATCACACTCCAGAAGGTATGCGCATATCTGGCAAGTTTCAGTTTCTTTAGAAACTCCCGATGTGATTTATACCCCATGCTCTTATGACCTTGACTTTGGCCAACAAATCATAAGTCACATGTCAAGTTCTACCCGTCATTATCCAGGTTAATTTGAACCCACCCGTACCTACCCTTGACTTTGGCCAACAAAGCAGTGCGACTGTCCCAAACCAACGCATCTATCTATGCAACAGAAAAGTAAGAAATAGCTACCATACACTTGCCTTGACTTTGGCCAACAAACATAGCATGAATACTAAGTACTATCCGTTTGAAATGACGGAGGGCTACGAATGGTTTTTAGCGAAAAACCTTTAACGTAATGAACTTGATATCATTGAAGGAACCGGATAGCTTTTTATAAAAATATAGTGGCGAAAACCTTTGCTAAAGAGGTCACTCCCGGTGAAGGGATCTCGGCTCTTTCCCCGTAGAATGCGGTGCAGGATATTCCAACTGAATACCACGATGCAAAGCAAAAGGCAATCGGCTATAGTGAAGTTATTACCCTGACGCAAACTTCTGTCCAAGGGGTCACTCCCGGTGAAGGGATCTCGGCCCTTGCCTCGTCGACTGAGGTGCTGGATATTCATAACCGAATACCACTATGCAAAACAAAAGAAAACGTCCTTGCAATAACAGCTTTTTGAAAAATGTTCCAACAACATCAGAATAGGTTTGTTTAGCTTGCATTGATCCGAATCAACGCAGTCCCATCAATTAATCACACCACAAAAGAACGAAAATACGATGTACGTATATGCCATCCGCATTCGCCACTGGGTCCCGTCATCACCCGTTAGGTTACTCAACTAACGACAGAGCGGGGACTGGACTAGCGCGGGTGTAAAACATATACAACATCTACTAGTATATATATCAATATATAATATTCTCTCATGGCATGATAAAATGCAACATCACAGAAATGTAATAAGCATCACAGAACAATACAGATAATCTGGGATCCCCGGGTTTCATAGAACCGTAACTGAAACCCGACGTTCCCCTGGTCGTGTGGATAGCCTGTGCAATGAAATCCTAGACCCCTATGGGCGCGGCAAGTTACCCGCCAAAACCTGAAGCGAGGCAGCCCCCTTCAACAAAATGAATGGACCACCCAGCACTTCACAGAATCCGGTAACTTGAGCACCCCTCCTTGGGTCAACCTGTACCCCCTACGAGTGCGGCGAATAGCCCACCAATTCTAGAGTGTATCCCCCTCCGTCTCAAAGCCATGAGATGCGGGCCCGTTGCCCTCTAGAACCCGGCTACCCGTGCACCCCACCGCGGGGTAATCCTAGTACAGAAAGTAAAATATACAACGGGTACATCGACCTCAGCCCAGTCGTGCCCTAAAAGAATAATATACAAACAGGCAGTAACGGCAATCCACATATCAGATGCTCGCCCCGCAATATCAAACGTACATATACAACCAAACTGTACTACCATTGCATCCAGGCTATCCACCACGACAAATCCGCAACATCACAGCACAACACAGAACATCAACGTGAATGTCACGTTCGCAAATCCGTCTAAAAGAACTATAGCAATTAGACAGGATTTACCGATCAAATGACATTCACGGTCGCAGATATAATGTAAATACTGTGAACTAACATATTTAAAATTTTCGATCGACAAAATTTCTTGAAGTGGGCCCCAAGTACAACTGCAGCACTTAAAATAATCTGGGCCCAAACAAAATATTCCAGAAACCTCCTTTTCAAGTCAGAGACCGACTGTAGAAATTTGGAGCAGTGAGGCTACTGTTCAGCGGCGGAACCGCGGCCAAAATGGGGTTATTGCCGCGGTTCCGCGGCGCTACAGTAAAATCAGGGTACCAAATTTTTGCAGTGTTCTCTGAAAACCATGCATGAATTTCTGCAACATACCAAATAATTTTTTGACAACAAATGAAAATCGACAGAAACTGCACATTTGAAAACGCGGTTTCGGAATTTTTGTTCGATCGAAGTTCTAAACACGTTAGAGCAAGCTAGAAAAGGTTAATGGCGTAGCTCTGATACCATGTAAGTCTATGATAGCGCCCCGGCCGTCTGTCCGAGGCCAAAATGCGGAAACAAAAACTTTTCTTTAACTAGAAACCGGCGCTACCGCGGACTATAAAACCCGGATCGGACCATTAACCTACTACTAGCTAACTAGAGAAAGGGTAGAGAGGCTATACCGAGCGATCCGTGTCCTTCGGTCTTCGGCCACCATCCCAAGCTCCTCGCGGCATCACTGATCTCCGGTCTCCTCGTCGGAAGGGCACCACATCGAGAAGTCTTTTTACAGGCTCCCACCTCTGAACCGAGGCAATTCGGACACGAAGTGGGCTAGCCGACGTGTCCAAGATTGCTGTAGACTGAGTGTAGAACGCTATGTCTCGAGGGGTTATTTGAAGTTGCCATTTGGATGTGAAGGTGGAAGATGAACTTTTGAAATGGAGCTATGGAATTTTGTGGCAAGAAAAATGAGAATGATATTTTCCCACACCCAAAAATTTGGACAGCCCTCACTCAACTAGTGGCTAGCCATGCTCCAAGAATGGAGAGAGGAGGGAGGTAAGCATAAGTAAAAGAGCGGGGTCAACACAAGGAAATGTCACACCAAGAACTTTTCAATCCCATCACAATCCCATCTCAAAAAGCAAGTAATGATGCACAAAAAGTAATCAAAAGATGCTAGAACCATCAAGAACCCTCCACCACAAAAAACACCCTCCATTACTAATTGCACATTTGCAAAAAGAACCCCCTCCATCAAAGGAATTTCAGCCAAGAAGGAATAAAGAAAAATGGCCGAAACGGAATGCAAACTGGCAACTTCAAAAAAAGCGATCCCGTAATAAATTACAGGAAAACCCCGCGACTGTATATATATACCCGCATTTGTATTCCGACCGAATACAAATGCAATGAGACAAAATCTACACTGTGTAATACTAGGATCCGGCTTAAACCAAAGCCCGCTAGTATTATCCGTCCGAACCATGACACATGCATAAGTGCACGCGTTCGAACACTGCCATAAATCCATACAGCCTCTACAGCGTTTCGCCCGAAACTTGAGAAACTGTCTGTGGGGGACTCTAAAGACTCGTCAACACTTTGGCTGTGGATTTAACCACTAGCTCGTCAGAGGTATTAGCCGTACGTAGCGAGCTACCAGGTATTGAACAAAAGGGAGGTCGATGAGCGAACTCATCCTACCATCCTACTAATCCTGTCAGTGACAATATCCGTACAGTCCGGTCCGTTCATCTATGAGCATCGCATGTCGGGCCTAGGGGGTTGGTAAAAGTCAGACCCCCAAAAGCGGTACAAGTCGTGTCGGAGTGTAGCCCAGAACACCCTGAGATACTACTGGAATACCTACTAGTAAATCTCCTGCCTTGGCCAAGGACTTCGTGTAATAGCTCTCCTAGACACATAGCGACCTCACCCCCAATACCGGGAGAGACGAACCCCTGCCGATCCGCTCACTGCCTCCATGTGGCTCGGGACTGTATCCAACTAAAACCTGTTTGCATGACTCCTTTGAGCCGTGGCAAGGTAGTAATCAAAGTACAGTGGGAACTCACATGAGACAAATGACGATCTCAGGTCGATGAACTAACCTGTACACATGTCACCAGGGAACTGCTATCTGACGTCAGGTATAATACCAACTAGCATGTTCCCAGCGAGTCATGTCCGGTGTACTCATAACCCAATGAGCACCTGTATACATCTTAGGTGATCCAACTGACACCAATGGCTTGTGAGACCGGACACCGCCCCTCGTCGGGGTCTCGACTGTATACACTAGTCTACTAATGGAGTATCGATGCCCAGTCTCGAAACTCCCATGACTAGGGACCACTTCAAGGATGTGCTTATAGACTACCCAACTCTCACGTATATGATAGCCATCATACTGCTGGTAGTCAAGCAAGAATCCTAAGGGCTCTATCAACGTGTAATAGCGACCTGTAAGGTCACCTAAAGCAGTACTCGATGATAAAGACAAACCATGATAGCATACTATTCTCCATCAACGTGTAATAGTGAACCACAATGTCACCTAAAACATGTACACGATGATAAATACAAACCAGCTAGTATACAATCATCCTGAGTAAGATTGTCCTACCGGCATAGATCCTCCCTCAATCATTGCAATCACGTGCCTGTGATCCAATAATTGACTCTGAGGGCACTATATCCAACATCATTAATGTGACCCAGTCTACAATGCCATAAGAAAGCCTGATTTAATTCCGGAGACTTTCTTTTAAGTGTGTTCTGGACATTGAAAACCTAAGCTTGATTCAGTACGTATATTCCATTTTCTAATGTACCTGACCCAATCAGAACTTGATTTAGGTGGATGTGGACCACATCGCTTACAAAAGTAAAATCATATCCTTCCTTAGAAAGTATGGATACAGATATGATATTACAAGCCATACTAGGTCCATACAAACAGTTATGCAGAATCAATATCTACCCACTTGTCAATCCAAGGTGATATTCCCCTACGGATTCAGCGTCCACGCTCATTCCGTTGGCAACCCTGAGAGTCATATCACCTATCCTGATAACTCTACGGTTTCTCAGAGCCTGTAATGAATTACAGATGTGAGATCCTGATCCGGTATCCAATACCTAGGAAGTAGGGTTAATTGACATACAGTTTTCTATTACAAACACACCCGAAGCCGAAGCTACAACATGCTTCGAATCCTGGCTGCTGGCTTTGCTAGCCCTGCAATCCTTCTGCCAATGTCCTTTTCCATGACAATAGGAACATCCCTCCTTCACTACATCTAGTTCCGAAACTTTTGCCCTTCCCTTTCCTCCTTCTTCCCTGGTTTCCTTCATGGTATAAGTAGAGGGCAGAGACTGTAGAATCAAGTCAGTATTTGATCCGTTCTTCAACGTGGTCTTCAGGTCCGTGAGCTTATCAAAATAGCTAGTCTCTGTAAGGACGTTGTCCCCTACAGATGACCCGAAAGCCAAGCTCGCTTGAAGCAATTCGTTCGAGGTCTCATATCTTGCGATACGAGATTGCTCTCCATATAAATCCTTATTATGGAGGAAGATAGAAGCTAAGTCCATCTTCTCGTGATGTCTCTGGTATGCACCATCAACTGAGGCCAACACGAGGAACTTGGCATTCGCACAGTCTTTTTCCGATGTCTTACGGATATCAATATCCGTGACAGACTGGTCCTGAGACGGCAGGGGTTTGATTAGTTAGGAGGTGTCCCAGCTTGTCATGGGTAATGGACATCTGGACAGACCTTTTCTAGTCATAACAGTCAGATTCAGTCATTTTATTATCTAGATGTAACCTATGTCTGGTCACTGGGTCGCTGTAATTAAGAGAGAGAGAAGAAAACACTCAGCATGATGCTCTTGCAAGTTTAGATTGGTTTTTAGTTTATCTAAACAGGATGGCTCCCACTGTTTCTCGAATCCTTCCTCAAACCATAAAAGAAGAATTAGTCGAGATTGGTCTCACCGTACAATACTTGCTTAACCGTTCAGCCAGGCTGGTGTCGGTACTTCGAGGGACGTTTTACGACGCTTTCACGAAGTTCCTTAATTAAATAACCTCTTTTCCCTGTGGGCGTAGCCCCGTTAACACCTTTCTAGACACCTACTTAGTTTATAGCATTGATCATTAAGTGAAAAGTTTCCCGAGGAGTAGCGGATACTCATAGTAGGATCGGGATCCAAATATCATTGCGTGATATTGCTGAAGGAATCCTACCAACATTATCAAACTCTAAATGGTATGCAGCACTAGCAAGTTTCAATTTCCTTAGAAACTCCCGATGTGGATTCTTTGCCCCATGCTCTTATGACCTTGACAAAGGCCGACATATCATAAGTCACATGTCAAGTTCTACCCGTCATTATCCAGGTTAATTTGAACCCATCCGTACATACCCTTGACGAAGGCCAAAATAGTAGTATGACTGTCCCAAACCAACGCATCTATCTATACTACAGATAAATATTCAGCGGCTACCAATCACTATGCCTTAGTGAAAGTCAAAATATATAGCTTGAATACTACTGAATATTTAACTGAATGACGGAGGGCTACGAATGGTTTTGGCGAAACTGTGAACGTAGTGAACTTGATATAATCGAAGGAACCTGATAGCTTTTAAAAGGAGTGGTTTAAGCTCCGCGTTTTTAAAAGTTTTTCTGTTTTGTAAAAACCGAGTGGTTTTGAAATTGTTCCAACGATTCAATTTTGGTTTGTTTTCTTTGCATTAATTAATGCGTCCCATCAATTAATCCTACCATTGCAGAAAACAACGAAAATATGACGTACGCTTATTCCATCCGCATTCGCCACTGGGCCCCGTCATCACCCGTTAGGTTACTTAACTAACGACAGAGCGGGGGCTGGACTAGCATGGATGCAAGACATAAGCAACGCCTACTAGATATCATATATAGATATATACATTCGTCAGATGCAATGATAGCCATTCCAGATCACAGATGAACACATTGGATATACTAGGAATCTGCGTTTCGTTCGAGCCTGCAATGAAAGACGGATTACACGGTCGCGATGAATAGCCAAACCCCACCCTAGACCCCTACGGTGCGGCAAACTACCTGCCAAGTACCCGAAGTGAAGCAACCTCCCTCAACAACATGAGTAGGCCACTCGGCACTTCAAAGTACCCGATAGTTTGTGCACCCCACCTTGGTTCTATCCTAGGAGCAAAAACAGTAAAAGAAATAATATACAATGGCGGTGACAACCTCAACCTGGATGTGCGGCCATAAAATAATATTACATCAAATTACAAATTTTACATTGAATGAAAAAAGAAAACTCTCATCTCACATCCCCGGCTATTCATCACGACGATCCAACAAGTTCAGATACATAAACCAACATCACAGATCACAGATATGTATAACCCCCACTAATCGACGTATAGCGATTAGTAGACGTTCAATACATATATCACAACACAGAAGATCCGATTAGCAAAAGTACTTAGAATTTTGATCTATAACTTGATTTGAAACTACCCCAAGCACAACACAGTACTCAGCAAAATATGGGCAGAAACAAACTATCTTAAAAATCACAAAATCAACACAGAGAACCCCAGAAGAAATTTGGTGCGCAGCCGAGTTGGCTCGGCCGCGGATCCGCGGCGGATCGCTTGGATCAGTCGCGGATCCGCGGTCTTCTGAGTGACTCAGGCGCCCAAATTTCTACAGTTTTCCCAAAAAAGCCTGCACGTATTTTTAAGGTCCCTGGAAAAATTTTTGGACCGGTTTTTAAAATCGACAGAAAAGTGCAGTTTTTGACGTGTGTTGCGATTTTTTTCGGCGATCGAATATCTAACACTTTGCTAACAAGTTAGTAATGGTTTAGTGAGGCTCTGATACCACTGTAAGTCCACGTTACCCACCCCGGTGCTTATGGGGAGGCGGAATAGGTAAAAATCAAATTTTTAACACAAGGTAACATGGACTAAAACTTGAGGATCTTTGCCAAACCATTGCTAACAAACAACAAGAGGTTCTATCTACTATGCTTAGGAGATTATACCTCAAGCAACTAGTCCTTCGGGTCTTCTCCGCTACCCTCCTCGTCTCCGTAGGCTCCATGGGTCGATCCAGATCTTGGTCACCTCCGCAGCCTTCTTGAGTCGAAAACGATCCACCTGAGAGTCTGTAATCCGAGCTCCACCTCAAGCCGAGGTAACTAGGGCAACAAGTTTGCTATTCTTGATGTCCTAGGTGGTGTAGAAGATGATGGTGGATTTGTTTGTCTATTTTGTTTCTATTTTTCTCAACACATGAGAGCTATAGAAAAATTAAGAGAGAGGAAGAAGAAGGAAGAACCATGGGAGCTCACACTTGAAGAGAGAGAATGAGCAAGAGATAATCATCCATAAACACTATAATTACTAATCTCTTATCATGATAAAGTTGATGGCTACATTGATTTGACCATTATCATCTCAAATCAAAACCAAAGCTAAAAGCAAAAGAAGGATCTAGTGCTCTCAAGAAAAGTCCAAGTCAACAATGGTCAACCAGGTCAAATGGTCAAGCATGGTCAAATGGTCAAAGCAATTAGCCATAACACAATTATCATTAAAAAGATTAGTAAATATTTTCCTCACCTCATAATGGTTTTGACCGAACCAACGGTCAAAACCCTAATGAGGCACCTCCTTCTTCTTCGCTCCTCACAACCGTGCATACACACCCGCATCCGCATTCCGTAGAATGCCAATGCACAGAAGAAAAAACTAATCTATCCATACAATACTAGGATCCGGCTTAAACCAAAGCCCACTAGCATTGTCTGCCCGAACAGCATACGCGCACAAGTGCACGTAAGTGATCGTAGCCCTGCCGTAAAACCATACAGCCTCTACACTTTTCGCCCAGTGCAGGGAAACTCTCTGTATGGGACTCTAAAGACTCGACACTACGCTGGAAGTGTTGGTGTATATGCCCTAGAGGCCATTACTGTATCATACTAGTATGTATATTATTTGATGGAAGCTTGGGATATTCACAGTTGTATATACAATCTTGCTCGAAATGGTAGTATGCTACTTGGTTTGTCTCTGCTTTAATATGTGCATGTGTTTCTTTTAGCTATCGCTTATATACATATTAGTAGAGCCCTTAGGATCTTTGCTTGATTACCATCGTTGTGATGGTGCTCACACTCATGGGGGCTGGGTAATCCATAAGCATATCCTTATACAGGTCCCTAGTCGTAGGACTATCGAGACAGGGCATCGATACTCCGGAGTAAACTAGCGTATGCGCTTCTCATCCCAGCGTGGGAAACGGTCTGTCCCACAGCCGTCAGTACATCGTACTTGAGATAGTATGCGGGTGTGTTAGTTATATGTATGCCCTAGAGGCCATTACTGTACATTGGATGTATATTGTAGTGGATGCTGGGACATATATAGGGAGGACTTTCTTGCTCGACATGATAGTACGCTATCTGGTTGCTCTTTATCTTAACATGTATAATTTCTGTCTCTCTGTTACATGTTAATAAAGCCCTTAGGATGTGTACTCGACTTCCAGGACTATGATGCAGATCATACTAGTGGGGCCTGGGTAGTCCATGAGTACATCCTTCAATGTTCCTAGTCATGGGAATATCGAGACGGGGCATCGATATTCCAGAGTAGACTAGCGTATATCTTCTCGACCCATGTGATGGGCGATGGATGATCCCATATCCATTGGTGTTTGACATCAGAGATGGTATACGGGTGCTCAGTGGAGACTGGGTACACTGAACGGACTCGCCGAGAACTCCCAGATGGTATTATACCTCACATCAGATGGCAGTTCTCTGGTGACACTGGTACAGCTTAGTGTGTTGACCCGAGATCGTCATAGAGCCTTGTGTGTCTCCCACTGTGCTTTGATTTCTACCCTACCACGGCTCTACTGAGTCGTGCAAACAGATGGTTTTTGGGTACAGTCCCGATTCACATGGAGGCAATGAGCGATAGGAGGGGATTCGTCTCTCCCGGTATTGGGGGTTGATGTTGCGCTATGCACGACTGGCCATAACAGGAAATCCCTGGCCAGGGTTGCAGTGATATACTGGTAAGAGTTATCAGTAGTTTCACGATTGTCATGGACCTCACGTCGGCATGACTTATCGAGCTATTGGGGTCTGACGTTTACCACCCCTAGGCGAGATATGCGACATATCAGACGAACAGACCGGACTGTATGGTAAGTGTTACCTGTTGGATTCACAGGAGTGTGAGCGGGCTTGCTCGTCGGTCTTCTGATCGCTCAATACCCGGGTGGCCGTTACGTTTAGCAGACCGCTTGCGGCTTGTGGATGCTTGATATGATCATCATCTGCTGCCGGCGTATTGACGAGTCTTTAGAGTCCTACACAGAGGTTTCCTGGCTCAAGCAAAACGAAATAGGAGCGCATATGAGATACGTGCGGGACCGAGAATAATGCGTGTATGTGATACCGTATTTCATTCTCGCGATGAATGTGTCGAATGGTTGTATGCGATATAACCTAGTTATCGAATCAAGGATTGATTCGATAAGTCGATACATTGGATACTAGCCGGTTATATGCGACATGACCGGATCATTGAATCAAGTGTTGATTTAATGATTTAATGTATAATTATATATTTGATATATTACTTTGCATCAACTAGTATTGGTTCACTTTAAATGGATTTACTCACTTGAAATGCACATTGTATATGTGATATATTTTTTGTGCACTTGATTGTATCATGTTTGATGATACATTCTAGCTTGGGTTTGTGTAAAGAATTAAACCATGGTTAGTTAGTGATTAGGGTTTCATTTCATTTACTTATTCTTTAATCTATTTATTTATTTATTTATTTTAGAATAGAAGAAAAGAGAATGGTGGCTTGTTTTGTTTGCTTGTTGAAGCTTCTTGATGCTTTGAACAAGTCCACCATTCTTGTCTCTTCTCTAACCCTAACCACTCATCTAACCTTAGTTAAATCTCTACACTAAACCATGGTTGAAGACATGATAAGTATTCATTTTTATTTTCTTTTTGAATAACTTATCATATATCTTCTTCTTCTTCTTCATCTTCTTCTTCCATAAAGAAAAGCTTGATGCATCAATGGCAAGTGATGAAAACAAGTGAGAAATCCAATTCTAAAGTGAACCCACTTCCTATTTCTTCATCCTCTACCTCTTGCCAAGTAGTATAGGGTGTTTTCTTCACAAGTTTCATGACTTGGTGAAGTGGGAGCTTGATCTAGTGATGCCTCGACGTAGATCATCTTCGGCATCGAAGCCGACGATCAAGCCCGCCCATTTCTTCGATGAAGCCGATGCTAGAGTTCGGGATCCGACTTGGACAGCGGAGGGACATCGTCGCGGAGCTTAGTAAGTGGTGGACCGGATCTACAAAGGTTGTAGTCACTTTCCTTTAGCATTTAAATTCGTTTACATGCTCGCATAGCCTATATATCTAGTTAACGATCCGTATTAGGGTTTGTAGGCACTTGTAAAACTTTGAATTAGCCATGTTTGATGCCTTGTGAGACTTCATTAGTGTGCCTAGGAACCCTACAGTGGTATCAGAGCCTAGCTAGAGCCTTAGGCGATGTGTAGACAGAGTTAGAAGTCCGATCGACCCGAAACCCCGACTTTAAACGGCTCTCTGGACATTTTTGAAAAACTGGGATTTTTCCAGATTAAAAATTCCTAAAAAATTCAGCAGGAAGACCTAAGAATTATGGTGCAAAACGAGAACCTATCTCATCTAAACCACCGCGGAACAGAGGCAGAAGCATGGCTTCTGCCGCGGTTCCGCGGCCATAAGGTCACATCATCCAATAAAATTTGCACAGTAATTCTTATTCTATGATGTTGGATTTTCTGGGATTTTTTAATATTTATTCAAGAGTTGAATTTTCTGGGTTGTATTGGGGACTCGGTGTATCGATCGGATTGTCTAATTTTGTCTGTGTGTTTTTCCGGGTAATTTTAGAATATGTTAAAAAGTTCGACCGGACATAAATACCCACCTTTTCCCCTGCCGGAAAATTTCCAAGTGTTGGATTTTTCCGTGGTTTAAGGGCGTTCTGAGTAGTGCAGGTAACGCGATGGTCCCTCTAGAAGACAACAAGCCTTAACTCGATTATGTGACCGTCTTGAACTGCCCTTTGAACCTTCGGGTTTGGGGCAGTACGGCATGCCACATGTGAGGCGTTGGCTTGACCCTTCTACAGCTGGACCGTTGGTACTGAGGCATGAAGTGAATGTCTTTGAACTTATTTCATTCGGTTGATCGGGAAAACTTGGGTGTTCGATTGTTCGATCGGAAAGTTTAACATTTTCTATCTTATCCGGAATGTGATACAATAATTGGAATTCACAAATAGTTATGAGATAACTGAATGAATGTTATAAATCTAGCGGTTTGGTCTCATTTGATCGGTTTCCATGGGATTTTGATATGATCAAAAGTCCGTCGCAATCACGTAGTGTACGCGGATACTCGCCGGGTAAACTTAATAGACAGCCTCGCCCCATAGCCCTGACCAAGTGACTGTAGGAGAACCCCGTCTCCGAAAGCATCCGTTCGAGTGCTCGCGGCAGCGGTGTTCCGCCTTGGTGCACTTCGTCGACGGCATCGGGGCTGCGGCTGCCTACTAAAGTTTGCGACGAGCATTCGATCAGGATGTCGGGAATCCTGTTGAATTGCCCGACTTGATATTGAAAAGAGTTTTCGATAATGAGACTAAAATGCGGGGTTTATAATTGTTAGGCATGCGATGTCTAAGGAATTCATTTGATTAGGCATGCGATGTCTAAAGAGATTGCGGATTCCAACTGTTGTAGTTTTACACTTTCTTTTCTGTGACCGTAAGTTTAATATGTGATATCGCCGGTTTCGTTGTTATATGTTAACGACAATTGGGATGCGTGTATTTACTTACGTTGATGACATGTGATGTTATGTGTTGCTGGATATGTTATATTGGATCGTCGTGTTTGAATAGCCGGGGTTTTTTATGTGAGATGAGTGTTTTTCATTTTCATTCATGTAAAAACTTGTATGTAATATTCTTTTATTGGGGCACTTCCAGGTTGCGGAAGATGTCACCTTTTGTATATTATTTACTTTTCCGCATTAGGATAGACCCAAGGAGGGGAGCACAAGTAGCCGGGTTCTAGGGTGCAGTGGGAGACCATCTCGAGGAGTCGAGTCCGGGTCTCCTAACCCTAGAATTGGTAGGGTTCCTTGCCGCTCTCGTAGGGGTCTAGGGGTGTGGGATTGGCTATTCATCACGACCGTGGAATCCGTGTTTTATACTGGCTCGTATTGAAAACACGGACGTCCTAGTATATCCAATATTTCATATGTATCTTCTGCTGTGTTTTATCTGTGATGTGATCATGTGATGTTCTGTGACAGATATTGTATATAGTATATATGATATATTATATAGACGTTGCTTATGTTTTACACCCGCGCTAGCCCTGCCTCGTTCTGGCGTTAGTTACCTAACCTAACGGTGCAGACGGGACTTCGAGGCGAATGCGGATGGCATAAGCGTACGTTATATTTATCTGTGATGATTAGGTGGACTTAAATGATGGGATATTCATTAATGAGATTAATGAAAGAAAATAAACCTAAAATATGTTGTGGAATCGAATTTCAAAATAAAACAGGTAGCTACAGTTCTTGCTTTGCATCGCGGTGTTCATTATAGAACATCCTGCACCTTATTCGATGAGGAAAGGACCGAGATCCCTTCACCGAGAGTGACTCCTTTAGCAATAACTGGCAGATGATACAACCCTCGGTTTGTCATTTGATTGCTTCTATAGTTTCTGCTTTGCACAGTGATATATATGATATATCCCGCACCTCATTCGACGAGGAAAGGGCCGACGATCCCTTCACCGGGAGTGAGCCCTTTAGCAAAACTAGAAAAGCCTCAAAAACATTCCATTTAAAAACCATTTGATTCCGCAACGAGATCAAGTTCAAAGCGTTAAAGGTTTTCTTAAAAACCATTCGCAACCCTCCGTCATTTTAGGAAGTAGAGTACTTAGTATTCGTGCTACGTTTGTCGACCATAGCCGAGGCGTAGTGTGCGGTAGCTAAGTGATGTCTTCCTACACCGCATATGATGCGATTAGTTAGGACAGTCATGTGGCTTTGTTGACCTTAGCCAAGGGTCATGTGGGTGGGTCTAATTAATCACGAAATGACAGGTAGAACTTGACCGGTACCTATGATTTGTTGACCTTAGCCAAGGTCATAGGTGCTAGGGGTAAAAACCATTATCGGGAGTTTCAAGTGTTGAAATTTGCAATGAGATTGCATACCTTCTATATGATAGTTGGATCCCGATACCCACTGCGAGTAAGAGTTACTCCTGGGAGAGTTTTTGCACTTTACAATTAGCCGATCAAGTAGGTGTCTAGAAAGGTGTCAACGGGGTTACGCCTCTGGGAAAACGAGGTTTACTGTAATTAGGTCCGTGCGAAAGCACGGGGAACCTCCCTCAAAGTACCGACACTGGCCTGGCTGAAAGATTGGCGAACTTGTAGAGTGTAATTAATCCCGGCTAGTCTTTCCTTTTAGGGTTTGAAGGAAGATTTGATAAAAACAGTGGGAGCCATCCTGATTAGATAAAATATATAACCAATCTGATCTTGCAAGAGCGCACGCAGAGTGTTTTCTTCTCTCTCTCTCCAGGTAGCGACCATATCACGCCTTAATCAAGATAATAATACGAAATATTGACCGAACCCGCTTGTTATACTGAGCTGGGGAACGTTGGTCCCGCTCCAACTTATAATTGTTATAAGACAGAGCAGGAAATTAGGGGAATACCAGAATTCCTATGCCGCCCAAACGAAGAAAGTACATATGATGCATCTCCTTCGGGTGTGTTCATTATACAGAACTGTTTTCTCGGTATCCTCTGCATCCTGGGTATTTGATACCAGATCAAGATCCCAGATATGTAATCTGTTACATAGGGCTGCAAAAGGGTAGAAAAACTGAGAACGGGTGATAAGTTTCATGAGACAGAAAACGGGGCAAGTGTTGCAGCCAAGTCTGTTGGTCACTGTCACCCTGTATTACCAATACATTGATTCTAAACAAATGCTATTAGATACCGAACCTTATATACAAAATCATATCAGTCTCTTTATTAGTAAAGAAATGATAAAATTTTGTATTGATGGATAATGTTTTGAACATTTCCTATATCAAAAGTTGATTGGTTCAAGCACGTTATCTAAAAGCATTGACGTTCTAAATCAAACTACAGTTCCTCGTATACAGAATACACACAAGAGGAAGAGTTCAGAAATAAACGAATCATTCTTGAGGTATTGTAGACTAGGTCAGATCAATGTGACCCGAATAGCTAGAGTTACATAAAGATGCATATTTAAATTAGTTTGAATTTACATCTTGTGAAACTCGCCAGTCATGTCACAAAGATAAGATGACCATAGCTCCGTTTACTGGAAACAGAGAAAGAGTTAATGAACTCTTGGGATGATACATGTTGATGTATGTAGGTCCCCTGTCTACACATGCCAAGACCGGTTCTTTGTACTTCATTACGTTCTCTGATAATCTCTCAAGATTCAGACATATGTTCCTGTTGAAACACAAGTCCGAACCTTTTGAGATATTCACAGAATATAAGTTAGAAGTAGAGAACCAAAAACCGGGTATAAGTATTATGTCCTATGATAAGATCAGGGAGGAGAATACTTGTGCATCGCATTCCTGGACTATTCTAAAGGAGAATGAGATTCTCTTTCAGTGTTACTCTTCTGAATACACCACAGCACAATGGTGTATCGGGGTGGAGCAATCGCACAATATTAGATATGGTGTGCTCTATGATGAGTATTACTGAGTTACCTATTTCCTTTTAGAGTTATGCACTTATGAAGTTGCATACCTATTGAATAGGGTTCGAATCAAATCAGTGCCTACCACTCCATATAAGATATGGTGTGGGAAGAGCCTATCTCTTAAGTAAGTTAAGATCTGGGGTTGTCCGGCCTATGTCTAAATGCAAAATCCGGACAAGCTCGAGGCAAGGTCAGTTATGTAGAACTGGAAATGTTCCAGCTATACAAACTGCAGCTGATGATTTGACAGAACCAAAGGATTCAATAGTTCCCGACGAACCTCAGCCTCTCCGCCGATCTAGCAGGGTTCCTCACCTGCTTGAGAGATACTTCGGTTTCTCGATGACAGTGGGAGCAAGGATTGCATCATGAGATGATGACCCAACTAGTTTCGAGCAGGCCATCAAGAGTAGGGACTCTGTAAGAATGGCTGGATGCTTAGCGATCTGAGATGGAATCCATATACACCAACAAAGTATGGACTTTGGTTGCGATATCTGAAGGGTTAAATCCCCATCAGGAGCAAGTATATCTTGAGAAGATTACTTGGTGTAGATGGAAAAGTTGAGACTTTCAAAGCTAGACTTGTTAAAGGTTTTAGTCATCAACCAGGTGTGGATAATGATGAAACCTTTTCTAAGGACTATGCTTAAGTCCATCTAGATCCAACTTGCCATTGCTACATACCATGACTGCGATATCTGGTGGTTGTGTGCCATGACTACTTTTCTAAATATTGATTTAGAAGAGAGAGTCTATAAGAACACAGCCAGAGGGCTTCGTAAACAGTGGGAGCAGCGGAAACATGTGCAAGTTGCTTTATATAATAAAGCAGGCATCGCGGAGTTGGAACATCTGTTTTGATGAGTTAGTCAAACAGTTTGACATCATCAAAATGGTAGATGAACCAAGTATATACAAAAAGGTAGTAGGGAGTATGGTGACGATCCTCGTAGAGTACGTGGATGACATACTCTTGATAGGAATGGGATTTCCTACAGTACGCTCGGTCAATCTCCGCTTATCACAAGGATTCTACAAAAGGATCAAAGTGATACCTCCTAAATCCTGAGTTTTCATCTATGAGATAGATGTAATTGGATGCTAGGATTCTCACTAGATGTAGTAGGATGGTATCAATCGATCCTGGGGAGAATCACTGGAAGAGTTCCAGGGTAATAAAGACGACTGAATGTCAGTCACAGGCATTGTCTTTACCCTCAGTAAAGGGACGGTATGTTAGAAGAGTTCCAAGCTAGATACCGTGGCAAACTAGACGATAAAGGCTGGTAACATTGCTATTTAACATACTACCAAAGAGGCAGTTTGGGTGTATATTTGTTCATAAGATGAACTAGGTTCCTGCCATTGTATGACAATGGAAGTGTGGCTTCGGCCCTGGAACCCTGGTCCCATCAGTGACCCAGACAAATTCTGAGGCAGCATCACCTGATCATGGAGATAGTTGATCTCCAGGTTGATTGAGGTTAGGAGAGTAGACTCAGAGGACAACACGGCGGATCCACTCACGAAGGCATTTTCCCAAAGAGAGACTTTTAGGGGATGGTTGAGTATTAGATACTACAACCACTGCTACAGATGGCCCTAGTGCAAGTGGGAGATTATTAGTTATATGTATGCCCTAGAGGCCATTACTGTACATTGGATATATATTGTAGTGGATGCTGGGACATATATAGGGAGGACTTTCTTGCTCGACATGATAGTACGCTATCTGGTTGCTCTTTATCTTAACATGTATAATTTCTGTCTCTCTGTTACATATTGATAAAGCCCTTAGGATGTGTACTTGACTTCCAGGACTATGATGCAGATCATACTAGTGGGGCCTGGGTAGTCCATGAGTACATCCTTCAATGTTCCTAGTCGTGGGAATATCGAGACGGGGCATCGATATTCCAGAGTAGACTAGCGTATATCTTCTCGACCCATGTGATGGGCGATGGATGATCCCATATCCATTGGTGTTTGACATCAGAGATGGTATACGGGTGCTCAGTGGAGACTGGGTACACTGAACGGACTCGCCGAGAACTCCCAGATAGTATTATACCTCACGTCAGATGGCAGTTCTCTGGTGACACTGGTACAGCTTAGTCTGTTGACCCGAGATCGTCATAGAGCCTTGTGTGTCTCCCACTGTGCTTTGATTTCTACCCTACCATGGCTCTACTGAGTCGTGCAAACAGGTGGTTTTTGGGTACAGTCCCGATTCACATGGAGGCAATGAGCGATAGGAGGGGATTCGTCTCTCCCGGTATTGGGGGTTGATGTTGCGCTATGCACGACTGGCCATAACAGGAAATCCCTGGCCAGGGTTGCAGTGATATACTGGTAAGAGTTATCAGTAGTTTCACGATTGTCATGGACCTCACGTCGGCATGACTTATCGAGCTATTGGGGTCTGACGTTTACCACCCCTAGGAGAGATATGCGACATATCAGACGAACAGACCGGACTGTACGGTAAGTGTTACTGGTTGGATTCACAGGAGTGTGAGCGGGCTTGCTCGTCGGTCTTCTGATCGCTCAATACCCGGGTGGCCGTTACGTTTAGCAGACCGCTTGCGGCTTGTGGATGCTTGATATGATCATCATCTGCTGCCGGCGTATTGACGAGTCTTTAGAGTCCTACACAGAGGTTTCCTGGCTCAAGCGAAACGAAATAGGAGCGCATATGAGATACGTGCGGGACCGAGAATAATGCGTGTATGTGATACCGTATTTCATTCTCGCGATGAATGTGTCGAATGGTTGTATGCGATATAACCTAGTTATCGAATCAAGGATTGATTCGATAAGTCGATACATTGGATACTAGCCGGTTATATGCGACATGACCGGATCATTGAATCAAGTGTTGATTTAATGATTTAATGTATAATTATATATTTGATATATTACTTTGCATCAACTAGTATTGGTTCACTTTAAATGGATTTACTCACTTGAAATGCACATTGTATATGTGATATATTTTTTGTGCACTTGATTGTATCATGTTTGATGATACATTCTAGCTTGGGTTTGTGTAAAGAATTAAACCATGGTTAGTTAGTGATTAGGGTTTCATTTCATTTACTTATTCTTTTATCTATTTATTTATTTATTTATTTTAGAATAGAAGAAAAGAGAATGGTGGCTTGTTTTGTTTGCTTGTTGAAGCTTCTTGATGCTTTGAACAAGTCTACCATTCTTGTCTCTTCTCTAACCCTAACCACTCATCTAACCTTAGTTAAATCTCTACACTAAACCATGGTTGAAGACATGATAAGTATTCATTTTTATTTTCTTTTTGAATAACTTATCGTATATCTTCTTCTTCTTCTTCATCTTCTTCTTCCATAAAGAAAAGCTTGCTGCATCAATGGCAAGTGATGAAAACAAGTGAGAAATCCAATTCTAAAGTGAACCCACTTCCTATTTCTTCATCCTCTATCTCTTGCCAAGTAGTATAGGGTGTTTTCTTCACAAGTTTCATGACTTGGTGAAGTGGGAGCTTGATCTAGTGATGCCTCGACGTAGATCATCTTCAGCATCGAAGCCGACGATCAAGCCCGCCCATTTCTTCGATGAAGCCGATGCTAGAGTTCGGGATCCGACTTGGACAGCGGAGGGACATCGTCGCGGAGCTTAGTAAGTGGTGGACCGGATCTACAAAGGTTGTAGTCATTTTCCTTTAGCATTTAAATTCGTTTACATGCTCGCATAGCCTATATATCTAGTTAACGATCCGTATTAGGGTTTGTAGGCACTTGTAAAACTTTGAATTAGCCATGTTTGATGCCTTGTGAGACTTCATTAGTGTGCCTAGGAACCCTACAGGGTGCTCGTTAGGTTATGAGTACACTGGACAGGACTCGTCAGGAACTGTTGGTTGGTATTATACCTATCGTCAGTTATCAGTTCCCAGGTGACATGAGTACAGCTTAGTCCGCTGACTTGACACTGTCACTTCGCCTGGAGAGTGTTCCCACTGTACTTTGATTACTACCCTACCACGGCTCAAAGGAGTCGTGCAAACAGGTAGTAGTTGGGTGCAGTCCCGAAGCACTTGGAGGCAGTGACGGTTAGAAAGGATTCGTCTCTCCCGGTATTGGGGGTTGACATCGCGCTGTGTCCAGGAGTGCCATTACACAAGTAGTCCCAGGCCAGGGCAAGCGAGATATACTGGTAAGTTTCCAGTGTTATCTCAGGGTGTTCTAGGCTACACTCCGACACGACTTGTACCGCTATTAGGGGACTGACGTTTACCGCCCCCTAGGCCCGCCATGCGATGTATCAGACGAACAGACCGGACTGTACGGAGACTGTCACATTCAGGCTCAGTAGGAGTTCAGATGAGTTCACCTCGTCAGTCTTCTTATCGGCATCTACCTGGGGACCGTTACGTACAGCTAGTGCCGCTTGCGGTCTGTGGTTAAACCCACTGCCAGCGTAGTGTCGAGTCTTTAGAGTCCCACACAGAGAGTTATTCGCCTTTAGGCAAAATGAGTAGAGGTCGCATGGTTTTGCGACAGGGTCGTTCACATCCGCGCACTTGTGCACCTTTGTTGTCCGGACAACTTATACTAGCGGGCTTTGGTTTAAGCCAGATTCTAGTATATGATTTGGGATTGGTTTTATCTCATTGTATTCGTGTTCCTCGGATCACGGATACGGGTGCGTATGCACAGTTGACTGAGACAGAGGCAGAGGACTTTGATTAGGGTTAATGACCATTGTCATTTTCTTAACCCTAATGCTTATGTGTGTATTATGAATAATTGATATTAGTTAAATATAATTGTGCATGGTTAGGGTTGTTGACCTTTTGACCATACTTGACTTGTTGACCTAGGTTGACACTTTGACCATCATCATTCCATATAAAAGATGCTCTTTGATCCTTGCAATTTGCATTAAATATGAAATGATAATGGTCAAGTGTTGATTAACCATGACAATTATCTAGCTAATTATCTAATTTCATAATTCACCCATATTAGTGAGAATGGTTCATTATTCTCCTCATTCTATCATATTAATTCTCTCTCCTCCTCTTCCTCTCTCTCAAGCTCTCCCCTCTCATGAGTTGAGAAACACATGAGCTTGAGATAAACCTCTCTAAAGTAATCTCTACTCTCATCTAAGGTTCTAGGATTAGCACTTCTAGCACCTTAGTTACTTCTAGCTTGAAGTTGAAGCCAAAGGTTGAGGCTCTCGGATGGATCCTTCTTCGACTAAAGAAGGCGACAAGGTGAACACTTTCTTTCACTCCAAGGAGCAAGGAGAGAAGGACATAAAGCCCAATGTATAACCTTTCTTCCATGTAGCTAAGACTAGTTAGCTTATAGTTAGTTTTTGTTTAGCAAAGATCCTCCTTTAGTTAGTCCATGTTGCCTAGTTCGATAAAAATCCGATTTTTATTCCGTTTTCCGCCTACCCGCAAGCACCGGGGTGGGCAACGTGGACTTACAGTGGTATCAGAGCCTAACTAAACATAAACTAGCTAGTTAGTAATGTATATAGAAGTTCAATCAGTAAAAATCGCAAAACTAAAATTTCAAAACCCTAAGTTTCTGTTGATTTTTTTTCTGCTCTAAAAATAATAAATCATACTTCAAAAATCGGATCAGGGTTTTTTTAAGAAGCACACCGAAAACGATCCAGTGAACCGTTTAAAGCGCCGCGGTTCCGCGGCAATAGCATGCTATTGCCGCGGATCCGCGGCGGATTTGACTCGGTTCTGGACCGAGTTTGGTGCAGTATTCTTCTGATATGGTTTTGGGATTTTTAAGATATTTTATTTCTGCCCAGATTTTCCAGAATAGAAATTTGTATTTGGGTGGCAATAAATCCGTATTTTTTGATCGAACTTCCTTATACTTTGACTATTGGGTTAAATCTGTGATGTTTATATGTATTTAACGTCTGCTAATCGCTATACGTCGATTAGTGGGGGTTATACATATTTGTGATCTGTAATGCTTATTGGTTTGTGTATATGAATGCGTTGGATTGTCGCGGGTGAATAGCCGGGGGTTTTGTGAGACGAGAGTTTTCTTTTCTTTCAATTCATGTAACATGTAAATTGATGTAATATTATTTGTATGGCCGCACAACCGGGTCAGGGTTGTAGCCGTCATTGTATAATTCTTTTTACTGTTTTTGCTCCTAGGATAGTGTAAGTCCACGTTGCGACCCCCGGTTCTTACGGGGAGGCGGAAACGGTATAAAATCAAAATTTTAACGCAAGAGGCAACATGGACTAAGCTAGGTCGGGATCTTTACCTAAACTAAAACTAGCATACTAAGCTAAAGATATTTAGCTACTCGGATGAAGATGGTTATACCTAGCTTGTCTTGAACTCCTTCGTCTTCAAGCTCCGGTGGTGGTCCGATGGCTCCTTCTCGTCGTCTCCGTACGCCGAAGATAGATCCACTTGAAAGCTCCAACCTTTAGCTCCTTCTTCGTTCTTTGAAGAAACTAGTTCACTTGGTTTGCTAAACCTAGTGAACTAGAATGAGTAGAGAGGAAATAGAATGGGATTTTATCTATGGTTCTTGATTCTCAACTCATGAGACAAGAGAACCATAGATCAAGAGAGGGAGCAAGAGGTTGAGGGTGAGAGCAAGAGGAGAGCTCAAGAACAAGAGAGAGAATGAGCAAGAAAGAATGAGCAAGTATTTTGTCTCTCACCCTCTCATAATCCAAAGTGATCATAACTCATCATATCAAAAAAGTCTTATGTGATGGTTAGAAGCAACCATAACCTTATCATGTCATGCACTCATTTTACTCAAATGAACAAGCAAGTAAAAGTCTTTGGCATGAAATGATAACCATGGTTATCATGATGGTCAACTAGTCAAGCCTAGTCAACCGGTCAACAAGTCAACAAAAGTCAACAAGTCACCAAAGTCAACAAGTCAACAAAAGTCAACAAGTCAACAACCATATCACCATAATACTTAATTAATATAATAGTTAATCACATATCATATTCTCATTAGGGTTGAGCATAAAGTCAAAAAGTCAACGGTCAACTGTCAACAACCCTAATGAGAATCCGCTGCCTCTGCCTCCCTGTCAACTGTGCACACACACCCGCATCCGCGTTCCGAGGAACACGAATGCAAACTGGATAAATCCAATCCCATAAGGTACACTAGGATCTGGCTTAAACCAAAGCCCGCTAGTGTAAACTGTCCGGACACTGTACGTGCACAAGTGCACGGACGTGACCGAACCCTGTCGCAAAACCATGCGACCTGTCGCAATACCATGCGACCTCTACTCTTTTGCCTAAAGGCGAAAAGCTTTCTGTGTGGGACTCTAAAGACTCGACACTACGCTGGCAGTGGGTTTAACCACAGACCGCAAGCGGCACTAGCTGTGCGTAACGGTCCCCAGGTAATGCCGACAAGAAGACCGACGAGGCGAAACCCATCTGAACTCCTACTGAGCCTGAGTGTGACATTCTCTGTACAGTCCGGTCTGTTCGTCTGATACATCGCATGGCGGGCCTAGGGGGCTGTAAACGTCAGTCCCCCAATAGCGGTACAAGTCGTGCCGGAGTGAAGCCCAATACACCCTGAGATAACACTGGAAACCTACCAGTATATCTCGTTTGCCCTGGCCAGGGACCACTCGTGTAATGGCTCTCCTAGACACAGCGCGATGTCAACCCCCAATACCGGGAGAGACGAATCCTGTCTAACCATCACTGCCTCCAAGTGCTTCGGGACTGCACCCAACCACCACCTGTTTGCACGACTCCTTTGAGCCGTGGTAGGGTAGTGATCAAAGTACAGTGGGAACACACCCGAGGCGAAGTGACAGTGTCAAGTCAGCGGACTAAGCTGTACTCATGTCACCTGGGAACTGATAACTGACGATAGGCATAATACCAACTAGTCAGTTCCCGACGAGTCCTGTCCAGTGTACCCGTAACCTAACGAGCACCCGCATACTATCTCAAGTACGACGTACTGACGGCTGTGGGACAGACCGTCTCCCACACTGGGATGAGAAGCGCATGCGCTGGTCTACTCCGGAGTATCGATGCCCTGTCTCGATAGTCCTGCGACCAGGGACCTGCATAAGGATGTGCTTATAGATTACCCAGCCCCACTAGTGTGACGGCCATCACATCGCTGGTAATCAAGCAAAGATCCTAAGGGCTCTACTAATGTGTATAGGCGATATACAAAAATAAACACATGTACACATTGAAGTAGAAACAAACCAAGTAGCATACTACTATTTTGAGCAAGATTGTATATACAAGGTGAATATCCCAAGCATCCATTAAGTAATATACAAACCAGTATGATACAGTAATGGCCTCTAGGGCATATACACTAACAATCTCCCACTTGCACTAAGGCCATGTACTGGCGTATCGAAGACCTATCATCTCGATCAGCCGCTCGAACTGAGTCTAGGGCAGGGCCTTGGTGAATGGATCAGCAGTGTTATCTTCTGAAGCGACTCTCCGAACCTCGATCTCCTGGCGATCTACGATCTCCCTGATCAGGTGATACCGCCTTAAGATGTGCCTGGATCTCTGATGGGACCTGGGTTCCTTCGCTAAAGCTATAGCCCCGTTGTTGTCGCAATACAGAGGTATTGGATCAACAATGGACGGAACCACCTGAAGTTCTTTCAAGAACTTCCTTATCCAGACAGCTTCTTTTGCGGCATCAGATGCAGCGATGTATTCCGCTTCCATCGTCGAGTCTGCAACGGTTTCCTGTTTGGAACTCTTCCAACACACCGCCCCTCCATTGAGGGTAAAGACAAAACCCGACATGGACTTGGAATCATCCTTGTCACTCTGGAAGCTGGAGTCAGCAAAGGCCTCGATCTGGAGGTCTTTTCCGCCATACACCAAGAACATCTCCTTAGTCCTTCTCAGGTACTTGAGAATGTTCTTTACCGCTATCCAGTGTTTCTCCCCAGGGTTAGACTGATACCGGCTTACCACACTCAGTGCATAAGCTACATCCGGTCTGGTACACAACATCGCATACATTATAGAGCCTACCGCAGAAGCGTAGGGTATAATAGACATGCGATCCCTCTCCAAATCAGTCTTGGGAGACATCTCTTTAGAGAGGGTGATCCCGTGACAAGCCGGTAGGTTACCGCGCTTGGAATCTTCCATACTGAACCTCTTCAGTATGGTGTCGATGTACCTGGACTGTGAAAGTCCTAATATCCTCTTGGATCTGTCACGGTAGATCCGGATACCCAGAATGTATGAGGCATCACCCAGGTCTTTCATGGAGAACCTGTGTGACAAGAACCCCTTGACAGATTGTAGCATAGGAATGTCATTTCCTATTAAGAGAATGTCATCCACGTATAAAACGAGGAATACTACAGTTCTCGCTACAAATCTACTATAGATGCATGGTTCATCTGGATTTTTGATAAAGCCAAATTTTTTGACCGTCTCATCAAAACAGATGTTCCAACTCCGCGATGCCTGCTTTAGTCCATAGATGGACTTAAGCAACTTGCACACCTTTCCGCTGCTCCCACTCTGAATGAAACCCTCTGGCTGGTCCATATAGACACACTCCTCTAAATTTCCATTTAGAAAAGCTGTCTTTACGTCCATTTGCCAGATCTCATAATCGTGGAAGGCAGCAATGGCAAGAAGGATCCGAATGGATTTCAGCATGGCTACTGGAGAAAAGGTTTCGTCGTAGTCCAAGCCAGGTCGTTGACGAAAACCCTTTGCTACCAGCCTAGCTTTATAGGTCTCAACCTGTCCATCTACACCAATCTTCCTTTTGAAGATCCACTTGCATCCTACGGGTTTTACCCCGTCTGGAGCAATGTCCAACGTCCATACCTTGTTGGTGTACATGGACTCCATTTCGGTCCGCATTGCATCCAGCCATTTCACTGAGTCAACGCTCTGAACGGCCTGCTGGAAGCTAGTAGGCTCATCATAATCTATGATGCAATCCTCTCTATCCCCGTCTATGAGAAAACCGTAGTATCTCTCGGGCGGATGAGACTGCCTACTACTTCTGCGGAGCGGCGTAGGAATGTCCTGTTCTACCGAACCTTCTGGTTCCACTAAACTTTCAGTAACAGTCCGTGGTTCTGGAATTTCTTCCAGTTCTACTGTGCTCCCACTTATCTGGTTTTCCAAAAACTCAGTTTCCAAGAAGTAGGCATGACGAGAAACAAGAACTTTTTGTTCCTCTTCACAGTAGAAGAAATATCTTTTTGAGTTCTTTGGATACCCCACAAACTTGCACTGTACTGAGCGTGCCTCGAGCTTGTCCGCATGCTGCTTTTTGACAAAAGCCGGACATCCCCATGTCTTAATGTGCTTAAGATAGGGTCTCTTCCCACACCACATTTCATATGGTGTGGAAGGCACAGTCTTAGTCGGAACTCGGTTCAAAAGGTACGCTGCTGATTCTAGCGCATACCCCCAGAATGATCGCGGTAACTCAGCATTACCCATCATGGACCGCACCATATCCAATAGGGTGCGGTTCCGTCTCTCTGATACACCGTTATGTTGCGGGGTGTATGGAGGAGTAAGCTGAGAGAGAATTCCGTTCTCTTTTAAATAGTCCAGGAACTCGGCACTTAAGTATTCTCCACCTCGATCCGATCTTAGAATCTTAATACTTTTGCCGGTCTGTTTCTCTACTTCATTCTTATACTCCTGGAATTTTCCAAAGGCCTCGGACTTATGTTTCATTAAGAAGACATAGCCGTACCTTGAGAAGTCATCCGTAAAAGTAATGAAGTAAGAATGTCCGCTTCGGGCATGTGTAGACATTGGACCGCACACGTCACTGTGTACGAGTCCCAAGAGCTCGCTCGCTCTTACTCCTTGTCCAGTAAACGGAGTCTTTGTCATCTTTCCTTTAAGACAAGATTGACAAGTGGCATACGATTGATATTCGAACGCATTCAAATATCCTTCTGTATGTAACTTAGTCAACCTTCTCTCATTGATGTGACCCAATCTACAATGCCATAAGAAAGTCTGATTTATTTCTGGAGACTTTCTTTTGTGTGTATTCTGGACATTAAAAATCTGTGGTTGGTTTAACACGTATATACCATTACTCAGAGTACCTGACCCAATCAATACTTGATTAAGGTGAATGTTTACAACATTACTTACAAACGCAAATTCATAACCTTCTTTAGAAACTAAAGATACAGAAATGATATTACAAGTTGCGTTGGGTACAAAAAAGCAATTACGCAAAACCAAAACATGTCCATCTGACATTCCCAGGTGATAGTCCCCCACGGCTTTAGCATCCATGCTAGCTCCGTTTGCAACTCTGAGGGTCATGTCACCTGCTTTCAAAACACTACGGTTTCTCAACGCCTGCAAAGAATTACAGATATGAGATCCTGATCCGGTATCCAATACCCAGGAAGTAGAGTTTATTGAAAGACAGTTTTCAATAACATACACACCTGAAGCTGAAGCTGCAACCTGCTTCAATTCCTGTGTTCTGGCCTTCCAGGCCCTGCAATCATTCTTCCAGTGTCCTTTCTTATGACAATAGAAGCATTCTTCCTTATCCACAAGCTTCCCCGCTATCTTTGTTGCTTTTGCTTTTCCCTTCGTATCCACTTTACTAACACCGCCCCTTGGTTTGGCGGGGGCCTTCTTCTTCTTTCCCTTGGCTTTCGCCTTGGACCTAGAAGAAGATGATCCTCCTACAAACAAAGTGGATGTATCCCTACTTTTCTGTAGGGTGCCCTCTGCGCTCCTCAGCATGTTGAGGAGCTCTGAAAGTTCAACCTCTTTTTCTTGTAAGTTGAAGTTCAGTATAAACTGGGCGTAAGTGGAAGGAAGGGACTGGAGAACTATATCCGTATATAGCTCACTCTCCAATGTGATCCCTAGGTCAGCAAGCTCCTCAATGAAGCCGATCATCTTTAGCACGTGCTCGGCTACTGATGATCCGACGGCCATTCTTGTCGAAAATAACTTTTTCGACGCTTCGTATCTTGCGATACGTGATTGCTCTCCATACAGTTCTTTTGTATGGAGCAATATGGACTCCATGTCCATATTCTCATGCCTCCTCTGATGTTCGTTGTCCATCGAGGCAAGCAGGAGGCACTTGGCCTTCGCGCTATCAATCTCCCAAGTCTTGCGGATTTCCTTATCCGCGACACTGGAAGTTGGACCAGGGACAGGGGGAGCTTTGGTGGTAAGAAGATACCCCAGCTTGTCATAAGTGATTGCTATCTTGACATTCCTGAGCCAATCTTTGTAGTTTGGCCCTGTCAGTTTGTTTTTATCTAGGAGTAACTTAAGTCCAGTCATGTTGATTGGTCGCTGCAATTAGGAGAGAGAAGAAGAAACACTCAGCATGATGCTCTTGCAAGTTTAGAGTGGTTTTTAGTTTGTCTAAACAGGATGGCTCCCACTGTTTCTCGAATTCCTCCTCAAACCATAAAGGAAGAATTAGTCAGGATTAATCCCACCGTACAATACTTGCTTAACCGTTCAGCCAGGCCGGTGTCGGTACTTCGAGGGAGGTTTTCCAACGCTTTCGCGAAGTTCCTTAATTAGAGAACCTCTTTTCCCTGGGGGCGTAGCCCCGCTAACACCTTTCTAGGCACCTACTAGGTTTATAGCATTGATCGTTAAGTGAGAAATTTCTCGAGGAGTAGCATATACTCACAGTAGGATCGGGATCCAAATATCATTGCGTGACGAAACTGAAGGAATCCTACCAGAATCATCACACTCCAAATGGTATGCAAATCTAGCAAGTTTCAGTACTTATGAAACTCCCGATGTGGATTTTTGCCCCATGCTCTTATGACCTTGACTTTGGCCAACAAATCATAAGTCACATGTCAAGTTCTGCCCGTCGTTCTCCAGGTTAATTTGAATCCACCCGCACCTACCCTTGACTTTGGCCAACAAGGCAGTACGACTGTTCCAAACCAACGCATCTATCTATGCTGCACATGAATACCCAATAGCTACCAATCACTGTGCCTTGACTTTGGCCAACAAACACAGCTTGAATACTATTGACTATTCATGTGAAACGACGGAGGGCTACGGATGGTTTTGGCAAAACCGTGAACGTGGTGAACTTGATTTGGTCGATGGAACGAGATAGCTTTTAAAAGGAGTGGCTCAAGCTCCGTATTTAAAAGTTGTTTTTGAAAAGAACCGAGTGGTTTTTCGAAAGTGTTCCAACGACTTTAACTTGGTTTATTATCTTGCATTAGTTCTTTTAATGCGTGATATTCTTGCATTAGTTCTTTTAATGCGTCCCATCATTTAATCCTACCATTGCAGAAAACAACCAAAATATGACGTACGCTTATGCCATTCGCATTCGCCACGGGGCCCCGTCATTACCCGTTAGGTTACTTAACTAACGACAGAGCGGGGGCTGGGCTAGCGCGTCTGTAAAACATAAGCAACGCCTAAATAATATCATATATAGATATACTGCAATGATAAACATTTCAGATCACAGATAAATACATTGGATATACTAGCAATCTGTAATTTGTACGAGCCTGTAACAAAAACAGATAACACGGTCGCGGTGAATAGCCAAAACCCCACCCAAGACCCCTATGGGTGCGACAAACTACCCGCCAAGTACCCGAAGCGTAGCAACCTCCCTCATCTCCATGAGTAGGCCACTCGACACTTCGGCATACCCGGTAGTTTGTGCACCCCTCCATGGGTCTATCCTAGGAGCAAAAACAGTAAAAAGAAATTATACAATGACGGCTACAACCCCGACCCGGTTGTGCGGCCATACAAATAATTATTACATCAATTTACAGATTTACATGAATTGCAAGAAAAGAAAACTCTCGTCTCACAACCCCCGGCTATTCACCCGCGACAATCCAACATATTTATATACACATTCCAGCACATTACAGATCATGTATAACCCCGACCAATCGACTTATAGCGATTAGCCGACGTTCAATACATGCAAACATCACAGATATAACCATCATAGTCAAAGTGCAGTGAAGTTCGGAAAAATACGGAATTATAGGACCCCAAAAGGAAATTTCTTTTCTGGAAAATCTGGGCACATATAATATATTTCAAAAATCCCAAAACCAACACAGACACACACTGCACGAAAAACGATGCACAGAAGACGACAAAGCGCGGCGGTTCCGCGGCGGCTACCTAGCTCGCGCGGCGGAAGGGCGGCGGTTTCGACGAATTACTGTATCGTTTTTCTTGGGTGTTCACACAAAACCCTGAGCCGAATTTAGGAGTATAAAGTTTTTCATTTTGACCAGAAAAAATTTCAACAGAAACTCAGATTTTGTAAAAGTTTGGTTTTTGGATTTTTTTCGGTTCCGAACTTCGTTACACTTTACTACCAAGCTAGTTTAAGTTTAGTTTGTCTCTGATACCACTGTAAGTCCACGTTGCGACCCCCGGTTCTTACGGGGAGGCGGAAACGGTATAAAATCAAAATTTTAACGCAAGAGGCAACATGGACTAAGCTAGGTCGGGATCTTTACCTAAACTAAAACTAGCATACTAAGCTAAAGATATTTAGCTACTCGGATGAAGATGGTTATACCTAGCTTGTCTTGAACTCCTTCGTCTTCAAGCTCCGGTGGTGGTCCGATGGCTCCTTCTCGTCGTCTCCGTACGCCGAAGATAGATCCACTTGAAAGCTCCAACCTTTAGCTCCTTCTTCGTTCTTTGAAGAAACTAGTTCACTTGGTTTGCTAAACCTAGTGAACTAGAATGAGTAGAGAGGAAATAGAATGGGATTTTATCTATGGTTCTTGATTCTCAACTCATGAGACAAGAGAACCATAGATCAAGAGAGGGAGCAAGAGGTTGAGGGTGAGAGCAAGAGGAGAGCTCAAGAACAAGAGAGAGAATGAGCAAGAAAGAATGAGCAAGTATTTTGTCTCTCACCCTCTCATAATCCAAAGTGATCATAACTCATCATATCAAAAAAGTCTTATGTGATGGTTAGAAGCAACCATAACCTTATCATGTCATGCACTCATTTTACTCAAATGAACAAGCAAGTAAAAGTCTTTGGCATGAAATGATAACCATGGTTATCATGATGGTCAACTAGTCAAGCCTAGTCAACCGGTCAACAAGTCAACAAAAGTCAACAAGTCACCAAAGTCAACAAGTCAACAAAAGTCAACAAGTCAACAACCATATCACCATAATACTTAATTAATATAATAGTTAATCACATATCATATTCTCATTAGGGTTGAGCATAAAGTCAAAAAGTCAACGGTCAACTGTCAACAACCCTAATGAGAATCCGCTGCCTCTGCCTCCCTGTCAACTGTGCACACACACCCGCATCCGCGTTCCGAGGAACACGAATGCAAACTGGATAAATCCAATCCCATAAGGTACACTAGGATCTGGCTTAAACCAAAGCCCGCTAGTGTAAACTGTCCGGACACTGTACGTGCACAAGTGCACGGACGTGACCGAACCCTGTCGCAAAACCATGCGACCTGTCGCAATACCATGCGACCTCTACTCTTTTGCCTAAAGGCGAAAAGCTTTCTGTGTGAGACTCTAAAGACTCGACACTACGCTGGCAGTGGGTTTAACCACAGACCGCAAGCGGCACTAGCTGTGCGTAACGGTCCCCAGGTAATGCCGACAAGAAGACCGACGAGGCGAAACCCATCTGAACTCCTACTGAGCCTGAGTGTGACATTCTCCGTACAGTCCGGTCTGTTCGTCTGATACATCGCATGGCGGGCCTAGGGGGCGGTAAACGTCAGTCCCCCAATAGCGGTACAAGTCGTGCCGGAGTGAAGCCCAATACACCCTGAGATAACACTGGAAACCTACCAGTATATCTCGTTTGCCCTGGCCAGGGACTACTCGTGTAATGGCTCTCCTAGACACAGCGCGATGTCAACCCCCAATACCGGGAGAGACGAATCCTGTCTAACCGTCACTGCCTCCAAGTGCTTCGGGACTGCACCCAACCACCACCTGTTTGCACGACTCCTTTGAGCCGTGGTAGGGTAGTGATCAAAGTACAGTGGGAACACACCCGAGGCGAAGTGACAGTGTCAAGTCAGCGGACTAAGCTGTACTCATGTCTCCTGGGAACTGATAACTGACGATAGGTATAATACCAACTAGTCAGTTCCCGACGAGTCCTGTCCAGTGTACCCGTAACCTAACGAGCACCCGCATACTATCTCAAGTACGACGTACTGACGGCTGTGGGACAGACCGTCTCCCACACTGGGATGAGAAGCGCATGCGCTGGTCTACTCCGGAGTATCGATGCCCTGTCTCGATAGTCCTGCGACCAGGGACCTGCATAAGGATGTGCTTATAGATTACCCAGCCCCACTAGTGTGACGGCCATCACATCGCTGGTAATCAAGCAAAGATCCTAAGGGCTCTACTAATGTGTATAGGCGATATACAAAAATAAACACATGTACACATTGAAGTAGAAACAAACCAAGTAGCATACTACTATTTTGAGCAAGATTGTATATACAAGGTGAATATCCCAAGCATCCATTAAGTAATATACAAACCAGTATGATACAGTAATGGCCTCTAGGGCATATACACTAACAGATAGACCCATGGAAGGGGTGCACAAACTACCGGGTATCTCGAAGTGCCAAGTGGCCTACTCACGGTGTTGAGGGAGGTTGCTTCGTTTTGGTTACTTGGCGGGTAGTTTGCCGCACCCGTAGGGGTCTTGGGTGGGGTATTGGCTATTCACCGCGACCGTGTAATCCGCTTTTCATTGCAGGCTCGAACGGATTGTGGATTCCTAGTATATCCAATGTATTCATCTGTGATCTGTAATGTCTATCATTGCTATATATCTATATACGATAACTATTTAGGCGTTGTTTATGTTTTACAACCGCACTAGCCCAGCCCCCACTCTGTCGTTAGTTAAGTAACCTAACGGGTGATGACGAGGCCCCGTGGCGAATGCGAATGGCATAAGCATACGTCATATTTTGGTTGTTTTCTGCAATGGTAGGATTAAATGATGGGACGCATTAAAAGAACTAATGCAAGAAAATAAACCAAGTAAAAGTCGATTGGAACACTTTGAAAACCACTCGGTTCTTTTCAGAACTAAACTTTTAAATGCGGAGCTTGAACCACTCCTTTTAAAAGCTATCTCGTTCCATCGATTATATCAAGTTCACTACGTTCACAGTTTCACCAAAACCATTCGTAGCCCTCCGTCATTCCACATGAATGGTCAAAAAGTATTCAAGCTATGTATTTTGGCCAAAGTCAAGGCATAGTGATTGGTAGCTATTGGGTATTCATGTGCAGCATAGGTAGATGCGTTGGTTTGGGACAGTCGTACTGCCATTTTCGCCAAAGTCAAGGGTAGGAACGGGTGGGTCCAAATTAACCAGGAGAATGACGGGTAGAACTTGACATGTGACTTATGATATTTTGGCCAAAGTCAAGGTCATAAGAGCATGGGGCAAAAATCCACATCGGGAGTTTCATAAGTACTGAAACTTGCTAGCGCTGCATACCATTTGGAATGTGATGATTCTGGTAGGATTCCTTCGGTTTTATCACGCGATGATATTTGGATCCCGATCCTACTGTGAGTATATGCTACTGCTCAGGAAATTTCTTACTTAACGATCAATGCTATAAACCTAGTAGGTGTCTAGAAAGGTGTTAGCGGGGCTACGCCCACAGGGAAAAGAGGTTACTTAATTAAGGAACTTCGCGAAAGCGTTGGAAAACCTCCCTCGAAGTACCGACACTGGCCTGGCTGAACGGTTAAGCAAGTATTGTACGGTGAGATTGATCCCGACTAATTCTTCCTTTATGGTTTGAGGAGGGATTCGAGAGACAGTGGGAGCCATCCTGTTTAGACAAACTAAAAACCACTCTAAACTTGTAAGAGCATCATGCTAAAGTGTTTCTTTTCTCTTTCCTAATTGCAGCGACCATTCAACATGACCGGACTTAAGTTATTACTAGATAAAAATATACTGACAGGGCCAAACTACAAAGATTGGCTCAGAAATGTCAAGATGGAAATCACTTACGACAAATTGGGGTATCTCCTTACCACCAAAGCTCCCCCTGTCCCAGGTCCCAAAACCAGTGTCGTAGATAGGGAAATCTATAAGACCTGGGAAATAGATTGCGCGAAGGCCAAATGCCTCGTGCTTGCCTCGATGGACAACGAACATCAGAGGAGGCACGAGAATATGGACCTAGAATCTATATTTCTTCATACAAAAGAACTGTATGGAGAGTAGTCTCGTATCGCCAGATACGAAGTGTCGAAGAAGTTGTTTTCGGCAAGGTTGGTCGTCGGATCATCGGTAGCGGAACACGTGCTTAAGATGATTGGCTACATAGAGGAGCTCGCAGAATTTGGGACCACGTTGGAGAATGAACTCTACACTGACTTGATTCTCCAGTCCCTTCCTTCCACTTACGCCCAGTTTATCCTTAACTTCAACATGCAAGGAAAGGAGGTTGAACTTTCCAAACTTCTGAACATGTTGAGGAGTGCTGAGGACACCCTACAGAAAGGTAGGGAGACATCCACTTTGTTTGTAGGAGGATCTTCCTCTTCTAGGTCCAGGGCGAAAGCCAAGGGAAATAAGAAGAAAGCCCCCGCCAAACCAAGGGGCGGTGTCAGTAAAGTGGATACGAAGGGAAAGGGAAAGGCAACAAAGGTAGCGGGAAAGCTTGTGGGGAAGGAAGAATGCTTTTACTGTCACAAAAGTGGACACTGGAAACAGGATTGCAAGGCTTGGAAGGCCAGAACACAGGATCTGAAGCGAGTTGCGGCTTCAGCTTCAGGTGTGTATGTTATTGAAAACTGTCTATCAATAAACTCTACTTCCTGGGTATTGGATACCGGATCAGGATCTCATATCTGTAATTCTTTGCATGCGTTGAGAAAGCGTAGAGTTTTGAAGGCAGGTGATATGACCCTCAGAGTTGCAAATGGAGCTAGCATGGATACTGAGGCCGTGGGGGACTATCACGTGGGATTGTCAGATGGACACTTTTTGGTTTTGCGTAGTTGTTATTTTGTACCAAATGCAACTTTTAATATCATTTCTGTATCGTTATCATCTAAAGAAGGTTATGAATTTGCATTTGTAAGTAATGTAGTGAACATTCACCTTAATCAAGTTTTGATTCGGTCAGGTACATTAAACAACGGTATATACGTTTTAAACCAACCACAGATTTTCAATGTCCAGAATACACACAAAAGAAAGTCTCCAGAAATCAATAAAACTTTCTTATGGCATTGTAGACTGGGTCACATCAATGAGAGAAGGTTGACTAAGTTACATACAGAAGGATATTTGGATCCGTTCGAATATCAGTCATATGCAACTTGTCAATCCTGTCTCAAAGGAAAGATGACAAAGACTCCGTTCACTGGACACGGAGTAAGAGCGAGCGAGCTCTTGGGACTCGTACACAGCGACTTGTGCGGTTCAATGTCTACGCATGCACGAAGCGGTTATTCTTACTTCATTACTTTTACGGATGACTTTTCAAGGTACAGATATGTCTTCTTAATGAAACATAAATCCGAGGCTTTTGAAAAATTCCAGGAATACAAGAATGAAGTAGAAAAACAAACAGGCAAAAGTATCAAGGCACTGAGATCTGATCGAGGTGGTGAATACTTGAGTGTCGAGTTCCTGGGTTACTTAAAAGAGAATGGAATTCTCTCTCAGCTTACTCCTCCATACACTCCGCAACATAACGGTGTATCGGAGAGACGGAACCGAACCCTATTGGATATGGTACGGTTCATGATGAGTAACGCTGAGTTACCGCGATCGTTCTGGGGATATGCGCTAGAATCAGCTGCATATCTTTTGAACCGAGTTCCAACTAAGACTTTGCCTACTACACCATATCAGATGTGGTGTGGGAAGAGACCCTATCTTAATCACATTAAGACATGGGGATGTCCAGCTCTTGTCAAAAAGCAGCATGCGGACAAGCTCGAGGCACGCTCAGTACAGTGCAAGTTTGTGGGATATCCAAAGAACTCCAAGGGATATTTCTTCTATTGCGAAGAGGAACAAAAGGTTTTTGTTTCTCGCCATGCCCACTTTCTAGAACACCAGTTCATAGAAAAAGAAATAAGTGGGAGCGCAATAGAACTGGAAGAAATTCCAGAACCACGAGCTATTACTGAAAGCTTAGTAGAACCAGAGGGTTCGAAAGATCAGGACATTCCCACGCCACTCCGCAGGAGTAGTAGGCAGTCTCATCCGCCCGAGAGATACTACGGTTTTCTCATAGACGGGGATAGAAAGGATTGCATCATAAATTGTGATGAGCCTACTAGCTTCCAGCAAGCCATTCAGAGCGTTGACTCGGTAAAATGGCTGGATGCAATACGGACCGAAATGGAGTCCATGTACACCAACAAAGTATGGACGTTGGACATTGCTCCAGATGGGGTAAAACCCGTAGGATGCAAGTGGATCTTCAAAAGGAAGATTGGTGTAGATGGACAGGTTGAGACCTATAAAGCTAGACTAGTTGCAAAGGGTTTTCGTCAGAGACCTGGTTTGGATTATGACGAAACCTTTTCTCCAGTGGCTATGCTGAAATCCATTCGGATCCTTCTTGCCATTGCTGCCTTCCACAATTATGAGATTTGGCAGATGGACGTAAAGACTGCTTTTCTAAATGGACATTTAGAGGAGTGTGTCTATATGGACCATCCAGAGGGTTTCATTCAGAGTGGGAGCAGCGGAAAGGTGTGCAAGTTGCTCAAGTCCATTTATGGACTAAAGCAGGCATCGCGGAGTTAGAACATCTGTTTTGATGAGACGGTCAAGGAATTTGGCTTTATCAAAAATCCAGATGAACCATGCATCTATTGTAGATTTGTAGCGAGAACTGTAGTATTCCTCGTTTTATACGTGGATGACATTCTCTTAATAGGAAATAACATTCCTATGCTACAATCTGTCAAGGGGTTCTTGTCACACAGGTTCTCTATGAAAGACCTGGGTGATGCCTCATACATTCTGGGGATCCGGATCTACCTTGACAGATCCAAGAGGAATTTAGGACTCTCACAGTCCAGGTACATCGACACCATACTGAAAAGATTCAGTATAGAAGATTCCAAGCACGGTAATCTACCGTCTTGTCACGGGATCACCCTCTCTAAAGAGATGTCTCCCAAGACTGATTTGGAGAGGGATCGCATGTCTATTATACCCTACGCTTCTGCGGTAGGCTCTATAATGTATGCGATGTTGTGTACCAGACCAGATGTGGCTTATGCACTGAGTGTGGTAAGCAGGTATCAGTCAAACCCTGGGGAGAAACATTGGATAGCGGTAAAGAACATTCTCAAGTACCTGAGAAGGACTAAGGAGATGTTCTTGGTGTATGGCGGAAAAGACCTCCAGATTGAGGCCTTTGCTGACTCTATCTTCCAAAGTGACAAGGATGATTCCAAGTCCATGTCGGGTTTTGTCTTTACCCTCAATGGAGGGGCGGTGTGTTGGAAGAGCTCCAAACAGGAAACCGTTGCTGACTCGACTATGGAAGCAGAATACATCGCTGCATCTGATGCCGCAAAAGAAGCCGTCTGGATGAGGAAGTTCTTGAAAGAACTTCAGGTGGTTCCGTCCATTGTAGATCCAATACCTCTGTATTGCGACAACAACGGGGCTATGGCTTTAGCGAAGGAACCCAGGTCCCATCAGAAATCCAGACACATCTTGAGGCAGTATCACCTGATCAGGGAGATCGTGGATCGCCAGGAGATCAAGGTTCGGAGGGTTGCTTCAGAAGATAACACTGCAGATCCATTCACAAAGGCCTTACCTCAGACTCAGTTCGAGCGGCTGATCGAGATGATAGGTCTTCGATACGCCAGTACATGGCCTTAGTGCAAGTGGGAGATTGTTAGTGTATATGCCCTAAAGGCCATTACGGTATCATACTAGTATGTATATTACTTGATGGAAGCTTAGGATATTCACCGTTGTATATACAATCTTGCTCAAAATGGTAGTATGCTACTTGGTTTGTCTCTGCTTTAATATGTGCATGTGTTTCTTTTAGCATATCGCTTATATACATATTAGTAGAGCCCTTAGGATCTTTGCTTGATTACCATCGTTGTGATGGCGCTCACACTCATGGGGGCTGGGTAATCCATAAGCACATCCTTATACAGGTCCCTAGTCGTAGGACTATCGAGACAGGGCATCGATACTCCGGAGTAGACTAGCGTATGCGCTTCTCATCCCAACGTGGGAGACGGTCTGTCCCACAGCCGTCAGTACGTCGTACTTGAGATAGTATGCGGGTGCTCGTTAGGTTACGAGTACACTGGACAGGACTCGTCGGGAACTGTTGGTTGGTATTATACCTATCGTCAGTTATCAGTTCCCAGGTGACATGAGTACAGCTTAGTCCGCTAACTTGACACTGTCACTTCGCCTCGAGTGTGTTCCCACTGTACTTTGATTACTACCCTACCACGGCTCAAAGGAGTCGTGCAAACAGGTAGTAGTTGGGTGCAGTCCCGAAGCACTTGGAGGCAGTGACGGTTAGACAGGATTCGTCTCTCCCGGTATTGGGGGTTGACATCGCGCTGTGTCCAGGAGAGCCATTACACAAGTAGTCTCTGGCCAGGGCAAGCGAGATATACTGGTAGGTTTCCAGTGTTATCTCAGGGTTTTCTTGGCTACACTCCGACATGACTTGTACCGCTATTAGGAGACTGCCGTTTACCGCCCCCCTAGGCCCGCCATGCGATGTATCAGACGAACAGACCGGACTGTACGGAGACTGTCACATTCAGGCTCAGTAGGAGTTCAGATGAGTTCACCTCGTCAGTCTTCTTATCGGCATCTACCTGGGGACCGTTACGTACAGCTAGTGCCGCTTGCGGTCTGTGGTTAAACCCACTGCGAGCGTAGTGTCGAGTCTTTAGAGTCCCACACAGAGAGTTATTCGCCTTTAGGCAAAATGAGTAGAGGTCGCATGGTTTTGCGACAGGGTTCGTTCACATCCACGCACTTGTGCACGTTTGCTGTCCGGACAACTTATACTAGCGGGCTTTGGTTTAAGCCAGATCCTAGTATATGATTTGGGATTGGTTTTATCTCATTGTATTCGTGTTCCTCGGATCACGGATACGGGTGCGTATGCACAGTTGACTGAGACAGAGGCAGAGGACTTTGATTAGGGTTAATGACCATTGTCATTTTCTTAACCCTAATGCTTATGTGTGTATTATGAATAATTGATATTAGTTAAATATAATTGTGCATGGTTAGGGTTGTTGACCTTTTGACCATACTTGACTTGTTGACCTAGGTTGACACTTTGACCATCATCATTCCATATAAAAGATTCTCTTTGATCCTTGCAATTTGCATTAAATATGAAATGATAATGGTCAAGGCTTGATTAACCATGACAATTATCTAGCTAATTATCTAATTTCATAATTCACCCATATTAGTGAGAATGGTTCATTATTCTCCTCATTCTATCATATTGATTCTCTCTCCCCCTCTTCCTCTCTCTCAAGCTCTCCCCTCTCATGAGTTGAGAAACACATGAGCTTGAGATAAACCTCTCTAAAGTAATCTCTACTCTCATCTAAGGTACGAGGATTAGCACTTCTAGCACCTTAGTTACTTCTAGCTTGAAGTTGAAGCCAAAGGTCGAGGCTCTCGGGTGGATCCTTCTTCGACTAGAGAAGGCGACAAGGTGAACACTTTCTTTCACTCCAAGGAGCAAAGAGAGAAGGACATAAAGCCCAAGGTATAATCTTTCTTCCATGTAGCTAAGACTAGTTAGCTTGTAGTTAGTTTTTGTTTAGCAAAGATCCTCCTTTAGTTAGTCCATGTTGCCTAGTTCGATAAAAATCCGATTTTTATTCCGTTTTCCGCCTTCCCGCAAGCACCGGGGTAGGCAACGTGGACTTACAGGCAGTGGGTTTAACCACAGACCGCAAGCGGCACTGGCTGTACGTAATGGTCTCCAGGTAGATGTCGATAAGAAGGCCGATGAGGTAAACCCATCCGAACTCCTACTGAGCCTGAATGTGACGATCTCCGTACAGTCCGGTCTGTTCGTCTATGAGTATCGCATGTCGGGCCTAAGGGGCGGTAAACGTCAGACCCCTAATAGCGATACAAGTCGTGCCGGAGTGGAGCCCAGAACACCCTGAAAAACTACTGGAAACACTACCAGTAATTCTCGCTTGCCCTGGCCAGGGACTTTGTGTAATGGCTCTCCTAGACATAGCGCGATATCAAACCCCAATACCGGGAGAGACGAATCCTATCTAACCGCTACTGCCTTCAAGTGCTTCGGGACTGCACCCAACTACTAGCTGTTTGCACGACTCCTTTGAGCCATGGTAGGGGAGTAATCAAAGTACAGTGGGAACACACTCGAGGCGAAGTAGCAGTATCAAGTCGACGGACTAAGCTGTACTCCTGTCACCTGGGAACTGTTATCTGACGATAGGTATAGTACCAACCAACAGTTCCCGACGAGTCCTGTCCAGTGTACTCGTAACCTAACGAGCACCCACATACTATCTCCAGTATGACATACTGATGGCTGTGGGACAGACCATCTCCCCTACTGGGATGAGAGGCGCATACGCTAGTCTACTCCGGAGTATCGATGCCCCGTCTCGATAATCCTACGACTAAGGACCTGTATAAGAATGTTCTTGTAGATTACCCAGCCCCCACAAGTGTGACTGCCATCACAACGCTGGTAATCAAGCAAAGATCCTAAGGGCTCCACTAATATGTATAAGCGATATGCTAAAAGAAACACATGCACATATTAAAGTAGAAACAAACCAAGTAGCATACTACCATTTTGAGCAAGATTGTCTATACAACTGTGAATATCCCAAACTTCCATTAAGTAATATACAAACTAGTATGATACAGTAATTGCCTCTAGGGCATATACACTAACAGGATTGCTTTGATTTGGTTCGTATTCACAGGGTCGTCTTCTAGTGTCAATTCTAGGTCAATAGGGTTGCTAGTTTTTCTCGTAATGGTCTCAGATCACTCCAGATTCCCTGTAGGCCTTAATTTCTCACAAAACCGATATTTCGATATCTAACTCAAGTTAAAGTCCAGGCTCTGGTTTAATGTAGATTTTTAACACTAAGGGGGGTTTAAGGTCACCACTAAAGCTCAATTGCATCTTCACTACTCAAGAATCCCCTAAACTTGATCTAGGAATTTTCATACATGACTAAACCCCACCAAATCACTTCTAAACTAAAATGGAAGCTAAAGGAAATCAAATACTACACTTAATGTGAAAGAATTACCTCATTTGGCAACTCAAGAATTTTCTTGAGTTGCCCAAGTGCTCAAAATCCCAACATTCTTGGTCTCCCATGCTTGTAGTGAGCTTGTGCACATTTTTAATGAAAGGAATGCAAGGGTTTGGTGTGGATTTGGTGTTGATGTGAGGAGGTAGAGGAGATGGAGGAGTGGGCAGCCATGAGAGGAAAGAGGAGGAGAAAATGAAGAAGATGAAGTGAAGGCACAAATGAACTAATGGTCAAAGAACCCCTCACCCTCTCTCTCTCTCTCTCTCCCCCCCCCCCCCTCTCCTTGCCCATGCTTCCACCATGCCTCCATGTCACATTTTAAAATTCTTTATCCTTTTTTTCTTTTCTTTTATTTATCTTTTCTTTTAAATCTCATTTTAAAACAAAAGCTATTCTATAAAAAGAAGGAATCATGGTAGAATAAAATGTAGCAAGTGTATAACATGACATGGTGCATGTCACATGCAAAATCATACTTAATGCATAATTAGTGAACATTAATCAAGTTTAGAAATAAACTTGTATATAATTAATTGTATAAAATTTATAAAATGTCTAAATCATATAACATTCTTTCCAAATCAACATTCAAATGAAATTTTCCAATATTTTTCCAATCTATCGGTATATAGTTATACCCTTTCATCAAAACAAATCCTTGTAATTAATAATATTCCTGAAACTTATTATTTTAATTATTTAAATTCCTAAAAATAATATTTTATTTTTCTGAAATGTTACACTTAGTCCACTAGTTTTGTTTTACATTAGATATTTATTAACCTAACCATTACCTCAAGCCATGGTTAAGTCTCTACAAGAGTTAGTATGAGATATTATCCCACCCATGGTTGCTATTCTCACCACTTGATTCATTCTTCACTTACTTCTCTCCATAGTTGCTTTTCTTCATCTCCTTCCTCGAGCTCTCTAGCTTTTTGGGAGGTGAAGAAAATGAGTGAGAAAATAATTTCTAAAGTGAGAAAAATTCATACTTCATCAACCTCTTCTAGACTAGCCATTTAGATTGGGTTGTTTCTTCACTAGTTCATCACTTAGTGAAGAGGTAGCTTGGGTTAGTGTCTCCTCGACGTAGATCATCTTCGGCCTCGAAGAATTCAAGCAAGCTTGTTCATTTCACCTTGTGGAGCCTTACTAGTGTCCGGGAGATCACTACTTGGAGCGAAGGGACTACTGCACGGAGCTTATGATGTGAAGGGCCGGTCTACAAAGGTTGTATACCTTGTTCACTTAGATGTAAAGATGTTTACATTCTAGTTTTGTCTAATTCTCTAGTTAAGATTCTAGGTTAGGGTTCTTTAGCGCGCCAATTTTTTTTAAAAAATGGCATGGTCGATGCCTTCCGAAACCCAGCAGTGACCCTAGGGAACCCTGCAGTATCTAGGCAACTAAAGACTAAACTAAGAACCTAGTCGAAGGTGATAAGAAATCTATAATATTCCGAGTCGATATATCTAATAGTCGGAGATCCAGCCTGTATCATCACATATGGTACTAATACATCTTAAGACATCCTCGAGTCAAGAGTGCGTATCAATCATCATATACATCTCGTACGATAAAATCCATCGTACGGCATCTCCAAAATCGAGGGTACGGGTCACATATCATATATAAATCAACATTCGTACTGTATCGATCATCGTACTATATCAATATCAAAATCAGTGGTACGGATCTAACGTCTTATACAATTTATTATGTCATCAAGTCGCATGTTATCGCATGTTTGAAAACATATCGCCCAATGATCCTGTATTATATCATATCATATACGGTGTCCTCGACTCAATCACATATCATATACTCACGGCATCATGCTCGATCATATCGACTCATATCAATATAACATATGCTATCCTCATCTTATGTGTATATGTATGTATGTGTCTATATATATATATACACACACACACACACATACATACACACACACATATATATATACACACATATGCACACAAACATATACCAAGTGTATGCGTGTGTGTGCGACTAAGTAAACCGATGACTCACGACTATGGAGCTAAACTAAGAGTAAACTATCCTACAACTATGCAAAATCTAATCTATAGTCTCCTAGTAACCCTATTTACTAGGTATCCAAGTCACACATACACATATGTAATATATATATAACCTATTCTACAGTTGCGGGGATGATATTTCCATCCACCCGACTTCCCCCGTAGATATACATCTACTCACCTGCCAAGTCCTCACTTAGTCAAAGTCGATGTGCTTCGTCTTCTCGGAATTCCATGTGAAGGTACCTACAAATCAACACATATATTGCAACGTTATTAAAACCAAGTACGAAAACCGATATGGCGCACGAAGTGCTCATAAGTTAGAACTTATAGCTTACGCATGCAAGAATAACCAAATAACCCTTGTTGTTGACGTACAAATTTCCAACGACCAAATCTCATCAAGAATTTCATAAATCCAAGTTTCAAATATCGGAAAACATCGTCAAACCCAACTCAAAAGCTCCCAGATTTTTCACAGATAGATTGGTGTAGGGTTCCTAGGCACTCTAATGGAGTCTCACAAGTGATCAAACATGGCCAATTGAAATTTTACAAGTGCCTATAAACCCTAATACGGATCGTTAACTAGATAAATAGGCGAAACAAGCAAGTAAACGGAAATGTATCTAAAGGAAAGGGGCTACAACCTTTGTAGATCCGGTCCACCACTTCCTAAGCTCCGCGATGATCTCCCTCCGCTGTCCAAATCGAACCCTTGACTCTAGCATTGGCATCATCGAAGAATGGGCGGGCTTGATTGTCGGTTCGATGCCGAAGATGATCTACGTCGAGGCATCACAAGAACAAGCTCCAACTTCACCAAGCCTTGAAAACTTGTGAAGGAAACACCCTATACAACTTGGCAAGAGGTAGAGGATGAAGAAATAGGAAGTGGGTAGACTTTAGTTTTGGATTTCCTACACTTTTTCATCAAGCACCATTGATGTAGCAAGCTTTCTTCTCATGTTGAAGAAGAAGAAGATGAAGAAAAAGAATATGATAAGTATTATGTAAATGATAATTAAATCAATACTTATCATTTACTAACCCTTGGTTAGTTGTAGAGAATGGACCATGGTTAACTTGAATGGTTAGGGTTAAGGATGAGACAAGAATGGTGACTTGGTCAAAGTTTCAAGAAACTTCAACTAAAAACAAAACTAGCAACCATTCTTTTTCATTATCATTTTCTTTTTCCAAAATAAACAAAAAGAATAAATAAATGAATAAGTAATTAAAAAGAAAACCCTAATCATAAACTTAACCATGGTCTAATTCTTTACACTAACCCTAGCTTGCATGTATCATCAAACATGATACAATCATGTGCACAAAATATATCACATATACAATGTGTACAAACCAAGTGAGTAAATCCATTTAAAGTGAACCAATACTAGTTAATGCAAAGTAATATATCAAATATATAATTATACATTAAATCATTAAATCAACACTTGATTCAATGATCCGGTTATATCGCATATAACCGGCTAGTATCCAATGTATCGGCTTATCGAATCAATCCTTGATTCGATAACTAGGTAATATCGCATATAACCATTCGATAGATTCATCGCGAGAATAGAATACGGTATCACATACACGCATTATTCTCGGTCCCGCACATATCTCATATGCGCTCCTATTTCGTTTCGCTTGAGCTAGGAAACCTCTGTGTAGGACTCTAAAGACTCGTCAATACGCCGGCAGCAGATGATGATCATATCAAACACCCACAAGTCGCAAGCGGTCTGCTAAACGTAACGGCCACCCGGGTATTGAGCGATCAGAAGATCGACGAGCAAGCCCGCTCACACTCCTGTGAATCCAACCAGTAACACTTACCGTACAGTCCGGTCTGTTCGTCTGATATGTCGCATATCTCGCCTAGGGGTTGTAAACGTCAGACCCCAGTAGCTCGATAAGTCATGCCGATGTAGGGTCCATAACATTCGTGAAACTACTGATAACTCTTACCAGTATATCACTGCAACCCTGGCCAGGGATTTCCTGTTATGGCCAGTCGAGCATAGCACAACATCAACCCCCAATACCGGGAGAGACGAATCCCCTCCTATCGCTCATTGCCTCCATGTGAATCGGGACTGTACCCAAAAACCACCTGTTTGCACGACTCAGTAGAGCCGTGGTAGGGTGGAAATCAAAGCACAGTGGGAGACACACAAGACTCTATGACGATCTCGGGTCAACAGACTAAGCTGTACCAGTGTCACCAAAGAACTGCCATCTGACGTGAGGTATAATACCATCTGGGAGTTCTCGGCGAGTCCGTTCAGTGTACCCAGTCTCCACTGAGCACCCGTATACCATCTCTGATGTCAAACACCAATGGATATGGGATCATCCATCGCCCATCATATGGGTCGAGAAGATACACGCTAGTCTACTCTGGAATATCGATGCCCCGTCTCGATATTCCCACGACTAGGAACAATGAAGGATGTACTCATTGACTACCCAGGCCCCACTAGTATGATCTGCATCATAGTCCTGGAAGTCGGGTACACATCCTAAGGGCTTTATCAACATGTAATCAGAGAGACAGAAAGTATACACGTTAAGATAAAGAGCAACCAGATAGCATACTATCATGTCGAGCAAGAAAGTCCTACCTATATATGTCCCAGCATCCACTACAATATACATCCAATGTACAGTAATGGCCCCTAGGGTATACATATAACTAACAATCTCCCACTTGCACTAGGGCCATCTGTAGCAGTGATTGCAGTATCACATACTCAACCATCCCCTAAACGTCTCTCTTTGGGGAAAAGGCCTTCGTGAGTGGATCCGCCGTGTTGTCCTCTGAGTCTACTCTCCTAACCTCGATCACCCTGGAGATCAACTTTCTCCATGATCAGGTGATGCTTCCTCAGAATATGTCTGGGTCACTGATGGGACCAGGGTTCCAGGGCCAAAACCACACTTCCATTGTCATACAATGGCAGGAACCTGGTTCATCTTATGAACCAATATACACCCAAACTTCCTCTTTGGTAGTATCTTTAATAGCGATGTTACCAGCCTTTATCGTCTAGTTTGTCACGGTATCTAGCTTGGAACTCTTCCAACATACCGTCCCTTTACTGAGGGTAAAGACAATGCCTGTGACTGACATTCAGTCGTCTTTATCACCCTGGAACCCTTCCAGTGATTCTCCCCAGGATCGATTGATACCATCTCACTACAACTAGTGAGTATCCTAACATCCAATTAGATCTATCTCATAGATCCAAAGCTTAGGATATAGTAGGTATCACTTTGATCCTATATGGAGAATCATTGTGATAAGCGGAGATTGATCGAGCGTAGCATAGGAAACTCCTTCCCTAACAAGAGTATGTCATCCACGTACTCTATGAGGATCGTCACCATACTCCCTACTACCTTTTTGTTTATACAAGGTTCATCTACCATTTTGATGATGTCAACTTCTTTGACTAATCCATCAAAACAGATGTTCCAACTCCGCGATGCCTGCTTTATCCTATAAAGCGTCTTGCACACGTTTCCGCTGCTCCCACTGTCTACGAGGCCCTCTGGCTGTGTTCTTATAGACGTTCTCTTCTAAATCATCATTTAGAAAAGTTGTCATGGCACCCAACCACCAGATATCGTAGTCATGGTATGTAGCCGTGGCAAGTAGGATCTGGATGGACTTAAGCATAGTCCCTGGAAAAGGTTTCATCATTATTCGTGCCTGGTCGATGACGAAAACCTTTAACAAGTCTAGCTATGAAAGTCTCAACTTGTCCATCTACACCAAGTAATCTTCTCAAGATATACTTGCTCCTGATGGGGATTTAACCCTTCAGATATAGCAACCAAAGTCCATACTTTGTTGATGTATAAGGATTCCATCTCAGATCACTAAGCATCCAGCCATTCTTACAGAGTCCCTACTCTCGATGGCCTGCTCGAAACTGGTTGGGTCATCATCTCATGATGCAATCCTCGCTCCCACTGTCATCGAGAAACCGAGGTATCTCTCAGGTGGGTGAGGAACCCTACTAGATCGGCGGAGAGGCTGAGGTTCGTCGGAAACTATTGAATCCTTTGGTTCTGTCAAATCATTAGCAGTTTTGTACAGCTGGAACCTTTCCAGTTCTACAGAACTGATCTTTCCTCGATCTTCTCCGGATTTAGCTTTTGACATAGGCCGGACAATCCCAAATCTTAACTTACTTAAGATATGGGCTCTTCCCTTTCCATATCACATATGAAGTGGTAGGCAGTGATTTGATTCGAACCTAATTCAATAGGTATGCAGCTTCTCAAGCGCATAACACCCAAAAAGGAAATAGGTAACTCAGTAATACTCATCACAGAGCACACCATATCTAATATTGAGCGATTGCTCCGCCCTGATGCACCGTTGTGCTGTGGTGTATTCAGAGGAGTAATACGGAGAGAGAATCTCATTTTCCTTTAGAATAGTCCAAGGATTCCATGCACAAGTATTCTCCTCCCTGATCTCATCATAGGACATAATACTTATACCCGTATATTGGTTCTCTACTTCCTACTTATATTCTGTGAATATCTCAAAAGGTTCGGACTTATATTTCAACAGGAATATATGACTGAATCTTGAGAAATTATCAGAGAATATAATGAAGTATGAAGAACCAGTCCTGGCATGTGTAGACAGGAGACCTTACATACATCATCATGTATCAGTCCCAAAAGTTTACTAACTCTTTCTCTGTTTCCAACAAACAGAGCTATGGTCATGTTATCTTTGTGACATGACTGGCAAGTTTCACAAGATGTAAATTCAAACTGATTTAAATATGCATCTAAAATGTAACTTCAGCCAGTCGGGTCGCATTGTTATGACCTAGTCTACAATGCCTCAAGAATGATTCGTTCATTTCTGAACTTTTCCTCTTGTGTGTGTTCTGCATACTAGCAACTGTAGTTTGATTTAGAACGCCAATGCTTTTAGATAACGTGCCTGAACCGATCAACTTTTGATATAGGAAATGTTCAAAACATTATCCAACAATACAAAATTTTATCATTTCTTTACTAATAAAGAGACTGATATGATTTTGTATATCAGGTTCGGTATCTAATAGCATTTGTTCAGAATCAATGTATTGGTAATACAGGGTGACAGTGACCAACAGACTTGGCTGCAACACTTGCCCCGTTTTCTGTCTCATGAAACTTATCACCCGTTCTCGGTTTTTCTACCTTTTTGTAGCCCTATGTAACATATTACATATCTGGGATCCTGATCCGGTATCGGATACCCAGGATGCAGAGGACACTGAGAAACAGTTCTGCATAATGAACACACCCAAAGGAGATGCATCATATGTACTTTCTTCGTTTGGGCGGCATAGGAATTCTGGTATTCCCCCATTTCCTGCTCTGTTTTATAACAATTATAAGTTGGAGCGGGACCAACGTTCCCCAGCTCAGTATAACAAGCGGGTTCGGTCAATACATCCATTTTATTATCTTGATTAAGGCGTGATATGGTCGCTACCAGGAGAGAGAGAGAAGAAAACACTCTGCGTGCGCTCTTGCAAGATTAGATTGGTTATGTATTTTATCTAATCAGGATGGCTCCCACTGTTTTTATCAAATCTTCCTTCAAACCCTAAAAGGAAAGACTAGCCGGGATTAATTACACTCTACAAGTTCGCCAATCTTTCAGCCAGGCCAGTGTCGGTACTTTGAGGGAGGTTTCCCGTGCTTTCGCACGGGACCTAATTACAGTAAACCTCGTTTTCCCAGAGGCGTAACCCCGTTGACACCTTTCTAGACACCTACTTGATCGGCTAATTGCAAAGTGCAAAACTCTTCCAGGAGTAACAATTACTCGCAGTGGGTATTGGGATCCAACTATCATATAGAAGGTATGCAATCTCATTGCAAGTTTCAACACTTGAAACTCCCGATAAAGGTTTTTACCCCTAGCACCTATGACCTTAACTATGGTCAACAAATCATAAGTACTAGTCAAGTTCTACCCGTCATTTCGTGATTAATTAGACCCACCCACATGACCCTTAACTAAGGTCAACAAAGTCACGCGACTGTCCTAACTAATCGCATCATATGCGGTGTAGGAAGACATCACTTAGCTACCGTACACTGTGCCTTGACTATGGTCAACAAACACAGCACAAATACTAAGTACTCTACTTCCTAAAATGACGGAGGGTTGCGGCTGGTTTTTATGAAAACCTTTAACGCTTTGAACTTGATCTCGTTGCAGAATCAAATGGTTTTTAAATGGAATGTTTTTGAGGCTTTTCTAGTTTTGCTAAAGGGGTCACTCCCGGTGAAGGGATCGTCGGCCCTTTCCTCGTCGAATGAGGTGCGGGATATATCATATATATCACTGTGCAAAGCAGAAACTATAGAAGCTATCAAAAGACAAACCGAGTGATGTAGCATCTGCCAGTTATTGCTAAAGGAGTCACTCCCGGTGAAGGGATCTCGGTCATTTCCTCATCGAATAAGGTGCAGGATGTTCTATAATGAACACCGCGATGCAAAGCAAGAACTGTAGCTACCTGTTTTTATTTTGAAATTCGATTCCACAACATCAATTAGGTTTATTTTCTTTCATTAATCTCATTAATGAATATCCCATCATTAAAGTCCACCTAATCATCACAGATAAATATAACGTACGCTTATGCCATCCGCATTCGCCTCGATGTCCCGTCTGCACCGTTAGGTTAGGTAACTAACGGCAGAGCGGGGCAGGGCTAGCGCCGGTGTAAAACATAAGCAACGTCAATATAATATATCATATATACTATATATAATATCTGTCACAGAACATCACATGATCAAAGATAAATCACAGCAGAAGATACATATGAAATATTGGATATACTAGGACGTCCGTGTTTTCAATACGAGCCAGTATAAAACACGGATTCCATGGTCGTGATGAATAGCCAATCCCACACCCCTAGACCCCTACGAGAGCGGCAAGCAACCCTACCAATTCTAGAGTTAGGAGACCCGGACACGACTCTTCGAGTTGGTCTCCCTCTGGACTCCAGAACCCGGTTACTTGTGCTCCCCTCCTTGGGTCTATCCTAGTGCAGAAAAGTAAATAATATACAAATGGTGACAACATCCGCAACCTGGAAGTGCCCTAATAAAAGAATATTACATACAAGTTTTTACATGAATGAAAATGAAAAACACTCATCTCACATAAAAAAAACCCCGGCTATTCAAACACGACGATCCAATATAACATATCCAGCAACACATAACATCACATGTCATCAACGTAAGTAAATATGCGCATCCCAATTGTCGTTGACATATAGCAACGAAACCGGCGATATCACATATTACACTTACGGTCACAGAAAAGAAAGTGTAAAACTACAACAGTTGGAATCCGCAACCACCTCAGACATCGCATGCCGGATCAAATGAATTACTTAGACATCGCATGCCTAACAATTATAAACCCCGCATTTTAGTCTCATTATCGAAAACTCTTTTCAATATCAAGTCGGGCAATTCAACAGGATTCCCGACATTCTGATCGAATGCTCGTCGCAAACTTTTAGTAGGCGGCCGCACCCACGATGCCGTCGACAAAGTGCACCAAGGCGGAACACCGCTGCCGCGAGCACCCGAACGGATGCTTTCGGCGATGGGGTTCTCCTACAGTCACTTGGTCGGGGCTATGGAGTGAGGCTGTCTATTAAGTTTACCCGGCGAGTATCCGCGTACGCTACGTGATTGCGACGGACTTTTGATCACATCAAAACTCCGTGGCAACCGATCAAGTGAGACTAAACTGCTATGTTTATAATATTCATTCAGTTATCTCATAACTATTTGCGAATTCCAAGTATTGTATCACATTCCGGATAAATAGAAAATGTTAAACTTTCCGATCGAACAATCGAACACCCAAGTTTTCCCGCTACAGCTCAACACATGAAATAAGTCTAACAACATTCAGTTCGTGCCTCAGTACCAACGGTCCAGCCGTAGAAGGGTCAAGCCAACGCCTCACATGTGGCACGCCGTACTGCCCCAAACCCGAAGGTTCAAAGGGCAGTTCAAGACGGTCACATAATCGAGTTAAGGTTTGTTGTCTTCTAGAGAGTCCATCGTGTTACTTGCACTACTTAGAACGTCGTTAAACTACGGAAAAATCCAACACATGGAAATTTCCCGACAGGGGAAAAATTGGGTATTTATATCCGGTCGAACTTTTTAACATATTCTAAAAATACCCGGAAAAGCACACCGACAAAAATTAGACAGTCCGATCGAATACACCGAGTCCCCAATACAACCCAGAAAATAAAACTCTGGAATAAATATTAAAATATTCCCAGGAAAGCCAGCACTAAAAACTAGGAGTTACTGTGAAAAGTTAAACAGATGATGGGACAACTTGGCCGCGGAACCGCCGCACAAGCCATGCTTGTGCCGCGGTTCCGCCGCACTCTTGAGGAATCATGCTCTCGAATTTCACAGTAAGTCTTAGGATTACCTGCTGATTTTTCTGCATATTTTTAATTTCGAAAAAACCACGATTTCAGAAAAAGTCCAGAGAGCAATATTAGGGTTTGGGTTTTGATTCGATAGGAGTTCTAATTCCGTCGGGACTTCGCCTAAGGCTCTAGCTAGGCTCTGATACCACTGTAGGGTTTCTAGGCACTCTAATGGAGTCTCATAAGTGATCAAACATGGCCAATTGAAATTTTACAAGTGCCTATAAACCTTAATACGGATCGTTAACTAGATAAATAGGCGAAACAAGCAAGTAAATGGAAATGTATCTAAAGGAAAGGGGCAACAACCTTTGTAGATCCGGTCCACCACTTCCTAAGCTCCGCGATGATCTCCCTCCGCTGTCCAAATCGAACCCTTGACTCTAGCATTGGAATCATCGAAGAATGGGCGGGCTTGATCGTCGATTCGATGCCGAAGATGATCTACGTCGAGGCATCACAAGAACAAGCTCCAACTTCACCAAGCCTTGAAAACTTGTGAAGGAAACACCCTATACAACTTGGCAAGAGGTAGAGGATGAAGAAATAGGAAGTGGGAAGACTTTAGTTTTGGATTTCCTACACTTTTTCATCAATCACCATTGATGTAGCAAGCTTTCTTCTCATGTTGAAGAAGAAGAAGATGAAGAAAAAGAATATGATAAGTATTATGTAAATGATAATTAAATCAATACTTATCATTTACTAACCCTTGGTTAGTTGTAGAGAATGGACCATGGTTAACTTGAATGGTTAGGGTTAAGGATGAGACAAGAATGGTGACTTGGTCAAAGTTTCAAGAAACTTCAACTAAAAACAAAACTAGCAACCATTCTTTTTCATTATCATTTTCTTTTTCCAAAATAAACAAAAAAGAATAAATAAATGAATAAGTAATTAAAAAGAAAACCCTAATCATAAACTTAACCATGGTCTAATTCTTTACACTAACCCTAGTTTGCATGTATCATCAAACATGATACAATCATGTGCACAAAATATACCACATATACAATGTGTACAAACCAAGTGAGTAAATCCATTTAAAGTGAACCAATACTAGTTAATGCAAAGTAATATATCAAATATATAATTATACATTAAATCATTAAATCAACACTTGATTCAATGATCCGGTTATATCGCATATAACCGGCTAGTATCCAATGTATCGGCTTATCGAATCAATCCTTGATTCGATAACTAGGTTATATCGCATATAACCATTCGATACATTCATCGCGAGAATAGAATACGGTATCACATACACGCATTATTCTCGGTCCTGCACATATCTCATATGCGCTCCTATTTCGTTTCGCTTGAGCTAGGAAACCTCTGTGTAGGACTCTAAAGACTCGTCAATACGCCGGCAGCAGATGATGATCATATCAAACACCCACAAGCCGCAAGCGGTCTGCTAAACGTAACGGCCACCCGGGTATTGAGCGATCAGAAGATCGACGAGCAAGCCCGCTCACACTCCTGTGAATCCAACCAGTAACACTTACCGTACAGTCCGGTCTGTTCGTCTGATATGTCGCATATCTCGCCTAGGGGTGGTAAACGTCAGACCCCAGTAGCTCGATAAGTCATGCCGACGTAGGGTCCATAACATTCGTGAAACTACTGATAACTCTTACCAGTATATCACTGCAACCCTGGCCAGGGATTTCCTGTTATGGCCAGTCGAGCATAGCACAACATCAACCCCCAATACCGGGAGAGACGAATCCCCTCCTATCGCTCATTGCCTCCATGTGAATCGGGACTGTACCCAAAAACCACCTGTTTGCACGACTCAGTAGAGCCGTGGTAGGGTGGAAATCAAAGCACGGTGGGAGACACACAAGACTCTATGAAGATCTCGGGTCAACAGACTAAGCTGTACCAGTGTCACCAGAGAACTGCCATCTGACGTGAGGTATAATACCATCTGGGAGTTCTCGGCGAGTCCGTTCAGTGTACCCAGTCTCCACTGAGCACCCGTATACCATCTCTGATGTCAAACACCAATGGATATGGGATCATCCATTGCCCATCACATGGGTCGAGAAGATACACGCTAGTCTACTCTGGAATATCGATGCCCCGTCTCGATATTCCCACGACTAGGAACAATGAAGGATGTACTCATTGACTACCCAGGCCCCACTAATATGATCTGCATCATAGTCCTGGAAGTCGGGTACACATCCTAAGGGCTTTATCAACATGTAATCAGAGAGACAGAAAGTATACACGTTAAGATAAAGAGCAACCAGATAGCATACTATCATGTCGAGCAAGAAAGTCCTACCTATATATGTCCCAGCATCCACTACAATATACATCCAATGTACAGTAATGGCCCCTAGGGCATACATATAACTAACAATTGGGACAAACTAACAATACAGTAGTTAGGTTATGAAGAGTATGAGCTACAGGCAAAACCCCAACACCAGAAGCCAAAATTTGGCCGACCAAACTACAGTAACCGTCCTCGCTACCTCAACCTTGCAATTTGGGTCTCGTTCTTCTGTGGTAGTCTTTTAGTGGTCTAACTAGGTCAATGTTATTGTTTTTTTCTTATAAACATACCAAGTTGCTCCAGAATCCATTTTGAGCATAAAAAATCACAGAAAACCGACACAGGGAAATTCTAAGTTCGTGTATTCGGTTCTATTCTCTGGTCCAGGCCAGTGATCAGTCGAAAATAATGTATTTTTAACACGTCAATTTCCCTATCATTTGCATTCATCTAAAGGTATTCAGGTTAAGTATAGCACATATTAGCAAAACACCCGTAAAATACCGAATTACTTGTGTTATACCTTAAAACTGACATTTCAAGGGAAATTGAGTGTTTATCATGACATCGCATCATCCTTATATAACGCAACACTTGTTTCAAAGATCTGTGCAGGAAATTCCAGGAACCGGGCCAAAATTGTCAAAGTGCTGATAAAAGATGCGCCAAGTCTAAGATTTAAGATCTGGCAGTAAACTAAAGGGAATTATAAGATTACATATATCAGATAAAGGCCCATAAGTCAGTACAAGGCAACACCAGAATTCCCATGCACTGAGGCCTCTATAGTGCCGCGGATCCGCGGCCAAAAGGCCCTTGGAGCCGCGGATCCGCGGTGTAACTGCCACATCATCACTTCTTCTGAGCTGCAGAATACTTCTCTCAGTACCTACACCTCAGCCAGCTATGACAATTTCCAGAATTCTCCAGAGTGTTCTGCCAGATCAGCAAGCTCCTTGTTCAAACTAAACTTCCAAGCTTCCAAAGCAAGCTTCCCCCTTAACTACCTTAAAGCCTAGAAGTTTCTCCCTAACCTCCAAGCTTAAGAAGGAAGCTAAAACCTAACTAACTACTTCTAGAGGCTTCTACCTAACTACCAACCTTACAAGGGAAGCTAACCTAAACCAAGCTTACAAAGGAAGCTAATCATTCTTAAGGCTATAAAAGGGACCCTAGGCTTCACTTCTAAAGGTTGTTGAAAGTTGTTGATTCTATCATCTCTTCCATCCACAAGTTGAGTGACACAACTTGTGCCTCAAAACCCTAACCCTAATCCAATCAAAAAGCCAAAGTTCAAGATCTTCGAGTTCAATCAAAGCATGAAGCCTTCAAGCCTTTAGAAGTGATGCCGGACTTCATCGAAGCAAGTGATCCAAGGAGATCCGCGACTCAAGGAGCCGAGCGAAGCCAAAATCGACGATCAAGTTCCTTACTCTTATAGATTTCGAGAGATTTGTAACGAAATTGTTGATAAATAAAGGTGACAATTCTTTTATCTTGCTTATCTTTTTAATTCAAGCATTATGATTCAATCTAGATTCTTTAATGTGTTCTTTGTGATAATGATTAAGTAAAACTCCGCTCGTGGAGGAGTCGAGACAATCAATAGATGATGATGTTGACATTTGATTGAAACGATTCTTAAGTCCTATAATGTTTGTAAATTCTTGAAAATCGAATGATCGACGATCTAGTTTCGATGCGAAATGCTTTCTTGATTATTTTCGCTCGGAACTAGAGATTAACGATCGATTATTTGATTTACTAGAAGCTAGCTTGTGAATGAGATTCATCGAAAGGACAAAGGATGAGATGAGGAAACCCTAGTTTCTTCGCAAGATCCTTAAATCTCGATAAATCGTCATCGATCTAGCATCAATTCATTAATGGATAAGAAAACGTAATCGCTAGTCTTCGTCACGTCTATAGATTTAATCGACACCTACGAGCTTCACTTTAATTCTTGAAACTTAAATCGATTGGAATTCTCTCAATTCTTGATTCTTGATTTTAATGTTTTCTTGATTTTAGATTAGATCTAGATGAATCTTGAATTCATTTTACAAATCTTGAATTGAATTGTTCTTTCTTTTCTTTTCTTTAAATTTTTGATTCATCTAATTCGAAATACGAACGGATTACACTTTCCCTGTGGACGATCCGCACTTACTAACGCGCTACAAATCGACACCGTTATTGATTGCGGTCAAATACTTTTGGTTGTGATTTCTACACACTTTTCTACATACACAATGAGAAAATCAATTCAATCAACAAGTAAACACCAGTAAGGTCATGTAAAACACTCACTACAGCTTATTTACACTTTCAAGATCCAATAAATCCTTAAGCCTCTTCATGGAATTTCCAAACATCACCAAACCACTCTAATTAGCTCCAAACTACACTAGAAAATAAGAAACACTAGAAACTTAACTAGAAGTCTAGAATTATACCTCATTTGGCAACTCAAGAATTTTCATTAGTTGCTTAAAGTCTTCAAAACCTCGACTTGATGGCTCCAAAGGGTTTGTAGTGAAGTTTGGAGTGTTTTTAGTGAAGGTGGCATAAGATTTTGGCTAGCTTTTTTATGGTGTTTGAGGTGAAAGAGGAGGTGGAGAATGGGGAGATGAAGGAGGAGAGGAATATGTGAGAAGAAGAATGAAGAGGGTGAGTGAGCCATGGCAAAGGAACCCTTCTCTCTCTCTTTCTCCACCTTACCTAGCCCATACCTATGTCCCAAAATATCTCTCATTTTCTTTTTATTTTATCTAAATAGAAAACAAAAATCATATAAAAATGTAAAATGAAGCCATGGTTCATGATATAGAAATGTCACAAGTTGTGTGCAACATGTTGTGTTGCATGCCAAGATGCACATAAACATGATTAATGCATAATTAGCGAATTATTAATCGAGTTTAGTATTAACTTATATACAATTAATTTATAAAGTGTCTAAATCACGTAAATTCTTTCAAAATCAATATTAATTATAAATTTCCAAATATTTTCCAAACTATCGGTATATATTTATACCATTTTATTTACAACCAATCTCCAAACTTTTAAAATATCCATAATATTTATTATTTAATTATTTAAATTGCGAAAATAATATTTTTATTTTCCTGAAATCTTCCCCCCTTAAATAAATTCTGTCCCCGGATTTAAATTTAAACCCCCCGAATGCTAAAACATTTCAGCAAAACCATAAGGTCATCGGGGCTCCGAAATCATGAATATATAAAACATAACATAACACAAAGTATGCGCATAAAAACGAGTGCAAAACTCAAAATCGAAACTCCGTCAAGCGTCACGCCATCCTAGGAGTTAATGTGGAAACCCTATTGTCAAAACTCATTACAAAAATCAAATATGATATAATCAAAACTATAACATGTATATAGTACGCATCGTTGTGAAATCGTCAAACATCCAAATAGAAATGCATGCAAAATCTTTTCAAATCGCCGTGCGATACGCATATCACGGCACAGTAGCGGACGTTCATTATAAGGGAAATAGCTATATATATACATGTATTCTTTGTTTAACACATACGTCCCGCCTTTTGAAAATTATTTAGAAGGGTTTCCTTCGTAAGTTTCGTGTAATCATGGACACGCCAGAAAATATTGAGACTATAGCTCTTTCTGAAAATCCCTTCCGTAAATATCGATGCATACAAAAACACTCAGGTACTGTCCTTAGACTAGTCCTGCTCAATTACTAACCATGTAGTATATATCGTAAAAACATGATGCTGGAAATAAAATCAATCTCAATAAAGTATATAAAAGTACCACGTGCGTCTAGTGCGCATAGAAATCAAAATCAAGACAGGTGCCATGAATTTGCACAGAAACAAAACTAAGTGCAACGGGTGTGCACGAAAACCTTTGTCAAGTGCAACAAGTGTGCACGACAACAATATCAGGTGCATCTGACATGCACGAAGAATCTCGATTAAGTGCATCTGGTATACACAAAATCACATCAAGTGCGCCAAGTGTGCGCAAGAATCTTAAGTGCACAAGGTGCACGAAAACATAAATCCAGTGCTCTAGGGTGCACGAAAATAAATATCGAATCAAGTGCAACTGTGGTGCACATAAGAAATATCAATCATAAAATGAATCATCAAAATACAGAGATCAAGAACAACGAAAACGTGATATCCGAATTACCAAATCGCAAATCATAAATACTGTCGTCGATGTGCCCTTTCTTCAAAGTCGAAAGGTGCCGGCGCATCCAAGGCTGGCAGAGCAAGATATCTACTTGCCTCCTGTTTACGGTTTGGCGCATTCTGCTTTTAGGTCCTTGTTTCTCTCTGCGGATTACCAGTTATACGCCCTCTCGGCTCGATAGCCCGATTCGGGGTACTGACGGAAACAGTCCCACTCTGGCGCTTCTCTGAAGATCTCCTGACCAATTACATAGCCACTAGTAACGTATCACGTCAATGATAGCAATCTCTGGCCTACTGAGTGTGCACGATACTTATGATCCTGGTCCAAGTCTTCTTGTGTAGTATTCCAGAAAGATTCTGTCGAGATCTCTCCCAAATCTCATCTCTGCAGGACTACTCGGAAGTTGGCATTCTTTACTAAATCCATTTCTTGTTCCAGAATAGCTGTATCCTCTTCATGACTTTCTTCTGGAAGATATATCCGTATTCAATGCCTCTACGTGCGTATCACATCTCTGGTATCAACGGAGTGGAACGTCATCTCGTCAAGATCTCGCACGAAGCTCTTACTCCACTTTTCTTCAATGTGGACTAATTCAGAATCATCTCTTCATGCTGTGTGGACTGCGCTACAAACGGATGCACTCATATCTAGAGTCTCTTTTCCGAAGCTATGAACACGGCATCTCAAATATCCTGTAGTAGGCATCTGACCAATTACATTCTCGGGAACTCGTCCAAATCATTGGAGTGATGCGCTTACGCTCATCCTGTCTCGATCGACTCACAACACGCCTGTGTGAGGTCTTCTTCTAGCTGAAGTTAGTCAATTTGATGATCTCGCATTGGGGTATTCAAATGAACAGCATGTCCCAGTCCTTTATCCAAGAGTGACTAGCAATCCTCAATCATGCCCCCATGTATAACTCCTGCTGCATTAGCTTCAAGGGTCTGGGGCGATACTTGTCAAACTGAGCAACAGCTGGCTCGTCTGTTCGCACGGTAGACAATACCTCAATCATTTGGAGTAGACGGTACCTTAATAATCTTCGTAATCTTGCTGGCCTCTAGCAATGGCCCGGTCATCTGATGTAGATCTCGAACGCTAGCGTCAACAAGAAAACATAGTAAAACGATATGTCAAAACACTAGTGTCACCGGAATACATCCTGGTCAGTCCTCGTCCATGATGAACTCGTGCTAACCGCATCTCTGGCCACAGCTCTCTCTGCTCTTATAGCCAAGGTAACAGAAACCACGGTCCGATATCGATGTGGATAGATCAAACGAACGAATAGAAATACAATGCATAAGAAATGTACATTCTAATGCTTCTTAAGCAGAGTAGCGTATCGTAAGTATGCCACGGAACATACACACGGTACGTCACTCTACTTAAGCCACCAACTCCTATTGGAGATAGTGCCCTCAGAGTCAATTATTGGATCACAGGCACGTGATTGCAATGATTGAGGGAGGACCTATCCCGGTAGGACAGTCTTACTCAAGATGATAGTATACTATCTGGTTTACCTTTATCATCGTGTACTGCTTTAGGTGACCTGACAGGTCGCTATTACACGTTGATAGAGCCCCTAGGATTCTTTCTTGACTGCCAGCAGTATGAGGGCGGTCATATATGTGAGAGCTGGTAGTCTATAAGCACATCCTTAAAAGGTCCCTAGTCGTGGGAGTTTCGAGACAGGGCATTGATACTCCAGAGTAGACTAGTGTATACAGTCGAGACCCCGACGAGGGGCGGTGGCCGGTCTCACAAGCCACTGGTATCAGTTGGTTCACCTAAGATGTATACAGGTGCTCATTGGGTTATGAGTACACCGGACAAGACTCGCCGGGAACATGCTAGTTGGTCTTATACCTGACGTCAGATAGCAGTTCCCTGGTGACATGTGTACAGGTTAGTTCATCGACCTGAGGATCGTCATTTGTCTCGTGTGAGTTCCCACTGTACTTTGAATACTACCCTACCACGCTCAAAGGAGACGTGCAAACAGGTTTTAGTTGTGTACAGTCCCGAGCCACATGGAGGCAGTGAGCGGATCTGCAGGGGTTCGTCTCTCCCGGTATTGGGGGTGAGGTCGTGCTGTATCTAAGAGAGCCAGTACATGAAAATTCCTTGGCCAAGGCAGGAGATTTACTGGTAGGTATTCTAGTAGTATCTCAGGGTGTTCTGGGCTACACTCCGACACGACTTGTACCGCTTTTAGGGGTCTGACTTTTACCAACCCCCTAGACCTGCCATGCGATGCTCATAGATGAACGGACCGGACTGTACGGATATTGTCACTGACAGGCTCAGTAGGGTGTCAGGCTGAGTTCGCTCACAGACATCCCTTTTGGTCAATAGCTGGTAGCCCGTCACTTATGGCTAATACCTCTGACGTGCTAGTGGTTAAATCCACAGCCATAGTATTGACGAGTCTTTAGAGTCCCCCACATTCAGTTGCTCAAGTTTTCGGGCGAAACGCTGTAGAGGCCGTATGGAGATATGGCAGGGTTCGATCAGATATGTGCGGTATTGCACGGATCAGGATCGGACGGTTAATACTAGCGGGCTTTGGTTTAAGCCGGATCCTAGTATTGTACAGTGTAAATTTATCTCATTGCATTTGTATTCGGTCGGAATACAAATGCGGGTATGTATATACAGTAGCGGGGTTTTCCTATAATTTATTACGGGATCAGTTTTTTGGAGTTGCCAGTTTTTTTTCCGTTTCGGCCATATTTCTTTGTATCTTTCATTGGCCGAAGATTGGTGGAGGAGGGCTTATTTGCATTTGTGCAAATAAGCATTTGTGAAGGGTGTTATTTGCATCTTGTTGCTTCATGATTGAGGTTGACTCCTTTGGTTCATGATTGCTTGACTTTGTGATGAGATGGTTGTTGTTGGAGTGTTGGGTTTTGTTGTGATCTTTTGATTTTCTCATCATCACTTGCTTTCCACCCACCTCCTTGTCTTTGCTTTCTCTCTCCATTCACAAAAGAATGGCCGGCCAAATGAAAGGCGGTTGCCCATTTTATCTTGTATGGAAATTTTTGGCTCTCTTGTGCTTGCAAAATCCCAAACTTCATCTCCAAAAAATTCTATCATCTCATTCCTCCACAAAAGGCAACTTCCACTACCCCAAATGAGACATAGAGTTCTACACATTTTCTACAGCAAACCTTGGGCACGTCGACTCGCCAACTTCGTGCCCGAGTTGCCTCGGACAAGAGGTGGGAGCCCGTAAAAGAAGCCGGCGACGTGGTGCCCTTCCGGCGAGGAGATGAAGACCGGAGATTCCGCGGGGAGATCGGAACGACGACGAGAAGACCGAAGGACACGGATCGCTCGGTATATCTCTCTACCCCTTCTCTTGATTGCTAGAACTAGATTAATGGCACGATCCGAGTATTTAGTACGCGGTGGTGCCGGTTTCAAAAGTTAAAGTTTAAAGTAAATCTTCGCTTCCGCATTCCAGCGTCGGATTAACGGCCGGGGCGCCGCCGTGCACTTACAACTCCATCAACCAAGGTCAACCTATGCGAAGAAAGTTTGGGTCTAATACCCCATCGGCCAAGTCTAAGTTCCATAAGGTCAAGCCTAGGTTCCGAACACACACACACACACACACACACACACACACACCCCTTAGACTCCGCATAGTCAAACCTAGACTCGAATCAAAGGTTAAACCTAACGCTCAGAAACCAACTTTGTCACGACCCGGAAAAGGCACGTGACTGGCACTTGAATCATGTGAAGTCTATAGAACCCCACATAGTTCAAGTAAGCCAAAAGCCCAGAAATCTAAACCTTTTAGGGAAAATAGTGGAGGTGGAGTTTTGAAATAAGGTTTAATGAAATCAGGTTCCTTCTTTAAATACATAGGTAATATAATATGAAAACAATGTTTTGTAGCTATTTGAAAACACTTTTCGTCATTGAAAATTTCGGCGGCGGCACCTCCTTTGTATATTTAAACCCGAAAAATGGTACAAGCAATAAATATAGGCATCCACAAGCGGGAGCTAGCTTTTCGCCAATTGGCGTAAACAACCACGCAAGTAATATAAATATACAACGCCGAATGCGAGAATAAAAACACAAAAGTAAATCAAGAACTAAGCATCATCAAGAAAACCAGAAACAATATAAATACATGAGCGTGACTCTAAGCCAAAAGAATATACAACTGTGGTTTTTTAAGTCTACTAAATATACAAGTCTGGTTGATAGAGTTTTAACTAGATACAACTGAAATAAAATACACAAGTATATAATAGTGGTCACAATGCAATGTGCCCCATCTAACAATGTAATCGCCCTGAAGGAAGTGATGTGCCAGCAAACCGCAACGGAACCTGTACGGCAAAACCTGCAAGAAACTGTGGCACAACGGGGGTAAGTTGCCAACTTATGAGTAGAAAACATCAGCGAGTAAAAACCGAAAGTATGACCATCTTCTGGGTCATACAGTACAATACAATAATAATAGCAACACGACAACATCGAGTAACAGTAGAGGTAATAAGATAGACATATGTGTAAAGTCAGATACTCGTGTCCGTGTCATAAAGTGGTAACAGACATATGTAAATATATGCATGAATGTAAATGCATAAACGAATGTGTGCCCAGCAACGACACACTAATCAAGATAAAGCCTGAGTGCCCAGCATCGACACTTGAAAACATCATGAAAGTCGTATCCATCTATAATACAATATCCTTATATATCTCGGGCGCCGTATCCTCAAAACGGCCCTCAAATCCATCTCATGACTTCGTCGGTATCCTCCGGATAACCGCCGGGTCCAACATAATCACCGGTCGGTAGTGCTCCCCTGCCAAGCTCAACGTCTCGCTATACGATCCTCTTGTCCCAGGGTACCGCACCGGGTCCACCATATACCCGCAGACGGCGTCTCTCTCCTCAAATCGGGTATGTGTACACACGTGGCTCAAGAACCGAGAAAACTCATGGTGGACGCCACACATATCATATCACAAGAAAACCGTAATTTTTATTTTGAAATGATAATAGGTTTATAAAATTCCTTTGCTGTTTTCCCCCAAATCCCAAAAATCTCATGAAAATCGAAATCTCAAAATCATAAGCTAATAAGGGACAATGAATATCAGCATAAAGTCCAACTGCAGTATAAAATCAGAATGTAGGTAAACAATGCATGTGGCATCTAAATACAAAATGCAATGTTAAAATTAGTGTATGATATCAGAAATGCTACATAGCTACAACAATCAGTGTATATAAGGTAATAACGGTGCCTACAGTGTGTGTGACATGGCAATTACCGATGATGATGTGTGTGAGTGTAACAACCCTAAACTTTCTGTACAATTTTTTTTTCAAAAATACAGAAAGGGTACTTGAGCCTGAGCACAAGTTATAAGTTTTTTTTGCTTTAGAACAGCAAGAAGGAGCTTGTAGCTCATTGGTAAGACCTGGCACTGCTGAACCAAAGCACCAGAGTTCAAATCCCATCAACCATTTTTAAATTAAATTCTTTTAATCTTTTTAGAAGCCCAAGAGTCTACACGTACATAACCCGTAAAACCAAGAGTCACACATAAAACAAACGGGTCCACGAGTCAAGTCCAAGTGTTAGTGACACGTGGCGTCGAGGCGAGCCCCGACTCGGGCCGGCGGGATGCGTGAATCGGCCGGCGCCGCAGGCCGACTCAGCCCAAAACCATAATTTCTTCCATTCTCTGGCGACTCTTGAACTCCCCCATAACCCATGTATTATTTAAATTCCCTGCACATTTACAGAGCAAATTAAAACCCCTATTTAATCCATTTTTAATACAATTTTTTATCACCCTTTCACTACCCTAAACCCTAATTTTTTGTATAAATACCACACCTCAAATCACCCCCCTCACTCTCAAATCTCTGCCCAAACTCTCAAGAAAATTCCCAAGATTTTTTAGTGTGCAACTGGAGTTAGCAAAAGGCGAACCTCTGACGAACTTCCGACATCAATCCGAGGAGTTTCCGACGATGAAACGGCGCACCGGCACCTTCCATCTCTTCGTCTTACCCTTCTCTAGCTGATCAACCCGTAATTCCCCATTCTCTCTCTCTCTCTTTTACTATTCTCAAATTGTTAATTCTTAAAACGTGTCGGAAGCGGAGTTATCCGGCTTCCGATTCTCTTTTCTTTCAAAAATACAATATTTTTTTAATAACAAACCTACAACTTTTGATATATTGTTTAATACTCATTAACTAAGACAATAAAATAAGTTTGACATTAAAATGATAACCATAGCAAGTTTTATTCCACTTTTACATTAAAATACCTCTATATTTCATATCGACATGTTTATACATTTTAATCATGCTAACTTTAGAAAACTCACGAGGTAATGACCTACCTCCTCACAACACTCATATGTAACATAGCACGATAAAATTTGGGAACATAGATTTGGAAAAATACGATTTTACACAAAACTACCTCCAACTTATCTAAAAACTTTTTCTACAGGATGTGTATTTTAACAAATCTTTGCAAATGTACCTCTATAACCCATTTTAGGGAACCCGTTCGGGATGGTGTGGATTATCGCACATTCTCAGGCTTAGTAGAGTGAGATGCAAACCTCCGCAAGGAGCATACGATCTCGAAAAATTTAAAATACAATTTTCTTTAGAAAATGTGATTTCTATTATAAATAAAACTTATATTTTTAATAAATATATATATATATGTAACTAATATCAAAATATCTATTTTTAATATTTATAATATTCCACGTTTCCAAAATTCAAGAAAAACATCTCATTTACAAGAAAATACAATACAAATCCAATATTACAAATAAATACCATATATTATGAAATTAGGTTTTATTCACTAGAAATGTCACATTGATAAAATAAATATCTATGAAAACTCTAAAGACGATAATAAAATACTTGAGGTGTATTTTGAAAATTATACAAAATTATTTTTACATAAAACCCCCTCAAGTTATACTAAATTACAATAAGGACCCTAGTAAATATAGGTTTAAGCGGGACCAGTCTCTTAAGCCTCAGGGAGCCGGAGATATGGGTGCTTGCCTATTTAAGATAGATAACTTAACAAACGGTGTTATCAACCCGGTAATTGTCTTTGAAAAAGACACAAATCCTGCCGTCCATATGCAGCAGTTACCGATAACACCAAAACATAATTCAGGATTCAATTTCTTTTCTAATTGTCTGACTTAGACTGAGTCTCAATATAATCAAATCTGACTTGATTATGATTCAAGTACAAATTACAATTCAACATGAATCCATGAATCGATATATTCAATCTGTTCAATCTAATCAATCTATATTGACTGGACCGAACCATGAATATACATCCATTTACATGATTCTCCAGTTACATCCATTTACTGATATCATGCTTTCGGCAAATCATCCATCTATACAATTCAATTTACAAGACAATACAATACAAATAATACAAACAAGACATCGCGGGGTTTATAAGGAGTAGATTGGTACGGAAGGTGTTAGAAGTGGCACGAGACAGCAACCATAAAGAAACTTAACCTGAATTTAATTGCCGTTGTTCCGAGTATTATTGATGGAGCCTTGTACTCTTGATACCGTAGTCTCTGATCTAGTGAGACTCCTCTCGTATACACTGACCTCTTCTGTACCAAGCTACAAACAACAGCATTAATAACATAATACAACTATAAAAGTTACTCTCGCTTCCAGTCTATTCTGTCTCTTCTTACTTTTAGGACTTACCGAGCGATTTGTTTGCTGATGACATTCTCTTTCTTTTCTTTGGAATGTCATCAGGTGATTCGGACCTTCTGGAGATCGAGTCCACCAGCGAGGATTTGGACCAGCTAGCTTTTGACCCAGAGCTTTAGATTCCTTGTACACATTTACATTCTGTATTTTCCATTTCTGTTATGTCACTGTTTAGGTATTGCTTTCCATTCCATGTATTTACTTTTTAGTTGTATTGTAAAAAGAATGTTTAATAATGAAAGTTGTTGTTCAATTATATCCATTGACATTGTCTCTTGTGCATTTTACTTATATTGCTTAAATACGCTTAGCGTGTTTACTTCAGAGTAAATACGTAGCAGCCTCATCGCGTCCTCTGTCCATACACCGGGAAGAAGGGCGTGACAGGTTTTGTTGGTGGCCCATGCAGGTTAGAGCTATATGGAATCCTACCATGCAGTTCAGTTCTGCGTGGACAACCTAAGCAATATAACACAAGAAACAGAAACTGAAAATATTCTTTACAATTCATATTCCTTGTATCTTCCAATTTCATCTGTCCTAACCCAAAGTTCCCTCACCTCTTCTACAATCTTATCAAAACCTTCACATTCTTTCGTTCTTCAATATTTTTCATACACTATCAGTACTTCTATCACCAAACTTTCATTGAATCCGTTACACTTTCCTTTTACAAATTTCGAGAACGAAATTTTTATAAGGAGGGTAGAATGTAACCCTAAATTTTCTATACAATTTTTTTTCAAAAATACAGAAAGGGGTAATTGAGCCTGAGCACAAATTATAAGTTTGTTTTGCTTTAGAACGGCAAGAAAGAGCTTGTAGCTCATTGGTAAGACCTTGCACTGCTGAACCAAAGCACCAGAGTTCAAATCCCATCAACCACACATTTTTTTAAATTAAATTCTTTTAATATTTTTAGAAGCCCAAGAGTCTACACGTGCATAACCCGTAAAACCAAGAGTCACACATAAAACAAACGGGTCCACGAGTCAAGTCCAAGCATCAGTGACACGTGGCGTCGAGGCGAGCCCCGACTCGGCCGACTCGGCCGACTCGGGCCGGCGGGATGCGTGAATCGGCCGGCGCCGCCGGCCGACTCAGCCCAAAACCCTAATTTCTTCCATTCTCTGGCGACTCTTGAACTCCCTTATAACCCCTGTATTATTTAAATTCCCTGCACATTTACAGAGCAAATTAAAACCCCCATTTAATCCATTTTTAATACAATTTTTATCACACCCTTTCACTAGCCTAAACCCTAATTTTTCCTATAAATACCACACCTCAAATCACCCCCCCCCCCTCACTCTAAAATCTCTGCCCAAACTCTCAAGAAATTCCCAAGTTTTTTTGTGTGCAAGTGGAGTTAGCAAAGGGCGAAGCTCTGACGAACTTCCGACGTCAATCCGAGAAGTTCCCGATGACAAAACGATGCACCGGCACCTCCCATATCTTCCTCTTTCCCTTCTCTAACTAATCAACCTATAAGTCCCCCTTCTCTCTCTCTTTTACTATTCTCAAATTTTTAATTCTTAAAACGTGTCGAAAGCGGAGTTTCCGGCTTCCGATTTTCTTTTCTTTCAAAAATACAACATTTTCTTAATAACAAACCTACAACTTTTTATATATTGTTTAATACATATTAACTAAGACAATAGAACAAGTTTGACATTAAAATGATAACCATAGCAAGTTTTATTCCATTTTTACATCAAAATACCTCTATATTTCATATTGACATGTTTATACCATTTAACCATGCTAGCTTTAGAAAACTCACGAGGTAATGACCTACCTTCTCACAACACTCATATGTAACAAAGCACGATGAAATTTGGGAACATAGATTTTGGAAAATACGATTTTACACAAAACTACCTCCGACTTATATAAAAACATTTTTCTACAAGATGTGTATTTTAACAAATCTTTGCAAATGCGCCTCTACAACCCATTTCGGGGAACCCGTTCGGGATGGAGAAGATTATCGCACATCCTCGGGCTCAGTAGAGTGGGATGCAGACCTCCGCAAGGAGCATACGATCTCGAAAGATTTAAAATACAATTTTCTTTAAAAAATGTGATTTCTATTATAAATAAAATTTATATTTTTAATAAATATATATATATATATGTGATTAATATCAAAATATCTATTTTTAATATTTATAATATTCCATATTTCCAAAATTCAAGAAAAATATCTCATTTATAAGAAAATACCATACAAATCTAATATTACAAATAAATACCATATATTATAAAATTAGGGTTTATTCACTAGAAATGTCACATTGATAAAAGAAACATCTATGAAAAATCTAAAGACGATAATAAAATACTTGAGGTGTATATTGAATTATACAAAATTATTTTTACATAAAACCCCCTCAAGTTATACTAAATTACAATAAGGACCCTAGTAAATATAGGTTTAAGCGGGACCAGTCTCTTGAGCCTCAGGGAGCCGGAGATATGGGTGCTAGCCTATTTAAGATAGACAACTTAGCAAACGGTGTTATCAACCCGGTAATTGTCTTTGAAAAAACACAAATCCTGCCGTCCATGTGCAGCAGTTACCGATAACACCAAAACCTAAGTCAGGATTCAATTTCTTTTCTAATTGTCTGACTCAGACTGAGTCTCAATATAATCAAATCTGACTTGAATATGATTCAAGTACAAATTAAAATTCAACATGAATCCATGAATCTATATATTCAATATGTTCAATCTATATTAACTGAACCGAACCATGGATATACATCCATCTACATAATTCTCCGGTTACATCCATTTACTGATATCATGGTTTCGGCAAATCATCCATCTATACAATTCAATTTACAAGACAATACAATACAAACAAGATATCGTGGGGTTTATAAGGGGTAGATTGGTACGGAAGGTGTTAGAAGTGGCACGAGACAGCAACCATAAAGAAACCTAACCTGAATTCAATTGCCTTTGTTCCGGGTATTATTGACGGAGCCTTGTACTCTTGATACCGTAGTCTCTGGTCTAGTGAAACTCCTCTCGTATACACTGGCCTCTTCTGTACCAACCTACAAACAACAGCTTAACAATATAATACAACTATAAAAGTTACTCTCTCTTCCTGTTTATTCTGTATTTTCTTACTTTTGGGACTTACCAAGCGATTTGTTCGCTGACGACATTCTCTTTTTTTTCTTTGGAATGTCATTAGGTGATTCGGACCTTCTGGAGATCGAGCCCACCAGCGAGGATTTGGACCAGCTAGCCTTCGACCCAGATCTTTAGATTCCCTGTACATATTTACATTCTGTATTTTCCATTTCTGTTATGCCACTGTTTAGGCATTGCTTTCCATTCTATGTATTTACTTTTGAGTTGTATTGTAAAAAGAATGTTTAATAAAGAAAGTTGTTCAATTGTATCCATTGACATTGTCTCTTGTGCATTTTACTTATATTGCTTAGATACGCTTAGCGCGTTTACTTCAGAGTAAATACGTAGCGGCCTCGTCGCGTCCTCTTCCCGTACACCGGGAAGCGGGGCGTTATAGGGAGCCGGCAAACAAGTGTACGTGGAACATACGCATCATCGGTAATACTGCTGGTGTCCTAACAGACGAGATCATAACAGACAGTAAACAGCAATGCAACAATAAGGTATATAAAACTATATACGAGCCATACCGTTTATCGTGTTTAAATAGCACGAATCGTTGTTTTTAGAAAAGTAGAGACTACGGTGTTTTGAGAAAAGAGATGCCTTTTGAAAATCCGTAGCTTCCCTCGTATTATTCTTTGAAAAAGCCTACAATTCGTCGGTTTTGAAAATAAGTATGACTCGAGCCTAAGTTAACCTATATCTACGCAACTAAAGACTAAACTAAGAACCTAGTCGAAGGTGATAAGAAATCTATAATATTCCGAGTCGATATATCTAATAGTCGGCGATCCAGCCTCATATCATCACGTATGGTAATAATACACCGTACGACATTCTCGAGTCAAGTGTGCGGATCAATCATCATATACGTCTCGTACGGTAAAATTCATCTTACGGCATCCCCAAAATCGAGGGTACGGGTCACATATCATATATAAATCATCATTCATACGGTATCGATCATCATACTATATCAATATCAAAATCAGTGGTACGGATCTAACGTCTCGTACAATCTATTATTTCATCAAGTCACATGTTATCGCATGTTTGAAAACATATCGCCCAACGATCCTTTATTATATCATATCATATACGGTGTCCTCGACTCAATCACATATCATATACTCACGGCATCATGCCCGATCATATCGATTCATATCAATATAACATATACTATCCTCATCTCACATGTATATTTATACACACACATACATACACACACACATATATACACACACATATGCACACAAACATATACCAAGTGTATGCGTGTGTGCGACTAAGTAAGCCAACAACTCAAGACTATGGAGCTAAACTAAGAGTAAACTATCCTACAACTATGCCAAATCTAATCTATAGTCTCCTAATAACCCTATTTACTAGGTATCCAAGTCACATATACACATATGTAATATATATATATATAACCTATTCTACGGTTGCGGGGGTGATATATGCCATCCACCTGACTTCCCCCGTAGATATACATCTACTCACCTGCCAAGTCCTCGCTTAGTTGAAATCGATGTGCTTCGTCATCTCGGAATTCCACGCAAAGGTACCTACAAATCAACACATATTGCAACGTTATTAAAACCAAGTACGAAAACCGATACGGTACACGAAGTGCTCCTAGGTTAGAACTTATAGCTTACGCATGCAAGAACAACTAAATAACTCTCGTCATTGACGTACAAACGTCCAACGACCAAATCTCATCAAGAATTTCATAAATCCATGTTTCAAATATCAGAAAACATCGTCAAACCCAACTCAAAAGCTCCCAGATTTTTGCACAGATAGATAGGGACAAAACTAACAATACAGTAGTTAGGTTATGAGGAGTATGAGCTACAGGCAAAACCCGTACAACAGAAGCCAAAATTTGGCCGACCAAACTACTACAGTAACCGTCCCCGCTGCCCCAACCTTGGAATTTGGGTCTCGTTCTTCTGTGGTAGTCTTTTAGTGGTCTAACTAGGTCAATATGGTTGTTTGTTTTTCTTATAAACATACCAAGTTGCTCCAGAATCCATTTTGAGCATCAAAAATCACAGAAAACCGACATGGGGAAATTCTAAGTTCGTGTATTCGGTTCTATTCTCTGGTCCAGGCCAGTAAACACCACTAAGGTCATGTAAAACACTCACTACACCTCATTTACACTTTCAATATCCAATAAATCCCTAAGCCTCTTCTTGGAATTTCCAAACATCACCAAACCACTCTAATTAGCTCCAAACTACACTAGAAAATAAGAAACACTAGAAAATTAACTAGAAGTCTAGAATTATACCTCATTTGGCAACTCAAGAATTTTCTTGAGTTGCTAAAAGTATTCAAAATCTCGACTTGATGCCTCCTAAGGGTTTGTAGTGAGGGTTGGAGTGTTTTTAGTGAAGGTGGCATAAGGTTTTGGCTAGCTTTTTTTTATGGTGTTTGAGGTGAAATAGGAGGTGGAGAAGGGAGATGAAGGAGGAGAGGAATATGTGAAAAGAAGAATGAAGAGGGTGAGTGAGCCATGGCAAAGGAACCCTTCTCTCTCTCTCTCTCCACCTTACCTAGCCCATACCTATGTCCCAAAATATCTCTCATTTTCTTTTTCTTTTATCTAAATAGAAAACAAAAATCATATAAAAATGTAAAATGAAGCCATGGTTCATGATATGGAAATGTCACAAGTTGTGTGCAACATGTTGTGTTGCATGCCAAGATGCACATAAACATGACTAATGCATAATTAGTGAATTATTTATCAAGTTTAGTATTAACTTATATACAATTAATTTAAAAATGTCTAAATCATGTAAATTCGTTCAAAATCAATATTTATTATAAATTTCCAGATATTTTCCAAACTATCGGTATATATTTATACTATTTCATTTACAACCAATCTCCATACTTTTAAAATATCCATAATATTTATTATTTAATTATTTAAATTCCGAAAATAATATTTTTATTTTCCTGAAATGTTACAATCTTCCCCCCTTAAATAAATTCGGTTCCCGAATTTAAATTTAAACCTCCCGAATGCTAAAACATTTCGGCAAAACCATAAGGTCCTCAGGGCTCCGAAATCATGAAAATATAAAACATAATATGGCGCAAAGTATGCGCATAAAAACGGGTGCAAAACTCAAAATCGAAACTCCGTCATGCGTTACGTCATTCGGGGAGTTAATGTGGAAACACTATTGTCAGCTCAGTACGAAAATCAAATATGATATAATCAAAACTATAACATGATAACATGTATACGCATCGTTGTGAAATCGTCAAACATCCAAATAGAAATGCATGCAAAATCTTTTCAAATCACTGTGCAATACGTGTATCACGGCACAGTAACGGACGTTCATTATCGTTTAGAACCTTGACAAAACCTTATAAATGTGTGGGTGCTGTGAGACCAAGAACAAAAGAAATACATACCTCTATATGGCATACAGTAAGTTCAGAATGCACTCCAAATCCCATTTTCGATGAGGAAAACAATAACCGGTTACATTACATAATATAAACTAGTATCAACACATATCAAACACAAATCAAATATAATGACATATAATGAGTAATAGACGATCCTGACTTTTAAGTTCCGTATTAACAAAATGAAAGGAACTATCCACAAGTTACTTGCAGCCTCCACTCCATTGATCAAACAATCGAACACTCAATTTAGCAGAGTAGATTTAAAAAAAGGCATTATCTAGTTTATCGCATTATTTATATTTATATATCATAATATTCATAACCACCATACCAACCACCACCATGCATCAAATGGCAATTTCGTCAAGATAACGATCCATAATATCAGAAACAGATTCAAGAAATGCAGCCTCGCTAGTGCCGGGAAGGACCGAATTGTTCGCCCCGTGAACGATCTCCTCGATTTTGGATTCCTTTTTAAGGGTTTCGCGGCACATTATGCTTCCGATTTGAAAAGGAGTGAGCCCTTTATCTGCTCCCTTTTTCAGAAGCATGGTTGCTATCCGAAGAGTGCGGGCACATGCAAGAGACAGGTCCCACCCATAAAGCTTGAGGAGATCAATGTCTTCTTCGGCATTGAGGGACTTTATGTAGTCTAGGGTTTCAGCAGTAAAAGGTTGGCGTGCCTGAGGCCAATAAAGCCACTCGAATGTGCAATCTTCAAACTGCATCGGGAATCAGTAAGATTCAGAAAAATTAAATCTTTGATCTTTCTAATGCAATTAGATGTTGAATCTAAGGAAACAAGCCAATGAAACGAACAGTAATATCGCAAAAAAAGGAAGAATTATGAATAAAAAGAGCTGAGGGAATTTAATAGCAAATGACTAATTAGTTCATTGTAAAGGCATAAGCGCAAGGAAATTGACATCGAATATGTTACAAACTTCCTTCTTGTTTGTCATACATATGCATACAAGATGCATTATAATTTTTTAAAAATTCATTAAGAAAAAATAAATAGGATAGTAGTTTATGTGAAAATAAGGATTTAATTGGGCCACTAAAAATCAGGGTTTGAAACTGAAATAATTACTAAAATTTTCAATATTTCCAACAATTCTACAAGTATGCTTCACATATGATTGATTTGTGGTCTATATGTATAAAAGGTGATTTCATATTCATTTTGAGTTGTCAAGTATAAGTCATTCCGGAAACTCCAAAGCTTGTGTATTCATATTCTTAATTGTCATAAGTTCTTATAATGTTTCACTTGTTACATATGTCAACCTGAATGACATTACCACATAACTAGATTATGGATTTTCGCTCGCAACAAAATTTCGCACATACAGCATGAATCAAATTTAGCACGTACAACATGAATGTTTGAAAATTTTCAGGAAGCCAACGGGATCGTGCCCAAATATATACACATCAAATATTTTCTTAAAACGCATAATAAAGATTAAAAAAAGAAGATAAAGTTAGTAGGGAAAGGCCACAAGACACATAAAAGGGGAACAGAACAAAGATCCGTCACACGAAAAATAACAAATAAGAGAATTTAAAATGCGGTTGCTGTATAGTGGAAATTGAAGAAGAGGAGCAAACAAAAATCTGATCAAATATGAGCACAAATGAAACCACAGAAAAATATGTCAGGTAATAATTTTTAAGATACCTACTCAAAAGGTGTTTCATCATTCTAATGGCATGGGCTAAGAAATTGTCCATGTATAGAAACTGAATGCTAGAAAGTTCTCTTTAAAGGTTATTTCTAATTTTACAACCAGAGAATAAAATAGCATACATCAAATTCTCAAATGACCAAAACAAAAATCTTCCCAAACAAAAATATATATAAATAAACAACGCAACAGCTGTGATACTAGCAGAAATTTTGATTAATGATTTACTAATATTGCTAATAGCAGTGCATTTAACTAATAAAGCATGGTATATTATAAATCAAAAACCACAACCATGCATGATGTATACTTGAATTAAGGAAAAATATATTCATACTCACATTTTCCGGCAAACAATATCCATGATCGATTGGGAGAAGCACAATATGTCCCCCTTCCCCCTTCGAAACCAATATATTCCCCGCATGGCGATCCGCATTCGCCAACCTAATGTCCAAAACCGATATTTTATGGACCTCTTCGACAGGGAAAGCCCCCGGCCCCATATCTTCGCAACTCCCATTGTTCTTCACAAACATCTGCAAAGATCCAATCTTGAAACCTTTTTCCCCATCCATATCCCCAAAACAACCCTTCAAAACCCTAACCATCGTTGTTGGAGGCACACCAGAAAACCCCAATTCGTCAGAAATGAAAGATCGGGGCCCACTAATTGGATGATCTAAAACATAGGCCGCAACCTCCCTAAATGCGCCTTCACCAACTTTCGTGCCCCTTTTCAGCCCTTCGCCATCTAATGACACTGGCAAACCCCGTGGATTGTTTTCTGCCATGGGCTCTTCGTCCATCGGTTTGAATACGCCAATGTTTTTGAGCCCAGATTCATCTTGCATAAAGTAGGCTCCCCCTGATCCTTCTGAAGAAATTACGGGCAAATTTCCATTTTCTAATCCAAGATATGCTGATCTCACGAAATCCTCAATCCCCGGAGACAATTTAACCTTGGGATTAACAATCACAGGCTCGATCCATGCATCTGCATTCGCATCGAGAAGTTTTGTTTCGGGTGCCACAGAATCTTTCGCCTCAATTGAAAGCTCGAAATCTTTTCCAACTTGTTTGGTTCTGATCTTGGCCGATTTCTTCACAAACAGATGAATAACCCCATCCTTGTTCTTAAACACATCGTTAATGATCTCCATATCATCGAGCTCTTCGCCATCACAGATCAATTCTTGCTCGTCGAGATCCACAAAGTCCTTCGCCTTCTTAGAGATCTGCTGCTTAATGTACCGGACGTTACGACGAGACTCGACCTGAAACTTGAATTTCTTCCCACAAGTAGTTTTCACAGTGACCATGCGGAGATCGGAAATCCGAATGACAAGATGAAGCACATTGCCATTAGAAACTCCATAGTCTCGGACGAGACAGTCATTTCGAGCCATCTCGTGGCCATCGAAGACAAGCTTTTGCTTCTTGACCACAAAGCCCTTGAAGCTCTGGATCCGGAGCTTAACGGAAGCGATCGAATCGGATTCAAGAACCCGCAATGGCATCACAGATGAGCCCGGAACCGTGAGGAAAATCATGATCGGGTCAGGCAAGCAGTGAGGCGATCTGCTGCCATCGAATCTAATAGGGGAAAGAAGTGGATCCTCGAGAATTGGGGCTAAGCTCAAAGTAGCGATGCCAGCTGAAGACATCTTGATCTTCTAATTTCTCTAATCGAAAATCTAGTGAAACAATGAACCCTAGCTGAAGAAATGAAACTAAATCTAGAGACCCATCGATGATTCGATGCGAAAGATTTGAACTTGGGATGATAGAAACCCTTATCCCAAGATCCAGGAAGGAACCCTTCAAGGAATCAGGGCTTCATCGCGAAAAAATCGAAGAAATAAGAAAAACCTAAAAAATCAAAGAGAGGCTCTTACAGTTGATGATTTGCTATAATAGAAACATTAGGATTTTGGAATCGGTTTCTTTTTCCTCTCGCAGGCCGATCGATTCCAAAAGGCGAGAGCTTTGTTGCGAATTTGTTTAGCTTTTTGAACGAATTAAACAAAAAAAATTAAGGGAAAAGCGAGAAAAAAGGGCATTATTTTTCCTTTTTTGGGGAGGAAGAAGACGACGAATGAGGTGAAGGTGTTTTATATTGTACGATCGAAACAAACGTTACGTTTTTGTTAACGGCGTTAGTGACGTGGCTTGAATTTTTGGTCAAGCCGGTTCGTGGTAATTATCTTGAATGATGATGCACGCTTCTAAATAAAGAACAATAAATTTAATTTAAATTGTTTTGGACCTTTGCTGTAGGCTGCATGTATCCGAATCGCAAGTCAAAATATGAATGCGTAAATTATAAAATGTTTTTAATAGTTTATAATCCATGACTCAACAGGTTGTTACTTTGAACTCAGATAGGTATTCATTTAGATAAAAAATTAGGAGGAAAGGTACCATTAGAATAAATTTCCTCCTGTGATCCCTCCATTATTTTCTTTCGATGGTCGGGATTGTATCATCTTCTTCTTTATAATCTAAATTATGGATACACATGAAATATAAATATAGGGGAGGCTACAGGTAAAAACTAACTGTAGTTTAAATTTTTTCTCTGTCCTTCAATATTAAGGAAGGATGACGGCGGCGGCGGTTATGATTTGAAGAAGAAGAGGAAGAAGAAGGTGGTGGTGATGGTGGCGGTGGTGTTAAGAAGGAAGAGAAAGAAGAAGGAGGCGATGGGTGGAAGAGGAGGAAGATGATGGTGGTGATGATGGCGATGGCGTTGAAGAGAAGGAAGAACAAGGAGACGATGGGTTGAAGAAGAATAGGAAGAAGGCGGCGGTGGGAACGGCGGCTGCCGGTGAGGAGGAGGAATAATTTTCAAAAGTGAAATAGAAGGGCTGCAGGAATAACTTATAAATATAAGGTGGTTATAGATAAATACTAACTATAGGAGGGACAGAGAAAAATATTGAAGTATGAATGGGGTCTAACAGAAAAAAAACATTTATTATATTATTTTTTCACCGTTGATTTAGTGGGTCCAAAATTAACGGTTTATCGACAATAGTACTTCTTGCATTAACAATTCAACGGTGAAAAGATGGTAGAATCACATGAAATATAATGTATCCACACCTTAGATGATAAAGGTGATGGTGATGGAAGTTTGAATTCAATGTTGGAAGGTGTGATTTTTCAACACCACCTGACGAAAAACCCTCTTAGCGCCTCTTTTTTTCATTATTCTCTATATGATATAGAATATCATATCATGATTATATTGCACTATTTGTAAAACCACGGTATTTAGTAGATAACTGTTTTATTAACCATTTAGCATTCATCAAAATTTGGATAAATATTATAACATATTTTGACCTTTCAGCAGCCCTTAGATTAGCATATGACACAATCTGGATCACGCCAATTTGTTACCTTCCGTTGATCTGCTGATGGCGGCGATGGATGGCTGATATTGGATCTGGAGGCAGGCTACTGAAGCGTGTGGATCTCAATGGGTTTGAGGTTGGTTGTTGCCGAGCTACCTGCAAGGAAGTCCCGAGGTGGTTGTACCACTGAGGATCCTCCGACGGTCAAGTTAGAGAGGAAATCCGAGCAGAGTAACGGCTTAGTGGAGTAAAAATGGCTTACTTGAACCCTCTGAAGAAGGAGTTTATATAGTGGTGGCAGCAGGCAGGGCAAGCGTGAGAATCACGCCGGCCGTTACGCCCCGACGTCACGTCCGCGTGATGAGCGGGATCTTCCATTAATGGCGAGACAGGCTCGTTAATTTGGGATCGTGATGGTGTGGAACGTGGGATGTGGCTGGCAGATATCTCGCGCATAGTGAGATTTGCGGGATGGCGGTTGCGTCTGTGAGCGGTGCCGTTGGTCGGTCAATGAGACCGAGGAAGACGACCTTGGCGGGAGAGCTCGGGGACGAGCGGGAGAGCCGAGATATCTTGGTTCTGCGGTAGCCCGAAGACGAGCTGTGAGGCCGAGGAGACCAATTGTACAGGGGGCTCAGAGGTGAGCCAGCATTTGTTTGTAGGACGGGCATAGGAGTGGTCGGGTCTGGCCACTGTAGGTCTCTTGCATTCTCTGGAACACGTCATCTGCCACGTGTCATGATCTGGAAGATCACCGATATCGAGCATCATCATTAGCCCCCCACTCTCGTCCCGACCAGCTGACGGGTCGGGTCGAGAGTGGTCTGCCGGGTCACCCGAGGTGAGCACTTTTCCGAAGATATCGTCGGGTGTGTCCCCGGGTAATCTGTTGTATTTTCTGGATGGTGCCAGCGAATCAGGGCGAGATATTTGCATTAAAGAGGGTGCGCCGGATCGTGCGTACTTTCGCTGAAGCGACAGACCACGTATCGGCGCTGGTTGGCTGACGCGACGGGCCGCAGACCGCTGGCGTCTGATGGGATATGGCCAATGCGCGTGCGACAGGTGAGGCGATCGTGGTCGTCGAATGCGAAGAGTTGTTTTTGGCAGGAGTCGACTGTCGCCGTTGGATGAGGACGCCGGTGGCTATAAATAGAGGTGGGGTCCACTTCAGGGCCCATCTCCCTTCATATTTTCCTCGTTCTGATCTTGTAAGCTCGGCGCTCTCCTTTTTAGGTCGGATTTCTGCATTCCCGAGGACTTCTCTCCATCAGGTTAGATGTATTCTTTTTCTTTCTTCAGCTTCTTCTCCTTCTGAGTTGAGTCTCCTTCTCCCTTTGGCAGGACCAATGGATCGATCCAGGACTCTTGGTGCCCTCGGTGCTCGGTCCCGGAGGGGGCCGGCGGTGCGGCCGTGCCTCCGGCTGAATCGAGCCCCGCACCAAATGTGCCGCCGACGGCGGGGCTATCTGCCTCGTCACGAGCTCCCGATGATTGTCCCGGCGGCGGCCAAAGTCTTTTACCTAGCCCCAGACGAGGGATGCAGGAGAGGACGGAGATGGGGTTCCTCTTAAGAGGAAGAGGACGGTCTCTCTCGCGCCACCGACGGAGATTTCGGAGGGGATTCCTCTGCAGGAGGGGGACGTCCATTTCGTGGTCCCGTCGGGGCTTTCCGTCTCTGCCGGCCTGCTTGCTGGTATGGAGGAGTCGGCCGGGGGCAAGATTCCGCGGGGGGGCCTGAGGGCCCAAATGGCGGCTATCACTCAGGAGGCAGTTCAGGTATGCACTCCCTCATGTGTTACTTCGAGCGCCCTTTCTCTAATTCGGGTGTCTCTAAATCTCTTTGCTGTTTTTCGTCAGTTCCTTCAGCACTGCGCCCTTGTTACTCGTATGGAGGCCGAGGGGGCTATCCATGCTGCGAGGTCAGCAAGAGAGTCTTCTTCGGAGGCCAAGGATCTACGACTTGAGCTGCGTCTAGAGAGGGGGAGGATGGCCGTCCTTGAAGCCCGATCGGCCGTCGCGGAGCTCGTCATCTCAAACAGCCGGGAGTTCTATCACTGCCTGAGTGAGTCCCACCGAGCCATCGAGGCGAAGTTGGTGGAACTGGCCGATCGCTTTGCAGCCATGAAGAGGGCGAGGGATGCCAGCAGGCGGGATGTTGAAGCGGCGCTTCATGTGGTGGAGGTTGCCGAGATTCAGGCTAGAAAGGCGGTGACCGACTATAAGGGGTCGGACCAGTTTTACGTTGACCTCGGCGAGGCCTCCGCCATCGCATGGAAAAAAGCTCTTGATACTGTCAAGGAGCAGTTTCCGGAGTTTGCCGACGGTGAGCTCCGTGCTCGAGTCCCACTTTCAGTGGTCGTGCCTCCGGCCGATGGTGATGAGGGAGACGAGTTCTAGGCTGGGCTTGAGCCCAAACTAAGCTTTACCGAACCGAACGGAAAGAAGAAAAGAGACCGGAAGGACACGGAAGGGAAGATATTGGCTTTTCCTCCTCTCTCTTTTGTAAGCCTTCGAGTAATTTGATAAGGCTGGGGAGCCCACAGTACCTTTGTAAAGAATTTTGGCTTTGTGAATAAAAACTTTTTGCAGTTGTGTTTGCACGCGTATTTTCATTTGTCGGTAAACACTTGTATTTGCACAGTACTGCCTTCGTGTTGTGTCGGTTCTTCGTCTAGCAATTACGCGTCTAATTGAATCTGTTTATTTGCCAAGTGTGCAAAGACCGACGGGAAGACGGTATCTCCATGGCCCTGAAGTCGAGGTGGAGATTGCTCAGACGTAGATAGACCAGATGCCTCTTGGTGAGGTCATGTTCCTTAGCGTGGAAGGCACGGAGAGGCATGCTAAGGATGGACCGAGTAGGGTAGCTGCCCGGTGCCTCTAGGCGAGGGCTTCGATCCCTGTCGTTGTAAGGGTTGTACAAGGCCTGGTAGGGATGGACCGAGCAGTGAAGATGCTCAGTTGCCTCTTGGCGAGGGCTTAGATCCCTGGCGTTGTGTGATAGTGAATTACCAGCCGGGGATAACCGAGCAAGGGCGGCCCGGTTGCCTCTTGCGAGGGTTTTTGATCCTTAAGGACGGGCCAGGCAGGGTTGCTGCCCGGTGCCTCTTGGCAAGGGCTTTGATCCCTGGTGTGTTGGGGTAGGGAGCTACCAGCCAGGGATAACCGAGCAAGGGCGGGCCTGGTTGCCTCTTGCGAGGGCTTTTGATCCATAGCACGACAGGGGCCGTCAGTGGCCTGCTAAGGACGGGGCCAAGCTGGGTTGCTGCTAGGTACCTCTTGGTGAGGGCTTTGATCCCTGGCGTGTTGGGTAGGGATGTTAGTTATATATATGCCCTAGAGGCCATTACTGTACATACATTGTATATTGCAGTGGATGCTTGGACATATATAGGGAGGACTTTCTTTCTCGACATGATAGTATGCTATCTGGTTACTCTTTATCTTAACATGTACTCTAATTGTCTCTATGTTACATGTTGATAAATCCCTTAGGATGGGTACTTGACTACCGGGACTATGATGCAGATCATACTAGTGGGGACAGTGTAGTCGCCAAGTACATCCTTCAAATGTTCCTAGTCGTGGGAGTACCGAGACAGGGTATCGATACTCCAGAGTAGACTAGCGTATGCGCTTCTTGACCCATATGATGGGCGATGGATGATCCCATATCCATTGGTGTTTGACATCAGAGAAGGTATACGGGTGTTCAGTGTAGACTGGGTACACTGGACGGACTTGCCGAGAACTCCCAGATGGTATTATACCTCACGTCAGATGGCATTTCTCTGGTGACACTGGTACAGGTTAGTCTGTAGACCCGAGATCGTCATAGAGTCTTGTGTGATTTCCACTGTGCTTTGATTTCCATCATACCACGTCCAAGAGGGCATGCAAAACGGTGGCTTTTGGGTACAGTCCCGAATCACATGGAGGCATTGAGCGATAGGAGGGGTTTCTTCTCTCCCGGTATAGGGAGTTGATATTGCGCTGTGTTCGATTGGCTATAACTGGAAATCCCTGGTCAGGGTTGCTGAGATTTACTGGTAAGTGTTATCGCTAGTTTCTCGAACTGTTATGGACCTCATATCGACACGACTTATCAAGCTACTGGGGTATGACGTTTACCACCCCTAGGCGAGATATGCGACATATCAGACGAAGAGACCGGACTGTACGGGAGTGTTACTGATTGGATTCGCAGGAGAATGCACAGGCTTGCTTGTTGATCTTCTAATCGCTCAATACCAGGGTGGCTATTACGTTTAGCTGACCGCTTGCAGCTTGTGGGTGTTTGATATGATCATCACCTACTGCCGGCGTATTGACGATTCTTTAGAGTCTTACACAGAGGTTTCCTGGCTCAGGCAAAATGGAGTAGGAGCACATATGTGATATGTGCGGAACCGAGACTAATACGATATGAGATACCGTATTCTTTTCTCGCAATATATGATATCGGCCGGGTATATGTGATATAGCCGGGTCATCGGATCAAGTATTGATTCGATGAATCGGTACATGTTATATTAGTCGGTTATATGCGATATAGCCGGATTGTCGGATCAAGTGATGATTCGATGATTTAATGTATAATTATATATGTGATATATTATATTATATTAACTAATATAAGCTCACTTAAAGATTTTTTTCTCACTTGGATAATACATTGATATATATATGTGATATATGTTAATTGTATTATTTTATTTTTTTACAAAATATATTATATATATGGTATATAATATTGTAACAAGTTATGATTACAAATGCAACATGTTTTATGGAGATTAAACATAGTTAGGGTTTGATTTGGGTTAGCTTTTTCATGAAGCTTTTAGAAGCTTTATTTTTTGTTTTACGCAAAGATATTTTTGTGTAGATATTTTTATTAACCCAACCCAAACCCTTTACCCTAGTTAACTCTCCACATGGGTTAAGTCTTCATTCTTAACCATGGGTTGCAATTGTAACCATAGAATAATAATTCATTATTCATCACAAATAAAATTTCTCCTTCTTCTCCCTTTGAGAAAAACTTTCTAGCTTTTTCTTATGTGATAATTTTGAGTGAGAAATTGAAAACAAATGAGAGTTAAATTCCTACTTCATCATCCTCATCTATTCTAACCACTTAGATTAGGGTGTTTACTTTGCTAATACTTGATTAGTAAAGAAAGAGCTTGGGCTTGAGTTTCTTCAAGGTAGATCATCTTTATTGTTGAAGATTGGAAGCAAGCTTGCATTTTTCCCTTCATGGAGCCTCTCTTGAGTCCGAGTACTCGATGATCAGCGAAAGGACCTCAACATGGAGCTTTAGAAGTGAAGGAACGGACTACAAAGGTTGTAATCCCTAACTCTTAGATGTAAAGTTGTTTACATGCTATGTTTACCCTAAGTCTCTAGCAAAGATCCTTACTTTAGGTTGTTCGGCACTTAAAAAATTTGATTTTGGCATGGTTGATGCCTTGTAGAGCCTTGTGACAGTGCCTAGTAACCCTACAGTGGTATTAGAGCCAAGCTAGAGCTTTAGGCGTTGTCTGGACGAAGTTTGAAGTCCGATCGAACCCCGAAACCCTGATACAAACCCCTTCTCTGGAAATTTTTTCAAAAGCTGAAATTTTTCATATTAATAATACTTCATGGTTATATTCTTGGGTATTTTTCATGCTTCTGGGAATTTTTTGTTCCACTCAAGTGTTGAGCCTTCTGGGAAATATTGGGAACTCGTTGATTCGATCGGATAATTTAACTTCGTTTATGTTTTCCGGGTTATTTAGAACGTGTTAAAAAGTTCGAACGGATATCAATAACTCACTTTTTCCCCTGCCGGAAAATTTCCAAGTGTTGGATTTTTTCCATAGTTAAATATCATTCACAGTCGTGCAAGTAACGCGGTGGACCCTTTAGAAGAACACAAACCTTAACTCGATTATGTGACCGTCTGAACCGCCTCTAAACCTTAGGGTTTGGGGCAGTACGGCGTTGCCACATGTGAGGCATTGGTTTGACCTTTCTACGGCTGGACCATTGGTACTGTGGCATGTGATGGATGCTTTTAAACTAATTTCAAGTGTTGAGCAAAAAGGGAAATTTTGGGTGTTTGTTCATTCGATCGGAAAGTTTAACTTTGTCTATTTATCTAGAATGTGATACAATATTTGGAATCCACAAGTAGTTATGAGATAACTAATTTGAATGTTATAAATCTAGCAGTTTTTAGTCTCATTTGATCGGTTGCCACGGAATTTTAATGTGATCAAAAGTCCGTCGCAATCACGTAGTGTACGCGGATACTCGTTGAGTAAACTTAACAGATAGCCACGCCCCATAACCCCGACCAAGTGACTGTAGGAGAACCCCGTCACCAAAAGCATCCGTTCGGGTGCTCGCGGCAGCGGTGTTCCGCCTTAGTGCACTTCGTCGACGGCATCGGGGGTGCGGCCGTCTACTAAAGTTTTCGACGAGCATTCGATCAGGTTGTCGGGAATCTTGTTGAATTTCCCGACTAGATATAGAAAAGTGTTTTCGATATTGAGACTAAAATGTGGGGTTTATAATTGTTAGGCATGCGATGTCTAAGGAATTCATTTGGTTAGGCATGCGATGTCTAAGAAGGTTGCAGATTCCAACTATTGTAGTTTTACACTTTCTTTTCTGCGACCGTAAGCGTAGTATGTGGTGTATCACTGGCTTCGTTGCTATACATCAACGACAATCGGAATACACATACTTGCTTACGTTGATGATATGAGATATTATGTATTGCTGTGATATGATATATTGGATCGTCGTATTCTGAATAGCCGGGGTTTTTATGTGAGATGTGTTAGTTATATGTATGCCCTAGAGGCCATTACTGTACATAGGATGTATATTATAGTGGATGCTGGGACATATATAGGGATGACTTTCTTGCTCGACATAATAGTATGCTATCTGGTTACTCTTTACCTTAACGTGTATACTGATTGTCTCTCTGTTACATGTTGGTAAAGCCCTTAGGATGTGTACTTGACTACCTGGACTATGATGCGGATCATACTAGTGGGGACATGGTAGTCTATAAGTACATCCTTCAAGGTCCCTAGTCGTGGGTGTATCGAAACGGGGCATCGATATACCAGAGTAGACTAGCGTATACCTTCTCGACCTATACAGATGGGCGATGGATGATACCATATCCATTGGTGTTTGACATCAGAGATGATATACGAGTGCTCAGTGGAGACTGGGTACACTGGACGGACTCGCCGAGAACTCCCAGATGGTATTATACCTTACGTCAGATGGCAGTTCTCTGGTGACACTGGTATAGAGTAGTCTGTTGACCCGAGATCGTCATAGAGTCTTGTGTGATTCCCACAGTGCTTTGATTTCCACCTTACCACGTCCAAGAGGGCGTGCAAAACGGTGGCTTTTGGGTACAGTCCCGAATCACATGGAGGCAATGAGCGATAGGAGGGGATTCGTCTCTCCCGGTATAGAGAGTTGATGTTGTGCTGTGTTCGATTGGCTATAACCGGAAATCCCTGGCCAGGGTTGCTGAGATTTACTGGTAAGTGTTACCAGTAGTTTCTCGAACTGTTATAGACCTCATATCGACACGACTTTTCGAGCTACTGGGGTCTGACGTTTACCACCCCTAGGCGAGATATGCGACATATCAGACGAACAGACCGGACTGTACGGTAAGTGTTGCTGGTTGGATTTACAGGAGTGTGAGCGGGCTTGCTCGTTGATCTTCTGATCGCTCAATACCCGGATGGCCGTTACGTTTAGCAGACCGCTTGCGGCTTGTGGGTGTTTGATATGATCATCATCTGCTGCCGGCGTATTGACGAGTCTTTAGAGTCCTACACAGAGCTTTCCTGGCTCAAGCGAAACGAAATAGCAGCGCATATGAGATATGTGTGGGACCGAGAATAATACTAGTATGTGATACTATATTCGATTCTTGCGATTTGTGACATTGATCGGTTATATGCGATATAGCCGGGTTATCGGATCAAGTGTTGATTCGATAAGTTGTTACTATTGATATTAGTCGGTTATATGCAGTATGACCGGATCGTTAAATCAAGTGTTGATTTAATGATTTAATGTATAATTATATATTTGATATATCACTTTACATTAACTAATATTGGTTCACTTAAGATGTTTTTCTCACTTGTTTGTGCACATTGTATATGTGATATATTTTTATGCACAAGATTGTATCATGTTTGATGATACATGCAAACTTGGGTGTATGTTTGAATTAAACCATGTTTAGTAAATGGTTAGGGTTTCATTTCATTTGCTTTATTTACTTATTCATTTATTTTTTTTATTCTTTTTGGTGAGAAATAAAATGGTGACTTTATTTGGATTTCACTTGAAGCTTCATGAAGCTTTGAAAGTCAAAGCCATTTTGTTTCTTTCCTAAACACTAACCCTTTAACTAAACCCTAGCTCATTCTCTACACTTAACCATGGTTGCTAATATGATAAGAATCATTTTCTTTTCTATTATTCTTATTCTTATCATATGATCTTCTTCTTCTTCTTCTTCTTCAAGAAGAAAGAAGCTTGCTAGCTTCAATGGTGACTTGAGAAAAAGAGTGAGAAATCCAATTCTAAAGTGAACCCACTTCCTATTTCTTCATCCTCTACCACTTGCCAAGTAGTATAGGGTGTTTTCTTCACAAGTTTCATGACTTGGTGAAGTTGGAGCTTGATCTTCAGTTGCCTCGACGTAGATCATCTTCGGCATCGAAGTCGACGACCTAGCCCGATCATTTCTTCGACGATACCATCGCTAGAGTCCGGGATCCGATGATCGCAGCGGAGGGACGTCAACACGGAGCTATGGAGGTGGAGGACCGGATCTACAAAGGTTGTATTTTCCGTTCACTTTAGAGTATAGTTGTTTACTTGCATAGTTATCGCCTTAAACTCTAGTCAACGATCGCATTAGGGTTTCTCGGCACCGGAAATTTTTGAATTTGGCATGGTTGATACCTTGTGGAACCTCCTTAGAGTGCCTAGGAATCCTACAAGATGAGGGTTTTTATTTTCATTCATGTAAAATTCATTGTATGTAATATTCTTTTATTGGGGCACTTCCGGGCTGAGGATGATGTCACCATTGTATATTATTTATTTTTCCGCATTAGGTAGACCCAAGAAGGGGAGCATAAGTAACCGGGTTCTAAGGTCCAGTAGGAGACCATCTCGAGGAGTCGAGACTGGGTGTCCTAGCTCTAGAATTGGTAGGGTTGCTTGTTGCTCTCGTAAGGGTCTAGGGATGTGGGTTTGGCTATTCATCACGACCGTGGAATCCGTGTTTTATACAGGCTCGCATAAAACACGGAAATCCTAGTATATCCAATATTTCATAAGTTATCTTCTACTGCAATGCTCTGTGATGAGATCATATTACTGCCTGAGACGAATGTTTATTTTATATATATGAGATATATATTATATATTGTTGTTTTCGTTTTAAATATGATGCTTGTGAAGCATAATAAAATGGGATTTCATTAGTGAGATTAATGAAACTAAAGAAAACCTAAAGATGTTGTAGAAACTTGTTTAAAAACTGGTAGCTCTAGTTCTTGCTTTGGATAGCGGTGTTCCTTGTAGAACATCCAGCACCTTATTCGATAAGGAAAGAGCCGAGATCCCTTCACCGGGAGTGACCTCTTTAGCGAAACTAGCAGATGCTACAAGCTCAGTTTGTCTTTTGATTGTTTCTATAGTTTTTGCTTTGCATAGTGATATTTGTGAAATATCCTGCACCTTATTCGATGAGGAAAGAGCCGAGACCCCTTTACCGGGAGTGACCTCTTTAGCAAAACTAGAAAAGACCTCAAAAACACTCATTTTAAAAATCACTCGATTCTACAACGATATCAAGTTCATTACGCAAAAAGTTTTCTTAAAACCTGTCTTAGCCCTCCATCATTTCAGATAAGTCCTACTTAGTATTCGTGCTACGTTTGTTGACCTCCGTCAAAGCGTAGTGTGCGGTAGCTGACTAGTATTTATCTGCTGCATATGATGCGATTGTTTTAGTGTAGTCGTGAGACCTTGTTGACCTCCGTCAAGGGTCGTGCGGGTGGGTTTAATTCAATCAGGAAATGACGGGCAGAACTTGACTACCAGCCTATGGTTTGTTGACCTCTGTCAAGGTCATAGGACGCTAGGGATAAAATATTATCGGGAATTTCAAGTGTTGAAATTTGCAATGAGATTGCATACCTTCTATGAGATAGTTGGATCCCGATACCCACTGCGAGTAAGAGTTACTCCTGGAAGAGTTTTACACATTACAATTAACCGATCAAGTAGGTGTCTAGAAAGGTGTCAACGGGGTTATGCCTCTGGTAAAACGAGGTTTATTTTAATTAGGTCCGTGCGAAAGCACGGGGAACCTCCCTCAAAGTACCGACACTAGCCTGGCTGAAAGATCGGCGAACTTGTAGAGTGTAATTAATCCCGACTAGTCTTTCCTTTTAGGGTTTGAAGGAAGATTTGACTAAAACAGTGGGAAACATCCTGATTAGATATATTAATAACCAATCTAATCTTGCAAGAGCATACGCTGAGTGTTTTCTTCTCTCTCTTTCCTGGTTGCGACTATATCATGCCTTAATCAAGATAACAATACGGATGTATTGACTGAACCCGCTTGTTATACTGCGCTAGGGAACGTTGGACCCGCTCCAACTTGTAATTATTATAAGACCGAGCAGGAAATAGGAGATTACCAGAATTCCCGTACCGCCCAAACGAAGAAAGTGCATGCTGATGCATCATCTTCGGATGTGTTCATTACTGAGAACTGTTTCTCAGTATCCTTTACGTCCTGGGTATGAGATACCAGATCATGATTGATCAGTCGAAAATAATGTATTTTTAACACGTCAATTTCCCTATCTTTTACATTCATCTATAGTTGTTCGGTATTCATATTGCACATATTAGCAAAACAGTTGTAAAATACAAGATTACATGTGTTATACTCTAAAACCGGCATTTTTAGGGAATTGACTGTTTATCATGGCATTGCATCATTCTTGTGTAGCGCAATACTTGTTTCGAAGTCTGTGCAGGAAATTCCAGGAGAAAGGCCAAATTTGTGAAACAATGCTGTTAAAAAGACGCCAACTCATGGATTTGAGATCTGGTAGTAATCTAGAAGGAATTGTGAGATTCAATATATCATAAAAATACCAGGAAGCCATCAGGAAGCAACTGTACTAAATTGAAGCCCTAAGCCTCCTATTGGGCCGCGGATCCGCGGCAGTATTGCCACGTCACCTCCTCAGATTTGCTGCAGTATTCCTCTCTCAGTGTGTACACCTCAGCAAGCTATGTCAAATTCCAGATAACTCTCGAAACTTCTGCCAGATCAGCAAGGATCATTGATCAAGCTAATCATGATTAAGCTTCTTAAACAAGCTTCCCCCTTAATTACCTTAGAGCCTAGAAGTTTCCCTCTAACAAACTACTTCTAGAAGCCTCTCCCTATAACAAACTTTTGGAGGGAAATTCAAATTTTGAATCCTAGATCTAGGGTTGTGAAGTCTATAAAAGGGAACCTAGATCTAGGGTTAATGATTAGTTAGTTGTTCATCCCCCCAAATTCAATACAAGTTGAGTGACACAACTTGTAAACCCTAATCCTAATTCCAATCCAAGATCAAGAATTCCGAGTTCAATCAAAGCAAGAAGCCGAAATCCTTTAGAGAGCGAATCCGATCTTCATCCGAGCAAGTGATCCAAGCCGATCCGCGACTCAAGGAGCCGAGCGACGCCAAATTCAACGATCAAGTTCCTTCCTCTTGTAGTTCTTGAGAGTTGTAACTAATTGTTGATATAAATAAAGGTGACAATTCTTTTATCTTGCTTATCTTTTGAATTCAAGCATTATGATTCAATCTAGATTCTTGAATATGTTCTTTGTGATAATGTTTGAGTAAAACTCCGCTCGTAAAGGAGTCGAGACGATCGATAGAATGATGATGATTTAGATTCTTTCACAATTCTTAAATCCTATAACGTTAGTAAATTCTTGTAAATCAAGTGATTGATGACCTAGTTTCGATGCGATACTTTCTTGATTGTGTTCGCTCGAAACTAGAGATCAACGATCGATCATTTGATTTACTTGAAGCTAGTTTGTGAATGAGATTCATCGAAAGGACAAAGGATAAGATGAGGAAACCCTAGCTTCATCGCAAGATCCTTAACCTCGATAAATCGTCATCGATCTAGTATCAATTCGTTAATGGATAAGAGTATGAAATCATTAGATCTCATCACATCTATAGATCCGATCTATTCCTACGAGCCTCACTTCGAAACTTGATATTTGGCTTGGAAATCATAAATTCTCAATTCTTGATTTTAATGTTTTATAGTTATTAGATCTAAATTTTACTAGTTCTTGAACTTCAATTCTATAAATCATGAATTGTTTCTTTTCTTTTCTTTAAATTTTCGACTCATCTAATTCGAAATACGAACGGATTACACTTTCCCTGTGGACGATCCGCACTTACTAACGCGCTACAATCGACACCGTTATTGATTACGGTCAAATATTTTTGGTTGTGATTTCTATACATTTTCTACATACACACCGGAAAATCGTATCAATCAAATGGCGCCGTTGCCGGGGATAGTGCGCTAATTGTTCGTGTTTTTGAAATTTGAGTTGAAAAATTTATTCCATCAAAATTTTTAGATCTAAATTCGCGCAAACACTAAACGATTCGTTGTGATTTTTTGCGAGGAAATCTGGAATCTCTGGAGCTTGGGAATTTTTTTTCTGAATATTCCAAAGAGTAGAACAAGTGAACAGGAATAACTGCTGAAAATTTAGTGCAATGATCAAACTTTTCGACCGCGGATCCACGGTTTAAGGAGCTCATTGCGGCGGTTCCGTCGCACATTTTGGGTTTCACTGCACAAGTTTCTCAGGTGACTTCTAAACTTTCTTATCCCTCTCTCTGTCTGCTCCACTAACAATTTGCTGCAGGTTTCTTTGCAAAAAATTGCAGCGCCGCAAAAAGCAATAAAAATTGTGCGTGTTTTGATTTTTGGTTGTTTGCATATTAATACGGAATTTAAGGGGCACGACCAAATCCAGATTAGGTGGGGAGTTCATTACCCTTCCTAAGCCCCGAAAATCACAAACTTGCATCCGCATTACCCTCATTAACTAAAAGAAATCTAGAGATGACTCTAAGGACCGTCGCGCTCACTTAGGACAGAAGAAGGCCATGGGTAATTCATTGCTTATCCGCGTTTCTTTTATGGTGTCTAAGGCAAGTGTGTCTAAGGCTAGTGGTTACTTAATTAGGCCCACTACTTATGTAGTGGAGAACCTCCCACTTACCTGGCACTTACCTAGCCATAGGAGAGAAAAAGAGGCAGTGGAGAATTGATCCTGCGACTTGTCTTTTGGCAGTTAGGAGCGGTCTAGAGCCCTGACCTAGGTGACCATTAGACTTAGGGTTTTTCTTGTTGCATTTGTTGTGATTTGCATCATTTTTTTTCAAAAATCCGTATATTTTTCAAAACAAACACTACATTCATTCATTTCCCCTAATTATATTCACACTGCCACTTGTACTAAACCCTTTAGTGCAAGATAGGCTGGACACGGGATTCTAATGCCCGTTTAGTCCGCGTTCCCCCGATCGACTCCGAAGTCGGTATTTCTACATTTACTTCTTCTTTACCTACCACCACACCCACATCGATGGATCCTTCTCCATCGAACTTCTTTACCACTAATCTGCCGCCGTCCGTTGGTGCGCAGAATCCACCCCGCATCTCTCTCCAAGAGAGGTGCTATCCTATGCGAGGTCCTCTTTCGACCTGCTTATCCATTCCACCAGCCAACGGGGATAATTTTGAGATTAAACCCCAATACATCAACTTTCTACCCAAATATCACGGTCTCGAGTCTGAAGACGCATATGTCTTTATCACCAAATTTGAAAATGTATGCGCAATGATGGGTACTTCACAGCTTTCTGTGGATGCTATGCGTCTTCGTCTTCTCCTATTTACCTTGTGCGATATAGCCGAGAAGTGGCTTTACAACACAACCGCACATTCCATTACGAATTGGGAAGAATTCGTCAAAGCATTCCTAAAGAAATTCTACCCAAATCATAAGACAGCTCGAGTCCGCAGCGAAATCAATCAATTCACCCAGCTTCCAAATGAAACATTCTCAAAATTTCTTGAACGCTTTAAGGATCTGTTAGTTCAATGTCCTCATCATGGAATCCTCAGATGGGATCTGTGCCGAATCATATATGAGGGCATTAATCCTAACACAAAACAGACCCTTGAATTAATGTGTCAAGGCAACTTCATGACCAAAGATGATGGGGAAGCCTGGAAATTCCTAGAAGATTTCGCTGAGAAATCTTTACAGTGGGAGGGTGTGAGTCAAACGTCTAGGGGTGGCAATAACCAATCGGAAGTTTCCATAGGAGTTAGAGCTGACATTTCAGCTATGCAAAAGAAACTCGAGACTATGGAAAATAAATTTTTAGCTGCAGCCCTCAATCAAATGTCACTCTCCAAAACTGTATGTGGATGCTGTTCTGATCCTTCTCACTTGACGGAAGAATGTCCGTTTCAAGGTCACGAGCATACCAATGCTGCTTTTCAAAGACCTAGGAACGATCCATTTTCTTCTACATATAATCAGGGTTGGAGGAATCACCCTAACTTTGCTTGGAACTAATCACAATCTCAAAACACGGTTCCAAATCAAAACAATTTCCAAAGGGTCCCTCCACCACAACAGCAACTACTTCCATTGAGTCAGCACCCCTTCCAAGCACAAAACTTCCAAAATCCGGTCAATACACCTGCACCGTCTAATCCTTTGCAGTTGACCGGTACTGATGAATCCTCTTCATTCATGAATTTGCTTTGGACAATAAAGTCTTCCGTCGATAAAATTGAAAAAACTCTGCGTCCCAAAGCGAGACTATAAAATCGATGGAAGAAGAAATTGCACGATTAAAAGCTGAAATGAGTGTAAGAGAGAAAGGGAAACTTCCAATTCAACCCCTGCCCAATCCTAGCTATTCACATCATGTGAATGCAATCACGTTGAGATCTGGAAGAGTGCTTGACGATCACGTTGGGGAAGAGATTGATGACACAGAAAAATCTATCGATGATACCCTGGCCGAGACATTTTCTTCCACTTCTACTTCTAATTCTGATCCCAGTTCTTCTACCCCACCATTTTCTTCCGAGCCTATTCTCCGTTTCCCACAAGGCTCGACACCACAGCCCATCTCTTCTAGTCCACCGAAAACGATCCCCACTCCTATTCTTAGATCGTTTCCACCAACACGATCTTCTCCAGTGTTGGACCCCGACCTTATTGCTCAAGCTCCTTACCCGAATCGGTTAAGAGGAAACAGACCAAGTCCACAAATGGAGAAGATCACTGAAATCTTGAAACAGGTTAACATCAACATCCCTCTTCTAGATGCTATCCAACAAGTCCCCGCTTATGCAAAAACTCTTAAGGACTTGTGCACTAGAAAGAGGAAGACTCAAGTGCCCAAGAAGATATTCATGGCAAAGACAGTAGACACACCTTTCCCCCAACAATTACCGAGGAAACGTAAGGATCCTGGATATCCTACTATTTCCATTTCTATTGGGGAGAAACACATCAACCGTGCTCTACTAGACCTTGGCGTAAGTGTTAACCTTCTTCCTTTCTCAGTCTATGAGCAGTTAGGGATCGGAGAGTTGAAACCAGCCCATTGCACTCTCCAGATGGCTGACCGATCAAGCACCAGACCTAGGGGTGAACTGGAGGATGTGTTAATAAAAATCGGGGAATTTGTATTCCCTGTGGATTTTATTGTAATTGATACACAGCCTGTAGCGAACCCATGGAATCAAATTCCGGTGATTTTAGGTCGCCCCTTTTTGGCCACTTCCAATGCCATCATCAACCGTCGTAATGGCTCTATGACCCGATCCTTCGAGAATAGGTCAATTGAGCTGAACATTTACAAGTTGGGAAGTGTACCCTCCGATCCTACTGCTCAGGTCTGTTCTGTCGAATTAATGGATGCCGACAGCAGCGAATTTGATGATCCTCATGATATTGATCCAGACTCTTTTTATACGTTGTTGTTTGACCCAACTATGTATCATACACATACGGACTCTTCCACCGAGTTGTTCGGGTCAACAACTAACATTGATTATGAACTGTTGTTGGAGTCTGAAGATCACCCCGCATATTGTGATGACATTATTCTTCGGGGTATTGATGAGACTTTTGAGGAAATCTTCGCTGATGAACTCGCATTTTTGAATGACACGGGTGTTGAGATGAATCATCTCCCAATCAATGAAATTGAACCTCCACCCCTTCTTCTGAACTGTAAAAAGAATGCGAGTAATCCATCACATACACTGCATCGTCTCTCCAAAATGAGACGCACACACATTCTATTCCACCACTTACCTTTTCCCCACTTCTTCTTCCACCAACCAGAGCACTATATTGATAAAATTTTCGAATGGTTGGTGTTGACCTTCGGTCTTTGCAAAGCTTGGCATCGACCAATGATTTTTGACCCCCTCATGTGAGTTTCAAAGATTAACATGGCTTAACTCATGTTTGGGGGGGTATAATCTGGCTCTTGAAAAGAAAATTTTTACTCAAAAATGATGAGCCAAAAATAAGTTTGGGGGAGGATCTTCACTTAAACATTTTGCCCCCACCAATAAATTCCTCCCAGGCTTACAGGTTTTTGAGATTTAGCAGAAGGCAACAGTGAGGACACTGTTGAAAACAAGTTTGGAGGAGGTTTGTGCTTATTTTCGCATCATTTGCATCATACTTTGCATAAGCACAAAACATTTTCTAAAAACCTATAAAAATTTCAAAAATTTCAAAAAAAAAAATATTTTTGTACATAAATAAGATAATAAAAGATTAGATAGTGAAAAATTACATCCAAAAGATTAGAAAAATTTAAGAAAACCAAGAAAATTAGAAGTTTTCTTATACGAACTAGTAATAAGTAGTTATGAGCCGTTGTCCCAAGGGTTAGTAAGATGAAGGAAGTCACTAATCTGAGGATAAAAATAAGTCTGAAAAATAGTTCCTATTCTGGAAGCCAAACATTTTGAACGTTGACACCCTACTATTCGCACTTACACACGTCTTGAAACTCGGGATAGTAGAGGATACCTTGAAATGCTCTTGTCTAAAAGCCAAAGTATGAAGGAAATACAAAAAATGAAATGAATAAAATATAAAATGGTGAAAAAAATGAACACTGGTTTTTTTATCGCCAAGGCAGCAATAAAAAAAAATAGCGAGGGTGCCTCTTCACCTAGTGCCCTAAGGCCAACTGGTCTGGGAGTCACTGCTAAGCCTTAGGTGGTGCAAGACGAGGAAAAGCACCAAATAAGCAAGCACATGAGTAATCGGTCGGTTAGTACCGCAAGAAGTATTAACGGTCGCATGAAAGTGTGTGAGCAATATCATCTAAATATTCATTAATTAAAAAGTACTGAGGTGGATGGACAAGAGTATGATAGCTTGAATTGAATTCTCCGGGTGTAGGGATGTCTTTACACACACGTAGGGTTATATGATCGATGTTTGGAAGAAAGATAGGAATGAAGAATAAAGACGATGTTTTATTGAGGGATTATGTGATTTCTAACATCTTTTCATGACTATTAAGATAGGGCTCATGACAACCGAAAAGCTAGCTTAGTTGGAAACCCTAATTTTTAAGACTTTTCTTTTACAATTCTTATCTTTAAATGTAATATTCACGGTCTTCCTTTTATTATTGGATTTTGTGGGTGCAATCCGCTGGAAACCCTCAGGAGACAACACTCCTCCTACTAGGGACACCTAGAGGTTTAAAGGCTTGTTGCACGTGCTCAGTGCAATCGTGTTGCCTACGAAAGTGTACTAGTTAGTTTTTCTCTTTCTTTATTTTCTCCTTCTCTTTTTAATAAAACAGTTCGCTCGAGACGACCGAAAATAAGCTTGGGGGAATTTGATCAGTCGAAAATAATGTATTTTTAACACGTCAATTTCCCTATCTTTTACATTCATCTATAGGTGTTCGGTATTCATATTGCACATATTAGCAAAACAGTTGTAAAATACAAGATTACATGTGTTATACTCTAAAACCGGCATTTTTAGGGAAATTGACTGTTTATCATGGTATTGCATCATTCTTGTGTAGCGCAACACTTGTTTCGAAGTCTGTGCAGGAAATTCCAGGAGAAAGGCCAAATTTGTGAAACAGTGCTGTTAAAAAGATGCCAACTCATGGATTTGAAATCTGGTAGTAATCTAGAAGGAATTGTGAGATTCAATATATCATAAAAATACCAGGAAGCCATCAGGAAGCAACTGTACCAAATTGAAGCCCTAAGCCTCTTATTGGGCGGCGGATCCGCGGCCTAAGCAGGCACATGCCGCGGATCCGCGGCAGTATTGCCATGTCACCTCCTCAGATTTGCTGCAGTATTCCTCTCTCAGTGTGTACACCTCAGCAAGCTATGTCAAATTCCAGATAACTCTCGAAGCTTCTGCCAGATCAGCAAGGATCATTGATCAAGCTAATCATGATTAAGCTTCTTAAACAAGCTTCCCCCTTAATTACCTTAGAGCCTAGAATCTTCCCTCTAACAAACTACTTCTAGAAGCCTCTCCCTATAACAAACTTTTGAGGGAAATTCAAATTTTGAATCCTAGATCTAGGGTTGTGAAGTCTATAAAAGGGAACCTAGATCTAGGGTTAATGATTAGTTAGTTGTTCATCCCCCCAAATTCAATACAAGTTGAGTGACACAACTTGTAAACCCTAACCCTAATTCCAATCCAAGATCAAGAATTTCGAGTTCAATCAAAGCAAGAAGCCGAGATCCTTTAGAGAGCGTAGCCGATCTTCATCCGAGCAAGTGATCCAAGCCGATCCGCGACTCAAGGAGCCGAGCGATGCCAAATTCAACGATTAAGTTCCTTCCTCTTGTAGTTCTTGAGAGTTGTAACTAATTGTTGATATAAATAAAGGTGACAATTCTTTTATCTTGCTTATCTTTTGAATTCAAGCATTATGATTCAATCTAGATTCTTGAATATGTTCTTTGTGATAATGTTTGAGTAAAACTCCGCTCGTAAAGGAATCGAGACGATCAATAGAATGATGATGATTTAGATTCTTTCACAATTCTTAAATCCTATAACGTTTGTAAATTCTTGTAAATCAAGTGATTGATGACCTAGTTTCAATGCGATGCTTTCTTGATTGTGTTTACTCGAAACTAGAGATCAACGATCGATTATTTGATTTACTTGAAGCTAGTTTGTGAATGAGATTCATCGAAAGGACAAAGGATAAGAAGAGGAAATCCTAGCTTCTTCGCAAGATCCTTAACCTCGATAAATCGTCATCGATCTAGTATCAATTCGTTAATGGATAAGAGTATGAAATCATTAGATCTCATCACATCTATAGATCCGATCTATTCCTACGAGCCTCACTTCGAATCTTGATATTTAGCTTGGAAATCATAAATTCTCAATTCCTGATTTTAATGTTTTCTAGTTATTAGATCTAAATTTTACTAGTTCTTGAATTTCAATTCTATAAATCATGAATTGTTTCTTTTCTTTTCTTTAAATTTTCGACTCATCTAATTCGAAATACGAACGGATTACACTTTCCCTGTGGATGATCCGCACTTACTAACGCGCTACAATCGACACCGTTATTGATTGCGGTCAAATATTTTTGGTTGTGATTTCTATACATTTTCTACATACACACCGGAAAATCGTATCAATCAAGGATCCCGCAAATATAATCTGTTACATGGGCTACAGATAGGTAGATAACTGAGAACGGGTGATAAGTTTCAAGTGTTGGAAACAGTGCAATTGTTGCAAGCCAAGTCTGTTGGTAGTTATCACCCTGTATTACTAAATACATTGATTCTGAACGAATGTTATTAGATACCGAACCTGATATACAACATCATATCAGTCTCTTTATTTAGTTAAGAAGGATATAATTTTGTATTTATTGGATAATATTTTGAACAATTCCTATATCAAGAGTTGATTGATTCAGGCACGTTATCTAAAAGCATAGACGTTCTAAATCAAACTACAGTTCTTAATGTACAGAACACACACAAGAGGAAGAGTTCAGAAATGAACGAATCCTTCTTGGAGTATTTGTAGACTAGGTCATATCAACTGCGACCCGACTAGCTAAGTTACATAGAGATGCATATTTATATTTGTTTGAATTTATATCTTGTGAAACTTGCCGGTCATGTCACAAAGTTAAGATGACCAGAGCTCTGTTTCTTGGAAACAGAGAAAGAGTTGGTGAACTCTTGAGATTGATACATGATGATGTATGTAAGGTCCCATGTCTACATATGCCAGGACTGGTTCTTTGTACTTCATTACATTCACTGATGATCTCTCAAGATTCAGACATATGTTCCTGTTGAAACACAAGTCCGAAGCTTTTGAGATATTCACAGAATATAAGTTAGAAGTAGAGAACCAAAAACCGGGTATAAGTATTATGTCCTTTGATGTGATCAAGGAGGAGAATACTTGAGCATGGAATTCATGGACTATTCTAAAGAAGAATGAGATTCTCTCTCAGCATTACTCCTCCGTATACACCACAGCACGTCGGTGTATCAGGGCGGAGCAATTACACCCTATGTGATATGGTGTGCTTTATGATGAGTACTACTGAGTTGCCTATTTTCTTTTGGGGTTATGCACTTGAGAAGTTGCATACCTATTGAATAGGGTTCCAACCAAATCAGATGCCTACCACTCTATATGTGATATGGTATGGGAAGAGCTCATCTCTTAAAGATGTTAAGATTTAGGGTTGTCCGGCCTATGTCAAAAGAAAAATCCGGACAAGCTCGAGGAAAGGTCAGTTCTGTGGAAGTTTGTTGGATATCCCAAGCATACGCAAGGGAATATCTTTTACTACATCGAGGAACAAAAGATGTTTTATTTCTCGGCATACCACTTTTTGAGAAAAAGGGAATTTCTTGTGAAGAAATTAGTGGTCATGAGGTAGAACTGGAAGGAGTTCCAGCTATACAAACTACAGCTGATGATTTGGTAGAACAGGAGGATTCAATAGTTTCCAATAAACCTCAGCCTCTCCGCCGATTTGGTAGGGTTCCTCATCCACCTGAGAGATACTTCGGTTTCTCTATGACAGTGGGAGCAAGGATTGCATCATGAGATGATGACCCAACTAGTTTCGAGCAGGCCATCAGGAGTGGGGACTCTGTGAGAATGGCTGGATGCTTAGCGATCTGAGATGGAATCCTTATACACCAACAAAGTATGGACTTTGGTTGCTTTATCTGAAGGGTTAAATCCCCATCAGGAGTAAGTATATCTTGAGAAGATTACTTGGTGTACATGGAAAAGTTGAGACTTTCAAAGCTATGCTTAAGTCTATCCAGATCCTACTTGCCACTGCTACATACCACGACTACGATATCTGGCGGTTGGGTGTCATGACAGCTTTTCTAAATGATGATTTGGAAGAGAGCGTCTATAAGTACACAGCCAGAGGGCTTCGAAGACAGTGGGAGCAGCGGAAACGTGAGCAAGATGTTTTATAGGATAAATCAGGTATCGCGGAGTTGGAACGTCTGTTTTGATGTGCTAGTCAAAGAGTTTGACTTCATCAAAATGGTAGATGAACCAAGTATATACAAAAAGGTAGTAGGGAGTATGGTGGTGATCCTCGTACAGTATGTGGATGACATACTCTTGATAGGGAAGAAGTTTCCTATGCTACGCTCGGTCAATCTCCTCTTATCACAAAGATTCTCTATAGGATCAAGGTGATACCTCTTAAATCCTGAGTTTTGGATCTATGAGATAGATCTAATTGGATGTTAGGATTCTCACTAGTTGTAGTGAGATGGTATCAATCGATCCTGGGGAGAATCACTGGAAAGGTTCCAGGGTGATAAGGACGACTGAATGTTAGTCGCAGGCATTGTCTTTACCCTTAGTGGAGGGACGGTATGTTGGAAGAGTTCCAAGCTAGATACCGTGACTTACTAGAAGATTAAAGTCAAGATACATCGTTACCAAGGATGCTACCAAAGAGACAGTCTGGACATATATAAGTTCATGAGATGAACTTCGTTCCAACCATTGTGTGACAATGGAGTTATGGCTTTGGCCAAGGAACCCCCGTCCCATCTGAGATCCAGAAATATTCTTAGGCAGTATCGCCTGATCATGGAGATGGTTGATCTCCAGGGAGATCAAGGTTAGGAGAGAAGACACAGAGGACAACAACGGGGATCCAATCACAAAGGCCTATTTCCCAGTAGAGACTTCTATGGGATGGTTGAGTATGAGATACTTCAACCACAGCTTATTGTTGGGTATGAGATACTACAATAGATGGCCCTAGTGCAAGTGGGAGATTGTTAGTTATATGTATGCCCTAGAGGCTATTACTGTACATGCGTTGTATATTGTAGTGGATGCTTGGACATATATAGGGAGGACTTTCTTACTCGACATGATAGTATGCTATCTGGTTACTCTTTATCTTAACATGTACTCTGATTGTCTCTATGTTACATGTTGATAAAGCCCTTAGGATGAGTACTTGACTATCGGGACTATGATGCAGATCATACTAGTGGGGACAATGTAGTCGCCAAGTACATCCTTCAAATGTTCCTAGTCATGGGAGTACCGAGACAGGGTATCGATACTCCTGAGTAGACTAGCGTATGCGCTTCTTGACCCATATGATGGGCGATGGATGATCCCATATCCATTGGTGTTTGACATCAGAGAAGGTATACGGGTGTTCAGTGTAGACTAGGTACACTGGACGGACTCGCCGAGAACTCCCAGATGGTATTATACCTCACGTCAGATGGCATCTCTCTGGTGACACTGGTACAGGTTAGTCTGTAGACCCGAGATCGTCATAGAGTCTTGTGTAATTCCCACTGTGCTTTGATTTCCATCATACCACGTCCAAGAGGGCATGCAAAATGGTGGCTTTTGGGTACAGTCCCGAATCACATGGAGGCAATGAGCGATATGAGGGGTTTCGTCTCTCCCGGTATAGGGAGTTGATGTTGCGCTGTGTTCGATTGGCTATAACTGGAAATCCCTGGCCAGGGTTGCTGAGATTTACTGGTAAGTGTTATCAGTAGTTTCTCGAACTGTTATGAACCTCATATCGACATGACTTATCAAGCTACCGGGGTCTGACGTTTACCACCCCTAGGCGAGATATGAGACATATCAGACGAAGAGACCGGACTGTACGGGAGTGTAACTGATTGGATTCGCAGGAGAATGTACAGGCTTGCTTGTTGATCTTCTGATCGCTCAATACCTGGGTGGCTGTTACGTTTAGCTGACCGCTTGCAGCTTGTGGGTGTTTGATATGATCATCACCTACTGCCGGCGTATTGACGATTTTTCAGAGTCCTACACAGAGGTTTCCTGGCTCAAGCAAAACGGAGTAGGAGCACATATGTGATATGTGTGGAACCGAGACTAATACGATATGAGATACCATATTCTATTCTCGCGATATATGATATCGGCCGGGTATATGTGATATAGCCGGGTCATCGGATCAAGTGTTTATTCGATGAATCGGTACATGTTATATTAGTCGGTTATATGCGATATAGCCGGATTGTCGGATCAAATAATGATTTGATGATTTAATGTATAATTATATATGTTATATATTATATTACATTAACTAATATAAGCTCACTTAAAGATTCTTTTTCTCACTTGGATACTATATTGATATATATGTGATATATGTTAATTGTATTATTTTATTTTGTTACAAAATATATTATATATGTGATATATAATATTGTAACAAGTTATGATTACAAATGCAACATGTTTTGTGGAGATTAAATATAGTTAGGGTTTGATTTGGGTTAGCTTTTTCATGAAGCTTCTAGAAACTTTATTTTTTGTTTTAAGCAAAGATATTTTTGTGTAGATATTTTTATTAACCCAACCCAAACCCTTTACCCTAGTTAACTCTCTATATGGGTTAAGTCTTCATTCGTAACCATGGGTTGCAATTTTAACCATAGAATAATAATTCATTATTCATCACAAATAAAATTTCTTCTTCTTCTTCTTCCTTTGAGAAAAGCTTTCTAGTTTTTTCTTATGTGATGATTTTGAGTGAGAAATTGAAAACAAATGAGAGCTAAATTCCTACTTCATCATCCTCATCTATTCTAGCCACTTAGATTAGGGTGTTTACTTTGCTAATACTTGATTATTAAAGCAAGAGCTTGGGCTTGAGTTTCTTCAAGGTAGATCATCTTTGTTGTTGAAGATTGGAAGCAAGCTGGCATCTTTCTCTTCATGGAGCCTCTCTTGAGTCCGGGTACTCGATGATCGCAGCGAAGGGACCTCAACATGGATCTTTAGAAGTGAAGGAATGGACTACAAAGGTTGTAATCCCTAACTCTTAGATGTAAAGTTGTTTACATGCTATGTTTACCTTAAGTCTCTAGCAAAGATCCTTACTTTAGGTTGTTGGGCACTTGAAAAATTTGATTTTGGCATGGTTGATGACTTATAGAGCCTTGTGACAGTGCCTAGTAACCCTACAAGGGAGCTACCGGCCAGGGATAACTGAGCAAGGACGGGCCCGGTTGCCTCTTGAGAGGGCTTTTGATCCCTAGCGCGGGAGGGGCCGTAAGGGGCCTACTAAGGACGGGGCCGAGCAGGGTTGCTGCCCGGTGCCTCTTAATGAGTGCTTTGATCCCTGGTGTGTTGGGGTAGGGAGCTACCAGCCAAGGATAACCGAGCAAGGGCGGGCCCGGTTGCCTCTTGCGAGGGCTTTTGATCCTTAGCGCAGTAGAGACCGTCAGTGGCCTGCTAAGGATGGGGCCGAGCAGGGTTGCTGCTCGGTGCCTCTTGGCGAGGGCTTTGGTCCCTGATGTGTTAGGGTAGGGAGCTACCAGCCAGGGATAACCGAGCAAGGGCAGGCCCGGTTTCCTCTTGAGAGGGCTTTTGATCCTTAGCGCGGGAGGGGCCGTAAAGGCCTACTAAGGACGGGCCGGGCAACGTTGTTGCCCGGTGCTTCTTGGCGAGGGTTTTGATCCTTAAGGATGGCCAAGCAGGGTTGCTGCCCAGTGCCTCTTGGCGAGGGCTTTGACCATCCAGGGATAGACGAGCAGGGTAGCCGCTTGGCTGCCTCTTGGTGAGGGCTTTGATCCCTGGCGTTGTGGGGTAGGGGCTACCAGCCAGGGATAGCCGAGGGTAGCCGCTCGGCTTCCTCTTGGTGAGGGCTTTGATCCCTGGCATTATGGGGGTAGGGAGCTACCAGCCAGGGATAGCCGAGCAGGGTAGCCGCTCGGCCGCCTCTTGGTGAGGGCTTTGATCCCTGGCGTTGTGGGGTAGGGACCTACCAGCCAGGGATAGCCGAGCAGGGTGGCCGCCCGGCTGCCTCTTGGTGAGGGCTTCGATCCCTGGCATTGTGTGGTAGGGAGCTACCAGCCAGGGATAGCCGAGCAGGGTTGTTGGGGTAAAAATTTACACCACGGTTGACCAAGTCAAAATCAAAGTCAACCCCAAGCCAAGTGGGTCCAAGCCCAGATCCAGTGGGCCCATGCCCGAGTCGAGCCCGAACATGAAGCGGCCGGCCTCCCCCCATGCCAAGATAAAAATTTTGTAATGAACAATTTTGTTGTATTTCTTTTATTTCATTTTATGGATAAATGTAAGAAAAATAGGCATAAAGCCTAATTTTTGTAAAGCCCATGGCTTATGTGCAAAAAAGAAATGGCACATGATCTATGGGATGGGCAAAATGCCATTTTGTGAAGCCCAAGGGGCTATGTGTAAAGTGTACAGCCTATAAAGGCAAATACAATGAAATATCTCAACAACTTTTCTCTCTCCAAAAAAAAAAGTTTCAGATCTGAGATCTTTCTTCCTTCTTCAAGGTTCCAAAACCTTCTTCTTTCTTTTGAATTAAATCAAGAGTTTTACTCTCTCTTTTCAAAAACAAAATAGTTTTTCACCACGAAACCAACAAAGGGGAACTTGGATCTGTCATCAGATCTCAAAAAGGAGAGATTTTGAGATCTCACATCTCTTGATCTTCAAGATCCAGCTAACAGAGGAGGAAGAAGAAGAACCCCTTCCATTAACCCCAAAAACACACTCAGGAGTCCAACTCCTCTCTGATTTCTCTTCCGAGAAATTTTTTTTAGGCTAAAAGCCTCTTTTTCTCGCCGGCGCTCAAGCGCAGAGCGCCTGCGTGCCGACAAGTGGCGTGCTTGCGCTCAAGCGCTCAGCGCTCTAGCATAGAGCGCCCACGTGCCGACACGTGGCGCGCTTGCGCTTAAGCGCAAGCGCTCGAGCGCAAGTCTTCCCCATGCCGACACGTGGCGCTCTTGCGCTCCAGCGCAAGCGCTCGAGCGCAAATCGCCCCCGTGCCGACACGTGGCGCTCTTGCGCTCAAGCGCAAGCGCTCGAGCGCAAGTCGCCCACGTGCCGAAACGTGGCGCGCTTACGCCCAAGCGCCCAGCGTCCGAGCGCAAAGCGCCCACGTGCCGACACGTGGCGCGTTGCGCTCTACCACTCTGTGCTCGAGCGCAAAGCGCCCACGTGCCGACACGTGGCGCGCTTGCGCTCAAGCGCCTAGGCGCTGGTCCCACGCATCCTTTGGATGTCTTTTTCCCCTTTATTTACATATACATGAATATATATACATATGTATATAAATGTACACACACACATACTCCACGACACTGTCCCTGTTAGAAATTTTTTTTTCTAACGGGGCGCTGCCCCGTACCCCGCAAGGGGGCTGCTAGCCCCCTTGACCCCTAGCCCGCTATCCGGGTAGCGGGACCCCCGTAAAAACTCTGCGTGGCTCCCGATATATCCAAATCCCCCTCCAAAACAAAACACACGTACACTGCACATTGAGTTCGCATGACAAGTTTAACCCGTTAATGGGAGGTTCCCTCGCTCCAAAGGCGGGGGTAATTAACGGCAGCTTAGTCCGTGGCTGCCGGAGATTCGGATCCCCATAATCATTAAACCCCCGCCTACCCTAGGCAGGGGGAATCTGTAGTACGCCTGACAAGCGCGCGCGTATTCCCATCTCAATGGGGTGACGAAAAACATCCTACAGATTTTGGCACGCCCGGTGGGACGCATCTCTCCTCCCATATTTCGGGTTAAACATTCATGCGAACTCAATCAATATACATATCGATTGCCTATACTGAAATGATGTTCTTTTTTCCGTGCAGCAGTCAACCTTCGACGACAATGTCTCCCCAGACGAATTCAGCTTCCAACGTGACCCCGATTCCGTACGTGGTCAAGATCAACGCTTGTGTGGTTCTCCCCGCGAGCCTCAGTCGACAGTGGGAGGAACCGCCCCGCCAGTTTGGCTCCGTCATCATCTACCCTGCCGGAAGCGCTCATCTGGCGGAGATCCCGGCGGAACAGGTGGCCAAGCCGGTCTCAAGGGGTAAGAGGCCGAATGTCGTGATCGCCAAGGCACCACAACTGAAACTTAAGACGGTATCTGAACGATTCTCTGGTGCTCCAGCGGGGGGCAAGAACTTCGGTACAAAGGGCAAAATCAAATGTTGCGGACGAGCTCAGGCGATGACTCCAACAAATGCACAATCGAGCGTATCTCCAAGGCCCTCCATCGCCCGGTCTGCGGCGTCTTCCCAAAGAGCCGAAGTCTGCCAGGTGCTTAGAACAGAAGAGTTAAGGCAGAAGCGGCTCAGGTATCGAACCAACAAGAGGGCCAAGGCTTCGGCCAAATGGAATCATGTGAAGTTCCAAGTGCAGGGTTGCCCCGCGACGACGGCTGAGTCGGACGTAAGAATCAGCAATTCCTTCGAACCTCTGAAGTGGGTTCAAAAAAATGCCATGACCGCCAGAATCAAGAAGACAGCGGTCCGAACAGTGCCACAAAGAGACGTGTCCCGGCCCCAACAGAAGAAGTATGACACTGTCTCTTCAAGAGTCTATCAAGCACTCTATGCCGCACGAAAGCAGTGGGGCAAACCCAGAAAAGAAGCGCCAGCACCATTCAAGAACCTGGTTAGGCCAGCCGCCTTCAATCGACTACCAGCTACCGAAGCAAGGGGTCAAGACAGCAATCCGTGAAATCAGCCGCCAATGATAGAAAGACGGCCGGATATATCATCCATACGGTCTATATGGCGGGCGGACGCCCCAGCGACAACCTTCGCAGCAAAAGCAAGGACGGGGCCACCACATCCCAAGCCCAATCTAGCCTGAATATGGTTGCCGCCGCCCAAGAACAGCCGCCCCCGCTGGATGAAGAAAACCCTCTCGATGAGGATGATAGGCAGATAGACCCCTCGGTCCATGTAGATTCAAGCTTGGACAGCGAGGAAGAGCCGACTTTCCGCCCCAGGACTGCGGAGCAGGAGCTGCTTCAAGAGCTTCGAAAACAGCTCAGGAGCAAAGATAAAGAGATGGCCAAGCTCTATTCGAATATTGACGACTTAACGAACGTGGTGATGTAGCTTACGGCTCAAATTGATCGAGTGCCTCCCAATCAGGCACAAGCCGCTACTAATCAGCCGGGTGATGACAATCTGAGGCAGCCAGTGCCTGTTCCTTTGGGACAAAGACTGGTCGAGCCGAATGAAAGCCGGCCACATTCCGCTTCTGGGGACGCCTTGTCCCCAGATAGCACTATCCCGCTAACACAGGACCGAATAATGGATTTGGTCACCAGCAAGGTTAAAACATTGGTGGCTGAAGTTGAAGCTCAGAAAGAAATCGACAGTAGTGGGCTGCCATATCCCGCGCAGTACGATCTGATTGAGTTCCCAAGCGGCTACGTCATTCCTAAGTTCGGAAGATTTGATGGAACGGGGAATGCAAATCAGCACGTCGCCCACTTCAAAGCATCGTGCGGAAATACAGGGGGCAATGACGCGCTCCTTCTTCGTCAGTTTGTCAACAGCCTAACCGGCGTCGCCTTCGACTGATATGCGAGTATACCGGATGGGTCCGTCATTACCTTTGCCCAAATGGAGTCCCTGTTTCGGCAAAGGTTCATGAGTGTCAGTGATAAAATCTCTATTGCCGACCTGGTGAGGACCAAGCCGGGGAAGAATGAAAGCAACACCGACTTTATCGCCCGATGGCGTAATCTCACAGTCAAGTGTGAACCGCCGCTGGAGCAGGACCAGTCCGTCAGCCTTCTCATTGGGAACCTCAGCAATTGGATGGTCCCATTCTTGTGTATAGCGGGCCTCAAGACATTTCAGAAGCTAACCAAGAAAGTCCAAATGCTGGAACGCTCGAAGCAAAAGTCCCCGCCGGACTCTTAGAGAGACAAAACCTGGAAAAGCAAGCGGGACGAAAACTGTAGAAGCGGGAGTTCCAGCAGTACCAATGTCTTCAATGCCTCCGACAATGAAGAAAAGCGAAGGGCGGGCGAATCCAAAACCAACTGGTCTCGAAAGCCATTGCTGGGAGGAGATGGGCCTTCCCTAGAGGGGAAAAAGAACAAGGTTTACTCTTTCAAAAGGGCCAAGGTCCGCAAGATATTTAAAGATGCCTTGAACAACGGCCTACAATTGCCGGAGTCGAAAAGACCCCAAGAAGCAAAAATGACCGACAATCCTCTGTATTGCCCGTACCACCGAGTAGTGAGCCATGCGATCGAGGATTGCTATATCTTCAAAGACTGGGTCGAGAAGCAGTACAAGGCTGGAGAGATCGAGCTGTCCAAAAGTGTGTTGGTAAACAATCAAGTTGCAACCACCAACTTTATACAGACAGAAGTTGAAGCCTTCTGGGAGCAGACAGCCGAACCCGCTGCCCCGAGAAATGAAACGGAATCATCGCGGCATCCGTGGAGTACGCACATATCTAATAAGACGAAGAAGATGATAAAGCTAATTCGGAAAGAACCCAGAACGGAATGAGAAGGGTAGAAGAGGCCTACCAGTCCAGCTGCCAATGCGGCTCCATCAAGCTCAAAATCCAAGAAGCTCAAGAAGAAGAAAAGTGCAGCTCAGCGCGAAAAAGAGTCAGCAGGGAGATCGACCATTCAAAAATATATCGATTCCCTCGAAGAATATGAACAAAAGGAAAGAACGTTGATTCAATTAAAGGAGTTCTTCCCTGTACAAGCGGCTGAAATTCTGGAGGAGTTAGAAGAAGACTCCAATGCAGAGATCCCAGTAGTAACCTGCTACGCCATCCATCTTGGCAGCGACTCCGAGGATGAGCTCTGTTTTCCCGAAGAGGACGAGGAGCTCGCCACAAAGGCCAATCAAATCCAGCTCAGAAGCGGCAGGGCTCTACCGCCAAATCAGGCAACGCCCCAAAAGGGAAGGAAAAACAAGTCGCTAATGAAGAAGATGGCAGAGAACTGACTGATGAAAACATAAGTCATTCCTCGGTGGACTATAATGTCTTGGCACATCTCCGAAAGCTTCCGTCTCTCCTGAGCATCTACGACGCCTTGGTCCTATCTAAGGAGCTTAGAGATGTTCTCGTTCACGCTCTACAAAACCCCGAGCGGTATCAGGCTCACTTTGCGGAAATTAATATGAAAGAAGCCTAGCACGCTCTGCATGCCGTCGCAGTCACATTTAAGGATGAAGACTTGCTACTGGGAACGGCTGAGCATAATCGGCCGCTTTACATGACCGGGTACAGCGACGGAGATCGAATTAATCGCATATTGATTGATCCGGGGTCCTCAGTGAACATCATGAACTTGCGAACTCTGAAGAGTTTGTCAATGGACGTCCGACACCTGTCAAGGGAAAGGATTGTCATTCAAGGCTTCAACCAAAATTGCCAGCAAGTTCTGGGGTCTATAGCTTTGCCAATCAAATTTGGGGATCTGCAAACTGAAGCTAAGATATACATGATCGACGCCAACACATCTTATAAGATTCTCTTAGGGCGGCCGTGGCTCCATGATTACGGCACCATTCCGTCAACTCTCCATCAATGCATGAAGTATACTAAAAATGGTGAAGAAAGACGCATTGACGGAGACATCCAGCCGTTCGGTGTGCATGAAGTCCGATATGAAGATTCTCGGTACTTTATGAACCACCAAAATGCTAAGCCACAACTGACTGAGGATAGACCGTCCCCAAGACTCAAAAGCAAATCTGCGCCGGCTGTCACTTTCAAAAGCAAAAATGCCGAAGTGCGCCCGCATTTCGGCAGCGACACTGATGAGTCCGACGCTGGAAGCCCGTCCTTCCATAAAACTCGCCCTCATTTCGGCAGTGATACGGACGAATCTGTTACTGAAGGCCCATCTAGCAGCAAAGTCCACCCTCATCTTGGCAGTGACACTGAAGAGTCAGAAGAAGAGGACCTGCCGTGTAACAGCTGTGCAGATTGGCCCCCCATGCAGCAAGCGAAACTACGATAGACCTTCGAAGTCGCAGAAGGGTCCCTGGCCATCACAAGGGTGCCGGAACGGATGTGCAAAGAGCTCGACGCATTGTCAGTCTCTACCGTGGACCAGCTGAAAACTTTCTACGTGCCTGGGAGGAAAAATGGACAGAAGGGCATCCTGTTTTACAGGTCAAACCCCGTTGTGCACCCGGACGACCTTTCTGTTGCGTGCCTTCCCTATGAGAGAGGCATAAGAGCCGTCCTCAATCCTAGATACTATGCGCCCGAGATGCGGGAATACTTTAAGAAGTGCGGATGCCGGTTATATCAAATGGAGTCCGAAGCAATGTTTTACGAAGGGCTATGGTATCCGCCCCAGGTCCAAGCACTCATCGATGGACGAATTCCAGATAGACGGGGCATAGGCTACATTCAACCTGATTCCAAAGCGTGCTACATGATCCATTTTAGTGAGGCCAGCGAAAGATCAAATGATGATGACGAGATAGCTGATCCAGAAGAAGCTCCTCAAGAGCTCGAAGATGGAGGACAAGCAACCTTTGACGAGCTAACCGAGATTGACTTAGGAACGCCCGATAATCCAAGGCCGACCTACATCAGCTCACTCTTGTCAGAGGAAATGAAAGCGCAGATAATTGCCCTGCTGCATGAGTTCGTCGACTGCTTCGCGTGGACATACAAAGAAATGCCTGGCCTTTCCCCTGAAGTGGCCGTACATAAGTTGGCTATATCTCCTGATGCTAAGCCAGTCAAACAAGCTCCTCGAAGAATGAGAAGGGAACTAGAAGAAAAGGTCATCGAGGAGAAGCTCATCGATGCCGGCTTCATCAGGGAAGAGAAATATGTGGGCTGGATCGCATGCGTAGTCCCAGTGAAGAAGAAAAATGGGCAGATCCGAGTTTGTGTCGATTTCAGGGACCTCAACAAGGCATGTCCTAAAGACGACTTCCCGCTACCGGTCATGGAAATGATGGTCGATGACACCTCAAATTACGAGCTGTTCACATTTATGGACGTCTCGTCTGGATACAATCAGATCAAGATGTCGCCTGAGGATGAGAAGCACACAGCATTTCGAACCCCGATCGGAATATATTGCTACAAGGTGATGCCGTTCGGATTGAAGAACGCAGGTGCTACATATCAAAGGGCAATGACTAATATCTTTGATGACCTAATCCATAGAGTCGTCGAATGCTATGTTGATGATCTGGTCGTCAAGACTAAAGCCAAGGCCGATCATATCCAAGAACTCAGGACCGTTCTCACCAGACCGAGGGAATACGATCTGAAGATGAATCCTATGAAGTGCGCTTTTGGCGTGTCATCGGGAAAATTCCTGGGCTTCATAGTCTGACATCGAGGGATCGAAGTTGACCCATCAAAGATAAAGGCCATCATGGAAATGCCCCCTCCGAAGAGTCTGACGCAGCGAAGATCTTTTCAAGGCAAGCTTGCTTATATACGGAGGTTTATCTTAAATTTATCGGGGAGATGTAGGCCCTTCTCAAAGCTCATGAAGAAAGGAGCTCCTTTTATCTGGGATGCCAAATGTCAAGCAGCGTTCGAAAGCATCAAACAATACTTGTTGCACCCTCCAGTGCTGGCCGCTCCCATTCCAAATAAACCGCTGATTCTCTACACTGCCGCGCTGGACGAGTCACTCGGTGCGCTCCTTGCCCAGAATAACGAGGAGGGAAAAGAAAATGCCCTCTACTACCTCAGTCGAACTCTAGTCGGGGCGGAACACAACTACTCCCCGATCGAAAAGCAATGCTTGACTCTGATGTTTGCTGTGAAGAAGCTGAGGCACTATCTGCTCGCTCACCGGGTTATGCTGATCTCCAAGGTCGACCCACTCAAACACTTGATGACCAAAGCAAGCCTAGCCGGCAGAATGGCAAGATGGGCTGTCATGCTACTCGAGTTTGACATAGTTTATACTCCTCAGAAAGCAGTAAAAGGGAAAGCTCTTGCAGACTTTCTCGCTGCTCATCCCATACCAGAAGGGTCACCACTCAATTGCGAGTTACCCGACGAACAAGTGCTACACCTAGAGAATGACGAGTCATGTTGGGAGCTCTACTTCGATGGGGCCTCATCGATAAGGACCTCCAGTAAATCAAGTGTCCCGGAGATAAAAGCAGGGATAGGATTGGTGTTCATCACGCCATCAATGGGAACCCTACGGCGTTCTTTTGCTCTTACCGAGCCTCGCACAAACAATGAGGCCGAGTATGAAGCTCTGATAGCTGGTTTGGAACTCGCCATAGAAATGGAAATCCTTCGGCTACGGGTTTACGGTGACTCCCAGCTTGTCGTCAACCAAGTAAGCGGCGACTATAAGATATACAAACCCGAGTTAGCTCGGTACAGAGGCCGGGTGGTGGAACTCATGAAACGGTTCACTCATATTGAACTAATGAGAATTCCCAGAGCGTTGAACGGAAAAGCCGACATACTCGCTCGCTTAGCCAAGGAGCTGGCTGATCCTGACATGGACGAAATTCTGATCACAGTCAGGAGCCGGCAAATTCTACCCCTAGTCTCTCTACGAGAAGAGGAAAGCGCGGAACAGAAGAGCAGTCCCGCCGAAGAAGCTTCGATCATCCAAGACGAGCCCGATTGGAGATAACCCTTCATAGAGTACCTCCGATACGACAAGCTGCCCGAAGAAAAATCTGCGAGGATTCAGCTGAAGAAAAGAGCTCTCCGATACGTGTTTGTAAATGACACGTTATACCGCAGGTCATATGACCAACTCTGGCTCAGGTGTCTGTCATTGGCCGAAGCCCAAAAGGTCATGAAAGATGTTCACTCGGGCGTTTGCGGTGCTCACCAATTTGGCCCCAAGATGCGACTTCAAATCAAACGGCTTGGGTATTACTGGCCCAACATGATACGGGATTGCGGAGAACATGCAAAGAAATGTCAGATATGCCAAATCCATGTTGATTTCATTCAAAAGCATCCCAATCCGTTGCATCCTACGGTAGCGTCGTGGCCCTTCGAAGTCTGGGGCACCGACATTGTTGGCCCAATTGATCCTCCGTCATCTAAAGGCCACCGGTTCATACTGGCCGCGATAGACTACTTCTCCAGATAGGCTGAAGCTGTCCCGCTAAAAGAAGTCAAGACAAAAGATATTCTGACATTCTTCCAGCATAATATTCTATACCGCTTCGGTACACCAAGAAGAATCATTTCTGACAACGGGCCTTCTTTCAAGAGCTTCAATGTCTCAAGGTTCGCTACTCAACACAAGATAGACTGGAGATATTCCTCCATCTATAATCCAAGAGCCAATGGGCTAGCCGAAGCCTTCAATAAGACTCTATGCAAGCTCCTGAGGAAAAATGCTTCAGCCAACAAGAGAGACTGGAATCTCAAGCTTCACGAGGCATTGTGGGCATATCGTACCACGCACCGTACTCCAACTCAGTCCACTCCATACTCATTGCTCTTCGGAGTAGAGGCAGTCCTCCCCCTCGAAGTCGAAGTTCCAAGCTTAAGAATGGTCGTTCAGCATGAGTTGACGGAGGAGGAAAACGTGCTCCTTCGACTTGAAGAACTCGATGCCCTCGAAGAAAAGAGGCTCGCGGTGCAGCAAAGTCTGGAACTATACAGAGCCCAAATGTCACGGGCCTATGATAAGATAACCCGTCTCCGCGCTTTTAAGAAAGGTGAATTGGTGTTGGTTCTCAAAAGACCGATCATCCCCAATCGACATGCCAAGGGAAAATTCGAGCCAAACTGGGAAGGACCATACGTCATCGAGAAAGTGTTTGACGGAGGATCCTACCAACTAATAAGTGCCGAGGGAGAAAGGCCCATGCCACCCATCAATGGCCGATATCTCAAGAAATACTACACGTGAATGCTCCAAGTCGCAGGCGAATTGAGCACATCAGCCCTACGGTCTGGATCATACATCGTGCAAAACCGTATACAATCCACGGGCGTAAATGGCCCCCTTCTCTCCCAAATCCTGCCGTTGAGACTACTTTTAAAAGCCCCACCAGCGGCAAAAAAAAAGGGAAAAAAAAGAAATAAATAATAATAAAAGAAATAAAAAAATAAACTGTATGTCCACAAGCAAAACGGGCACGGATGAAAACCCGAAAGGGCTCCGTGAGTAAAAACAGCAGGACTGCCGGCGAGTTTGTGAAAACGTGAAAGAACGCAAACTCGTGAAAAGGAGATGAAATGCACTCTCAAAGTCCTCTCGACTTTGAGAGGAGAAAATTCCCGCGTGAGATCCTTACGACTCACAAAGGAGCAACACACTTAGGAATCCTCATGATTCCTAAGGAGGACATACACTTGCGAGATCCTCTCGACTCGTAGGGAGAAAATGCTTTTGTGAGACCCTCACAGCTCATAAAATTGAAAAGCCTTAGGTGATAGGGACCCAAACCTGTCTCCTAAGCCATCGTTCCCCAATGGGCAACGACAAATGATGAGTCGCTCCTGGCGTTTCGCTTCAGTGTTAGCGGTGTTGATGCCGACCAAAAACCCAAATCCCAAGTCCTCCCAAGGCAAATGATGAGTTGCTCCTGGCATTATTCCAGTGCAGCAATGTTGATGCCAAACAAGATCCAAATTCCAAGTCCCCAAACGGCGAATGATGAGTCGCTCCTGGTACCACATTCCAGTGCAGCGATGCAGACGCCAACCAAAATCCAATTTCTCAAAATTCTCCCAGCCCTACGGTTAGTCCCCAAATTGACTAACGTATACAATACACGGGCTCAAATAATTCTCGTCATACCCATGCCCCACTACAATTACCAGTTACGCGGCTGGTCTCCGCCTTTGGAATTATGTTCCATTGAGAAGACCCACTCATGTGTCCTCATGATACATGAGGAGAACAAACCTTTGTGGGATCCTTACGACTCATAAAGAAAAAACACACTTAGGAGTCCTCACGACTCCTAAGGAGAAAATACACCTGCGGGATCCTTACGACTCGTAGGGAGAAAATGCTTTTATGGGACCCTCACGGCCCATAAAATTGAAAAGTCTTAGGTGACAAGGATCTAAACCTGTCTCCTAAGCCATCGCTCCCTAACCCCAAAATGGCGAATGATCAGTCGCTCCTGGTACCATATTCCAGTATAGCGATGCAGACGCCAACCAAATTCCAAATCCCATACCCCAACGGCGAATGATGAGTCGCTCCTTGTAACACCTTAGGATGTGTTTAGTGGCTATTTATATTTAAATAAAGGGTTTTTAATAAAAAGTTTACCAAATAGAGTTTCAAATATTTTTCCTAATTTAATAAATATTTTTCTAGAATTTTCCTAGGCTTGCACATACATGTGCATGTAAACTAGGGTTTTTAAATGAGGTAATACCATGATTAGCAACCATGGTGGGTTTAATCATAGGGATTAAGTCTTTTGGGTTTTAATTAAGTTTAATTAGTTAATTGAGGGTTGCTTTAATTTGAATTTCCCTTTTTGTGTTGACTTGGTGAGAATGAGAGAGAGAGAATGCATCATGGCAAAAGCCATGCTTGCATTTAATGAAGAGAGAGAGAGAATGCATCATGGCAAAAGCCATGCTTGCATTTAATGAAGAGAGAGAGTGGAGGGGTTGACATTTGGGGTTATGATTCCCTCTCATTCTTGTGTTCTTTTCTCTCAACCTCACACATACACTCACACACACACCCCTCAACAGCAGCAGCAGCAGCAAACACAACAGCAGTAGCAGCAGCAAACACAACAGCAGTAGCAGCAGCTTCAGCCTCAGCAACAGCAGCTCAGCAACAACAGCAGCAGCAACAGCTCCAGGCAGCAGCAACAACACCCCAGCAGCTCCATACCCTCTTCTTCTCCTCCTTCTACTTGCTTGTGAGATTTCTTGAGGGTATAACCTCTAAACTTATTCCTACTTTCGCTTAATTGAGTAGATTAGCTTCGATTAGCGATAGTTTTGTGTATTTAGTGCTTTTTGTGGTGATTGGTGGGAACCTTGACCAAGTGATGTTTGAAACGGTTCTAGTAAGTTGATGGAGTGTTGTTAGGGCCATGTTAACCCAGCTTAACCCCCAATTGCACTAAAATACCACCAGATCCCTATTCGATGAAAATTCATCGTTTTTAAGTAAATTTTGAACTTCTGTAATCTGCTATCGACCCGGTGAGTTCAGATTGATTTTGAGAAGACTGCAGCATTTTTAATAGGTGCTGATCCCCTAGGTGGAACCCTACCCCCAATTCCATACTGTGGCCGCCAGAAAATTCGATCTGGCCGCAAATTGCGGCCAGATGGGGAGGGTTTTGGTTGGGGTTTGATCCTATAGGTGTCTGCTGAGACCCTTAGACTCCTAGCATGTGTATTTTTGTGTTATTCTTGCTGTAGGAAAATCTGGAACTATTTACCTATTTCTCGTATTTTAAACCTTCGCGACACGCGTGATACGCATGTGGTTTGGGATTTCTGCGTATCGCGACGCGTCAGGGTAGTTTCAGGCGCATAATCACACGTTTTTACGTATCGCGCACACGCGCGCTTGATTTGTGACACGGGTTTCTAGTTTGACCTTAATATCACGTTTTTGTGGATTTGATCTTATGTGTGATATATTGTGTGATTCTAGGTTCGCAGGCGAGTGAGACGGACGCTGCGAAGAAAAGGAAGCAAGTCGTCGGCTACACTTAGCGGGAGACTTCGGTGAGTAGATTTAACATCTACGGGGATATCGCCCGCATGGCGTTATGCGTCAGGGCTGATAGGACCTTATAGTTATACATTGCATTTTTTCCTACATTGACTGTCATGTATACCACTGTTGCATACCGCATTCCCTGCTATATGTATGTAAACTTAGAATTGATAGAACACCGCACTATTACTAACGGTTCATGTTGCACGAGCACTAATCTGCATGTTACACACACACCGTTAGTAATTGCCATGACACACTCACTGTAGAATTGCCATGATTACATTGCTGTAGTTCATTTCATATATGATTCGTTATGATCTTCATAGAAATTGGGAGCCGCAAGATGTCTTTAAAAACTGAAACTATTTTAAAAATGCGGTTCTCCCTTGTACCTGCATTGTGACTTGATACGCATAGCATATCGCATTTGATTTACTCATTGGTGTTGGATTTCCATGTGATTTCTGGTTTTGAGGACCGTGGAATTTATTAAAGAAAAGATGCACCATTTGAAAACCCGGTTCCTCGTGATATGATATTTTGGTGCGTCCACCACGCGTTTTCTCGGTGCTGAGACGTGTGCTTGAAACCCGATTCGAGGAGTTGGATGATCCGTTTGCGGGTTCGTGGTGGACCCGGTATGGTTCCCCGGGGCGAGAAATGTTTTTCGTGGAGTAGACGATGAGCCTGGCAGGGTGGCGAGTACCTAACGGTGATTGGTTGGACCTGGCGGTTGTCCGGAGGACACCGACTAGAGTCGAGAGATGGATGCGGGATGATCCGTACTGCCGGAGCCGAGGGCCGATACCGCAGACGGAGCCCGTGGGCTGATCCGGACTGACGGAGCCCGATATATGAGGATTTGCGTGTCGATGCTGGACACGAGTGTTTTATGATATTTTGAGTGCCGATGTTGGGCACTCGTGATTTTCAGAGATTTACAGGATTTGAGGGCCGAGGAGAGTGCCGGCGCATGAGTTTATTTGGGATTTGGATGTAGTTTGGGGCACCGATTATTTTCCATGTTGATATTTCCATGTAGATGTTGTTCATCCCATGCTCAGCATTGATTATCATGTATCTCATCCGTAGTTATTTTACCTGACAGAGCATTTGCATGATTATTGCACATACTACTTATCACGCATTGATATCATCTGCTGGCATTTGATAGAGTAGCGCAATACGTGCATGCTCGCGATTACCTTTATATGTTATCTCTATTCACGAGTTGGCAACTCACCCACGTTGTGCCACAGTAATTGCAGGTTGCCCTTCAGAGTAGTCGCGGCAGGCTGCCTCTTGCATCTTTTGGCTACAGATACCACTACAGTTGGTGTGAGAGCTGTTTTGCATTTTAGGTGGGTTGTGGTATCTGATTACTTTTATTGTACTCCTTTTGTATCTAGTATTCTCCATCTACCATTTATGTACTGGACTTAGATACTGTGTGAGGACGATGATGTATATTTTGTATTCTGGTGTCGAGCTCGTAGGAGCCGACTGTTTTTATATGCACTTATATTCCTGTGATGTTTACTTATTGCTTATTCTTCGCTATGGCGTCGTATATTACTCTTGTGATGATGGTTTCCGCCGTTAGGCGTGATTGCTCCCGTTTGGGAATGTTTCATTTCATTATATTTCATCATTACTTATATCCTGTTTTATACCCGATTTTCGGGGATTTCTTTTACAAAGGAAATGCTGCCAAAATTATTTAAATGACAACGTAACTTTAAAAGAACTTATCGAATTATGTAAGGTTTTCTAAATGTTTTAACTAAATGTTTTCAACACTCGCTACTTTTAAATGGTTTTGATTTCTGGGTTCGGCTTACTTAGTCGCGTTACGCCTGTAGACGTAGCGTGGTTAAGTGCCGGTCACGAGTCGAAATATTCGGGTCGTGACACTCCTGGTACCACATTCCAGTGTAGCGATGCAGATGCCAACAAAGCCCAGAAATTTTTCCGGCCCTACGGTCTGGATCATACATCCTGCAAAACCGTATACAATTAACGGGCGTAAAACAATCCCGATCTCTCCAAAAAAAAGAGAGAAAAAGAAGAAGAAAAAAAATAAAACTAAAATAACGGTATGTCCACAAGCAAAATGGGCACGGATGAAAACCCGAAAGGGCTCCGTGAGTAAAAACAGCGGGACTGCCGGCGAGTTTGTGAAAACCCGAAAGGGCGCAAACTCGTTAAAAAGAAAAGAAATGAAATGCACTCGTAAAGTCCTCTCGACTTTGTGAGGAGAAAATTCCCGCGTGAGATCCCTATGACTCACCAAGGAGCAACACACTTAGGAGTCCCCATGACTCTTAAGGAGAAAACACACCTACGAGATCCTTTCGACTCGTAGGGAGAAAATGCTTTTATGGGACCCTTACGGCCCATGAAATTGAAAAGTGTTAGGTGATAGGGATCTAAACCTGCCTCCTAAGCCATCAATTCCCAAATCCTCTCGGGGCAAATGATGAGTTGCTCCTGGCATTATTCCAGTGCAGCAATGCAGATGCCAAACAAAAACCAAAATCCCAAAATCCTCTCAATGACAGATGATGATTCACTCCTGGTACCATATTCCAGTATAGCGATGCTGATGTCAACCCAAATCAAAATCAACAAGTTAACTTCCACTCCGACACCGCAGAAAGCGGAGCGAGTCAGAATCAAATCTCGACACCGCAAGAAGCGGAGAAAGTCAAGTCTACCCCTGACAATGCAAGAAGCAGAGCAAGTCAAATCAAGCACCGACCGTCCACATCGCTAAAATGGCAGAACCGACCGTCCACGTCGCAAAAAGGGCAGCATCGACCGTCCAAGTCGCAAAAAGGGCAGAACCGACCGTCCACGTCGCTAAAATGGCAGAACCGACCGTCCACGTCGCAAAAATGGCAGCATCGATCGTCAAAATCGCAAAAAAGGCAGAACCGACCGTCCACGTCTCTAAAATGGCAGAACCGACCGTCCACGTCGCTAAAATGGCAGCATCGACCGTCCAAGTCGCAAAAAGAGCAGCATCGACCGTCCACGTCGCAAAAAGGGCAGCACCGACCGTCCACGTCGCTAAAATGGCAGCACCGACCGTCCATGTCACAAAAAGGGCAGAACCGACCGTCCAAGTCGCGAAATGGCAGCATCGACCGTCCAAGTCGCAAAAAGGGCAGCATCGACCGTCCACGTCGCTAAAATGGCAGCATCGACCGTCCAAGTCGCGAAAAGGGCAGAACCGACCGTCCACGTCGCTAAAATGGCAGAATCGACCGTCCACGTCGCTAAAATGGCATCATCGACCGTTCAAGTCGCAAAAAGGGCAGCATCGACCGTCCACGTCGCAAAAAGGGCAGCATCGACCGTCCAAGTGGCAAAAAATGCAGAACCGACCGTCCACGTCGCTAAAATGGCAGAACCGACCGTCCACGTCGCAAAAATGGCAGCATCGACCGTCCAAGTCGGAAAAAGGGCAGAACCGACCGTCCACGTCGCTAAAATGGCAGAACCGACCGTCTACGTCGCTAAAATGGCAGCATCGACCGTCCAAGTCGCAAAAAGGGCAGTATCGACCGTCCACGTTGCAAAAAGGGCAGCACCGACCGTCCACGTCGCTAAAATGGCAGCACCGACCGTCCATGTCACAAAAAGGGCAGAACCGACTGTCCAAGTAGCGAAAAGGGCAGCATCGACCGTCCACGTCGCTAAAATGGCAGCATCGACCGTCCAAGTCGCGAAAAGGGCAGTACCGACCGTCCACGTCGCTAAAATGGCAGAACCGACCGTCCACATCGCTAAAATGGCAGCATCGACCGTCCAAGTCGCAAAAAGGGCAGCATCGACCGTCCACGTCGCAAAAAGGGCAGCATCGACCGTCCAAGTCGCAAAAAGAGAAAAACCGACCGTCCACGTCGCTAAAATGGCAGCATTGACCGTCCAAGTCGCTAAAATGGCAGCATCGACCGTCCAAGTCGCAAAAAGGGAAGAACCGACCGTCCACGTCACTAAAATGGCAGCACCGACCGTCCACGTCGCGAAAATGGCAACATCGACCGTCCAAGTCGCAAAAAGGGCAGTATCGACCGTCCATGTCGCTAAAATGGCAGCACCGACCAACCAGGTCGCTAAAATGGCAACACCGACCCTCCAAGTCGTAAAAAGGGCAGCACCGACCGTCCAAGTTGCTAAAATGGCAACACCGACCATCCAAGTCGCAAAAAGGGCAGCACAGACCGTCCACGTCGCAAAAAGGGCAGCACAGGATTCCTACAAAGCGGGAACCAGATCACTCCGGGCCAGGGAAAACGTCTATCATGGACACTCCTTCTCGGAGACATGTCAAGCAACGACCGTCCATGTCGTAAAAAGGGCAGTGCCAGCTTTCCAAAAAGCGGGAACCAAATCAAGTCGCCTCCATGTGAAAGAAGATCCATCAATTTCATGCACACGACCCACATATGTGGTGTGCATTTATTGATGGGGGGCAATTTGTTGGGGTAAAAATTTACATCCCGGTTGACCAAGTCAAAATCAAAGTCAACCCCAAGCCAAGTGGGCCTAAGCCCAGATCCAGTGGGCCTATGCCCGGGTCGAGCCCGAACATGAAGCGGCCGGCCTCCCCCCATGCCAAGATAAAATTTTTGTAATGAACAATTTTGTTGTATTTCTTTTATTTTATTTTATGGATAAATGTAAGAAAAATAGGCATAAAGCCTAATTTTTGTAAAGTCCATGGCTTATGTGCAAAAAAGAAATGGCACATGAGCCATGAGATGGGCAAAATGCCATTTTGTGAAGCCCAAGGGGCTATGTGTAAAGTGTACAGCCTATAAAGGCAAAGATAATGAAATATCTCAACAAATTTTCTCTCTCCAAAAAAAAAAGTTTCAGATCTGAGATCTTTCTTCCTTCTTCAAGGTTCCAAAACCTTCTTCTTTTTTTTGAATTAAATCAAGAGTTTTACTCTCCCTTTTCAAAAACAAAATAGTTTTTCACCACGAAACCCACAAAGGAGAACTTGGATCTGTCATCAGATCTCAAAAAGGAGAGATTTTGAGATCTCACATCTCTTGATCTTCAAGATCCAGCTAACAGAGGAGGAAGAAGAACCCCTTCCATTAACCCCAAAAACACACTCAGGAGTCCAACTCCTCTCTGATTTCTCTTCCGAGAATTTATTTTTTAGGCTAAAAGCCTCTTTTTCTCGCCTGCGCTCAAGCGCAGAGCGCCTGCGTGCCGACACGTGGCGTGCTTGCACTCAAGCGCTCAGCACTCAAGCGCAGAGCGCCCACGTGCCGGCACGTGGCGCGCTTGCGCTCAAGCGCAAGCGCTAGTCTCCCCGGTGCCGACACGTGGCGCTTTTGCGCTTAAGCGCAAGCGCTCGTGCGCAAGTCATCCCGGTTCCGACACGTGGCGCGCTTGCGCTCCAGCGCAAGCGCTCGAGCGCAAGTAGCCCCCGTGCCGACACGTGGCGCTCTTGCGCTCAAGCGCAAGCGCTCGAGCGCAAGTCACCCACGTGCCGACAAGTGGCGCGCTTGCGCCCATGCGCCCAGCGTCTGAGCGCAAAGCGCCCACGTGCCGACACGTGGCACGTTGCGCTCCAGCACTCTGCGCTCGAGCGCAAAGCGCCCACGTGCCGACACGTGGCGCGCTTGCGCTCAAGCGCCTAGGCACTGGTCCCACGCATCCTTTGGATGTCTTTTCCCCTTTATTTACATATACATGTATATATATACATATGTATACAAATGTACACACACACATACTCCATGACACTGTCCCCTTGACCCCCAGCCCGCTATCCGGGTAGCGGGACCCCCGTAAAAACTCTGCGTGGCTCCCGATATATCCAAACCCCCCTCTAAAACAAAACACACGTACACTGCACATTGAGTTCGCATGACCAGTTTAACCCGTTAATCGAAGGTTCCCTCGCCCCAAAAGCGGGGGGTAATTAACGGCAGCTTAGTCCACGGCTGCCGGAGATTCGGATCCCCATAATCATTAAACCCCCGCCTACCCTAGGCAGGGGGAATCTGTAGTACGCCTGACAAGCGCGCGCGTATTCCCATCTCAACGGGGTGACGAAAAACACCCTACAAGGGTAACCGCTCGGCTGCCTCTTGGTGAGGGCTTTGATCCCTGGCGTTGTTGGGGTAGAGAAGCTATCAGCCAGTGATAGCCGAGCAGGGTTGCCGCTCGACTGCCTCTTGGTAAGGGCTTCGATCCTTAGCGATGGAGGGGCAGTTGGAGGCCTGCTAAGGATGGACCGAGCAGTGAAGCTGCTCAGTTGCCTCTTGGCGAGGGCTTTGATCCCTGGTATTGTTGGGGTAGGGAAGATACCAGCTAGGGATAGCCGAGCGGGGTAGCCGCTCGGCTGCCTCTTGGTGAGGGCTTTTGATCCTTAGCGCGGGAGGGGCTGTAAGGGGCCTGCTAAGGACGGACCGAGCAGGGTTGACGCTTGGATGCACGAGGACTTTCCGACCCTCCAGATGTGTGGACATCGGGAAGGGCAATAGTCACGGATGACATGTGTCAGGGACGTACGGGGGGAAGGCGAAAAGCTTCATGAAGCCTCGTCAGTATCGCTACGTGGCAGCATGGCATTGGGTTAGGTGCCGCGATTCCCAAGATTCGCGCCGGCAAGGGCGAGGATCCGGGTCCTTGAAGATTTGCTTGGGGTTATAAATAGAGAGGGAGATGGAAGTTCTTCCGGCATCGCTTTCTTTGAGATGGCTGAGCGCGTGTATTTGATCGAAGAGATTATCTCCCTTGATGATGTGTTTTTGTATGACCAATCTTTGGCCGAGGATGGGTACCGGAGAGTGGTTCAGCGCCTAGAGGGTAACTTTGGCCGGCTTCTCCCTCGGCGGTCGTCCCTGCTTCAGATGCTGATGTACGCGATCTGGAGGAGGTCCCCGGGTCTGGATAACCCCTTCACCGAGGACCTTCTAGACGAGGCGCTCGACTAGGTGCGTTCGATCTTCCTGTTCGGACTCATCTCGAAGGCCATGCACGATCGATCCTTTGCCCTGATCCTGGAGTGTTTCAAGATGAGGTACATCGTGAGCCAAGGCTCAGAGGGCGGTGCGTCGGGTGCTTCTGTGGCATCCCGGATCCGCACGCTGCGTCGGTGGGAGCGGGCTATAGCGGCGAGGGCTCGGCTAACGGAAATCTACTCCGAGTATCACCAGGAATACTTCCTTGATCTCGTTCCACCTTTGCTGTAACCTTATCTTTTTTTGTTAGGCTGGGGAGCCCATAGTACCTTTTTGATTGAATAAGACTTTTCTTTTGTAGTGTTCTAGCGTTACCTTATTATTATTTGAATGGAAAGGACTTTCTAGAAAAATTTACATTGTCTTTGTGAAAAGAGAGGTACACACTCGTAGGTATTCACTTTACTGGTACAGCTTGAGTTTATCAGCGTTGTAAGGCCGCGGAAACTTGCGCCCGTCCGCGTCCTGTAAGCGGTAGGCTCCGCCGGGAAGCACCTCGGAGACGAGGAAAGGACCGTCCCATTTCGGGGAAAACTTATGCAGCCTGTCTTGATCGATGAACTCATTTCGCCGCAGGACTAGATCTCCGGTCCTGAAGGAGCGACGCTTAACCCGCGCATTGTAGTATCGGGCAGTTTGTTGCTGATAGGCAGCAGCCCTGATCTGAGCCCGGTATCGTTTCTCCAACAAGATGTCCAGGTCGGTCCGTAGTGCCGTGGTGTTTGCTTTGTTATTGAAGTGTTCGAACCGGTGACTGGGTAGCCTGATCTCCGCTGGGACCATCGCCTCGGTCCCGTAGCAGAGGCTAAAAGGGGTCTCCCCGGTGGGGGTCTTCTTTGACGTGTGCAGGGCCCATAAGACCCAGGGCAATTCCTCAACCCAACTTCCTTGGCGTCCTTCTAAGCGGGTCCAGAGACCTCGGAGGACATCCCGGTTAGCGACTTTGGCCTGACCGCTGCACTAGGGATGTGCGACCGCGGCAAATTTCATGAGGATACGATATTCATTGCAAAAATCCTTCACTTTCTCGTTTTCGAAGTTCGTCCCGTGGTCGATGATGATACACCTTGAGATGTCGAACCGGAGTATCAGGTTGTTCTACAGGAACTTGATGGTCATGGCGGCATCCGGTTTCCTGATGGGGACGACCTCGATCCACTTCGTGAAGTAATCTATTGCGACGAGGACATATTTGTGCCCGCCCGCACCGGTAGGGAACTGGCCTATCATGTCCAATCCCTACTGGGCCAACGGCCACGGGAGGTCAGTGCGGTCAGCTCGGTAGCCGGAAGGCGGGGTATGCATCCGTAGAGTTGGCAACTTTTGCATCTCCTAACGAGCTTCTGGGCGTCTTCGTGAATAGTTGGCCAGTAGTACCCCTAGAGCAATGCTTTCTGGATTAAGATTCGGGCCCCTTGGTGTGCGCCGCCGACCCCTTCATGGATCTCACGGAGGACATAGTCGGCTTCGTGGGGGTCGACGCACCGGAGCAGGGGCTGAGTGAAGGATTTCTTATAAAGGTTCCTATTGCTCCAAACGAAGTGACGGGCTTTGGCCCGGAGACGGCGGGCTGTTCCCCGATCTTCTTGGAGCGTACCATCCCTTAGGAATTCCACGAGGGGCTTCCTCCAGTTTTGGTCATCTTCCTGCACCGTATATACATGAAGTATTGTCGCCCCGTCTTCCACGCTGGGCCGTGGCAAGGTCTCGAAGAGGATAGATCGCTTGTTGTTGGCCGAGTAAGATGAAGCTAGTTTGCTCAGGGCGTCGGCTTAGGTATTGAGCTGCCTGGGTATTTTCTCTACTTGGACTTCGTCGAAGTTCTTATGAAGTTTTCTTACCTCGGTCAGGTACTTCACCATTAGAGGTTCCCGAGCCTCGAAGTGGCCGGTCACTTGACCAACGACTAGGGCTGAGTCACTGCGGATTCGAATTGTTTTCAGCCCCAGCCGGAGGCCATGCACAATCCAGCCAGTAGGGCCCCGTACTCTGCCATGTTGTTTAAGGCCTTGGATCCGAGCTTTTAGAGAATACTCCATTTCCACCCCGTTCGGGCCCGAATGATGAGGCCGACGCCACAGCCTTCCTCGGTTGAGGACCCCTCGACGTAAATGACCCACTCAGGGACCGAGTCGGGTCTCCCCACAATCGGGTGTTGAGCCGAGAGGATCGACGTGGACTTCGGTTCTTTGCTGGGGATGGTGCACTCGACGATAAAATCGGCCAGGGCTTGTGCTTTGATGGCCTGCCTCGGATGGTATTTTATGTCAATTTGGGACAGCTCCCATCTCCACTTCTCTAAGCGGCCTGAGGATTCGGGTGAGGCAAGGATAGCCCCCAGCGGGCGCTCTGTGAGAACGAGGATGGTGTGCGCTTGGAAGTAGTGTCGTAGCTTCCTTGAGGCCACAACGAGTGCCAAGACAATCTTCTCTATGGCTAGGTACCTCGTTTCCGCGTCTTTGAAGACGTGGCTCACGTAGTACACTGGCTTCTGCGCTCCGTCGACCTCTCGTACGAGCACTGAGCCTGCTGCTTGATCGGATACCGCCAGATATAGTAAGAGCTTGTCCCCTTCAACTGGTCGAGTTAGCAGCGGTGGCATCGTAAGGTGCCTCTTTAAATGGTCGAAGGCGGTCTGGCACTCTTCTGATCACTCGAACCTTGGGATTTTCCTTAGAGCTTTGAAGAATGGGAGGCACTTTCTCCAGCCCTCGACATGAAACGTCTCATAGCGGCTACCCGCCCTATCAGTCGCATGATCTCGACGTTGGTCTTGGGCACGGTCATGTTGAGGATAGCGTTGATTTTTTCCGAGTTAGCCTCGATCCCACGGTGGATGACCATGAAACCGAGGAACTTTTCCCGGTGACCCGGAATGCGCACTTGACGGGATTCGGTTTCATCTTGAATTTGCGGAGTACCTCGAAGGCCTCGCCCAGGTCCTTGGCATGGTCGGTCGACGAGACTGATTTGACGAGCATATCGTCGACGTAAACTTCGATGTTCCTGCCGATATATGGCTTGAACATGCGGTTGACCAACCGTTGGTACGTAGCCCCGGCGTTTTTGAGGCCGAAGTGCATCACCTTGTAGCAGTATACCCCCCGGTCCGTTGTGAATGCGGTGAGATCTTCGTCTGACGGATTCATACGGATCTGATTGTAGCCGGAGAAGGCATCCATGAAGCTCAATAGCTCGTGGCCTGCCGAGCTGTCGACGAGCCGATCTATCTTAGGTAGGGGATAGTTATCTTTGGGGCAGGCCTTATTGAGGTCGGTGAAGTCGACGCACATGCGCCACTTCCCGCTTGACTTCTTGACCAGGACTACGTTCGCTAGCCACTCCGAATAGGGCACATTCCGAATGAAGTCGGCGGTGAGGAGCCGATCTACCTCGTCCTCGATAGCCTTTTGTTTGACCGGGGCGAAGCTTCGCTTCTTCTGTCTGACGGGTCGGGCCGTAGGATCTACCCCGAGCTTGTGAGATATAACTTTGGGGTCGATCCCAGGCATGTCAGCAGGCGTCCAAGCAAACACGTCGGAGTTGTTTCTGAGGAAATAAACCAAGTCGTCTCGCTGAGTTCCTGTCAGAAGCGACCCGATCTGAACGAGTTTGTCGTCCTCTTCTACGAGGGGGACCTCTGTCAGAGACTCCACCGGGGTCCCTCGGACGTCTTTTTGGTCGTCTCGAGTGTCTAGAGAACCCCTGATGTCACCCTCACCTTCGACATCGTCGACCAGCTTCTCCGATGAAGATGTTGCGGTGAAGCAAACCTTTGCAATTCGCTGGTCTCCATAGACCCGACCTATCCCGCCCTGGTCGAGAGGGAACTTCATCGCTATGTGGTATATCGATATCTGGGCCCGGAGGGAGTTCAGCGTTGGGCGGCCGATGAGGTGTTGTAGGCCGATGGAATTCTCGCTACGATGAATTCCACCGGCACCGTCAGCATATAGCCGGTCTTCCCGACGTTGAACTGTAGAGTGATTACCCCTTCCGCCGGGATGGAGTGGTTGGTGAATCCTGAAAGGACGTGGGAGGTCGGCCTCAGGTCTGCTGTGGTGAGCCCCATGCGCAGAAAGCAGTCGTAAAAGAGAATGTATGCCGAGCTTCCCGAGTCGACCAGGATCCTGTGCACCTCGTATTGATGGACCCGAGCCGTAATCACGAGGGGGTCGTTGTGGGGCATGGATATGCCGTGAAAGTCTCCGTCGTCGAAAGTGATCGGCTCGGTCTCCCTGGCCTTCTTCCTCGGACGGCTGTCGGCCTCCGCGGCTGGCGTGGGGCGCTGAGTCTCGTAGGTACTCGACGTACCCCCGCCGTCATGACCATGATTTTTGACGAGCTTCGGTTCCTTTTGGTGAGATTCCTTACGCCCCCTGGTGGGGTTGTTTTTGAGCTGCCGTGGAGAGTCTTGCGTGCGCGACCCCGTCGAGGGAGGGGGTGCCGGTCATGCCTGCGAACAGGCGAGCTGACCGCCACCGCCTCAGAAAGGACAGGGGTGCGACGAGACTCGGGACGAAACTCTATGGCGTAAGACCTCGGAGCCAAATGGAGTGGTGCCCACCGGGTTATTGAATATGTAAGCCCAGGGGACTTGCGGCTGTTGGAAACGGTGAGGCGACGATCGGCCGTGCTGACGCGTGCAGAGTCTTCTCTCTCCCTGTAGGGGTCCCGGTCCCGAGGCGGGGGAGCGGTGACCTAGGGGTCTTGCCCTACCGTTTGGACGCGGATGAGCGCCTTCACGACGGACGCGAGTCGGCCTATCCGGCCGGTAAGGGCGTTGATGGCATTCGGTGAAGAAGGTTCGTCCGTGCCTCCGTTTAGGGGGAGGCGGTGGCTAGTGCTTAGATCATCGTGATGATCACTCGCCATTGGATTGGGATCGGAAGATGGACTTTTGTTTTTGTGGATTCAAGGTTTTCCCACAGACGGCGCCAGCTGACGCGACCTGGATCATGCCAAGATGTTACCTTCCGTTGATCTGCTGATGGCGGCGATAGATGGCTGATATTGGATCTGGAGGCAGGCTCCTGAAGCGTATGGATCTCAATGGGTTTGAGGTTGGTTGTTGCCGAGCTACCTGCAAGGAAGTCCCAGGGCGGTTGTACCACCGAGGACCCTCCGACGGTCAAGTTAGAGAGGGAATCCGCGGATATCTCGCGCATGGCGAGATTCGCGGGATGGCGGTTGCGCCTGTGAGCGGTGTCGTCGGTCGGTCGATGAGACCGAGGAAGATGACCTTGGCGGGAGAGCTCGCGGACGAACGGGAAAGCCGAGGTATCTTGGTTCTGCGGTAGCCCGGAGACGAGCTGCGAGACCGAGGAGGCCAATTGTGCAGGGGGCTCGGAGGTGAGCCAGCATTTGTTTGTAGGACGGGAATAGGAGTGGTCGGGTCTGGCCACTGTAGGTCCTTTCTTGCATACTCTGGAACACGTCATATGCCACGTGTCATGATCTAGGAGATCACCGATATCGAGCATCATCAGTACCATACAGTTTATAATTTGTAAACCAATACAATGAATTTAGTATGTATTAAACTTGTTGGTAATTTATATTAAAACGTATGTTTTATGGTATATATTTGCGATATGAAAATGTACGCACAAGTATCGTATCATACTTAGATTCAGCTTTCAAGTCGGTATATCATCACTTGATTTTTGCAGCTTGAAACCTGGCTCTTGATACCAAACAGCAAACAGCAAACAGCAAAGAAGGTCAATAGATCCCCCGCCAATGCCTTCAAACCTAAGACACTAGGAATTAAATTAGCATTAGCAACATGATAATGAAAGATTAAATAAATACATCAATCAAAAGATAGAAAGGTGGGTAATTTGTTCTCTCTTTTTAAATTCTTGACTGAAATATTTTGATACAACCAGTCCCAAATTTTGGGGCAACTTTGCTATATGATCCCCCAGCATTTAGATCATATTGCACTTGGATGAATATTTTACTTATGAATACATGCCCTGGTAACAACGAACAATCGTCCTACTACTTAACCTCCGAATATTTTAACTGCAGTTATGAAGAAAGAATAATGATGGATCTTTGGATCTCCTTCAGATGTTACCTTCCGTTGATCTGCAGCGAACGCTGATGGATGACTGGGATTGAGTTGGAGGGTTGCCTCCTGAAGCGTGTGGATTTCAATGGGTTTCATGCGGTTGAGGCCGAGGTACCTGCAAGGAAGTCTCGGGATGGTTGTGCCACCGAGAATTCTCCGACGATCAAGTTAGACGGGGTATTTTGGCAGAGTAATGGCCTCTTGGGGTCAAATTGGCTTACCTGAGTCGTCTGGAAGAAGGGTTTATATAGTGGCAGCAATGGGCAAGCGGGCGCGAGATTCACGCCAGCCGTTACGTGCTTGGCGTTGCGCTCGCGTGATAGGCGGGATTCCCCATTAATGACGAGATATGCTCGTTAATGGGGGATCGTGATGGCGTGGAACGCGGCATCATGGGCGGCGGATATCTCGCGCCTCGCTGGATTCGCGGAGCTGTGGCGGAGGCGCCTGTGATCGGTGCTGTGGGTCGGTCGGTGAGACCGAGAAAGATAAGCTCGGCGTGAGGCTCGGGAACGAGCAGGAGGCCGAGGCATCTTGGTTCTGTGATAGCTCGGAGGCGAGCCGGGAGGGCCGAGGAGGCCCATCGTGCAGAAGGCTCGGAGGTGAACCAACGGTTGTTTGTAAGACGGGCAAAGGAGTGGTCTGGATGGCCACTGAAGGTCGGAAACATTCTCGGGTCGAAGGCCCGGGGCATACTTCTAATGTACCGTTGTCGCTCCCTTCCCGTGAGCCATAGGACACGTCAGTCGCCGCGTGTCGTGATCTTAGGAAATACCACTTCTGAGCATCATCATTAGCCCCTCACTCTTCCGACCTATTTATGGGTCGGGTCGAGAGTAGACTATACGGAGAATCTTCTTCTTAGTTTGGCACCGAGAATCGTGATGTCGATTGCCCGGGAATGAATGGAGGCGTCGTTTCATCTGTTAGGGCTGGCTATCAACCGAACTCGAGCTCTCGTATTTTTTGCTTACTTGAGCCATGTTAGGGAAGCTTCAGAGATATACTGATAAGTGTTATCAGTAGTTTCTCGACCCATTATGAGCCTCATATTGACACGACTTATCGAGTTACTGGAGTCTGACGTTTACCACTCCTAGACAAGATATGCGACATATCATACGAAGAGACTGGACTGTACGGTAGTGTTACTGATTGGAATCGCAGGAGTGTGAGCAGCCTTGCTTGTTGATGTTCTGATCGCTCAATATTCGGGTGGCCGTTACGTTTGGCAGACCGCTTGCGGCTTGTGGGTGTTTGATATGATCATCATCTACAGGCGGCGTATTGACGAGTCTTTAAAGTCCTACATAGGGGTTTCCTGGCTCAAGCGAAATGGAGTAGGAGCACATATGTGATATGTGCGGGACCGAGATTAATACGATATGTGATACCGTATTCTATTCTCACGATTTGTAACATTGATCGGTTGTATGCGATATAGCCGGGTTATCGGATCAAGTGTTAATTCGATAAGTTGTTACTTTTGATATTAGTCGGTTATAGCCGGATTATTAAATCAAGAGTTGATTTAATAATTTAATGTATAATTATTTATTTGATATATTACGTTACATTAACTAATATTAGCTCATTTAAGATTTATTTTCTCACTTGTTATGTGCATGTATATATATGTGATATATATTAATGTACTTAGTTTTGTGTCATGTTTGATGATACATTATACATGGGTGTATGAGACTTATACCATGGTTGATATAATTTAGGGTTTGTAATTATCTAATTAATTCAAAATTGGATGCAATTTTGGCAAAGCAAGAAGCTTGTAGAAGCTTATGGATGCTTTGACCAAAGTCTTCCATTTTTTTGTTTCTCTTGTAGATTTTTATCAACCCAACCATTATACTAACCCTAGTAAAGTCTCTATATGAGTTAAGCATGATAGGTTTAACTCAACCATGGGTGATATAATTCATTTGGATGAATTATTCACAAGTCTTCTTCTTCTTCTTCTTCTTCTTCAAGCTCCATGAAAAAGCTTGCTAGCTCTAATGGAGTTATGAGAAAAAGTGTGAGAAAATCAATTCTAAAGTGAGCCTACCTCCTACTTCTTCATCCTCTACCACTTTCCATGTAGTAGAGTGTGTTCTCTTCACAAAGTTCATGACCTAGTGAAGGAATAGCTTAAGTTAGTGTCTCCCCGACGTAGATCATCTTTGGCCTCGAAGTCATCGAAGAAAGCATGTCCGTTTCTTCGTGGAGCCTCTCTAGAGTCCAGAGTTTACGATCACAGCGGAGGGGACTACTACACGGAGCTATTGAAGTGAAGGACCGGTCTACAAAGGTCGTATTCCTTGCTCTCTTTACTTATTGCAAAGTGTTTGCATATATCTTTCCGTATATTTCTAGTAGACGATCTATGTTAGGGTTATCTAAATCGGCAAAATTTTAATTTGGTATGGACGATGCCTCCCGAAACCTTTCTGCCGTCGTAGGTAACCTTTTAGTGGTATCAGAGCCATGTTAGAAATAAATATGGATTTTGTTAAGATTACGAAACCGAAACAACTCCGAAATCTGCATCGTCAAAACCTGCTTGCTATCGATTTCAAAAAGTTGTTAAATTTTTTTTAAACAAGTACAGAGTGATGTATGGGATATATCATGAACACCGGAAAAATTTCAGAGCATTCCCTGAAAAAGTGGCCGGCCACCATAGGGTACATATCGGCCCAATCCGAGCACCCCCCTTGAAATTTTGCCTGTGTTCCAGTGGCTTGATTTTGATGTTTCAGGTGTTGTTTATTTTTGCTAATTTTGCATGTGATATAATTTTACACTATAAGCAATTCGGAGTGTTTTGTATTCGTTGTTTTAACATTGTTTCGGGTGTTTCACATATTGTCTAGACAATGTTAAAAAGTTCGATCGAATGTCAAAACCCCATTTTTCCAAGTTTAACGTATTCGGAAAAATATGGAAGTGATTCTGTGGACCCTCTAGAAGAACGTAAACCTTAACTCGATTATGTGGTCGTCAAAACCACCACTTGAACCCTAGGGTTTGTGGTGGTTAAGCGTTTCACATGTGAGGCGTTGGTTTGGCCCTTCTACGGCTGGTTCATAGGTACTGTGGCATCTTCTGGGTATTACTAAAACTGTGCTCAAGTGTTGAGCTATCGGGAAATTGTGGGACTTTGATGAAACGATCGAAGAGTTTATCGTCGTCCGGATATTATGTGATGGGATACAATATTTGGAATCCACAAGTAGTTATGAGATAACTAATTTGAATGTTATAAATCTAGCAGTTTAGTCTCATTTGATCAGATGCCACGGGATTTTGATGCGGTCAAAAGTCCGTCGCAATCACGTAGCGTACACGGATATTTGCCGGTTAAACTTAATAGATAGCCACGCCCCATAGCCCCGACCAAGTGACTGTAGGAGAATCCCGTAGCCAAAAGCATCCGTTCGGATGCTCGCGGCAGCGGTGTTCCGCCTTATTGCACTCCGTCGACGGTATCGGGGGTGCGGCCGTCTACTAAAGTTTTCGACGAGCATTCAATCAGGATATCGGGAATCTTGTTAAATTTCCCGACTAGATATTGAAAAGTGTTTTCGAGATCGAGACTAAAATGCGGGGTTTATAATTGTTAGGCATGCGATGTCTAAGGAATTCATTTGTTAGGCATGCGATGTCTAAGGTGGTTGCGGATTCCAACTGTTGTAGTTTTTCACTTTCTTTTCTGTGACTGTAAGTGTAATACGTGGTGTATCGCCGGTTTCGGTGCTATATGTCAACGACAATTGGGATACGCATATTTACTTACGTTGATGACATGCGATGTTATGTGTTGCTTGGATATGCTATATTGGATCGTCGTGTTTTGAATAGCCGGGGGTTTTATGTGAGAAGAGGGTTTTTTTATTTTCATTCATGTAAAATTCATTGTATGTAATATTCTTTTATTGGGGCACTTCTGGGTTGAGAATGATGTCACCATTGTATATTATTTACTTTTCCGCATTAGGATAGACCCAAGGCGAGGAGCATAAGTAACCGGGTTCTGGAGTCCAGTGGGAGACCATCTTGAGGAGTCGAGACCGGGTCTCCTAACTCTAGAATTGGCAGGGTTGCTTGCCGCTCTCGTAGGGGTCTATGGGTGTGGGATTGGCTATTCATTACGACCGTGGAATCCGTGTTTTATACAGGCTTAAAATAAAACACGGACATCCTAGTATATCAATTATTTTTCATATGTTGTTCTTCTGCTGCGATATCTGTGATGTGATCATTTGATATGTTGAGATGGATACAGGATATAATATATGTGATATATTATATAGACATTGCTTATGTTTTACACCCGCGCTAAAACTGCCCCGCTCTGCCGTTAGTTACCTAGCCTAACGGTGCACGAGGGGACATCGATGCGAATGCGGATGACATAAGCGTACGTTATATTTATCTGTGATGTTTAGGTAACTTAAAATGATGGGATTTCATTAATGAGATTAATAAAATAAAAGAAACCTAAAGATATTGTGGAATCGAATTTTCAAAAACAGGTAGCTCTAGTTGTTGCTTTGCATAGTGGTGTTCCTTGTAGGACATCCAGTACCTTATTCGATAAGGAAAGAGCTGAGATCCCTTCACCGGGAGTGACCTCTTTAGAAATAACTTGCAGATGCTACAACCCTCGATTTTGTCTTTTGATTGCTTTTCTAGTTTTTACTTTGCACAGTGTTATTGTGAATATCCTGCACCTTATTCGATAAGAAAAGAGCCGACGATCCCTTCACCGGGAGTGACCTCTTTAGTAAAACTAGCAAAGGCCTAAAAAACACTCCATTTAAATCATTTGATTCTACAACGATATCAAGTTCATTACGCAAAAGGTTTTCTTAAAAACCTATCGTAGCCCTCCGTCATTTCAGATAAGTACTTCATAGTATTCGTGCTATGTTTGTTGGCCTGTGTCAAGACGTAGTGTTCGATAGCTGTAAGTTATATGTATGCCCTAGAGGCCATTACTGTACATACGATGTATATTGTAGTGGATGCTTGGACATATATAGGGAGGACTTTCTTGCTCGACATGATAGTACGCTATCTGGTTACTCTTTATCTTAACATGTACTCTGATTGTCTCTATGTTACATGTTGATAAAGCCCTTAGGATATGTACTCGACAACTGGGACTATGATGAGATCATACTAGTGGGGCTACGATAGTCGACGAGTACATCCTATAACAGTTCCTAGTCGAGGGTGTATCAAGACAGGGCATCGATACACCAGAGTAGACTAGCGTATGCGCTTCTTGACCCATATGATGGGCGATGGATGATCCCATATCCATTGGTGTTTGACATCAGAGAAGGTATACGGGTGTTCAGTGGAGACTGGGTACACTGGACGGACTCGCCGAGACCTCCCAGATGGTATTATACCTCACGTCAGATGGCAGTTCTCTGGTGACACTGGTACAAGTTAGTCTGTAGACCACAGATCGTCATAGAGTCTTGTGTGATTCCCACTGTGCTTTGATTTCCATCATACCACGTCCAAGAGGGCGTGCAAAAAGGTGGCTTTTGGGTACAGTCCCGAATCACATGGAGGCAATGAGCGATAGGAGGGGATTCGTCTCTCCCGGTATAGGGAGTTGATGTTGCGCTGTGTTCGATTGGCTATAACCGGAAATCCCAGCGCAGTGTTGCTGAGATTTACTGGTGAGTGTTATCGGTAGTTTCTCGAACTGTTATAGACCTCATATCGATACGACTTATCAAGCTACTGGGGTCTGACGTTTACCACCCCTAGGCGAGATATGCGACATATCAGACGAAGAGACCGGACTGTACGGGAGTGTTACTGATTAGATTCGCGGGAGAAAGTACAGGCTTGCTTGTTGATCTTCTGATCGCTCAATACCTGGGTGGCTGTTACGTTTAGCTTACCGCTTGTGGGTGTTTGATATGATCATCACCTACTGCCGGCGAATTGACGATTCTTTAGAGTCCTACACATGGGTTTCTTGACTCAGGCAAAACGGAGTAGGAGCTCATATATGATATGTGCGGCACCGAGAACAATACGTGTATGTGATACCGTATTAGATTCTCGCGATATGAGATATCGGCCGGGTATATGTGATATAGCCGGGTCATCGGATCAAGTGTTGATTCGATGAATTGATACAGATTATATTAGTCGGTTATTTGTGAAATAGCCGGATTATCGGATCAAGTGTTGATTCGATAATTTAATGTATAATTATATATTTGATATATTAAATTACATTAACTAATATAAGCTCACTAAAAGATTCTTTTTCTCACTCGGGTAATACATTGATATATATGCGATATATGTTAATTGTATTATTTTATTAAATATTGTATATGTGATATATAATATTGTAACATGTTAGGGTTATTAATGCAACATGTTTAGTGGAGATTAAACATGGTTAGGGTTTGATTTGAGTTAATCTTTTCTAGAACCTTCTAGAAGGTTTTGTTTTGTTTTGTGCAAAGATATTTGTTATGATATTTTGGATGATATTTATTTAACCCAACCCAACCTTTCAACCATGGTTCAATCTCTATAAGGGTTAAGTTTACTTACTTAACCCATGGTTGCATTTCTAACCTCACAAGACATTCATTATTCATCACAAAAGAATTTGATCTTCTTCTTCCTTCTTCTTCTTTCATGGAAAAGATTACTATCTTTTTCATAAGTGATGATTTTGAGTGAGATTAAGAAAACAAATGAGAGCTAAATTCCTACTTCATCATCATAATCTATTCTTGCCAATTATATTAGGGTGTTCACTTCATTTAGTGAGTGAGAGCTTGCGTCAAAGAAACTTCAAGGTAGATCATCTTAGTTATCGAAGATCGGAAGCAAGCTTGCATCTTTCTCTTCGTGGAACCTCTCTAGAGTTCGGAAACTTGATGATCGCAGCGAAGGGACCTCAACACGGAGCTTTAGAAGTGAAGGACCGGACTACAAAGGTTGTAATCTCAAACTCTTAGTGTTAAAGTGTTTAACATGCTTTGTTTCGCCTAATCTCTAGTTTAAAGATCTTGGTTAGGGTTGTTTGGAACGGTGATTGATTCGAAAAAGTGTTCTTGTAGAATAACCGCAATTAGAAGGGTGTCACGTGTAGCTATACCGAGGTGAGTACGGGTCATCCTCAAGAAAACGTTGAATCTTTTACTCTTACTTTAGATGTGTTGAGGAAGAGAGGAGGGATAAAGAATATTGTAGAATGGTTTCTAAATCTACGTTAAGCACTAATGCAAAATATAGATCTAGATTATTTTAGGGATGTAGTTAATATAATAAGAGGGCTTGTAGGGTTCGTTAGGATTCAGTAGTTATGGACGATTAATTAAAAGTTACCCTTTTTATCCTTTAATAGATTTAAAACTAGAACGACGGTGATGCGTGTAGATTAGGGTTTCTGGAGGGAAAAGGAATCCCACTCTTAACCCTTATCTCGACACAGAACTCCGTTCATATCTAGCCTTTACCAAAACAATCATTAATCTAATCTCTAATTGCGGTCGGAACTAACAAAGAATTGTTGGCGTGCCCGATTAGGATGTTAATGATTCTTTTGATAAAGTTCATAAACTTTATAGGACTTAAAAAGGGTTTAGGGATGTTCATCATCCATTAGCTTACCCTAATCCTACGAACCCTAAGAAGTGGAGAATTACTCGCGCATGTTGGGAGAAAAAGAGATGGAAAGAAATTGCATAATTAAATTACGAAGAAATAGAATAAGAAAAAGAAAGCTACCTTTATTAATCAACAATATTCATTACACTTGAATCCTTAGAAAATGATTACAATTTCTAGTTTGCTTCTCAATCTCTTCTAAGGAGGTTGATGAACCGTTGATGATCAGCCTGGATGCGTGAGCCGTCTTGGACTTCGTGATCTCATCGGCTTGATAATTTTTCCAAGAGGCTCTCGGTCTTTATTTATAGTCCCAAAGCCAGAAACCTTGCTTTCAAAATTGGAATTCAACAGTAAAGATTCTCCCACAAAATTTGCGTCTTCTAACTCCTCTATCTTGCGGCGGATCCGCGACCAAAAAGAGGGTATGGCCGCGGATCCGCGGCCTTTTGATTAGGTCCGTTGATTTGCTTTCTGTGGTTTTTCTCTACTTGGCACGTGGAGTTCTCTGGAATCTTTGGAATTTGGAAATCTTCTCGTAGTTGCTGCCAGACTTGATTTCTAAGTTTTGATTTCTTAATTAGGCAGGTTTGCTTTAACAACTTGATTTTCTTGATTTTAGTCCTGAAAATTCTGCACAACAACTCAAATAATATTTAGTAGAGTAAAGATTTGGTCAATGATATTATTTGCATACATTTTCCTACCAAATGCTAATTATAATATATCAACACATGGAAAATAGTGTTTTTACAGATAAACCCTCATATATATGATATATTATAATAAATGCCTTTTTAAATATAGAAATAGTAGGAAAAATGAAATAACAAATGTGCAGTTTTATCAACCGAACAAATACCCCCAAACTTATCTTTGATCGTCCCGAGCAAACTAGTTTATTCAAGAGAAGGAGAAAAAGAAAGGAGAAAACTAAGCACACTTTCGTAGGCAAACACGATTGCACCGAGCACGTGCAACAAGCCGTTAAACCTCTAGGTGTCCCTAGTAGGAGGAGTGTCGTCTCCTGAGGGTTTTCAGTAGATTACACCCACAAAATCCTATAATAAAAGAGAGGTGGTGAAATTTACATATAAAGATAAGAACCATAAAAGAAAAACTTTGAAAATTTAGAGTTTCCAACTACACTAGCTTTTCAGTTGTCATGAGCCCTATCTTAATAGTCATGAAAAAATGTTAGAAATCACATCATCCCTCAATAAAACATCGTCTTTATTTTTCGTTCCTACCTTTCATCTAAACATTGATCATATAACCCTACGTGTGTGTAAAGAACATCCATACACTTGGAGAATTCAATTCAAGCTATCATACTCTTGTCCATCTACCTCAACACTTTTTAATTTGATGAATATTTAGATTTGCTCACACATTTTCATGCGACCGTTAATACTTCTTGAGGCACTAACCGACCGATTACTCATGTGCTTGCTGATTAGGTGATAGTATTTTCCTCGTCTTGCACCATCTAAGGCTTAGCAGTGACTCCCAGACCAGTTGGTCTAAGGCACTAGGTGATGAAGCACCCTCGCTATATTTTTTTATTGCTGCCTTGGCGATAACAAAACCAGTGTTCATTTTTCTTTTCACCATTTTATATTTTATTCATTTTTTTATTTTCTTCATACTTTGGCTTTTAGACAAGAGCATTTCAAGGTATCCTCTACTATCCCGAGTTTCAAGACGTGTGTAAGTGCATATAGTAGGGTATCAGCATTCAAATGTTTGGCTTTCAGAATAGAAACTATTTTTCAAACTTATTTTTATCCTCAGATTAGTGACTTCCTTCATTTTACTAACCCTTGGGACTGTAGGGTTCCTAGACACTCTAATGAAGTCTCACAAGGCATCAATCATGCCAATTTCAAAAATTATAGGTGCCGAGAAACCCTAATACGGATCGTCGGCTAGAATTCTAGGCGAAACGGTAAACTAGTTAACTACTTAACTAAAAGTTAGATGCTACAACCTTTGTAGATCCGGATATCCACTTCCTTAGCTCCACGTAGTCATCCTCTCGCTGTCCTTTTCGAATCCTAGACTCATTCGTCGGCTTCATCGGGAAAACGAGCGGAATAGGTCGTCGGCTTCGTGTCAAAGACGATCTACGTCGAGGTTGCACAAGCTCAAGCTCCGACTTCACAAAGTTGTGAAACTTGTGAAGAAAACACCCAAAACAACTTGGCAAGAGGTAGAGGGTGAAGAAATAGGAGGTGGGTTCACTTTAGAATTGGATTTCTCTCACTAGAACTCAAGTTGCCATTGATGACATCAAGGTTTCTTTCTTGAAGATGAAGATGAAGAAGAAGAAAGAATATGATAAGTGTTGAGATAAAATCAACATAAATCAGTACTTATCATAACTAAACCAAGGTTAAGTGTAGAGAAAAGACCATGGTAAAAGAGAAGGGTTAGGGTTAAGCTAGAAGACAAAATTGTTTCTTTAGTCAAAGCTTCATGAAGCTTCAACAAGCTTCATGATAAAAAGAAACCATTATGTTTTCATTTATCCATTTATATAAATAAAGAATGGATAAATAAATGAGAGAAAGAATCAAAACCCTAATTATCTACTTAACCATGGTTTAATTCTTTACACTTAACCAAATGAACAAGTATCATCAAACATGATACAAAAATATGCACAAAAGCATATCACATATACAATGTGCATCAAGTGAGAAAAATCCGTTTAAAGTGAACCAATACTAGTTAATGTAAAGTAATATATCAAATATATAATTATACATTAAATCATTAAATCAACATTTGATTCAATGATCCGGTCATGTCGCACATAACCGACTAGAATCCAATGTATCGATTTATCGAATCAATGATTCGATAACTAGGTCATATCGAATATAACCAATCGAAACATATATCGCGAGAATGAAATGCGGTATCACATAAACGCATTATTCTCGGTCCTGCACATATCTCATATGCGCTCCTATTTCGTTTCGCTTGAGCCAGGAAACCTCTGTGTAGGACTCTAAAGACTCGTCAATACGCCGGTAGCAGATGATGATCATATCAAGCACCCACAAGCCGCAAGCGGTCTGCTAAACGTAACGGCCATCCGGGTATTGATCGATCAGAAGATCGACGAGCTAGCCCGCTCACACTCCTGTGAATCCAACCAGTAACACTTACCGTACAGTCCGGTCTGTTCGTCTGATACGTCGCATATCAAGTCTAGGGGTGGTAAACGTCAGACCCCAATAACCGATAAGTAGTGCCGATGTGAGGCTCATAACGGGTCGAGAAACTACTGGTAACACTTACCAGCAAATCTCTGATTAGCCCTGGCCAGGGACTTCCCTGTTACGGCCAATCGAGCACTGCGCAACATCAACCCCCAATACCGGGAGAGACGAAACCCCTCCTATCGCTCATTGCCTCCATGTGACTCGGGACTGTACCCAAAGACCACCGTTTTGCACGCCCTCATGGACGTGGTAAGGTGGAGATCAAAGCACAGTGGGAATCACACAAGACTCTATGACGATCTCGGGTCTACAGACTAACCTGTACAAGTGTCACCTGAGAACTGCCATCTGACGTGAGGTATAATACCATCTGGGAGTTCTCGGCGAGTCCGTCCAGTGTACCCAGTCTCCACTGAGCACCCGTATACCATCTCTGATGTCAAACACCAATGGATATGGGATCATCCATCGCCCATCTCATGGGTCGAGAAGCGTATACGCTAGTCTACTCTGGTATATCGATGCCCTGTCTCAATACACCCACGACTAGGGACCTTGAAGGATGTACTTATGGACTACCATGTCCCCACTAGTATGATCTGCATCATAGTCCAGGTAGTCAAGTACACATCCTAAGGGCTTTATCAACATGTAACTATAAGACAGTTTAAAGAGACTAGTGTACATGTTAAGATAAAGAGTAACCAGATAGCATACTATCATATCGAGCAAGAAAGTCATCTCTATATATGTCCAAGCATCCAATATAATAAACATCATCTGTACAATACTGGCCTCTAGGGCATACATACAACTAACAATCTCCCACTTGCACTAGGGCCAGCTGCTGTAGTATCGCATACCGAGCATCCCGAAGAGTCTCTCAAACTGTATCTGGGGAATGGCCTTCGTGTGTGGATCCGCCGTGTTGTTATTCGTGTCAACCCTCCTGACCTCGATCTCCCGGCGATCAACTATCTCCCGGATCAGGTGATACCGCCTCAGAATATGCCTGGACCGCTGATGGGACCTGGGTTCCTTGGCCAAAGCCACCGCTCCATTGTTATCGCAATACAAAGGTATTGGACGCTCAATGGATGGAACCACTCCAAGTTCAGCAATGAACTTCTTGATCCAGACAGCCTCTTTGGCAGCATCGTTGGCAGCGATGTATTCAGCCTCCATCGTCGAGTCTGCCACGGTTTCCTGCTTGGAACTCTTCCAGCTAACCGCCCCTCCGTTAAGGGTAAAGACAAAGCCCGACTGCGACTTAGAGTCGTCCTTATCACTTTGGAAGCTCGAATCGGTAAAGGACTCCACTTGGAGCTCTCCGTTACCATACACCAAGAACATATCTCTAGTCCTTCGTAAGTACTTGAGAATGCTCTTCACAGCTGTCCAGTGACTCTCTCCAGGATCAGCTTGATACCTGCTCACTACACTTAGTGAGTATGCTACATCGGGTCTGGTACATAGCATCGCATACATGATAGAGCCTACTGCCGAAGCATAGGGTATCCCTTGCATGCGAGCTCTCTCCAAATCAGTCTTGGGAGACATCTCTTTGGAGAGAGTGACTCCAGAGATCGTGGGCAAGTTCCCACGCTTGGACTCTTCCATACTAAACCTCTTTAGTATGGTGTCAATGTACCTGGATTGGGACAATCCCAAAATCCGTTTTGATCTATCTCTATAGATCCTAATCCCCAATATGCAGGAGGCATCACCAAGATCTTTCATTGAGAATCTTTGTGATAAGAAGAGCTTGACCGATTGCAGCATAGGAATATCATTTCCTATCAAGAGTATGTCGTCCACGTACAATACGAGGAAGACAACCTTACTCTCTGCCACCTTCTTGTAGATACAAGGTTCATCTGGGTTTTTGACGAAATCAAACTCTTTGATAACGACGTCAAAGCAGATGTTCCAACTCCGCGATGCTTGCTTTAATCCATAAATGGATTTAAGCAGCTTGCACACCTTGCCGCTGCTCCCACTGTCTACGAAGCCCTCTGGCTGAGTCATGTACACGCACTCTTCTAAATCACCATTTAGAAAGGCGGTCTTAACATCCATTTGCCAGATTTCGTAATCATGATATGCAGCGATGGCAAGCATGATCCGGATGGATTTAAGCATAGCCACTGGAGAAAAGGTCTCGTCATAGTCCACACCTGGTCTTTGACGAAAACCCTTTGCTACAAGCCTAGCTTTGAAAGTCTCCACTTTCCCATCTACACCAAGTTTCTTTTTGAAGATCCACTTGCTCCCGATGGGTTTTACCCCTTCAGGAGCAACTTCCAAAGTCCATACTTTGTTGGTGTACATGGATTCCATCTCGGACCGCATAGCATCAAGCCATTTCACTGAGTCCCTACTCGTGATGGCCTGCTCGAAGCTAGTTGGGTCATCATCCTCCATGATGCAATCCTCGCTCCCTCCATCCATGAGAAAACCGTAGTATCTCTCAGGTTGGCGAGGAACCCTACTAGATCGGCGGAGTGGCTGGGGTTCATCGGGAACTACGGAATCCTCTGGTTCCACCAGATCTTCTGTTGTAGCTTCTGCAGCTGGAACTTCTTCCAGTTCTACCTCATGACCACTAATCTCTTTTTCAAGAAATTCCTTTTCTAAAAAGGTGGCATGCCGAGAAACAAACACTCTTTGTTCCTCAGGGTGGTAGAAGATATACCCTTGAGAATTCTTGGGATATCCTACAAATTTGCATAGAACAGACCGTGCCTCGAGTTTGTCCGGATTTTGTCGTTTGACATAGGCTGGACAACCCCATATCTTAACATAGTTAAGACTTGGTCTCTTTCGTTTCCATATCTCATATGGAGTGGTAGGCACAGATTTGGTTGGGACCATATTCAATAGATGTATGGCTGTCTCAAGCGCATACCCCCAGAAGGAAATAGGTAACTCAGCTGTGCTCATCATAGAGCGCACCATATCTAATAGGGTGCGGTTCCTCCGTTCTGATACACCGTTGTGCTGTGGTGTATATGGAGGAGTCAGCTGAGAGAGAATCCCATTCTCTTTTAGGAAGTCCAGGAATTCATTGCTCAAGTATTCACCTCCTCGATCAGATCGAAGGATTTTAATACCTTTTCCGGTTTGGTTCTCGACTTCTTGTTTATATTCTCTAAATTTCTCAAAAGCTTCAGACTTGTGTCTTATCAAGTACACATGTCCGTATCTTGAGAGATCGTCAGTGAATGTAATGAAGTACGAAGAACCATCCCTGGCATGTGTAGACATGGGACCACATACATCACTATGTATTAGTCCCAAGAGTTCGGTAACTCTTTCTCCGTGTCCCGTAAACGGAGTTTTGGTCATCTTGCCTTTGAGACATGACTGGCAAGTGTCATAAGATGAAAATTCGAATGGTTTCAAATATCCATCCTTATGCAACTTAGCCAGTCGTGTCGCATTGATGTGACCCAGTCTACAATACCACAAGAAGGATTCGTTCAGTTCTGAACTCTTCCTCTTGTGTGTGCTTGTTATGCTCAGAACTGTTGATTGATTTAGAACATAAATGCCATTGCACAACGTGCCTGATCCAACCAACTTTTGGTTACGGAAAATGTTCATAACATTTTCCTGTAATACAAAATTATATCCCTCTTTACTTAATAAAGAAACTGATATAATGTTGCATATCAGGTTCGGCATGTAATAGCATTCGTTCAGAACCAATGTATTACCAGTTGGTAATACAAGGTGATATTCCCCGACAGTCTTAGCTGCAACAATTGCACCATTTCCAACTCTAATGTCTTTATCACCTTCTCCAAGTTCTCTACCTTTTCTAAGCCCATGTAACTGATTACATATATGGGATCCTGACCCGATATCTAATACCCAGGACGTAGGGCAAATGGAGAAACAGTTCTCTGTAACGAACACACCCGAAGAAAATGCATCATCATGTACTTTCTTCATTCGGGTGGCATGGGAATCCTGGTATTCCCCTATATCCTGTTCAGTCCTATAACTCTTATAGGTAAGAACGGAACCAACGTTCCCCAGCACAGTATAACATGCGGGTTCGGTCAATACATCCATATTATTATCTTTATTAAGGCATGAAATGGTCGCTACCTGGAGAGAGAGAGAAGAAAACACTTTAGCGTAAGCTCGTGCAAGATCAGATTGGTTATTATCTTATCTAATCAGGATGGCTCCCACTGTTTTTATCAAATCTTCCTTCAAACCCTAAAAGGAAAGACTAGCCGGGATTAATTACACACTACAAGTTCGCCAATCTTTCAGCCAGGCCAGTGTCGGTACTTTGAGGGAGGTCCCCCGTGCTTTCGCACGAACCTAATTACTGTAAACCTCGTTTTCCCAGAGGCTTAACCTCGTTAACACCTTTCTAGACACCTACTTGATCGGCTAATTGTAATGTGTAAAACTCTCCCAGGAGTAACTCTTACTCGCAGTGGGTATCGGGATCCAACTATCTCATAGAAGGTATGCTATCTCATTGCAAATTTCAACACTTGAAATTCCCGATAATATTTTTGCCCCTAGCGTGCTACGACCTTGACGAAAGCCAACAAACCACAGCCCGCTAGTCAAGTTCAACCCGTACTTTTCTTGACTGAATTAAACCCACCCGCACGACCCTTGACGAAAGCCAACAAAGCCGTATGACTACCCTAATCCAGTCGCATCATATGCAGCAGATAAACAGCACATAGCTACCGCACACTACACCTTGACGAAAGCCAACAAATGTAGCACGAATACTATATGTAATTTATCTGAAATGACGGAGGGCTACGACAGGTTTTTCTGAAAACCTATTGCGTAATGAACTTGATATCGTTGTAGAATCAAATGAAGTTTTGAAATGGAGTGATTTTGGGACTTTTCTAGTTTTGCTAAAGGGGTCACTCCCGGTGAAGGGATCGTCGGCCCTTTCCTCGTCGAATGAGGTGCGGGATATATCATATATATCGCTGTGCAAAGCAGAAACTATAGAAGCAATCAAAAACAAACCGAGTGTGTAGCATCTGCCAGTTATTGCTAAAGGAGTCACTCCCGGTGAAGGGATCTCGGTCCTTTCCTCATCGAATAAGGTGCAGGGTATATCATATATACCGCTATGCAAAGCAAGAACTGTAGCTACCTGTTTAGTTTAAAATTTGATTCTACAACATCTTAGGTTTCTTTTCTTTCATTAATCACATTAATGAAGTCCCATCATTTAAATACCTAAACATCACAGATAAATACGACGTACACTTATGCCATCCGCATTCGCCTCGATGTCCCCTCGTGCACCGTTAGGTTAGGTAACTAACGACAGAGCAGGGCAGGGCTAGCGCGGGTGCAAAACATAAGTAACGTCTATATAATATATCATATATACTATATACTATATCCATCACAGAATCACATCACAGATATCGCAGCAGAAGAAACATATGAAATATTGGATATACTAGGACGTCCGTGTTTTCAATACGAGCCAGTATAAAACACGGATTCCACGGTCGTGATGAATAGCCAATCCCACACCCCTAGACCCCTACGAGAGCGGCAAGCAACCCTGCCAATTCTAGGGTTAGGTGACCCGGACTCGACTCCTCGAGTTGGTCTCCCACTGGACCCCAGAACCCGGTTACTTGTGCTCCCCTCCTTGGGTCTATCCTAATGCGGAAAAGTAAATAATATACAAAAGGTGACAACTTCCGCTACCTGGAAGTGCCCCAAATAAAAGAATATTACATACAAGGTTTTACATGAATGAAAATGAAAAACACTCATCTCACATAAAAACCCCCGGCTATTCGAACACGACGATCCAATATAACATATCCAGCAACACATAACATCACATGTCATCAACGTAAGTAAGTATGCATATCCCAATTGTCGTTGACGTATAGCAACGAAACCGGCGATATGAACATACTACACTTACGGTCACAGAAAAGAAAGTGTAAAACTACAACAATTGGAATCCGCAACCTCTTTAGACATCATATGCCTTACAGTTATAAACCCCGCATTTTAGTCCCATTATCGAAAACTCTTTTCGATATCAAGTGAAACTAAACCGCTAGATTTATAACATTCATTCAGTTATCTCATAACTGTTTGTGAATTCCAATTATTGTATCACATTCCAGATAAACAGAAAATGTTAAACTTTCCGATCGAACATTCGAATACCCAAGTTTTCCCGATACAGCTCAACACATGAAATAAGTCTAACAACATTCAGTTCGTGCCTCAGTACCAACGGTCCAGCAGTAGAAGGGTCAAGCCAACGCCTCACATGTGGCACGCCGTACTGCCCCAAACCCGAAGGTTCAAAGGGCAGTTCAAGACGGTCACATAATCGAGTTAAGGTTTGTTGTCTTCTAGAGGGTCCATCGCGTTACTTGCACTACTTAGAACGTCGTTAAACTACGGAAAAATCCAACACTTGGAAATTTCCCGACAGGGGAAAAATTGGGTATTTATATCCGGTCGAACTTTTTAACATATTCTAAAATTTATCCGGAAAGCCACAAAGACAAAATCTGATACTCCGATCGAAACACCGAATCCCCAAAACAATCCTAGAAAATTCAACTCTTGAATAAATATTAAAAATTCCCAGAAAATCCAGCACCAGAAAACAAGAATTACTGTGCAAACAGTATTGCGCAATTTGAACAGTTGGCCGCGGAACAGCGGCAGAAGCCATGCTTCTGCCGCGTTTCCGCGGCTGTATAGATGTATCATGAGCTCGTGTTTCACCATAATTCTTAGATCTTCCTGCTGAATTTTTTAGGCATTTTTAATCTGGAAAAATCCCAGAATTTAGAAAAAGTCCAGAGAGCATCTTAAAGTTAGGTTTTCGGGTTCGTTCGGACTTCAAACTCCGTCTAGACTTCGCCTGAAGCTCTAGCTAGGCTCTGATACCACTGTAGGGTTCCTAGGCACTCTAATGAAGTCTCACAAGGCATCAATCATGCCAATTTCAAAAATTATGGGTGCCGAGAAACCCTAATACGGATCGTCGGCTAGAATTCTAGGCGAAACGGTAAACTAGTTAACTACTTAACTAAAAGTTAGATGCTACAACCTTTGTAGATCCGGATATCCACTTCCTTAGCTCCACGTAGTCATCCTCTCGCTGTCCTTTTCGAATCCTAGACTCATTCGTCGGCTTCATCGGGAAAACGAGCGGAATAGGTCGTCGGTTTCGTGTCAAAGACGATCTACGTCGAGGTTGCACAAGCTCAAGCTCCGACTTCACAAAGTTGTGAAACTTGTGAAGAAAACACCCAAAACAACTTGGCAAGAGGTAGAGGGTGAAGAAATAGGAGGTGGGTTCACTTTAGAATTGGATTTCTCTCACTAGAACTCAAGTTGCCATTGATGGCATCAAGGTTTCTTTCTTGAAGATGAAGATGAAGAAGAAGAAAGAATATGATAAGTTTTGAGATAAAATCAAAATAAATCAATACTTATCATAACTAAACCAAGGTTAAGTGTAGAAAAAAGACCATGGTAAAAGAGAAGGGTTAGGGTTAAGCTAGAAGACAAAATGGTTTCTTTAGTCAAAGCTTCATGAAGCTTCAACAAGCTTCATGATAAAAAGAAACCATTATGTTTTCATTTATCCATTTATATAAATAAAGAATGGATAAATAAATGAGAGAAAGAATCAAAACCCTAATTATCTACTTAACCATGGTTTAATTCTTTACACTTAACCAAATGAACAAGTATCATCAAACATGATACAAAAATGTGCACAAAAGCATATCACATATACAATGTGCGTCAAGTGAGAAAAATCCGTTTAAAGTGAACCAATACTAGTTAATGTAAAGTAATATATCAAATATATAATTATACATTAAATCATTAAATCAACATTTGATTCAATGATCCGGTCATGTCGCACATAACCGACTAGAATCCAATGTATCGATTTATCGAATCAATGATTCGATAACTAGGTCATATCGAATATAACCAATTGAAACATATATCGCGAGAATGAAATGCGGTATCACATACACGCATTATTCTCGGTCCTGCACATATCTCATATGCGCTCCTATTTCGTTTCGCTTGAGCCAGGAAACCTCTGTGTAGGACTCTAAAGACTCGTCAATACGCCGGTAGCAGATGATGATCATATCAAGCACCCACAAGCCGCAAGCGGTCTGCTAAACGTAACGGCCATCCGGGTATTGAGCGATCAGAAGATCGACGAGCTAGCCCGCTCACACTCCTGTGAATCCAACCAGTAACACTTACCGTACAGTCCGGTCTGTTCGTCTGATACGTCGCATATCAAGTCTAGGGGTGGTAAACGTCAGACCCCAATAACCGATAAGTCGTGCCGATGTGAGGCTCATAACGGGTCGAGAAACTACTGGTAACACTTACCAGCAAATCTCTGATCAGCCCTAGCCAGGGACTTCCCTGTTACGGCCAATCGAGCACTGCGCAACATCAACCCCCAATACCGGGATAGACGAAACCCTTCCTATCGCTCATTGCCTCCATGTGACTCGGGACTGTACCCAAAGACCACCGTTTTGCACGCCCTCATGGACGTGGTAAGGTGGAGATCAAAGCACAGTGGGAATCACACAAGACTCTATGACGATCTCGGGTTTACAGACTAAGCTGTACAAGTGTCACCTGAGAACTGCCATCTGACGTGAGGTATAATACCATCTGGGAGTTCTCGGCGAGTCCGTCCAGTGTACCCAGTCTCCACTGAGCACCCGTATACCATCTCTGATGTCAAACACCAATGGATATAGGATCATCCATCGCCCATCTCATGGGTCGAGAAGCGTATACGCTAGTCTACTCTGGTATATCGATGCCCTGTCTCGATACACCCACGACTAGGGACCTTGAAGGATGTACTTATGGACTACCATGTCCCCACTAGTATGATCTGCATCATAGTCCAGGTAGTCAAGTACACATCCTAAGGGCTTTATCAACATGTAACTATAAGACAGTTTAAAGAGACTAGTGTACATGTTAAGATAAAGAGTAACCAGATAGCATACTATCATATCGAGCAAGAAAGTCATCTCTATATATGTCCAAGCATCCAATATAATAAATATCATCTGTACAATACTGGCCTCTAGGGCATACATACAACTAACAGGGACAACGGATCATAACTACTTATTACCAGTTTGTTTAAGAAAACTTCTAATTTTCTTGGTTTTCTTAAACTATTCCTATCTTTTGGATGTAATTTTTCACTTTCTACTCTTTTGTTATAAAAGAATTTTTTTTTTCTAAATGTTGTGCTTATGCAAAATATGATGCAAATTGATGCGTAAATAAGCACAAACCTCCCCCAAACCTGTTTACAGCAGTGTCCTCACCGATGTCATCCGTTAAGCTCAAAAACTTGTAGACTTGGGAGGAGAAAAGGGACAAGAAATAATGCAAGTGAAATCCTCCCCCAAACTTATTTTTGGCTCACAATCTTATAAAAATTCTTTTTCTTTCAAGAGCCAAAATATAAACCCCCCCAAACTTGAGTTAAACAATGTTAATCTTTTAAAATCATACCAGGGGGGTCAAGGTTATTGGTCAAAGTAAAGCCTTACAAAGACCAAAAGTCAACACCAACCATTCAAAAATTTTATCGATGAAGCACCAAGGCTGGTGGAAAAACATGTCACCTTTCGACGTGAAGAAGTGGGGATGTAATAAGAGGTGTAATGGAAAAGGATTGCGTCTCAATTTGGAGAGACGACACAGTGATAGTGATGATGGATTACTCGCATTATCGTGATTTTCCAGAAGAAGGGGTGGAGGTTCAATTTCTTTATCTTGGAGTTGATTCATCTCAACACCCGTATCTTGTAAAAATGCGAGTTCATCAGCGAAAATTTCCTCAAAGCTTTCGTTGATACCCCTAAGAATAATGTCATCAGAAAAAAATGGGGTGATCGTCAGACTCTATAAAAAGTTCCTCATCAGCATTAGATGTTGACCCAGACAACTCGGTGGAAGAGTCCGTGTCAAGCAACAACATATGAAAAGAGTCAGAATTATGAGGTTGATCAAATTCGCTGCTGTCGACATCCATTAATTCGACAGAACACACATGAGCATAGGGTTCGGAGGGTTCACTTCCCAACTTGTAAATGTTAAGCTCAATTGACTTCTTTCCAAAGGATTGGGTCATAGAGCCGTTTCTACAATTGATTACTACGTTGGATGTGGCCAAAAAGGGTCGACCAAGGATCACCGGGATTTGATTGCGTGGGTTTGCCACAGGCTGTGTATCTATAACAATAAAGTCCACAGGGAATATAAATTCCTCGACTTTGATTAACACATCCTCTAGCTCACCCCTAGGTTGGATGATAAATCGATCGGCCATCTGAAGAGTGCAATGCGCAGGTTTTAACTCTCCGATCCCTAATTGCTCATAAACAGAATACGGAAGCAAGTTAACACTAGCACCTAAATCGAGTAGAGCACGATTGATATTTTTACACTCAATAGAAATAGAAATTGTAGGACTTCCGGGGTCCTTTCGTTTCTTGGGTAGTTGTTGTGTAAAAGCAGTGCTCACATTACTCGCAAGGAAAACTTTTTTAGGTACTTGAACTTTTCTCTTCCTAGTGCACAAGTCCTTTAGGATTTTTGCATATGACGGAACTTGTTGAATAGCATCTAGGAGAGGAATGTTTATGTTAACTTGCTTAAAAATTTCCACAATCTTCTTCATTTGTGGACTTGGTCTGTTGCCCCTTAACCTGTTTGGATAAGATGCTTTATCAATAAGGGTTTGGTCCAACATTGGAGAGGATTGTGGGGATGGAGTGGATCCCAGAATTGGAGTGGGGATCGTTTTAGGTAGATTCGAGGAAATGGGCGAAGGGTTCGAGCCTTGGGGAAAACGGAGAATAGGCTTGGAAGTAGGTGGGAGACTAGACGAATTAGGGGAAGAAGTAGAAGCTGGGGTATCATTGGTGTCACTAACATCATCACATTGCCCACCCACTCGGTTATTCAGCACTTTTCCCGATCTCAACGTAGTAACGGCACTCACATTATAATTTTGTGAGTGGCCAGGATTAGGTATGGGTCGAGATGGGAGTTTCCCTTTTTCTCTCGCACTCATTGCGGCGTTCAACTGTGCAATTTGGTTTTCTATTGATTTAATACTCTCACCGTGGGAGGCAGAGTTTTTCTGTATGGTATCAATAGAAGACTTCATATCAGCCGACATTTGAATGGTATGTTTCATAAACATATCCAAAGTTTGTGCGAGTGAAGAGTTGTCAGTACCGGCCACTTGTGGTGTAGATGTGTTGGCCGGATTTTGAAAATTTTGTGACCGAAAGGGGAGCTGACTTTGTGGTTGTGGTTGCTGTGAAGGAGGCCTTTGATAATTGCTTTGTTGGTTTTGGTTCCAAGCAAAGTTAGGATGATTCCTCCATCCTTGATTGTACGTGGAAGAATAAGGATTGTTTCTAGGTCGCTGCTGAAAAGCAGCATTAGTTTGCTCGTGACCTTGAAACGGTGCATTCATAGGACATTCTTCCGTTAAGTGTGAAGGATCTGAACAGCAACCACAGACGGTTTTGGGAAGCGTAACCTGATTTAGGGAGACTGATGAGAATCTGTTCTCAATAGCATCGAGTTTTTCCTGTATCGCTGCCATTTCGGCTTTCACTGCGATGGAAACATCGAGCTGGTGAACACCTCCCCTAGATGAAGGTGGTCTTACGCTTTCCCACTGCAAAGTGTTTTCAGCGAGGTCTTCCAGATACTTCCACGCTTCTCCGTCCTCTTTAGACATGAAATTGCATTGACACATTGTTTCAAGCATCTGCTTTGTCGCTGGATTAATGTCCTCATATATAATTCGGCATAAATCCCATCTATTGATTCCATGATGAGGACATTGGACAAGCAGATCTTTGAAACGTTCAAAGCACTTCCAAAATGGTTCATTGGGAAGCTGGGTGAACTGGTTGATCTCGCTCCTAACACGGGCAGTCTTATGGTTTGGGTAAAACTTCTTAAGAAATGCTATTATGAATTCATCCCAATTAGTGATAGAGTGTACGGCAGTATTATAAAGCCATTTTTCTGCCAAGTCGCACAGTGTGAATGGGAGAAGACGCAAGTGCATAGCATCCACAGTCAACTGTGAAGTACCCATCATTGCGCATACGTTTTCGAATTTGGTGATGAAAACGTATGCGTCTTCCGACTCAAGCCCGTGAAATTTGGGCAGAAGATTGATGTAGTGGGGTTTAATTTCGAAATTATCCCCGTTAGCTGGCGGAATAGATAGACAAGTAGGAAGAGGACCACGGATAGGATAGCATCTCTCTTGGAGAGAGATGCGCGATGGATTCTGCGCACTTACGGGCGATGGCAGCGTGGTGTTATAATCTGATGGAGTACCGTCCATCTCGGTCATGGTGTGTGGTGGGGGAAAAGAAGATGAAGAAGTACCGACTTCGGCGTCGATAGCAGGAACACGGACAAGACGGGCACTAGAATCCCTGTCCAGCCAAGCATGCACTAAGCGGGTTTAGTGCAAGTGGCAGCGTGTGTGATTTAAAATTGGTCTGTTTTGAAAAAAGTGGGACTCAAAACAAATCACTCTAAAATGCACAAGCAACCCTAGTACTAAGGTTACCTAGGTCCAGTCTCTAGACCGCTCCTAGACTTCCAAAGGATAAGCCGTAGGATCAATCCTCTACCACCTCTTTACTACTCTTGTGGCGAGATAAGTGCCAGGTAAGTGGGAGGTATCCGCTATACGAATCACCGAAAATAGCGGGCCTAATTAAGTAAACCACTTGCCTTAGACACACTTGCCTAGGCACCACAAAAGTAATGCGGATAAGCGATAGATTACCCATGACCTTCCTCTGTCCTTAATGAGCGCGACAGTCCTTAGAGTCTGGTCTAGATATTTTTTAAATTAATATAGGGTTGATGCAGATGCTCGGTTTGTGATTTGTGGGGCTTAGGAAGGGAGATGAAATCCCCACCTAATCTGGATTTGGTCTTTGCCCCTTAAAGGCCGTATTAAAATATGCAAAACAAAACCAATTACAAAACTTTTGCAAAAATATTTTTGCGCGGCGCTATTTTGCAAAGAATCCTGCAGAAAATAGATTTTATTGGATTTGAGAGGAGAGAGAAAGATATAGAAAATATACTAGAGAAGTTTGCAGCCCTAAATCCCCTAACTGGCCACGCTTCCGCCGCCGATGTGCACTTCTGGCCACGGTTCCGCCGCAAGGAAGAGGGATCAGGTGTTGAGTTTTGCTATGTGGCCTCCTGCACTCCTCTGGATCTTGATGAATGTCTCTGTCACTTTGTATCCTCAAGACTGTGACTCCAGATTCCCTCGCAAAATTCACACAATAATCATTAAATATACAATTTGCAGTTTTGTTTTATTTATGATATAGATCGTATAAGAATTCAACACAAATAGTAAGACTAAAAAATTACGCACGTATCCCACGGCAACGGCGCCATTTGATTGGTTCGAAAAAGTGTTCTTGTAGAATAACCGCAATCAGAAGGGTGTCGCGTGTAGCTATACCGAGGTGAGTATGGGTCGTCCTTAGGGAAACGTTGAATATTTTACTCTTACTTTAGATGTGTTGAGGAAGAGAGGAGGGATAAACAATATTGTAGAATGGTTTCTAAATCTACGTTAAGCACTAATGCAAAATATAGATCTAGATTATTTTAGGGATGTAGTTAATATAATAAGAGGGCTTGTAGGGTTCGTTAGGATTCAGTAGTTATGGACGATTAATTAAAAGTTATCCTTTTTATCCTTTAATAGATTTAAAACTAGAACGACGGTGATGCGTGTAGATTAGGGTTTCTGGAGGGAAAAGGAATCCCACTTTTAACCCTTATCTCGACACGGAACTCCGTTCATATCTAGCCTTTACCAAAACAATCATTAATCTAATCTCTAATCGCGGTCGGAACTAACAAAGAATTGTTGGCGCGCTCGATTAGGATGTCAATGATTCTTTTGATAAAGTTCATAAACTTTATAGGACTTAAAAAGGGTTTTGGGATGCTCATCATCCATTAGCCTATCCTAATCCTACGAACCCTAACAAGCAGAGAATTACTCGCAAATGTTGGGAGAAAAAGAGATGGAAAGAAATTGTATAATTAAAGTACGAAGAAATAGAATAAGAAAAAGAAAGCTACCTTTATTAATCAACAATATTCATTACACTTGAATCCTTAGAAAATGATTACAATTTCTAGTTTGCTTCTCGATCTCTTCTAAGGAGGTAGATGAACCGTTGATGATCAGCCTGGATGCGTGAGCCGTCTTGGACTTCGTGATCTCGTCGGCTTGATAATTTTTCCAAGAGGCTCTCGGTCTTTATTTATAGTCCCAAAGCCAGAAATCTTGCTTCCAAAATTGGAATTCAACAGTAAAGATTCTCCCACAAAATTTGCATCTTCTAACTCCTCTATCTTGCAGTGGATCCGCGGCCAAAAGGGGGGTAAGGCCCTGGATCCGTGGCCTTTTGATCGGGTCCGTTGATTCGCTTTCTGTGGTTTTTCTCTACTTGGCACGTGGAGTTCTCTGGAATCTTTGGAATTTGGAAATCTTCTCATAGTTGCTGCCAGACTTGATTTCTAAGTTTTGATTTCTTAATTAGGCAGGTTTGCTTTAACAACTTGATTTTCTTGATTTTAGTCCTGAAAATTCTGCACAACAACTCAAATAATATTTAGTAGAGTTAAGATTTGGTCAATGATATTATTTGCATACATTTTCCTACCAAATGCTAATTATAATATATCAACACATGGAAAATAGTGTTTTTTACAGATAAACCCTCATATGTATGATATATTATAATAAAGACCTTTTTTAATATAGAAATAGTAGGAAAAATGTAATAACAAATGTGCAGTTTTATCAACTGAACACACGGCAAAATTTTGAATCGGGCATGGTTGATGCCTTATAGACCCTTGACGGAGTGCCTAGTAACCCTGCACTGGTATCAGAGCCAAGTTAGAGTTTTAGGCGAAGTCTAGACGAAGTTTAAAGTCTTATCGAACTTCGAATACTCGATGAAACCTAATTTCTGGAAATTTTTCAAAAAGTTGACATTTTTCATATTAAAAATGCTCAGAAAAATAAGCAGGGAATTTTATGGATATGTGTGAAAAACGATATCGTAATTCATTTAATGCACCGCGAAACCGCGGCAAGACCATGTCATCCGCGGCGGTTCCGCGGCTGTACGGAGGAATTGTGGTTAGTGTTTCATACAGTAACATCCGTAGGTATTCTGGAATGTTTCTGGGAATTTTTTATTTTACTCAAGTGTTGAGTTTTCTGGATTGTATTGGGAGCTTGTTTATTCGATCGGAAAGTATAACTTCGTTTATTTTTTTCGGATAATTTTAGAACGTGTTAAAAAGTTCGAACGGATATCAATAACTCACTTTTTCCCCTGTCGGAAAATTTTCAAAAGTTGGATTTTTTCTCGAGTTTGAAACTTTCGGAAAGTCGTGCAAGTAACGTGGTGGACCCTCTAGAAGACAACAAACCTTAACTTGATTATGTGACCGTCTGAACCGCCTGTAAACCTTAGGGTTTGTGGCAGTAAGGCGTTGCCACATGTGAGGCGTTGGCTTGACCCTTCTACGGTTGGACCATTGGTACTGTGGCATGTGATATATGCTTTTAAACTCCACTCATGTGTTGAGCTATTTGGGAAAACTTGGGTGTTTGATTATTCGATCGGAAAGTTTAACATTGTCTATTTATCTGGAATATGATACAATATTTGGATTCCACATATAGTTATGAGATAACTAATTTGAATGTTATAAATCTAGCGGTTTAGTCTCATTTGATCGGTTGCCACGAGATTTTGATGCGATCAAAAGTCCGTCGCAATCACGTAGCGTACGCGGATACTCGCCGGGTAAACTTAATAGATAGCCACGCCCCATAGCCCCGACCAAGTGACTGTAGGAGAACCCCGTCGCCAAAAGCATCCGTTCGGGTGCTCGCGGCAGCGGTGTTCCGCCTTAGTGCACTTCGTCGACGGCATCCGGGGGTGCGGCCGTCTACTAAAGTTTGCGACGAGCATTCGATCAGGTTGTCGGGAATATTGTTGAATTGCCCTACTTGATATTGAAAAGAGTTTTCGATAATGAGACTAAAATGCGGGATTTATAATTGTTAGGCATGAGATGTCTAAGGAATTCATTTGGTTAGGCATGAGATGTCTAAGGAGGTTGCGGATTCCAACTGTTGTAGTTTTACACTTTCTTTTCTGTGACCGTAAGCGTAGTATGTGGTGTATCGCCGGCTTCATTGCTATACATCAACGACAATCGGGATACGCATACTTGCTTACGTTGATGATATGAGATATTATGTGTTGCTGTGATATGTTATATTGCATCGTCGCGTTTTGAATAGCCGGGGGTTTTATGTGAGATGAGATTTTTTCTTTTTCATTCATGTAAAATTCATTTGTATGTAATATTCTTTTATTGGGGCACTTCCGGGCTGAGGATGATGTCACCATTGTATATTATTTACTTTTCCGCATTAGGTAAACCCAAGGCGGGGAGCACAAGTAACTGAGTTCTAAGGTCCAGTGGGAGACCATCTCGAGGAGTCGAGACCGGGTCTCCTAACCCTAGAATTGGCGGTGTTGCTTGCCGCTCTCGTAGGGGTCTAGGGATGTGGGTTTGGCTATTCATCCCGACCGTGGAATCCGTATTTTATACAGGCTCGTATTAAAAATACGGACATCCTAGTATATCCAATATTTCATATATGTTCTTCTGCTGCAATGTTCTGTGATGAGATCATATTACTGCCTGAGACAAATGTTTATATTATATATATGAGATATATGTTATATTGCAGATTTCGTTTCAAATGTGATGCTTGTGAAGCATTATAAAATGGGACTTCATTAATGAGATTAATGAAACTAAAAGAAACCTAAAGATGTTGTAGAAACTTATCTCAAAAACTGGTAGCTCTAGTTCATGATTTGCATAGCGGTGTTCCTTGTAGAACATCCAGCACCTTATTCGATAAGGAAAGAGCCGAGATCCCTTCACCGGGAGTGACCTCTTTAGTGAAACTAGCAGATGCTACAAACTCGGTTTGTCTTTTGATTGCTTCGATAGTTCTTGCTTTTCATAGTGGTATTTGTGAAATATCCTGCACCTTATTCGATGAGGAAAAAGCCGACGATCCCTTCACCGGGAGTGACCTCTTTAGCGAAACTAGAAAAGCCTAAAAAACAATCCATTTAAAATCACTCGATTCTACAACGATATAAAGTTCATTACGCAAAGGGTTTTCTTAAAAACCTGTCATAGCCCTCCGTCATTTCAGATAAGTAGTTTTTAGTATTCATGCTGCGTTTGTTGACTTAGTCAAGGCGTAGTGTGCGGTAGCTGATTAGTGCTTATCTGCAAAGCATATGATGCGATTGGATTAGGGTAGTCGTGCGGCCTTGTTGACTTAGTCAAGGGTCGTGCGGGTGGGTTTAATTCAATCGGGAAATGATGGGTTGAACTTTACTTGCGGTCTATGGTTTGTTTACTTAGTCAAGGTCATAGATAGCTTGGGGCAAAATATTATTGGGAATTTCAAGAGTTGAAATTTGCAATAAGATTGCATACCTTCTATGAGATAGTTGGATCCCGATACCCGCTGCGAGTAAGAGTTACTCCTGGGAGAGTTTTACACATTACAATTAGCCGATCAAGTAGGTGTCTAGAAAGGTGTTAACGGGGTTACGCCCTTAGGAAAATGAGGTTTATTTTAATTAGGTCCGTGCGAAAGCGCGGGGAACCTCCCTCAAAGTACCGGCACTGGCCTGGCTGAAAGATTGGCGAACTTGTAGAGTGTAATTAATCCCGTCTAGTCTTTCCTTTTAGAGTTTGAAGGAAGATTTGACTAAAACAGTGGGAGACATCCTGATTAGATAAATTGATAACCAATCTAATCTTATAAAAGCGCACGCTGAGTGTTTTCTTCTCTCTCTCTCTCTCCTGGTTGCGACTATGTCCCGCCTTAATCAAGAGAATAATACGGATGTATTGACCTAACCCGCTTGTTATACTGCTCTAAGGAACGTTGGTCCCGCTCTAACTTATAATTCTTATAAGACAGAGCAGGAAATTGGGGATTACCAGAATTCCCATGCCGCCCAAACGAAGAAAGTGCATGCTGATGCATCTTCTTCGGGTATGTTCATTACAGAGAACTGTTTCTCAGTATCTTTTATGTCCTGGGTATGAGATACCGGATCAGGATCCCGCATATATAATTTGTTACATAGGCTACAGATAGGTAGAGAACTGAGAACGGGTGATAAATTTCATGAGATAGAAATGGTGCAAGTGTTGCAGCCAAGTCTGTTGGTAGTTATCACCCTGTATTACCAGAATACATTGATTCTGAACGAATGTTATTAGATACTGAACCTGATGTACAACATCATATCAGTCTCTTTATTAGTAAAGAAGGATATAATTTTGTATTGTTGGATAATGTTTTGAACATTTCCTATATCAAGAGTTGATCGGTTCAGGCACGTTATCTAAAAGCATTGACGTTCTAAATCAAACTACAGTTTTTAGTATACAGAACACACACAAGAGGAAGAGTTCAGAAATGAACGAATCCTTCTTGAGGTATTGTAGACTAGGTCACATCAATGCGACTCGACTAGCTGAAGTTATATAAAGATGCATATTTAAATTAGTTTGAATTTACATCTTGTAAAAACTTGCCAGTCATGTCACAGAGATAAGATGACCACAGCTCCGTTTATTGGAACAGAGAAAGAGTTAGTGAACTCTTGGGATTGATACATGTTGATGTATGAAGGTCCCCTGTCTACACATGCCAGGACTGGTTCTTTGTACTTGATTACATTCACTGATGATCTCTCAAGATTCAGACATATGTTCCTGTTGAAACACAAGTCCGAAACTTTTGAGATAATCACAGAATATAAGTTAGAAGTAGAGAACCAAAAACGGGTATAAGTATTATGTCCTTTGATGAGATCAAGGAGGAGAATACTTGAGCACGAGATTCCTGGACTATTCTAAAGGAGAATGAGATTCTCTCTCAGCATTACTCCTCCGTATACACCACAACACGTCGGTGTATCGGGGCGGAGCAATCACACCCTATTAGATATGGTGCGCTCTATGATGAGTACTGCTGAGTTTACTATTTCCTTTTGGGAGTTATGCACTTGAGAAGCTGCATACCTATTGAATAGGGTTCCAATCAAATCAGTTTCCTGCCACTTCATATGTGATATGGAATGGGAAGAGCCCATATCTTAAGTAAGTTAAGATTTGGGGTTGTCCGGCCTATGTCTAAAAGCAAAATTCGGACAAGCTCGAGGTAAAGTCAGTTCTGTAGAAGTTTGTTGGATATCCCAAGCATTCGCAAGGGAATATCTTCTACCTAACCATGGAACAAAAGTTGTTTTGTTTCTCAGCATGCCACCTTTGTGAAAGGGAATTTCTTGTGAAGAAATTATTGGTCATGAGGTAGAACTGGAAAGAGTTCCAGCTATACAAACTGCAGCCGATGATTTGGTAGAACCAAATGATTCAATAGTTTCCAACGAACCTCAGCCTCTCCGCCGATCTAGTAGAGTTCCTCACCCACCTGAGAGATACTTCGGTTTTCTCTATGACAGTGGGAGCGAGGATTGCATCATGAGATGATGACCCAACTAGTTTCGAGCTGGCCATCAGGAGTAGGACTCTGTAAGAATGGCTGGATGCTTAGCGATCTGAGATGGAATCCTTATACACCAACAAAGTATGGACTTTGGTTGCTTTATCTGAAGGGTTAAATCCCCATCAGGAGCAAGTATATCTTGAGAAGATTACTTAGTGTACATGGAAAAGTTAAGACTTTCAAAGCTATGCTTAAGTCCATCCAGATCCTACTTGCTACGGCTACATACCATGACTATGATTTCTGGCGGTTGGGTGTCATGACTGCTTTTCTAAATGATGTTTTGGAAGAGAGCGTCTATAAGTACAAAGCCAGAGGGCTTCGTAGACAGTGGGAGCAGCGGAAACGTGTGCAAGATGTTTTATGCGATAAAGCAGGCATCTTGGAGTTGGAACGTCTATTTTGATGTGGTAGTCAAAGAGTTTGACTTCATCAAAATGGTAGATGAACCTTGTATATACAAAAAGGTAGTAGGGAGTATGGTGGTGATCCTCGTAGAGTACGTGGATGACATACTCTTGATAGGGAAGTAGTTTCCTATGCTACGCTCGGTCAATCTCCGCTTATCATAAGGATTCTCTATATAGGATCAAAGTGAGACCTCCTATATCCTAGGTTTTAGATCTATAAGATAGATCTGATTGGATGTTAGGATTCTCACTAGTTGTAGTAAGATGGTATCAATCGATCCTGGGGAGAATCACTGGAAAAGTTCCACGGTGATAAGGACGACTGAATGTCAGTCGCAGGCATTGTCTTTACCCTTAGTGGAGGGACGGTATGTTGGAAGAGTTCCAAGCTAGATACCGTGACTTACTAGACGATTAAAGGCAAGATACATCGTTACCAAGGATGCTACCAAAGAGGCAGTCTGGATATATATATATATATATATATATAAGTTCATGACATGAACTTCGTTCCTACCATTGTGTGACAATGGAGTTGTGGCTTATGCCAAGGAACCCCGTCCCATCAGAAATCCAGATATAATTCTTTGGCAGTATTACCTGATCATGGAGATGGTTGATCTCCAGGGAGATCGAGGTTAGGAGAGTAGACATAGAGGACAACAACGCGGATCCACTCATAAAAGCCTATTTCCCAGTAGAGACTTCTATGGGATGGTTGAGTATGAGATAGTTCAACCACAGCTGATTGTTGGGTATGCGATACCACAACAGATGGCCCTAGTGCAAGTGGGAGATTGTTAGTTATATGTATGCCCTAGAGGCCATTACTGTACATACGATGTATATTGTAGTGGATGCTTGGACATATATAGGGAGGACTTTCTTGCTCAACATGATAGTACGCTATCTGGTTACTCTTTATCTTAATATGTACTCTGATTGTCTCTATGTTACATGTTGATAAAGCCCTTAGTATTGATTGATCTCAAAAATATCTAGTAACCGCAATCAAGAACCGCGTCGCTTGGTAGCTAGCTGGTGAGTACGGGTTGGTCCACAGGGATGTTGTGAATTTCCTAATCGCTCTAACGAGTTAATTCCGATGGGATCCGGGTTGATTAAATCTAAAAACTAAATTAATCTAAATCTAAATCTTGCTAGGGTTAGGTCTAGGTTAAGTTTGGAAAGTCAATAAATCTCACCGCTTTCTATACCCATATTAAGATCTATTAGGAGTTATGGTAATTATTAATAGAGGGGATTAGAACCATCGGGAAGATGTTTCTTCCTTTAGCTTCTTGTCCTTCCTTTATCAATCCTTACCCTAACCTCCATGGAAAACACGCGCAACCGGGCCTTTATACTACGGTATCACCGCTACCTCGAGGGATAGGGTGCAGTAAGGAGAGGTATGTGCATGTATGCATGAAGTCCTATGAAAATATATGACGGGCAAGAAAGGGATGAGAGATCATCATCTCTCAAACCCTCCCCAAATCTAACCCTAACAAGCGAGAAGACTACTCACTCATTAGGAAATTGAAGAACATTTATCTAGGGCAGAGAATAAAAGATCTAACTATCTAACTAGGGCAAGGAATTAAATTTAACTAGGGCAAGGAATAGAAATTTAACCTAGGGCAGAAAAATAAAATAAGAACTTACAAATTGATGCTCTTCAAAGAAATCTAAATTTTATTAATGAAGGGAGGCATACCTCAAAAGAGGTATTTGGGTCTCTATTTATAGATTCATAGAAAACCCTAGGTTTATAATTGCCTAATGTCTTCTATTACAAAAATACCCCTAGGAAGACTAGTCAAAGCCGTCATGAATTATGGTAAAATTTTTATTCTTTAAATCCTTAACCCCGCCGCGGAACCTCGGCCGCAGCCAGGGTTTGGCCGCGGTTCCGCGGCCAAAATATGGGCTTGGGCCTTCCAACCTCTTGTGTTGATTCTGGGCTTTTTAATCTTCCTACTTATTTAGCTCTTTTCTCAAATTGGCTTCTGGTTCTCTTCCAGATATTTCCAGTGAACATTGTAGTAGACTTTTTCCGTTTCTTCGTGTCGCTGCCTTTATGCTTGGTGAACCGTTGTTCATTATTCTTCATTGTTCCTCAAAATGTAGGCGCGATCAAGATTCTCTGTTTGTTGGTCAAAGTCTCACTTTTATATCGTCTTTTATCTTTTTCACTGTTTTTGCTCCAAGAACCTGTAACCTGTACTATGTAGCAGACATGGGTCAAAAGCACATGTTTATTTGTAAAATGCATAAGAATGAGGAATATAATAATGCAATATTTTGGTATGAACAAATACCCCTAAACTTATCTTTTGCTCGTCCTCGAGCAAACCTAGTTTTTTTCTCGACAAAATCCTAACCTAACTTTCGCAGGGAAACGCGATTGCACTGAGCACGTTCAATAAGCCGTTAAACCTCTAGATGTCCCTAGTAGGAGGAGTGTTGTCTCCTGAGGGTTTTCAGCGGATACTACCCACAAAATCCTATCAATTCGGCCCATTAACTTTTATTCTCCAATTAGGTTTTCTAACAAGGAATTCTATTATCGTCGACTCGTAAATTATCCACCCATATTCTTCACACATCCTCATCATTTAACTTAAGATTATATATGTTCTGCAGACCTACTTAGCTTTCGGCATTTCTTAAGTTTTCCTTCTAGGGTTCCATCTCCACTTATGAATTTTTATCAACTCTATTAAAGATACAAGTTCTATTCTTCACTCCTTTCTCTCATCTAAACTCCAATCACATATCCCTACGTGTGTGTATATATCACCCCTACACTCGGAAATTCAAATCAAGCAATCATACTCTTTTCCGTTGTCCAAAGCACTTCTTAATCGGTGAATTTTTATGAATTTTGCTTACACATCCTTCATGCGACCGTTAATACTTCTTGAGGTACCAACGACCGATTACAAAATGTGTTTGCACTTTAAAGCGTACTTCCTAGTTTTGTAACACCTAAGGCTTTTTAGCAGTGACTCCCAAACCAGTTGGTCTAAGGCACTAGGTGATGAAGCACCCTCGCTAAATATTTTCTATTTTTGCAGCCTTACGTAATCACAAAAACCAGTGTTCATTTTTTTTCTTTATTCACACTTGTATATATATTTTTTTTCATCGTACTAAGGACTTTAGACAAAAGCATTTCAAGGTCTCTTCTACTATTCCAAGTTTCAAGGTGCATGATTGTGCAATTTGTAGGGTATACATTTTCAGAATCTAGACTTAAGTTAGGAATTATTTTTCAAACTTATACTCTAAAAATATCAATACTTTTCCTTTGTTTCGAGTTAGCCCAAGAAGTGAACTCAAAATTTTCTTATTTCTAAATAAACTACAAAGATATATACTTTCTACCGTTAAACTTTAAGGAAGGTTATTTTTAGGGTTTTTAATTTACTAAGTCTAAGATCTAGTTGTTCCTAGCTAGTTAACCAATTTGTCAAACTCAAGTCAAATACGGCCAAAATTGAATACATTAATTTTTATAATTTTTGAAAATTTTCAATTTTTATAGGTTTTAAAATAAGTATGCAAATGCAAAAATATGTACATATGAATGCGAAGGAAGAAGGCTTACTAAGCATATCCCCAAACTTAAACTTGACAGTGTCCTCACTGTCATGCTACACCAAGAGGGTTGAGAATGTTGGCACTCCCCTGTTTATATATTTGCAAAAATTCCTTTTTTTTATTGTTAAAAGAAAAAAAACAAAATATATATACACAAGGTTCCCCCCAAACTTAAGTGAAACAGTGTTTCCACTGTTTAAGCGTTAAAGTTTAGAGTGAGGGAGGAGAAAAAAATCAAACTATACAAGGCCTTACACAGACCAAAAGTTAGCACCAACCATTCAAAAATCTTATCGTGATAAAGGTAGAGTTGGTGAAAGAATGGAGTGTAAAGAAAAGAAATGAGAAGCACACAAGACCGTGTGGAGATAGAAACGGTATACGGTTTCGGTGGAGGAGAAGAATGACGGAAGGGAAAAAGAAATGGTAGTGGTTCTACTTCTTCGAGTGGAGGTTGATTAATCACAAAATTCATATCATTTAAGAATGCGAGTTCGTCGGCGAAAATATCTTCGAAACTTTCATCGAAGGTCCAATTAAAAATTATCGAACTCAAAATATCGGATTGTGATTCATCAACATTCGGTATCATTAAAGGAAGATTAGAAGAACCAAAGAAAGTGGGAATATGAACTTGAGGGTGGGGATGGAGTGGATAAATTAGCACAATTTGTAATGATTGATGTGTAACAAGCGATTGTGGTAATCTATCAACCCGCGGAAAAGTGAGATTAAATCCCTTAAGATTCGTGAGCAAACATGGGTACGTCGAACTTGGTATTGGAGATGAAAGCGTAACGGTCTCTTGCAATGTCGGAACAAGGATGGAGGGAAGTGAGTGAGGAAGGTTATCAGTTAAAGATTCAGGAGGGTGTATACAATCAGTGGAAGGGACATGATGAATTGGGAAATCCGACTCATCAAACAAAACTGGTTCCTCCTCAATAATTTCCTCAATATTCTCCTCAAAATTTAGCCTATCCATGCCATTATCATCAAAATCAAGACGCATATGAAGTTTGGGAGAAACATTTAATGACGTGGGATGATGAATTGGACATAAAATTTCAATCAAATCGACGGGTTCATCATCCAAAATATTCCCGGCGTCTATATCCTCAATTAAGTGAAAATCAATTTTTTCTGACACCTCATCAAAAGCATGGATATTTATCAATTCAGGTTCTAGATTGGAGGTTTAAAGATCGAAAGGATTAGGTGTGGTTTCACTCGAAAGAGATTCTTCACAATCTGGCAAATCAAGCACTACAAAGTCACACAACTCGTTAGATGTTTTATTTTCAACTTGTGAATCATTTAGGACAATCGATGGAAAACCGGAGTTGTGGGCTTCAATTGGGTATGGGTAGGTTTGATTCGGAAATGTGTAGAACTCACTCGCTCCTCTCAAATTCTCACTCTGTCCAACCGCCTCCTCATACATTGGAATTTTTGGAGCTAGTTGGAAACTAGCTACCGGATCACTAGGTTGCATAAGGGCAGCCATGGACGCATCCACATTCCTCACCATTTTGTTTGTTGCTAAAATATAAGCTTCCAACGACTGTTCCAAACTAGACATGGGTTGTGAAGGGGTTTCGGTAAAAGATTCGAAATGGTTTTGATACGTGAAACTCCCAAATGGCTGTGTAGAAGCAATATCTAGTGAAGGTGGGAAAGTCGGGTAGGACTGGTAGGAATTGGATGGTTGGACCGGAATATGATCAACATTTGGATAAAAAGGTGAATGGACTTGTTGATCTCTAGAACTGGATGTGTGGAGAGGAGTGAAAGATCGGCTACGAGATTGTGCAATATGCTCAGCAATAGACATCGGTTTAGGAGTTACAATAGGACTCAAAAAAGTGGTGTCAACATAAGAAGGTGGTGAAGGTTGACATGGTTGACACAAAGTGGATTGCAATGTCGAACTGTTTCTCTTAGACGTTTCTATTTGATCTTTCAAAGAAATTTTGGGTATGGAGGGATCGTTTTTAAATCGACCGAAACAATTGACGCACGAGGCAAAGTTAGGTTCAGGATACCAAAGTTCGGCAAGAGATTTCTGAGGTGGGGTACCCATGATTTAAGAAGGGAGAAGAAAGAAGGTGGTTGGTGCAAGGAGTTCTTAGCGACAAAATTTGCAAGTTTTTGTAAAAAAAATTTCCTTTTTTTTATTTGTAACATTTTGCAAAAAAGATTTTCGATAAAGGGCTTAAACAAAAATGCAATCAACCAGAAATGCACAATCAGGCCTAGATCTAGGGTCACCTAGGTCAGCTAGACAGCTCCTAACTATTCCAAATGGCTAGAAATAGGACCTCAAACCGCCTCTTCACCGCCAGTTGCGGCCAGGTAAGTGCCAGGTGAGTGGGAGGCTCCTCACTATAAGTAGTGGTCCTAATTAAGTAACCACTCACCTTAGACACACTTACTTAGACATCGCAAAGTCAGGTTAGGATCAACGGCCGATGCCTACAACTAGTCCTTTTTCCTATTGAGCGCGACGTCCTTAAGGCTGAGTCTAGTATTTTTTAATCAAAAGATGGTCAATGCAAGATGCCTTTTGTGATTTCTGGGGTCCTGGGAAGGGTGATGAAATCCCCACCCAATCTGAATTGGTCAAAAGCCCCTTAAAGTCCGATTAAAGACATGCAAAACAGTACATCACTTGCAATCAAATCTTTTTATTTTATGCGCGGCGCAAAGAATCCTGCACAAGATTTGTTATTGAGAAGGGGGAAGATTTTTAAGCGCAAAGAATCCTGCAAGAGATTTGACAAAAGATATATTTTAGGTTGTAGAGGGGTGAAAAAGGAAACAAACAGTGAAAATTTCGCGCGATGAAGAGCCAGAAAGACCGCGGCTTAGCGTCGGGAGGCGGCTTGCACGGCGGAAAGGCGGCGGCGTTGAGGCTTCAGGTCTCTGAAAAAATTCTGGTGTTCTGTTGGTCCAATTCCCTTATGTTCTGATCTACCTTTTTCTGTTTCGCACTCTGGAATTTTCCAGATCCGTCGATCCTGCAAAGATTCACAAAAATACCCTTCCAAAAATAACAGATGATATATTTTTATATTTTTGTGATTTTTCAGTTTTTATGGTTTTTATATTTTACATTAACCCGAAATTACAAAAAGGAAATTTTTACTCCATCGCCGGCAACGGCTCCATTTGATTGATCTAAAAAATATCTAGTAACCGCAATCAAGAACGGCGTCACTTGGTAGCTAGCCGGTGAGTACGGGTCGGTCCACAGGGATGTTGTGAATTTCCTAATCGCTCTAACGAGTTAATTCCGATGGGAGCCGGATTGATTAAATCTAAAAACTAAATTAATCTAAATCTAAATCTTGCTAGGGTTAGGTCTAGGTTAAGTTTGGAAAGTCAATAAATCTCACCGCTTTCTATACCCATATTAAGATCTATTAGGAGTTATGGTAATTATTAATAGAGGGGATTAGAACCATCGAGAAGATGTTTCTTCCTCTAGCTTATTGTCCTTCCTTTATCAATCCTTACCCTAACCTCCATGGAAAACACGCGCAACCGGGCCTTTATACTACGGTATCACCGCTACCTCGTAGGATAGGGTGCAGTAGGGAGCGGTATGTGCATGTATGCATGAAGTCCTATGAAAATATATGATGGGCAAGAAAGGGATGAGAGATCATCATCTCTCAAAACCTCCCCAAATTTAACCCTAACAAGCGAGGAGACTACTCACTCATTAGGGAATTAAAGAACATTTATCTAGGGCAGAGAATAAAAGATCTAACTATCTAACTAGGGCAAGAAATTAAATTTAACTAGGGCAAGGAATAGAAATTTAACCTAGGGCAGAAAAATAAAATAAGAACTTACAAATTGATGCTCTCCAAAGAAATCTAAATTTTATTAATGAAGGGAGGCATACCTCAAAAGAGGTATTTGGGTCTCTATTTATAGATTCATAGAAAACTCTAGGTTTACAATTACCGCATGTCTGCTATTACAAAAATACCCCTAGGAAGACTAGTCAAAGCCGTCATGAATTATGGTAAAATTTTTATTCTTTAAATCCTTAACCCCGCTGTGGAACCGCGGCCGCAGCCAGAGTTTGGCCGCGGTTCCGCGGCCAAAATATGGGCTTAGGCCTTCCAATCTCTTGTGTTGATTCTGGGCTTTTTAATCTTCCTACTTATTTAGCTCTTTTCTCAAATTGGCTTCTGGTTCTCTTCCAGATATTTCCAGTGAACATTGTAGTGGACTTTTTCCGTTTCTTCGTATCGCTGCCTTTATGCTCGGTGAACTGTTGTTCATTGTTCTTCATTGTTCCTCAAAATGTAGGCGTGATCAAGATTCTCTGTTTGTTGGTAAAAGTCTCACTTTTATATCGTCTTTTATCTTTTTCACTGTTTTTGCTCCAAGAACCTGTAACCTGTACTATGTAGCAGACATGTCTCAAAAGCACCTGTTTATTTGTAAAATGCATAAGAATGGGGAATATAATAATGCAATATTATGGTATGAACAAGGATATGTACTCGACTACTGGGACTATGATGAGATCATACTAGTGGGGCCATGGTAGTCGACGAGTACATCCTATAACTGTTCCTAGTCGAGGGTGTATCGAGACAGGGCATCGATATACCAGAGTAGAGTAGCGTATGCGCTTTTTGACCCATCTGATGGGCGAAGGATGATCCCATATCCATTGGTGTTTGACATCGGAGAAGATATACGGTTGCTCAGTGGAGACTGGGTACACTGGACGGACTCGCCGAGAACTCCCAGATAGTATTATACCTCACGTCAGATGGCAGTTCTCTGGTGACACTGATACAGGTTAGTCTGTAGACCCGAGATCGTCATAGAGTCTTGTGTGATCCCTACTGTGCTTTGATTTCCATCATACCACGTCCAAGAGGGCGTGCAAAAAGGTGGCTTTTGGGTACAGTCCCGAATCATATGAAGGCAATGAGCGATAGGAGGGGATTCGTCTCTCCCGGTATAGGGAGTTGATGTTGCGCTGTGTTCGATTGGCTATAACCGGAAATCCCTGGCCAGGGTTGCTGAGATTTACTGGTAAGTGTTATCAGTAGTTTCTTGAACTGTTATAGACCTCATATCGATACGACTTATCAAGCTACTGGGGTCTGACGTTTACCACCCCTAGGAAAGATATGCGACATATCAGACGAAGAGACCGGACTGTACGGGAGTGTTACTGATTGGATTCGCGGGAGAAAGTACAGGCTTGCTTGTTGATCTTCTGATCGCTCAAAACCTGGGTGGCTGTTACGTTTAGCTGACCGCTTGCAGTTGTGCGTGTTTGATATGATCATCACCTACTGCCGGCGTATTGACGATTCTTTAGAGTCTTACACAGAGCTTTCTTGACTCAGGCAAAACGGAGTAGGAGCACATATATGATATGTGCGGGACCGAGAACAATATGTGTATGTGATACCGTATTAGATTCTCGCGATATGAGATATCGGCCGGGTATATGTGATATAGCCGGGTCATCGGATCAAGTGTTGATTCGATGAACTGATACAGATTATATTAGTCGGTTATTTGTGAAATAGCCGGATTATCGGATCAAGTGTTGATTCGATAATTTAATGTATAATTATATATTTGATATATTAAATTACATTAACTAATATAAGCTCACTAAAAAATTCTTTTTCTCACTCGGGTAATACATTGATATATATGCGATATAAGTTAATTGTATTATTTTATTTTGTTACAATAAATATTGTATATGTGATATATAATATTGTAACATGTTAGGGTTATTAATGCAATATGTTTAGTGGAGATTAAACATGGTTAGGGTTTGATTTGGGTTAATCTTTTCTAGAACCTTCTAGAAGGTTTTGTTTTGTTTTGTGCAAAGATATTTGTTATGATATTTTGGATGATATTTATTTAACCCAACCCAACCCTTCAACCATGGTTCAATCTCTACAAGGGTTAAGTTTACTTACTTAACCCATGGTTGCATTTCTAACCTCACAAGACTTTCATTATTCATCACAAAAGAATTTGATCTTCTTCTTCCTTCTTCTTCTTTCATGGAAAAGCTTACTAGCTTTTTCATAAGTGATGATTTTGAGTGAGATTAAGAAAACAAATGAGAGCTAAATTCTTACTTCATCATCCCAATCTATTCTTGCCAATTAGATTAGGGTGTTCACTTCATTTAGTGAGTGAAAGCTTGTGTTAAAGAAACTTCAAGGTAGATCATCTTAGTTATCGAAGATCGGAAGTAAGCTTGCATGTTTCTCTTCGTGGAGCCTCTCTAGAGTTCGGGAACTTGATGATCGCAGCGAAGGGACCTCAACACGGAGATTTAGAAGTGAAGGACCGGACTACAAAGGTTGTAATCCCAAACTCTTAGTTTTAAAGTGTTTAACATGCTTTGTTTCGCCTAATCTCTAGTTTAAATATCTTGGTTAGGGTTGTTCGGCACGGCTAAATTTTAAATCGGGTATGGTTGATGCCTTATAGACCTTTGACGAAGTGCCTAGTAACCCTGCAGTAGCTATTTATGCTTGTCTGCTGAAGCATATGATGCGATCGAGTTAGGGTAGTCGTGCGACTTTGTTGGCCTGCGTCAAGGGTTGTACGGGTGGGTTTAATTCAATCGGGAAATGACGGGTTTAACTGGACTAGCGGACTATGGTTTGTTGGCCTGCGTCAAGGTCATATGACGCTAGTGTTAAAATATTATCGGGAATTTCAAGTGTTGAAATTTGCAATGAGATTACATACCTTCTATTTGATAGTTGGATCCTGATACACACTGCAAGTAAGAGTTACTCCTGGGAGAGTTTTACACATTACAATTAGCCGATAAGTAGGTGTCTAGAAAAGTGTCAACGGGGTTACGCCCCTGGGAAAACGAGGTTTATTTTAATTAGGTCCGTGTGAAAGCACGGGGAACCTCCCTCAAAGTACCGGCACTGGCCTGGCTGAAAGATTGGCGAACTTATAGGGTGTAATTAATCCTGGCTAGTCTTTCCTTTTAGGGTTTGAAGGAAGATTTGACTAAAACGGTGGGAGCCATCCTGATTAGATATATTGATAACCAATCTAATCTTGCAAGAGCATACGCTGAGTGTTTTCCTCTCTCTCTCCATGGAGCGACCATGTCACGCCTTAATCAAGATAATAATACAGATGTATTGACCGAACCCGTTTGTTATACTGCACTAGGGAACGTTGGTCCCGCTCTAACATATAATTGTTATAAGACCAAGCAAGAAATTGGGTATTGCCAGGATTCCTGTGCCGCCCGAACGAAGAAAGTGTATGTTGATACATCTTCTTCGGGTGTGTTCATTACCGAGAACTGTTTTCAGTATCCTTTACGTCCTGGGTATGTGATACCGGATCAGGATCCCACACATGTAATCTGTTACATGGTCTACAGATAGGTAAAGAACTGAGAAGGGTGACAAGTTTTAAGAGTTAAAAATGGTGCAAGTGTTCAGCCAAGTCCGTTGGCAGTTATCACCCTGTATTTCCAAATACATTGATTTTGAACGAATGTTATTAGATACCGAACCTGATATACAACATCATATCAGTTTCTTTATTGAGATAAAGAAGGATATAATTTTGTATTGTTGGATAATGATTTGAACATTTCCTATATCAAAAGTTGATCGGATCAGGCACGTTATCTAAAAGTATATACGTTCTAAATTAAACCACAGTTCTTAACGTACAGAACACACACAAGAGGAAGAGTTCAGAAATGAACGAATCCTTCTTCTGGCATTGTAGACTAGGTCATATCAATGCGACCCGACTAGCTAAGTTACATAAAGATTCATATTTAAATTAGTTTGAATTTACATCTTATGAAATTTGCCAGTCATGTCACAAAGATAAGATGACCATAGCTCCGTTTATTGGAAACAGAGAAAGAGTTAGTGAACTCTTGGGATTGATACATGTTGATGTATGAAAGTCCCCAGTCTACACATGCCAGGAATGGTTCTTTGTACTTCATTACATTCACTGATGATCTCTCAAGATTCGTACATGTGTTCCTGTTGAAATACAAGTCCGAAGCTTTTGAGATATTCAATGAATATAAGATAGAAGTAGAGAACCAAAATAGGTATAAGTATTATGTCCTTTGATGTGATCACGGAGGAGAATACTTGAGCACGGAATTTCTGGATTATTCTAAAGGAGAATGAGATTCTCTCTCAGCATTACTCCTCCGTATACACCACGACACGTCGGTGTATCGGGGCAGAGCAATCGCACCCTATATGATATGGTGTACTCTATGATGAGTACTACTGAATTACCTATTTCCTTTTTGGGGTTATGCACTTTTGAAGCTGCATATCTATTGAATAGGGTTCCAATTAAATCAGGTTCCTACCACTCCATATGAGATATGGTATGGGAAGAGCCCATCTCTTAAGGATGTTAAGATTTGGGGTTGTCCGGCCTATGTCTAAAAGCAAAATCCGGACAAGCTCGAGGCAAGGTCAGTTATGTGGAAGTTTGTTGGATATCCCAAGCATTCGCAAGGGAATATCTTCTACCACACTGAGGAGAAAAAGGTGTTTTGTTTCTCAGCTTGCCACCTTTTGGAAAGGGAATTTCTTATGAAGAAATTAGTGGTAATGAGGTAGAACTGGAAGGAGTTCCAGCTATACAAACTGCAGCTGATGATTTGGTAAACCCGGAGGATTCAATAGTTTCCAACGAACCTTAGCCTCTCCGCCGATCTAGTAGGGTTCCTCACCCACCTGAGAGATACTTCGGTTTTCTCTATGACAGTGGGAGCGAGGATTGCATCATGAGATGATGACCCAACTAGATTCGAGCAGGCCATTAGGAGTGGGGACTTTATAAGAATGGCTAGATGTTAAGCGATCTGAGATGGAATCCATATACACCAACAAAGTATGGACTTTGGTTGCTTTATCTGAAGGGTTAAATCCCCATCAGAAGCAAGTATATCTTGAGAAGATTACTTGGTGTACATGGAAAAGTTGAGACTTTCAAAACTATGCTTATGTCCATCCAGATCCGACTTGCAATTGTTACATACCATGACTACGATATCTGGCGGTTGGGTGTCATTACTGCTTTTCTAAATAGTGATTTAGAAGAGAGTGTCTATAAGTACACAACCAGAGGGCTTCGTAGACAGTGGGAGCAGCGGAAACGTGTGCAAGTTGCTTTATGAGTTAAAGAAGGCATCGCGGAGTTGGAACATCTGTTTTGATGTGGTAGTCAAAGTGTATAACTTCATTAGAATGGTAAATGAACCTTGTATATACAAAAAGGTAGTAGGGAGTATGGTGATGATCCTCGTATTGTACGTGGATGACATACTCTTGAAAGGAAAGGAGTTTCCTATGCTACGCTCGGTCAATCTCCACTTATCACAAGAATTCTCCATATAGGACCAAGGTGATACCTCCTAAATCCTGGTTTTTGGATCTATGAGATAGATCTAAGTGGATGTTAGGATTCTCACTAGGTGTAGTGAGATGGTGTCAATCGATCCTGGGTAGAATCACTGGATGGGATCCAGGGTGGTAAGAACGGCTGAATGTCAGTCACAGGCATCGTCTTTACCCTCAGTAGAGGGACGGTATGTTGGAAGAGTTCCAAGCTAGATACTGTGGCATACTAGACAATAAAGGCTGGATACATTGCTACCAAGGATGCTACCAAAGAGGCAGTCTGGATGTATATTAGTTCATGAGATGAACTCCGTTCCTACCATTATGTGACAATGGAGTTGTGGCTTTGGCCTAGGAACCCCCGTCCCATCAGAGATCCAGACATATTCTTAGGCAGTATCACCTGATCATGGAGATGGTTGATCTCCAGGGAGATCGAGGATAGGAGAGTAGATACAGAGGACAACAACGCGGATCCACTCACAAAGGCATATTTCCCAAGAGAGCATTTTATAGGATGGTTGAGTATGTGATACTATAACCACTGCTGAGTGTTGGGTATGGGATACTACAACAACTGGCCCTAGTGCAAGTGGGAGATTGTTAGTGATATGTATGCCCTAGAGGCCATTACTGTACATACGATGTATATTGTAGTGGATGCTTGGACATATATAGGGAGGACTTTCTTTCTCGACATGATAGTATGCTATCTGGTTGCTCTTTATCTTAACATGTACTCTAATTGTCTCTATGTTACATGTTGATAAAGCCCTTAGGATGGGTACTTGACTACCAAGACTATGATGTAGATCATACTAGTAGGGACAGTGTAGTCGCTAAGTACATCCTTCAAATGTTCCTAGTCGTAGGTGTATCGAGACAGAGCATCGATATACCAGAGTAGACTAGCGTATAGCTTCTCGACCCATGTAGATGGTCGATGGATGATCCCATATCCATTGGTGTTTGACATCAGAGACAGTATACGGGTGCTCAGTGGAGACTGGGTATGTTGGATATAGTGCCATCAGAGTCAATTATTGGATCCCAGGCACGTGACACGTGATTGCAATGATTGAGGAATGACCTATACTGGTAGGACAGTCTTACTCGAGAGGTTTGTATACTATCTTGTTTGTCTTTATCATCACGTACATGCTTTAGGTGACATTGTAGTTCATTATTACACGTTGATAGAGAATAGTATGCTACCATGGTTTATCTTTATCATCGTGCACTGCTTCAGGTGACCTTACAGGTCACTATTGCGCGTTGATAGAGCCCTTAGGATTCTTGCTTGCTACCAGCAGTATGATGGCGATCATATACGTGAGAGTTGGGTGGTCTATAAGCACATCCTTAAAGTGGTCCCTAGTCGTGGGAGTTTCGAGACCAGGCATCGATACTCCATTAGTAGACTAGTGTATACAGTCGAGACCCCGACGAGGGGCGGTGGCCGGTCTCACAAGCCATTGGTGTCAGTTGGTTCACCTAAGATGTATACAGGTGCTCATTGGGTTATGAGTACACCGGACATGACCTGCTGGGAATATGCTAGTTGGTATTATACCTGTCGTCAGATAGCAGTTCCCTAGTGACATGTGTACAGGTTATTTCATCGACCTGAGATCGTCATCTGTCTCGTGTGAGTTCCCACTGTACTTTGATTACTACCCTACCACGGCTCAAAGGAGTCGTGCAAACAGGTTTTAGTTAGGTACAGTCCCAAGCCACATGGAGGCAGTGAGCGGATCGACAGGGGTTTCGTCTCTCCCGGTATTGGGGGTGAGATCGCGCTGTGTCTAGGAAAGCCATTACATGAAGTCCTTGGCCAAGGCAGGAGATTTACTGGTAGGTATTCTAGTAGTATCTCAGGGTGTTCTGGGTTACACTCCGATACGACTTGTACCGCTTTTGGGGGTCTGACTTTTACCAACCCCCTAGGCCCGACATGCGATGCTCATAGACGAACGGACCGAACTGTACGGATATTGTCACTGACAGGCTCAGTAGGGTGTCAGGATGAGTTCGCTCATCGACCTCCCATTTTGGTCAATACCTGGTAGCCCGTTACGTACGGCTAATATCTCTGACGTGCTAGTGGTTAAATCCACAGCCAAAGTATTGACGAGTCTTTAGAGTCCCCCACAGACAGTTTCTTAAGTTTCGGGCGAAACGTTGTAGAGGCCGTATGATATATGGCAGGGTCTGATCATATACATGCAGTAGTGCACGGATCATGATCGGGCGGATCATACCAGTGGGCTTTGGTTTAAGCCGGTTCCTAGTATTAGATTTGTTGGATTACTTTAGTCTCGTCGCATTCGCATTCAGTCGGAATGCGGATGCAGGTATGTATATACAGGTGAGGGGTATCCTTGTGATCCGTTTCGAGTTTACTTTAGATGTTACCGTATCTTTTTATTGTTGCAAACATTTGGATTAATATTTGTTAATGGAAATTATGAGCACACAATCATGATTAAGATTATAAATTGTGACACATGCACAAGTGATGACTCATGGTCTCTTTTCTTGTGCATGTATCTCATTATATGATGGATTTGTGAGTTGATTTGATGAGAGGAGAGAGAGAGGCAGCCAAGGGCAAGGTTGGCTCTTGTATTATTCTCTTCTTGCTCTCTTTTTATTATATGAAAACAACAAAAAGAAAAAAACCTCTTCTTCTTCTTCTTCCTCTAGCTCATTATCTCCATCAATGGCAACACCTTTAACCTCCATCCAAATCAATGGATGCAAGAGACAAAGTGATCAAAAACATTCTCTACATCACCTTGGACACGTCGGCTAGCACACTTCATGCCCGAGTTGCTTCGGATGAAGCGGGAGCCCGTAAAAAGAATCGATGATGTGGTGCCCTTTCCGACGAGGAGATCGAGACCGGAGTTGCCGCGAGGAGCTTGGGATGGTGGTCAAAGACTGAAGGACACGGATCGATCGGTATAGCCCTTATATCCCTTCTCTAAATAGCTAGTTGTAGGTTAATGGTTCGATCCGGGATTTAAGCATACGATAGCGCCGGTTTCTAGTTTAGAAAAATTTTCGTTTCCGCATTTTGGCCTCGGAAAGACGGCCGGGGCGCTACCGCAGACTTACATGGTATCAGAGCCACGCCATTAACCTTTTCTAGCTTGCTCTAACGTGTTTAGAACTTCGATCGAACGAAATTTTCCAAAACTGCATTTCCAAGTCATCAGTTTCTGTCGAATTTTTCCTGTGGTCAAAAAAATATTTTCTATGCTGCAGAAAAACAGGCAGGGTTTTTCTGAGAAATTTTGGTAGCACGAAGCTACAGTGACGCCGCGGAACCTCGGCCATACCCTTGCTTTGGCCGCGGTTCCGCCGCTATTTTATGCCTTCTCTGTACCCAAATTTCTACAGTGCTCTCTGACTTGGAATTGGGGTTTCTGGTATTTTTTGTTTGGGCCCAGATTTGTCTGAGTACTGGGTATTGTGCTTGGGGCCCACTTAAGGAAATTTTGTCGATCGAAAATTTTAAACATGTTAGTTTACAGTACTTACATTATATCTGTGACCGTGAATGTCATTTGATCGGTAAATCTTGTCTAATTGTTATAGCCCTTTTAGACGGATTTGCGAACGTGACATTCACGTTGATGTTCTGTGCTGTGCTGTGATGTTGCGGATTTGTCATGGTGGATAGCCTGGATGCAATGGTAGTACAGTTTGGTTGTATTTGTACATTTGATATTGCGGGGCGAACGTCCGACATGTGGACTGCCGTCACTGCCTGTTTGTATATTATTATTTTGGGGCACGACCGGGCTGAGGTCGATGTACCCGTTGTATATATTTTTCTTTCTGTACTAGGATTACCCCGCGGTGGGGTGCACGGATAGCCGGGTTCTAGAGGGCAACGGGACCACATCTTATGGCTTTGAGACGGAGGGGGTTTCACTCTAGAATTGGCGGGCTATTCTCCGCACTCGTAGGGGGTACAGGTTGACCCAAGAAGGGTTGCTCAAGTTACCGGATTCCGTGAAGTGCTGGGTGGTCCATTCACGTTGTTGAAGGGGGCTGCCTCGCTTCAGGTTTTGGCGGGTAACTTGCCGCGCCCGTAGGGGTCTAGGATTTTATTGCACAAGCTATCCACACGACTAGGGGAACGTCGGGTTTCAGTAGCGGCTCTATGAAACCCGTGGATCCCAGATTATCTGTATTGTTCTATGATGCTTATTACATTTCTATGATGTTGCATTTTATCACGCCTTGAGCGAATATTATATATTGATATATATACTAGTAGATGTTGTATATGTTTTACACCCGTGCTAGTCCAGTCCCCGCTCTGTCGTTAGTTAAGTAACCTAACGGGTGATGACGGGACCCAGTGGCGAATGCGGATGACATATACGTACATCGTATTTTCGTTCTTTTGTGGTGTGATTAATTGATGGGACTGCGTTGATTCGGATCAATGCAAGCTAAACAAACCTGTTTGATGTTGTTGGAACATTTTTCAAAAAAAGCTGTTATTGCAAGGACGTTCTCTTTTGTTTTGCACAGTGGTATTCGGTAATGAATATCCAGCACCTCAGTCGACGAGGCAAGGGCCGAGATCCCTTCACCGGGAGTGGCCCCTTGGACAGAAGTTTGCGTCAGGGTAATAACTTCACTATAGCTGATTACCTTTTTGCTTTGCATCGTGGTATTCAGTTGGAATATCCTGCACCTCATTCTATGGGGAAAGAGCCGGGATCCCTTCACCGGGAGTGACCTCTTTAGCAAAGGTTTTCGCCACTATATTTTTATAAAAAGTTATCTGGTTCCTTCAACGATATCAAGTTCATTACGTTAAAGGTTTTTCGCCAAAAACCATTCGTAGCCCTCCATCATTTCCTACAAGTGGTACTTAGTATTCGTGCTGCGTTTGTTGACTCCGTCAAGGCGTAGTGTACGGTAGCTAAGTGGTGCTTGTTTGTAGCATGGATATGCGATTTGTTAAGACAGTCGTGCGGCCTTATTGACTCCGTCAAGGGCACGTACGGGTGGGTTTAATGCAATCAAGATAATGACGGGTTGAACTTGACTAGGACTCTTTGATTTGTTGACTCCGTCAAGGTCACTTGGGTCCTAGGGGTAAAAACACACATCGGGAGTTTCTAAAGAAACTGAAACTTGCCAGATATGCGCATACCTTCTGGAGTGTGATAACGTGAGTGGATTCCATCACGTTATCATGCGATGATAGTTGGATCCCGATTCCCACTGATGAGTTGTTTTACTCCTCGGGTGATCCCGACTAATTCTTCTTTCAGGTTTGGAGGAGAATTTGAGGTTACAGTGGGAGGTTTCCTGATTAGATAAATTGATAACCATTCTGATCTAGGTTAGAGTGCACGCTGAGTGTTTCTTTTCTCTCTCTCTCTTTGGTAGCGACCATGGCCCGACCCTTGACTATGACTCAGTGACCAAGTTAACCGAACCTTCTTAAAACACTGGCTTTTGGATTGTCAGAGTTGCATACCTCATTGCCGCCCCTACTTTTACCCTTTTCTCCAGAACACCCCGTATTACTACGAACATCCACTTCCATTGGATAAAACCATCGTATGGTTATATACGAACTCGAAGAAACTTGTTCCAGATTCGAGGATGGTTTCCAGTTCTGGAGAAAATGAATAGGACTATTCACTTGTCTTTTCCTTTTACCTTCTCTCAAATTGCGAGTGCTCCTTGGATTAGGACAGTACACCTATTACGCTTATTGGATAGTCTTCATCCAAACCATAGGCAGGTGCCGAACGGTAGGGAATGAAGAAAACCATTTAGCCTAAAAGGTGTACAGAAGGTATTAAGTAAAGACAAATAAAGGAATTAGTAAGAGGGCAAAGTAAACTGCGACTGCTATTCACGACCAAACCAAGTATTTCATCGCCACTCCTACATCACCTTTGTATTTCTCCAGAACACTCCATATCACTACGAAGATCCACAGTTTATTGGATACTCCATCTGTCACGACCCGAAAGTACGGAACATAACCGGCACTTAAATTACGAAATGTCTCGAGGCGTACGTAATCTAAGTAAGCCGAAAACCCAGAAATCCAAACCAAGAAAAGTAGTAGAGTGAAGGAAAAACCAATTTAAATCAAGTAGTTTGCAACATACGCCGAAATATGCATTTTTTAAAATCACAAGTCTTTTCTAAAAATTTCGGCAGAGTTTCCTTTGTAAATACTGACCCCAAACGGGTACAAAAACCTGATAAAGCATATATAATGAATAAAGGCATCCCCAAGTGGCAGCTAGCACTTCTTCAATCGACGGTCACAACCATGCAAGCAAAATAATATACAATGCCGAAGGGGGAGGATCACAACAGAAAAGGAAACTTAAAACATCATGAAATCCATAGAAATACAACGCGCGACTCTAAGGTCGAAGAATAAACAACTGGTCTCAAGTCTGAAATAAATACATGTTTGGTTGATGGAGCTTCTAGATACAACAGAATAATAATATACAAAGTATAATGATGGTCACGATGCAAGTGAACCCACCTACTAGCAAATCACCCAGAAATGGAAGTAGTGCCAGCAAAGCCGTAAGGAAAGCTGTACGGCAAAACCTGCAAGAAACTGTGGCACAACGGGGGTGAGTTGCCAACTCGTGAATAGAAAACATTTACGAGCAGAAATCGCATGTATGACGCAATCCTAGGTCATACGATCAATATCTATATAATCCTCAAATATGACAAGTCTGGAGCATGAAAACGTGGCAAGGGTAAATATCTAACCCAAGTGTAATCCCATGTTCTTGTGTCAGTGCCTCAGGTAGCAATATATCATATGGATGAGGTATGAATGCATGAAAACAAAATACATGACAATGAAGAAAACTGCTTTCATAACTTAGTGAGATTTCTGTATATTTAAAATGTGGTATCATAAATGAAATCAGCATAAACAGTGTCTAGCATCGACACAAAATATAAATCCCAATATCTCAGTAACTCAGTGACTCAATCTAACTATCTAGGGTGTCGTCAGTCCAGACCGGCCCCTAACACCAATCCCAAGGCCACGACAGTATCCTCCGGATATCCGACACGTCAGATAAAATCACCGGTAGGTAGTCTTCCCCTGCCAGGCTCAACGGCATCATCTGCGACCTTCTCGCCCCGGGGTACCATACCGGGTCTACCATGTACCCGAGACGGTTCATCCAACTTCTCGAATCGGGTCTCGAAATCTATCAGCAAACTCATGGTGGACGACTCATACAACAAGGGAAAACCGCACTTTTCATTTTAAAAAGAGAGAGAGAGAAGAAGTTTATATATGTTTCTGCGGTTTTCCCCCAAATCTTGGAAATCTCATGAAAATCCGAATCCAAATCACCAATAGCATGTAAAACAGTGAATGTAGGCATAAAAATCCATGAATGCGGCATAACAGTGAATAACAATATGCATGAAGTAGCAAGTAATAACTGAAATATCTAAACTGGCATATAAGGCAAGTACACTAATATCATGTCGAAACTATTAGCTAACAAGCTATGTCAATGTAATAGTATTTTCTAAGTGTACATGACATGGCAATTACCGATGATGATGTGTGTGAGCCGGCAAGTCAGTGTACGTGGAACATACGCATCATCGGTAATGGTGCTGGTGTCCTAACGGCATGATATCAATAATGGTATATGAATCACAATATAAGTATGCGATGCGGAGCGAACAACAATAATATACGGGAGCTGAATACTAGACACAACGATAACTAATCTGCATTTAAAATAACTATAAGTCATACAGTAGTGCCTTTTGAAATAGGTACGAATCGAATCTAGTCTAACAACTACACTAAACTATAGGGCTGAGCTAACAAGCTAAACTAAAGGTAAGGAAATCGCCTAACATCTGAGTCGATACATATTTATATATATATATTAGTCGGTGATCCCGCCTCAATAGGGCCACATCCGATACAATATCTATAATCAGATATCCCCAAGTCAAGAGTGCGGATCTATCATCAATATATAGCTTGTACGTAAATCCGTCGTACGGCAACCCAAATCTGGGTACGGGTCAATATCACATTCATCATATTATTCATCTGGTATCCTCTTTATCAAAGATCATAATCCGGCGTACTGATCTATGTCTAGTACAATACTAATATCATCAATATAATCATGATCTGTCTACTGATCTACAGCCTCATACAAACCGATGTCATCAACACATATCATCATAAAAAAGTGTACATCGCCCAATGCGACCCATTATAAATATCTTAACATATCTTATCTCATATCTCGATCACATGTCAACTATTCTATATAAATCACCATTCACATGGTATCGTCGTCCAAACATCCGCTATAACATCATGACGTATCACAAATATGAACCCTGCCAAATCACCGATCTCGCGGCCTCAAATCAAATCTTATCGACTCATCTCAAATCCTAAGTACTATCCTCAAATCCAGTATATGAACACATAGTCCCATACCCATGTGAACACATAAATATATAATCCCATATATGCACATGTAAAGGAAAGAATATATGCAAGAATGTGCGTGCGTGTGTGTATAGGTGCAACCACTACTCTAGGGTTTCGCCACTAACACTAAACCAATCCAAGAACACCAAAAATCCATCTTTATCATCAATAATCTCAATTCAACATATACTAAATATATGTGTGTATACGTATTCGTATACATCACCACGAACTGCGGGGGTGCTATGCGCCATCCACCCGACTTCTCCCCGTAGATATAAATCTACTTACCTTGCTTCTTGTGTGCCGATGCCGATGTCGCCATCTTTATCTTCAACGCCTCGACGTCACGTGGGGTACCTATAAGGATATCACAAACGCTAAAGCACATGAAAATCACATCGGAACCAAAACGGCACACGCTACTCTCATAGGTGAAAACCTATAGTCTCGCATGCAAACACGACCAATAACCCTTTGCCGTTGACGTTCAAACGCCACCCGACAGAAACTACTCACCAAATACCAAAATCTATGCTAAAACAAGTCGTAAACCATGCGCCAACACATGAAAACTACCCCAGATTCAGCCCTAGATGGAATCGGTCAAAATTGCATATACCAAAGGTCAAATTTACTGGAGATAGGGCCCTGAAACAAAAACGAGGAGATTCCAACCTGCTCTGGCCACAATTTGCGGCCACAAAGAGTAAATTGGCGGCCTTAAGGAGGAGGTAGGGGCGAGGGTTTTGTGTGGTGGTTCCTAGTTGCCTGCACATCTCACTGTCAAACCAAAATTATTTTTAGGTGGCTCGGGTGATAGCAGATTTCTAAAAACACTCACAGAATTACAGTTTTTCCCGATATCGTTTTTCTAAATCCGTATCCCGGGTTCTAGTTTCTGGTTTAGTCCAATGTAACATCACAACAGAGGTTGTAGTCCCTAATTACACCTCAATTCACCTTTGATTTCAATTTAAACCCTAAACCCTAACTTGGAATTTCCAAAGTCCATCAAAACCACTCGATATCGACATGAAACAAGTATAGATGCATAAGGAATTGAAATACTACTCTAATGGTGCAGAAATTACCTCCTTTGGCAACTCAAGAATTTTCTTGAGTTGCTCAAAGTCCTCAAAATCTTCTCTTTCTAGGTCCAATGTGTAGCCAATGAGCTTGGGAACAATTTTTGTGAAATGGGAATAGGGTTTTGGAGTTGTATTCATGGTGGATTTGGGCTTGAAGAGGGAGGAGGAAATGGGAGGAGGGCAGCAGCAGCAGCTCATGGGAAGAAGGAGAGAGGAAATGGGTTGAAGGAATGATGGGAATGGCTCAAAACAAAAGGGTTGACCTACTCTTTCTCTCTCTTCATCATACCTTACCTTTTCTTTTCCTTTCATTTCCTTCTCCTCACAATAGTAACCCAAAACAATCCATGCACTCAAAACATGTAAGAAAATGTAGCAAGTGTGGAAAAAAGACATGTGCATGTTTTGCACAAAAAATGCTAAAAATCCGATTAGCGATTTTTAACCGCGATTAGCACTAAATTAGCATCTAATTCATCACAAAATCTTAAAAATGGCATAATTCCATAAAATACCCTATTTTAGAATTTTCCATAATTTTCCCAAAATTTTTCCCATTTATCGGTATTTAATTACCGAAATATTAAAATATTCATTAAAAATTAATATTAAATTATAAAAATTCCCAAAAATAATATTTTATTTTTTTTGAAATGTTACAATCTTCCCCCCTTAAAGAAATTTGGTCCCCGAATTTAAATTTAAACCCTCAAATCCTAAAACATTTCAAATGAAAGTCTAAGTCGTCGGGGCTCCGAAATCATCAATACATAAAACGCATCATAGCGCAATGCATGCGCATGAGTAATGAGCAGATAACTTAAAATCGAAACTCCGTCAAGCGTCCTGCAATCATCGGAGTCATGGTAAAGACACGAATACCAAATCCAAAGCAAAACCAATATGATATAAATCGGAACTATACTTGTAATATCAAATCTATACATGTAAATATCTGAAGGAAATGCTTGACAATACTTTTAAAGTCGATGTGCAATGCGCATAACACTGCACGGTGGCGGACGTCTATCATAAGAAATAACCATATACGTATATATTTTTTGTTTAATATGTACGTCCCGCCGTTTTGGAAATAATTTAGAAAGGTTTCCTTATTTTAAACGTTTCGTGTCATATCAGACACGTAGGTAAATACTGCGACTATAGCTCACCTTTTGGAAATCCCTTCAATAACTATCAATGCATGCAAAATATATTCAGGTACTGTTCTCTGACTAGTCCTGCTCAGTACAAAAACTCATAGCAATCATCATAAAAACGTACTGCTCCATAAGAAATCAATCCCAAAATATGCATATATATACTATGTGCGTCTGGTGCGCACAGAAATCAAAATCCATATATGTGCCATACATGTGCACAGAAACAACATGTAGGTGCAACGGGTGTGCACCCCACATCTGTCATAGGCAACATGTGTGCCTGACAGCAAAATCAGGTGCATCTGTCATGCACGAAGAATCTCGATTTAGTGCATCTGGTGTGCACCAAAATCGTATCTCATAACATGCGCCCAACATGCACGAAAACCCAAATCAAGTGCATCCATCATGCACGAAATCATGAAATCCAATATCAAGCGCCGAACATGCGCAAAATCCAATCAGGTGCAAAAAAAAAATATCGAACATCACAATCGAAAACGAAGTCCAGTGCAATTATGGTGCACAAAATACGTATCACTGCACTGCAAGCATATGTGAACTATACCGAGTGCAAAAACCAAATCGTGTGCGTACATATACACAAAATCAACTCACTGTATGAAACCCATAAAAATGTGAAACCTGTTAGTGTATATGCCCTAGAGGCCATTACTGTATCATACTAGTATGTATATTACTTGATGGAAGCTTGGGATATTCACAGTTGTATATACAATCTTGCTCGAAATGGTAGTATGCTACTTGGTTTGTCTCTGCTTCAATATGTGCATGTGTTTCTTTTAGCATATCGCTTATATAACATATTAGTAGAGCCCTTAGGATCTTTGCTTGATTACCAGCGTTGTGATGGCGCTCACACTCATGGGGGCTGGGTAATCTATAAGCACATCCTTATACAGGTCCCTAGTCGTTGGACTATCGAGACAGGGCATCGATACTCCGGAGTAGACTAGCGTATGCGCTTCTCATCCCAGCGTGGGAGACGGTCTGTCCCACAGCCGTCAGTACGTCGTACTTAAGATAGTATGCGGGTGCTCGTTAGGTTACGAGTACACTGGACAGGACTCGTCGGGAACTGTTGGTTGGTATTATACCTATCGTCAGTTATCAGTTACCAGGTGACATGAGTACAGCTTAGTCCGCTGACTTGACACTGTCACTTCCCCTCGAGTGTGTTCCCACTGCACTTTGATTACTACCCTACCACGGCTCAAAAGAGTCGTGCAAACAGGTAGTTTTTGGGTGCAGTCCCGAAGCACTTAGAGGCAGTGACAGTTAGACAGGATTCGTCTCTCTTGGTATTGGGGGTTGACATCGCGCTGTGTCCAGGAGAGCCATTACACAAGTAGTCCCTGGCCAGGGCAAGCGAGATATACTGGTAGGTTTCCAGTGTTATCTCAGGGTGTTCTGGGCTACACTCCGACACGACTTGTACCGCTATTAGGGGACTGACGTTCACCGCCCCCTAGGCCCGCCATGCGATGTATCAGACGAACAGACCGGACTGTACGGAGATTGTCACATTCAGGCTCAGTAGAAGTTCAGACGGGGTCACCTCGTCAGTCTTCTTATCGGCATCTACCTGGGGACCGTTACGTACAGCTAGTGCCGCTTGCGGTCTGTGGTTAAACCCACTGCCAGCGTAGTGTCGAGTCTTTAGAGTCCCACACAGAGAGTTATTCGCCTTTAGGCAAAATGAGTAGAGGTCGCATGGTTTTGCGATAGGGTTCGTTCACATCTGCGCACTTATGCACGTTTGCTGTCCGGACAGCTTATACTAGCGGGCTTTGGTTTAAGCCAGATCCTAGTATATGATTTGGGATTGGTTTTATCTCATTGTATTCGTGTTCCTCGGATCACGAATACGGGTGCGTATGCACAGTTGACTGAGACAGAGGCAGAGGACTTTTGTTAGGGTTAATGACCATTGTCATTTTGTTAACCCTAATGCTTATGTGTGTATTATGATTAATTGATATTAGTTATATATAATTATGCATGGTTAGGGTTGTTTACATTTTGACCATACTTGACTTGTTGACCATCATCATTCCATATGAAAGATGCTCTTTGATCCTTGCAATTTTCATTTAATGTGAAATGATAATGGTCAAGTCTTGATTAAACCATGACAATTATCTTGCTAATTATCTTTTTACATAATTCACACATATATGTGAGAATGGTTCTATTATTCTCTCATTTTATCATATTGATTCTCTCTTTTCCTCTTCCTCTCTCTCAAGCTCTCCCCTCTCATGTGTTGAGAAACACTTGAGCTTGAGATAAACCTCTCCAAAGTAATCTCTACTCTCATCTAAGGTTCTAGGATTAGCACTTCTAGCACCTTAGTTACTTCTAGCTTGAAGTTGAAGCCAAAGGTTGAGGCTCTCGGGTGGATCCTTCTTCGACTAGAGAAGGCGACAAGGTGATCTCTTTCTTCCACTCCAAGGAGCAAGGAGAGAAGGACATAAAGCCCAAGGTATAACCTTTCTTCCATGTAGCTAAATCTAGTTAGCTTTTAGTTACTTTTTGTTTAGCAAAGATCCTTCTTTAGTTAGTCCATGTTGCCTAGTTCGATAAAAATCCGATTTTTATTCCGTTTTCCGCCTCCCCGCAAGCACCGGGGTGGGCAACGTGGACTTACAGTTGTATCAGAGCCTAACTAAACATAAACTAGCTAGTTAGTAAAGTGTATGGAAGTTCGATCGGAAAAATCACAAAACTATATTTTCAAAACCCTAACTTTCTTTTTTTTTCCTGCTCTAAAACTAATAAATCATACTTCAAAAATCAGCTCAGGGTTTTGTTAAGAAGCACACCAAAAACGATCCAATGAACCGTTTAAAGCGCCGCGTTTCCGCGGCAAGAACATGCTTCTTGCCGCGGAACCATGGCCGAGTTGACTCGGTTCTGGACCGAGTTTGGTGCAGTGTTCTTCTGTGATGGTTTTGGGATTTTAAAGATATTTTATTTCTGCCCAGAATTTTCAGAATAGAAATTTGTATTTGGGTGGCTATAAATCCGTATTTTTTTTGATCGAACTTCACTATACTTTGACTATTGGGTTATATCTGTGATGTTTATATGTATTTAACGTCTGCTAATCGCTATACGTTGATTAGTGGGGGTTATACATATCTGTGATCTGTAATGCTTATTGGTTTGTGTATATGAACTTGGTGGATTGTCACGGATGAATAGCCGGGGTGGATGTGAGATGAGTGTTTCTTTTTCTTTCATTCATGTAATATGTAAGTTGATGTAATATTATTTATTTGGCCGCACAACCGGGTCGGGGTTGTAGCCGTCATTGTATAATTTCTTTTTACTGTTTTTGCTCCTAGGATAGACCCATGGTGGGGTGCACAAACTACCGGGAATCTCGAAGTGCCGAGTGGCCTACTCACGTCTTTGAGGGAGGTTGCTTCGCTTCGGGTACTTGGCGGGTAGTTTGCCGCACCCGTAGGGGTCTTGGGTGGGGTATTGGCTATTCATCGCGACCGTGTAATCCGCTTTTCGTTGCAGGCTCGAACGAATCGTGGATTCCTAGTATATCCAAAGTGTTCGTCTGTGATCTGTAATGTCTATCATTGCTATATATTTATATATGATAACTATTTAGGTGTTGCTTATGTTTTGCATCCGCGCTAGTCCAGCCCCCGCTCTGTCGTTAGTTAAGTAACCTAACGGGTGATGACGGGGCCCCGTGGCGAATGCGGATGGCATAAGCGTACACCATATTTTGGTTGTTTTCTGCAATGGTAGGATTAATTGATGGGACGCATTAAAAGAACTAATGCAAGAAAATAAACCAAGTAAAAGTCGATTGGAACACTTTGAAAACCACTCGGTTCTTTTCAAAACTAAACTTTTAAACGCGGAGCTTGAACTACTCCTTTTAAAAGCTATCTCGTTCCATCGATTATATCAAGTTCACTACGTTCACGGTTTCGCCAAAACCATTCGTAGCCCTCCGTCATTCCACATGAATGGTCAAAAGTATTCAAGCTATGTATTTTGGCCAAAGTCAAGGCATAGTGATTGGTAGCTATTGGGTATTCATGTGCAGCATAGGTAGGTGTGTTGGTTTGGGACAGTTGTGCTGCCATTTTGGCCAAAGTCAAGGGTAGGTACGGGTGGGTCCAAATTAACCAGGAGAATGACGGGTAGAACTTTACATGTGACTTATGATATTTTGGCCAAAGTCAAGGTCATAAGAGCATGGGGCAAAAATCCACATCGGGAGTTTCATAAGTACTGAAACTTGCTAGCGCTGCATACCATTTGGAGTGTGATGATTCTGGTAGGATTCCTTCGGTTTTGTCACGCAATGATATTTGGATCCCGATCCTACTGTGAGTATATGCTACTCCTCGGGAAAGTTCTCACTTAACGATCAATGCTATAAACCTAGTAGGTGTCTAGAAAGGTGTTAGCGGGGCTATGCCCACAGGGAAAAGAGGTTACTTAATTAAGGAACTTCGCGAAAGCATTGGAAAACCTCCCTCGAAGTACCGACACTGGCCTGGCTGAACAGTTAAGCAAGTATTGTACAGTGAGATTGATCCCGACTAATTCTTTCTTTATGGTTTGAGAAGGGATTCGAGAGACAGTGGGAGCCATCCTGTTTAGACAATCTAAAAACCACTCTAAACTTGCAAGAGCATCATGCTAAAGTGTTTCTTTTCTCTCTCCTAATTGCAGCGACCATTCAACATGACCGGACTTAAGTTATTATTAGATAAAAACATACTGACAGGGCCAAACTACAAAGATTGGCTCAGGAATGTCAAGATGGCAATCACTTACGACAAGTTGGGGTATATCCTTACCACCAAAGCTCTCCCTGTCCCAGGTCCCACCTCCAGCGTCGCGGATGTAGAAATCCGTAAGACATGGAAGATAGATTGCGCGAAGGCCAAATGCCTCGTACTTGCCTCGATGGACAACGAACATCAGAGGAGGCACGAGAATATGGACCTAGAGTCCATATTTCTCCATACAAAAGAACTGTATGGAGAGCAGTCTCGTATCGCAAGATACGAAGTGTCGAAGAAGCTATTTTCGGCAAGATTGGCCGTCGGATCATCGGTAGCGGAACACGTGCTTAAGATGATTGGCTACATAGAGGAGCTCGCGGACCTTGGGACCACGTTGGAGAATGAACTCTACACTGATTTGATTCTCCAGTCTCTTCCTTCCACTTACGCCCAGTTTATCCTTAACTTCAACATGCAAGGAAAGGAGGTTGAACTTTCCGAACTTCTGAACATGTTGAGGAGTGCTGAGGGCACCCTACAGAAAGGTAGGGAGACATCCACTTTGTTTGTAGGAGGATCTTCCTCTTCTAGGTCCAGGGCGAAAGCCAAGGGTAAGAAGAAGAAAGCCCCCGCCAAACCAAGAGGCGGTGTCAGTAAAGTGGATACGAAGGGAAAAGGAAAGGCAACAAAGGTAGCGGGAAACCTGGTAGGGAAGGATGAATGCTTCTACTGTCACAAAAGTGGACACTGGAAACAGGATTGCAAGGCTTGGAAGGCCAGAACCCAGGATCTAAAGCGAGTTGCGGCTTCAGCTTCAGGTGTGTATGTTATTGAAAACTGTCTATCAATAAACTCTACATCCTGGGTATTGGATACCGGATCGGGATCTCATATCTGTAATTCTTTGCAGGCGTTGACAAAGCGTAGAGTTTTGAAGGCAGGTGATATGACCCTCAGAGTTGCAAACGAAGCTAGCATGGATGCTGAGGCCGTGGGGGACTATCACCTGGGATTGTCAGATGGACACTTTTTGGTTTTGCGTAGTTGTTATTTTGTACCAAATGCAACCTGTAATATCATTTCTGTATCTTTATTATCTAAAGAAGGTTATGAATTTACATTTGTAAGTAATGTAGTGAACATTCACCTTAATCAAGCTCTGATTGGGTCAGGTACAATAAACAACGGTATATACGCATTAAACCAACCACAGATTTTCAATGTCCAGAATACACACAAAAGAAAGTCTCCAGAAATCAATAAAACTTTCTTATGGCATTGTAGACTGGGTCACATCAATGAGAGAAGGTTGACTAAGTTACATACAGAAGGATATTTGGATCCGTTCGAATATCAATCGTATGCAACTTGTCAATCCCGTCTCAAAGGAAAGACGACAAAGACTCCGTTCACTGGACACGGAGTAAGAGCGAGCGAGCTCTTGGGACTCGTACACAGCCACGTGTGCGGTCCAATGTCTACACATGCACGAAGCGGTTATTCTTACTTCATTACTTTCACGGATGACTTTTCAAGGTACGGATATGTCTTCTTAATGAAACATAAATCCGAGGCTTTTGAAAAATTCCAGGAATATAAGAATGAAGTAGAAAAACAAACAGGCAAAAGTATCAAGGCACTGAGATCTGATCGAGGTGGTGAATACTTGAGTGCCGAGTTCCTGGGTTACTTAAAAGAGAATGGAATTCTCTCTCAGCTTACTCCTCCATACACTCCGCAACATAACGGTGTATCGAAGAGATGGAACCAAATCCTATTGGATATGGTACGGTCCATGATGAGTAACGCTGAGTTGCCGCGGTCGTTCTGGGGATATGCGCTAGAATCTGTTGCATACCTTTTGAACCGAGTTCCAACTAAGACTGTGCCTACTACACCATATCAGATGTGGTGTGGGAAGAGACCCTATCTTAATCACATTAAGACATGGGGATGTCCAGCTTTTGTCAAAAAGCAGCATGCGGACAAGCTCGAGGCACGCTCAGTACAGTGCAAGTTTGTGGGATATCCAAAGAACTCCAAGGGATATTTCTTCTATTGCGAAGAGGAACAAAAGGTTTTTGTTTCTCGCCATGCCCACTTTCTAGAACACCAGTTCATAGAAAAAGAAATAAGTGGGAGCGCAATAGAACTGGAAGAAATTCCAGAACCACGAGCTATTTCTGAAAGCTTAGTAGAACCAGAGGGTTCGAAAGATCATGACATTCTCACGCCACTCTGTAGGAGTAGTAGGCAGTCTCATCCGTCCGAGAGATACTACGGTTTTCTCATAGACGGGGATAGAGAGGATTGCATCATAGATTGTGATGAGCCTACTAGCTTCCAGCAAGCCATTCAGAGCGTTGACTCGGTAAAATGGCTGGATGCAATGCGGACTGAAATGGAGTCCATGTACACCAACAAAGTATGGACGTTGGACATTGCTCCAGATGGGGTAAAACCCGTAGGATGCAAGTGGATCTTCAAAAGGAAGATTGGTGTAGATGGACAGGTTGAGACCTATAAAGCTAGACTGGTTGCAAAGGGTTTTCGTCAGCGACCTGGTTTGGACTATGACGAAACCATTTCTCCAGCAGCTATGCTGAAATCCATTCGGATCCTTCTTGCCATTGCTGCCTTCCACGATTATGAGATTTGGCAGATGGACGTAAATACCTCTTTTCTAAATGGAAATTTAGAGGAGTGTGTCTATATGGACCAGCCAGAGGGTTTCATTCAGAGTGGGAGCAGCGGAAAGGTGTGCAAGTTGCTTAAGTCCATTTATGGACTAAAGCAGGCATCGCGGAGTTGGAACATCTGTTTTGATGAGACGGTCAAGGAATTTGGCTTTATCAAAAATCCAGATGAACCATGCATCTATTGTAGATTTGTAGCGAGAACTGTAGTATTCCTCATTTTATACGTGGATGACATTCTTTTAATAGGAAATGACATTCCTATGCTACAATCTGTCAAGGGGTTCTTGTCACACAGGTTCTCCATGAAAGACCTGGGTGATGCCTCATACATTCTGGGGATTCGGATCTACCGTGACAGATCCAAGAGGATTTTAGAACTCTCACAGTCCAGGTACATCGACACCATACTGAAAAGATTCAGTATGGAGGATTCCAAGCGCTGTAATCTACCGGTGATTGTAATACGATTTCGGATTGTGTATGTTGGAAATTGTATAGAAATCACAACCAAAAATTATTTGACCGCAATCAACTACGGTGTCGGATGTAGATTGTAAGTGAGTGCGGATCGTCCACAGGGACAGTGTAATAGTTCGTCTTTCGACTTAGATGAATTGAAACTTTAAAGAAAAGAAAAGAAAACAATTCATGATTTATATTTGAAGTTCAAGAATTAGAAAATATAGATCTAATAACAAGAAAAAGATAGAATCAAGAATTAATAGTTTGATGATTTTTCCAACCAAATATCAAGAATCGAAATGAGGCTCGTAGGAATCGATCGAATCTATAGATGTGATTTAATCTTACAATTACGTATTCTTATCCTTCGATGAATTGATACTAGATCGATGATGATCGACGAGAATTAGGGATTTCTAGTGAAACTAGGGTTTCATCATTTATCCCTTGTTCATTCGTCGATATCATTCACATTCTAGCCTCTAGTAAATTCAAGAAACGATCGTAAATCCCTAATTTCAAGCGATAACAAGCAAGAAAGCATCGCAACGAAACTAGGTCATCGATTCTTGAACTTGCTAGGGTTTACAAAACTCGTAGGACTCAAGAATCGTTTTAAGATTTGTTACATCATCATTCTATTGATCGTCTCGACTCCTCGACGAGCGGAGTTTTACTCAAACATCATTACAAGAACTACAATCATAAATTGAGATCGAATCATGATGCAAGAATTTAAAGAAAACAAGATTCAAGAATTTCACCTTTTATTTATATCAACAATTTCATTACATTCGCTCAAGAACTACAAGAGGAAGAACTCGATCGTCGATTTGGCTTCGCTCGGCTCCGTGAGTCGCGGATCGGCTTGGATCACTTGCTCGATTGGAGATCGGCTCCGCTCCTAAAAGGTTGAAGGGCTTCTTGCTTGATTGGTACTCGGGATCTTGAATTTGGAGTGGAATTAGGGTTAGGGTTTTGCACAAGTCTTGTCACTAGATTTGTGGAAGAAGATGGAGAATTGAACTACTAAAGATTAGGGAAGTAATGAACTAATGAACAACTAAGATTAACTAAGATTGATTAGCCATTAACCCTAGGTCTAGGCTTCTATTTATAGACTTCCCTAAACCCTAGATCTAGGATTAGAATTTGAATTTCCCTCCAAAAGTTTGTTGAGGAGAAGCTTCTAGATGTGATTAGTTAGGAGCTTAATTAGGATTAGCTTAATGATCTTTGCTGATCTGGCAGAAGACTCTGGAGAATTCTGGAATTTGACGTGTCAAAATGAGGTGTACCCACTGAGATGGGAATTATGCCCTGAAAATGGAATGATGATCTGACTAAACAGCTGCGGAACCGCGGCGCAAGCCGGCTCCCTCCGCGGTTCCGCGGCGCTTTTGAGGCCTTATGGCTTGTAACTTCTTCTGGTGCTTTGGGATGACAATTGGGCCTTGTTTTGATATGTTGAATTGTGTAATTCCTTCTGGATTGCTACCAGATCTCAGGTCTTTGAGTTGGCGTAATGTTTGATCAGCAAAAATGACAATTTTGGCTTTTCTTACGGATTATCCTGCACAAATCTCAAAACAAGTGTTGCGCAATATAGGGATGATGCGATGCCATAAAATACAGTCAATTTTCCTTAAAGTGCCGGTTTTAAAGTCTAACACATGCAATCTGATATTTTACGACTGTTTTGATAATATGTGAAATATGAATACCGAACACTTCTAAATGAGTGCAAAAGATAGGGAAATTGCCGTGTTAAAAATGTAGTATTTTCGACTGATCAAATTCCCCCAAACTTATTTTCGATCGTCTCGAGCGAACTTTTATTAAAAAGAGAAGGAGAAAATAAAGAAAGAGAAAAACTAACTAGCACACTTTCGTAGGCAACACGATTGCACTGAGCATGTGGAACAAGCCTTTAAACCTCTAGGTGTCCCTAGTAGGAGGAGTGTTATCTCCTGAGGGTTTTCAGCGGATTGCACCTACAAAATCCAATAATAAAAGGAAGATCATGAATATTACATTTAAAGAAAAGAATTGTAAAAGAAAAACTTTGAAAATTAGGGTTTCTAACTAAGCTAGCTTTTCGGTTGTCATGAGCCCTATCTTAATGGTCATGAAAAAAATGTCAGAAATCACGTCCTCCCTCAATAAAACATCGTCTTATTCTTCATTCCTATCTTTCATCCAAACATCGATCATATAACCCTGCGTGTGTGTAAAGGACATCCCTACACCCGGAGAATTCAATTCAAGCTATCATACTCTTGCCCATCAGCCTCAGTACTTTTTAATTAATGAATATTTAGCTGAATTTGCTCACACACTTTCATGCGACCGTTAATACTTCTTGAGGTACTAACCGACCGATTACTCATGTGCTTGCTTATTTGGTGTATTTTCCTCGTCTTGCACCACCTCAGGCATTGTAGTGACTCCCAGACCAGTTGGCCTTAGGGCACTAGGTGAAGAGGCACCCTCGCTATATATATTTTTATTGCCCTTGGTGATAACAAAAACCAGTGTCCATTTTTCTCACCACTTTATATTTTATTCATTTTTTTTATTTCCTTCATACTTTTGGCTTTTAGACAAGAGCATTTCAAGGTATCCTCTACTATCCCATGTTTTAAGACGTGTGTAAGTGCGAATAGCAGGGTATCACCGTTCAAAATGTTTGGCTTCCAGAATAGAAACTATTTTTCAGACTTATTTTTATCCTCAGATTAGTGACTTCCTTCATCTTACTAACCCTTGGGACAACGGCTCATAACTACTTATTACTAGTTTGTATAAGAAAACTTCTAATTTTCTTAGTTTTCTTAAATTTTTCTAATCTCATGGATGTAATTGTTCACTATCTAAACTTTCATTATCTTATTTATCTACAAAAAATATTTTTATTTTTGAAAATTTTTAAATTCTTTATAGGTTTTGAAAAATGTTTTGTGCTTATGCAAAGTATGATGCAAATGATGCGAAAATAAGCACAAACCTCCCCCAAACTTGTTTTCAACAGTGTCCTCACTGTTTCCATCTGCTAAATCTCGAAAAACTTGTAAGCTTGGGAGGAATTTATTAGTGGGGGCAACATATTTAAGTGAAGACCCTCCCCCAAACTTATTTTTGGCTCAAAATTTTGTAAAAATTTTTCTTTTCAAGAGCCAGAAAAATTGCCCCCCCAAACTTAAGCAATGTTAATCTTTGAAAATCACATGAGGGGGTCAAAACTCATTGGTCGATGCCAAGCTTTGCAAAGACCGAATGTCAACACCAACCATTCAAAATTTTTATCAATGCAGTGCTCTGGTTGGTGGAAGAAGAAGTGGGAAAAGGTTAAGTGGTGGAAGAGAGTGGGTGTGCGTCTCATTTTGGAGAGACGATGCAGTGAATGTGATGGATTACTCGCATTCTTTTTACAGTTCAGAAGAAGGGGTGGAGGTTCAATTTCATTGGTTGGGAGATGATTCATCTCAACACCCGTATCATTCAAAAATGCGAGTTCATCAGCGAAGATCTCCTCAAAAGTTCCATTAATACCCCGATGAATAATGTCATCACAAAGTGCGGGGCGATCTTCAGACTCTAAAAGCAGTTCATAATCAGTGTTAGTTGTTGACCCGGACATCTCGGTGGAAGAGTCCGTATGTATATGATACATAGTTGGGTTAAACAATAACGTATGAAAAGAGTCTAGATCAATATCAAGAGGATCATCAAATTCGCTGCTGTCGACATCCATTAAGTCGACAGAACAGACCTGAGCAGTAGGTTCGGAGGGTACACTTCCCAACTTGTAAATGTTCAGCTCTATTGACCTATTCCCGAAGGATAGGGTCATATAACCATTACGACAGTTGATGATAGCGTTGGAAGTGGCAAAAAAGGGGCGACCTAAAATCACCGGAATTTGATTCCGTGGGTTCGCTACAGGCTGTGTATCAATTAAAATAAAGTCCACAGGGAATATGAATTCCCCGATTTTTATTAACACTTCCTCCAGTTCACCCCTAGGTTTGGTGATTGATCGGTCAGCCATCTGGAGAGTGCAATGGGTTGGCTTCAACTCTCCTATACCTAGTTGCTCATAAACTGAATATGGAAGCAAGTTAACACTAGCGCCAAGGTCTAGTAGAGCACGGTTAATGTGTTTTTCCCCAATAGAAATGGAAATAGTAGGATATCCAGGATCCTTACGTTTCCTCGGTAATTGTTGGGGGAAAGTCGTGTCTATTGTTTTTTCCATGAAAATCTTCTTGGGCACTTGAGTCTTCCTCTTCCTAGTGCATAAGTTCTTAAGAGTTTTCGCATAGGAAGGAACTTGTTGGATGGCATCTAGGAGAGGGATGTTGGTGTTAACTTGCTTAAAAATGTTCATAATCTTCTCCATATGTGGACTCGGTGTGTTTTCCCTTAACCGATTAGGATAAGGTGCTTTAGCAATAAGCGCTGGGTCCATCATAGGAGAAGGAAGTGGGGGTAGACATGATCCCAAAAGAGGAGTGGGGATCGTCTGTGGAGAACTAGAAGAGCTGGGCTAAGGTGGCGAGCCTTTTGGGAAACGAAGAATAGGCTCGCAAGAAGGTGGTGGGGTAGAAGAACTGGGGTCAGATTTGGAAGTGTGTGTGGAAGGAAAGGTCTCAGCCGGGGTGTTATTGATTGATTTATCAGTATCATCAAACTCTTCCCCAACATGATTGTCAAGCACTCTTCCAGATCTCAACGTGATTGCATCCACATGATGTGAATAGCCAGGATTAGGTAAAGGTTGAGCTGGAAGTTTCCCTTTCTCTCTTGCACACATTTCGGCTTTTAGTTGTGCAATTTGTTCTTCCATCGATTTGATATTCTCATTTTGAGAGATAATGATCTTCATCACATTCTCGACGGAAGATTGCAAACTTGCCGTCCCTTGGATGGATTGTTTCATGAAAGTATCCAAGGTTTGTGCTAGTGCAGAGGTATTATCTGTACCGGTCAATTGCAAAGGACTAGACGGTGTAAAAGCGTTGGCCGGATTTTGGAAGTTTTGTGTTTGAAAGGGGTTCTGACTCAATTGAAGTAGTGGCTGCTGTTGTGGTGGGGGGACCCTTTGGAAATGATTCATGTTTGGAACCGTATTTTGAGATTGGGATTGGTTCCAAGCAAAGTTAGGTTGATTCCTCCAACTCTGATCATATGTGGAGGAAGATGGATCGTTTCTAGGTCGTTGAAATGCGGCATTGGTATGCTCATGACCATGAAACGGACATTCTTCCGTCAAGTGAGACGGATCAGAACAACAGCCACATACAGATTTGGAGAGTGACATTTGATTTAGGGTGGCGGCTAAAAATTTATTTTCCATAGTCTCGAGTTTCTTGTGTATAGCTGCAATGTCAGCTCTAACTCCTATAGAAATATCATTGCCATCCTTAGACGATTGACTCACACCCTCCCACTGTAAAGATTTTTCAGCGAAATCTTCTAGGAATTTCCAGGCTTCCCCATCATCTTTGGTCATAAAATTGCCTTGACACATGGATTCAAGGGTCTGTCTTGTGTAAGGAGTAATGCCCTCATAAATGATTCGGCACAATTCCCATCTCGGGATGCCGTGATGTGGACATTGGACTAACAAATCTTTGAAGCGTTCAAGACATTTTGAAAATGTTTCATTTGGAAGCTGGGTGAATTGATAGATTTCGCTACGGACTCGAGCTGTCTTTTGGTGTGGGTAGAATTTCTTCAGGAATGCTTTGACGAATTCATCCCAATTTGAAATGGAATGTGCGGTTGTGTTATATAGCCACTTCTCGGCTAAATCGCACAAAGTGAATGGGAGAAGACGAAGACGCATAGCATCCACAGACAACTGTGAGGTACCCATCATTGCGCATACATTTTCAAATTTCGTGATAAACATGTATGCATCCTCAGACTCGAGACCGTGAAATTTAGGTAGAAAGTTGATGTATTGGGGTTTAATCTGAAAATTGTCCCCGTTGGCTGGTGGAATGGAAAGACAGGTGGAAAGGGGGCCTCGTGTTGGATAGCACCTCTCTTGGAGAGAGATACGAGGTGGATTCTGCGCACCAACGGACGGCGGCAGGGTAGTGGAAAAGAAGTTCGATGGAGACGGATCCATCGATTTGGGTGTGGTGGTGGCTAAAAGAAAGGGTAAATGTAGAAATACCGACTTTTGGGTCGATGAGGGAAACGCGGACTTAACGGGCACTAGAATCCTGTGTCCAGCCTATCTTGCACTAAAAAGGGTTAGTACAAATGGCAGCGTGAATTTCTAATTAGGGGAAATGATATGAATGCGGTGTTTGTTTTGAAAATTGATACGGATTTTTAAAAAAAAATGATGCAACACAATAAATGCAGCACACAAAACCCTAATTCTATTGGTCACCTAGGTCCGGCTCTAGACCGTTCCTAACTGCCAAAAGACAAGTCGCAGGATAGAATCCTCCACTGCCTCTTTGTCCCCCTGTGGCCAGGTAAGTGCCAGGTAAGTGGGAAGGTACTCCACTACGTAAGTAGTGGGCCTAATTAATAACCACTAGCCTTCGACACACTTGCCTTAGACACCACAAGAAAACGCGGATAAGCAATGAATTACCCACGGCCTTCTTCTGTCCTAAGTGAGCGCGACGGTCCTTAGAGTCATCTCTAAATTTCTTTTAATTAATGAGGGTAAATGCGGATGCAAGTTTTGCGATTTTTGGGGCCTAGGAAGGGTAATGAACTCCTCACCTAATCTGGATTTGGTCGTGCCCCTTAATGTCCGTATTAATTATGCAAACAACCACAAAAATCAAAACAAGCACAATTTAATTTTTCTTTTTGCGCGGCGCTGCGATTATTTGCAAAGAAACCTGCAGAAAAGTGTTATTTGGAGCAGATTTAGGAGAGAGATAAGAAAGTTAGAAGTTACTGTGAAAATTTTGTGCAAAGAAGCTTCCACAGAGGCGTGGAACCGCCGCAATAGGGCTCTAATGCCGCGGAAGGGCGGCCGTATGTGCTGTTCAGTGCACCAAAATTCTTGACACTGTTCCACTTGAACTCCTCAGCTCTCTGGAAAATTCAGAAAAATTTTCTCCAGCTCCAATGATTCTAGATTTCCTCGCAATCAAACCACAACAACACGTATTAGTGTTTGTGCAAGTTTTGATTCTAAAAATAGAAACGGAATAAACTTTTCAACTCAAATTTCAAAATACGAACAATTAGCGTACTATCCCCGGCAACGGCGCCATTTGATTGTAATACGATTTCAGATTGTGTATGTTGGAAATTGTATAGAAATCACAACCAAAAATTATTTAACCGCAATCAACTACGGTGTCAGATGTAGATTGTAAGTGAGTGCGGACCGTCCACAGGGACAGTGTAATAGTTCGTCTTTCGACTTAGATGAATTGAAACTTTAAAGAAAAGAAAAGAAAACAATTCATGATTTATATTTGAAGTTCAAGAATTAGAAAATATAGATCTAATAACAAGAAAAAGATAGAATCAAGAATTGATAGTTTGATGATTTTTCCAACCAAATATCAAGAATCGAAATGAGGCTCGTAGGAATCGATCGGATCTATAGATGTGATGTAATCTTACAATTACGTATTCTTATCCTTCGATGAATTGATACTAGATCGATGATGATCGACGAGAATTAGGGATTTCTAGTGAAACTAGGGTTTCATCATTTATCCCTTGTTTATTCGTCGATATCATTCACATTCTAGCCTCTAATAAATTCAAGAAACGATCGTAAATCCCTAATTTCGAGCGATAACAATCAAGATAGCATCGCAACGAAACTAGGTCATCGATTCTTGAACTTGCTAGGGTTTACAAAACTCGTAGGACTCAAGAATCGTTTTAAGATTTGTTACATCATCATTCTATTGATCTTCTCGACTCCTCGACGAGCGGAGTTTTACTCAAACATCATTACAAGAACTACAATCATAAATTGAGATCGAATCATGATGCAAGAATTTAAAGAAAACAAGATTCAAGAATTTCACCTTTTATTTATATCAACAATTTCATTACATTCGCTCAAGAACTACAAGAGGAAGAACTCGATCGTCGATTTGGCTTCGCTCGGCTCCGTGAGTCGCGGATCGGCTTGGAGCACTTGCTCGATTGGAGATCGGCTCCGCTCCTAAAAGGTTGAAGGGCTTCTTGCTTGATTGGTACTCGGGATCTTGAATTTGGAGTGGAATTAGGGTTAGGGTTTCGCACAAGTCTTGTCACTAGACTTGTGGAAGAAGATGGAGAATTGAACTACTAAAGATTAGGAAAATAATGAACTAATGAACAACTAAGATTAACTAAGATTGATTAGCCATTAACCCTAGGTCTAGGCTTCTATTTATAGACTTCCCTAAACCTTAGATCTAGGATTAGAATTAGAATTTCCCTCCAAAAATTAGTTAGAGGAGATTAGAATTTCCCTCCAAAAGTTTGTTGAGGAGAAGCTTCTAGATGTGATTAGTTAGGAGCTTAATTAGGATTAGCTTAATGATCTTTGCTGATCTGGCAGAAGACTCTGGAGAATTCTGGAATTTGACGTGTCAAAATGAGGTGTACCCACTGAGATAGGAATTATGCCCTGAAAATGGAATGATGATCTGACCAAACAGCCGCGGAACCGCGGCGCAAGCCGGCTCCTGCCGCGGTTCCGCGGCGCTTTTGAGGCCTTATAGCTTGTAACTTCTTCTGGTGCTTTTGGATGACAATTGGGCCTTGTTTTGATATGTTGAATTGTGTAATTCCTTCTGGATTGCTACCAGATCTCAGGTCTTTGAGTTGGCGTAATGTTTGATCAGCAAAAATGACAATTTTGGCTTTTCTTCCGGATTATCCTGCACAAATCTCGAAACAAATGTTGCGCAATATAGGGATGATGCGATACCATAAAATACAGTCAATTTCCCTTAAACTGCCGGTTTTAAAGTCTAACACATGCAATCTGATATTTTACGACTGTTTTGATAATATGTGAAATATGAATACCGAACACTTCTAAATGAGTGCAAAAGATAGGGAAATTGCCGTATTAAAAATGTAGTATTTTCGACTGATCAACCGGCTTGTCACGGGATCACCCTCTCCAAAGAGATGTCTCCCAAGACTGATTTGGAGAGGGATCCCGTGTCTATTATACCCTACGATAGGCTCTATAATGTATGCGATGTTGTGTACCAGACCAGATGTGGCTTATGCACTGAGTGTGGTAAGCAGGTATCAGTCAAACCCTGGGGTGAAACATTGGATAGCGGTAAAGAACATTCTCAAGTACCTGAGAAGGACTAAGGTGATGTTCTTGGTGTATGGCGGAAAAGACCTCCAGATTGAGGCCTTTGCTGACTCCAGCTTCCAGAGTGAAAAGGATGATTCCAAGTCCATGTCGGGTTTTGTCTTTACCCTCAATGGAGGGGCGGTGTGTTGGAAGAGCTCCAAACAGGAAACCGTTGCTAACTCGACTATGGAAGCGGAATACATCGCTGCATCTGATGCCGCAAAAGAAGCTGTCTGGATGAGGAAGTTCTTGAAAGAACTTCAGGTAGTTCCGTCCATTGTTGATCCAATACCACTGTATTGCGACAACAACGGGGCTATAGCTTTAGCGAAGGAACCCAGGTCCCATCAGAAATCCAGACACATCTTGAGGCGGTATCACCTGATCAGGGAGATCGTGGATCGCCAGGAGATCGAGGTTCGGAGGGTTGCTTCAGAAGATAACACTGCATATCCATTCACAAAGGCCTTACCCCAGACTCTGTTCGAGCGGCTGATCGAGATGATAGGTCTTCGATATGCCAGTACATGGCCTTAGTGCAAGTGGGAGATTGTTAGTGTATATGCCCTAGAGGCCATTACTGTATCATACTAGTATGTATATTACTTGATGGAAGCTTGGGATATTCACAGTTGTATATACAATCTTGCTCGAAATGGTAGTATGCTACTTGGTTTGTCTCTGCTTCAATATGTGCATGTGTTTCTTTTAGCATATCGCTTATATAACATATTAGAAGAGCCCTTAGGATCTTTGCTTGATTACCAGCGTTGTGATGGCGCTCACACTCGTGGGGGCCGGGTAAAACATCCTTATACAGGTCCCTAGTCGTTGGACTATCAAGACAGGGCATCGATACTCCGGAGTAGACTAGCGTATGCGCTTCTCATCCCAGCGTGGAAGACGGTCTGTCCCACAGCCGTCAGTACGTCGTACTTGAGATAGTATGCGGGTGCTCGTTAGGTTACGAGTACACTGGACATGACTCGTCGGGAACTGTTGGTTGGTATTATACCTATCGTCAGTTATCAGTTCCCAGATGACATGAGTACAGCTTAGTCCGCTGACTTGACACTGTCACTTCGCCTCGAGTGTGTTCCCACTGCACTTTGATTACAACCCTACCACGGCTCAAAGGAGTCGTGCAAACATGTAGTTTTTGGGTGCAGTCCCGAAGCACTTGGAGGCAGTGACGGTTAGACATGATTCATCTCTCTCGGTATTGGGGGTTGACATCGCGCTGTGTCCTAGAAGGCCATTACACAAGTAGTCCCTGGCCAGGGCAAGCGAGATATACTGGTAGGTTACCAGTGTTATCTCAGGGTGTTTTGGGCTACACTCCGACATGACTTGTACCGCTATTAGGGGACTGACGTTCACCGCCCCCTTGGCCCGCCATGCGATGTATCAGACGAACAGACCGGACTGTACGGAGACTGTCACATTCAGGCTCAGTAGAAGTTCAGATGGGGTCACCTCGTCAGTCTTCTTTATCGGCATCTACCTGGGGACCATTACGTACAGCTAGTGCCGCTTGCGGTCTGTGGTTAAACCCACTGCCAGCGTAGTGTCGAGTTTTTAGAGTCCCACACAGAGAGTTATTCGCCTTTAGGCAAAATGAGTAGAGGTCGCATGGTTTTGCGACAGGGTTCGTTCATATCTGCGCACTTGTGCACGTTTGCTGTCCGGACAGCTTATACTAGCGGGCTTTGGTTTAAGCCAGATCCTAGTATATGATTTGGGATTGGTTTTTATCTCATTGTATTCGTGTTCCTCGGATCACGAATACGGGTGCGTATGCACAGTTGACTGAGACAGAGGCAGAGGACTTTGATTAGGGTTAATGACCATTGTCATTTTGTTAACCCTAATGCTTATGTGTGTATTATGATTAATTGATATTAGTTATATATAATTGTGCATGGTTAGGGTTGTTGACATTTTGACCATACTTGACTTGTTGACCTTGGTTGACATGTTGACCATCATCATTCCATATTAAAGATGCTCTTTGATCCTTGCAATTTTCATTTAATGTGAAATGATAATGGTCAAGTCTTGATTAAACCATGACAATTATCTTGCTAATTATCTTTTTACATAATTCACACATATATGTGAGAATGGTTCTATTATTCTCTCATTCTATCATATTGATTCTCTCTCCTCCTCTTCCTCTCTCTCAAGCTCTCCCCTCTCATGTGTTGAGAAACACTTGAGCTTGAGATAAACCTCTCCAAAGTAATCTCTACTCTCATCTAAGGTTCTAGGATTAGTACTTCTAGCACCTTAGTTACTTCTAGCTTGAAGTTGAAGCCAAAGGTTGAGGCTCTCGGATGGATCCTTCTTCGACTAGAGAAGGCGACAAGGTGATCTCTTTCTTCCACTCCAAGGAGCAAGGAGAGAAGGTCATAAAGCCCAAGGTATAACCTTTCTTCCATGTAGCTAAATCTAGTTAGCTTTTAGTTACTTTTTGTTTAGCAAAGATCCTTCTTTAGTTAGTCCATGTTGCCTAGTTCGATAAAAATCCGATTTTTATTCCGTTTTCCGCCTCCCCGCAAGCATCGGGGTGGGCAACGTGGACTTACAAAACCAAGGCACGAAAATGATACCAAGTGCAACAACTGTGCAAAAATCGTAAATACTCAGTAGGTGCAACCATGGTGCATGAAAACAAATATCATGAAACTCAATCATCAAAATCAGTCATGCGAATAGACCGCCCAAAATACCGAAATCAAATATGGCGGAATAGTCCCGCTCAAGAACATCCTCCAAGAATTTTTGGCCAACTGTCGTGGTCACTCATAGCATGTCTCGTCGACGATCATGAACTCTGGCCTGCTGGTGTGCGTAACATGACCACTCCTGGGTCCAAGTCTTCTCGTAATTTATTCCAGAAAGGTCCTGTCAAGGTCTCTCCCAAATCTCGTTTCTTCCGAACTGTCCAGAAGTCATCGTCCTTTACTATATCTGTTTCTTGTTCCGGAACGACTGCATACTCATCGCGACTCCTTCTGGAAGGTATATCCAAGTACAATGCCTCGGCATGCGTACTGTATCACTGATGTCGGTGGAGTGGAACGTCATTTCATCCAGATCTGGTACGAACCTCTTACTCCACTTTTCTCTAATGTCGACTGCTTCGGACTCGTCTCGTCGTGGCTGCATGGACTGAGCTCCAACGGCTATCCTCGTATCTGGAGTCTCCCAAGAAGTGTATCTCACCACCAAGCATCCGAATGAAGTCGAACCATCTGATCGATTCGTCAAAACCTCATAATCCCCCAAGAGCTCAACATTTTGGGTACAGTTTAATAGTATCGAGTACATACCACAGTATCGATGGTCTAGCCGTAGAAGGGCAAACCCAAGCCTCACTAATGGCGCTGCGGAACTGCTATAAACACTAAGGCTCAAAGGCTTTCGCACGGTCATTATGTCGAGTTAGGGTTTCATTCTTCTAGATGGTCCATAGAATTTCCTGCATGTCTTTCCGAATACTTTAAACTTGGAATAATAGGTTTCTGACATTCGATCGCCTCTATCGACTCTCAACGTATCCGCGTGAAGTCGTCTCTAGCTGGAATCAATCTATCTGATGACCTCGCATCGGGGTAGCGAACGAACTACATGTCCTAGCCATTCATCCTCGGTGACTAGCGACCTTCTATCATCTCTTAGTACAACTCGTACTGCAATTGCTCCAGCATCTAGGGCGATATCTTTTCGTTCGCAGCAACAACTGGCTCACTCGTCTGCACATTGAACAGTGCCTCAATCATCATGAATAAGCAATACATCAACGGTCATCAAAATCCGGTTGGCCTCTATCAGTGGCCCAATCCTCTGGTGCTGATCTGCATGTCCGAGTAATCTCATAACAATGATCCATCAAACGCTCGTGGCGCGAAAACACAATAAAAAGACACATCTCTGCAATCGTGTGTCACCGGAATCATGCCCTGGTCAGTCCTCGTTCGTGATGAGCTCGTGCTGACCGCAACTCTAGCTGTAGCTCTTCCTGCCCGTAATCATGGCAGCAAAACCATAACTGGTACCGATGAGGCTAGATCATGAATGAATATAATACTGAGCAAAGAAATGTACATCCTAAGGCTTCTTAAGTGGAGTAGCGTATCGTAAATATGCCGCAAAATATACGTACGGTACGTCACTCTACTCAAGCTACCTACTCCATCAACCAAGGGTCATCCTACGCTCCAAACCTAACGCTTTGATATCAACTTTGTCACGACCCGAAAGTACGGAACATGACCGACACTTAAATTACGAAACGTCTCGAGGCGTACGTAATATAAGTAAGCCGAAAACCCAGAAATCCAAACCAAGAAAAGTAGTAGAGTGAAGGAAAAACCAATTTAAATCAAGTAGTTTGCAACATACGCCGAAATATGCATTTTTTAAAATCACAAGTCTTTTCTAAAAATTTCGGCAGAGTTTCCTTTGTAAATACTGATCCCAAACGGGTACAAAAACCCGATAAAGCATATATAATGAATAAAGGCATCCCCAAGAGGGAGCTAGCTCTTCGTCAATCGACGGTCATAACCACGCAAGCAAAATAATATACAACGCCGAAGGGAACAGAAAAGAAAACTCAAAACAACATGAAATCTATAGAAATACAACGCGCGACTCTAAGGTCGAAGAATAAACAACTGGTCTCAAGTCTGAAATAAATACATGTTTGGTTGATGGAGCTTCTAAATACAACAGAATAATAATATACAAAGTATAATGATGGTCACGATGCAAGTGAACCCACCAACTAGCAAATCACCCGGAAATGGAAATAGTGCCAGCAAAGCCGTAATGAAACCTGTACGGCAAAACCTGCAAGAAACTGTGGCACAACGGGGTTGAGTTGCCAACTCGTGAATAGAAAACATCTACGAGCAGAAATCGCATGTATGACGCAATCCTAGGTCATACGATCAATATTTATATAATCCTCAAATATGACAAGTCTAGAGCATGAAAAGGTGGCAAGGGTAAATATCTAACCCAAGTGTAATCCCATGTGCTCGTGTCAGTGCCTCAGGTAGCAATATATCATATGGATGTGGTATGAATGCATGAAAACAGAATACATGACAATGAAGAAAACTGCTTTCATAACTTAGTGACATTTCTGTATATTTAAAACGAGGTATCATAAATGAAATCTGTATAAACAGTGTCAAGCATCGACACAAAACATAAATCCCAATATCTCGGTATCTCAGTGACTCAATCTCATTATCTAGGGCGCCGTCAGTCCAGACCGGCCCCTAACATCAATCCCAAGACCACGACGGTATCCTCCGGATACCCGACGCGTCAGATAAAATCACCGGTTGGTATTCTTCCCCTGCCAGGCTCAACGCCATCATCTGCGACCTTCTCGCCCCGGGGTACTATACCGGGTCCACCATGTACCCGAGACGGTTCATCCAACTCCTCGAATCGGGTCTCGAAATCCATCAGCAAACTCATGGTGGACGACTCATACATCATGGGAAAACCGCACTTTTCATTTTAAAAAGAGAGAGAGAATAAGTTTATATAAGATTCTGCGGTTTTCCCCCAAATCCAGGAAATCTCATGAAAATCCGAATCCAAATCACCAATAGCACGTAAAATAGTGAATGTAGGCATAAAATTCCATGAATGCGGCATAACAGTGAATGACAATATGCATGAAGTAGCAAGTAATAACTGAAATGTCTAAACTGGCATATAAGGCAAGTACACTAATATCATGTCAAAACTATTAGCTAACAAGCTATGTCAATGTAATAGTATTTTCTAAGTGTACGTGATATGGCAATTACCGATGATGATGTGTGTGAGCCGGCAAGTCAGTGTACGTGGAACATACGCATCATCGGTAATGGTGCTGGCGTCCTAACAACATGATATCAATAATGGTATATGAATCACAATATAAGTATGCGATGTGGAGCGAACTGCAATAATGTGTGGGAGCTAAATACTAGACACAACGATAACTAATCTGCATTTAAAATAACTATAAGTCATACAGTAGTGCCTTTTGAAATAGGTACGAATCGAATCTAGTCTAACAACTACACTAAACTATAGGGATGAGCTAACAAGCTAAACTAAAGGTAAGGAAACCGCCTAACATCTGAGTCGATACATATTTATATATATATTAGTCGGTGATCCCGCCTCAATAGTGTCACATCCGATACAATATCTATAATCAGACATCCCCAAGTCAAGAGTGCGGATCTATCATCAATATATAGCTCGTACGTAAATCCGTCGTACGGCAACCCAAATCTGGGTACGGGTCAATATCACATTCATCATATTATTCATCTGGTATCCTCTTTATCAAAGATCATAATCCGGCGTACTGATCTACGTCTAGTACAATACTAATATCATCAATATAATCACGATCTGACTACTGATCTACGGCCTCATACAAACCGATGTCATCAACACATATCATCATAAAGAAGTGTACATCGCCCAATGCGACCCATTATAAATATCTTAACATATCTTATCTCATATCTCGATCACATGTCAACTATTCTATATAAATCACCATTCACATGGTATCGTCGGCCAAAGATCCGCTATAACATCATGACGTATCACAAATACGAACCCTGCCAAATCACCGATCTCGCGGCCTCAAATCAAATCTCATCGACTCACCTCAAATCCTAAGTACTATCCTCAAATCCAGTATATGAACACATAGTCTCATACCCATGTGAACATATAAATATATAATCTCATAAACGCACATGTAAAGGAAAGAATATATGCAAGAATGTGCGTGCGTATGTGTATAGGTGCAACCACTACGCTAGGGTTTCGCCACTAACACTAAACCAATCCAAGAACACCAAAAATCCATCTTTATCATCAATAATCTCAATTCAACATATACTAAATACATGTGTGTATACGTATTCGTATACATCACCACGAACTGCGGGGGTGCTATACGCCATCCACCCGACTTCTCCCCGTAGATATAAATCTACTCACCTTGCTTCTTGTGTGCCGATGCCGATGTCGCCATCTTTATCTTCAACGCCTCGACGTCACGTGGGATACCTACAAGGATATTACAAATGCTAAAGCACATGAAAATCACATCGGAAACCAAAACGGCACACGCTACTATCATAGGTGAAAACCTATAGTCTCGCATGCAAACACGACCAATAACCCTTTGCCGTTGACGTTCAAACGCCACCCGACAGAAACGAATCACCAAATACCAAAATCCATGCTAAAAAAATTCATAAACCAGCGCCAACACATGAAAACTACCCCAGATTCTACCCTAGATGGAATCAGTCAAAATTGCATATACCAAAGGTCAAATTTACAGGAGATAGGGACCTGAAACAAAAACGAGGAGATTCCAACCTGCTCTGGCCGCAATTTGCGGCCACAAAGAGTAAATTGGCGGCCTTAAGGAGGAGGTAGGGGCTAGGGTTTTGTGTGGTGGTTCCTAGTTGCCTTCACATCACACTGTCAAACCAAAATTATTTTCAGGTGGCTCGGGTGATAGCAGATTTCCAAAAACACTCACAGAATTACAGTTTTTCCCGATATCGTTTTTCTAAATCCGTATCCCAGGTTCTAGTTTCTGGTTTAGTCCAATGTAACATCACAATAGGGGTTGTAGTCCCTAATTACACCTCAATTCACCTTTGATTTCAATTTAAACCTTAAACCCTAACTTGGAATTTCCAAAGTCCATCAAAACCACTCGATATCGACATGAAACAAGTATAGATGCATAAAGAATTGAAATACTACTCTAATGGTGCAGAAATTAGCTCCTTTGGCAACTCAAGAATTTTCTTGAGTTGCTCAAAGTCCTCAAAATCCTCTCTTTCTAGGTCCAATGTGTAGCTAGTGAGCTTGGAAACAATTTTTGTGAAATGGGAATAGGGTTTTGGAGTTGTATTCATGGTGGATTTGGGCTTGAAGAGGGAGGAGGAAGAGGGAGGAGGGCAGCAGCAGCAGCTCATGGGAAGAAGGAGAGAGGAAATGGGTTGAAGGAATGATGGGAATGGCTCAAAACAAAAGGGTTGACCTACTCTTTCTCTCTCTTCATCATACCTTACCTTTTTCTTTTCTTTTCTTTTCCTTTCATTTCCTTTTCCTCACAATAGTAACCCAAAACAAACCATGCACTAAAAACATGTAAGAAAATGTAGCAAGTGTGGAAAAAAGACATGTGCATGTTTTGCACAAAAAATGCTAAAAACCCGATTAGCGATTTTTAACCGCGATTAGCACTAAATTAGCATATAATTCATCACAAGATCTTAAAAATGGCATAATTCCATAAAATACCCTATTTTAGAATTTTCCATAATTTTCCTAAATTTTTTCCCATTTATCGGTATTTAATTATACCGAAATATTAAAATATTCATTAAAAATTAATATTAAATTATAAAAATTCCCAAAAATAATATTATATTTTTTTGAAATGTTACACCATCGTATGGTTATATACGAACTCGAAGGAACTTGTTCCAGTTCGGGGATGGATTCTGGTTCAGAAGAAATAGGAATAATGTTTATTCAGTTGTCTATTATCTTCACCTTCTCTCAGGTTACGAGTACTCCTAGGATTATGAGAGTACACCCATTATACTTATTTGATAGTTTTCTTCCAAACCATAGGCTGGTGCCGAACGGTAGGGAAGGAAGAAAACAATTTGGCCTAAAGGGGTGTACAGAAGGTAATGACTAAAGACATATAATGGGATTTGGAGAGATGGCAAAGAAATATACGGTTACAGTTGTGAATCTGATAATGGAAGAGGCATTACTAGGAATACCCGGATACCCCTTCGAAACATTTACATGTTTCAGTTTCACTATGTATTGTTAAAAGAAAACTGATTTCCTAATTAGCCCTTGCTCCAGGGTATGTATTTACCAGGTTTGATTCTCACATCTGTATGGTTTTACAGATGATGAGTGGGAGTAAGCTATTGGGAATTGGGTGAACATCCTCATTATATTGGGATTCGTTGTAATTTGTGATATTTGAGGAAATTTCCTAGGTTGTTTGCCGGACGACAAATATTTGGTTTTGAATATCCGTTGTTATGCACCAATTTCAAATTGATATATCTGTACGTTTATTTTTATAAAGAGAGATATAACTTTTTGAAATTATGTCTATGACATTTACCTATATCAGTGGAAGGTTAGGTAAGAAGCATTAAACAGCGGTGTAATTCTTCTTAACCATAAGTACAGTTTTCAACCTACAACACACAGGGAATGAGTTATTAGACTCAGGGGACTTATACAGAGTATTGTATTTTGTCCAGTGTCCATGCGGACAGAGGGGTTGGTACTCGTACTATATTCTGTTTACTTGTGACTTCTCTAGTTTTTAGACATGTGTTTCGTAGAAATGCAAGGTTTAAGTTTTGAGAAGCTATAGGTATAAGAATAAAGTAGAGAACCAAGTGTTGCAAGTATCAGGATTCTTCAAGGTGATCGAAAATGTTGATACTTGTGTACGGTATTCAGTTGATAGTAATGATTAAGAGAACTTGCTTCTCTTTCAGGTTATTCATATCTGGATGTATTCCTAAGTTGAGTAACGCTGATCGGCCACCTTCCATTTAGTTGACACGCACTAGAGACAACTGCATGATTTGAATCTGGTTCCAATTAAATCAGTGCCTCTGTTTCTATATTGGATATAGAATAGTTCATATCTTAACAATGTTAAGGTACGGGGAGTTGTCCAGCTTATGCTTAAAACCAGATTCTGGATAACTCAATGCACGTTTCTGTAATGGCTGTTTGTGGGTTGACCCAGGTTATGACGAGGGTTAACTTTCTACCATATGGAAGATCAATAGTGATATTGTTCTTGACTCGCCACAGTTTTAATAAAAATGGATTTTTTCAGAAATCAGTAGTGGGAGTATGGTAGAACTGGAAGTGATTCCAGAACCGCAAACGATTACTAAAAATTTGATAAGAACCTAAAGATTCAATCTGGTTTGACATTCCATTGGCCACTCCGCAGATATGGTGGGTAACCTCAAGCACCCGAGAGGTACTCCGGTAGTCTCAAGAACGGTGACAAGGAGGTTTTTGTTTACCCAGACTTTACATTGCTGTTGTTCCAGACTGTGAGACCCGGCAGGAGGATGGGTATTGTAAGTGCACGGCGGCGCCCCGGCCGTCAATCCGACGGCCAAATGCGGAAGCGGTGATAAACTTTAATTTTGCGAACTTAGCAAACCGGCACCACCGCGCACTAAACACCCGGATCGGACCATTAAACTAGTTCTAGCTAACTACAAGACGGGTTAGAGATGTACCGAGTGATCCGAGTCCTCCGGTCTTCTCGTCGTCGTCCCGATCTCTCGCGGAAACTCCGGTCGTCGCCTCCTCGCCGGAAAGGCACCACATCGCCTGTATCTTTTATGGGCTCCCGCCTCTATACCGAGGCAACTCGGGCATGAAGCTGGCAAGTCGACATGCCCAAGATTTGCTGTAGAATGTGTAGTGTAGAGTCTATGTCTCATGGAGTTTGTGAAGTTGCCTTGATGGAGGAATCAACAAGATATGAACTTGGGAATTTTTGGTGGCAAGCTAAAATGAGATGGATGCTTAATTTTTGCCACACCAAAATGAAATCTACCAATCTCCTTTCCATGAAGTGGCCGGCCATATACATGTGAGAATGGTGGAGGAAAAAACAAGCATAAGAGGGAGGTGAGTGTAGGAGATAAGAAGAGGTGACCCCATCAAAAAAGGCAAGTTTCAAATCAAACCCTTAATCAACCCATACCCTTTCTTATCTCAATTAATGCAAAAACCCATCATGAAAAAAAGCAAAGATGCTTATCCTATCATAATGAATACAAGTGCAAGAAACCCCTCCACAATGTGTTATCTGCAAACTTGCAAATAACACCCTCCATCGGAAAAGTCCGGCCGGGAAGGATTAAATGAAAACCGGCCGGAACGGAATGCAAACTGGAAACTCCAGAAAACTGGTCCCGTAATAAATTACAGGAAAACCCCCATACTGTGCATACACACCCGCATCTGTATTCCGACCGGATACAAATGCAATGAGACAAAATCTACACTGTACTATACTAGGATCCGGCTTAAACCAAAGCCGGCTAGTAATAACCGTCCGATCCTGATTCGTGCAATACCGCACGTATCTGATCGAACCCTGCCATATATCTATATGGCCTCTAGTACAAACCGTCCGATCCTGATCCGTGCAATACCGCACGTATCTGATCGGACCCTGCCATATCTCCATACGGCCTCTATAGCGTTTCGCCCGAAAGCCTGAGTAACTGAAAGTGTGGTGGACTCAAAAGACTCGTCAATACAATGGCTGTGGATTTGACCACTAGCACGTCAGAGGTATAAGCCAATACGTGACGGGCCACCAGCTATTGACCAAAAGGGACGTCGATGAGCGAACTCATCCTAACACCCTACTGAGCCTGTCAGTGACAATATCCGTACAGTCCGGTCCGTTCGTCTATGAGCATCGCATGGCGGGCCTAGGGGGTTGGTAAAAGTCAGACCCCCAAAAGCGGTACAAGTCGTGTCGGAGTGTAGCCCAGAACACCTTGAGATACTACTGGAATACCTACCAGTAAATCTCCTGTCTTGGACAAGGACTTCGTGTAATGGCTCTCCTAGACACAGCGCGACCTCACCCCCAATACCGGGAGAGACGAACCCCTGAAGATCCGCTCACTGCCTCCATGTGGCTCGGGACTGTACCCAACTAAAACCTGTTTGCACGACTCCTTTGAGCCGTGGTAGGGTAGTAATCAAAGCACAGTGGGAACTCACATGAGACAAATGACGATCCCCAGGTCGATGAACTAACCTGTACACATGTCACCAAGGAACTGCTATCTGACGTCAGGTATAAGACCAACTAGCATGTTCCCGGCGAGTCCTGTCCGGTGTACTCATAACCTAATGAGCACCTGTATACATCTTAGGTGAACCAACTGACACCAGTGGCTTGTGAGACCGGCCACCGCCCCTCGTCGGGGTCTCGAATGTATACACTAGTCTACTCTGGAGAATCGATGCCCTGTCTCGAAACTCCCACGACTAGGGACCTTTTAAGGATGTGCTTATAGACTCCAGCTCTCACTTATATGATCGCCCTCATACTGCCGGCAGTCAAGCAAGAATCCTAGGGGCTCTATCAACGTGCAATAGCGACCTGTCAGGTCACCTAAAGCAGTACACGATGATAAAGGTAAACCAGATAGCATACTATCATCTCGAGTAAGACTGTCCTACCGGGATAGGTCCTCCCTCAATCATTGCAATCACGTGCCTGTGATCCAATAATTGACTCTGAGGGCACTATCTCCAACAATCTCCCACTTGCACTCAAGACTAATTATTGCGATGTCGCATACTCACAGCCCGTGTGATACCGAACACCCAACTCCTCTACTAGTCAGTCGCACAAAGCCTGTTTGCGAAACTATTGCGTTCGAGGAATAGCCTCAGTGAGTGGATCCGCCTAGATGTTTCTTTCTATGTCTCTCTCTATATCTCAAGTTCGCGGAGAAAGCCATCTCCCGAAATGAGCAATACCTGTCTTAGAATGTCTGGATGTCTGATGGGACCTAGCTCATAAATGAACTCCAAATCCAAACTTCTCAGACTATATCGTCAACTGAACTTAATCAGTATCCTGCGCCATGCCTCCCTCAGTATTGCCTTGGATCACCTGTCCAAAATACTGCCCCTCGTTAGAGGGAAAACTACAACTCTGACGATCACCCTGCCGTCCATGTCACCTTGGAAGCCTGGAATGATAACTGTCTCCTTAATGAGGCTGTCGTTATCATATCCCTTAGAACATTTACTTATGTTCTAAAACTGCTTCCGATTGTTTCTCCAGGATTGGATCAATGTCAACTTATTGCATCTAGTGCAAGAACAACATCTGGTGTGGTACTTGACATCTCATGATTGACTCAATTGCCTGAGCAAGTGATCTGCCAATCATGCACATCCCTCTCCCCTTTAGTCTGTAAGACACCTTTAGAGAGGGTGACTCCATTACCTGCAGGTACACCACCATGCCAGGAGTCGTCCATTCTAAATACTCTTAGAATGCTGTCAAAGTACCCAGATTGGGAAAGCACCCAAATCTAGACCTAAAACCATAGATCTGGTAACCAGTATGTCAGATACAAAATCCATTTCCTTTGTGGAGAAACCACTGTGTGACGACCAAAGTATAACCGATCGTAGTATAGGAATATCACTTCCTACTTTGTGTATGTCATCCAATACCAGGATATCACACCCTACTACCTTCTCAACAGATCCATCCCCTATTCTGATGACGTCAAACCTATGACTGTCACATCAGAAATAGATGATCTATCTCCGCTATATCTGCTTTAGTCTATAAGTAGACATAAGCTACCTGTCCACCAATACTTCCGCTGCTCCCACTGACTACGACAACCCTCTGGCAGAGTCATATAGACGTGCACTTCTAAAGCTAGTTTAGAACGACGCTATACTCATCCTCCCACCGGGTCTCGCAGCCTGGAACAACAGCAATGGCAAGTGTGGGTAAACAAGAACTTCCCTGTCACCGTCCTTGAGCCTACCGGAGTACCTCTCGGGTGCCTGAAGTTACCCACCTTATCTGCGGAGTGGCCAATGGAATGTCAAATCAGATTGAATCTTTAGGTTCCTTATCAAATCTTCAGTAATCGTTTGCGGTTCTGGAATCACTTCCAGTTCTACCATACTCCCACTACTGTCTTTGAAAAAATCCATTTTTAATAAAACTGTGGCGAGTCTAGAACAATATTACTATTGATCTCCCAGATGGTAGAAAGTCAACCCTCGTCATAGCCTGGGTCAACCCACAAACAGCCATTACAGAAACGTGCCTTGAGTTATCTAGAGTCTGGTTTTAATCATAAGCCGGACAACTCCCCGTACCTTAACAATGTTAAGATATGAACTGTACTATATCCAATATAGAACCAGAGGCTCTGATTTAATTGAACCAGATTCAAATCATGCAGCTATCTCCAGTGCATGTCAACTAAATGGAGAGAGGCCGATCAGCGTTACTCAACTTAGGAATGCTTCCAATTATGAGTAACCTGAAAGAGAAGCAAGTTCTCTTTATCATTACTATCAACTGAATACCATACACAAGTATCTACATCTTCGATCACTTTGAAGAATCCCGATACTTGCTACACCTGGTTCTCTACTCTATTCAAATACCTATAACTCCTCAAAACTTAGACCCTGTGTTTCTACGAAACACATGTCTAAGAACTAGAGAAGTTAAAAGTAAACAGAATATAGTATAAGGACTAACCCCTCTGTCCTAATGGACACTGGACAACATACAATACTCTGTATAAGTCCGCTGAGTCTAACAACTCTTTCACTGTGTGTCGTAGGTTAAAAACTGTACTTATGGTTAAGAAGAATTACACCGCTGTTTAATGCTCCTTGCCTAACCATCCACTGATATAGGTAAATGTCATCGACATAATATCAAAAGGTATATCTCACTCTATGAAAATAGATGTACAGATATATCAATTTGAAATTGGTGCACAACAGCGGATATTCAAAACCAAATATTTGCCGACCGGCAAACAGCCCAGGTGATCTCCTCAAATATCACCGATTGCAACGAATCCCGATATAATGAGGATGATCACCCTATTCCCAATAACTTACTCCCACTCATCATCTGTAAAGCCATACAGATGTGAGAATCAAAACTGGTAAATACATACCCTGGAGCAAGTATCTAATCAGGAAATCAGTTTTCTTTTAACAGTACACAGTTGAACTGAAACATTGAAATGTTTCGATGGGGTATCTTGGTATTCCTAGTAATGCCTCTACCATTATCCAGATTCACAACTATAACCGTATAATTCTTTGCCACCTCTCCAAATCCCTTTATATGTCTTTAGTCATTACCTTCTGCACACCCCTTTAGGCCAATTGGTTTTCTTCCTTCCCTACCGTTCGGCACCAGCCTTTGGTTTGGAAGAAGACTATCCAATAAGCATAATGGGTGTACTATCCTAACCCTAGGAGCACTCGCAATGCGAGAGAAGGTGAAGATAAAAGACAACCGAATAAACCTTATTCCTATTTCTCCTGGACCAGAATCCATCCCCGAACTGGAACAAGTTCCTTTCGAGTTCGTATATAACCATACGATGGAGTATCCAATAAACTGTGGATCTTCGTAGTGATACGGAGTGTCCTGGAGAAATACAAAGGTGATTTAGGATTGGCGAAGAAATATTTGGTTTGGTCGTGAATATCAGTCGCAATTTACTTTGCCCTCTTACTAATCCCTTGCTTTGTCTTAACTTAATACCTTCTGCACACCATCGTTATGCTAATTGGTTTTCTTCATTCCCTACCGGTCGGCACCGGCCTAAGGTTTGGAAGAAGACTATCCAATTTGCGTAATAGGTGTACTATCTCCTAAACTAAGGAGTACTCGTAACTTGAGAGAAGGCAAAAAGGAAAAGACAACTGAATAATCCTATCCGTTTTCTCCAGAACCGAAAACCATCCTCGAATTCCTTCGAGTTCGTATCTAACCATACGATGGCTTTGTCCAATGGAAGTGGACGTTCGCAGTAATACGGGGTGTCCTGGAAAAAAGGGTAAAAGTAGGAGTGGCAATGAGGTCTGCAACTCTGACAATCCAAAAGCCAGTGTTAAGAAGGTTCGGTCAACTTGGTCACTGAGTCATAGTCTTAGGGTTGGGTCAATGGTCGCTGCCAGAAAGAGAGAAAAGAAACACTCAGCGTGCACTCTAACCTAGATCAGAATGGTTATCACTTTATCTAATCTGGAAACCTCCCACTGTACCTCAAATTCTCCTCCAAACCTGAAAGAAGAATTAGTCGGGGTCACCCGAGGAGTAAACTAACTCATCAGTGAGAATCGGGATCCAACTATCATCGCATGATAACGTGACGGAATCCGCTCACGCTATAACACTCCAGAAGGTATGCGCATATCTGGCAAGTTTCAGTTCTTTTGAAACTCCCGATGTGATTTTTACCCCATGCTCTTATGACCTTGACTTTGGCCAACATATCATAAGTCACATGTCAAGTTCTACCCGTCATTCTCCTGGTTAATTTGAACCCACCCGTACATACCCTTGACTTTGGCCAAAATGGCAGTACGGCTGTCCCAAACCAACGCATCTATCTATGCTGCATATGAATACCCAACAGCTACCAAACACTGTGCCTTGACTTTGGCCAACATACACAGCTTGAATACTATTGACTATCCATATGAAACGACGGAGGGCTACGAATGGTTTCTGGCGAAAACCTTTAACGTAATGAACTTGATATCGTTGAAGGAACGGATAGCTTTTTAGAAAATATAGTGACGAAAACCTTTAATAAAGAGGTCACTCCCGGTGAAGGGATCTCGGCTCTTTCCCCGTAGAATGGGGTGGAGGATATTCCAAATGAATACCACGATGCAAAGCAAAAGTAATCGGCTATAGTGAAGTTAATGCCCTGACGCAAACTTCTGTCCAAGGGGTCACTCCCGGTGAAGGGATCTCGGCCCTTGCCTCGTCGACTGAGCTGCTGGATATTCATAACCGAATATCACTATGCAAAACAAAAGAGAACGTCCTTGCAATAACAGCTTTTTGAAAAGTGTTCCAACAACATCAGATTAGGTTTGTTTATCTTGCATTGATCCGAATCAATGTAGTCCCATCAATTGATCACACCACAAAGAACGAAAATATACTGACGTACGTATATGCCATCCGCATTCGCCACTGGGTCCCGTCATCACCCGTTAGGTTAGCTAACTAATAGCAGAGCGGGGACTGGACTAGCGCGGATGAAAAACATATACAACATCTACTAATATATATACCAATATATTATATTCGCTCAAGGCGTGAATAAAATGCAACATCACAGAAATGTACAGCATCACAGAACAATACAGATATCTGGGATCCCCGGGTTTCACAGAGCCACTACTGAAACCCGACGTTCCCCTGGTCGTGTGGATAGCCTGTGCAATGAAATCCTAGACCCCTACGGGCGCGGCAAGTTACCCGCCAAAACCTGAAGCGAGGCAGCCCCCTTCAGCGCCGTGAATGGACCACCCAGCACTTCACGGAATCCGGTAACTTGGGCACCCCTCCTGGGTTAACCTGTACCCCCTACGAGTGCGGCGAATAGCCTGCCAATCCTAGAGTGAAGCCCCCTCCGTCTCAATGCCATGAGATGCGGGCTTGTTGCCCTCTAGAACTCGGCTATCCGTGCACCCCTCCGCGGGGCAATCCTAGTACAGAAAGAAAAATATACATACACCGGGTACATCGACCGCAACCTGGTCGTGCCCCAAAATAATAATACAAACAGGCAGTGACGGCAGTCCACATGTCGGACGCTCGCCCCGCAATATCAAATGTACATAATACAACAAAACTGTACTAGCATTGCATCCAGGCTATCCCCACGACCGATCCGCAACATCACAGCAAAAACACAGAACATCAACGTGAAAGTCACGTTCGCAAATCCGTCTAACCGGGCTATAGCAGTTAGACAGGATTTACCGATCAAGTGACATTCACGGTCGCAGATATAATGTAAATACTGTGAAATAATGTATTTAAAATATCCGATCGATCAAAAATTAACAAGTGGGCCCCCAAGCAATACTGTAGCACTCACAGAAAATCTGGGCCCAATTTTAATATTCCAAAACCCCTATTTTTAGCCCACAAGCCCACTGCAAAAAAACGATGACATGATCCCTCATTCCTGCGGCGGAACCGCGGCCTAAGAGGGGTTATGGCCGCGGTTCCGCGGTCGTACGGAGGGATCGTGTTGTCGAATTTTTCCAGTGTTCTTAGAACTCCCTGTACATCATTCTGAGATAACCCGAAAAATTTTTGGACTTCAAAAAAATTCGACAGAAAACTGATGTAAAGAAAAACGCGGGTTTTTGGAATTTTGGTCGATCGGAAATGCAAACACATCAAACAAAGCTAGACGAAGTTAATGGCGAGGCTCTGATACCACTGTAAGTGCACGGCGGCGCCCCGGCCGTCAATCCGACGGCCAAATGCGGAAGCGGTGATAAACTTTAATTTTGCGAACTTAGCAAACCGGCACCACCGCGCACTAAACACCCGGATCGGACCATTAAACTAGTTCTAGCTAACTACAAGACGGGTTAGAGATGTACCGAGTGATCCGAGTCCTCCGATCTTCTCGTCGTCGTCCCGATCTCTCGTGGAAACTCCGGTCGTCGCCTCCTCGCCGGAAGGGCACCACATCGCCTGTATCTTTTACGGGCTCCCGCCTCTATACCGAGGCAACTCGGGCATGAAGCTGGCAAGTCGACATGCCCAAGATTTGCTGTAGAATGTGTAGTATAGAGTCTATGTCTCATGGAGTTTGTGAAGTTGCCTTGATGGAGGAATCAACAAGATATGAACTTGGGAATTTTTGGTGGCAAGCTAAAATGAGATGGATGCTTAATTTTTGCCACACCAAAATGAAATCTACCAATCTCCTTTCCATGAAGTGGCCGGCCATATACATGTGAGAATGGTGGAGGATAAAACAAGCATAAGAGGGATGTGAGTGTAGGAGATGAGAAGAGGTGACCCCATCAAAAAAGGCAAGTTTCAAATCAAACCCTTAATCAACCCATACCCTTTCTTATCTCAATTAATGCAAAAACCCATCATGAAAAAAAGCAAAGATGCTTATCCTATCATAATGAATACAAGTGCAAGAAACCCCTCCACAATGTGTTATCTGCAAACTTGCAAATAACACCCTCCATCGGAAATGTCCGGCCGGGAAGGAACAAATGAAAACCGGCCGGAACGGAATGCAAACTGGCAACTCCAGAAAACTGGTCCCGTAATAAATTACAGAAAAACCCCTATACTGTGCATACACACCCGCATCTGTATTCCGACCGGATACAAATGCAATGAGACAAAATCTACACTGTACTATACTAGGATCCGGCTTAAACCAAAGCCGGCTAGTAATAACCGTCCGATCCTGATCCGTGCAATACCGCAAGTATCTGATCGAACCCTGCCATATATCTATACGGCCTCTAGTACAAACTGTCCGATCCTGATCCGTGCAATACTGCACGTATCTGATCGGACCCTGCCATATCTCCATACGGCCTCTATAGCGTTTCGCCCGAAAGCCTGAGTAACTGAAAGTGTGGTGGACTCAAAAGACTCGTCAATACAATGGCTGTGGATTTGACCACTAGCACGTCAGAGGTATAAGCCAATACGTGACGGGCCACCAGCTATTGACCAAAAGGGACGTCGATGAGCGAACTCATCCTGACACCCTACTGAGCCTGTCAGTGACAATATCCGTACAGTCCGGTCCGTTCGTCTATGAGCATCGCATGGCGGGCCTAGGGGGTTGGTAAAAGTCAGACCCCCAAAAGCGGTACAAGTCGTGTTGGAGTGTAGCCCAGAACACCCTGAGATACTACTGGAATACCTACCAGTAAATCTCCTGCCTTGGCCAAGGACTTCGTGTAATGGCTCTCCTAGACACAGCGCGACCTCACCCCCAATACCGGGAGAGACGAACCCTTGAAGATCCGCTCACTGCCTCCATGTGGCTCGGGACTGTACCTAACTAAAACCTGTTTGCACGACTCCTTTGAGCCGTGGTAGGGTAGTAATCAAAGCACAGTGGGAACTCACACGAGACAAATGACGATCCCCAGGTTGATGAACTAACCTGTACACATATCACCAGGGAACTGCTATCTGACGTCAGGTATAAGACCAACTAACATGTTCCCGGCGAGTCCTGTCCGGTATACTCATAACCTGATGAGCATCTGTATACATCTTAGGTGAACCAACTGACACCAGTGGCTTGTGAGACCGGCCACCGCCCCTCGTCGGGGTCTCGACTGTATACACTAGTCTACTCTGGAGAATCGATGCCCTGTCTCGAAACTCCCACGACTAGGGACCTTTTAAGGATGTGCTTATAGACTCCAGCTCTCACTTATATGATCGCCCTCATACTGCCGGCAGTCAAGCAAGAATCCTAGGGGCTCTATCAACGTGCAATAGCGACCTGTCAGGTCATCTAAAGCAGTACACGATGATAAAGGTAAACTAGATAGCATACTATCATCTCGAGTAAGACTGTCCTACCGGGATAGGTCCTCCCTCAATCATTGCAATCACGTTCCTGTGATCCAATAATTGACTCTGAGGGCACTATCTCCAACAGGTATAGCGTCGTTCTGAACTGGCTTTAGAAGTGCACGTGTATATGACTCTGCCAGAGGGTTGTCGTAGTCAGTGGGAGCAGCGGAAGCATAGTGACAAGTAGCTTATGTCTATTTATGGACTAAAGCAGATATAGCGGAGATTGATCATCTATTTCTGATGTGACAGTCATAGGTTTGACTTCATCAGAATAGGGGATGGATCTGTTAAGAAGGTAGTAGGGTGTGATCTCTTCGTACTTGGATGACATACACAGATTGGGAAGTTAAATTCCTATACTACGGTCGGTTATACTTTGGTTGTCACACAGTGGTTTCTCCACATAGGATATGGATATTATATCAGATATTCTGGTTACTAGATCTATGGTTTTAGATCTAGATTTGGGTAGTTTCCCAATCTGGGTACTTAGACAGAATTCTAAAGGTGTTTTAGAATGGACGACTCCTGGCACGGTGGTGTACCTGCAGGTGATGGAGTCACCCTCTCTGAAGGTGTCTTACAGACTAAAGGGAAGAGGGATGTGCATGATTGGCAGATCACTCGCTTAGGCAATTGAGTCAATCATGAGATGTCAAGTACCACACTAGATATTATTTTTGCACGAGATGCAGTAAGTTGATATTAATTCTATCCTGGAGAGACATTCGAAAGCAGTTTTAGAACATAAGTGGATGTTCTAGGGATATGATAACGACAGCCTCTTTCCGGGGACGGTTATCATTCTAGGCTTCCAAGGTGACCTGGATGACAGAGTGGCTGTCAGAGTTATAATTTTCCCTTTGACGAGGGGCAGTATTTTGGACAGGTGGTCCAAGAGGATACTGAACGAGGCAAGGTGCATGATACTGATTAAATTCAGTTGACGATACAGTCTAAGAAGTTTGGATTTGGAGTTCATTTAATAACTAGGTCCCATCAAATATCCAGAAATATTCTAGGACATGTATTGCTCATTTCGAGAGATGGCTTTCTCCACGAACTTGAGATAAAGAGAGACATAGAAAGAAACATCAGGGCGGATCCACTCACTGAGGCTATTCCTCGAACGCAATAGTTTCGCAAATGGGCTTTGTGAGACTGATTAGTAGAGGAGTTGGGTGTTCGGTGTCACAAGGGCTGTGAGTATGCGACATCGCAATAATTAGCCTTGAGTGCAAGTGGAAGATTGTTGGATATAGTGCCCTCAGAGTCAATTATTGGATCGCAGGCACATGATTGCAATGACTGAGGGAGGACCTATACCGGTAGGACAGTCTTACTCGAGAGGTTTGTATACTATCTGGTTTGTCTTTATCATCGTGTACATGTTTTAGGTGACATTGTAGTTCACTATTACACGTTGATAGAGAATAGTATGCTACCATGGTTTATCTTTATCATCGTGAACTGCTTCAGGTGACCTTACAGGTCACTATTGCACGTTGATAGAGCCCTTAGGATTCTTGCTTGACTACCAGCAGTATGATGGTGATCATATACGTGAGAGTTGGGTGGTCTATAAGCACATCCTTAAAGTGGTCCCTAGTCGTGGGAGTTTCGAGACTGGGCATCGATACTCCATTAGTAGACTAGTGTATACAGTCGAGACCCAGACGAAGGGCGGTGGCCGGTCTCACAAGCCATTGGTCTCAGTTGGTTCACCTAAGATGTATATAGGTGCTCATTGGGTTATGAGCACACCGGACAGGACTCGCCGGGAAAATGCTAGTTGGTATTATACCTGTCGTCAGATAGCAGTTCCCTGGTGACATGTATACAGGTTAGTTCATCGACCCGAGATCATCATTTGTCTTATGTGAGGTCCCACTGTACTTTGATTACTACCCTACCACGGCTCAAAGGAGTCGTGCAAACAGGTTTTAGTTAGGTACAGTCCCGAGCCACATGGAGGCAGTGAGCAGATCGGCAGGGTTTCGTCTCTCCCGGTATTGGGGGTGAGATCACGCTGTGTCTAGGAGAGCCATTACACAAAGTCCTTGGCCAAGGCAGGAGATTTACCAGTAGGTATTCCAGTAGTATCTCAGGGTGTTCTGGGCTACACTCCGACACGACTTGTACCGCTTTTGGTGGTCTGACTTTTACCAACCCCCTAGGCCCGACATGCGATGCTCATAGACGAACGGACTGGACTGTACAAATATTGTCACTGACAGGCTCAGTAGGGTGTCAGGATGAGTTCGCTCATCGACCTCCTTTTTTGGTCAATACCTGGTAGCCCGTTACGTACGGCTAATACCTTTGACGTGCTAGTGGTTAAATCTACAGCCAAAGTATTGACGAGTCGTTAGAGTCCTCCACAGACAGTTTCTCAAGTTTCGGGCGAAACGTTGTTGTAGAATTTTGAAAATCGTTTCGGTGAAATTTCGGAAAAATCGGTAAAATAATGGAGTTTTCTGTAAAAAGTCAAAATGCAAATATTTTATTATAAAAATTAAATATACATATTCTAGCTATGTAATGGCTAGTATTTGGTGTTTATTGAGCCACTGGTGAAATTTCAAATTTTCTGAAAAAAATTTATTTTATTATTATTTTAAGCCGTCACTAATACATTTAATTAGGGAAAATTACAAATTGGAATGAGTTGAAACAAATTTTGTGCATCATAAAACATTAAATAAAATTTTATCATGTGGTTTTTGAAATGAAATCGTTTGCTAAAACGGTTTAGAAGATATCGAAGAAAAAGGCTTTTTTTCGGTGAAATTAGTGTTAATGGGAATTGGGGTTTAGCATTTATCTTTTTCCTAACCCACACACCCACACCTCACCCTCTCTCCCCCCTCCCCATATGGCCGGCCCCACCATGACAGCCTTCCCCCTCTCCCTCTCTCCAATCACTTCTTTTGTCAAAAGAAAAGAAAAGAAAAGAGTAGAAAATGATATAATTTGAATTGACTTTGACTTGAACTAACTTTCTCCACCTCACTCTCTCTCCTCCCTCACCCAACCCCCCACACTTCTGGCCAAAACCAGCAACCCCCCAACATCCCCTTTTTCCTTTTCTCCTCTCTTTGTTCCATCAAAGAAAATCCAAAGAAAAATCCACTAAAAATCAAGCAAAAATCCAAATCAAAATCCAACTCCTACCCATTTCTCATTAGCCATTCTTGCACGGATCTACGGATCAAAATGGCATTTTAGGAGGCTAGATCTTGAGCTTGATCTCATGGGAGGTATAATCTCATGCTTTTGCTAAATTTGTTATCTAGTTGCTTAATCTAAGTTAATTAGGTGTTTAATTAGGTGTTTAAGAAAGAAAAAGGGTTTTGAATTGAAGTTTGAAATTTCAAATGTATGGTTTTGAATGAAGATTAGGGTTTGAGCATTTGATTAGGATTGTGATGGGTAGATTAACATATAATTGCTTGCTAAAATCAAATCTAGTTGCTAGTTGCATTTTTGTTAATTTAAATTTGTGATAAGTATATATATTGCAAACTAGTTTTTGTAAATATTGTGTTAAATTGAGAATTAAAATATGGTAAGGCTTTCATCATGTCTTTGGCATGTTAATGAGTATTTTAACACCTTAGGTTGTGCGAAACCTAGTCTAGTTGTTGAATTATGTATTGTTGCTCTAAAAGTGTTAAAATTGGGTAAAATTGTAAACTAGAATTTTGGGGAATTTAATGGGATTAAATTATGGAAATTGTTTTTATGACTTATTTAAGATATTTAATAAGTATTATGGCCACTAGATTTGTTTAAACATCATATTTTGTACAAAAACGGCGAATTGTGCTTGCTAGATTTTCGGAAAAATGACTTTTTAAGTGAAATTGGGGTTTTTGTGAATTTTAAGCTATTTTATATTATAATTAGTGCTTGTAATTGTACAAATGAGTGTGTTGGGAGCTTTCTCGATGGTTTGGCGTTTTTACGCCGACGTCGAGAGTTTTTGGGTCGATTTGTGATGGCAACCATAGGTTTTGACCTATGTGGGATTCGTCCGTCGTTTTGGCCATGAGTCGGATTTTAATGCGATACGGTGCGTTATGATATGTAGGTACCCCATGTGGACTTCGAGACGACAAGCAAGCGCATGGCGACGTCGGCACCGGCGAGCGAGGACCAGGTAAGTAGATTTATATCTACGGGGAGAAGTCGGGTGGATGGCGTATAGCACCCCCGCAGTCCGAGGTGATGTATACGGATGCGTATACACACCTATAAATATTATATGTTGTTGGGTTTATTTTGATGTTTAAATGGATATTGGTATATCGGATTGATGAAAGGTTACAAAACCTTAGGGTATTGGGTGAACTACACATACGTACACACGCATACATACTTGCATGCATCCTTATGTCATATGTGGTTATAGGATCCTATGTGGATATGTGTTCACGTGGATTTTGGGATATTGTGCTCCCATATGGATTTGAGGATGATACATGGGATTGATATGAGTCGAGGAGTTGACCTGAGATTATGATATCGGTGAAATGACATGTTATGACGGTAAAATTTATGATTAAGATACGTCTTGATATTTTAGAGGATTTTGGGAATGATGATGCCATAGCAATAGTGATATATATGATGAAAATACCGATTTATACTAGACTGTCGATCAGTAGTCAGATCTTGATTTTTGTGATGATGTTGGCATTGTGCTAGACGTAGGTCAGTACCCAGATGATGATCTTGATAAAGAGAATACTTGATGAATAATATGACAAATGTGATACTGACCCGTACCCAGATTTGGGGATGCCGTACGACGGATTTACGTACGAGCTATATTTTGATGATTGATCCGCACTCTTGACTTGGGATGTCTGGTTATGAATTTGATATTATTGAGGCGGGATCACCGACTATACATATACAGGTATGTATATGTATCGACTCAGATGATAGGCGGTTTCCTTACCTGTAGTCCAGCTTGTTAGTTTGGCCCTTTAGTTTAGTTTAGTTGTTAGATTAGATTCGATTCTTACCTATTTCAAAACTAACGAATCGTGGGTATTTTAAAAGACAGCCCAAGGGATCCTACGGATATTTCGAAAGACGTATCTTTTCATAAAAACACCGTGGCCCCTATTTTCAAAACCCCATAATTCGTGTTATTTCAAAAGGCACCATTTGTAGGACTTATATTAGATTAATGCAGATTAGTTATAGTTGCGTCTAGTTTTCAGCTCCCGCTCATTTTTGTGGTCCGCTTCGCATCGCATGCTTATTTTATGTTTCATACTCCATCAGTGATATCATGCTGTTAGGACACCAGCACCATTACCGACGATGCGTATGTACCACGTGTTAGTGTATATGCCCTAGGGGCCATTATTGTATCATACTAGCATGTATATTACTTAATGGAAGCTTAGGATATTCACAGTTGTATATAACAGTCTTGCTAAATATGGTAGTATGCTGCTTGGTTTGAGTCTACTTTAATATGTTTCTTGTAACGTATCACTTATACATATTAGTAGAGCCTATAGGATCTTTGCTTGATTACCAGCGTCGTGATGGCAGTCACACTAGTGGGGGCTGGGTAGTCTGTAAGCAACATCCTATACAGATCCCTGGTCGTTGGATTATCGAGATAGGGCATCAATATTCCAGAGTAGACTAAGTGTATACGCTTCTCATCCCAGTTGGGGAGATGGTCTGTCCCACAGCCATCAGTACGTCATACTAGAGATAGTATACAGGTGCTCGTTAGGTTACGGGTACACCGGACAGGACTCGCCGGGGAACTGATTGGTTGGTATTATACCCATCGTCGGTTAACAGTTCCCATATGACATGAGTACAGCATAGTCCGCAGACTTGACACTGCTGCTTTGCCTCGAGTGTGTCCCACTGTTCTTAGATTGCTACCCTACCACGGCTCAAAGGAGTCGTGCAAACAGGTGGCAGTTGGGTGCAGTCCCGAGCACTTCGAGGCAGTGGCGGTTAGATAGGATTCGTCTCTCCCGGTATTGGGAGATGATATCGCGCTGTGTCAGAAAGCCATTACGCAAAGTCCCTGGCCAGGGCAAGCGATATATACTTGTAGGTTCCAGTAGCTTCTCAGGGCGTAATGGGCTTCGCTCCGACACGACTTATACAGCTATTAGAGGACTGACGCTTGCTGCCTCCTAGGCTTGATATGCGATAGTCTTAGACGAACAGACCGGACTGTACGGAGATTGTCACATCAGGCTCAGTAGGGGTTCGAGATGGTTTTCCTCATCGGCCTTCTTATCGACATCTACCTGGGGACCGTTACGTACAGCTAGTGCCGCTTGCGGTCTGTGGTTAAACCCACTGCCAGCGTAGTGTCGAGTCTTTAGAGTCCCACACAGAGAGTTTCCCTGCTCCAGGCGAAACGATATAGAGATCGTATGGTTTTACGACAAGGGTTCGGATGCGTACGTGTGTTTACGCACGTACAACTTTTCGGACAGTTTATACTAGCAGGCTTTGGTTTAAGCCAGTTTCTAGTATCGGGATATTGGATTTATACAGTCTAAAGTTTTTCCGTGTTTTCACGGATTATAGGGGCGTTCTCGTAATTTTTCGGGAACCTTCTAGAAGAGTGGTGACTAAGGGGTTAAGGTGGCATGAGCATTAATTGATTAATGACTCATTTGTATGATTCATCCTTTGCACTTAATGACTCATTTATGAGATAATGAGTCATATGATGAATCACACAAGGTGAATGCATCAACCATAATGATTAAATCATTTATTTATTTATTTGATTAAATTTTTATGGTTGTTATATTCAAAATGAGTTCATTATTCTTTTCATTCTCATCTTCTCCTTCTCTCTCCTCAAGCTCACTCTCTCTTGAAACCCTAACCCTAACCTCTCATGTGTTGAGATCAAGGGTTAGCTAGACTAAAACATCTATAACCTCACTCTATATCCCCTAGGTAGCTTAGATTAGCACTTTAAGCAACCTAGTTATCTCAAGTTTTGAGATTTAGCTTGGCGTAGGAGCTTTCGGGTGGATCGTCTTTGATTCGAGGAGGCCGTGAAGTTGCCGATGTTCCAAGGAGCCTACGAGGAGTGGAGGACAGCGATGAAGACCCGAAGGACACGATTTGTTAGGTATAATCCCTAAACATAGTAGCATAGAAACTCTATGTTTTAAGTTAGTTATCGTTTAGCTTCGATTCAAGCGGTTAGTCGATGTTTGTTCACTAAACAAGTTCGTTTTTGAAAATTCCGCCTCCCTACAAGTATTGGGGTGTTGTACATCGACTTACGGTGGTATCAGAGCCTCGCTAAACAATAAATAACTTACTTGCAAATTTGTATGAATTTCGAACGGAAAAAACGAAACCGGAAAATCCCGAAAACTTCAGTTTCTGTCGATTTTTAAATGAAGTCCAAAAATTTTTCAGGGATGTTCAGAAAGCTTGAAATGACAGTAGTAGAACACACAAAAAATTTGGTCCCCTGAATCGCCTACGGCGCCGCGGAACCACGGCGGATAGCACAGATCCCGCCGCGCTTCCGCCGCCGAGTTGACGATTCAGGGACCCATTTTTCTTGTGATGGTTCTCTGTGATATTTGGGATTTTCTGGAATATTTAGTTTTTGCTCAGGTTTCAGATTTGCAGAGCAGTATTGGAGCAAAATTAAAAGTGTTTAATCGATCGAAATTATACAGTATTTGCTTGTTGGATTATATCTGTGTTTGTATAATGTGTTCGTAAACCTCCCCTAATTGCTAGTATGTCAGTTGGCAGGGGGTTGCACATTTCTGAAATGGATTTTATCTGTTTGTGCATATGAACTGTGTTGGACTGTTGTGATGTATATCCGGGGTTATGTGATGGGTTATTATTTAATTCATTTGATGTAAATGTAATTTGTTGTAATATTATTTTGCGGGACACATCCAGGTTGCGGTTGTAGCCACCGTTGTATTATTATTTCTTTTTACTGTTTTTGCTCCTAGGATAGACCCAAGGTGGGGTGCACAAACTACCGGGTATTTTGAAGTGTCGAGGCAGACCGCTTCACTTCTGGTATTTGGCGGGTAGTTTGCCGTACCCGTAGGGGTCTGGGGTGGGGTAATGGCTATTCATCACAACTTTGTAATCCGTCTTTCCTTGCAGGCTCAAAAGAAACGCGGATTACTTGCATATTCAATAAAGTTTATCTGTGATCTGGAATGCTTATTATTGCGTCTGACGAATGTACAATATCTATATATAAATAGCTATTAGACGTCACTTATGTTTTACACCCGCGCTAGCCCAGCCCCCGCTCTGTAGTTAGTTAAGTAACCTAACGGGTGATGACGGGACCCCGTGGCGAATGCGGATGGCATAAGAGGACGTTGTATTTTCGTTGTTTTCTGCAATGATAGGTTAATGATGGGACGCATTATTATGCAAAGAAAATAAACCAAAGTTGAATCGTTGGAACAAATTTAAAAGAAACCGATCGGTTATTTTAAAAGGATCGGATTTTTAAATTGCGGAGCTTTAACCACTCCTTTTAAAAAGTATCAGGTTCCTTCGATTATATCAAGTTCACTACGTTCACGGTTTTGCCAAAACCATTCGTAGCCCTCCGTCTTTTCTTATGGATGGTCAGTAGTATTCAAGCTATGTTTGTTGGCCCTTAGTCAAGACATAGTGTTTGGTAGCTACTGGGATATTCATTTGTTGCATAGATAGATGCGTTGGTTTGAGACAGTCGTATTACTTTGTTGGCCCTTAGTCAAGAGTATGTACGGGTGGGTTCAAATTAACCTGGACAATGACGGGTAGAACTTGACATGTGACTTATGATTTGTTGGCCCTTAGTCAAGGTCATAAGAGCATGGGGCAAAAATCCACATCGGGAATTTCTAAAGAAACTGAAATTTGCAGAGAGGTGCATACCATTTTGGAGTTTGATGAATGTTGGTAGGATTCCTTCAACATTATCATACGATGATATTTTGGATCCCGATCCTACTGTGAGTATATGCTACTTATCAGGAGATTCGTCACTTAACGATCAATGCTATAAACCAAGTAGGTGCCTAGAAAGGTGTCAGCGGGGTTACGCCCCCAGAGAAAAGAGGTTATTTAATTAAGGAACTTCGCGAAAGCGTTGGAAAACCTCCCTCGAAGTATCGACACTTGCCTGGCTGAACAGTTAATCAAGTATTGTGCTGTGAGAATTGTCCTGGCTAATTCTTCTTTTATGGTTTGAGGAGGGATTCGAGAAACAGTGGGAGCCATCCTGTTTAGATAAATTAAAAACCAATCTAAACTTACAACAGCATCATGCTAAAATGTTTTCTTCTCTCTCTCTTAAATTGCAGCGACCCTGTGACCACACATAGGTTACATCTAGATAACAAATTGACTGAATATGACTTATATGACTGGCAAAGGTCTGTCCAGATGTCCATTGGCTATGACAAGCTGGACCACCCTACTACTACTCAAGATCCCACCGTCTCAGGTCCAGTTTCCACTGTCGCGAATATGAATATCCATCAGACAAGGGAAAAAGGAAAGAGAAAGGCAAAAGTTTCGGGACTGGATATAGTAAAACAGGGACGTTCCTATTGTTACAGGAATGAACATTGGCAGAAAGATTGCAGGGCTTTAGAAGCCAGTAACCAGGATTCGAAGCATGTTGTGGCTTCATCTTCGGGTGTGTTTATGATTGAAAACTGTATGTCAGTTAACCCTACTTCCTGGGTATTGGATACCGGATCAGGAACTCACATCTGTAATTCATTACAGGCTCTGAGAAATCGTAGGGTTATCGGGATAGGTGATATGACCCTCACAGTTGCTAACGGAATGAGCATGGACGCTGAATCCGTAGGGGAATATCATCTTGGGATGACAACTGGGCAGATATTGATTCTGCGTAACTGTTTTTATGTACCAGGTACGAGTTGTAATATCATATCTGTACCCTTACTTTCTAAGAAAGGATATGATTTTGCTTTTACAAGAGATGTGGTTCACATCCACCTAAATCAAGATTTGATTGGGTCAGGTACATTAGAAAACGGAATATACGTATTAAATCAAGCTCAGGTTTTCAGTGTCCAGAACACACTTAAAAGAAAGTCTCCGGAAACAAATCAGGCTTTCTTATGGCATTGTAGACTAGGTCACATCAATGAGAGAAGGTTGACTAAGTTACATGGAGAAGGATATTTGAATCCATTCGAATATCAATCTTATGCTACTTGTGAATCTTGTCTCATGGGAAAGATGACAAAGACTCCGTTTACTGGACACGGAGTAAGAGCAAGCGAGCTCTTGGGACTCGTACACAGTGACGTGTGCGGTCCAATGTCTATACATGCGCGAGGTGGTTATTCCTACTTCATTACTTTTACGGATGATTTCTCTAGGTATGGATATGTCTTCTTAATGAAGCACAAATCCGAGGCCTTTGAGAAATTCCAAGAATACAAGAATGAAGTGGAAAAACAAACAGGAAAAAGTATAAAGACACTAAGATCTGATCGAGGTGGTGAATACTTAAGTGCCGAGTTCCTGGGTTACTTAAAAGAGAATGGAATTCTCTCTCATCTTACTCCTCCATACACACCACAACATAACGGTGTATCAGAAAAGAGGAATCGAACCCTATTGGATATGGTTCGTTCCATGATGAGTAACGCTGAGTTACCGCGAACATTCTGGGGATATGCACTAGAATCAGCTGCATATCTTTGAACCAGGTTCCTACCAAAACTGTGCCTACCACACCATATCAGATATGGAGTGGGAAGAAACCCTGTCTAAAACATTTTAAGACATGGGGATGTCCTGCTTTTGTAAAAAAGCAGCATGCGGACAAGCTCGAGGCACGCTCAGTAAAGTGTAAGTTTGTCGGATATCCAAAGAACTCCAAGGGATATTATTTCTATTACGCAGAGGAGCAAAAGGTTTTTGTTTCTCGTCATGCCTGCTTCTTAGAAACTGAATTTTTAGAAAATCAGAAGAGTGGGAGCGCAATACAACTGGAAGAAATTCCAGATCCACAAGCTATTACTGAAACCTTGGTAGAACAAGAAGGTTCAGGTGAACAGGACATCCCGACGCCACTCCGCAGGAGTAGTAGGCAATCTCATCCGCCCGAGAGATACTACGGTTTTCTCATAGACGGGGATAGAGAGGATTGCACTATTGATTATAATGAGCCTACTAGCTTCCAGCATGCCATTCAGAGCGGTGACTCAGTAAAATGGCTGGATGAAATGCGAACCGAAATGGAGTCCATGTACACCAACAAAGTATGGACTTTGGACATTGCTCCAGATGGGGTAAAACCCGTAGGATGCAAATGGATCTTCAAAAAGAAGATTGGTGTGGATAGACAGGTTGAAACCTATAAGGCTAGACTTGTTGCAAAGGGTTTCCGTCAAAGACCTGGTTTGGACTATGACGAAACCTTTTCTCCAGTGGCTATGCTTAAATCTATTCGGGTCCTTCTTGCTATTGCTGCTTTCCACGATTATGAAATCTGGCAGATGGACGTAAAGACGGCCTTTCTAAATGGAAATTTGGAAGAAAGCGTCTATATGGATCAGCCAGAAGGATACATTCAGAGTGGGAGCAGCGGTAAAGTATGCAAGTTGCTTAAGTCCATTTATGGACTAAAGCAGGCATCACGGAGTTGGAACATCTGTTTTGATGATGCTGTCAAAGAATTTGACTTTATCAAAAATCTAGATGAACCATGCATATACAGTAAGATTGTAGGGAGAGCTGTAGTATTCCTCGTCTTGTACGTGGATGACATTCTCCTAATAGGAAATGATATTCCTATGTTACAGTCAGTCAAAAGATTCTTGTCACATAAATTCTCCATGAAAGACCTAGGTGATGCCACCTACATTCTGGGAATCCGGATCTATCGTGATAGATCAAAAAGGATGTTGGGACTTTCACAGTCCAGGTACATAGACACCATAGTGAAGAGATTCAGTATGGATGATTCTAAACGCGGTAACCTACCGGCTTGTCACGGAATCACCCTCTCCAAAGAGATGTCTCCCAAGACTGATTTGGAAAGGGATCGCATGTCGATTATACCCTACGCTTCTGCAGTAGGCTCTATAATGTATGCGATGTTATGTACCAGACCAGATATAGCATACGCATTGAGCGTTGTAAGCCGGTATCAGACAAACCCAGGGGAGAAGCACTGGATAGCAGTAAAGAACATTCTCAAGTACCTGAGAAGGACTAAGGAGATGTTCTTGGTATATGGCGGAAAAGACCTCCAGATGGAGGCCTTTGCCGACTCCGGCTTCCAGAGTGACAAAGATGACTCCAAGTCCATGTCGGGTTATGTCTTTACCCTCAATGGAGGGGCGGTCTGTTGGAAGAGTTCCAAACAGGAGACCGTTGCTGACTCAACGATGGAAGCAGAGTACATAGCTGCTTGCGATGCCGCAAAAGAAGCAGTCTGGATGAAGAAGTTCCTCACAGAACTTCAGGTGGTTCCTATCAGTGTTGATCCAATACCTCTGTATTGTGACAACAACGGCGCTATAGCTTTAGCGAAGGAACCCAGGTCCCATCAGAAGTCCAGACACATCTTAAGGCGGTATCACCTGATCAGGGATATCATAGATCGCCGGGAGATCAAGGTGAAGAGAGTAAAGATGGAGGATAACATTGCTGACCCATTCACAAAGGCCATTTCCTCAGACGCAGTTCGAGAGGCTATTCGAGATGATAGGTCTACGATATGCCAGCTCATGGCCCTAGTGCAAGTGGGAGATTGTTAGTGTATATGCCCTAGGGGCCATTATTGTATCATACTAGCATGTATATTACTTAATGGAAGCTTGGGATATTCACAGTTGTATATAACAGTCTTGCTAAACATGGTAGTATGCTACTTGGTTTGAGTCTACTTTAATATGTTTCTTGTAACGTATCACTTATACATATTAGTAGAGCCCATAGGATCTTTGCTTGATTACCAGCGTCGTGATGGCGGTCACACTAGTGGGGGCTGGGTAGTCTGTAAGCAACATCCTATACAGGTCCCTGGTCGTTGGATTATCGAGATAGGGTATCGATATTCCAGAGTAGACAAAGTGTATACGCTTCTCATCCCAGTTGGGGAGATGGTCTGTCCCACAGCCATCAGTACGTCGTACTAGAGATAGTATACAGGTGCTCGTTAGGTTACGGGTACACCGGACAGGACTCGCCGGGGAACTGATTGGTTGGTATTATACCCATCGTCGGTTAACAGTTCCCAGGTGACATGAGTACAGCATAGTCCGCAGACTTGACACTGCTGCTTTGCCTCGAGTGTGTCCCACTGTTCTTAGATTGCTACCCTACCACGGCTCAAAGGAGTCGTGCAAACAGGTGGCAGTTGGGTGCAGTCCCGAGCATTTGGAGGCAGTGGCGGTTAGATAGGATTCGTCTCTCCCGGTATTGGGAGATGATATCGCGCTGTGTCAGAAAGCCATTACGCAAAGTCCCTGGCCAGGGCAAGCGATATATACTGGTAGGTTCCAGTAGCTTCTCAAGGCGTAATGGGCTTCGCTCCGACACGACTTATACAGCTATTAGGGGACTGACGCTTGCCGCCTCCTAGGCTTGATATGCGATAGTCTTAGACGAACAGACCGGACTGTACGGAGATTGTCACATCAGGCTCAGTAGGGGTTCGAGATGGTTTTCCTCATCGGCCTTCTTATCGACATCTACCTGGGGACCGTTACGTACAGCTAGTGCCGCTTGCGGTCTGTGGTTAAACCCACTGCCAGCGTAGTGTCGAGTCTTTAGAGTCCCACACAGAGAGTTTCCCTGATCCAGGCGAAACGATATAGAGATCGTATGGTTTTACGACAAGGGTTCGGATGCGTACGTGTGTTTACGCACATTCAACTTTTCGGACAGTTTATACTAGCAGGCTTTGGTTTAAGCCAGTTTCTAGTATCGGGATATTGGATTTATACAGTCTAAAGTTTTTCCGTGTTTTCACGGATTATAGGGGCGTTCTCGTAATTTGTCGGGAACCTTCTAGAAGAGTGGTGACTAAGGGGTTAAGGTGGCATGAGCATTAATTGATTAATGACTCATTTGTATGATTCATCCTTTGCACTTAATGACTCATTTATGAGATAATGAGTCATATGATGAATCACACAAGGTGAATGCATCAACCATAATGATTAAATCATTTATTTATTTATTTGATTAAATTGTTATGGTTGTTATATTCAAAATGAGTTCATTATTCTTTTCATTCTCATCTTCTCCTTCTCTCTCCTCAAGCTCACTCTCTCTTGAAACCCTAACCCTAACCTCTCATGTGTTGAGATCAAGGGTTAGCTAGACTAAAACATCCATAACCTCACTCTATATCCCCTAGGTAGCTTAGATTAGCACTTTAAGCAACCTAGTTATCTCAAGTTTTGAGATTTAGCTTGGCGTAGGAGCTTTCGGGTGGATCGTCTTTGATTCGAGGAGGCCGTGAAGTTGCCGATGTTCCAAGGAGCCTACGAGGAGTGGAGGACAGCGATGAAGACCCGAAGGACACGATTCGTTAGGTATAATCCCTAAACATAGTAGCATAGAAACTCTATGTTTTAAGTTAGTTATCGTTTAGCTTCGATTCAAGCGGTTAGTCAATGTTTGTTCACTAAACAAGTTCGTTTTTGAAAATTCCGCCTCCCCACAAGTATTGGGGTGTTGTACATCGACTTACACCACGTACACTTAATTGCCGGCTCACACACATCTTCATCGGTAATTTCCATGTCACGTACACCTTAGAAAATATTATTGCTTAACTTAGCTAGATAGCTAGTAGTTTGACATAATATTAGTATGCTTACCTTGTATGCCAGCTTAGATATTGTAGTTATTATTTGTCACTTCATGCATACTGTTATTCATTGTTATGCCGTATTCATGGATTCTTATGCCTATATTCATGGGTTTATATACTATTGATGATTTGGATTCGGATTTCTATGAGATTTTCTGGATTTGGAGGAAAACCGCAAAACTTGTATAAGCCTCTTCCCTCTCTTTTAAATAAAATGTGTGGTTTTCCTATGATGTATGAGTCGTCCACTATGAGTTTGCTGATGGATTTTGAGACCCGATTCGAGGAGTGGAGGAACCGTTTCGGGTACATGGTGGGCCCGGTGCGGTACCCCGGGGCAAGAGGAATGTGTTGTTGACGTTGAGCCCGGCAGGGAAGCACTACCGACCGGTGATATTACCCGACGCGTCGGATATCCGGAGAATACCGTCGTGGTCTTGAGATGGATGGTAGGGGCCGATCTGGACTGACGGCGCCCTAGGTATCGAGATTGAGACATTGAGATTTCGAGACTTTGAGGTTTATGTTTTGTGTCGATGCTAGACACGGTTGATGCTGATTTCATTTATGATATCTCATTTTAAAAATACAAGGAAATCTCACTAATTTATGAAAACAGTTTCTTCATTTAGATGTAATCTGTTTTCATGCATTCATACCTCATTCATGATATATTGCTACCTGAGGCACTGACACGGGCATATGAGATTATACTCGGGTTAGATATTTACCCTAGTCATTGTTATAGACTGCTGGTTTTATTTGAGGATTGTATATATTGATCGTATGACCTAGGATTGCGTCATGCATGCGATTTCTTTTCGTAGATGTTTTTTTATTCACGAGTTGGCAACTCACCCCCGTTGTGCCCCAGTTTCTTGCAGGTTTTGCCGTACAGGTTTCATTACGGCTTGCTGGCACTGCTTCTTTTGGGTGACTTGCTAGTAGGTGGGTTTATTGGTATCGTACCCATCATATTACTTTGTATAATATTATTCAGTTGTATCTAGTAAATTCCATCAACCAAACCTGTATTTATTTTGGATAGAGACCGGTGATGTTATTCCTTCGACCTTAGAATCGCGCGTTATATTTCTGCAGTTTTCTTGTGGTTTTGAGTTTCCTTTTGAATTTTGATCCTCGCCGTTGGCGTTGTATATTATATTGCTTGTGTGGTTGTGACCGTCGATTGACGAAGAGCTAGCTCCCGCTTGGGGATGCCTTTTTATTGATTTCGTATACTATTCATGTTGTATCCCGTTTGGGAGCCAGTATTTACAAAGGAGACTCTGCCGAAATTTTCAGGAACTACTTGATGTTTTTTTTAAAACCGCATAATTCGGCTTATGCTATTAAAACTACTTGATTTTAAATTGGTTTTCCTTCACTCTACTACTTTTCTTGGTTTGGATTTCTGGGTTTTCGGCTTACTTAGATTACGTACGCCTCGAGACGTTTCGTAGTTTAAGTGCCGGTCATTTTCCGTACTTTCGGGTCGTGACAAAGTTGGTATCAGAGCGTTAGGTTTTACCTTCGGAGCGTAGGATGACCCTTGGTTGATGGAATAGGTGACTAAAGTAGAGTGACGTACCGTGGGTATGTTCCGCGGCATATTTACGATACGCTACTCCACTTAAGAAGCCGTAGGATGTACATTTCTTTGCTCAGTATTATATTCATTCCGATCTAGCCTCATCAGTACCAGTTATGGTTTTGCTGCCACGATTACGGGCAGGGAGAGCTACGGCTAGAGTTGCGGTCAGCATGAGCTCGTCAAGAACGAAGACTGACCAGGGCATGATTCCGGCGACACACGATTGCGGAGATGTGTCTTTTTACTGTGTTTCCGCGCCACGAGCGTTTGGCGGATCGCCTTTATGAGGTTACTCGAATGTGCTGATCGACACTAGAGGATTAAGCCAATGATAGAGGCCAGCTAGATTTTGATGACCGTTGGTGTATTGCTTACTCATGATGATTGAGGCACTGTTCAGCGTGCAGACGAGTGAGCTAGTTGTTGCTGCGAGTGACGAGATATCGCCCAATATGTTGGAGCTATTGCGGGACGAGTTATACTAATAGATGCTAGAAGGTCGCTAGTCATCGAGGATGAATGACTAGGACATGTGGATCGTTCGCCTACCCCGATGCGAGGTCATCAGATAGATTGATTCCAGCTGGAGATGACTTCACGCGGAGACGTTGAGAGTCGACAGAGACGATCGAATGTCAGAAACCTATTATTCCAAGTTTAAAGTAGTCGGAAAGACATGCAGGCAATTCTATGGTCCCTCTAGAAGAATGAAACCCTAACTCGACTTAATGACCGTGTGAAAGCCTTTGAACCTTCGGGTTTGCGGCAGTTCTACGGCGCCATTAGTGAGGCTTGGGTTTGCCCTTCTACGGCTGGACCACCGATGCTGTGGTATGTACTCGATACTATTAAACTGTGCCTAAGAGGTTGAGCTCTTGGGGGATTATGAGGTTTTGAAGACTCGGTCGGATGGCTCGACTTAATTCGGATGCTAGGTGGTGAGATGCATTTCTTGGGAGACTCCCGATACGAGGATAGCCGTTGGAGCTCAGTCTATGTAGCCATGATGAGACGATTCCGAAGCAGTCGACATTAGAGAAAGTGGAGTAAAGAGGTCCGTACAAGATCTGGATAAGACGACGTTCCACTCCGCCGACATCAGAGATGTGATACGCATGCCGAGGAAGAGTACTGGTATACCTTCCAGAAGGAGTCGCGATGGGTATGCAGCTGTTCCGGAGCAAGATGCAGATATAGGAAAGGACGATGACTTCCGGACAGTTGGCAGAGGCGAGACATGGAAGAGACCGTGAGCAGGATTCCTTCCAGGACACTGCTGCAATGATACTTGCACCCAGGATCAGATGTGTCACGTACATTCAGAGAGCCAGAGGCCGACGCCAGTGATATGCTGTCTTACGAGTGGTCGTGATGATTGGCCGGGAGGTGACAAGAGGCGTGCCAGAACGGGATCATCCCCGTTAGCACACCTGACAAGGCCGATGAGCCGATGGACCGAGAGATTGGTAATTCCCAGTGAAGACCTGGACCCAGGAGTGGTCATTGTTACGCACACCAGCAGGCCAGAGTACATGATCATCGACGAGACGTCCCACTAGTGACCGCGACAGTTGGCTCGAGATTCTTAGAGGATGCACTTGAGCGATACTATTCCGCCATTATTGATTTCGATGTTTTGGGTGATTTATTCGCATGATTTGATTTTGATGATTGAGGATTTACGATCTTTGCACAGTGTTGCACTTGATATCGTTTTCGTGCTTGGGTTTCACATGTTTGTGATTTTACGGTTTTAGACATTTGAGTTGATTTTGTGCGTATGCATGCACACGATTTGGTTCCTGCACTCTGTATAGTTTATATATGCTTGCAGCACAGTGATACGCCTTTTGTGCACTTAGATGCACTGGACTTTGATTTCGATGGTGATGTTCGATATTTGTTTTGTGCACCTCGTGCACCTGATTTGATTTTGCGCATGTTCGGCGCCTGATATTGGATTTCATGATTTCGTGCATAATGGATGCCCCTGGTTTTGGGTTTTCGCGCATGTCTTGAGATGCGATTTTGGTGCACACCAGATGCACTAAATCGAGATTTTTCGTGCATGTCAGATGCACATGATTTTGCTGTCAGGCACACATGTTGCCTATGACAGATGTTTCGTGCACACCCGATGCACTTAGATGTTATTTCTGTGCATATCTATGGCACATATATGGATTTTGATTTCCGTGCGCACCAGACGCACGTAGTATTCATACGCGTATTTTGGGATTGATTTTTCTTATAGAGCAGTACGTTTTTATGATATTGCTATGTGTTTTCGTACTGAGCAGGACCAGTCAGAGGACAGTGCCTGAATATATTTTACATGTATAGTTTCGAGTTATATCATATTGGTTTTGCTTTGGATTTAGTATTGATGTCTTCCCCATGACTCCGATGATTGCGGGATGCTTGACGGAGTTCTGATTTGAGTTATATGCTCATTTTTCATGCGCATGCGTTGCGCTACGATTTGTTTTATGTATTTATGATTTCGGAGCCCCGGCGATTTGATGGTTTTGGGTTTAGATGTTTTAGTATTTGGGGGGAGTTTTACTTTAAATTCGGGGACCGAATTTTTTTTAAGGGGGGAAGATTGTAGCGTTTTGAAAATCGTTTCGGTGAAATTTCGGAAAAATCGGTAAAATAAGGGAGTTTTCTGTAAAAAGTCAAAATGCAAATATCTTATTATAAAAATTAAATATACATATTCTAGCAATGTAATGGCTAGTATTTGGTGTTTATTGAGCCACTGGTGAAATTTCAAATTTTCTGAAAAAAATTTATTTTATTATTATTTTAAGCCGTCACTAATACATTTAATTAGGGAAAATTACAAATTGGAATGAGTTGAAACAAATTTTGTGCATCATAAAACATTAAATAAAATTTTATCATGTGGTTTTTGAATTGAAATCGTTTGCTAAAACGGTTTAGAAAATATCAAAAAAAAGGCTTTTTTCGGTGAAATTAGTGTTAATGGGAATTGGGGTTTAGCATTTATCTTTTTCCTAACCCACACAGCCACACCTCACGCTCTCTCCCCTCCCCATATGGCCGGCCCCACCATGACAGCCCTCCCCCTCTCCCTCTCTCCAATCACTTCTTTTGTCAAAAGAAAAGAAAAGAAAAGAGTAGAAAATGATATAATTTGAGTTGACTTTGACTTGAACTAACTTTCTCCACCTCACTCTCTCTCCTCCCTCACCCAACCCCCCAAACTTCTGGCCGAAACCAGCAACCCCCGAACAGCCCCTTTTTCCTCTTCTCCTCTCTTTGTTCCATCAAAGAAAATCCAAAGAAAAATCCACTAAAAATCAAGCAAAAATCCAAATCAAAATCCAACTCCTACCCATTTCTCATTAGCCATTCTAGCACGGATCTAGGGATCAAAATGGCATTTTAGGAGGCTAGATCTTGAGCTTGATCTCATGGGAGGTATAATCTCATGCTTTTGCTAAATTTGTTATCTAGTTGCTTAATCTAAGTTAATTAAGTGTTTAATTAGGTGTTTAAGAAAGAAAGTTTGAAATTTCAAGTGTATGGTTTTCAATGAAGATTAGGGTTTGAGCATTTGATTAGGATTGTGATGGGTAGATTAACATATAATTGCTTGCTAAAATCAAATCTAGTTGCTAGTTGCATTTTTGTTAATTTAAATTTGTGATAAGTATATATATTGCAAACTAGTTTTCGTAAATATTGTGTTAAATTGAGAATTAAAATATGGTAAGGCTTTCATCATGTCTTTGGCATGTTAATGAGTATTTTAACACCTTAGGTTGTGCGAAACCTAGTGTAGTTGTTGAATTATGTATTGTTGCTTTAAAAGTGTTAAAATTGGGTAAAATTGTAAACTAGAATTTTGGGGTTAATGGAATTTAATGAGATTAAATTATGGAAATTGTTTTTAGGACTTATTTAAGATATTTAATAAGTATTATGGCCACTAGATTTGTTTAAACATCATGATTTGTACAAAAACGGCGAATTGTGCTTGCTAGATTTTTGGAAAAATGACTTTTTAAGTGAAATTGGGGTTTTTGTGAATTTTAAGCTATTTTATATTATAATTAGTGCTTGTAATTGTACAAATGAGTGTGTTGGGAGCTTTCTCGATGGTTTGGCATTTTTACGCCGACGTCGCGAGTTTTTGGGTCGATTTGTGAAGGCAACCATAGGTTTTGACCTATGTGGGATTCGTCCGTCGTTTTGGCCATGAGTCGGATTTTAATGCGATACGGTGCGTTATGATATGTAGGTACCCCATGTGGACTTCGAGACGACAAGCAAGCGTATGGCGACGTCGGCACCGGCGAGCGAGGACCAGGTAAGTAGATTTATATCTACGGGGAGAAGTCGGGTGGATGGCGTATAGCACCCCCGCAGTCCGAGGTGATGTATACGGATGCGTATACACACCTATAAATATTATATGTTGTTGGGTTTATTTTGATGTTTAAATGGATATTGGTATATCGGATTGATGAAAGGTTACGAAACCTTAGGGTATTGGGTGAACTACACATACGTACACACGCATACATACTTGCATGCATCCTTATGTCATATGTGGTTATAGGATCCTATGTGGATATGTGTTCACGTGGATTTTGGGATATTGTGCTCCCATACGGATTTGAGGATGATACATGGGATTGATATGAGTCGAGGAGTTGACCTGAGATTATGATATCGGTGAAATGACATGTTATGACGGTAAAATTCATGATTAAGATACGTCTTGATACTTTAGAGGATTTTGGGAATGATGATGCCATAGCAATAGTGATATATATGATGAAAATACCGATTTATACTAGACTGTCGATCAGTAGTCAGATCTTGATTTTTGTGATGATGTTGGCATTGTGCTAGACGTAGGTCAGTACCCAGATGATGATCTTGATAAAGAGAATACTTGATGAATAATATGACAAATGTGATACTGACCCGTACCCAGATTTGGGGATGCCGTACGACGGATTTACGTACGAGCTATATTTTGATGATTGATCCGCACTCTTGACTTGGGATGTCTGGTTATGGATTTGATATTATTGAGGCGGGATCACCGACTATACATATACAGGTATGTATAAGTATCGACTCAGATGATAGGCGGTTTCCTTACCTGTAGTCCAGCTTGTTAGTTTAGCCCTTTAGTTTAGTTTAGTTGTTAGATTAGATTCGATTCTTACCTATTTCAAAACTAACGAATCGTGGGTATTTTAAAAGACAGCCCAAGGGATCCTACGGATATTTCGAAAGACGTATCTTTTCATAAAAACACCGTGGCCCCTATTTTCAAAACCCCATGATTCGTGTTATTTCAAAAGGCACCATTTGTAGGACTTATATTAGATTAATGCAGATTAGTTATAGTTGCGTCTAGTTTTCAGCTCCCGCTCATTTTTGTGGTCCGCTTCGCATCGCATGCTTATTTTATGTTTCATACTCCATCAGTGATATCATGCTGTTAGGACACCAGCACCATTACCGATGATGCGTATGTACCACGTACACTTAATTGCCGGCTCACACACATCTTCATCGGTAATTGCCATGTCACGTACACCTTAGAAAATATTATTGCTTAACTTAGCTAGATAGCTAGTAGTTTGACATAATATTAGTGTACTTACCTTATATGCCAGCTTAGATATTGTAGTTATTATTTGTCACTTCATGCATGCTGTTATTCATTGTTATGCCGTATTCATGGATTCTTATGCCTATATTCATGGGTTTATATACTATTGATGATTTGGATTCGGATTTCTATGAGATTTTCTGGATTTGGAGGAAAACCGCAAAACTTGTATAAGCTTCTTCCCTCTCTTTTAAATAAAAAGTGCGGTTTTCCTATGATGTATGAGTCGTCCACCATGAGTTTGCTGATGGATTTCGAGACCCGATTCGAGGAGTGGAAGAACCGTTTCGGGTACATGGTGGGCCCGGTGCGGTACCCCGGGGCAAGAGGAATGTGTTGTTGACGTTGAGCCCGGCAGGGGAGCACTACCGACCGGTGATATTACCCGACGCATCGGATATCCGGAGGATACCGTCGTGGTCTTGAGATGGATGGTAGGGGCCGATCTGGACTGACGGCGCCCTAGGTATCGAGATTGAGACATTGGGATTTCGAGACTTTGAGGTTTATGTTTTGTGTCGATGCTAGACACGGTTGATGCTGATTTCATTTATGATATCTCATTTTAAAAATACAAGGAAATCTCACTAATTTATGAAAACAGTTTCTTCATTTAGATGTAATCTGTTTTCATGCATTCATACCTCATTCATGATATATTGCTACCTGAGGCACTGACACGGGCACATGAGATTATACTCGGGTTAGATATTTACCCTAGTCATTGTTATAGACTGCTGGTTTTATTTGAGGATTGTATATATTGATCGTATGACCTAGGATTGCGTCATGCATGCGATTTCTTTTCGTAGATGTTTTTCTATTCACGAGTTGGCAACTCACCCCCGTTGTGCCCCAGTTTCTTGCAGGTTTTGCCGTACAGCTTTCATTACGGCTTGCTGGCACTGCTTCTTTCGGGTGACTTGCTAGTAGGTGGGTTTATTGGTATCGTACCCATCATATTACTTTGTATAATATTATTCAGTTGTATCTAGTAAATTCCATCAACCAAACCTGTATTTATTTGAGATAGAGACCAGTGATGTTATTCCTTCGACCTTAGAGTCGCGCGTTATATTTCTGCGGTTTTCTTGTGGTTTTGAGTTTCCTTTTGAATTTTGATCCTCGCCGTTGGCGTTGTATATTATATTGCTTGTGTGGTTGTGACCGTCGATTGACGAAGAGCTAGCTCCCGCTTGGGGATGCCTTTTTATTGATTTCGTATACTATTCATGTTGTATCCCGTTTGGGAGCCAGTATTTACAAAGGAGACTCTGCCGAAATTTTCAGGAACTACTTGATGTTTTTTTTAAAACCGCATAATTCGGCTTATGCTATTAAAACTACTTGATTTTAAATTGGTTTTCCTTCACTCTACTACTTTTCTTGGTTTGGATTTCTGGGTTTTCGGCTTACTTAGATTACGTACGCCTCGAGACGTTTCGTAGTTTAAGTGCCGGTCATTTTCCGTACTTTCGGGTCGTGACAGTTGTAGAGGCCGTATGATATATGGCTGGATCCGATCATATACGTGCAATAGTGCATGGATCATGATCGGGCGGATTATACTAGTGGACTTTGGTTTAAGCCGGATCCTAATATTAGATTTGTTGGATTACTTTAGTCTCGTCGCATTCGCATTCAGTCGGAATGCGGATGCAGGTATGTATATACAGGTGAGGGGTATCCTTGTGATCCGTCACGAGTTTACTTTAGATGTTGCCGTATCTTTTTATTGTTGCAAACATTTGGATTAATGTTTGTTAATGGAAATTATGAGCACAAAATCATGATTAAGATCATTAATTGTGACACATGCACAAGTGATGACTCATGGTCTCTTTTCTTGTGCATGTGTCACATTATATTGTGGATTTGTGAGTTGATTTGATGAGAGGAGAGAGAGGGGCAGCCAAGGGCAAGGTTGGTTCTTGTATTATTCTCTTCTTGCTCTCTTTTTATCATATGAAAACAACAATAAGAAGAAAAAACCCTCTTCTTCTTCTTCCTCTAGCACATTATCTCCATCAATGGCAACACCTCTAACCTCCATCCAAATCAATGGATGCAAGAGACAAAGTGATCACAAACATTCTCTACATCACCTTAGACATGTCGGCTAGCACACTTCGTGCCCGAGTTGATTCAGATGAACCGGGAGCCCATAAAAAGAATCGATGATGTGGTGCCCTTTCCGATGAGGAGATCGAGACCGGAGTTGCCGCGAGGAGCTTGGGATGGTGGCCAAAGACCGAAGGACACGGATCGATCGGTATAGCCCTTCTATCCCTTCTCTAGATAGCTAGTTGTAGGTTAATGGTTCGATCTGGGATTTAAGCATACGATAGCGCCAGTTTCTAGTTTAGAAAAATTATCGTTTCCGCATTTTGGCCTCGGAAAGACGACCGGGGCACTACCGCAGACTTACAGGGTACACTGGACGGACTCGCCGAGAACTCCTAGATGGTATTATACCTTACGTCAGATGGCAGTTCTCTGGTGACACTGGTACAGGTTAGTCTGTAGACCCGAGATCGTCATAGAGTCTTGTGTGATTCCCACTGTGCTTTGATTTCCATCATACCACGTCCAAGAGGGAGTGCAAAATGGTGGCTGTTGGGTACAGTCCCGAATCACATGGAGGCAATGAGCGATAGGAGGGGTTTCGTCTCTCTCAGTATAGGGCGTTGATGTTGCGCTGCGTTCGATTGGCTATAATAGAAAGTCCTTGGCCAAGGAAGCTTCAGAGATATACTAGTAAGTGTTATCAGTAGTTTCTCGACCCATTATGAGCATCATATTGACACGACTTATCGAGTTACTGGAGTCTGACGTTTACCACCCCTAGACAAGATATGCGACATATGAGACGAAGAGACTGGACTGTACGGTAGTGTTACTGATTGGATTCGCAGGAGTGTGAGCAGGCTTGCTTGTTGATCTTCTGATCGCTCAATACTCGGGTGGCCGTTACGTTTCGCAGACCGCTTGCGGCTTGTGGGTGTTTGATATGATCATCACCTACAGGCGGCATATTGACGAGTCTTTAGAGTCCTACACAGGGGTTTCCTGGCTCAAGCGAAATGGAGTAGGAGCACATATGTGATATGTGCGGGACCAAGATTAATACGATATGTGATACCGTATTCTATTCTCGCGATTTGTATCATTGATCGGTTGTATGTGATATTGCCGGGTTATCGGATCAAGTGTTGATTCGATAAGTTGTTACTTTTGATATTAGTCGGTTATAGCCGGATTATTAAATCAAGAGTTGATTTAATAATTTAATGTATAATTATATCTTTGATATATTAAGTTACATTAACTAATATTAGCTCATTTAAGATTTATTTTCTCGCTTGTTATGTGCATGTATATATATGTGATATATATTAATGTACATAGTTTTGTGTCATGTTTGATGATACATTATACATGGGTGTATGAAACTTATACCATGGTTGATATAATCTAGGGTTTTTAATTATCTAAGTAATTCAAAATTGGATGCAATTTTGGCAAAGCAAGAAGCTAGTAGAAGCTTATGGATGCTTTGACTAAAGTCTTCCCTTTTTTGTTTCTCTTGTAGCTTTTTATCAACCCAACCATTATACTAACCCTAGTAAAGTCTCAACATGAATTAAGCATGATAACTTTAACTCAACCATGGGTGATATAATTCATTTGGATGAATTATTCACAAGTCTTCTTCTTCTTCTTCAAGCTCCATAAAAAAGCTTGCTAGCTCTAATGGAGTTATGAGAAAAAGTGTGAGAAAATCAATTCTAAAGTGAGCCTACCTCCTACTTCTTCATCCTCTACCACTTGCCATGTAGTAGAGTGTGTTCTCTTCACAAAGTTCATGACCTAGTGAAGGAATAGCTTGAGTTAGTGTCTCCCCGACGTAGATCATCTTCGGCCTCGAAGTCATCGAAGCAAGCACGTTCGTTTCTTCGTGGAGCCTCTCTAGAGTCCGGAGTTCATGATCGCAGTGGAGGGGACTACTACACGGAGCTATTGAAGTGAAGGACCGGTCTACAAAGGTTGTATTTCTTGCTCTCTTTACTTATTGCAAAGTGTTTGCATATATCTTTCCGTATATTTCTAGTAGACGATCTATGTTAGGGTTATCTAAATCGGAAAATTTTAATTTGGCATGGACGATACCTCCCAAAACCTTTCTGCCGTCGTAGGTAACCCTTCAAGATTACCGTCCAAGGATGGACCGAGCAGGGTAGCTGCTCCGTGGCCTCTTGATGAGGGCTTTGATCCTTGGCGTCGTGGGGTAAGAGATTACCAGCCAAGGATAGACCGAGCAGGGTAGCTGCTTGGTGGCCTCTTGATGAGGGCTTTGATCCTTGGCATCGTGGGGTAAGAGATTACCAGCCAAGGATGGACCGAGCAGGGTAGCTGCTCGGTGGCCTCTTGGCGAGGGCTTCGATCCTCGGCATCGTTGGGTAAGAAATTACTAGCCAAGGATGGACCGAGCAGGGTAGCTGCCCGGTGGCCTCTTGGTGAGGGCTTTAATCCCTGGCGTTGGTGGGTAGTGAACTACCAGCCATGGATGGACCGAGCAGGGTTGCTGCCCGGTGGCCTTTTGGCGAGGGCTTTGATCTTTGGCGTCGGTGGGTAGTACACTACTAGCCAAGGATAGACCGAGCAGGGTAGCTGCTCGGTGGCCTCTTGATGAGGGCTTTGATCCTTAGCGTCGTGGGGTAAGAGATTACCAGCCAAGAATGGACCGAGCAGGGTAGCTGCTCGGTGGCCTCTTGGGGAGGGCTTTGATCTTGAGCGCGGGAGGGCATTGAGAGGCCTGCTAAGGATGGACCGAGTAGGGTTGCTGCTAGGTGGCCCCTTGGCGAGGGCTTTGATTCTTAGGGCGGAAGGGCATTGAGAGGCCTGCTAAGGATGGACCGAGCAGGGTTGCTGCTCGGTGGCCTCTTGGCGAGGGCTTTGATCCTTGGCATCGGTGGGTAGTGAACTACCAGCCATGGATGGACCGAGTAGGGTTGCTGCCCTGTGGCCTCTTGATGGGGGCTTTGATCCTTGGCGTCGGTGGGTAGTGAACTACCAGCCATGGATAGACCGAGCAGGGTTGCTGCCTGGTGGCCTCTTAGTGAGGGCTTTGACCCTTGGCATCGGTGGGTAGTGATCTACCAGCTATGGATAGACCGAGCAGAGTTGCTGCCCGGTGGCCTCCTGGTGAGGGCTTTGATCCTTAGCACGGGAGAGGATGGAGTGGCCTGCTAAGGATGGACCGAGCAGGGAAGCTGCTCGGTGGCCTCTTGATGAGGGCTTTGATCCTTGGCATCGTGGGGTAGGAGATTAATAGCCAAGTATGGATCGAGTAGGGAAGCTGTCCGGTGGCCTCTTGGCGAGGGCTTTGATCCTGAGCACGGAAGGGCATGAAGTGGCCTGCTAAGGATGGACTGAGCAGGGAAACTTCTCGGTGGCTGTAAGGTTACGGCGGCACCCCCGCCATCAAACCATGGCCAAATGCGGAACAAAAATTTACTAAACTGGCGCTACCATTACCCGATGCCCGGATATACCCTAAACCCAAAACTAGCAAGCTAATATAAAGAAGTTAGAATGGTTATACCGAGTTGATCCGTGTCCTTCGGTCTTCATTCTAAGATCCTAGTAGTCGTCTGGATCGAGTTTAGTTGCCGGTCTTCCTCCATCTACGATGATCCACCTGAGGGAAACGGCACAACCTTCAGCCTTGCCAAACGAGGCAACCGATGCTCCAATGTTGCTAGTAATGGAGAGTGGAGGTGTAGGAATATGTCACTATATTTTTCTCTCATCACAATTGCTCAAGAGAGCAACCATAGAAGTTGAAGGAGGTGAAGAAAACAATGACATGAGCAACTAAAGTAAAATGGCTATGTCTTTTGTGAGTGTGAGTGAGAGAGTGAGCAAGTGAAGAATATCAAGTGGAGAAAATAATGAGCCAAGCCTACATCCTCAAGTGGCTGCCCCCCTCTCTCTCATGCCCGAAAATATCTCATCCATTTTCCAAATAAACAATGTGTGGCCATAGCTCTCTACATGCTAACCTCACCCCCTCCAACTCATTTCCCAAATTAATTTCCTAAAAAAGAAAATCAATTAATGAGGAGGACATCTTCTTGAAACTATTCCGTATAAATACGAAATACAACCCGGTACACGTATCGAAATACATATACGCGTATTCGAACAAAAAATACGAATAGCTAAGAGAGAAAAAGAATAGTGAACAATAATACTAGAATACATATATATAAATTATTAAATCAAAACCTGATTTAATAATCCGGCTTAATCCTAAACCACTAGTATTATCAACCGTCCGATTAAAGTCTGTGCAGCCTGTACACATATTTGATCGAACACCTGTATGTATCAACATACGTCATCTATACCATATCGCCTGAACCGTGAAAAACCTCTGTGTGGCACTCTAAAGACTCGTCAATATGCTGGTAGTGGGTTTAACCACAAGCACGTCAACGGTACTAGCTGTACGTAACAGCTATCCAGGTATTGAACGAAAGGGAGGCCGACGAGCAAACTCATCCTGAACTCCTACGGAGCCAGACAGTGACAATATCCATACAGTCTGGTCTGTTCGTCTAAGAGTATTGCATATCGAGTCTAGGGGGTGGATAAAGTCAGACCCCAAATAACGCGATAATTCGTGTCGGTGTGTAACCCATCACTACCTGAGAACTATCGATCCTGGATCGGTAGTTCTCGTATACCTCGGCCGAGGGTTTCTGGTGATGGCCACCCGTGCACAGCGCGACATCAAACCCTAATACCGGGAGAGACGAATCCCCGACGATCCGCTCACTGCCTCCATGTATCTCAGGACTGTACCCAACTAAAACCTGTTTGCACGACTCCTTTGAGCCGTGGTAGGGTAGTAATCAAAGTATAGTGGGAACTCACACGAGACAAATGACGATCTCAGGTCGACAGACTAACCTGTAAACATGTCACCAGGGAACTGCTATCTGACAATAGGTATAATACCAACTGTAGGGTTCCTATCAACGACAATAAGGTTTCGGGAGGCATCGTCCATGCCATTTTCAAAATTTTGCCGTTTCAAGAAACTTTAAACTAGAATCGTTAACTAGAATATAATACGGAAACTACAGTAAACCATTTAAAACTAAGTGAACTAGAAATACAACTTTTGTAGATCGGTCCTTCACTTCATAAGCTCCTTGTCGTAGTCTCTTCGCTGCGTTGATAGAACTCCCGGACCCTTGCATTGCTTCACAAGGCGAATGGAACGTTCTTGCTTGAAGTCTTCAAAAGTCGCGAGAATAGAATACGGTATTACATACACGCATTATTCTCGGTCCCGCACATATCACATATGTACTCCTATTTCGTTTTGCTTGAGCCAGTAAAACCTCTATGTAGGACTCTAAAGACTCGTCAATACGCCGGCAGTAGGTGATGATCACATCAAGCACCCACAAGCCGTCAGCGGTACTAGCTGGACGTAACGGCTACCCGAGTATTGAGCGATCAGAAGATCAGCAAGCAAGCCCTCTCCAACTCCTGCAAAAGCCTGACGGTAACACTTGTCGTACAGTCCGGTCTCCTCGTCTGATATGTCACATATCAAGTCTAGGGGTGGTAAACGTCAGACCCCAATAACTGATAAGTCATGCCGATATGAGGCTCATAACGGGTCGCAAAACTACTGGTAACACTTAGCAGTAAATCTCTAAATCAGCCCAGGCCAGGGACTTCCTTGTTATGGCCAATCAAGCACAGCGCAACATCAACCCCAAATCCGGGAGAGACGAAACCCCTACTATCGCTCATTGCCTCCATGTGACTCGGGACTGTACCCAAAAACCACCGTTTTGCACGCCTTCTTAGTCGTGGTAAGGTGGAAATCAAAGCACAGTGGGAATCACACAAGACTCTATGACGATCTCGGATCTACAGACTAACCTGTACCAGTGTCACCAGAGAACTGCCATCTGACGTGAGGTATAATACCATCTGGGAGTTCTCGGCGAGTCCGTCCAGTGTACCCAGTCTCTACGGATCACCCGTATACCATCTCTTATGTCAAACACCAATGAATATGGGATCATCCATCGCCCATCTCATGGGTCGAGAAGCGTATACGCTAGTCTACACTAGTATATCGATGCCATGTCTCGATACACCCACGACTAGGAACATTAAAGGATGAACTTATGGACTACCATGGCCCCACTAGTATGATCTGCATCATAGTCCTGGTAGTCATGTACACATCCTAAGGGCTTTAGCAACATGTAACCATAAGACAGTATCAAGAGACAAGTATACATGTTAAGATAAAGAGCAACCAGATAGCATACTATCATATCGAGTAAGAAAGTCCTCTCTATATATGTCCAAGTATCCAATATAATATACATCATATGTACAATACTGGCCTCTAGGGCATACATACAACTAACAATCACCCACTTGCACTAGGGCCAGCTGCTGTAGTATCGCATACCGAGCATCCCGAAGAATCTCTCGAACTGTATCTGGGGAATGGCCTTCGTGAGTGGATCCGCTGTGTTATTCTTCGTGTCAACTCTCCTGACCTCGATCTCCCGGCGATCAACTATCTCGCGGATCAGGTGATACCGCCTCAGAATATGGTTGGATCGCTGATGGGACCTGGGTTCCTTGGCCAAAGCCACCACTCCATTGTTATCACAATACAAAGGTATTGGATCCTTAATGGATGGAACCACTCCAAGCTCAGTTATGAACTTCTTGATCCAGACAACCTCTTTGGCAGCATCGTTGGCAGCGATGTATTCAGCCCCCATCGTCGAGTCTGCCACGATTTCCTGCTTGGAACTCTTCCAGCATACCACCCCTCCGTAGAGGATAAAGACAAATCCCGAGTGCGACTTAGAATCGTCCTTATCACTCTGGAAGCTCGAATCGGTAAAGGACTCCACTTGGCGTTCTCCGTTACCATATGTAAGTCCACAGCGGCGCCCCGGCCGTCGATCCGACGCCGGAAACACGGAAACGAAAACTTTGCGAAACTTGCAAACCGGCACCACCGCACACTATCAACCCGGATCGGGCCATTAACCCAGCTACTAGCAAACTAAAAGATGGGTAGAGAAGCTATACCAAGCGATCCGTGTCCTTCGGTCTTCGTCTCCACTTCGATCTCCCGCGGAATCCCCGTCCGTCACCTCCTCGTCGGAAAGGGCACCACGTAGCCGATTTCTTTTACGGGCTCCCACCTCTGGACTGAGGGAACTCGGGCGCAAAGTTGGCAAACCGACGCGTCCAAGGGTACTGTAGGCTAGTGTAGAATACTATGTCTCTTTTGGGGTTTATGTTGCCATTTGATGGAGAAGAGAATGAGATGAGCTTTGGAGAGGGGTTAGGGATTTTTGGAGCAAGCAAAATGAGATGATCAAATTTCCCTCATGAAAAATGAACTCACCCTCTCTCTCCTCTCTAAGTGGCCGGCCTCACCATCATATATTGGAGGGAATCAAAAAAAAAATAATGTAAGAAAGAAAATGTGAAGATAATGATCAAATTATCTCACATCAAAAATCCAAATCAAACCCCATCATAATAAATGCAAGACAAGTTACAATAAAAGAATCTCATGATGATGAAGCCACACATTTACAAGGGACCCTCTCTACAAATACTAATTTGCACAATTGCAAATTAGCCCCTCCATCGGAAAAGTCCGGCCGCGAAGGAACAAAAGAAAACTGGCCGGAACGGAATGCAAACTGGCAACTTCAGAAAACTGATCCCGTAATAAATTACAGGAAAACCCTGCTACTGCATATACATGCCCTCATTTGTATTCCCACTGAATATAAATGCAAAGAGACAAAATCTACACTGCCTATTACCAGGATCCGGCTTAAACTAAAGCCGGCTAGTAAAAACCGTCCGATCACGATCTGTGCAATACCGCGCGTATCTGATCGAACCCTGCCATATCTCCATACGGCCTCTACAGCGTTTCGCCCGAAACTTGAGTAACTGTGTGTGGGGGGGACTCTAAAGACTCGTCAATACTATTGTTGTGGATTTAACCACTAGCACGTCAGAGGTATTAGCCATACGTGACGGGCCACCAGATATTGACCAAAAGGGACATCTGTGAGCGAACTCATCCTGACACCCTACTGAGCCTGTCAGTGACAATATCCGTACAGTCCGGTCCGTTTGTTTATGAGTATCGCATGGCGGGCCTAGGGGGTTGGTAAAAGTCAGACCCCCAAAAGCGGTACAAGTCGTGTCGGAGTGAAGCCCAGAACACCTTGAGATACTACGGGAATACATACCAGTAAATCTCCAGCCTCGGTCGAGGGCTTTTTGTAATGGCTCTCCTAGACACAGCGCGACCTCACCCCCAATACCGGGAGAGACGAACCCCTGCAGATCCGCTCACTCCTCTATGTGGCTCGGGACTGTACCCAACTAAAACCTGTTTGCACGTCTCCTTTGAGCGTGGTAGGGTAGTAATCAAAGCACAGTGGGAACTCACACGAGATAAATGACGATCTCAGGTCGATGAACTAACCTGTACACATGTCACCTGGGAACTGCTATCTGACGTCCGGTATAATCCTAACTAGCAGGTTCCCAGCGAGTCATGTCCGGTGTACTCATAACCCAATGAGCACCTGCATACATCTTAGGTGAACCAACTAACACCAATGGCTTGTGAGACCGGCCACCGCCCCTCGTCGGGGTCTCGACTGTATACACTAGTCTACTCTGGAGAATCGATGCCCTGTCTCGAAACTCCCACGACTAGGGACCTTTTAAGGATTTGCTTATAGACTCCAGCTCCCACGTATATGATCGCCCTCATACTGCTGGTAGTCAAACAAGAATCCTAGGGGCTCTATCAACGTGCAATAGTGACCTGTAAGGTCACCTAAAGCAGTACACGATGATAAAGATAAACCAGATAGCATACTATCATCTTGAGTAAGACTGTCCTACTGGGATAGGTCCTCTCTCAATCATTGCAATCACATGCCGATGATCCAATAATTGACTCTGAAGGCACTATCTCCAACAATCTCCCACTTGCACTCAAGGCTAATTATTGCAATGTCGCATACTCACAGCCCATGTGATACCGAACACCCAACTCCTCTACTAGTCAGTCTCACAAAGCTCGTTTGTGAAACTATTACGTTCGAGGAATAGCCTCAGTGAGTGGATCCGCTCTGATGTTTCTTTCTATGTGTCTCTTTATCTCATGTTCGCGGAGAAAGCCATCTCCCGAAATGAGCAATACCTGTCTTAGAATATGTCTGGATATCTGATGGGACCTAGCTCATAAATGAACTCCAAATCCAAACTTCTTTGACTGTATCGTCAACTGAACTTAATCAGTATCCTGCGCCATGCCTCCCTCAGTATCTGCTTGGATCACCTGTCCAAAATACCGCCCCTCGTCAGAGGGAAAACTATGACTCTGACGACCACCCTGTCGTCCAAGTCACCTTGGATGCCTGGAATGATAACTGTCTCCCAAAAGAGGCTGTCGTTATCATATCCCCTAGAACATTCACTTATGTTCTAAAACTGCTTCCGATTGTTTCTCCAGGATTGGATCAATATCAACTTATTGCACCTACTGCAAAAACAACATCTGGTGTGCTACTTGACATCTCATGATTGACTCAATTGCCTAAGCAAGTGATCTGCCAATCATGCACATCCCTCTCCACTTTAGTCTATAAGACACCTTTAGAGAGGGTGACTCCATTACCTGCAGGTACACTACCGTGCCAGGAGTCGTCCATTCTAAATACTCTTAGAATGCTGTCTAAGTACCCTGATTGGGAAACCACCCAAATCTAGATCTAAAACCATAGATCTAGTAACCAGAATGTACGATATAAGATCCAATTCCTATGTAGAGAAACTACTGTGTGACAACCAAAGTATAACCGATCGTAGTATAGGAATATCACTTTCTACTCTGTGTATGTCATCAAATACCAGGACATCACACCCTACTACCTTCTTAACATATCCATCCCCTATTCTGATGAAGTCAAACCTATGACTGTCACATCAGAAATAGATGATCTATCTCCGCTATATCTGCTTTAGTCTATAAATATACATAAGCTACTTGTCCACTATGCTTCCGCTGCTCCCACTGACTACGACAACCCTCTGGCAGAGTCATATACACGTACACTTCTGAAGCCAGTTCAGAACGACGCTATACTCATCCTCCTGCCGGGTCTCATAGTCTGGAACAACAGTAGTGTCAAGTCTGGGTAAACAAGAACCTCCCTGTCACCGTTCTTGAGCATACCGAAGTACCTCTCGAGTGCCTGAGGTTACCCACCATATCTGCGGAGTGGCCAATGGAATGTCAATTCAGATTGAATTTTTAGGTTCTTATCATATTTTCAGTAATCGTTTGCGGTTCTGGAATCACTTCCAGTTCTACCATACTCCCACTACTGTTTTCTGAAAAAAAATCCATTTCTTTTAAAATTGTGGCGAGTCAAGAACAATATCACTATTGATCTTCCAGATGGTAGAAAATCAACCCTCGTCATAGCCTGGGTCAACCCACAAACAGCCATTACAGAAACATGCCTTGAGTTGTCCAGTGTCTGGTTTTAAGCATAAGCCGGACAACTCCCCGTACCTTAACAATGTCAAGATATGAACTGTTCCATATTGAATACAGAAACAGAGGCACTGATTTAATTGAACCAGATTCAAATCATGCAGCTGTCTCCAGTGCATGTCAACTAAATGGAAAAAGGCCGATCAGCATTACTCAACTTAGGAATGCTTCCAATTACGAATAACCTGAAAGAGAAGCAAGTTCTCTTAATCATTACTATCAACTGAATACCATACACAAGTATCTACATCTTCGATCACCTTGAAGAATCCCGATACTTGCAACACCTTGTTCTCTACTTTATCCACATACCTATAACTTCTCAAAACTCGGACCCTGTGTTTCTACGAAACACGTGTCTAAGAACTAGAGAAGTCATAAGTAAACTGAATATAGTACAAGTACCAACTGTTAGTTATATGTATGCCCTAGAGGCCATTACTGTACATTGGATGTATATTGTAGTGGATGCTGGGACATATATAGGGAGGACTTTCTTGCTCGACATGATAGTATGCTATCTGGTTACCCCTTTACCTTAACGTGTATGCTGATTGTCTCTCTGTTACATGTTGGTAAAGCCCTTAGGATGTGTGCTTGACCACCTGGACTATGATGCGGATCATACTAGTGGGGACATGGTAGTCCATAAGTACATCCTTCAAAGTCCCTAGTCATGGGTGTATCGAGACGGGGCATCGATATACCAGAGTAGACTAGCGTATACCTTCTCGACCCATACAGATGGGCGATGGATGATCCCATATCCATTGGTGTTTGACATCAGAGATGATATACGGGTGCTCAGTAGAGACTGGGTACACTGGACGGACTCGCCGAGAACTCCCAGATGGTATTATACCTTACGTCAGATGGCAGTTCTCTGGTGACACTGGTACAGAGTAGTCTGTTGACCCGAGATCGTCATAGAGTCTTGTGTGGTTCCCACTGTGCTTTGATTTCCATCTTACCACGTCCAAGAGGGCGTGCAAAACGGTGTTTTTTGGGTACAGTCCCGAGTCACATGGAGGCAGTGAGCGATAGGAGGGGATTCGTCTCTCCCGGTATAGGGGGTTGATGTTGCGCTGTGTTCGATTGGCTATAACAGGAAATCCCTGGCCAGGGTTGCTGAGATTTACTGGTAAGTGTTACCAGTAGTTTCTCGAATTGTTATAGACCTCATATCGACACGACTTATCGAGCTATTGGGGTCTGACGTTTACCACCCCTAGGCAAGATATGCGACATATCAGACGATCAGACCGGACTGTACGGTAGTGTTACTGGTTGGATTCACTGGAGTGTGAGCGGGCTTGCTCGTCGATCTTCAGATCGCTCAATACCCGGGTGGCCGTTACGTTTAGCAGACCGCTTGCGGCTTGTGGATGCTTGATATGATCATCATCTGCTGCCGGCGTATTGACGAGTCTTTAGAGTCCTACACAGAGGTTTCCTGGCTCAAGCGAAACGAAATAGGAGCGCATATGAGATATGTGCGGGACCGAGAGTAGTGCGTGTATGTGATACCGTATTTCATTCTCGCGATCAATGTGTCGAAAGGTTGTATGCGATATAACCTAATTATCGAATCAAGGATTGATTCGATAAGCCGATACATTGGATACTAGCCGGTTATATGCGATATGACCGGATCGTTAAATCAAGAGTTGATTTAATGATTTAATGCATAATTATATATTTGATATATTACTTTGCATTAACTAGTATCGGTTCACTTTAAATGGATTTTCTCGCTCGGGTGTGCACATTGTATATACGATATAGTTTTGTGCACTTACTTGTATCATGTTTGATGATGCATGGTTTTTGGTTTAGTGTATAGAATAAAACTATGGTCAAGATGATGATTAGGGTTTTTCATATTCTTTTAATTATTTGCTTATTCATTTTGGAAAATAATTAAAGCATAAAAGAAGAAAAACAAAATGGTTTTCTTTCTTTATTCTTCATGAAGCTTATTGAAGCTTCATGAAACTTTGACCACTTAACCATTTTGTCTTCTTCTTTTGACCCTAACCATTGATCTAAACTAAGTTAATTCTCTACACCTAACCATGGTGAAAATTATGATAAGTTTATTATTCTTTTCTATTCTAGATTAACTTATCATAACTTTTATCTTCTTCTTGCTCATCTTCTTCTTCATGAAGAAGCTTGTCTTCATCAATGGCATATTGAGCATATGAGTGAGAAACCCAATTCTAAAGTCTACCCACTTCCTATTTCTTCATCCTCTACCTCTTGCCAAGTAGTAGAGTGTGTTTCCTTCACAAGTTTTCATGACTTGGTGAAGGTGGAGCTCGATCTAGTGATGCTTCGACGTAGATCATCTTCGGCATGGACATCGACGACCTAGCTCGCTTATTCTCCGATGAAGTCGACGCTAGAGCCCGGATTCTTTTTGGACAGCGGAGAGGACTTCGTTGCGGAGCTATGGAGGTGGAGCACCGGATCTACAAAGGTTGTATTTCCGTATCTCTTAGTTAAGTGTTAACTAGTTAGCTTTTTCGCCTAGTTTTCTAGCAAAAGATCCGTAGTCGGGTCTCTCGGCACCTAGAATTTTTGAAATTGGCATGGTTGATGCCTTGTGAGACCTCATTAGGGTGTCTAGGAACCCTACAGTGGTATCAGAGCCTAGCTAGAGCTTTAGGCGAAGTCTAGACGGAATTTGAAACCCGAACGAACCCGAATCCCAACTCAAAAATGCTCTCTGTCCTTTTTCTAAAATCTGGGATTTTTCAATATTAAAAATATGCAGAAAATCAAGCAGGGTTTGTTATGAATTACTGTGAAATCCGAGGGTCTGAATCGAAATTTCAACCGCGGAACCGCGGCACGTACTATGCATGGTGCGGCGGTTCCGCGGCCGTACTGTTCCATTGTTTAGTGATTTCTGCACAGTAATTCCTAATTCTTGGTGCTGTATTTTCTGGGATATTTTAAATTCTACTACACAGTTGAGCATTCTGGGTTTGTTTTGGGGATTCGAATTTTCGATCGGGGTATCAAATTTTGTCTTTGTGGCTTTCCGGGTAAATTTTAGAATATGTTAAAAAGTTCGAACGGATATAAATACCCAATTTTTCCCCTGTCGGGAAATTTCCAAGTGTTGGATTTTTCCGTAGTTTAACGACGTTCTAAGTAGTGCAAGTAACGCGATGGACCCTCTAGAAGACAACAAACCTTAACTCGATTATGTGACCGTCTTGAACTGCCCTTTGAACCTTCGGGTTTGGGGCAGTACGGCGTGCCACATGTGAGGCGTTGGCTTGACCCTTCTACGGCTGGACCGTTGGTACTGAGGCACGAACGGAATGTTGTTATACTTGTTTCATGTGTTGATCAGTTTCGGGAAAACTTGGGTGTTCGATTGTTCGATCGAAAAGTTTAACGTTTTCTGTTTATCTGGAATGGGATACAATAATTGGAATTCACAAAAGTTATATGATAACTGAATGAATGTTATAAACGTAGCAGTTTAGTCTCACTTGATCGGTTGCCACGGAATTTTGATGTGATCAAAAGTCCGTCGCAATCACGTAGCGTACGCGGATACTCGCCGGGTAAACTTAATAGACAGCCTCACTCCATAGCCTCGACCAAGTGACTGTAGGAGAACCCCGTCGCCGAAAGCATCCGTTCGGGTGCTCGCGGTAGCGGTGTTCCGCCTTGGTGCACTTCGTCGACGGTATCGGGGGTGCAGCCGCCTACTGAAGTTTGCGACGAGTATTCGATCAGGATGTCGGGAATCTTGTTGAATTGCCCGACTAGATATTGAAAAGATTTTTTGATTTTGAGACTAAAATGCGGGGTTTATAATTGTTAGGCATGTGATGTCTAAGTAATTCATTTGGTCAGGCATGCGATGTCTGAGGAGGTTGCGGATTCCAACTGTTGTAGTTTTACACTTTCTTTTCTGTGACCGTAAGTGTAATATGTGATATCGCCGGTTTCGTTGCTATATGTCAACGACAATTGGGATGCGCATATTTACTTACGTTGATGACATGTGATGTTATGTGTTGCTGGATATGTTATATTGGATCGTCGTGGTTGAATAGCCGGAGGTTTTTATGTGAGATGAGTGTTTTTCATTTTCATTCATGTAAAAACTTGTATGTAATATTCTTTTATTGGGGCGCTTCCAGGTTGCGGAAGTTGTCACCGTTTGTATATTATTTACTTTTCCGCACTAGGATAGACCCAAGGAGGAGGGCACAAGTAACCGGGTTCTGGAGTCCAGTGGGAGACCAACTCGAGGAGTCGAGTCCGGGTCTCCTAACTCTAGAATTGGTAGGGTTGCTTGCCGCTCTCGTAGGGGTCTAGGGGTGTGGGTTTGGCTATTCATCACGACCGTGGAATCCGTGTTTTATACTGGCTCGTATTGAAAACACGGACGTCCTAGTATATCCAATATTTCATATGTTTCTTCTGCTGCGATATCTGTGATGTGATCATGTGATGTTCTGTGATAGATATAGTATATAGTATATATGATATATTATATAGACGTTACTTAAGTTTTACACCCGCGCAAGCCCTGCCCCGCTCTGCCGTTAGTTACCTAACCTAACGGTGCACGAGGGGACATCGAGGCGAATGCGGATAGCATAAGTGTACGTCATATCTATCTGTGATGTTTAGGTACATAAAAGATGGGACTTCATTAATGTGATTAATGAAATAAAAGAAACCTAAGATGTTGTAGAATCGAATTTCAAAATAAAATAGGTAGCTACAGTTCTTGCTTTGCACAGCGGTATATATGATATATCCTGCACCTTATTCGATGAGGAAAGGACCGAGATCCCTTCACCGGGAGTGACTCCTTTAGCAATAACTGGCAGATGCTACACACTCGGTTTGTCTTTTGATTGCTTTTAAGAGTTTTTGCTTTGCACAGTGATATATATGATATATCCCGCACCTCATTCGACGAGGAAAGGACCGACGATCCCTTCACCGGGAGTGACTCCTTTAGCAAAACTAGAAAAGCCTCAAAAGCACTCCATTTTTAAAATCATTTGATTCTACAACGATATCAAGTTCATTACGCAATAGGTTTTCAGAAAAACCTGTCGTAGCCCTCCGTCATTTCAGATAAGTACTAGTTAGTATTCGTGCTACGTTTGTTGACTATGTTAAGGCGTAGTGTGCGGTAGCTAATTAGTGCTTATCTGCATAAGCATATGATGCGATTGGATTAGGGTAGTCGTGCGACTTTGTTGACTATGTTAAGGGTCGTGCGGGTGGGTTTAATTCAATCGGGAAATGACGGGTTGAACTTGACTAGCACTTATGATTTGTTGACTATGTTAAGGTCATATAGCTGCTAGGGGCAAAACATTATCGGGAATTTCCAGTGTTGAAATTTGCAATGAGATTGCATACCTTCTATGAGATAGTTGGATCCCGATACCCGCTGCGAGTAAGAGTTACTCCTGGGAGAGTTTTATACATTACAATTAGCCGATCAAGTAGGTGTCTAGAAAGGTGTCAACGGGGTTACGCCTCTGGGAAAACGAGGTTTACATTAATTAGGTTCGTGCGAAAGCACGGGGGACCTCCCTCAAAGTACCGACACTGGCCTGGCTGAAAGATTGGCGAACTTGTAGTGTGTAATTAATCCCGGCTAGTCTTTCCTTTTAGGGTTTGAAGGAAGATTTGATAAAAAGCAGTGGGAACCATCCTGATTAGATAAAATAATAACCAATCTATTCTTACAAGAGCGCACGCTGAGTGTTTTCTTCTCTCTCTCCTGGTAGCGACCATATCACGCCTTAATCAAGATAATAATACGGATTATTGACCGAACCCGCTTGTTATACTGAGCTGGGGAACGTTGGTCCCGCTCCAACTTATAATTGCTATAAGACAGAGCAGGAAATTGGGGAATACCAGATTTCCCGTGCCGCCCAAACGAAGAGAGTGCATGCTGATGCATCATCTTCGGGTGTGTTCGTTACATAGAACTGTTTCTCAGTATCCTTTATGTCCTGGGTATGTGATACCAGATCAGGATCCCAAATATGTAATCTGTTACATAGGGCTACAGATAGGTAGAGAACTGAGAACGGGTGATAAGTTTCATGAGCCAGAAAACGGGGCAAGAGTTGCAGCCAAGTCTGTTGGTCACTGTCACCCTGTATTACAATACATTGATTCTGAACGAATGTTATTAGATACCGAACCTGATATACAAAATCATATCTGTCTCTTTATTAGTAAAGAAACGGTAAAATTTTGTATTGTTGGATAATGTTTTGAACATTTCCTATATCAAAAGTTGATCGGTTCAGGCACGTTATCTAAAAGCATTAATGTTCTAAATCAAACTACAGTTCTTCGTATACAGAACACACACAAGAGGAAGAGTTCAGAAATGAACGAATCCTTCTTGAGGTATTGTAGACTGGGTCATATCAATGCGACCCGACTGGCTGAGTTACATTTAGATGCATATTTAAATCAGTTTGAATTTACATCTTATGAAGCTCGCCAGTCATGTCACAAAGATAAGATGACCACAGCTCCGTTTACTGGAAACAGAGAAAGAGTTAGTGAACTCTTGGGATGATACATGTTGATGTATGTAGGTCCCCTGTCTACACATGCCAAGACCGGTTCTTAGTACTTCATTACATTTTCTGATAATCTCTCAAGATTCAGACATATGTTCCTGTTGAAACACAAGTCCGAACCTTTTGAGATATTCACAGAATATAAGCGAGAAGTAGAGAACCAGAATACGGGTATAAGTACTGTATCCTTTGATGAGATCAAGGAGGAGAATACTTGAGCACGGAAATCCTGGACTATTCTAAAGGAGAATGAGATTCTCTCTCAGCATTACTCCTCCGTATACACCATTGCACGATGGTATGTCGGGGCGGAGCAAATACACCCTATATGATATGGTGTGCTCTATGATGAGTACTACTGAGTTACCTTTTTCCTTTTGGGAGTTATGCGCTTGAGAAGCTGCATACCTATTGAATAGGGTTCGAATCAAATCAGATGCCTACCACTTCATATTAGATATGATAAGGGAAGAGCCCATCTCTTAAGTTAGTTAAGATTTGGGGTTGTCCAGCCTATGTCTGAAAAGCAAAATCCGGACAAGCTCGAGGCAAGATCTGTTATGTACAACTGGAAAGGTTCCAGCTATACAAACAACAGCAGATGATTTGGTAGAACCAAAAGATTCAGTAGATTCCAACGAACCTCAGCCTCTCCGCCGATCTAGTAGGGTTCCTCACCCACCAGAGAGATACTTCGGTTTCTCTATGACAGTGGGAGCGAGGATTGCATCATGAGATGATGACCCAACTAGCTTCGAGCTGGCCATCAGGAGTAAGACTCTGTAAGAATGGCTAGATGCTTAGTGATCTGAGATGGAATCCTTATACACCAGCAAAGTATGGACTTTAGCTGCTATATCTGAAGGGTTAAATCCCCATCAGGAGCAAGTATATCTTGAGAAGATTACTTGGTGTACATGGAAAAGTTGAGACTTTCAAAGCTAGACTTGTTAAAAGTTTGCATCATTGACCAGGTACGGATAATGATGAAACCTTTTCAAGTAGCTATGCTTAAGTCCATCCAGATCCTACTTGCCACGGCTACATACCATGACTACGATATCTGGCGGTTGGGTGCCATGACTGCTTTTCTAAATATTGATTTAGAAGAGAACGTCTGTAAGTACACAGCCAGAGGGCTTCGTAAACAGTGGGAGCAGCGGAAACGTGTGCAAGATGTTTTATATGATAAAGCAGACATCGCGGAGTTGGAACATCTGTTTTGATTGATTAGTCAAAGAAGTTGACATCATCAAAATGGTAGATGAATCTTGTATAAACAAAAAGGTAGTAGGGAGTATGGTGACGATCCTCGTAGAGTACGTGGATGACATACTCTTGATAGGGAAAGAGTTTCCTATGCTACGCTCGATCAATCTCCGCTTATCACAATGATTCTCCACATAGGATCAAAATGATGCCTCCTAAATCCTGGGTTTTGGATCTATGAGATAGATCTAATTGGATGTTAGGATTCTCACTAGTTGTAGTGAGACGGTATCAACCGATCCTGGGAAGAATCACTGGAATGGTTCCAGAGTGATAAAGACGGCTGAATGTCAGTCACAGGCATTGTCTTTACCCTCAGTAAAGGGACGGTATGTTGGAAGAGTTCCAAGCTAGATACCGTGGCATACTAGACGATAAAGGCTGGATACATCGCTACTTAAGATGCTACCAAAGTGGCTGTCTGGGTGTATATTGGTTCATGAGATGAACTTAGTTCCTCCCATTGTGTGACAATGGAGTTGTGGCTTATGCCAAGGAACGTCCGTCCCATCAGTGATCCAGACATATTCTAAGGCAATATCATTTGATCATGGAGATGGTTGATCTCCAGGGTGATCGAGGTTTGGAGAGTAGACTCAGAGGACAACACAGCGGATCCACTCACAAAGGCCTGTTCCCAGAGAGAGACTTTTATAGGATGGTTGAGTATGAGATACTACAACCACTGCTACAGATGGCCCTAGTGCAAGTGGGAGATTGTTAGTTATATGTATGCCCTAGAGGCCATTACTGTACATTGGATGTATATTGTAGTGGATGCTGGGACATATATAGGGAGGACTTTCTTGCTCGACATGATAGTATGCTATTTGGTTACCCCTTTACCTTAACGTGTATGCTGATTGTCTCTCTGTTACATGTTGGTAAAGCCTTAGGATGTGTGCTTGACCACCTGGACTATGATGCGGATCATACTAGTGGGGACATGGTAGTCCATAAGTACATCCTTCAAAGTCCCTAGTCGTGGGTGTATCGAGACGGGGCATCGATATACCAGAGTAGACTAGCGTATACCTTCTCGACCCATACAGATGGGCGATGGATGATCCCATATCCATTGGTGTTTGACATCAGAGATGATATACGGGTGCTCAGTAGAGACTGGGTACACTGGACGGACTCGCCGAGAACTCCCAGATGGTATTATACCTCACGTCAGATGGCAGTTCTCTGGTGACACTGGTACAGAGTAGTCTGTTGACCCGAGATCGTCATAGAGTCTTGTGTGGTTCCCACTGTGCTTTGATTTCCATCTTACCACGTCTAAGAGGGCGTGCAAAACGGTGTTTTTTGGGTACAGTCCCGAGACACATGGAGGCAATGAGCGATAGGAGGGGATTCGTCTCTCCCGGTATAGGGGGTTGATGTTGTGCTGTGTTCGATTGGCTATAACAGGAAATCCCTGGCCAGGGTTGCTGAGATTTACTGGTAAGTGTTACCAGTAGTTTCTCGAATTGTTATAGACCTCATATCGACACGACTTATCGAGCTATTGGGGTCTGACGTTTACCACCCCTAGGCAAGATATGCGACATATCAGACGATCAGACCGGACTGTACGGTAGTGTTACTGGTTGGATTCACTGGAGTGTGAGTGGGCTTGCTCGTCGATCTTCAGATCGCTTAATACCCAGGTGGCCGTTACGTTTAGCAGACCGCTTGCGGCTTGTGGATGCTTGATATGATCATCATCTGCTGCCGGCGTATTGACGAGTCTTTAGAGTCCTACACAGAGGTTTCCTGGCTCAAGCGAAACGAAATAGGAGCGCATATGAGATATGTGCGGGACCGAGAGTAGTGCGTGTATATGATACCGTATTTCATTCTCACGATCAATGTGTCGAAAGGTTGTATGCGATATAACCTAATTATCGAATCAAGGATTGATTCGATAAGCCGATACATTGGATACTAGCCGGTTATATGCGATATGACCGGATCGTTAAATCAAGAGTTGATTTAATGATTTAATGCATAATTATATATTTGATATATTACTTTGCATTAACTAGTATCGGTTCACTTTAAATGGATTTTCTCGCTCGGGTGTGCACATTGTATATACGATATAGTTTTGTGCACTTACTTGTATCATGTTTGATGATGCATGGTTTTTGGTTAAGTGTATAGAATAAAACTATGGTCAAGATGATGATTAGGGTTTTGCATATTCTTTTAATTATTTGCTTATTCATTTTGGAAAATAATTAAAGCATAAAAGAAGAAAAACAAAATGGTTTTCTTTCTTTATTCTTCATGAAGCTTATTGAAGCTTCATGAAACTTTGACCACTTAACCATTTTGTCTTCTTCTTTTGACCCTAACCATTGATCTAACCTAAGTTAATTCTCTACACCTAACCATGGTGAAAATTATGATAAGTTTATTATTCTTTTCTATTCTAGATTAACTTATCATAACTTTTATCTTCTTCTTGCTCATCTTCTTCTTCATGAAGAAGCTTGTCTTCATCAATGGCATATTGAGCATATGAGTGAGAAACCCAATTCTAAAGTCTACCCACTTCCTATTTCTTCATCCTCTACCTCTTGCCAAGTAGTAGAGTGTGTTTCCTTCACAAGTTTTCATGACTTGGTGAAGGTGGAGCTCGATCTAGTGATGCTTCGACGTAGATCATCTTCGGCATGGACATCGACGACCTAGCTCGCTTATTCTCCGATGAAGTCGACGCTAGAGCCCGGATTCTTTTTGGACAGCGGAGAGGACTTCGTTGCGGAGCTATGGAGGTGGAGCACCGGATCTACAAAGGTTGTATTTCCGTATCTCTTAGTTAAGTGTTAACTAGTTAGCTTTTTCGCCTAGTTTTCTAGCAAACGATCCGTAGTCGGGTCTCTCGGCACCTAGAATTTTTGAAATTGGCATGGTTGATGCCTTGTGAGACCTCATTAGGGTGTCTAGGAACCCTACACCAACCCCTCTGTCCTAATGGACACTGGACAATATACAATACTTTGTACAAGTCCCTTGAGTCAAATGACTCATTCACTGTGTGTCGTAGGTTGAAAACTGTACTTATGGTTAAGAAGAATTACATCGCTGTTTAATGCTCCTTACCTAACCATCCACTGATATAGGTAAATGTCATAGACATAATTTCAAAAAGGTATATCTCACTCTATAAAAATAGACGTACAGATATATCAATTTGAAATTGGTGCATAACAACGGATATTCAAAACCAAATATTTGCCGTCCGGCAAACAACCCAGGTGACTTCCTCAAATATCACCAATTACAACGAATTCCGATATAATGAGGATGATCACCCAATTCCCAATAACATACTCCTACTCATCATCTGTAATACCATACAGATGTGAGAATCATACCTGGTAAATACATACCCTGGAGCAAGATCTGATTGGGAAATCAGTTTTCTTTTAACAGTACACAGTGAAACTGAAACATTGAAATGTTTCGATGGGGTATCCCGGTATTCATAGTAATGCCTCTTCCATTATCCAGATTCATAACTATAACCGTATATTTCTTTGCCATCTCTCCAAATCCCTTTATATGTCTTTAGTCATTACCTTCTGCACACCCCTTTAGGCCAAATGGTTTTCTTCCTTCCCTACTGTTCGGCACCAGCCTATGGTTTAGAAGAAGACTATCCAATAAGCATAATGGGTGTACTGTCCTAATCCTAGGAGCACTCGCAATGCGAGAGAAGGTGAAGATAAAAGACAACCGAATAAACCTTATTCCTATTTCTCCTGAACCAGAATCCATCCCCGAACTGGAACAAGTTCCTTTCGAGTTCGTATATAACCATACGATGGAATATCCAATAAACTGTGGATCTTCGTAGTGATACGGAGTGTCCTGGAGAAATACAAAGGTGATTTAGGATTGGCGAAGAAATATTTGGTTTGGTCGTGAATAGTAGTCGCAATTTATTTTGCCCTCTTACTAATCCCTTTCTTTGTCTTAACTTAATACTTTCTGTACACCGTTTAGGCTAATTGGTTTTCTTCATTCCCTACCGTTCGACACCAGCCTAAGGTATGGAAGAAGACTGTCCAATTTGCGTAATAGGTGTACTATCTCCTAAACCAAAGAGTACTCGCAACCTGAGAGAAGGTAAAACGAAAAGACAACTGAATAGTCCTATTCGTTTCCTCCAGAACCGGAAACCATCCTCGAATAAATTGCTTCGAGTTCGTATATAACCATACGATGGTTTTATCCAATGGAAGTGGACGTTTGTAGTAATACAGGGTGTCCTGGAGAATAGGTTAAAAGTAGGAGTGGCAATGAGGTTTGCAACTCTGACAATCCAAAAGCCAGTGTATTAAGAAGGTTCAGTCAACTTGGTCACTGAGTCATAGTCTAGGGTCGGGTCAATGGTCGCTACCAAAGAGAGAGAGAAAAGAAACACTCAGCGTGCACTCTAACCTAGATCAGAATGGTTATCACTTCATCTAATAAGGAAACCTCCCACTGTAACATCAAATTCTTCCCCAAACCTGAAAGAAGAATTAGTCGGGATCACCCGAGGAGTAAACCAACTAATCAGTGGGAATCGGGATCCAACTATCATCGCATGATAACGTGACGGAATCTGCTCACGTTATCACACTCCAGAAGGTATGCGCATATCTGGCAAGTTTCAGTTTCTTTAGAAACTCCCGATGTGGATTTTTGCCCCATGCTCTTATGACCTTGACTTTGGCCAACATATCATAAGTCACATGTCAAGTTCTACCTGTCATTGTCCAGGTTAATTTGAAACCACCCGTACATACCCTTGATTTTGGCCAAAATAGTAGTACGACTGTCCCAAACCAACGCATCTATCTATGCAGCATATGAATACCCAATAGCTACCAATCACTGTGCCTTGACTTTGGCCAACATACACAGCTTGAATACATATTGACTATTCATATGAAACGACGGAGGGCTACGAATGGTTTCTGGCGAAAACCTTTAACGTAAAGAACTTGATATCGTTGATGGAACCGGATAGCTTTATAAAAATATAGTGACGAAAACCTTTGCTAAAGAGGTCACTCCCGGTGAAGGGATCTCGGCTCTTTCCCAGTGGAATGAGGTGCAGGATATTCCAACTGAATACCACGATGCAAAGCAAATGTAATCGGCTATAGTGAAGTTATTACCCTGACGCAAACTTCTGTCCAAGGGGTCACTCCCGGTGAAGGGATCTCGGCCCTTGCCTCGTCGACTGAGGAGCAGGATATTCATAACCGAATACCACTGTGCAAAACAAAAGAGAACGCCCTTGCAATAACAGCTTTTTGAAAAATGTTCCAACAACATCAGAATAGGTTTGTTTAACTTGCATTGATCCGAATCAATGCAGTCCCATCAATTGATCACACCACAAAAGAACGAAAATAATGATGTACGTATATGCCATCCGCATTCGCCACTGGGTCCCGTCATCACCCGTTAGGTTACTTAACTAACGACAGAGCGGGGACTGGACTAGCGCGGATGCAAAACATATACAACATCTACTAGTATATATATCAATATATAAAATTTCGCTCAAGGCATGATAAAATGCAACATCACAGAAATGTAACCAGCAACACAGAACAATACAGATATCTGGGATCCCCGGGTTTCATAGAGCCGCTACTGAAACTCGACGTTCCCCTGGTCGTGTGGATAGCCTGTGCACTGAAATCCTAGACCCCTACGGGCGCGGCAAGTTACCCGCCAAAACCTGAAGCGAGGCAGCCTCCTTTAGCCTCGTGAATGGACCACCCAGCACTTCACGGAATCCGGTAACTTGGGCACCCCTCCTGGGTCAACCTATACCCCCTACAAGTGCGGCGAATAGCCCGCCAATTCTAGAGTAAAGCCCCTTCCGTTTCAACGCCATGAGATGTGGGCTCGTTGCCCTCTAGAACCTAGCTATCCGTGCACCCCTCCGCGGGGTAATCCTAGTACAGAAAGTAAAATATACAACAGGTACATCGACCTCGACCCGGTCGTGCCCCAAAAGAATAATATACAGACAGGCAGTGACGGCAGTCCACATGTCGGACGCTCGCCCCGCAATATCAAATGTACATATATAAAACAAAACTGTACTTAATCGCATCCAGGCTATCCCTCACGACCGAACCGCAACATCACAGCACAACACAGAACATCAACGTGAATGTCACGTTCGCAAATCCGTCTAAAAGGGCTATAGCAGTTAGACAGGATTTACCGATCAAATGACATTCACGATCGCAGATATAACGTAAATACTGTGAAGTAGCATGTTTAAAATATCCGATCGAACAAATTTACCGAAGTGGGCCCCAAGCACTACTGTAGCACTCAGAGAAAATCTAGGCCCAAACTGAATATCCCAAAACCCCTAATTCCATGTCTAAAGCCCTCTGGAAAAATTTTGCACATCAAGGAGTTGCTTCCACCGCGGAACCACGGCCATACCAAGGGTTTGGCCGCGTTTCCACAGTCAACCTGAAGCATTGCCCCACCAAATTTTTGCAGATAGCTTAAAATTACCTGCACACATTTCTGCAACAACCTGAAAAATTTTTGGAGCTAAAAAATTTTTGACAGAAACCTGATGCAAGAAAAATACTGTTTTTTGGATTTTTGTTCGATCGAGTTCTAAACATACTAGAGCAAGCTAGGCTAGGTTAATGGCGTGGCTCTGATACCAATGTAAGTCCACGGTGGCGCCCCGGCCGTCGATCTGACGCCGGAAACGCGGAAACGAAAAACTTTGCGAAACTTGCAAACCGGCACCACCGCGCACTATCAACCCGGATCGGGCCATTAACCCAGCTACCAGCAAACTAAAAGATGGGTAGAGAAGCTATACCAAGCGATCCGTGTCCTTCGGTTTTCGTCTCCACTCCGATCTCCCGCGGAATCCCCGTCCGTCACCTCCTCGTCGGAAAGGGCACCACGTAGCCGATTTCTTTTACGGGCTCCCACCTCTGGACCGAGGCAACTCGGGCGCGAAGTTGGCAAACCGACACGTCCAAGGGTACTGTAGGCTAGTGTAGAATACTATGTCTCTTTTGGGGTTTATGTTGCCATTTGATGGAGAAGAGAATGAGATGAGCTTTGGAGAGGGGTTAGGGATTTTTGGAGCAAGCAAAATGAGATGATCAAATTTCCCTCAAGAAAAATGAACTCACCCTTTCTCTCCTCTCTAAGTGGCCGGCCTCACCATCATATATTGGAGGGAATCAAAAAAAATAATGTAAGAAAGAAAATGTGAAGATAATGATCAAATTATCTCACATCAAAAATCCAAATCAAACCCCATCATAATAAATGCAAGACAAGTGACAATAAAAGAATCTCATGATGATGAAGCACACATTTACAAGGGACCCCCTCCACAAATACTAATTTGCACAATTGCAAATTAGCCCCTCCATCGGAAAAGTCCGGCCGCGAAGGAACAAAAGAAAACTGGCCGGAACGGAATGCAAACTGGCAAATTCAGAAAACTGATCCCGTAATAAATTACAGGAAAACCCCGCTACTGCATATACATGCCCGCATTTGTATTCCCACTGAATTTAAATGCAAAGAGACAAAATCTACACTGTCTAATACCAGGATCCGGCTTAAACTAAAGCCGGCTAGTAAAAATCGTCCGATCATGATCCGTGCAATACCGCGCGTATCTGATCGAACCCTACCATATCTCCATACGGCCTCTGCAGTGTTTCTCCCGAAACTTGTGTAACTATGTGTGTGGGGGACTCTAATGACTCGTCAATACTATGGCTGTGGATTTAACCACTAGCACGTCAGAGGTATTAGCCATACGTGACGGGCCACCAGCTATTGACCAAAAGGGACATCTATGAGAGAACTCATCCTGACACCCTATTGAGCCTGTCAGTGACAATATCCGTACAGTCTGATCCGTTCATCTATGAGCATCGCATGGCGGGCCTACGGGGTTGGTAAAAGTCAGACCCCCAAAAGCGGTACAAGTCGTGTCGGAGTAAAGCCCAGAACACCCTGAGATACTACTGGAATACATACCAGTAAATCTCCTGCCTCGGCCGAGGGCTTTGTGTAATGGCTCTCCTAGACACAGCGCGACCTCACCCCCAATACCGGGAGAGACGAACCCCTGCAGATCCGCTCACTGCCTCCATGTGGCTCGGGACTGTACCCAACTAAAACCTCTTTGCACGTCTCCTTTGAGCGTGGTAGGGTAGTAATCAAAGCACAGTAGGAACTCACACGAGACAAATGACGATCTCAGGTCGATGAACTAACCTGTACACATGTCACCTATCTGACGTCTGGTATAATCCCAACTAGCAGGTTCCCGGCGAGTCCTGTCCGGTGTACTCATAACCCAATGAGCACCTGTATACATCTTAGGTGAACTAACTAACACCAATGGCTTGTGAGACCGGCCACCGCCCCTCGTCGGGGTCTCGACTGTATACACTAGTCTACTCTGGAGAATCGATGCCCTGTCTCGAAACTCCCACGACTAGGGACCTTTTAAGGATTTGCTTATAGACTTCAGCTCCCACGTATATGATCGTCCTCATACTGCTGGTAGTCAAGTAAGAATCCTAAGGGCTCTATCAACGTGCAATAGTGACCTGTAAGTTCACCTAAAGCAGTACACGATGATAAAGATAAACCAGATAGCATACTATCATCTTGAGTAAGACTGTCCTACTGGGATAGGTCCTCCCTCATTCATTGCAATCACGTGCCTGTGATCCAATAATTGACTCTGAGGGCACTATCTCCAACACCATACACCAAGAGCATCTCTTTAGTCCTTCGTAAGTACTTGAGAATGCTCTTCACAACTGTCCAATGACTCTCTCCAGGATCTGCTTGATACCTACTCACTACACTTAGTGAGTGTGCTACATCGGGTCTGGTACATAGCATCGCGTACATGATAGAGCTTACTACCGAAGCATAAGGTATCCCTTGCATGCGAGCTCTCTCCAAATCAGTCTTGGGAGACATCTCTTTGGAGAGAGTGAGTCCAGAGATCATGGGTAAAAACCCACGCTTGGATTCTTCCATACTATACATTTTTAGTATGGTGTCAATGTACCTGGATTGGGACAATCCTAGTACCCTTTTAGATCAATCTCTATAGATCTTAATCCCCAAGATGTAGGAGGCATCCCCTAGATCTTTCATTGAGAATCGTTGTGATAAGAAGAGCTTGACCGATTTCAGCATAGGAATGTCATTTCCTATCAAGAGTATGTCATCCACGTACAATACGAGGAAGACAACTTTACTCTCTGCCACCTTCTTGTATATACAAGGTTCATCTACGTTTTTGACGAAATCAAACTCTTTGATAACGACATCAAAGCAGATGTTCCAACTCCACGATGCTTGCTTTAATCCATAAATGGATTTAAGCAGCTTGCACACCTTCCCACTGCTCCCACTAGCTATGAAGCCCTCTGGCTGAGTCATGTATACGCTCTCTTCTAAATCACCATTTAGAAAGGCAGTCTTAACATCCATTTGCCAGATTTCGTAGTCATGATATGCAGCGATGGCAAGCATGATCCGGATGGATTTAAGCATAGCCACTGGAGAAAAGGTTTCGTCATAATCTACACCTAGTCGTTGACGAAAACCCTTTGCAACAAGTCTAGCTTTGAAAGTCTCCACTTTCCCATCTACACCAAGTTTTTCCTTGAAGATCCTCTTGCTCCCAATGGGTTTTACCCCTTCAGGAGCATCTTCCAAATTCCATACCTTTTTGGTGTACATGGATTCCATCTCGGACCGCATTGCATCCAGCCATTTCACTGAGTCACCACTCGTGATAGCCTGCTCGAAGCTAGTTGGGTCATCATCCTCCATGATGCAATCCTCGCTCCCACCATCCATGAGAAAACTGTAGTATCTCTCAGGTTGGTGAGGAACCCTACTAGATCGGCGGAGTGGCTGGGGTTCATTGGGAACTACCGAATCCACCGGTTCCACCAAATCTTCTGTCGTAGTCTGTATTGCTGGAACCTGTTCCAGTTCTACCTTCTTGCCACTAATATCTTTTTCAAGAAATTCCTTTTCTAAAAAGATGGCATGTTGAGAAACAAACACTTTTTGTTCCTCGGTGTGGTAGAAGATATACCCGCGCGAATGTTTGGGATATCCAATAAACTTACACAGAATGGACCTTGCTCCGAGCTTGTCCGGATTTTGGGTTTTCACATATGCCGGACAACCCTATATCTTAACATAATTAAGATATGGTCTCTTTCCTTTCCATATCTCATATGGAGTGGTTAGCACAGATTTGGCGGGAACCATATTCAATAGGTCTGCAGCTGTTTCCAGTGCATATCCCCAAAAGGAAATAGGCAACTCAGCAGTGCTCAACATAGAGCACACCATATTTAATAGGGTGCGGTTCCTCCGTTCCGATACACCGTTGTGCTGTGGTGTATATGGAGGAGTCAGCTGAAAGAGAATCTCATTCTCTTTTAGGAAGTACAGGAAGATCAGATCGAAGGATTTTAATACTTTTTCCGGTTTGGTTCTCGACTTCTTGTTTATATTCTCTAAATTTCTCAAAAACCTCTGATTTGTGTTTCATCAGGAACATATATCCGAATCTAGAGAGATCGTCAGTGAATGTAATGAAGTAAGAAGAACCATTGCTGGCATGTGTAGACATGGGACCACATACATCACTATGTACCAATCCCAAAAGTTCCGTAACTCTTTCTCCGTGTCCCGTAAACAGAGTTTTGGTCATCTTGCCTTTGAGACATGACTGGCAAGTGTCATAAGATGAAAGTTCGAAAGGATTCAAATATCCACCCTTATGCAACTTAGCTAGCCGTGTCGCATTGATATGACCAAATCTACAATGCCACAAGAAGGATTCGTTCATTTCTGAACTCTTCCTCTTGTGTGTGTTTGTTATGCTCAGAACTGTTGATTGAGTTAGAACATAAATGCCATTGCACAACGTGCCTGATCCAACCAACTTTTGGTTCAGGAAAATGTTCATAACATTATTCTATAATACAAAATTATATCCCTCTTTACTTAATAAAGAAACTGATATAATGTTGCATATCAGGTTCGGCATGTAATGGCATTCATTCAGAATCAATGTATTACCAGTTGGTAATACAAGGTGATATTCCCCGACGGTTTTAGATGCAACAAGTTCTCTACCTTTTCTAAGCCCATGTAATTGATTACATATATAGGATCCTGACCCAGTATCTAATACCCAGGACGTAGAGCAAATGGAGAAATAGTTCTCTGTAACGAACACACCCGAAGAAAATGCATCAACATATACTTTCTTCATTCGGGTGGCATGGGAATCCTGGTATTCCCCTATATCCTGTTCAGTCTTATAACTTTTATAAGAAAGAACGGAACCAATGTTCCCCAGCATAGTATAACAGACGGGTTCGGTCAATACATCCATGTTATTATCTTGATTAAGGAATGATATGATCGCTACCTGGAGAGAGAGAGAAGAAAACACTTTAGCGTATGCTTTTGCAAGATCAGATTGGTTATTATTTTATCTAATCAGGATGGCTCCCACTGTTTTTATCAAATCTTCCTTCAAACCCTAAAAGGGAAGACTAGTCGGGATTAATTACACCCTACAACTTTGCCAATCTTTCAGCCATGCCAGTGTGGGTACTTTGAGGGAGGTTCCCCGTGCTTTCTGATTGTTTGCTGTTTTGTACGTGCGTTTTAAAATTAAAGAATACCGCAATCAAGACGGTGTCGCTTGGTAGCTAGCCGGTTGAGTACGAGTCGGTCCACAGGGAAAAGGTGTTCTTTTCATTAAGTTCTGACGAGTTACGTCATATTTTTGGTAGGTTTTGTTTTACGATCTAAAAATGAGATTAAATTGATTTGAAGTCTTGCTAGGGTTAGGATTAGGTTAGTTTGAAATATGGATTCTTCTCACCGCTAACAATGCCCTACTTTAGTATATAGGTGTTAGGGTAATAGTCAACAACGGGGATTAGCACGACTAGGAAGAAACTTAGTTTCTTCCTTTTGGTCATTGTCCGTCCGTTCTTAACTCTTAGCCCTAAGCTCCAGTTAATTCAACCACAACCGGTCGAACTAGGGAATCACCGCTATCATTTAGGATAGGGTGCCGTAGTGAGCGGTGTGTGGTTGAATTAAATAGAGTCCGTATTATACAGATTAAATGGGCAAAGAAAAGAGTGAGAGATTTCCTTCTCTCAAACCTTCCCTATCCTAACCCTAACAAGTGAGGAATTACTCACTCATTAGGAAAGTGATGATAAAATTAATTTTTATATTTTATTTTAATAGACTATCTAAGTTGCAGATAATAAAAGACATATAAAAATTAATGCAGAAATTAAATTTAGATAAAATAATGCAAGATAGAATGAAAACTTACTTTATTGATACCTCTCAACAATGCATTACAACTGAATTAAAATTTTAATCTAAGAAATTAAAATGAGGCATGCCTAATTAGGCTTTTGGTTTTCCTATTTATAGATAGGAGAAAACCCTAGGTTACAATCTGATCCACATTTGAATTTACAAGACTACCCTAAGAAAGCCAGGTCAAAGCACCGACACCCACCGACACACGCACCGACATGTGCACCTTATGGCCGCGGTTCCGCGGCAGAAAGCCATGTTTGGCAGCGGTTCCGCGGCCATATTGAGGGATCTCTGGGTCAACTTCTCAGGGTTGCTTCATGTTGCTTTTTCCTTCTGTTTTCTTCACTTGGTTCCTCAGAATCTCTTCTATTTTCTTTCAGATTTCCAACAGTGCAGATGATGTGCACTTTTACCGTGAGCTTCACGTTGAAGTCTTGAATCTTGTGCTGCCCTTGTGCTTTGTGTATTGAACTGTCTACTGATTTTCATTTATTCCTTGAACTGGTAGGCGGCATCATACGGATTCATCTATTGTTGGTCGTAGTCTCACATTTGTAGCGTCTTTTTATGAATTTCACTGTAACGACCTGAAAACCTCTAACCTGCAACTATTTAGAAGATATGGATCAAAAGCGCCTATTTATATGTAATATGAATAAGAATGGGTGATATAATAATGCAAAATTCTGATATGAACAAATACCCCAAACTTATCATTTTCTCGTCCCGAGCAAAGCCAATTTTATTCTCGAAAAAACCTAACCTCACTTTCGCAGGGAATCGCGATTGCACTGAGCTCGTGCAACAAGCCGTTAAAATTTTAGGTATCCCTAGTAGGAGGAGTATTGTCTCCTGAGGGTTTTCAGCGGATACTACCCATAAAATCTAATCAATTTGGCCTGTTGACTTTCATTCTTCAATTCAGTATTCTAGCAAGAAATTCTATTATCTTCAACTTAGAAATTATCAACCCATATTTTTCACACTCACTTTTCATTTAACTTAAGATCTTATATGTTCTGCAAATTTATTAAGCTTTCTGCATCTTTTGAATTTTTGTTCTAAGGATCCATCCCAACTTAGGAATTTTTATCATTTCTACTGAAGGTATAAACCCAATATTTCATTTTTATCTCTCATCCAAACCCCAATCATATACCCCTACATGTGTTTAATTATCACCCTTACAATTGGAATTCAATTCAAGCTATCATACTCTTGCCCATCGTCCAAAGTACTTTTAGTTATTGAATTTTAGATGAAATTGCTCACCCATTCTTCATGCGACCGTTAATACTTCTTGAGGTACTAACGACCGATTACAAAATGTGTGCGCATTTAGGCGTAATTGCTCGTCTTGTAATACCTAAGGCTTAGCAGTGACTCCCAAACCAGTTGGTCTAAGACACTAGGTGATAAAGCACCCTCGCTATATTTTTTTTATTTATGCAGCCTTAAATAATTACAAAACCACTGTTCATTTTTTTTACTTTATTCACACTTGTACTATTATTTTATTTTCCTTCATACTAAGGATTTTAGATAAGAGCATTTCAAGGTATCCTCTACTATCCTAAATTTCAAGGTGCGTGTATGTGCTAGTTGTAGGGATATATTTTCAGGATTTAGACTAAATGTTCAGAATTATTTTTCAGACTTACACTTCAAATAAAAATTTCAATACTCTTCCCTTATTTTAACTTAGCCCAAGAATTGAACTCAAAATTTTCCTATTTATAAATAAACTTCAAGGATATATGTTTTCTACAGTTAAACTTTAAGAAAGGTTATTTTTAGGGTTTTTAATTTACTCAGTTTAGAATCTAGTTTTTTCCCTACTATTCAACCGTCATGTTGAACTTAAGTCAAATATGGCCAAAATTGAATTTTTCAATTTTTAAATTTTTTTAAAAATTTTTCAATTGTTTTATTGATTTTATTTTTATATATTTTTATTTTTTTTAATTTTTGGTTTTTATATTTTGTTTTTTTAAAGATGCAATGCAGAATTAAATATGCAAATAAAGAAAAAAACAAATATGTACAAAAATAAAATATGCAAATGCAATGATAACTATTTACAAACCACCTCCACCCCCAAACTTATCAAAAGCAGTGCCCTCACTGCTCATAGCCTCGCCGTCCCCTCGAACGTGAACGGGAACATTCCTCTCTCTGTAAGTCTACGGCAGCGCCCCGGCCGTCTACAGACGCCAAATGCGGAACAAAAACTTTTTAACTGGCGCTATCGTATACTTTAACCCGGATCTGCCATTATTGCTAAACTAACAAACTGTAAAGAGTGTAGAAAGGTTATACCGAACGATCCGAGTCCTTCGTTCTTTAACTATCATCCCACGCTCCGTTGCGGCTGCTCCGATCTCGTCGATCTCCGATCTGCTCGTCCAGGTGGCACCACGTCAACGATTCTTTAAACAGACTCCCGCCTCTGACTCGAGGCAACTCGGTCGTAAAGTTTGCTAAAAGAGACGACCAAGAATGATGTAGAATATGAGTAGATTACTTTGTCTCACTTCGTCCAAAACCGCGGACGATCGGTTAATGAAGTTGCTGTTAGTTATATGTATGCCCTAGAGGCCATTACTGTACATACGATATATATTGTAATGGATGCTTGGATATATATAGGGAGGACTTTCTTGCTCGACATGATAGTATGCTATCTGGTTGTACTTTATCTTAACATGTACTCTGATTGTCTCTATATTACATGTTGATAAAGCCCTTAGGATGTGTACTCGACTACTGGGACTATGATGAGATCATACTAGTGGGGCCACGGTAGTCGACGAGTACATCCTATAACTGTTCTTAGTCGAGGGTATATCGAGACAGAGCATCGATGCACCAGAGTAGACTAGCGTATTCGCATCTTGACCCATATGATGGGCGATGGATGATCACATATCCATCGGTGTTTGACATCAAGGATGGTGTACGGGTGCTCAGTGGAGACTGGGTATACTGGACGGACTCGCCGAGAACTCCCAGATGGTATTATACAACACGTCAGATGGCAGTTCTCCGGTGACACTGGTACAGAGTAGTCTGTTGACCCGATATCGTCATAGAGTCTTGTGTGATTCCCACTGTGCTTTGATTTCCATCATACCACGTCTAAGAAGGCGTGCAAAAAGGTGTCTTTTGGTTACAGTCCCGAATCACATGGAGGCAATGAGCGATAGGAGGGGATTCGTCTCTCCCGGTATAGGGAGTTAATGTTGTGCTGTGTTCGATTGGCTATAATCGGAAATCCCTGGCCAGGGTTGCTGAGATTTACTGGTAAGTGTTATCAGTAGTTTCTCGAACTGTTATAGATCTCATATCGACACGACTTATCGAGCTACTAGGGTCTGACGTTTACCACCCCTAGGCGAGATATGCAACATATCAGACGACGAGACCGGACTGTACGGGAGTGTTACTGTTTGGATTCACAGGAGAAGTTACAGGCTTGCTTGTTGATCTTCTGAGCGCTCGATACCTGGGTGGCTGTTACGTTTAGCTGACCGCTTGCAGCTTGTGGGTGTTTGATATGATCATCACCTATTGCCGGCGTATTGACGATTCTTTAGAGTCCTACACAGAGGTTTCTTGGCTCAGGCAAAACGGAGTAGGAGCACATATGTGATATGTGCGGGACCGAGGATAATACGATATGAGATACCGTTTTCTATTCTCGCGATATTTGATATCATCCGGGTCATCGGATCAAGTGTTGATTCGATGAATCGGTACGGATAAATATTAGTCGGTTATATGCGATATAGCCAGATTGTCGGATCAAGTGTTGATTCGATAATTTAATGTATAATAATATATATGATATATTAAATTACATTAACTAATATTTGCTCACTAAAAGATTCTTTTTCTCACTCGGGTAATACATTGATATATATGCGATATATGTTAAATGTATTATTTTATTTTGTTACAATAAATATTATATATGTGATATATAATATTGTAACGTGATATGGTTATTAATGCAACATGTTTAGTGGAGATTAAATATGGTTAGGGTTTGATTTTAATCATTTCTAGAAGTTTCTAGAAGGTTTTCTTTTTTGTTTTGGAAATGATATTTTGCAAGATATTTCTTTAACTCAACCCTAAACTCTAACCCTAGTTAATTCTCTACAATGGTTACTTTAACCATGGTTGCATTTCTAACCTTATCAAAGTCTATCATTGTTCATCACAAAAGGAATTTCTATCATTCTTCATGTTCTTCCTTCTTCTTTCTTCATGGAAAAAGCTTACTAGCTTTTTTCCAAGTGATGAATAAATGTGGGAAAAAGATAAATAATGAGAGCAAAAATCCTACTTCATCATCCTCATCTTCCCTTGCCATTTAGATGAGGGTGTTCACTTCATATTGTGAGTGTTAGCTTGTGTTAATGAAACTTCAAGGTAGATCATCTTTGTATCGAAGATCGGAAGCAAGACTGCATCTTTCTCTTCGTGGAACCTCTCGAGAGTCCGGAACCCGATGATCGCAGTGAAGGGACCACAACACGGAGCTTATGAAGTGAAGGACCGGATCTACAAAGGTTGTAATCCCTCTCACTTAGTGTTAAAGTGTTTAGCATGTTAGTTTTCGCCTAATCTCTAGTTTAAAGATCCGTATTCGGGTTGTTCGGCACGGCTAATTTTTTAATCGGGCATGGTTGATGCCTCGTAGACCCTTATGCACGTGCCTAGCAACCCTACAGTGGTATTAGAGCCAAGCTAGAGCTTTAGGCGAAATCTAGACGAAGTTTAAAGTCCGATCGAACCCGGAAAACCCGATATACCCTAGTTTCTGGAAATTTTTCAAAACTGTGATTTTTTTCATATTAAAAATACCCAAAAAATTCAGCAGGGTATTTTAGGAATTAATGTGAAACCCGACCCCCTAAATCGTCCAAAGCGCCGCGGAACCGCGGCCAAACCCTGGTATTGGCGGCGGTTCCGCGGCAAGAAGGAAGGATTGAGGGATAGGGTTTGCACAGTAACCTCCGTAGCTAATTCCTGATTCTTCTGGGCATTTTTAATTATACTCAAGTGTTGGGTTTTCTGGGGTGTATTGGGGACTCGTTGTTTCGATCGGATATTTTAACTTTGTTTAGTTTTGTACGGATAATTTTTAGAAACTGTTAAAAAGTTCGAACGGATATCAATAACTCACTTTTTCCCCTGTCGGAAAATTTTTCAAAAGTTGGACTTTTTTCTCGAGTTTAAGAACGTTCTAAGTCGTGCAAGTAACGCGGTGGACCCTCTAGAAGACAACAAACCTTAACTCGATTATGTGACCGTCTTGAATTGCCTTTTGAACATTAGGGTTTGGGGCAGTACGGCGTGCCACATGTGAGGCGTTGGCTTGACCCTTCTACGGCTGGACCATTGGTACTGTGGCATGCGATGGATGTTTTTAAACTGATTTCAAGTGTTGAGATAAATTGGGGAAATCTTGGGTGTTTGATTATTCGATCGGAAAGTTTAACATTGTCTATTTATCTGGAATGTGATATAATATTTGGAATCCACAAGAAATTATGAGATAACTAATTTGAATATTATAAACATAGCAGTTTAGTCTCAAATTGATCGGTTGCTACGAAATTTTGATGTGATCAAAAGTCCGTCGCAATCACGTAGCGTACGCAGATACTCGCCGGGTAAACTTAATAGACAGCCGCGCCCCATAGCCCCGACCAAGTGACTGTAGGAGAACCCCGTCGCCAAAAGCATCCGTTCGGGTGCTTGCGGCAGCGGTGTTCCGCCTTAGTGCACTTCGTCGACGGCATCCGGGGGTGCGGCCGTCTACTTAAGTTTGCGACGAGCATTCGATCAGGATGTCGGGAATCTTGTTGAATTGCCCGACTTGATATTGAAAAGAGTTTTCGATAATGAGACTAAAATGCGGGGTTTATAATTGTGAGGCATGAGATGTCTAGGGAATTCATTTGGTTAGGCATGCGATGTCTAAAGAGGTTGCGGATTCCAACTGTTGTAGTTTTACACTATCTTTTCTGTGACCGTAAGCGTAGTATGTGGTGTATCGCCGGCTTCGTTGCTATATATCAACGACAATCGGGATACGCATACTTGCTTACGTTGATGATATGAGATATTATGTGTTGCTGGGATATGTTATATTGGATCGTCGTGTTTGAATAGCCCGGGGTTTTATGTGAGATGAGAGTTTTTCTTTTTCATTCATGTAAAATTCATTTGTATGTAATATTCTTTTGTTGGGGCATTTCCAGGTTGCGGATGATGTCACCGTTGTATATTATTTACTTTTCCGCATTAGGTAGACCCAAGGCGGGGAGCACAAGTAACCGGGTTCTAGGGTCCAGTGGGAGACCATCTCGAGGAGCCGAGACTGGGTCTCCTAACCCTAGAATTGGCAGTGTTTCTTGCCGCTCTCGTAGGGGTCTAGGGATGTGGGTTTGGCTATTCATCGCGACCGTGGAATCCGTGTTTTATACAGGCTCGTATTGAAAACACGGACATCCTAGTATATCCAATATTTCATATATGTTCTTCTGCTGCAATGTTCTGTGATGAGATCATATTACTGCCTGAGATGAATGTTTATATTATATATATGAGATATATGTTATATTGCAGATTTTGTTTCAAATGTGATGCTTGTGAAGCACAATAAAGTGGGACTTCATTAATGAGATTAATGAAACTAAAAGAAACCTAAGATGTTGTAGAAACTTGTTTAAAAAAACTGGTAGCTCTAGTTCTTGCTTTGCATAGCGGTGTTCCTTGTAGAACATCCGGCACCTTATTCGATAAGGAAAGAACCGAGATCCCTTCACCGGGAGTGACCTCTTTAGTGAAACTAGCAGATGCTACAAACTCGGTTTGTTTTTTTATTGCTTCTATAGTTCTTGCTTTGCACAGTGATATTTATGAAATATCCTGCACCTTATTCGATGAGGAAAGAGCCGACGATCCCTTCACCGGGAGTGACCTCTTTAGCAAAACTAGAAAAGCCTCAAAAAACACTCCATTTAAAATCACTTGATTCTACAACGATATCAAGTTCATTACGCAAAGGGTTTTCATAAAAACCTGTCGTAGCCCTCCGTCATTTCAGATAAGTCCTACTTAGTATTCGTGCTACGTTTGTTGGCCTGCGTCAAGGCGTAGTGTGCGGTAGCTAACTAGTATTTATCTGTTTATGCATATGATGCAGATTGGATTAGGGTAGTCGTGCGACTTTGTTGGCCTGCGTCAAGGGTCATGCGGGTGGGTTTAATTCAATCAAGAAATGACGGGTTGAACTTGACTAGAGCACTGTGATTTGTTGGCCTGCGTCAAGGTCATGGGACGCTAGGGGTAAAATACTATTGGGAATTTCAAGTGTTGAAATTTGCAATGAGATTTCATACCTTCTATGAGATAGTTGGATCCCGATACCCGCTGCGAGTAAGAGTTACTCCTGGGAGAGTTTTACACATTACAATTAGCCGATCAAGTAGGTGTCTAGAAAGGTGTTAACGGGGTTACGCCTCTGGAAAAACGAGGTTTACTATAATTAGGTTCGTGCGAAAGCACGGAGGACCTCCCTCAAAGTACCGACACTGGCCTGGCTGAAAGATTGGCGAACTTGTAGCGTGTAATTAATCACTGCGAGTAAGAGTTACTCCTGGGAGAGTTTTACACATTACAATTAGCCGATCAAGTAGGTGTCTAGAAAGGTGTTAACGGGGTTACGCCTCTGGGAAAACGAGGTTTACTATAATTAGGTTCGTGCGAAAGCACGGAGGACCTCCCTCAAAGTACCGACACTGGCCTGGCTGAAAGATTGGCGAACTTGTAGCGTGTAATTAATCCCGGCTAGTGTTTCCTTTTTGGGTTTGAAGGAAGATTTGATTAAAACAGTGGGAGACATCCTGATTAGATATATTAGATAACCAATCTAATCTTGCAAGAGAATACGCTGAGTGTTTTGTTCTCTCTCTCTCCAGGTAGCGACCATATCACGCTTTAATCAAGATAATAATACGGATATATTGATCGAACCCGCTTGTTATACTGAGCTGGGGAACGTTGGTCCCGCTCCAACTTATAATTGTTATAAGACAGAGCAGGAAATAGGGGATTACCAGAATTCCCGTGCCGCCCAAACCAAGAAAGTGCATGCTGATGCATCATCTTCGGGTGTGTTCATTACAGAGAACTGTTTCTCAATATCATTTACGTCCTGGGTATGAGATACCGGATCAGGATCCCGCATATGTAATCTGTTACATAGGCTACAGATAGGTAGAGAACTGAGAACGGGTGATAAGTTTCATGAGATAGAAACGGTGCAAGTGTTGCAGCCAAGTCTGTTGGTCACTGTCACCCTGTATTACCAGAATACATTGATTCTGAACGAATGTTATTAGATACCGAACCTGATATACAAAATCATATCAGTCTCTTTATTAATAAAGAAGGATATAATTTTGTATTGTTGGATAATGTTTTGAACATTTCCTATATCAAGAGTTGATCGGTTCAGGCACGTTATCTAAAAGCATTGACGTTCTACATCAAACTACAGTTCTTAGTATACAGAACACACACGAGAGGAAGAGTTCAGAAATGAATGAATCCTTCTTGAGGCATTGTAGACTAGGTCATATCAATGCGACCCGACTAGCTAAGTTACATTTAGATGCATATTTAAATCTGTTTGAATTTACATCTTGTGAAACTTGCCGGTCATGTCACAAAGATAAGATGACCATAGCTCTGTTTATTGGAAACAGAGAAAGAGTTAGTGAACTCTTGGGATTGATACATGCTGATGTATGAAAGTCCCCTGTCTACATATGCCAGGACCGGTTCTTTGTACTTCATTCCATTCTCTGATAATCTTTCAAAATTCAGACATATGTTCCTATTGAAACACAAGTCCGAACCTTTTGAGATATTCACAGAATATGAGTTAGAAGTAGAGAACCAAAAATACGGGTAAAAGTATTATGTCCTTTGATGTGATTAAGGAGGAGAATACTTGAGCACGGAATTCCTGGACTATTCTAAAGGAGAATAAGATTCTCTTTCAGCATTACTCCTCCGTATACACCATAGCACGATGGTATATCGGGGCAGAGCAATAGCACCCTATGTGATATGGTGTGCTCTATGATGAGTACTACTGAGTTTCCTATTTCCTTTTGGGAGTTATGCACTTGAGAAGCTGCATACCTATTGAATAGGGTTCAAATCAAATCAGTTGCCTACCATTTCATATATGATATGGAAAGGGAAGAGCCCATATCTTAAGTTTGTTAAGATTTGGGGTTGTCCGGCCTATGTCTAAAAGAAAAATCCGGACAAGCTCGAGGCAAGGTCTGTTATGTAGAACTGGAAAGGTTCCAGCTATACAAACTGCAGCTGATGATTTGGTAGAACCAAAGGATTCAATAGTTTCCAACGAACCTCAGCCTCTCCGCCGATCTAGTCGGGTTCCTCACCCACCTGAGAGATACTTCGGTTTCTCTATGACAGTGGGAGCGAGGATTGCATCATGAGATGATAACCCAACTAGTTTCGAGCTGGCCATCAGGAGTGGGACTCTATAAGAATGGCTGGATGCTTAGCGATCTGAGATGGAATCCTTATACACCAACAAAGTATGGACTTTGGTTGCTTTATCTGAAGGGTTAAATCCCCATCAGGAGCAAGTATATCTTGAGAAGATTACTTGGTGTACATGGAAAAGTTAAGACTTTCAAAGCTATGCTTAAGTCTATCCAGATCCTACTTGCCACGGCTACATACCATGACTACGATATCTGGCGGTTGGGTGTCATGACTGCTTTTCTAAATGATGTTTTAGAAAAGAGCATCTATAAGTACACAGCCAGAGGGCTTTGTAGACAGTGGGAGCAGCGGAAACGTGTGCAAGATGTTTTATATGATAAAACAAGCATCGCGGAGTTGGAACATCTGTTTTGATGTGGTAGTCAAAGAGTTTGACTTCATCAAAATGGTAGATGAACCTTGTATATACAAAAAGGTATTAGGGAGTATGGTGGTGATTCTCGTAGAGTACATGGATACATACACTTGATAGGGAAGGAGTTTCCTATGCAACGCTCGGTCAATCTCCACTTATCACAATGATTCTCCATATAGGATCAAGGTGATACCTCCTAAATCCTAGGTTTTGGATCTATGAGATAGATCTAATTGGATGTTAGGATTCTCACTAGTTGTAGTGAGATGGTATCAATCGATCCTTTGGAGAATCACTGGAAAGGTTCCAGGGTGATAGAGACGACTGGATGTCAGTCGCAGGCATTGTCTATACCCTCAGTGGAGGGACGGTATGTTGGAAGAGTTCCAAGCTAGATACCGTGACATACTAGACGATTAAAGGCAAGATACATCGTTACCAAGGATGCTACCAAAGAGGCAGTCTGGATATATATAAGTTCATGAGATGAACTTCGTTCCTACCATTGTGTGACAATGGAGTTGTGGCTTTTGCCTAGGAACTACCGTCCCATCAGTTATCCAGATATAATTCTTAGGCAGTATCACCTGATCATGGAGATGGTTGATCTCCAGGAAGATCGAGGTTAGGAGAGTAGACACAGAGGACAACAGTGCGGATCCACTCACAAAGGCCTTTTTCCCAGTAGAGACTTTTATGGGATGGTTGAGTATGAGATACTTCAACCACAGCTAATTGTTGGGTATGTGATACCACAACAGATGGCCCTAGTGCAAGTGGGAGATTGTTAGTTATGCCCTAGAGGCCATTACTATACATACGATGTATATTGTAATGGATGCTTGGATATATATAGGGAGGACTTTCTTGCTCGACATGATAGTATGCTATCTGGTTGTACTTTATCTTAACATGTACTCTGATTGTCTCTATATTACATGTTGATAAAGCCCTTAGGATGTGTACTCGACTACTGGGACTATGATGAGATCATACTAGTGGGGCCACGGTAGTCGACGAGTACATCCTATAACTGTTCCTAGTCGAGGGTATATCGAGACAGGGCATCGATGCACCAGAGTAGATTAGCGTATACGCATCATGACCCATATGATGGGAGATGGATGATCGCATATCCATCGGTGTTTGACATCAAGGATGGTGTACGGGTGCTCAGTGGAGACTGGGTACACTGGACGGACTCGCCGAGAACTCCCAGATGGTATTATACCACACGTCAGATGGCAGTTCTCCGGTGACACTGGTACAGAGTAGTCTGTTGACCCGAGATCGTCATAGAGTCTTGTGTGATTCCCACTGTGCTTTGATTTCCATCATACCACGTCCAAGAGGGCGTGCAAAAAGGTGGCTTTTGGGTACAGTCCTGAATCACATGGAGGCAATGAGCGATAGGAGGGGATTCGTCTCTCCCGGTATAGGGAGTTGATGTTGTGCTGTGTTCGATTGGCTATAACCGGAAATCCCTGGCCAAGGTTGCTGAGATTTACTGGTAAGTGTTATCAGTAGTTTCTCGAACTGTTATATACCTCATATTGACACGACTTATCGAGCTACTGGGGTCTGACGTTTACCACCCCTAGGTGAGATATGCAATATATCAGACGACGAGACCGGAATGTACGGGAGTGTTACTGTTTGGATTCACAGGAGAAGTTACAGGCTTGCTTGTTGATCTTCTGAGCGCTCAATACCTGGGTGGCTGTTACGTTTAGCTGACCGCTTGCAGCTTGTGGGTGTTTGATATGATCATCACCTACTGCCGGTGTATTGACGATTCTTTAGAGTCCTACACAGAGGTTTCTTGGCTCAGACAAAACGGAGTAGGAGCACATATGTGATATGTGCGGGACCGAGGATAATACGATATGAGATACCGTATTCTATTCTCACGATATTTGATATCAGCCGGGTCATCGGATCAAGTGTTGATTCGATGAATCGGTACGGATAAATATTACTCGGTTATATGCGATATAGCCGTATTGTCGGATCAAGTGTTGATTCGATAATTTAATGTATAATAATATATATGATATATTAAATTACATTAACTAATATTTGCTCACTAAAAGATTCTTTTTCTCACTCGGGTAACACATTGATATATATGCGATATATGTTAAATGTATTATTTTATTTTCTTATAATAAATATTATATATGTGATATATAATATTGTAACATGATATGGTTATTAATGCAACATGTTTAGTAGAGATTAAATATGGTTAGGGTTTGATTAGGGTTAATCATTTCTAGAAGTTTCTAGAAGGTTTTCTTTTTTGTTTTGGAAAAGATATTTTGCAAGATATTTCTTTAACTCAACCCTAAACCCTAACCCTAGTTAATTCTCTACAATGGTTACTTGAACCATGGTTGCATTTCTAACCTTATCAAAGTCTATCATTGTTCATCACAAAAGGAATTTCTATCATTCTTCATCTTCTTCCTTCTTCTTTCTTCATGGAAAAAGCTTACTAGCTTTTTTCCAAGTGATGAATAATTGTGAGAAAAAGATAAATAAAGAGAGCAAAAATCCTACTTCATCATCCTCATCTTCCCTTGCCATTTAGATGAGGGTGTTCAATTCATATTGTGAGTGTTAGCATGTGTTAATGAAACTTCAAGGTAGATCATCTTTGTATCGAAGATCGGAAGCAAGACTGCATCTTTCTCTTCGTGGAACCTCTCGAGGGTCTGGAACCCGATGATCGCAGCGAAGGGACCACAATACGGAGCTTATGAAGTGAAGGACCGGATCTACAAAGGTTGTAATCCCTCTCACTTAGTGTTAAAGTGTTTAGCATGTTAGTTTTCGCCTAATCTCTAGTTTAAAGATCCGTATTCGGGTTGTTCGGCACGGCTAATTTTTTAATCGGGCATGGTTGATGCCTCGTAGACCCTTGTGCGCATGCCTAGCAACCCTACAGTTGCCACTCGAAATGAAATGGAATGAGAAATGAACTATGTAATTTCCATACACTCAAAACCATAGTCTTTTTCTCTCAAAAATGAAATCAATCTCTCACTCTCAAACTCACAAGGGGCCGGCCACTTTTAAACCAAGAGGGAGGTGAGGGTAGGAGCAATGAGAGGGTAACCATAAGCAAAAGATCAAGAGCAAATATCCTTAAGTAAACAAGAAACATTAAAGCTTAAAGCATGTGTCATTATAACACATCATCAAGTCTTTAATGCACCAATTAATGTCAAGATGACTCATTAGCCACCTCACCACTTCTAGAACCTTCTAGAAGCATCCACACTCAACTCAAGAAAAGACAAATCCGTCTTTAACCGAATGTTAAAAGACGGCTGATAGAAAACTGGAAACTGGCAACTTCCAAAAGTGATCCTGAAACGACTTTCAGGATAACCCCGTAACTGTATAAATATACCTGCATTTGTATTACGACCGAATACAAATGCAACTGAGACAAAGATATTATATCTACTCAATATAATACTCGGATCCGGCTTAAACCAAAACCGACCAGTATCATCTTCCCGAAATCTGACACGTGCGTAAACGCACGTGCATTTTCCGAACCCTGCCGTAAAACCATACGGCCTCTACAACGTTTCGCCCGAACTTGGGAAACTGTTTGTGGGGGACTCTAATGACTCGTCAGTACCCTGGCAGTGGGTTTAACTACAAACCGTCAGCGGCACTAGCTATGCGTAACGGCTGCCCATGGACTGACCTCAAGGGAGGCCGATGAGCGAACTCATCCGGAAACCCTACTGAGCCTAACAGTGATAATGTATATACAGTCCGGTCCGTTCGTCAATGAGTATCGCATATCTTCCTAGGGGGCTAGTAACGTCAGACCCCCAATAGCAGTATAAGTCGTGTCGGAGTGTAGCCCAATTACACCCTGAGATACTACTGGAGTACCTACCAGTAAATCTCCTGCCACGGCCGTGGGCTTTGTGTAATGGCTCTCCTAGACACAGCACGATCTCGCCCCCAATACCGGGAGAGACGAATCCTCTGCCGATCCGCTCACGTGCCTCTATATGGCTCGGGACTGTACCCAAAAACTACCTGTTTGCACGACTCCTTTGAGCCGTGGTAGGGTAGAAATCAAAGCACGGTGGGAACTCACACGAGACAAATGACGACCTCAGGTCGATGAACTAACCTGTACACATGTCACCAGGGAACTGCTATCTGACGATATGTATAATTCCAACTAGCAGGTTCCCGGCGAGTCCTATCCGGTGTACTCATAACCCAATGAGCACCTGTATACATCTTAGGTGATCCAACTGACACCAGTGGCTTGTGAGACCGGACACCGCCCCTCGTCGGGGTCTCGACTGTATACACTTGTCTACTCCGGAGTATCGATGCCCTGTCTCGAAACTCCCACGACTAGGGACCACAATTAAGGATATGCATGTAAACTACCCAACTCTCACGTCTATGATCGCCGTCATACTATTGGTAGTAAAGCAAGATCCTAAGGGCTCTATCAAAGTGTAACATGTAATCAGTCACCTGAACATGTACACGACTGATAGAGGCAAACCAGATAGCATACTATCATCTTGAGTAAGACTGTCCTACCGGTATAGGTCCTCCGCAATCATTGCAATCACGTACCTGCGATCCAATAATTGACTCTGAGGGCACTATCTCCAACAATCTCCCATTTGCACTCAAGGCTAATTATTGCGATGTCGACTACTCACAGCCCGTGTGAAACCGAACATCCAACTCCTCTACTAATCAGTTTCACAAAGCCCGTTTGTAAAACTATTGTGTTCGAGAAATAGCCTCAGTGAGTGGATCCGTCTAGATGTTTCTTTCTATATCTCTCTTAATCTCAAGTTCGCAGAGAAAACCATCTCCCGAATTGAGTAATACCTGTCTTAGAATATGTCTGGATATCTGATGGGACCTAGTTCATAAATGAACTCCAAATCCAAACTTCTTAGACTGTATCGATCACTGAACCTAATCAGTATCGTGCACCAAGCCTCCCACAGTATCCTCTTGGACCACCTGTCCACAATACTGTCCCTCATCAGAGGGAAAACTATAACTCTGACAATCTCTCTGTCAACCATGTCACCTTTGAAGCCTGGAATGATAATCGTCTCCCGAAGGAGGCTGCCGTCATCAAATCCGTAGAACATGTACTTATGTTCCAAAACTGCTTCCTTATGTTTCTCCAGGATTGGATTAATACAACTTATTGCATCTAGTGCAAAAACAACATTTGGTGTGGTACTTGACATCTCATGATTGACTCAATTGCCTAAGCAAGTGATCTGCCAATCATGCACATCCCTCTCCCCTTCTGTCTGTAAGACATCTTTAAAGAGGGTGGCTCCATCACCTGCAGGTACACCACCATGCTAGGAGTCATCTATTCTAAAAACCATTAGAATACTGTCAAAGTACCCACATTGGGAAACGACCCAAATCCAGATCTAAAACCAAAGATCCAGAAACCAGAATGTCAAATATTATATCCATATCCTGTCTGGAGAAACAACTGTGTGACGACCACAGTACAAACGATCGTAGTATAGGAATTTTACTTCCTACTCTGTGTATGTCATCTAGATACCATGACATCACACCCTACTACCTTCTTAACAGATCCATCCCCTATTCTGATGAAGTCAAACCTATGACTGTCACATCAAAATTAGATGATCTATCTCCGCTATAACTGCTCAAGTCTATAAATAGACATAAGCTACTTGCCCACTATGCTTCTGCTGCTCCCACTGACTACGACAACCCTCCTACCGGGTCTCATAGCCTAGAACAACAGTAGTGTCAAGTCTGGGTAGATAAGAACCTCCCTGTCACCATCCTTGAGGCTACCGGAGTACCTCTCGGGTGTCTGAGGTTACCCGCCATATCTGCGGAGTGGCTAATGGAATGTCAAACCTGATTGAATCTTTAGGTCCTATTAAATTTTCCGTAATCGTTCGCGGTTCTGGAATCACTTCCAGTTCTACCATACTCCCACTACTGTTTTTTGAAAAAAGATCCATTTTACTAAAACTGTGGCGAGTCAAGAACAATATCACTATTGATCTTCCAAATGGTAGAATATCAACCCTCGTCATAGCCAGGGTCAACCCACAAACAACCATTACAGAAACGTGCCCTGAGTTATCCAGAGTCTGGTTTTAAGCATAAGCTGGACAACTCCCCGTACCTTAACAACTTTTAAGGTATGATCCATTCTATATCCAATATAGAAAGTTTGGCACTTTATTTAATTGGAACCAGATTCAAATCATGCAGCTGTCTCCAGTGCATATCACCTTAATGGAAAGAGGCTAATCAGCATTACTCAACTTAGGAATCCATCCAATTATGAGTAACCTGAAAGAGAAATACGTTTCTCAAAATCATTACTATCATCTGAATACCAATCACAAGAATCTACATCTTCGATCTCTTTGAAGAATCCCGATACTTGTGACACCTGGTTCTCTACTTTATTCTTATACCCACAACTTCTCAAAACATAGACCTTGTATTTCTACGAAACACTTGTCTAAATACTAGTGAAGTTATAAGTAAACAGAACATAGTACGACGACCTACCCCTTTGTCCTGATGGACACTGGACAACATATAATACTCTGTATAAGTCCGCTGAGTTTAAGCAACTCAAAACCTGTGCGTCGTAGGTTGAAAACTGTACCCTGGCGATTTCCTCAAATATCACCAATTACAACGAATTCCGATATAATGAGGATAATCACCTAATTCCCAATAACTTACTCCCTCTTATCATCTGTAAAACCATACAGATATGAGAATGAAACCTGGTAAATACATACTCTTGGAGTAAGTATCTAATCGGGAAAACAGTTTTTCTTTAACAATGCACTGAAACATGAAAATGTTTCGTAGGGGTATCCCGGTATTCATAGCAATGCCTCTTCCATAATCCAATTCATGACTATAACCGTATATTTCTTTGCCATCTCTCCAAATCCATTTATTTGTCTTTAGTCATTACCTTCTGTACACCATCGTTAGGCTAAATGGTTTTCTTCCTTCCCTACCGTTCGGTATCAGCCTATGGTTTGGAAGAAGACTATCCAGTAAGCATAATAGGTGTACCCTCCTAAACCAAGGAGTACTCGCATCTTGAGAGAAGGTGATGATAAAAGACAACTAAATAATACCTTATTCTTTTAAAGGTGAAATAGGAGTGGCGATGATGTACGCGGTTTGGTCGTGAATAATATCAGTCGCAATTTACTTTGCCCTCTTTCTAATCCCTTTATTTTGTCTTTAGTTATTTCCTTCTGTACACCCTACTTAGGCTAATTGGTTTTCTTCATTCCCTACCTTTCGGCACCTGCCTATGGTTTGGAATAAGACTATCCAATAAGCGTAATAGGTGTACTCTCCTAAACCAAGGAGCTCTCGCAACCTGAGAGAAGGTGATAATAAAAGACAACTGAATAAACCAATTCTATTTATCCTGAACCTTGATCCATCCTCGAAGAAATCCCTCCGAGTTCGTATATAACTATACGATGGATCTATCCAATGGAAGTGGATGTCCGTAGTATTAAGGGGTGTTCTAAGAAATTGAAAGGGTAAAAGAAGGAGTGGCAATGACTTATGCAACTCAGACAATCCAAAAGCCAGTATTTTAAGAAGGTTCGGTCAACATGGTCACTGAGTCATAGTCTAGGGTCGGTCAAAGGTCGCTGCCAAAGAGAGAGAGAGAAAAGAAACCCTCTGCGTGCACTCTAACCTAGATCAGAATGGTTATCACTTTATCTAATCCGGAAACCTCCCACTGTCCTGTCAAATTCTCCTCCAAACCTGAAAAAAGAATCAATCGGGATCACCCGAAGAGTAAACTAACTCATCAGTGGGAATCGGGATCCAACTCTCATCGCATGATAACGTGATGGAATGCATCCACGTTACTCATACTCCAGAAGGTATGCGCATACTTAGCAAGTTTCAGTTTCTTTAGAAACTCCCGATATGATTTTTGCCCCATGCTCTTATAACCTTGGCGTTGGTCAAAATGTCATAAGTCACATGCCAAGTTCTACCCGTCACTATCTTGTCAATTTGAACCCACCCGCACATGCCCTTGACGTTGGCCAAAATGGCAGAACGACTGTCCCAAACCAACTCATCTATCATGCAACAAATGAATACCCAGCAGCTACCAAACACTATGCCTTGGCGTTGGTCAAAATACATAACTTGAATACTATTGAATACCCAAAAGAAGTGACGGAGGGCTACGGCTGGTTTTTGGCGAAAAACCTTTAACGTAACGAACTTGATATCGCTGAAGGAACCTGATAGCTTTTTAAAATATAGTGGTGAAAACCTTTTGCTAAAGAGGTCACTCCCGGTGAAGGGATCTCGGCTCTTTCCTCGTGGAATGAGGTGCAGGATATTCCACTGAATACCATGGTGCAAAGCAACTTGTAATCGACTATAGTGAAGTTATTGCCCTGACGCAAACTTCTGCCCAAGGGGTCAGTCCCGGTGAAGGGATATCGGCCCTTGCCCCGTCGAATGAGGTGCAGGATATTCCACTGAATACCGCTATGCAAAACAAAAGGAAACGTCTTTGTAATAACACTTTTTAAATTGTTCCAACAACTGCCAAACAGGTTTGTTCTCCTTTGCATTGATCAGAATCAACGCAGTCCCATCAGTTAGTCACACCAGAAAAGAACGAAAATAAAATGTACGTATATGCCATCCGCATTCGTCACTGGGTCCCGTCATCACCCGTTAGGTTACTTAACTAACGACAGAGCGGGGACTGGACTAGCGCGGGTGTAAAACATATACAACATCTAATAATATATAAACCAATATACAATAATCGCTCCAGGCGTGATAATATGCAACATTACAGAAAAGTAATAAGCATCACAGAACAATACAGATAATCTGGGATTCCCGGGTTTCACAGAGCCGCTGCTGAAACCCGACGTTCCCCTGGTCGTGTGGATAGCCTATGCAATGAAACCTAGACCCCTACGGGTGCGACAAGTTACCCGCCAAAACCTGAAGCGAGGCAGCCCCCTACAGCAAAGTGAATGGACCACCCTGCACTTCACGGAATCCGGTAATCTTGGGCACCCCTCCTTGGGTCAACCTGTACCCCCTACGAGTGCGGCTAATAGTCTGCCAATTCTAGAGTGAGGCCCCTCTGCCTCTCAAAGCCATGAGATGCGGACCCGTTGCCCCCCAGAACCCGGCTATCCGTGCACTCCGTCGTGGGGCAAAACCTAGTACAGTAATGAAAAATAGTACAACAGGTACATCGACCGCAACCTGGTCGTGCCCCAAAAGAATATTATACAATAGGCAGTAACGGCAGTCCACATGTTGGACGCTCGTCCCGCAATATCAAATGTACAAATAAATCCATACTGCACTATCATTGCACACTGCTATCCACCACAATAAATCCGCAACATCATAGCACAACACAGAACATCAACGCGAATGTTATGTTCGCAAACCCGTCTAAAAGAACTATAGCAATCAGACGCGGTTTACCGATCAAATGACATTCCCGGTCGGAGATATAATGTAAGCACTATAAACTAACATGTTTAAATTTCGATCGACTAAATATCACGAAGTGGGCCCCACGAACATCTGTTGAACAGTAACAAAATCTGGGCCCAAAAGATATATACCAAAAACCCCAAATTCCAACAGAGAAGACACTGTGCAAATTTGGTGCATTGATTCAATAGAATGGCCGCGGATGCGGGGCCAAACCATGGGTTTGGCCGCTATTCCGCGGCAGTATAGTCGAATCACTTGCCCAAATTTGGTCGGTGTGCTTAAAAAACCCTGCACAGATTTCTGTGATATGTAGAATAATTTTATGACTCCATTTAAAATCGACAGAAACTGTGAACTTGAATTTTGCAGTTTTTGATTTCCGGTTCGATCGATATTTTAAACGCGTTAGCACAAGTTAGCACAAGTTAGTATAGCATAATGGTGAGGCTCTGATACCACTGTAAGTCTACGGTAGCGCCCCGGCCGTCTACAGACGCCAAATGCGGAACAAAAACTTTTTAACTAGCGCTATCGTATACTTTAACCCGGATCTGCCATTATTGCTAAACTAAAAAACTGTAAAGAGTGTAGAAAGGCTATACCGAACGATCCGAGTCCTTCGTTCTTTAACCATCATCCCACGCTCCGTTGCGGCTGCTCCGATCTCGTCGATCTCCGATCTGCTCGTCCAGGTGGCACCACGTCAACGATTCTTTAAACGGGCTCCCGCCTCTGACTCGAGGCAACTCGGTCGTCAAGTTTGCTAAAAGAGACGACCAAGAATGATGTAGAATATGAGTAGATTACTTTGTCTCACTTCGTCCAAAACCGTGGACGATCGGTTAATGAAGTTGCCACTCGAAATGAAATGGAATGAGAAATGAACTATGTGATTTCCATACACTCAAAACCATAGTCTTTTTCTCTCAAAAATGAAATCAATCTCTCACTCTCAAACTCACAAGGGGCCGGCCACTTTTAAACCAAGAGGGAGGTGAGGGTAGGAGCAATGAGAGGGTAACCATAAGCAAAAGATCAAGAGCAAATATCCTTAAGTAAACAAGAAACATTAAAGATTAAAGCATGAGTCATTATACACATCATCAAGTCTTTAATGCACCAATTAATGTCAAGATGACTCATTAGCCACCTCACCACTTCTAGAACCTTCTAGAAGCATCCACATTCATATCAAGAAAAGACAAATCCGTCTTTAACCGAATGTTAAAAGACGGCTGATAGAAAACTGGAAACTGGCAACTTCCAAAAGTGATCCTGAAACGACTTTCAGGATAACCCCGTAACTGTATAAATATACCCGCATTTATATTACGACCGAATACAAATGCAACCGAGACAAAGATATTATATCTACTCAATATAATACTCGGATCCGGCTTAAACCAAAACCGACCAGTATCATCTGCCCGAAATCTGACACGTGCGTAAACACACGTGCATTTTCCGAACCCTGCCATAAAACCATACGGCCTCTACAACGTTTCGCCCGAACTTGGGAAACTGTCTGTGGGGGACTCTAATGACTCGTCAGTACCCTGGCAGTGGGTTTAACCACAAACCGTCAGCGGCACTAGCTATGCGTAACGGCTGCCCATGGACTGACCTCAAGGAAGGCCGATGAGCGAACTCATCCGGAAACCCTACTGAGCCTAACAGTGACAATGTATATACAGTCCGGTCCGTTCGTCAATGAGTATCGCATATCTGCCTAGGGGGCTAGTAACGTCAGATCCCCAATAGCAGTATAAGTCGTGTCGGAGTGTAGCCCAATTACACCCTGAGATACTACTGGAGTACCTACCAGTAAATCTCCTGCCACGGCCGTAGACTTTGTGTAATGGCTCTCCTAGACACAGCACGATCTCGCCCCCAATACTGGGAGAGACGAATCCCCTGCCAATCCGCTCACGTGCCTCCATATGGCTCGGGACTGTACCCAAAAACTACATGTTTGCACGAATCCTTTGAGCCGTGGTAAGGTAGAAATCAAAGCACAGTGGGAACTCACACGAGACAAATGACGACCTCAGGCCGATGAACTAACCTGTACACATGTCACCAGGGAACTGCTATCTGACGATATGTATAATACCAACTAGCAAGTTCCCGGCGAGTCCTGTTCGGTGTACTCATTGTAAGTCCGCGGCAGCGCCCCGGCCGTCTAACAGACGCCGATATACGGAACAAAACTTTTACGACTGGCGCTATCGCGTACTTTATCTCGGATCGTCCATTAAAGCTAAGCTAACAAATTATAAAGAGGGTAGAATTGTTATACCGAATGGTCTGAGTCCTTCGGTCTTCAACCATCATCCCACGCTATGTTGCAACTGATCCGAACTTGCTCGATCTCCGGTTTCGTCGTCCAGGTGGCACCACGTCGACGGATCTTTAAACGAGCTCCCGCCTCTGAACCGAGGCAACTCGATCGTCAAGTTTGCTAAAAGAGACGACCAAGATGAAGTAGAGAATCAGTAGAACACTTTGTCACGTTACGTCCAAGGTCACGGACGAACGGTTAAAAGAAGTTGCCTTTTGGAATCGGGTAAATGGAAATTGAACTAAAAATGAAATTTCCATACACTAGTATCATAATCTTTTCTAATGAAAATGAATCAAAATCCACCCTTTCCCACAAGAGGGGCCGGCCAATTTAAGGAGACAAGGGAGGTGAGTGTAGGAGCAAGAGAGGGGTGACCATTAGCCTTCATACTTATCACAAAGAATGAATCATCAACTAGCATTAAAAGCAAACCTATCACAATTAACCTAGTCATGCTTTATCATTAATGAACCATTAATGACAAAGCCACCTCACTATCCTAGTCACCATCCTAGTCACCTCTTCTAGAAGTTTCCACACAAATCCCAAGAAAAGATAAATCCGCATTTAACCGAATGTCAAAATACGGCTGATAGAAAACTGGAAACTGGCAACTTCCAAAAATCATCCCGAAACGAATTTCAGGATAACCCCGTATCAGTATAAACATACCCGCATTTGTATTACGACCGAATACAAATGCAACTGAGACAAAGATATTATATGTACACAGTATAATACTGGGTTCCGGCTTAAACCAAAGCCTACCAGTATTATCTGCCCGAAAACTGACACGTGCGAAAATGCACGTGCATTTTCCGAACCTTGCCATAAACCCATACGACCTCTACAACGTTTCGCCCAAACTTGGGAAAGTGTCGGTGGGGGACTCTAATGACTCATCAGTACACTGGCATTGGGTATAACCCCTAGCACGTCAGAGGTACAAGCTGTACGTAACGTTTTGCCTATGTATTGATTGGAAGGGAAGCTGACGAGCGAACTCATCTATAAACCCTACTGAGCCTGACAGTGATAATATCCGTACAGTCCGGAACATTCGTCTATGAGTATCGCATATACGGTCTAGGGGGTCGGTAAACGTCAGACCCCCAATAGCTGCATAAATCGTGTCAGAGAGTAGCCCAGAACACCCTGAGATGCTACTGGTATACCTACCAGTATATCTCGATTACCCTGGCCAGGGATTTCGTGTAATGGCTCTCCTAAACACAGCGCGATCTCACCCCCCAATACCGGGAGAGACGAATCCCCGACGATCCGCTCACTTGCCTCCAATGTGGCTCGGGACTGTACCCAACTAAAACCTGTTTGCACAACTCCTTTGAGCGTGGTAGGGTAGTAATCTAAGCACAGTGGGAACTCACATGAGACAAATGACGACCTCAGGTCGATGAACTATCCTGTACACATGTCACCAGGGAACTGCTATCTGACGATATGTATAATACCAACTAGCATGTTCCCGGCGAGTCTTGTCCGGTGTACTCATAACCCAATGAGCACCTGTATACATCTAAGGTGATCCAACTGACACCAGTGGCTTGTGAGACCGGCCACCGTCCCTCGTCGGGGTCTCGACTGTATACACTAGTCTACTCTGGAGTATCGATGCCCTGTCTTGAAACTCCCACGACTAGGGACTCTTTTAAGGATGTGCTTATAGACCCCAGCTCCCACTTATATGATCGCCATCATACTGCTGGTAGTCAAGCAAGAATCCTATGGGCTCTATCAACATCTATATGATGATAAAGACAGACCAGATAGCATACTATCATCTCGAGTAAGACTGTTTATCGGTATAGGTCCTCCCTCAATCATTGCAATCACGTACCTGCGATCCAATAATTAACTTAGAGGGCACTATATCCAACAATCTCCCACTTGCACTTAAGGTTAATTATTGCGATGTCGTGTACTCACAGCTCGTGTGATACCGAACATCCAACTCCTCTTCTAATCAGTTTCACAAAGCTCGTTTGCAAAACTATTGTGTTCGAGAAATAGCCTCAGTGAGTGGATCCGCTTCGGTGTTTCTTTCTGTATCTCTCTATATCTCAACTTCGCGGAGAAAACCATCTCCCGAATTTAGTAATACCTGTCTTAGAATATGTTTGGATATCTGATGGGACCTAGTTCATAAATGAACTCCAAATCCAAACTTCTTAGACTATATCGATCACTGAAACTAATCAGTGTCAAGCACTATGCCTCCCACAGTATCCTTTTGGACCACCGGTCCATAATACTGTCCCTCGTATGAGGGAAAACTATAACTCTGACAATCACTCTGTCATCCATGTCACCTGTGAAGCCTGGAATAATAACCGTCTCCCGAAGGAGGCTGTCGTCATCAAATCCGTAGAACATTCACTTATGTTCTAAAACTGCTTCCGTATGTTTCTTCAGGATTGGATTAATATAAACTTATTGCATCTAGTGCAAAAACGACATCTGGTGTGGTACTTGACATCTCATGATTGACTCAATTGCCCAAGCAAGTGATCTGTCAATCATGTACGTCCCTCTTCCTTTTAGTCTGTAAGACACCTTTAGAGAGGGTGACTCCATCACCTGCGGGTACACCACCATGCTAGGAGTCATCAATTCTAAAATACTATTAGAATACTGTCAAAGTACCCATATAGGGATACTACCCAAATATAGATCTAAAAACCATAGATCTAGTAACCAGAATGTCAGATATTATATCCATATCCTTTGTGGAGAAACAACTGTGTGATGACCACAGTACAACCGATCGTAGTATATGAATTTTACTTCCTACTCTGTGTATGTCATCCAAATACCAAGACATCACACCCTACTACCTTCTTAACAGATCCATCCCCTATTCTGATGAAGTCAAAACCATGACTGTCACATCAAAAATTAGATGATCTTTCTCCGCTATAATTGCTCAAGTCTATAAATAGACATAAGCTACTTCCCCACTATGCTTCTGCTGCTCCCACTGACTATGACAACCCTCTGGCAGAATAATATATACGTACACTTCTAAAACTAGTTTAGAACGACGCTATACATATCCTCCTGCCGGGTCTCATAGTCTGGAACAACAGCAGTGTCAACTCTGGGTAAACAAGAACCTCCCTGTCACCGTCCTTGAGGCTACTGGAGTACCTCTCGGGTGTCTGAGGTTATCCACCATATCTGCGGAGTGGCTATTAGAATGTCAAACCTGATTGAATATATAGGTCCTTTTAAACTTTCCGTAATCGTTTGTGGTTCTGGAATCACTTCCAGTTCTACCATGCTCCCACTACTGTTTTCTGAAAAAATCCATTTTAATAAAACTGTGGCGAGTCAAGAACAATATCACTATTGATCTTCCAGATGGTAGAAAATCAACCCTCGTCGAAGCTAGGGTCAACCCGCAAACTGCCATTACAGAAACGTGCCTTGAGTTATCCAGTGTCTGGTTTTAAGCATAAGCTGGACAACTCCCCTTACCTTAACATCGTTAAGATATGAATCGTTCTATATCCAATATAGAAAGTTTGGCACTTTATTTAATTGGAACCAGATTCAAATTATGCAGCTGTCTCCAGTGCATAATAACTTAATAGAGAGAGGCTGGTCAGTATTACTCAACTTAGGAATCCATCCAATTATGAGCAACCTGAAAGAGAAACAAGTTTCTCAAAAACCATTACTATGAACTGAATACCTATCACAAGTATCTACATCTTTGATTTCTTTGAAGAATCCTGATACTTGCGATACATGGTTCTCTACTTTATTCTTATATCCACAACTTCTCAAAACTTAGACATTGTATTTCTACGAAACACTTGTCTAAAAACTAGAGAAGTCATAAGTAAACAGAACATAGTACTAGGACCTACCCCTTTGTTCTGACGGACACTGGACAACATACAATACTCTGTATAAGTACCCCGAGTTGAATAACTCAAAACCTGTGTATCGTAGGTTGAAAAACTGTACCCAGGCGATTTCTTCAAATATCAACAATTACAACGAATTCCGATATAATGAGGATGATCACCTAATTCCTAATAACTTGCTCCCACTCAACATCTGTAAAATCATGCAGATGTGAGAATCATTCCTGGTAAATACATACCCTGGAGTAAGTATCCAATCGGGAAATCAGTTTTCTATTAACAATGCACAGTGAATATGAAACATAAATAAGTTTTGTAAGGGTTTCCTGGTATTCTTTAGTAATGCCTCTTCCATAATCCATATCATGACTTTAACCGTATATTTCTTTGCCATCTTTCCAATTCCCTTTAATTTGTCTTTAGTCGTTACCTTCTGTACACCATCATTAGGCTAAATGATTTTCTTCCTTCCCTACCGTTCGGCACCAGCCTATGGTTTGGAAGAAGAACATCCAGTAAGCATAATGGGTGTACCCTCTTAATCCTAGGAGTACTCGTAACTTGAGAGAAGGTGATGATAAAAGACAACTGAATAATCCTTATTCTTTTTTCTCCTGAACCGGAATCCATCCTCGAAAAAATATCCTTCGAGTTCGTATATAACCATACGATGGATTTATCCAATGGAATTGGATGTTCGTAGTGATACGGGTTGTTCTGGAGAAATCAAAGGTGAAGTAGGAGTGGCGATGAAACACGTGGTTTGGTCGTGAATGTTAATAGTCGCAATTTACTTTGCCCTCTTAATAATCCCTTTATTTGTCTTTACATATTACCTTCTGCACACCCTACTTAGGCTAATTGGTTTTCTTCATTCCCTACCTTTCGGCACCTGCCTATGGTTTGGAATAAGACTATCCAATAAGCGTAATAGGTGTACTCTCCTAAAACAAGGAGCCCTCGCAACCTGAGAGAAGGTGATAATAAAAGACGACTGAATAAACTAATTCTATTTCTCCTGAACCTGGATCCATCCTCGAAGAAATCCCTCCGAGTTCGTATATAACCATACGATGGATCTATCCAATGGAAGTGGATGTCCGTAGTAATACGGGGTGTTCTGAGAAATACAAAGGGTAAAAGAAGGAGTGGTAATGACTTATGCAACTATAGACAATCCAAAAGCCAGTATTTTAAGAAGGTTCGGTCAACTTGGTCACTGAGTCATAGTCTAGGGTCGGTCAAAGGTCGCTGCCATAAGAGAGAGAGAAAAGAAACACTCTGCGTGCACTCTAGCCTAAATCAGAATGGTTATCACTTTATCTAATTAGGAAATCTCCTACTGTAATCTCAAATTCTCCTCCAAATCTGAAAGAAGAATTAGTCGGGGTCACCCGAAGAGTAAACCAACTCATCAGTGAGAATCGGGATCCAACTATCATCGCATGATAATTTGATGGAAGCCACTCAAGTCATTGTAGGGTTCCTAGGCACACTAATGAGGTCTCACAAGGCATCAACCATGCCAATTTCAAATTTTACAAGTGCCGAGAAACCCTAATACGGATCGTTAACTAGAATTTTAGGCGAAACAATGAAACTAGTTAACAACTTAACTAAAAGAACGGAAATACAACCTTTGTAGATCCGGTCCTCCACCTCCATAGCTCCATGATGAAGTCTCCTCGCTGTCCAAATAGAATCCCGGGCTCTAGCGTCGATTTCATCGGAGAAATGGGCGGGCTTGGTCGTCGGCTTCGATGCCGAAGATGATCTACGTCGAGGCAACATTAATCAAGCTCCAACTTCACCAAGTCAAGAAACTTGTGAAGAAAACACCCTATACTACTTGGCAAGAGGTAGAGGATGAAGAAATAGGAAGTGGGTTCACTTTAGAATTGGATTTCTCACTCTTTTACTCAAGTTGCCATTGTTGGTAGCAAGCTTCTCTTCTTGAAGAAGAAGAAGAAGAAGATGATAGAATATGATAAAATATATCATAAGTTATTTTCAAAATAGAAAATAATATCAATACTTATCATACTCCAACCATGGTCAAGTGTAGAGAGTAAACTAGGGTTAGGTGAATGGTTAGGGTTAAGCATGAAGACAAAAATGGTGACTTAGTCAAAGCTTCATGAAGCTTCAATATCAAACAAAGAAAGCCACCATTTTCTCTTTAGCTTTTCCATAATAAATAAATAAATAAATAGATATGAAAATCAAAACCCTAACCATTTAAATAACCATGGTTTAATCTTTACACAGACTCAAGTAAGCATGTATCATCAAACATGATACAATCAAGTGCACACAAAAATATATCACATATACAATGTGCACATCAAGTGAGAAAATCCATTTAAAGTGAACCAATACTAGTTAATGCTAAGTAATATATCAAATATATAATTATGCATTAAATCGTTAAATCAACACTTGATTTAATGATCCGGTCATATCGACTAGTATCAAGTGTATCAATGTATCGAATCAACACTTGATTCGGTAACCTGGCTATATCACATATAACCTGCCAATGATACAAATAGCGAGAATAGAATACGGTATCACATATACGCATTATTCTCGGCCCCGCGCATATCTCATATGCGCTCCTATTTCGTTTCGCTTGAGCCAGGAAACCTCTGTGTAGGACTCTAAAGACTCGTCAATACGCCGGCAGCAGATGATGATCATATCAAGCATCCACAAGCCACAAGCGGTCTGCTAAACGTAACGGCCACCCGGGTATTGAGCGATCAGAAGATCGACGAGCAAGCCCGCTCATACTCGTGTGAATCCAACCAGTAACACTTACCGTACAGTCCGGTCTCGTCGTCTTATATGTCGCATATCTCGCCTAGGGGTGGTAAACGTCAGACCCCAACAGCTCGATAAGTCGTGTCGATATGAGGTCTATAACAGTTCGAGAAAATACTGGTAACACTTACCAGTAAATCTCAGCAACCCTGGCCAGGGATTTCCGGTTATAGCCAATCGAACACAGCGCAACATCAACTCCCTATACCGGGAGAGACGAATCCCCTCCTATCGCTCATTGCCTCCATGTGATTCGGGACTGTACCCAAAAACCACCGTTTTGCACGCCCACTTGGACGTGGTAAGGTGGAAATAAAAGCACAGTGGCAACCACACAAGACTCTATGACGATCTCGGGTCAACAGACTACTCTGTACCAGTGTCACCAGAGAACTGCCATCTGACGTAAGGTATAATACCATCTGGGAGTTCTCGGCGAGTCCGTCCAGTGTACCCAGTCTCCACTGAGCACCCATATATCATCTCTGATGTCAAACACCAATGGATATGGGATCATCCATCGCCCATCTGTATGGGTCGAGAAGGTATACGCTAGTCTACTCTGGTATATCGATGCCCCGTCTCGATACACCCACGACTAGGGACCTTGAAGGATGTACTTATGGACTACCATGTCCCCACTAGTATGATCCGCATCATAGTCCAGGTAGTCAAGTACATATCCTAAGGGCTTTACCAACATGTAACAGAGAGACAATCAGTGTACACGTTAAGGTAAAGATCAACCAGATAGCATACTATCATGTCGAGCAAGAAAGTCCTCCCTATATATGTCCAAGCATCCACTACAATATACATCCTATGTATAGTAATGGCCTCTAGGGCATACATATAACTAACAATCTCCCACTTGCACTAGGGCCATCTGATAGCAGTGGTTGTAGTATCTCATACTCAACCATCCCATAAAAGTCTCTCTCTGGGAAAAGGCCTTTGTGAGTGGATCCGCTGTGTTGTCCTCTGAGTCTACTCTCTTAACCTCGATCTCCTTGGAGATCAACCATCTCCATGATCAGGTGATGCTGCCTCAGAATATGTCTGGATCACTGATGGGACGGACGTTCCTTGGCATAAGCCACAACTCCATTGTCACACAATAGGAGGAACTAAGTTCATCTCATGAACAAATACACATCCAGACTGCCTCTTTGGTAGCATCTTAAGTAGCGATGTATCCTGCCTTTATCGTCTAGTATGCCACGGTATTTAGCTTGGAACTCTTCCAACATACCGTCCCTTTACCAAGGGTAAAGACAATGCCTGTGACTGACATTCAGTCGTCCTTATCACCCTGGAACCTTTCCAGTGATTCTCCCCAGGATCAACTGATACCATCTCACTACAACTAGTGAGTCTCCTAACATCCAATTAGATCTATCTCATAGATCCAAAATCCAGGATTTAGGAGGTATCACTTTGATCCTATATGGAGAATCATTGTGATAAGCGGAGATTGACCAAGCGTAGCATAGGAAACTCCTTCCCTATCAAGAGTATGTTATCCACGTACTCTACGAGAATCGTCACCATACTCCCTACTACCTTTTTGTTTATACAAGGTTCATCTACTATTTTGATGATGTCAAACTCTTTGACTACTTCATCAAAACAGACATTCCAACTCCGCGATGTCTGCTTTATCCTATAAAGCATCTTGCACACGTTTCCGCTGCTCCCACTGTCTACGAAGCCCTCTGGCTGTGTACTTATAGACGCTCTCTTCTAAAACACCATCTAGAAAAGCAGTCATGGCATCCAACCGCCAGATATCATAGTCATGGTATGTAGCCGTGGCAAGTAGGATTTGGATGGACTTAAGCATAGCCACTGGAAAAGGTTTCATCATTATCCACGCCTGGTTTATGACGAAAGCCTTTAACAAGTCTTGCTTTGAAAGTCTCAACTTTTCCACCTACACCAAGTAATCTTTTCAAGATATACTTGCTCCTGATGGGGATTTAACCCTTCAGATATAGCAACCAAAGTCCATACTTTGTTGGTGTATATGGATTCCATCTCAGATCACTAAGCATCCAGCCATTCTAACAGAGTCACACTCTTGATGGCCAGCTTGAAACTAGTTGGGTCATCATCTCATGATGCAATCCTCGCTCCCACTGTCATCGAGAAATCGAAGTATCTCTCAGGTGGGTGAGGAACCCTACTAGATCGGCAGAGAGGCTGAGGTTCGTTGGTAACTATTGAATCCTTTGGTTCTTTCAAATCATCAGCTGCAGTTTGAATAGCTGGAACATTTCCATTTCTACATAACAGACCTTGCCTCGAGCTTGTCCGGATTATGCTTTTAGACATAGCCCGGACAACCCCAAATCTTAACCAACTTAAGATATGGGCTCTTCCCTTTCCATATCACATATGAAGCGGTAGGCAATAGATTTGATTGGAAACCAATTCAATTGGTATGCAGCTTCTCAAGTGCATAACTCCCAAAAAGAAATAGGAAACTCAGTAGTACTCATCATAGAGCACACCATATCACATAAGGTGCTATTGCTCCGCCCCGATATACCATCGTGCTATGGTGTATACGGAGGAGTAATGGTGAAAGAGAATCTCATTCTCCTTTAGAATAATCCAGGATTTCCGTGCTCAAGTATTCTCCTCCTCGATCTCATCAAAGGACATAATACTTATACCCGTGTTTTGGTTTTCTACTTCTAAATCATATTCTGTGAATATCTCAAAAGGTTCGGACTTGTGTTTCAACAGGAACATATGTCTGAATCTTGAGAGATTATTAGAGAATGTAACGAAGTACAAAGAACCAGTCCTGGCATATGTAGACAGGGGACCTATCATACATCAACATGTATCATCCCAAGAGTTCACTAACTCTTTCTCTGTTTCCAGTAAACGGAGCTATGGTCATCTTATCTTTGTGACATGACTGGCAAGTTTCACAAGATGCAAATTCAAACAGTTTTTTAAATATGCATCTATGTGCAACTTAGCTAGTCGGGTCGCATTGATATGACCCAGTCTACAATACCTCAAGAAGGATCCATTCATTTCTGAACTCTTCCTCTTGTGAGTGTTCTGTATACTAAGAACTGTATTTTTATTTAGAACAGCAATGCTTTTAGATAACGTGCCTGAACCGATAGGAAATGTTCAAAACATTATCCAACAATACAAAATTATATCCTTTCTTTACTAATAAAGAGACTGATATGATTTTGTATATCAGGTTCGGTATCTAATAACATTCGTTCAGAATCAATGTATTTGGAATACAGGGTGACAGTGACCAACAGACTTGGCTGCAACACTTGCCCCGTTTTCTGCCTCATGAAACTTATCACCCGTTCTCAGTTCTCTACCTTTCTGTAGCCCTATGTAACAGATTACATATCAGGGATCCTGATCTGGTATCCCATACCCAGGACGTAGAGGATACAAAGAAACAGTTCTTTGTAATGAACAGACTCGAAGATGATGCATCGGCATGCACTCTCTTCGTTTGGGTGGCACGGGAATTCTGGTAATCCCCTATTTCCTGCTCTGTCTTATAACAATTATAAGTTGGAGCGGGACCAACGTTCCCCAGCTCAGTATAACAAGTGGGTTCGGTCAATACTTCCGTATTATTATCTTGATTAAGGCGTGATATGGTCGCTACCTAGAGAGAGAGAGAAGAAAACACTCAGCGTGCGCTCTTGGAAGAATAGATTGGTTATTATTTTATCTAATCAGGATGGCTCCCACTGCTTTTTATCAAATCTTCCTTCAAACCCTAAAAGGAAAGACTAGCCGGGATTAATTACACACTACAAGTTCGCCAATCTTTCAGCCAGGCCAGTATCGGTACTTTGTGGAAGGTCCCCCGTGCTTTCGCACGAACCTAATTAATGTAAACCTTGTTTTCCCAGAGGCGTAACCCCGTTGACACCTTTCTAGACACCTACTTGATCGACTAATTGTAATGTGTAAAACTCTCCTAGGAGTAACTCTTACTCGCAGCGGGTATCGGGATCCAACTATCTCATAGAAGGTATGCAATCTCATTGCAAATTTCAACACTTGAAATTCCCGATAATATTTTACCCCTAGTGTTCTATGACCTTGACGAATGCCAAACAACCCATAGTCCACTAGTCAAGTTCAACCCGTACATTTCTTGACTGAATTAAACCCACCCGCACGACCCTTGACGAATGCCAAACAACGCCGTACGAATACCCTAATCCAATCTGCATCATATGCATAAACAGATAAATACTAGTTAGCTACCGTACACTACGCCTTGACGAATGCCAAACTACCGTAGCACGAATACTAAGTACTACTTATCTGAAATGACGGAGGGCTACGCAGGTTTTCAGAAAACCATGAGTGTAATGAACTTGATATCGTCGTAGAATCATGTGAAACTTTTAAATGGAGTGTTTTTTAGGCTTTTCTAGTTTTGCTAAAGGGGTCACTCCCGGTGAAGGGATCGTCGGCCCTTTCCTCGTCGAATGAGGTGCGGGATATATCATATATATCACTGTGCAAAGAACAAACTGTAGAAGCTATCAAAAGACAAACCGAGTGTGTAGCATCTGCCAGTTATTGCTAAAGGAGTCACTCCCGGTGAAGGGATCTCGGTCCTTTCCTCATCGAATAAGGTGCAGGGTATATCATATATACCGCTATGCAAAGCAAGAACTGTAGCTACCTGTTTTATTTTTGAAATTCGATTCTAAAACATCTTTAGGTTTCTTTCACTTTCATTAATCACATTAATGAAGTCCCATCATTTAAGTACCTAAACATCACAGATAAATACGACGTACACTTATGCCATCCGCATTCGCCTCGATGTCCCCTCGTGCACCGTTAGGTTAGGTTACTAACGGCAGAGCGGGGCAGGGCTAGCGCGGGTGTAAAACATAAGTAACGTCTATATAATATATCATATATACTATATACAGTATCCATCACAGAACATCACATGATCACATCACAGATATCGCAGCAGAAGAAACATATGAAATATTGGATATACTAGGACGTCCGTGTTTTCAATATGAGCCAGTATAAAACACGGATTCCATGGTCGTGATGAATAGCCAAACCCACACCCCTAGACCCCTACGAGAGCGGCAAGAAACCCTACCAATTCTAGAGTTACCTGGACTCGACTCCTCGAGTTGGTCTCCCACTGGACTCCAGAACCTGGTTACTTGTGCTCCCCTCCTTGGGTCTATCCTAGTGCGGAAAAGTAAATAATATACAAAGGGTGACAACTTCCGCAACCTGGAAGTGCCCCAATAAAAGAATATTACATTCAAGTTTTTACATGAATGAAAATGAAAAATACTCATCTCACATAAAACCCCCGGCTATTCAAACACGACGATCCAATATAACATATCCAGCAACACATGACATCACATGTCATCAACGTAAGTAAATATGCGCATCCCAATTGTCGTTGACATACAGCAACGAAACCGGCGATATCACATATTACACTTACGGTCGCAGAAAAGAAAGTGTAAAACTACAATAGTTGGAATCCGCAACCTCCATAGACATCGCATGCCTAATTAAATGAATTACTTAGACATCGCATGCCTAACAATTATAAACCCCGCATTTTAGTCTCAAAATCGAAAACTCTTTTCAATATCAAGTCGGGCAATTCAACAAGATTCCCGACATACTGATCGAATGCTCGTCGCAAACTTCAGTAGACGGCCGCACCCCCGATACCGTCGACGAAGTGCACCAAGGCGGAACACCGCTACCGCGAGCACCCAAACGGATGCTTTCGGCTACGGGGTTCTCCTACAGTCACTTGGTCGGGGCTATGGGGTGTAGCTGTCTATTAAGTTTACCCGGCGAGTATCCGCGTACGCTACGTGATTGCAACGGACTTTTGATCGCATCAAAATTCCGTAGCAACCGATCAAGTGAGACTAAATTGCTAGATTTATAACATTCATTCAGTTATCTCATAACTTCTTGTGAATTCCAATTGTTGTACCACATTCCGGATAAGATAGAAAATGTTAAACTTTCCGATCAAACAATCGAACACCCAAGTTTTCCCGAAACAGCTCAATTCATGAAATAAGTTCAAAGACATTCACTTCGTGCCTCAGTACCAACGGTCCAGCCGTAGAAGGGTCAAGCCAACGCCTCACATGTGGCACGCCGTACTGCCCCAAACCCGAAGGTTCAAAGGGCAGTTCAAGACGGTCACATAATCGAGTTAAGGTTTGTTGTCTTCTAGAGGGACCATCGCGCTACTTGCACTACTTAGAACGTCTTTAAACCTCAGAAAAATCCAACACTTGGAAATTTTCCGGCAGGGAAAAAGTTGGGTATTTATATCCGTTCGAACTTTTTAACATATTCAAAAAATTATCCGGAAAGCCACATAGACAAAGTCTGATAATCCGATCGAATCTACGAACTCCCAATACAACCCAGAAAACTCAACTCTTGAGTTTAAATTAAAAATTCCCAGAAAATACAGCACCCAAATATATGAATTACTGTGCAAAGACCAACTGAAGAAAAGACAAAATTGCCGCGGAACCGCCGCATTAGCCATGCTAATGCCGTGGTTCCGCCGCGCTTTGAGGGAATCATGGGTACGGGCTTCACAGTAATTCTTACAATTCCCTGTTGAATTTTCTGCATATTTTTAATTCTCATAAATCCACAATTTTCAAAAATGTACAGAGAGCAATATTGGGTTTAGGGTTTCGGTTCGATCGGGTTTCTAACATCGTCTAAGCATCGCCTAAGGCTCTAGCTAGGCTCTGATACCACTGTAGGGTTCCTAGGCACACTAATGAGGTCTCACAAGGCATCAACCATGCCAATTTCAAATTTTACAAGTGCCGAGAAACCCTAATACGGATCGTTAACTAGAATTTTAGGCGAAACAATGAAACTAGTTAACAACTTAACTAAAAGAACGGAAATACAACCTTTGTAGATCCGGTCCTCCACCTCCATAGCTCCATGATGAAGTCTCCTCACTGTCCAAATAGAATCCCGGGCTCTAGCGTCGGTTTCATCGGAGAAATGGGCGGGCTTGGTCGTCGGCTTCGATGCCGAAGATGATCTACGTCGAGGCAACACTAGATCAAGCTCCAACTTCACCAAGTCAAGAAACTTGTGAAGAAAACACCCTATACTACTTGGCAAGAGGTAGAGGATGAAGAAATAGGAAGTGGGTTCACTTTAGAATTGGATTTCTCACTCTTTTTCTCAAGTTGCCATTGTTGGTAGCAAGCTTCTCTTCTTGAAGAAGAAGAAGAAGAAGATGATAGAATATGATAAAATATATCATAAGTTATTTTCAAAATAGAAAATAATATCAATACTTATCATACTCCAACCATGGTCAAGTGTAGAGAGTAAACTAGGGTTAGGTGAATGGTTAGGGTTAAGCATGAAGACAAAAATGGTGACTTAGTCAAAGCTTCATGAAGCTTCAATATCAAACAAAGAAAGCCACCATTTTCTCTTTAGCTTTTCCATAATAAATAAATAAATAAATAGATATGAAAATCAAAACCCTAACCATTTAAATAACCATGGTTTAATCTTTACACAAACTCAAGTAAGCATGTATCATCAAACATGATGCAATCAAGTGCACACAAAAATATATCACATATACAATGTGCACATCAAGTGAGAAAATCCATTTAAAGTGAACCAATACTAGTTAATGCTAAGTAATATATCAAATATATAATTATGCATTAAATCGTTAAATCAACACTTGATTTAATGATCCGGTCATATCGACTAGTATCAAGTGTATCAATGTATCGAATCAACACTTGATTCGGTAACCCGGCTATATCACATATAACCTGCCAATGATACAAATCGCGAGAATAGAATACGGTATCACAGACACGCATTATTCTCGGCCCCGCGCATATCTCATATGCGCTCCTATTTCGTTTCGCTTGAGCCAGGAAACCTCTGTGTAGGACTCTAAAGACTCGTCAATACGCCGGCAGCAGATGATGATCATATCAAGCATCCACAAGCCGCAAGCGGTCTGCTAAACGTAACGGCCACCCGGGTATTGAGCGATCAGAAGATCGACGAGCAAGCCCGCTCATACTCGTGTGAATCCAACCAGTAACACTTACCGTATAGTCCGGTCTCGTCGTCTTATATGTCGCATATCTCGCCTAGGGGTGGTAAACGTCAGACCCCAACAGCTCGATAAGTCGTGTCGATATGAGGTCTATAACAGTTCGAGAAAATACTGGTAACACTTACCAGTAAATCTCAGCAACCCTGGCCAGGGATTTCCGGTTATAGCCAATCGAACACAGCGCAACATCAACTCCCTATACCGGGAGAGACGAATCCCCTCCTATCGCTTATTGCCTCCATGTGATTCGGGACTGTACCCAAAAACCACCGTTTTGCACGCCCTCTTGGACGTGGTAAGGTGGAAATCAAAGCACAGTGGGAACCACACAAGACTCTATGACGATCTCGGGTCAACAGACTACTCTGTACCAGTGTCACCAGAGAACTGCCATCTGACGTAAGGTATAATACCATCTGGGAGTTCTCGGCGAGTCCGTCCAGTGTACCCAGTCTCCACTGAGCACCCGTATATCATCTCTGATGTCAAACACCAATGGATATGGGATCATCCATCGCCCATCTGTATGGGTCGAGAATGTATACGCTAGTCTACTCTGGTATATCGAGGCCCCGTCTCGATACACCCATGACTAGGGACCTTGAAGGATGTACTTATGGACTACCATGTCCCCACTAGTATGATCCGCATCATAGTCCAGGTAGTCAAGTACATATCCTAAGGGCTTTACCAACATGTAACAGAGAGACAATCAGTGTACACGTTAAGGTAAAGATCAACCAGATAGCATACTATCATGTCGAGCAAGAAAGTCCTCCCTATATATGTCCAAGCATCCACTACAATATACATCCTATGTATAGTAATGGCCTCTAGGGCATACATATAACTAACAGTCATCACACTCCAGAAGGTATGCGCAATTCTGGTAAGTTTCCTGTATGTTTGAAACTCCCGATGTAATTTTTATCCCATGCTCTTATGACCTTGACGTAGGCCAACAAATCATAAGCAACATGTCAAGTTCTACCCTTCATTGTCCTGATCAACTTAAGTCATCGTACATGCCCTTGACGTTAGCCAACAAGGTGTACGTCTGACTTAAACTAATGCATCTATCTATGCAATAAATGAATACCCAGCAGCTACCAAACACTATGTCTTGACGTAGGCCAACAAACATAGCTTGAATACTACTGACCATCCATAAGAAACGACGGAGGATTACGGCTGGTTTTTGGCGAAAAACCTTTAACGTAATGAACTTGATCTCGTTGAAGGAACCTGATAGCTTTATAAAAATATATAGTAGCGAAAATCTTTTGCTAAAGAAGTCACTCCCGGTGAAGGGATCTCGACTCTTTCCTCGTGGAATGAGGTGCAGGATATTCCAACTGAATACCGCTATGCAAAACAAAAGGAAACGTCTTTATAATAATTTTTAAAATTTTGTAACGTTTTAAAAATAATTAAATAAATAATTAAATGAATAAAATTCTTTAAGTGAATTTTATGCATTTCGGTAAAGTAAAATGTATTTTTCGTAAAATTAAACCGTAATTGTTTTTCATTATAATTTCAAAAATACATATTTTAATTATGTAATTACTAGTAACTGGTGTTTATTTAGCCACTTATAAATTTTTATTTTAATTAAATATTTTTCCTAAATTAATTATTTTAAATATTAACATAAGCTTTATTTTTAATACTAAATTAGTGTAAATTACAAATTTGAATGGTTTTAATTTGTAAAAATGAGCCATGGTATATTAGAATCAAGTGTGTAATATGCAAAATCTTTTCCGAAATCTCTCCATGGTTCTAGAAATTTCTAAGAAAAGGGTTAAATTGAAAAAGTTAGATAATAAATGGTTTAAGTGAAAAAAATGCATTATTTATGAACTTTATACACAATACCACACATTTTTTCTCTCTCTCCACCCTCCTCCCTCTCCATGGCCGGCCTCCCCTCCATGGGTAGCCCCAAAATTTTCCCCCCATCATTTTTGCAATAAAAATCATCAAAATTCATCAAAAATTCCAAAAATAAATCTCAAAAATCAACATTCAACCTCTACCATTTTCCTTTGACCTATTTAGCATGGATTTTGGAGATGGAAAGCATGCATTTTGGAGGCTCATTTTCATGTTTGGGTTTCATATTTTGAAGGTATAAATTTCCTTCTTTTGTTTTATTTCTATTAGATGTTTCTTTTAAAGCATAATTAGATTTAATATATTAATTCTAGTTGCAAATTTTAAAATTAAAGTTAGGGTTTGTAAATTCAAGTTGTGGTTTTTATTAATTAAATAAGGTTATAATAGCTAGTTTAACATCCTTTAGAGTGGAAAAATATTGCATGGTTGTTGTATAATAAATTGTTTATTCAAATTGTTTTAATTAAGCTATTTAGCTAACTAGATTTTTCAAAAATGTGTTTGTGGGTAAAATAAAATTCTTATTAAGCTTGTTATCATTATATGGTAGTTTTAATGAGAATATTAGCATGTTAATGGAAAGAAAAACTTAGTTTGATTGCTAGTTTCAATGGATAATTGATAAATTGTGATAAAAAATTGCTAATTTTGTAAACTAGATTTTAGAAATTCCTATATAAATGAGATTAAAAATATAATTATGGTTTCATTATATCATTATCATCATAAATTGTGGTTTAAGTCATTAATTTATGCAAAATCATGGTTTGAGGTGGAATTGTGGTATTTTGCTTGGAAAATGTTGAAAATTTTTAAAGGGTGCAAACTAGAAATTTCAAATTACTACAAATATGTGTAATAAAAATATAGTAATAGTTGGTATAGTCTAGTTATGCTATTTAATGAGTTTTATGACCTTTGGTTTCATTTAAATGTCAAGTTTTGATGAAAAACGGTAAATAGGCATTTTCGGGTTTTTCGAAAACGGACGATTTGATCGATTTTAGTGTTTCGATGAATTTGATCATGTTTTACAAATATAAGTAATGTGTTTTAATTCTACGAGTTATTTGTTGATGTTTATCTCGATCCATCGGAGTTTGTACGCCGATATCGAGCGATATTTGGTTCTTTTGCGTGGACGGGATATAGGTTTTAACCTATGCTGGTTCCTTGCATCGTTTTGACTTTTGTATGTGATTCAGTTTACGATACTATTTATATGTTTCCATTTAGGTACCCTCATGTGGACTGCGGGCGATGAAGAGGAGGATGGCGACACCGTCTTCGGCAGACATGGACCAGGTGAGTAGATGTATATCTACGGGAGGAAGTCGGGTGGATGGCGTTTAGCACCCCCGCAACGTAGAATAGGAATAGTATTTATTGTCATTAGGAAACCAGATGTGACCCTATATTCTTAATGAGTAGGACCCTAGTAATGACCCTAGGCTGGATTAGACTGATTTAGAAAGACATATCAGAAGATGAATACCTTGGAAGAGGTTCGTAGGTTTCAGGTAGAAACATACACACTCACACACTGAAACACGACACGGTGTATACGTGCATGTGTATATATATATATAGGACGAGGTATAGGTATATATATATATATACAACATGTATATGGGATACATTGATGTGATATGATATCCGAGATATGATGAAACAATGTAACTGGGTTTGATGCCGTAATTCTTGGCTATACTGTCGTATTAAAGTGTTAGCGGATTATTAGAGAATGAGATAATGAACATGAATATATAAATTATAAAGAGTGGTGGTGATATTGATGTACATGGGACGCTAGAATAGTACCCGGACTGTAACTTGTGACTGATCACGATATGATATATGTATAACTTGATTACGACATTATATTGGTGTGACCTGATGCCGATATGATATAAGTATGACTTAATCACAATATGACACATGCGACATGATATTCTGAGGATAAACTAATGATGCTTATCATGATGGCAATGATATATGATTGATGTATGCGATCACAGCTTAGCACCTTGATCATGAGATGTGTTGATGATGACATTATACGAATGAGGAATCACCTAGGAGATACTTGACCGTACCCCGATATTGGGATGCCGTACGATGGATTTTGCCGTACGATGGATTTTACCGTACGAGGCTTAGATTTGATGATTGATCCGCACTCTTGATTCGAGGAAGCCGTACTACGTACGTGACGCTATTGAGGCGGGATCGCCGACTATTAGAGATATTGATTCAGACCTTAGGTAGACTCTTGTTTCTTACTGACTAGTCTATTAGGTTTAGTTCCTTAGGATGTTAGATGGACACTGGTTTAGGTTCGACTCACATAGTGGTAGTTGTACTCGTATCTCGCAGAGGAGTGGATAATGCACATCTGTATTTACATTCATACTGTAATTATCATGGTGCATGTTCTTACATATGTTGCTATAATCAGTATAAATCTTACCTGTTAGGACACCCGCACCATTACCGATGATGCGCATATTCCACGCACACTTATTTGCCGGCTCACACACATCATCATCGGTAATTGCTATGTCACGTACACTTTAGATAATATTATCTTTTATTGATAAAATCAGTTAACAACTAAACCGATATAATATTGTGATTACTCTCTGATGTTAGTATAAGACATGATATTTATTACTTAGACATTCATGCATTCATATTTTCATGTTATAGCACAGTAGTATGGGCATTTGCCGACACTTATCATATACTTACTCATGATTTTGAGATTTGGATTTCTATGAGATTTCTGGATTTTTGGGGAAAACCGCAAAAATATATAAAAACTTCTCTCTCTCTCCTCTTCTCTTTTTAAAATAAGATGCGGTTTTCTCGTGATGTATGTGTCGTCCACCATAAGTATTTCATGTTTTCTGTTGGATTTCGAGACCCGATTCGAGGAGTGGATGAACCGTCTCGGGTACATGGTGGGCCCGGTATGGTACCCCGGGGCAAGAAGATCGAGTTGTAGACGATGAGCCTGGCAGGGGAAGGCTACCTACCGGTGATGTCTGGCGCGGCGGATATCCGGAGGATACCGACCGTTGTCGTGAGATTTGATGATATGGGCCGATCCGGACTGACGGAGCCCGAGGTATTGAGACTATGAGACTTGAGATTATATGTGTTGTGTCGATGCTTGACACGGATTTCCATGGATTTCATTGTTGAGATTTCAGATGCTTATACACACTTTACTATGATAACAGATAAAGAGTTCTTATACATATATATCTGGATTTCAGGATTTGTCACTTTACATTCATGGTGCATGCATTTCATTTCATATGACATAGTATTATATGAGGCACTGACACGAACACGGAGTATCTGCACTTACACGTAGTATTACCCTGCTATTACTAGATGTTTGGGAGATAGTAGTGTATTATTATGACCTAGGATAGCGTCATGCATTCGATTTCTTTTCGTAGATGTCTTCTACTCACGAGTTGGCAACTCACCCCCGTTGTGCCAAATTTTATTACAGGTTCGATGTACAGGTTTCCCTGGCAGCTTGCTGGCACATCTATTCTTTCAGGGTGATTTTCACGGTAGGTTGGTTCACTTGTATCCGAACCACCATTGTACTTTTATTCTTTCATTTGTATCTAGTAAGCTCCATCAACCATATTTGTATTACTTGATAAGTTTATTGGACTAGTCTTTTATTTCGACCTTAGAGTCGCACGTGTATTATTCCGATCTGGTGGTTTTGTTTTCTTTTGAGTTTTGAGCCTCGCCCTTTGGCGTTGTATATTATTGTGCCTGTTGTGGTTGATTCCGCCTATTGGCGTTGATGCTAGCTCCCGTTTGGGGATGCTTTTTATTGTTTATGTATATTATACTTGTTGTACCCGTTTGGGGGCCAGTTTTTACAGAGGAGACTCTGCCGAAATTTTTGGTAAAATTTGCTGATGTTTTTATACTTGTTTTCTTTTCTTTTCTTCTTTTTCTTCTTTTATGGTTTAGATTTCTGGGCTTCGGCTTACTTAGGTCACGTGGCGCCTCTAGACGCTTCGTAATCTAAGTGCCGGCCACGTTCCGTACTTTCGGGTCGTGACAAATTTGTTCCAACAACATCAAAAATAGGTTTGATTTATCTCGCATTTGATAAGAATCAACACAGTCCCATCAATCAATCACACCAGAAAAGAACGAAAATAAAATGTACGTATATGCTATCCGCATTCGTCACTGGGTCCCGTCATCACCCATTAGGTTACTTAACTAACGACAGAGCGGGGACTGGACTAGCGCGGGTGTAAAACATATACAACATCTAATAGTATATATTCTAATATACAATAATCACTTCAGGCGTGATAATATGCAACATTACAGAAAAGTAATAAGCATCGCAGAACAATACAGATAAACTGGGATTCCCGGGTTTCACAGAGCCGCTACTGAAACCCGACGTTCCCCTGGTCGTGTGGATAGCCTGTGCAATGAAACCTGGACCCCTACGGGTGCGGCAAGTTACCCATCAAAACCTGAAGCGAGGTAGTCCCCACAACATAGTGAATGGAATACCCGGCACTTCATGGAATCCGGTAAATTGAGCACCCCTCCTTGGGTCAACCTGTACCCCCTACGAGTGCAGTGAATAGACTGCCAATTCAAGAGTGAGGCCCCTCTGCCACTCAAAGCCATGAGATACGGACCCGTTGCCCTCCAGAACCCGGCTATTCGTGCACCCCACCGCGGGGTAAACCTAGTACAGAAATAAAAATAGTACAACAGGTACATCGACCGCAACCTGGTCGTGCCCCAACAGAATATTATACAAACAGGCAGTGATGGCAGTCCACAAGTCGGACGCTCGCCCCGCAATATCAAATGTACAAATAAAACCGAACAGCACTATCATTGCACCCTGCTATCCACCACGACGAATCCGCAACATTACAGCACAACACAGAACATCAACGCGAATGTCACGTTCGCAAACCCGTCTAAAAGAACTATAGCAATCAGACGCGGTTTACTGATCAAATGACATTCCCGGTCGGAGATATAATGAAAGTACTGCTTACTAACAAGTTTAAAATTTCGATCGACTAAATTTCCCGAAGTGGGCCCCACAAGCATCTGCTGTACAGTCATAAAATATGGGCCCAAAATATCAGTACCAGAAACCACATTTCCCTCTGAAGAAGCCCCAATACAAATTTGGCGCACTGATCCAACTAAACGACCGCGGATGCGCGGTCAAACCCTAGGTTTGACCGCGGTTCCGCGGCTGTTTGATTGGATCACGTGACCAAATTTGCACAGTATGCTTCAAAAACCCTGCATGATTTTCTGAAATGCTCAAAATGAATTTTAGAACTGTTTAAAAATCGGCAGAAACATCATGTACAGAAAATTGTGATTTCGGAAATTCCGTTCGATCGATCTTTTAAACGCGTTAGCACAAGTTAGTATAGCTTAATGGTGAGGCTCAGATACCACTGTAAGTCCGCGGCAGCGCCCCGGCCGTCTAACAGACGCCGATATGCGGAACAAAACTTTTACGACTGGCGCTATCGCGTACTTTATCTCGGATCGTCCATTAAAGCTAAGCTAACAAATTGTAAAGAGGGTAGAATTGTTATACCGAATGGTCCGAGTCCTTCGGTCTTCAACCATCATCCCACGCTATGTTTCAACTGATCCGAACTTGCTCGATCTCCGGTTTCGTCGTCCAGGTGGCACCACGTCGACGGATCTTTAAACGGGCTCCCGCCTCTGAACCGAGGCAACTCGATCGTCAAGTTTGCTAAAAGAGACGACCAAGATGAAGTAGAGAATCAGTAGAACACTTTGTCACGTTACGTCCAAGGTCACGGACGAACGGTTAAAAGAAGTTGCCTTTTGGAATCGGATAAATGGAAATTGAACTAAAAATGAAATTTCCATACACTAGTATCATAATCTTTTCTAATGAAAATGAATCAAAATCCACCCTTTCCCACAAGAGGGGCCGGCCAATTTAAGGAGACAAGGGAGGTGAGTGTAGGAGCAAGAGAGGGGTGACCATTAGCCTTCATACTTATCACAAAGAATGAATCATCAACTAGCATTAAAAGAAAACCTATCACAATTAACCTAGTCATCCTTTATCATTAATGAACCATTAATGACAAAGCCACCTCACTATCCTAGTCACCATCCTAGTCACCTCTTCTAGAAGTTTCCACACAAATCCCAAGAAAAGATAAATCCGCATTTAACCGAATGTCAAAATACGGCTGATAGAAAACTGGAAATTGGCAACTTCCAAAAATCATCCCGAAACGCATTTCACGATAACCCCGTATCGGTATAAACATACCCGCATTTGTATTACGACCGAATACAAATGCAACTGAGACAAAGATATTATATCTACACAGTATAATACTGGGTTCCGGCTTAAACCAAAGCCTACCAGTATTATCTGCCCAAAAACTGACACGTGCGAAAATGCACGTGCATTTTCCGAACCTTGCCATAAACCCATACGACCTCTACAACGTTTCGCCCGAACTTGGGAAAGTTTCGGTGGGGGACTCTAATGACTCATCAGTCACTGGCACTGGGTATAACCCCTAGCACGTCAGAGGTACAAGCTGTACGTAACGTTTTGCCTATGTATTGATTAGAAGGGAAGCTGACGAGCAAACTCATCTATAAACCCTACTGAGCCTGACAGTGACAATATCCATACAGTCCGGAACATTCGTCTATGAGTATCGCATATACAGCCTAGGGGGTCGGTAAACGTCAGACCCCCAATAGCTGCATAAATCGTGTCAGAGAGTAGCCCAGAACACCCTGAGATGCTACTGGTATACCTACCAATATATCTCGATTATCCTGGCTAGGGATTTTGTGTAATGGCTCTCTTAAACACAGCGCGATCTCACCCCCCAATACCGGGAGAGACGACTCCCCGACGATCCGCTCACTTGCCTCCAATGTGGCTCGGGACTGTACCCAACTAAAACCTGTTTGCACAACTCCTTTGAGCATGGTTGGTTAGTAATCTAAGCACAGTGGGAACTCACATGAGACAAATGACGACCTCAGGTCGATGAACTAACCTGTACACATGTCACCAGGGAACTGCAATCTGACGATATGTATAATACCAACTAGCATGTTCCCGGCGAGTCCTGTCCGGTGTACTCATAACCCAATGAGCACCTGTATACATCTAAGGTGATCCAACTGACACCAGTGGATTGTGAGACCGGCCACCGTCCCTCGTCGGGGTCTTGACTGTATACACTAGTCTACTCTGGAGTATCGATGCCCTGTCTCGAAACTCCCACGACTAGGGACTCTTTTAAGGGTGTGCTTATAGACCCCAGCTCCCACTTATATGATCGCCATCATACTGCTGGTAGTCAAGCAAGAATCCTATGGGCTCTATCAACATCTATATGATGATAAAGACAGACCAGATAGCATACTATCATCTCGAGTCAGACTGTTTATCGGTATAGGTCCTCCCTCAATCCTTGCAATCACGTACCTGCGATCCAGTAATTGACTTAGAGGGCACTATATCCAACACTCATAACCCAATGAGCACCTGTATACATCTTAGGTGATCCAACTGACACCAGTGGCTTGTGAGACCGGCCATCGCCCCTCGTCGGGGTCTCGACTGTATACACTAGTCTACTCCGGAGTATCGATGCCCTGTCTCGAAACTCCCACGACTAGGGACCACAATTAAGGATATGCATGTAAACTACCCAACTCTCACGTATATGATCGCCATCATACTGTTGGTAGTAAAGCAAGATTCTAAGGGCTCTATCAAAGTGTAACATGTAATCAGTCACCTGAACATGTACACGACTGATAGAGGCAAACCAGATAGCATACTATCATCTTGAGTAAGACTGTCCTACCGGTATAAGTCCTCCGCAATCATTGCAATCACGTACCTGCGATCCAATAATTGACTCTGAGGGCACTATCTCCAACACTCTCGCCAACAGGGTGGTCATTCCATACTCTATACCTGTCACTCGCTGATCCAGGTTGGTCACCATCCCTATCAATCTGTCTATCCCCCTAGTGGCTCTCCTAAGTAAACGTGCATGTGCCGCGGGGTAAGCTTTTCCTCGCTCGCGGTCGAGCTGGAGCTGGGTGTCTTGGCGGGTACGTCCTCGGTCGGCTCAGTGCGCGACCATACATCATTTAAGCGTGTATAGGACGTGGATACGCCCTCAATAAGAGGTCTAATAGCGATCCCTCCATGCATATAAAACTCAAATTCCTCCACAGGGAGGAAATGGAGACAAAGTTGTGTCACCAACATAGGGCATGGATAATTGGCAGCCCTTTTGCCCACACCAATCGAATGAAATAATACCGTGCACATATCATAGCTGGGGTTTCTAGTCATCAAAGTGTGCACGATATGAAGGGATGGTGTGAAAAATATTGTATTGTGCGAACTAATAAAAATATTATTTTGTGCCCAACGGCACACAGTCAATACGTTCGCAAAGAGGGTTCTAGACTGGATGCCTTTACGTGGCTCCCTCGAACAATCATTACCCATCAAGGGTAGGTAATCCTCGAATTGAAGGGGTTGGTCATGAGTAGGTAGTCTAGGTATTAAGGTGACTTCATGGATGAAGTCCCTATTGATTATTATTTCCCTATCCCCCCAAATTAGCCTAATGTATCCGTGTTGTGAGAGGCAACCATCCTCCATTTGTTAGTTATATGTATGCCCTAGAGGCCATTACTATACATAGGATGTATATTGTAGTGGATGCTGGGACATATATAGGGAGGACTTTCTTGCTCGACATGATAGTATGCTATCTGGTTACTCTTTACCTTAACGTGTATATTTATTGTCTCTCTGTTACATGTTGGTAAAGCCCTTAGGATGTGTACTTAACTACCTGGACTATGATGCGGATCATACTAGTGGGGACATGGTAGTCCATAAGTACATCCTTCAAAGTCCCTAGTCGTGGGTGTATCGAGACGGGGCATCGATATACCAGAGTAGACTAGCGTATACCTTCTCGACTCATACAGATGGGCGATGGATGATCCCATATCCATTGGTATTTGACATCAAAGATGATATACGGGTGCTCAGTGGAGACTGGGTACACTGGACGGACTCGCCGAGAACTCCCAGATGGTATTATACCTTACGTCAGATGGCAGTTCTCTGGTGACACTGGTACAGGTTAGTCTGTAGACCCGAGATCGTCATAGAGTCTTGTGTGATTCCCACTGTGCTTTGATTTCCACCTTACCACGTCCAAGAGGGCATGCAAAACGGTAGCTTTTGGGTACAGTCCCGAATCACATGGAGGCTGTTAGTGTATATGCCCTAGAGGCCATTACTGTATCATACTGGTTTGTATATTACTTGATGGAAGCTTGGGATATTCACAGTTGTATATACAATCTTGCTCGAAATGGTAGTATGCTACTTGGTTTGTCTCTGCTTTAATATGTGCATGTGTTTCTTTTAGCATATCGCTGTTATACATATTAGTAGAGCCCTTAGGATCTTTACTTGATTACCAGCGTTGTGATGGCGCTCACACTCGTGGGAGCTGGGTGATCTATAAGCACATCCTTATACAGGTCCCTAGTCGTTGGACTATCGAGACAGGGCATCGATACTCCGGAGTAGACTAGCGTATGCGCTTCTCATCCTAGTGTGGGAGACGGTCTGTCCCACAGCCGTCAGTACGTCGTACTTGAGATAGTATGCGGGTGCTCGTTAGGTTACGAGTACACTGGACAGGACTCGTCGGGAACTGTTGGTTGGTACTATACCTATCGTCAGTTATCAGTTCCCAGGTGACATGAGTACAACTTAGTTCGCTGACTTGACACTGTCACTTCGCCTCGAGTGTGTTCCCACTGCACTTTGATTACTACCCTACCACGGCTCAAAGGAGTCGTGCAAACAGGTAGTTTTTGGGTGCAGTCCCGAAACACTTGGAGGCAGTGACGGTTAGACAGGATTCGTCTCTCCCGGTATTGGGGGTTGACATCGCGCTGTGTCCAGGAGAGCCATTACACGAGTAGTCCCTGGCCAGGGCAAGCGAGATATACTGGTAGGTTTCCAGTGTTATCTCAGGGTGTTCTGGGCTACACTCCGACACGACTTGTACCGCTATTAGGGGACTGACGTTCACCGCCCCCTAGGCCCGCCATGCGATGTATCAGACGAATAGACCGGACTGTACGGAGATTGTCACATACAGGCTCAGTAGGAGTTCAGATGGGGTTCACCTCGTCAGCCTTTTTATCGACATCTACCTGGGGACCGTTACGTACAGCTAGTGCCGCTTGCGGTCTGTGGTTAAACCCACTGCCAGCGTAGTGTCGAGTTTTTAGAGTCCCACACAGAGAGTTATTCGCCTTTAGGCAAAATGAGTAGAGGTCGCATGGTTTTGCGACAGGGTTCGTTCACATCCGTGCACTTGTGCACGTTTGCTGTCCGGACAGTTTATACTAGCGGGCTTTGGTTTAAGCCGGATCCTAGTATATGATTTGGGATTGGCTTTTTCTCATTGTATTCGTGTTCCTCGGATCACGAATACGGGTGCGTATGCACAGTTGCTTGAGACAGAGGGAGAGGACTTTGATTAGGGTTAATGACTATTGTCATTTTATTAACCCTGATGCTTATGTGTGTATTATTGTTAATTGATATTAGTTTAATAATTGTGCATGGTTATGGTTGTTGACCATTTGACCTATCTTGACTTGTTGACCTTGTTGACACTTTGACCATCATCATTTCATTTGGAAGATGCTCTTTGATCCTTGCAAATTGCATTAAAAATGAAATGATAATGGTTATGTCTTGATTAACCATGACAATTATCTAGCTAATTATCTAATTACAATAATTCACACATATATGTGAGAATGGTTATTATTCTCTCATTCTATCATTCCTTTTCTCTCTCTCGTTCTTCCTCTCCCTCAAGCTCTCCCCTCTCATGTGTTGAGAAACACTTGAGCTTGAGAAAAACCCTCTCTTGATAATCTCTGCTCTCATCTAGGGTTCAAGGATTAGCACTTCTTGCACCCTAGTTACTTCTAGCTTGGAGTTGAAGCCAAAGGTTGAGGCTTTCGGGTGGATCTTTCTTCGACGTGAGAAGACGACAAAGGTGACCTCCTTCCACCACTCCAAGGAGCAAGGAGAGAAGGACATAAAGCCCAAGGTATAACCTTTCTAGCACTTAGCTGGTTTCTAGTTTTCTTTAGCTTGTTTTTCTTTAGCAAAGATCCTTCATAGTGTAGTCCATGTTGCCTAAGCTCATAAAAATCCGATTTTTATTCCGTTTTCTGCCTCCCCGCAAGTACCGGGGTGGGCAACGTGGACTTACAGTGGTATCAGAGCCTAACTAAACATAAACTAGCTAGGTAGTAGAGTGTATCGAAGTTCGAATCGGAAAAATCGAAAAACTGAGTTTTAAAAACCCTAAGTTTCTGTTAAAATTTTTTCTGTTCGAAATAAAATTTGTCATACTCTAAAAATCATCTCAGGCTTTTCTTAAGAAGTACAGCAAACCCGGTCCAGTGAGTCGTCTAAACCGCCGCGGTTCAGCGGCAATAGCAAGCTATTGCCGCGGAACCGCCGCCGTTTTGACTCTTCACTTAGTCGAGTTTGGTGCAGTTTTCTTATGGCTAGGTTTTGGGATTTTTAAGATGGTTTATATGTTCCCAGGTTTTCCAGAATAAAAATTTGTTTTTGGGGGCCTATAAATCCGTATTTTTTCGGAACTTCAATACATTTTGAATAAAAGGTTATATCTGTGATGTTTATATGTATTGAACTTCGGCTAATCGCTATATGTCGATTAGTCGGGGTTATACATATCTGTGATCTGTGATTGATGATGGTATGTGTATATGAATAGGTTGGATTGTCGCGGATGAATAGCCGGGGTGGATGTGAGATGAGTGTTGCTTTTTCTTTCATTCATTGTAACATGTAAATTGATGTAATATTATTATTTGTTTGGCCGCACAACCGGGTCGGGGTTGTAGCCGTCATTGTATAATTCTTTTTACTGTTTTTTCTCTTAGGATAGACTCATGGAGGGGTGCACAAACTACCGGGTATCTCGAAGTGCCGAGTGGCCTACTCACGGTGGTGAGGGAGGTTGCTTCGCTTCGGGTACTTGGCGGGTAGTTTGCCGCACCCGTAAAGGTCTTGGGTGGGGTATTGGCTATTCACCGCGACCGTGTAATCCGCTTTTCGTTGCAGGCTCGAACGGATTGCGGATTCCTAGTATATCCAATGTATTCATCTGTGATCTGTAATGTCTATCATTGCTATATATTTATATGTGATAACTATTTAGGCGTTGCTTATGTTTTACAGCCGCGCTAGCCCAGCCCCCGCTCTGTCGTTAGTTAAGTAACCTAACGGGTGATGACGGGGCCCCGTGGCGAATGCGAATGGCATAAGCGTACGTCATATTTTGGTTGTTTTCTGCAATGGTAGGATTAAATGATGGGACGCATTAAAAGAACTAATGCAAGAAAATAAACCAAGTAAAAGTCGATTGGAACACTTTGAAAACCACTCGGTTCTTTTCAAAACTAAACTTTTAAACGCGGAGCTTGAACCACTCCTTTTAAAAGCTATCTCGTTCCATCGATTATATCAAGTTCACTACGTTCACGGTTTCGCCAAAACCATCCGTAGCCCTCCATCATTTCAGTTAAATATTCGGTAGTATTCAAGCTATGTATTTTGACCTCGCGCCAAGGCATAGTGATTGGTAGCTGCCGGATATTTATCTGTTGCATAGATAGAATGCGTTGGTTTGAGACAGTCGTACTGCCATTTTGGCCTACGTCAAGGGTAGGTACGGGTGGGTTCAAATTAACCAGGATAATGATGGGAAGAACTTGACATGTGACTTATGACATTTTGACCTCACGCCAAGGTCATAAGAGCATTGGGCAAAAATCCACACCGGGAGTTTCATAAGTACTGAAACTTGCTAGCGCTGCATACCATTTGGAGTGTGATAATTCTGGTAGGATTCCTTCGGTTTTATCACGCGATGATATTTGGATCCCGATCCTACTGTGAGTATATGCTACTCCTCGGGAAAACTCTCACTTAACGATCAATGCTATAAACTTAGTAGGTGTCTAGAAAGGTGTTAGCGGGGCTACGCCCACAGGGAAAAGAGGTTACTTAATTAAGGAACTTCGCGAAAGCGTTGGAAAACCTCCCTCGAAGTACCGACACTGGCCTGGCTGAACGGTTAAGCAAGTATTGTACGGTGAGATTGATCCTGACTAATCCTTTCTTTAAGGTTTGAGAAGGGATTCGAGAGACAGTGGGAGCCATCCAGTTTAGACAAATTAAAAACCACTCTAAACTTGCAAGAGCATCATGCTAAAGTGTTTCTTTTCTCTCTCCTAATTGCAGCGACCATTCAACATGACCGGACTTAAGTTATTACTAGATAAAAACATATTGACAGGGCCAAACTACAAAGATTGGCTCAGGAATGTCAAGATGGCAATCACTTACGCAAGGTTGGCCGTCGGATCATCGGCAGCGGAACACGTGCTTAAGATGATTGGCTACATTGAGGAGCTCGCGGACCTTGGGACCACGTTGGAGAATGAACTCTATACTGATTTGATTCTCCAGTCCCTTCCTTCCACTTACGCCCAGTTTATTCTTAACTTCAACATGCAAGGAAAGGAGGTTGAACTTTCCGAGCTTTTGAACATGTTGAGGAGTGCTGAGGGCACCCTACAGAAAGGTAGGGAGACATCCACTTTGTTTGTAGGAGGATCTTCCTCTTCTAGGTCCAGGGCGAAAGCCAAGGGCAAGAAGAAGAAAGCCCCCGCCAAACCAAGAGGCGGTGTCAGTAAAGTGGATACGAAGGGAAAAGGAAAAGCAACAAAGGTAGCGGGAAAGCTGGTGGGGAAGGAAGAATGCTTCTATTGTCACAAAAGTGGTCACTGGAAACAGGATTGCAAGGCTTGGAAGGCCAGAACACAGGATTTGAAGCGAGTTGCAGCTTCAGCTTCAGGTGTGTATGTTATTGAAAACTGTCTATCAATAAACTCTACGTCCTGGGTATTGGATACCGGATCAGGATCTCATATCTGTAATTCTTTGCAGGCGTTGAGAAAGCGTAAAGTTTTGAAGGCAGGTGACATGACCCTCAGAGTTGCAAACGGTGCTAGCATGGATGCTGAGGCCGTGGGGGACTATCACCTGGGATTGTCGGATGGACACTTTTTGGTTTTGCGTAGTTGTTATTATGTACCAAATGCAACCTGTAATATCATTTCTGTATCTTTATTATCTAAAGAAGGTTATGAATTTGCATTTGTAAGTAATGTAGTGAACATTCACCTTAATCAAGTTTTGATTGGGTCAGGTACATTGAACAACGGTATATACGTATTAAACCAGCCACAGATTTTCAATGTCCAGAATACACACAAAAGAAAGTCTCCAGAAATCAATAAAACTTTCTTATGGCATTGTAGACTGGGTCACATCAATGAAAGAAGGTTGACTAAGTTACACACAGAAGGATATTTGGATTCGTTCGAATATCAATCGTATGCAACTTGTCAATCCTGTCTCAAAGGAAAGATGACAAAGACTCCGTTCACTGGACACGGAGTAAGAGCAAGCGAGCTCTTGGGACTCGTACACAGCGACGTGTGCGGTCCAATGTCTACACATGCACGAAGCGGTTATTCATACTTCATTACTTTTACGGATGATTTCTCAAGGTTCGGACATGTCTTCTTAATGAAGCATAAATCCGAAGCTTTTGATAAGTTCCAGGAATATAAGAATGAAGTAGAAAAACAAACAGGCAAAAGTATCAAGGCACTGAGATCTGATCGAGGTGGTGAATACTTGAGTGCCGAGTTCCTGGGTTACTTAAAAGAGAATGGAATTCTCCCTCAGCTTAGTCCTCCATACACTCCGCAACATAACGGTGTATCGGAGAGACGGAGCCGAACCCTATTGGATATGGTACGGTCCATGATGAGTAACGCTGAGTTGCCGCGATCGTTCTGGGGATATGCGCTAGAAACAACTGCATACCTTTTGAACCGTGTTCCCACTAAGACTGTGCCTACCACACCATATGAGTTATGGAGTGGGAAGAAACCCTATCTTCAATACTTGAAGATTTGGGGATGTCCAGCTTATGTCAAAAAGCAGCATGCGGACAAACTAGAGGCACGCTCAGTACTGCGCAAGTTTGTGGGATACCCAAAGAACTCCAAGGGGTATCTTTTCTATTACGCAGAGGAACAAAAAGTCCTTGTTTCTCGTAATGTCCATTTTCTGGAACATCAGTTCTTAGAAAAAGAAATAAGTGGGAGCGTAATAGAACTGGAAGAAATTCCAGAACCACAAGCTATTACTGAAAGCTTAGTAGAACCAGAGGGTTCGAAAGATCAGGACATTCCCACGCCACTCCGCAGGGTAGTTGGCAGTCTCATCCGCCCGTGAGATACTACGGTTTTCTCATTGACGGGGATAGAGAGGATTGCATCATAGACTTTGATGAGCCTACTAGCTTCCAGCAAGCCATTCAGAGCGTCGACTCGGTAAAATGGCTGGATGCAATGCGGACCGAAATGGAGTCCATGTACACCAACAAAGTATGGACGTTGGACATTGCTCCAGATGGGGTAAAACCCGTAGGATCCAAGTGGATCTTCAAAAGGAAGATTGGTGTAGATGGACAGGTTAAGACCTATAAAGCTAGACTGGTAGCAAAGGGTTTTCGTCAGCGACCTGGTTTGGACTATGACGAAACCTTTTCTCCAGTAGCTATGCTGAAATCCATTCGGATCCTTCTTGCCATTGCTGCCTTCCACGATTATGAGATTTGGCAAATGGACGTAAAGACAGCTTTTCTAAATGGACATTTAGAGGAGTGTGTCTATATGGATCAGCCAGAGGGTTTCATTCAGAGTGGGAGCAGCGGAAATGTGTGCAAGTTGCTTAAGTCCATTTATGGACTAAAGCAGGCATCGCGGAGTTGGAACATCTGTTTTGATGAGACGGTCAAGGAATTTGGCTTTATCAAAAATCCAGATGAACCATGCATCTATTGTAGATTTGTAGCGAGAACTGTAGTATTCCTCGTTTTATACGTGGATGACATTCTCTTAATAGGAAATGACATTCCTATGCTACAATCTGTCAAGGGGTTCTTGTCACACAGGTTCTCCATGAAAGACCTGGGTGATGCCTCATACATTCTGGGTATCCGGATCTACCGTGATAGATCCAAGAGGATATTAGGACTTTCACAGTCCAGGTACATCGACACCATCTATTATACTCTACGCTTCTGCGGTAGGCTCTATAATGTATGCGATGTTGTGTACCAGACCGGATGTGGCTTATGCACTGAGTGTGGTAAGCAGGTATCAGTCAAACCCTGGGGAGAAACATTGGATAGCAGTAAAGAACATTCTCAAGTACCTGAGAAGGACTAAGGAGATGTTCTTGGTGTATGGCGGAAAAGACCTGCAGATTGAGGCCTTTGCTGACTCCAGCTTCCAGAGTGACAAGGATGATTCCAAGTCCATGTTGGGTTTTGTCTTTACCCTCAATGGAGGGGCGGTGTGTTGGAAGAGCTCCAAACAGGAAACCGTTGCTGACTCGACTATGGAAGCGGAATACATCGCTGCATCTGATGCCGCAAAAGAAGCTGTCTGGATGAGGAAGTTCTTGAGAGAACTTCAGGTGGTTCCGTCCATTGTTGACCCAATACCTCTGTATTGCGACAACAACGGGGCTATAGCTTTAGCGAAGGAACCCAGGTCCCATCAGAAATCCAGACACATCTTAAGGCGGTATCACCTGATCAGGGAGATCGTAGATCACCAGGAGATCGAGGTTCGGAGGGTTGCTTCAGAAGATAACACAGCAGATCCATTCACCAAGGCCTTGCCCCAGACTTAGTTCGAGCGGCTGATCGAGATGATAGGTCTTCGATACGCCAGTACATGGCCTTAGTGCAAGTGGGAGATTGTTAGTGTATATGCCCTAGATGCCATTACTGTATCATACTAGTTTGTATATTACTTGATGGAAGCTTGGGATATTCACAGTTGTATATACAATCTTGCTCGAAATGGTAGTATGCTACTTGGTTTGTCTCTTCTTTAATATGTGCATGTGTTTCTTTTAGCATATCGCTGTTATACATATTAGTAGAGCCCTTAGGATCTTTGCTTGATTACCAGCGTTGTGATGGCGCTCACACTCGTGGGAGCTGGGTGATCTATAAGCACATCCTTATACAGGTCCCTAGTCGTTGGACTATCGAGACAGGGCATCGATACTCCGGAGTAGACTAGCGTATGCGCTTCTCATCCCAGTGTGGGAGACGGTCTGTCCCATAGCCGTCAGTACGTCGTACTTGAGATAGTATGCGGGTGCTCGTTAGGTTACGAGTACACTGGACAGGACTCGTCGGGAACTGTTGGTTGGTATTATACCAATCGTCAGTTATCAGTTCCCAGGTGACATGAGTATAGCTTAGTCCGCTGACTTGACACTGTCACTTCGCCTCGAGTGTGTTCCCACTGCACTTTGATTACTACCCAACCACGGCTCAAAGGAGTCGTGCAAACAGGTAGTTTTTGGGTGCAGTCCCGAAGCACTTGGAGGCAGTGACGGTTAGACAGGATTCGTCTCTCCCGGTATTGGAGGTTGGCATCGCGCTGTGTCCAGGAGAGCCATTACACGAGTAGTCCCTGGCCAGGGCAAGCGAGATATACTGGTAGGTTTCCAGTGTTATCTCAGGGTGTTCTGGGCTACACTCCGACACGACTTGTACCGCTATTTGGGGACTGACATTCACCACCCCCCTAGGCCCGCCATGCGATGTATCAGACGAACAGACCGGACTGTACGGAGATTGTCACATACAGGCTCAGTTGGAGTTCAGATGGGGTTCACCTCGTCAGTCTTCTTATCGACATCTACATGGGGACCGTTACGTACAGCTAGTGCCGCTTGCGGTCTGTGGTTAAACCCACTGCCAGCGTAGTGTCGAGTCTTTAGAGTCCCACACAGAGAGTTATTCGCCTTTAGGCAAAATGAGTAGAGATCGCATGGTTTTGCGACAGGGTTCGTTCACATCCGTGCACTTGTGCACGTTTGCTGTCCGGACAGCTTATACTAGCGGGCTTTGGTTTAAGCCGGATCCTAGTATATGATTTGGGATTGGCTTTTTCTCATTGTATTCGTGTTCCTCGGATCACGAATACGGGTGCGTATGCACAGTGGCTTGAGACAGAGGGAGAGGACTTTGATTAGGGTTAATGACTATTGTCATTTTATTAACCCTAATGCTTATGTGTGTATTATTGTTAATTGATATTAGTTTAATAATTGTGCATGGTTATGGTTGTTGACCATTTGACCTATCTTGACTTGTTGACCTTGTTGACACTTTGACCATCATCATTTCATTTGGAAGATGCTCTTTGATCCTTGCAAATTGCATTAAAAATGAAATGATAATGGTCATGTCTTGATTAACCATGACAATTATCTAGCTAATTATCTAATTACGATAATTCACACATATATGTGAGAATGGTTATTATTCTCTCATTCTATCATTCCTTTTCTCTCTCTTGTTCTTCCTCCCCCTCAAGCTCTCCCCTCTCATGTGTTGAGAAACACTTGAGCTTGAGAAAAACCCTCTCTTGATAATCTCTACTCTCATCTAGGGTTCAAGGATTAGCACTTCTTGCACCCTAGTTACTTCTAGCTTGGAGTTGAAGCCAAAGGTTGAGGCTTTCGGGTGGATCTTTCTTCGACGTGAGAAGACGACAAAGGTGACCTCCTTCCACCACTCCAAGGAGCAAGGAGAGAAGGACATAAAGCCCAAGGTATAACCTTTCTAGCACTTAGCTGGTTTCTAGTTTGCTTTAGCTTGTTTTTGTTTAGCAAAGATCCTTCATAGTGTAGTCCATGTTGCCTAAGCTCATAAAAATCCGATTTTTATTCCGTTTTCCGCCTCCCCGCAAGTACCGGGGTGGGCAACGTGGACTTACAGAGGCAATGAGCGATAGGAGGGGATTCGTCTCTCCCGGTATAGGGAGTTGATGTTGCACTGTGTTCGATTGGCTATAACCGAAAATCCCTGGCCAGGGTTGCTGAGATTTACTGGTAAGTGTTACGAGTAGTTTCTCGAACTGTTATAGACCTCATATCGACACGACTTGTCGAGCTACTGGGGTCTGACGTTTACCACCCCTAGGCGAGATATGCGACATATCAGACGACGAGACCGGACTGTACGGTAAGTGTTACTGGTTGGATTCACAGGAGTGTGAGCGGGCTTGCTCGTCGATCTTCTGATCGCTCAATTCTCGGGTGGCCGTTACGTTTAGCAGACCGCTTGCGGCTTGTGGGTGTTTGATATGATCATCACCTGCTGCCGGCGTTTTGACGAGTCTTTAGAGTCCTACACAGAGGTTTCCTGGCTCAAGCGAAACGAAATAGGAACGCATATGAGATATGTGTGGGACCGAGAATAATGCGTGTATGTGATACCGTATACTATTCTCACGATGAATGTATCGATTAGTTGTATACGATATAACCTAGTTATTGAATCGAGGATTGATTCGATAAGTCGATACATCGGATATTAGTCGGTCATATGCGATATGACCGGATCATTAAATCAAGTGTTGATTTAATGATTTAATGCATGATTATATATTTGATATATTACTTTGCATTAACTAGTATTGGTTCACTTTAAATGGATTTTCTCACTTGAAACACACAAGTTGTATATGTGATATACTTTTGTGCACTTGTTTGTATCTTGTTTGATGATACATGCAAACTTAGGTTTGTGTAAAGAATTAAACCATGGTTATTTAAATGGTTGGGGTTTTGATTTTCTTATCTATTCATTTATTTATTTATTTATTCTTTTTGGAAAGATAAATAAAATGGTGACTTATTTTGTTTCTTTCTTGAAACTTCTTGAAGTGTTGAAAGTCAAAGCCATTTTGTTTCTTTCCTAAACCCTAACCCTTTAACTTAACCCTAGTTCATTCTCTACACTTAACCATGGTTGTTTTTATGATAAGAATGAATGGGATTTTCTTTTTAAGTTAATTCCTTTTATTCTTTCATCTTCATCATCTTCTTCAAGCTTTGTGAAAGCTTGCAAGCTTCAATGGTGAAATGAGAAAAAGAGTGAGAAATCCAATTCTAAAGTGAACCCACTTCCTATTTCTTCATCCTCTACCACTTGCCAAGTAGTATTGGGTGTTTTCTTCACAAGTTTCATGGCTTGGTGAAGTTGGAGCTTGATCTTGTGTTGCCTCGACGTAGATCATCTTCGGCATCGAAGTCGACGACCTAGCCCGTCCATTTCTCCGATGAAGCCGATGGTAGAGCCCGGGATCCGATGATCGCAGCGAGGGGACTTCATCGCGGAGCCATGGAGGTGGAGGACCGGATCTACAAAGGTTGTATTTCAGTTCAACTCATAGTTAAGTTGTTAACTAGCTTCTAGTCTCGCCTAAACTCTAGTCAACGATCCGTATTAGGGTTTCTCGGCACTTGTAATTTTTGAAATTGGCATGGTTGATTCCTTGTGAGACCTCATTAGTGTGCCTAGGAACCCTACAGTGGTATCAGAGCTACTAGGCATTGGATGTCGACCTATGGGGTGTTCTCACTGTGTGACAGTGTGGCGAAGCATAGGCTCTTACCCCCAGGGTGTCCCGAGACCGGAAGGTGTTCCGGCGGGTTGTAGTCCTCGCGAGGGGGCATGCGTAAAAAGTAGCGGCTGAGGGACCCGTTGGTGCCACGGCGACCCCATTGGATGGGGTGGCTGCCTGACCTACAGTGGCATCAGAGCCTAGCTAGAGCCTTAGGCGAAGTGTAGACGACGTTTGAAATCCGAACAAACATCGAAACCCTAATCCAAAATGTTCTCTGGACATTTTTTAAAAACTGGGTTTTTTCAAGATTAAAAATTCTTAAAAAATTCAGCAGGAAGTTCTAAGAATTACGGTGCAAAAATTACCAAAAGAGACGTCTAAACCGCGGCGGAACCGCGGCAGAAGCCTGGCTTCTGCGGCGGTTCCGCGGCCATTTGATGACGTCAGCCTTCCAATTTTGCACAGTAATTTGTTTCTTGAGGTGCTGAGTTTTCTGGGATTTTTTAATCTGAACTCAAGAGTTGAATTTTCTGGGGTGTTTTGGAGCTTCGATGATTCGATCGGATTATCAGACTTTGTCTATGTGACTTTCCGGATATTTTAGAATATGTTAAAAAGTTCGACCAGATATAAATACCCATATTTTCCCCTGTCGGTAAATTTCCAAGTGTTGGATCTTTCCGTGGTTTAATAACGTTCTAAGCAGTGCAAGTAACACGATGGACCCTCTAGAAGACAACAAACCTTAACTCGATTATGTGACCGTCTTGAACTGCCCTTTGTACCTTAGGGTTTGGGACAGTATAGCGTGCCACATGTGAGGCGTTGGCTTGACCCTTCTACGGCTGGACCGTTGGTACTGAGGCATGAACTGGATGTTTTTAAACTTGTTTCATGTGTTGAGCTATTTCAGGAAAACTTGGGTGTTTGACTGTTCGATCGGAAAGTTTAACATTTTCTATTTATCTGGAATGTGATACAATACTTGGAATCCACAAGTATTTATGAGATAACTGAATGAATGTTATAAACATAGCAGTTTAGTCTCACTTGATCGGTTGCCACGGAATTTTGATGTGATCAAAAGTCCGTCGCAATCACGTAGCGTACGCGGATACTCGCCGGGTAAACTTAATAGACAGCCTCGCCCCATAGCCCCGACCAAGTGACTGTAAAAGAACCCCGTCGCCGAAAGCATCCGTACGGGTGCTCGCGGCAGCGGTGTTCCGCCTTGGTGCACTTCGTCGACGGTGTCGAGGGTGCGGCCACCTACTAAAGTTTGCGACGAGCATTCGATCGGGATGTCGGGAATCTTGTTGAATTGTCCGACTTGATATTGAAAAGAGTTTTCAATAATGAGACTAAAATGCGGGGTTTATAATTGTTAGGCATGCGATGTCTAAGGAATTCATTTGATTAGGCATGCGATATCTAAAGAGTTTGCGGATTCCAACTGTTGTAGTTTTACACTTTCTTTTCTGTGACTGTAAGTGTAATATGTGATATCGTCGGTTTCGTTGCTATATGTCAACGACAATTGGGATGCGCATATTTACTTACGTTGATGACATGTGATGTTATGTGTTGCTGGATATGTTATATTGGATCGTCGTGTTTGAATAGCCGGGGGTTTTTATGTGAGATGAGTGTTTTTCATTTTCATTCATATAAAAAACTTCTATGTAATATTCTTTTATTGGGGCACTTCCAGGTTGCGGAAGATGTCACCTTTTGTATATTATTTACTTTTCCGCACTAGGATAGACCCAAGGAGGAGGGCACAAGTAACTGGGTTCTAGAGTCCAGTGGGAGACCAACTCGAGGAGTCGAGTCCGGGTCTCCTAACTCTAGAATTGGTAGGGTTGCTTGCCGCTCTCGTAGGGGTCTAGGGGTGTGGGTTTGGCTATTCATCGAGACCGTGGAATCCGTGTTTTATACTGACTCGTATTGAAAACACGGACGTCCTAGTATATCCAATGTTTCATATGATTCTTCTGCTGCGATATCTGTGATGTGATCATGTGATATGTTCTGTGATGAATACTATATATAGTATATTTGGTATATTATATAGGCGTTACTTATGTTTTACACCTGCGCTAGCCCTGCCCCGCTCTGCCGTTAGTTACCTAACCTAACGGTGCATGAGGGGACATCGAAGCGAATGCAGATGGCATAAGTGTATGTCGTATTTATCTGTGATGTTTAGGTATTTAAATGATGGGACTTCATTAATGTGATTAATGAAAGAAAAAGAAACCTAAAGATGTTGTAGAATCGAATTTCAAAAATAAAACAGGTAGCTACAGTTCTTGCTTTGCACAGAGGTATATGTGATATATCCTGCACCTTATTCGATGAGGAAAGGACCGAGATCCCTTCACCGGGAGTGACTCCTTTAGCAATAACTGGAAGATGCTACAACTCTCGGTTTGTCTTTTGATTGCTTCTATAGTTTCTGCTTTGCACAGTGATATATATGATATATCCCGCACCTCATTCCACGAGGAAAGGACCGACGATCCCTTCACCGGGAGTGACTCCTTTAGCAAAACTAGAAAAGCCTCAAAAACACTTCATTTTAAAATCATTTGATTCTACAACGATATCAAGTTCATTACCCAATAGGTTTTCAGAAAAACCTGTCGTAGCCCTCGGTCATTTCAGATAAGTACTAGTTAGTATTCGTGCTGCGGTTGTTTGGCATGCGTCAAGGCGTAGTGTACGGTAGCTAACTAGTGCTTATCTGCTAGCATACGATGCGATTGGATTAGGGTATTCGTACGGCGTTGTTTGGCATGCGTCAAGGGTCATGTGGGTGGGTTTAATTCAATCAAGAAATGTACGGGTTGAACTTGACTAGCGGACTATGGGTTGTTTGGCATGCGTCAAGGTCATAGCACGCTAGGGGAAAAATATTATCGGGAATTTCAAGTGTTGAAATTTGCAATGAGATTGCATACCTTCTATGAGATAGTTGGATCCCGATACCCGCTGCGAGTAAGAGTTACTCATGGGAGAGTTTTACACATTACAATTCGCCGATCAAGTAGGTGTCTAGAAAGGTGTTAACGAGGTTACGCCTCTGGAAAAAAGAGGTTTACATTAATTAGGTTCGTGCGAAAGCACGGGGGACCTCCCTCAAAGTACCGACACTGGCCTTGCTGAAAGATTGGCGAACTTGTAGTGTGTAATTAATCCCGGGTAGTCTTTCCTTTTAGGGTTTGAAGGAAGATTTGATAAAAACAGTGGGAGCCATCCTGATTAGATAAAATAATAACCAATCTATTCTTGCAAGAGCGCACGCTGAGTGTTTTGTTCTCTCTCTCTCCAGGTAGAGACCATATCACTTCTTAATCAAGATAATAATACGGAATATTGACCGAACCCGCTTGTTACACTGAGCTGTGGAACGTTGGTCCCGCTCCAACTTATAATTGTTATAAGACAGAGCAGGAAATTAGGGATTACCAGAATTCCCGTGCCTCCCAAACGAAGAAAGGGCATACTAATGCATCATCTTCGAGTGTGTTCGTTACACAGAACTATTTCTCAGTATCCTCTACGTCCTAGGTATCTGATACCGGAACAGGATCCCAGATATGTAATCTGTTTCATAGGGCTACAGAAAGGCAGAGAACTGAGAACGGGTGATAAGTTTCATGAGACAGAAAACGGGGCAAGTGTTGCAGCCAAGTCTGTTGGTCACTGTCACCCAGTATTACAATACATTGATTCTGAACAAATGCTATTAGATACCGAACCTGATATACAAAATCATATCAGTCTCTTTATTAGTAAAGAAATGATAAATTTTGTATTGTTGGATAATGTTTTGAACATTTCCTATATCAAAAGTTGATCGGTTCAGGCACGTTATCTAAAAGCATTGACGTTATAAATCAAACTACAGTTCTTAGTATACGGAACACACACAAGAGGAAGAGTTCTGAATTGAACGATTCCTTCTTGAGGTATTGTAGACTAGGTCAGATCAATGTGACCCGACTAGCTAGAGTTACATAAAGATGCATATTTAAATTAGTTTGAATTTACATCTGGTGAAACTCGCCAGTCATGTCACAGAGATAAGATGACCATAGCTCCGTTTACTGGAAACAGAAAAAGAGTTAATGAACTCTTAGGATGATACATGTTGATGTATGTAGGTCCCCTGTCTACACATTCCAAGACCAGTTTTTTGTACTTCATTACATTCTCTGATGATCTCTTTAGATTCAGACATATGTTCTTGTTGAAACACAAGTCCGAACCTTTTGAGATATTCACAGAATATAAGTTAGAAGTAGAGAACCAATACGGGTATAAGTATTATGTCCTTTGATGAGATCAAGGAAGTGAATACTTGAGCACGGAATTCTTGGACTATTCTAAAGGAGAATGAGATTCTCTCTCAGCATTACTCCTCCGTATACACCATAGCGCGATGGTATATCGGGGCAGAGCAATCACACCCTATATGATAAGGTGTGCTCTATGATGAGTACTACTGAATTACCTATTTCCTTATGGGAGTTATGCACTTGAGAAGCTGCATACCTATTGAAAAGGGTTCAAATCAAATCAGTTGCCTACCACTTCATATGTGATATGGAAAGGGAAGAGCCCGTATCTTAAGTTAGTTAAGATTTGGGGTTGTCCGGCCTATGTCTAAAAGCAAAATCCGGACAAGCTCGAGACAAGGTCAGTTATGTAGAACTGGAAAGGTTCCAGCTATACAAAGAACAGCAGATGATTTGGTAGAACCAAAGGATTCAGTAGAGACCAACGAACCTCAGCCTCTCCGCCGATCTAGTAGGGTTCCTCACCCACCTGAGAGATACTTCGGTTTCTCGATGACAGTGGGAGCGAGGATTGCATCATGAGATGATGACCCAACTAGTTTTGAGCTGGCCATCAGGAGTGTGACTCTGTAAGAATGGCTGGATGCTTAGCGATCTGAGATGGAATCCTTATACACCAACAAAGTATGGACTTTGGTTGCTATATCTGAAGGGTTAAATCCCCATCAGGAGCAAGTATATCTTGAGAAGATTACTTGGTGTAGATGGAAAGGTTGAGACTTTCAAACCTAGACTTGTTAAAGGTTTTCGTCAACGACCAGGCATGGATAATGATGAAACCTTTTTCCAATAGATATGCTTAAGTCCATCCAGATCCTACTTGCCACGGCTACATACCATGACTACGATATCTGGCGGTTGGGTGCCATCACTGCTTTTCTAGATGGTGTTTTAGAAGAGTGCGTCTATAAGTACACAGCCAGAGGGCCTCGTAGACAGTTGGAGCAGCAGAAACGTGTGCAAGATGTTTTATGTTATAAAGCAGGCATCGCGGAGTTGGAATATCTGTTTTGATGTATTAGTCAAAGAGTTTGACATCATCAAAATGGTAGATGAACCTTGTATAAACAAAAAGGTAGTAGGGAGTATGGTGACGATCCTCATAGAGTACGTGGATGACATACTCTTGATAGGGAAGGAGTTTCCTATGCTACGTTCGATCAATCTCCGCTTATCACAATGATTCTCCATATAGGATCAAAGTGATACCTCCTAAATCCTGGATTTTGGATCTATGCGATAGATCTAAATGGATGTTAGGATTCTCACTAGATGTAGTGAGATGGTATCAATCGATCCTGGGGAGAATCACTGGAAGTGTTCCAGGGTGATAAGGACGACTGAATGTCAGTCACAGGCATTGTCTTTACCCTCTATGGAGGGACGGTATGTTGGAAGAGTTCCAAGCTAGATACCGTGGCATACTAGACGATAAAGGCTGGATACATCGCTACTTAAGATGCTACCAAAGAGGAAGTCTGGATGTATATTGGTTCATGAGATGAACTTAGTTCCTCCCATTGTGTGACAATGGAGTTGTGGCTTATGCCAAGAAACGTCCGTCCCATCAGTGATCCAGACATATTCTAAGGCAGTATCACCTGATCATGGAGATGGTTGATCTCCAAGGTGATCGAGGTTAGGAGAGCAGACTCAGAGGATAACACGGTGAATCCACTCACAAAGGCCTATTCCCAGAGAGAGACTTTTATGGGATGGTTGAGTATGAGATACTGCAACCACTGCTACAGATGGCCCTAGTGCAAGTGGGAGATTGTTAGTTATATGTATGCCCTAGAGGCCATTACTGTACATAGGATGTATATTGTAGTGGATGCTGGGACATATATAGGGAGGACTTTCTTGCTCGACATGATAGTATGCTATCTGGTTACTCTTTACCTTAACGTGTATACTGATTGTCTCTCTGTTACTTGTTGGTAAAGTCCTTAGGATGTGTACTTGACTACCTGGACTATGATGCGGATCATACTAGTGGGGACATGGTAGTCCATAAGTACATCCTTCAAAGTCCCTAGTCGTGGGTGTATCGAGACGGGGCATCGATATACCAGAGTAGACTAGCGTATACCTTCTCGACTTATACAGATGGGCGATGGATGATCCCATATTCATTGGTGTTTGATATCAGAGATGATATACGGGTGCTCAGTGGAGACTGGGTACACTGGACGGACTCGCCGAGAACTCCCAGATGGTATTATACCTTACGTCAGATGGCAGTTCTCTGGTGACACTGGTACAGGTTGTAAGTGCACGGCGGCGCCCCGGCCTCCATCCCGAGGCCAAATGCGGAAGCGATGGTTAACTTTAATTTTTCAAACTTGACTGGCACCACCGCGCACTATATACCCGGATCGTACCATTAACTAGTCCTAGCTAACTACAAGATGGGAAGAGAGATATACCGAGTGATCGTGTCCTCCGGTCTTCTCGTCGTCGTCCCGATCTCCCGCGGAATCTCCGGTCTCCACCTCGTCGCCAGAAGGGCACCACGTCGCCTGCTTCTTTTACGGGCTCCCACCTCTATACCGAGGCAACTCGGGCACAAAACTGGCGAGTCGACGTGCCCAAGATTTGCTGTAGAATATAGTGAAGATCTATATGTCTCATTTGGGGTTTATGGAGGTTGCCATTTGGTGGAGGGATGATGAAGTGAACTTTGGAGATTGAACTAGTGGGATTTTTACAAAGCCAAAGCAACAAAATTCTCACTCCCAAAAATCTGGACAGCCCCTCTCCATGCTTGGCCGGCCATGCACCATGGTGAAGAGAGGAGAGTAAGTGAATGAGGGAGTGGTGTGTATCAAAAGATAATGAACCTCATAATGCAAGAGAGAGAGGAAAAATGTGATGATGAAAAACACAATGATCACAAAGCAAGAACCTCACTCAACCAACACTCATCAAACATCATCATCAAGCATGATAACTTCAAAAGGTCAAGCCATCATGAAGAAGTCAAGAAGTCAAATGGAGGCTAAGACATCATGATACAACAATATGCAATCAACACCCTCCAAAATGCTTATTTGCACAAATGCAAATAAGCCCTCCTCCACCAATCTTCGGCCAATGAAAGATACAAAGAAATATGGCCGAAACAAAAAACAAACTGGCAACTCCACAAAACTGATCCCGTAATAAATTACAGGAAAACCCCGCTACTGTGTATACACACCCGCATTTGTATTCCAACCGAAATACAAATGCAATGAGACAAAATCTACACTGTACTATACTAGGATCCGGCTTAAACCAAAGCCGGCTAGTATTAACCGTCCGATCCTGATCCGTGCAATGCCGCACGTATCTGATCGAACCCTTCCATATCTCCATACGGCCTCTACAGCGTTTCGCCCGAAAACTTGAGCAACTGAATGTGGGGGACTCTAAAGACTCGTCAACACCTTGGTTGTGGATTTAACCACTAGCACGTCAGAGGTATAAGCCAATACGTAACGGGCTACCAGGTATTGACCAAAAGGGACGTCGATGAGCGAACTCATCCGGACACCCTACTGAGCCTGTCAGTGACAGTATCCGTACAGTCCGGTCCGTTCGTCTATGAGTATCGCATGGCAGGCCTAGGGAGTTGGTAAAAGTCAGACCCCCAAAAGCGGTACAACTCGTGTCGGAGTGTAGCCCAGAACACCCTGAGATACTACTGGAATACCTACCAGTAAATCTCCTGTCTCGGCCGAGGGCTTCGTGTAATGGCTCTCCTAGACACAGCGCGACCTCACCCCCAATACCGGGAGAGACGAACCCCTGAAGAACTGCTCACTTCCTCCATGTGGCTCGGGACTGTATCCAAATAAAACCTGTTTGCACGTCTCTTTTGAGCGTGGTAGGGTAGTAACCAAAGTACAGTGGGAACTCACACGAGACAAATGACGATCCTCAGGTCGATGAACTAACCTGTACACATGTCACCTGGGAACTGCTATCTGACGTCTGGTATAATCCCAACAAGCATGTTCCCGGCGAGTCCTGTCCGGTGTACTCATAACCCAATGAGCACCTGTATACATCTTAGGTGAACCAACTGACACCAGTGGCTTGTGAGACCGGCCACCGCCCCTCATCGGGGTCTCGAATGTACACACTAGTCTACTCTGGAGTATCGATGCCCTGTCTCGAAACTCCCACGACTAGGGACCTTTTAAGGATGTGCTTATAGACCCCAGCTCCCACTTATATGATCGCCCTCATACTGCTGGTGGTCAAGCAAGAATCCTAGGGGCTCTATCAACGTGTAATAGCGACATGTCAGGTCACCTAAAGCAGTACACGATGATAAAGATAAACCAGATAGCATACTATCATCTCGAGTAAGACTGTCCTACCGGGATAGGTCCTCCCTCAATCATTGCAATCATGTTCCTGTGATCCAATAATTAACTCTGAGGGCACTATCTCCAACAATCTCCCACTTGCACTCAAGGCTAATTATTGCGATGTCGCATACTCACAGCCCGTGTGATACCGAACACTATACACCTTTAGAGAGGGTGACTCCATCACCTGCAGGTACACTACCGTGCCAGGAGTCGTCCATTCTAAATACTCTTAGAATGCTGTCTAAGTACCCTTACGTGGGAAACCACCCAAATCTAGATCTAAAACCATAGATCTACTAACCAGTATGTCAGATATAATGTCCAAGTCCCATGTGGAGAAACCACTGTGTAACGACCAAAGTATAACCGATTGTAGTATAGGAATATCACTTCCTACTCTGTGTATGTCATCCAAATACCAGGACATCACACCCTACTACCTTCTTAACAGATCTATCCCCTATTCTGATGAAGTCAAACCTATAATTATCACATCAGAAATTGATGATCTATCTCCGCTATATCTGCTTTAGTCTATAAATAGACATAAGCCACTTGTCCACCAGTGCTTCCGCTGCTCCCACTGACTACGACAACCCTCTGGCAAAGTCATATAAACGTACACTTCTAAAGCAAGTTTAGAACGACGTTATACTCATCCTCCTGCCGGGTCTCACAGTCTGGAACAACAACAATGGCAAGTCTGGGTAAACCAGAACTTCCCTGTCACCGTCCTTGAGGGTACCGGAGTACCTCTCGGGTGCCTGAAGTTACCCACCTTATCTGCAGAGTGGCCAATGGAATGTCAAGCCAGATTGAATCTTTAGGTTCCTATGAAATCTTCAGTAATCGTTTGTGGTTCTGGAATCACTTCCAATTCTACCATACTCCCATTACCGTTTTCTGAAAAAATCCATTTTATTTAAAACTGTGGCGAGTCTAGAACAATATCACTATTGATCTTCCAGATGGTAGAAAGTCAACCCTCGTCATAGCCTGGGTCAACCCACAAACAGCCATTACAGAAACGTGCCTTGAGTTATCCAGAGTCTGGTTTTAATCATAAGCCAGACAACTCCCCGTACCTTAACATCGTTAAGATACGAACTGTTCTATATCCAATATAGAAACAGAGGCACTGATTTAATTGAACCAGATTCAAATCATCCAGCTGTCTCCAGTGCATGTCAGCTAAATGGAAGGAGGCCGATCAGCGTTACTCAACTTAGAAATGCTTCCAATTATGAGTAACCTGAAAGAGAAGCAAGTTCTCTTAATCATTACTATCGGCTGAATACCATTCACAAGCATCTACATCTTCGATCACTTTGAAGAATCCCGATACTTGCAACACCTGGTTCTCTACTTTATTCAAATACCTATAACTTCTCAAAATTCGGACCCTGTGTTTCCGCGAAACACTTGTCTAAAAACTGGAGAAGTCATAAGTAAACCGAATATAGTACGAGGACCGACCCCTCTGTCCTGATGGACCCTGGATAACATACAATACTCTATATAAGTCCCTTGAGTCTGATAACTCATTCCCTGTGTGTCGTAGGTTGAAAACTGTACTTATGGTTAAGAAGAATTACACCGCTGTTTAATGCTCCTTACCTAACCATCAACTGATATAGATAAATGTCATCGACATAATTTCAAAAAGGTATATCTCACTCTATAAAAATAGACGTTCAGATATATCAATTTGAAATTGGTGCATTATAACGGATATTCAAAACCAAATATTCGCCGTCCGGCAAACAATCCAGGTGACTTCCTCAAATATCACCAATTACAACGAATTTCGATATAATGAGGATGATCACCTAATTTCAAATAGCTTACTCCCACTCATCATCTGTAAAACCATACAGATGTGAGAATCATACCTGGTAAATACATACCCTGGAGCAAGTGTCTAATTGGGAAATCAGTTTTCTTTTAACAGTACACAGTGAAACTGAAACATTGAAATGTTTCGTGGGGTATCCTGGTATTCTTAGTAATGCCTCTTCCATTATCCAGATTCATGACTGTAACCACGTAATTCTTTGCCTTCTCTCCAAATCCCTTCATATGTCTTTAGTCATTACCTTCTGCACACCCCTTTAGGCCAAATGGTTTTCTTCCTTCCCTACCGTTCGGCACCAGCCTATGGTTTGGAAGAAGACTATCCAATAAGCATAATGGGTGTACTGTCCTAATCCTAGGAACACTCGCAACGCGGGAGAAGGTGAAGATAAAAGACACCTGAATAAACCTTATTCCTATTTCTCCTGAACCAGAATCCATCCTCGAACTGGAACAAGTTCCTTTCGAGTTCGTATATAACCATACGATGGAGTATCCAATAAACTGTGGATCTTCGTAGTGATACGGAGTGTCCTGGAGAAATACAAAGGTGATGTGGGAGTGGTAATGAAATACTTGGTTTGGTCGTGAATAGCAGTCGCAATTTACTTTGCCCTCCTTCTAATCCCTTTCTTTGTCTTTACGTAATACCTTCTGTACACCGTTCAGGCTAATTGGTTTTCTTCATTCCCTACCGTTCGGCACCTGCTTATGGTTTGGAAGAAGACTATCCAATTTGCGTAATAGGTGTACTATCTCCTAAACCAAGGAGTACTCGCAACCTGAGAGAAGGTAAAAGGAAAAGACAACTGAATAGTCCTATTCGTTTTCTCCAAAACTTGAAACCATCCTCAAATAAATTCCTTCGAGTTCGTATCTAACCATACGATGGTTTTGTCCAATGGAAGTGGACGTTCGTAATGATACGGGGTGTCCTGGAGAAAAGGGTAAAAGTAGGAGTGGCAATGAGGTCTGCAACTCTGACAACCCAAAAGCCTTTGTTTAAGAAGGTTCGGTTAATTTGGTCTCTGAGTCATAGTCTAGGGTCGGGACAATGGGTCGCTGCCAAAGAGAGAGAGAAAAGAAACACTCAGCATGCACTCTAACCTAGATCATAATGGTTACCAATTTGTCTAATCTGGAAACCTCCCACTGTACCGTCAAATTCTCCTCCAAACCTGAAAGAAGAATTAGTCGGGATCACACGAGGAGTAAACCAACTCATCAGTGGGAATCGGGATCCAACTATCATCGCATGATAACGTGACGGAATCCGCTCACGGTGTCACACTCCAGAAGGTATGCGCATATCTGGTAAGTTTCAGTTTCTTTAGAAACTCCCGATGTGATTTTTGCCCCATGATCTTATGACCTTGACTTTGGCCAACAAATCATAAGTGTCATGTCAAGTTCTACCCGTCATTCTCCAGATTAATTTGAGCCCACCCGCACAAGCCCTTGACTTTGGCCAACAAGGCTATACGACTGCCCCAAACCAACGCATCTATCTATGCTGCATATGAATACCCAACAGCTACCAAACACTGTGCCTTGACTTTGGCCAACAAACACAGCTTGAATACTATTGACCACCCATATGAAACGACGGAGGGCTACGAATGGTTTCTGGCGAAAACCTTTAACGTAAAGAACTTGATATCGTTGAAGGAACGGATAGCTTTTAAAATATAGTGATGAAAACCATTGCTAAAGAGGTCACTCCCGGTGAAGGGATCTCGGCTCTTTCCCCGTAGAATGAGGTGCAGGATATTCCAACTGAATACCACGGTGCAAAGCAAAAGTAATCGGCTATAGTGAAGTCATTGCCCTGACGCAAACTTTTTGTCCAAGGGGTCACTCCCGGTGAAGGGATCTCGGCTCTTGCCTCGTCGACTGAGGAGCAGGATATTCCAACTGAATACCACGATGCTAAACAAAAGTGAACGTCCTTGCAATAACAGCTTTTTGAAAAGTGTTCCAACAACATCAGATTGGGTTTGTTTCTAACTTGAATTGATCTGAATCAACGCAGTCCCATCAATTGATCACACCACAAAGAACGAAAATATACTGATATACGTATATGCCATCCGCATTCGCCACTGGGTCCCGTCATTACCCGTTAGGTTAGCTAACTAACAACAGAGCGGGGACTGGACTAGCGCGGATGCAAAACATATACAACATCTACTAATATATATACCAATATATAATTTTCGCTCAATGCGTGATAAAATGCAACATCACATAAAATGTACAGCATCACAGAACAATACAGATATCTAGGATCCCCGGGTTTCACAGAGCGACTATTGAAACCCGATGTTCCCCTGGTAGTGTGGATAGCCTGTGCAATGAAATCCTAGACCCCTACGGGCGCGGCAAGTTACCCGCCAAAACCTGAAGCGAGGCAGCCCCCTTCAGCAACGTGAACGGACCACCCAGCACTTCACGGAATCCGGTAACTTGGGCACCCCTCCTGGGTCAACCTGTACCCCCTACGAGTGCGGCGAATAGCCCGCCAATTCTAGAGTGAAGCCCCCTCCGTCTCAATGCCATGAGATACGGGCCCGTTGCCCTCTAGAACCCGGCTATCCGTGCACCCCTCCTTGGGGTAATCCTAGTACAGAAAGTAAAATATACATACAACGGGTACACCGACCACAACCTGGCCGTGCCCCAAAATAATAATACAAACAGGCAGTGACGGCAATCCACATGTCGGACGCTCGCCCCGCAATATCAAATGTACATAATACAACAAAAAACTGTACTAGCATTGCATCCAGGCTATCCCCACGACCAATCCGCAACATCACAGCAATACACAGAACATCAACATGAAAGTCACGTTCGCAAATCCGTCTAACCGGGCTATAGCAGTTAGACAGGATTTACCGATCAAGTGACATTCACGGTCGCAGATATAATGTAAATACTGTGAACTAATATGGTTAAAATATCCGATCGAACAAATTTTACCAAGTGGGCCCCGAAGTACTACTGTAGCACATCAAGAAATTCTGGGCCCAAAAAGAATATTCCAAAACCCCTATTTTCATCACAGGAGATCTCTGTAAAAATTTGGCACACTGATCTGCATATACTACGGTGGAACCGCGGCTCAAGCTAGGGTTTGGCCGCGGTTCCGCGGTCGTATGGAGCGATCACGTGATCAAATTTCTACAGAATTCTTATAATTCTCTGCACATCATTCTGAGACAACCTGAAAAATTTTTGGAGACAAAAAATTTACGACAGAAACTGATATGCATGAAAACGCGGGTTTTCGGATTTTTGTTCGATCGGAAATGTAAAACACATTATACCAAGCTAGACCTAGTTAATGGCGAGGCTCTGATACCACTGTAAGTGCACGGCGGCACCCCGGCCTCCATCCCGAGACCAAATGCGGAAGCGATGGTTAACTTTAATTTTTCAAACTTGACCGGCACCACCGCGCACTATATACCCGGATCGTACCATTAACTAGTCCTAGCTAACTACAAGATGGGAAGAGAGATATACCGAGTGATCCGTGTCCTCCGGTCTTCTCGTCGTCGTCCCGATCTCCCGCGGAATCTCCGGTCTCCACCTCGTCGCCGGAAGGGCACCACGTCGCCTGCTTCTTTTACGGGCTCCCACCTCTATACCGAGGCAACTCGGGCACGAAGCTGGCGAGTCGACGTTCCCAAGATTTGCTGTAGAATATAGTGAAGATCTACATGTCTCATTTGGGGTTTATGGAGGTTGCCATTTGGTGGAGGGATGATGAAGTGAACTTTGGAGATTGAACTAGTGGAATTTTTACAAAGCCAAAGCAACAAAATTCCCACTCCCAAAAATCTGGACAGCCCCTCTCCATGCTTGGCCGGCCATGCACCATTGTGAAGAGAGGAGAGTAAGTGAATGAGGGAGTGGTGTGTATCAAAAGATAATGAACCTCATAATGCAAGAGAGAGAGGAAAAATGTGATGATGAAAAACATAATGATCACAAAGCAAGAACCTCACTCAACCAACACTCATCAAACATCATCATCAAGCATGATGACTTCAAAAGGTCAAGCCATCATGAAGAAGTCAAGAAGTCAAATGGAGGCTAAGACATCATGATACAACAATATGCAATCAACACCCTCCAAAATGCTTATTTGCACAAATGCAAATAAGCCCTCCTCCACCAATCTTCGGCCAATGAAAGATACAAAAAAATATGGACGAAACGGAAAACAAACTGGCAACTCCATAAAACTGATCCCGTAATAAATTACAGGAAAACCCCGCTACTGTGTATACACACCCGCATTTGTATTCCAACCGAAATACAAATGCAATGAGACAAAATCTACACTGTACTATACTAGGATCCGGCTTAAACCAAAGACGGCTAGTATTAACCGTCCGATCCTGATCCGTGCAATGCCGCACGTATCTGATCGAACCCTGCCATATCTCCATACGGTCTCTACAGCGTTTCGCCCGAAAACTTGAGCAACTGAATGTGGAGGACTCTAAAGACTCGTCAACACCTTGGTTGTGGATTTAACCACTAGCACGTCAGAGGTATAAGCCAATACGTAACGGGCTACCAGGTATTGACCAAAAGGGACGTCGATGAGCGAACTCATCCGGACACCCTACTGAGCCTGTCAGTGACAGTATCCGTACAGTCCGGTCCGTTCGTCTATGAGCATCGCATGGCGGGCCTAGGGGGTTGGTAAAAGTCAGACCCCCAAAAGCGGTACAAGTCGTGTCGGAGTGTAGCCCAGAACACCCTGAGATACTACTGGAATACCTACCAGTAAATCTCCTGCCTCGGCCGAGGGCTTCGTGTAATGGCTCTCCTAGACACAGCGCGACCTCACCCCCAATACCGGGAGAGACGAACTCCTGAAGAACCGCTCACTGCCTCCATGTGGCTCGGGACTGTACCCAACTAAAACCTGTTTGCACGTCTCCTTTGAGCGTGGTAGGGTAGTAATCAAAGTACAGTGGGAACTCACACGAGACAAATGACGATCCTCAGGTCGATGAACTAACCTGTACACATGTCACCTGGGAACTGCTATCTGACGTCTGGTATAATCCCAACTAGCATATTCCCGGCAAGTCCTGTTCGGTGTACTCATAACCCAATGAGCACCTGTATACATCTTAGGTGAACCAACTGACACCAGTGGCTTGTGAGACCGGCCACGGCCCATCGTCGGGGTCTCGAATGTACACACTAGTCTACTTTGGAGTATCGATGCCCTGTCTCGAAACTCCCACGACTAGGGACCTTTTAAGGATGTGCTTATAGACCCCAGCTCCCACTTATATGATCGCCCTCATACTGCTGGTGGTCAAGCAAGAATCCTAGGGGCTCTATCAACGTGTAATAGCGACATGTCAGGTCACCTAAAGCAGTACACGATGATAAAGATAAACCAGATAGCATACTATCATCTCGAGTAAGACTGTCCTACCGGGATAGGTCCTCCCTCAATCATTGCAATCACGTGCCTGTGATCCAATAATTGACTCTGAGGGCACTATCTCCAACACAGGTTAGTCTGTAGACCCGAGATCGTCATAGAGTCTTGTGTGATTCCCACTGTGCTTTGATTTCCACCTTACCACGTCTAAGAGGGCATGCAAAACGGTGGCTTTTGGGTACAGTCCCGAATCACATGGAGGCAATGAGCGATAGGAGGGGATTATTCTCTCCCGGTATCGGGAGTTGATGTTGCACTGTGTTCGATTAGCTATAACCGGAAATCTCTGGCCAGGGTTGCTGAGATTTAGTGGTAAGTGTTACCAGTAGTTTCTCGAACTGTTATAGACCTCATATCGACACGACTTATCGAGCTACTGGGGTCTGACGTTTACCACCCCTAGGCGAGATATGCGACATATCAGACTACGAGACCGGACTGTACGGTAAGTGTTACTGGTTGGATTCACAGGAGTGTGAGCGGGCTTGCTCGTCGATCTTCTGATCGCTCAATACCCGGGTGGCCGTTACGTTTAGCAGACCGCTTGCGGCTTGTGGTTGTTTGATATGATGATCACCTGCTGCCGGCGTATTGACGAGTCTTTAGAGTCCTACACAGAGGTTTCCTGGCTCAAGCGAAACGAAATAGGAACGCATATGAGATATGTGCGGGACCGAGAATAATGCGTGTATGTGATACCGTATACTATTCTCGCGATGAATGTATCAATTGGTTGTATACGATATAACCTAGTTATCGAATCGAGGATTGATTCGATAAGTCGATACATCGGATATTAGTCGGTCATATGCGATATGACCGGATCGTTAAATCAAGTGTTGATTTAATGATTTAATTCATGATTATATATTTGATATATTACTTTGCATTAACTAGTATTGGTTCACTTTAAATGGATTTTCTCACTTGAAATACACAAGTTGTATATGTAATATACTTTTGTGCACTTGTTTGTATCATGTTTGATGATACATGCAAACTTGGGTTTGTGTAAAGAATTAAACCATGGTTATTTAAATGGTTAGGGTTTTGATTTTCTTATCTATTCATTTATTTATTTATTTATTCTTTTTGGAAAGATAAATAAAATGGTGACTTATTTTGTTTCTTTCTTGAAACTTCTTGAAGTGTTGAAAGTCAAAGCCATTTTGTTTCTTTCCTAAACCCTAACCCTTTAACTTAACCCTAGTTCATTCTCTACACTTAACCATGGTTTTTTTTATGATAATAATGATTGGGATTTTCATTTTAAGTTAATTCCTTTTATTCTTTCATCTTCATCATCTTCTTCAAGCTTTGTGAAAGCTTGCAAGCTTCAATGGTGAAATGAGAAAAAGAGTGAGAAATCCAATTCTAAAGTGAACCCACTTCCTATTTCTTCATCCTCTACCACTTGCCAAGTAGTATAGGGTGTTTTCTTCACAAGTTTCATGGCTTGGTGAAGTTGGAGCTTGATCTTGTGTTCCCTCGATGTAGATCATCTTCGGCATCGAAGTCGACGACCTAGCCCGCCTATTTCTCCGATGAAGCCGACGGTAGAGCCCGGGATCCGATGATCGCAGCGAGGGGACTTCATCGCGGAGCCATGGAGGTGGAGGACCGGATCTACAAAGGTTGTATTTCCGTTCAACTCATAGTTAAGTTGTTAACTAGCTTCTAGTTTCGCCTAAACTCTAGTCAACGATCCGTATTAGGGTTTCTCGGCACTTGTAATTTTTGAAATTGGCATGGTTGATACCTTGTGAGACCTCATTAGTGTGCCTAGGAACCCTACACCATGCACTCGTAAAATCGGGTGATGAGATCCGGAAGCGCGAAGGCATTCGGATGGTTAAACAGTAAAAAATTCCATCTGCGCCTTCGGATCTCTTCACCGAAGTAACTTCCAAAGGCCGTGTGTGCAAAGATTTGGGAAAAGTCCCTCTCAAATTGCAAAGTGGGTGCCATCACAGAGAATACAGATATTTCTAAAAAATTTAACAGAGAGGATCGAAGAAAGCAAACCTCCTCTGAAGATTTCAGAGGGAGAATACACCAATGCGCGGCGGTTGCACGGCCTAAGGCAGGGTATGGCGGCGGAAACGCGGCGACGCAGGGAGATCTCGCTGCAGAAATGAAGCGGCGGCTAGAGTTTTGACGAAATGAGATATTAGGGTTATGAAAAGTCTGAGGAGGGTTCGGGTTCTTTTTATATGGGTTGTTTTTGGTTATTTGCAAAAAGGACCTCTCAAAAAGTGGAATTTATTTGTAAATAAAATTTTATTATTATTTTTTTATTTGAAACTGAAAATTTTCAAAAATAACCCAAAAATTTGAAAAATTTTATTTTTATATTTTTATTTTGTTTTTTTATTTAATTACAAGTGTTACATACCACCAAACTTATTTGAAACAGTGTTTCCACTGTTTATGGTTGGATAACTGAAATTTGGGGGTAGATGGAGGAATATCAGTCAATGTAAATCGGCTCCTGCAACAGCAGGAGCTCCTCCGAAGGGTCCGCAATGAGGAACGGTTTAAGCCTATGTTCGTTCACTTTAAATAGTGAACCGTCCTCAGGATTTTCTAATTCGACCGCACCGTATGGATATACAGTGCGTACAAGAAATGACCCTTTCCATCGAGATTTGAGCTTGCCGGGATGGAAATGTAGTCGGGTGTCGTAAAGTAAAACTTGTTGACCAGGTTTGAAAGTTTTGCGCATAAGGTGTTTATCATGAAACACCTTCGTTCGGTTTTTGACGACAACCGCGTTCTCGTAAGCTTCATCCCGAAGCTCGTTTAATTCATTCAATTGCAGCTTTCTATGGCTGCTCGCATCTCCTAAAAATAAATTCAGCTCTTTTATCGCCCAAAATGCGCGATGCTCAATTTCAACTAGAAGGTGGCAAGCCTTTCCATAAACAAGTCTATATGGAGACATGCCAAGATCGGTCTTATAGGCAGTGCGAAATGCCCAAAGGGCATCAGTAAGTTTTGAAGACTAATCCTTACGGTTTTTGGAAACCGTTTTCTTCAATATCTGTTTAATTTGCCGATTTGAAATCTCAGCTTGCCCACATGTTTGGGGATGATAGGGCTTTGATAGCTTATGATTAATGGAATATTTCCGCATTAAGGACTCGAAAGTCCTATTACAAAAATGAGTTCCATTATCGCTGATGATTGCGCGAGGGTGCCCAAACCGAGAGAAAATGTTTTCTTTGAGGAATCTGACGAAAACCTTGTTGTCATTAGTTCAGCTGGGAACAACTTCGACCCACTTAGACACATAATCAACAGCAAGGAGAATATACATGTTCCCAAAAGAATTGGGGAACGGTCCCATAAAATATATCCCCCAAACATCAAAAATTTCCACAACCAATATTGATGGGAGCGGCATTTCGTTTCTCCTAGATATCCGGCCCAAGTACTGGCACCGGGAGCATGTCTTGCAGTACTCATGTGTGTCTTTAAAATGTTGTGGCCGGTAGAAGCCACACTACAAGATCTTTTCGGCTGTCTTTTTAGGGCCAAAATGCCCGCCACACGCTTGATCGTGGCAAAATGACAACACGCTCTTAAACTCATTGTCGGGAACACACCGACGAATAATTTGGTCGAGACAGTATTTGAATAGATAAGGTTCATCCCAGTAAAAATGTTTTACCTGGGATAGGAATCGGAGACCGTCCTGATTCGACCATTCATTTGGTATAAGTCCGGTGGCCAAATAATTAACAATATCTGCGAACCAAGGTTCGCATGATACAGTCAAGAGCTGCTCATCTGCAAAAACGTCTTTTATAGGAAATTGAAGCGTCGGCGAAGAAAGGAGGCATGAAAGGTGGTCGGCGACTACGTTTTCACATCCTCTTTTGTCTCTGATGACAAGATCGAACTCTTATAGTAGGAGGATCCAACGTATCAGCCGAGATTTAGCGTCCTTCTTCGCAAAAAGATGGCGAAGAGCTGAATGGTCAGTGTAAACGATGACTGGAGAGCCGATTAAATAGGGCCTGAACTTTTCTAATGCAAACATAACAGCTAAGAATTCCTTCTCGGTTGTTGTGTAATTTAATTGGTCCTCGTTCAAGATTCGTCTAGCGTAATAAATTACATGCGGCATCTTACTGATGTGCTGTCCAAGGACAGCACCAATGGCAAAATCAGACGCATCGCATATAATTTCAAATGGACACATCCAGTCAGGAGACGAAAGAATGGGAGCAGAAATGAGTGAGTTTTTCAATGACTCGAACGCCTTCATACAGCTCGAGTTGAAATCAAATGTGGTGTCCTTGGCCAACAAAAGAGTCAAGGGTCTAGTTATCTTGCTAAAATCCTTGATAAACCGTCTATAGAAACCGACATGGCCAAGGAAGGCTCGAATGTCTTATACGCATTTGGGAGGAGGGATATTGGAAATGATTTCAATATTAGCTTTATCTACCTCAATGCCATTTTGCGAGATGATATGTCCTAAGACAATACCTTCTCATACCATGAAGTGGCACTTCTCCCAATTTAAATTAAGGTTCTTATCCTTACACCGGGTAAGGAACGCGTCTAGATGTAGCAAACACTCATCAAAAGAGTCGCCAAAAATGGAGAAATCATCCATGAAGATCTCCAAGAATTTTTCCACCATGTCTGAAAAAATATCCATCATACACCGCTGGAAGGTAGCGGGTGCATTGCATAACCCAAAGGGCATGTGAAGGTAAGCAAACATACCGAAAGGACAAGCGAATGTGGTCTTGTCTTGGTCTTTTTCGGCGATGGGAATTTGATTATAGCCGGAGTAGCCATCCAAAAAGCAATAAAATTCATGCCCAGCCAATCGTTCTAGCATTTGGTCAATAAAAGGTAATGGAAAGTGGTCTTTCCGTGTCGCGGCGTTGAGTTTTCTATAATCGCTGCATACTCGCCACCCAGTTTGGGTGCGAGTAGGTATTAACTTATTCGCCTCATTAGTTATGACCGTTATGCCCGATTTCTTTGGGACAACGTGAATGGGGCTAACCCACTGGCTATCAGAAATAGGGTAAATGATACCACTAGCTAGACATTTTACGATCTCTTTTTTAACAGCCCCCTTCATGACTGGGTTGAGTCGTCTCTGTGGATCCCTTGCTGGCTTGGTATCATCGATCATATGGATATGATGTTCAACAATTAGGGGACTAATCCCCTTGATGTCCGCCATAGTCCAGCCAAAAGCTTGCCGATTGCTTTGCAAGACCGTTAAAAGGGCTTTCTCTTGCTCGGGGGCTAGAGAAGCCGAGATGATAACAGGAAGGGTCTCATTCTCACCTAAGTAAGTGTATTTAAGGTGAGAAGGCAATAGCTTGAGTTCGAGTGTCGGAGGCGAAACAATTGAAGGTAAAATTGGTGAATTGTCTCAAACTCCAAGGATTCCAACAGAGGTTCGAAACGAGTGTAAGCGACCGAGTCGGATGGTTCAGTTAACTCATCCGAAAATTCAAAGGATTCAAACTCGGGTGGTGAATGGTCAAGATCGTTCGAGAAAGTGAAACACTCGTAGTCATTATCGGGCGTGAAAGCAGTATCAGATTCAAGGAAGAACGCACTAGTGGCGTCAAAATTGTTGTGATCGAACAGAAATTTCTCGAGCTCACAGTCCTCCTGGGTGATCTCTTGGATCGAGCAAACATCAAGTATATTAGCATTAGGTTCGGAGGACTGATTCTCCAACTTAAAAATGTTGAGCTCAATTGTCATGTTTCCAAAAGATAGGTTTATCGAACCATTTTGACAATTGATCACCGCATTAGAAGTTGCAAGGAATGGTCGACCGAGTATCACTGGAATTTGACTCTGGGGGTTAGCTACAGGCTGTGTGTCCATAACAATGAAATCAACGGGGAATATGAAGTCCCCTACTTTAATCAACACATCCTCTAACTCACGCCTAGGATGGGTGATGGATCGGTCGGCCATTTGGAGAGTATAATGTGTGGGTTTCATCTCTCCAATGCCTAATTGCTGATATACTGAATAGGGAAGCAGGTTAACACTGGCACCAAGATCTAAAAGTGCACGGTTGATGTTTTTATCCCCAATAGTTATTGAAATTGTAGGACATACAGGGTCCTTTCATTTTTGAGGTAAAGGTTGGGTAAGAGCATCACTTACTGCACTAGCCAAGAAAACTTTCTTAGGTACCTGTGATTTCCTCTTCTTGGTGCATAAGTCTTTCAAGATTTTAGCATAAGAAGGGACTTGTTGGATTGCATCCAATAGGGGCATGTTAATGCTAACTTGTTTAAATAACTCCACAATCTTCTCCATTTGTGGAGTTTGTTTATCGGATCTCAACATGTTTGTGTTAGTGTATATGCCCTAGAGGCCATTACTGTATCATACTAGTTTGTATATTACTTGATGGAAGCTTGGGATATTCACAGTTGTATATACAATCTTGCTCGAAATGGTAGTATGCTACTTGGTTTGTCTCTGCTTTAATATGTGCATGTGTTTCTTTTAGCATATCGCTGATATACATATTAGTAGAGCCCTTAGGATCTTTGCTTGATTACCAGCGTTGTGATGGCGCTCACACTTATGGGAGCTGGGTGATCTATAAGCACATCCTTATACAGGTCCCTAGTCGTTGGACTATCGAGACAGGGCATCGATACTCCGGAGTAGACTAGCGTATGCGCTTCTCATCCCAGCGTGGGAGACGGTCTGTCCCACAGCCGTCAGTACGTCGTACTTGAGATAGTATGCGGGTGCTCGTTAGGTTACGCGTACACTGGACAGGACTCGTCGGGAACTGTTGGTTGATATTATACCTATCGTCAGTTATCAGTTCCCAGGTGACATGAGTACAGCTTAGTCCGCTGACTTGACACTGTCACTTCACCTCGAGTGTGTTCCCACTGCACTTTGATTGCTACCCTACCACGGCTCAAAGGAGTCGTGCAAACAGGTAGTTTTTGGGTGCAGTCCCGAAGCACTTGGAGGCAGTGACGGTTAGACAGGATTCGTCTCTCCCGGTATGGGGGGTTGACATCGCGCTGTGTCCAGGAGAGCCATTACACGAGTAGTACCTGGCCAGGGCAAGCGAGATGTACTGGTAGGTTTCCAGTGTTATCTCAGGGTGTTCTGGGCTACACTCCGACACGACTTATACCGCTATTAGGGGACTGACGTTCACCGCCCCCCTAGGCCCGCCATGCGATGTATCAGACGAACAGACCGGACTGTACGGAGATTGTCACATACAGGCTCAGTAGGAGTTCAGATGGGGTTCACCTCGTCAGTCTTCTTATCGACATCTACCTGGGGACCGTTACGTACAGCTAGTGCCGCTTGCGGTCTGTGGTTAAACCCACTGCCAGCGCAGTGTCGAGTCTTTAGAGTCCCACACAGAGAGCTATTCGCCTTTAGGCAAAATGAGTAGAGGTCGCATGGTTTTGCGACAGGGTTCGTTCACATCCGCGCACTTGTGCACGTTTGCTGTCCGGACAGCTTATACTAGCGGGCTTTGGTTTAAGCCGGATTGTCACGACCCGCAGGGTACGGAACGTGACTGGCACTTAAGTTTACGAAACGTCTAAAGGCGTCCGTAAAATAAGTAAGCCAAAAGCCCAGAAACAAAACCAATTAAGCAAAAGAGTGAAGAAAACCCAAACATTTGAAAGCAAGTTTATCAAATAAGTCATATAAAACCCCTTTTAAAAACAATACTAATTTTTCCGAAAATTTCGGCAGAGTCTCCTTTGTAAATACTGGCCCCCAAAAATGGGTACAACAAGAATATATGTAAAACCAACAAAATAGGGCATCCCCAAGCGGGAGCTAGCTCTTCGCCATAAGGCGGTCACAAATCCCACGCAATGTAAATGACAGCACGCATAATAATCATAATAAAGCATAAGGAAGCATGAAAAAGTAGCATGTCGGCTCAAGTGAGCTCGACCCCAAAATACAGCATAAAATCCACAAACCTCACAGTCTCATCTCTAGGTCAATATACAATAATCTGGTAGAAACAGTAGATGGAGTACACTAGATACAAGAATATACAAGGTGGTACAAAAAAAATAATAACATAACCCACCTATGAGCAAATCTCGAGCTCAAGCAAAAGAGGCAAAAGAACAAGTGCGCCCGCCGCTACTGAACTGATGGAGCGGACCTGCAAAAGGCTGTGGCACAATGGGGGTGAGTTGCCAACTCGTGAGTAATAAATAACATCTGCAAAGGCTATCGTATGCATGCACACAAGCATCCTAGCATCTAAAATACATGTATGACTGGATGCACTAGCAGGTGTGTATATCATATCAGTGTGCTAATATGTATGCAACATGAATATCTGGGGTCTCAGTAGGTATATATAAGAAATATTTTATCTCTTTTTGTTTTTGAAACTCTTTTAGAATGCCAGCATAATGTCAATGAATCGACGAAAATCGGTGTCCAGCAACGACACCCAAAAGCTGTCTCAAATTTCATAAATGTATCTCTGGCCTCAGCCGTCCGGCTGACCCATCTCAAATATCAATATCTCAATCTCTAGCGGCCACGGTCGGTATCCTCTGGATATCCGCCGTCCCAAACAGTCACCGGTAGGTAATCCGTCCCCTGCCAGGCTCAACGTCATCACCACATTCCTCTTGCCCCGGGGTACCTTACCGGGCCCACCATGTACCCGTGCCGGTTCCTCCACTCCTCGACACGGATTTCCAAATCCACAGCAAACTCATGGTGGACGACACTTACATCACTAGAAAACCGCAATTTACATATTTTAAAAATATAATAAGTTTAGAAATTTTGCGGCTTTCCCCCGAAATCCAGCAATATCATAAAATCTCAAGAAATCCTCATAAGTGCATATATCAATGATAATGAATGCGTATGATATCAATAATCAAGTTGCGATGTGTGATTAATGTATTAAGCATGAACAATGAATATGATGAAGTACATGCACATGAATAGCAATCCTACGGTTTCATTTTTAGGAAATAGCACAATTTAAGTATCAATTAGTAAAAGGTTTAAATTAAAGGTTATCTAGTGTGGTGGCATGGCAATTACCAGGGTGTGTGTGTAAACATGAATAGTGCTCGTGCTGCATATAAAAACCTGGTAATGGTGCATGTGTCCTACAATTGAGTTTGCGTATATGGATATAACATATTGATCTAATTGCAGCAATTATCATGCCAGTATTATTATTCTAATGTCACAAGTGATTATCCAATTTACTATTTTCCAGTTTACTAAATCTATCGGGCGACTTGCGCCATCCAAACGATCGTCCCCCGTAGATGTTAAATCTACTCACCGGGATCCCTGGCTAGCTGTGTCCAATCACCGCCTTTCCCTTTCGCGCCGCGTCTGACGTCTCCGCGACCGAACCTGGAATTTACATCAATACCAGATATAAGGTTACATATCAAGAATGACGCAAAACCCCAACGAAACTACTAAACTTCGCTAGCTAGGTACAACGTGCACAAAGTGCGCGGAACACACGCGAAAATCGCAAAAACTGCCAAAAACGCCGATTTGGGTCACCCGGAAAAACTAAAACCCGACTACCCAAAAACCGCACTCACGCATCCTAAAAGTCGTAGGACAAGCCATACAATCATCAAGATGTCGAAAATAATCCATCACATAATTTATATAAAAATCTAGTAAGCAGATACATTCCAAAAATCGGTGCAACGTCGCCGATTTGCGACAAAACGACTACAATCTAGCATACTCACCCAAGCACACTACAAGCAATCTACAAACACTAATTATAACACAACAACAATGATTCCAATCCTATTTTCCATAAACAACCATTCTTGAATTTATAACTTAGCAAAATCCAATCAGTTTCCTCACTTGAAACTTTAAATTAACACAACAAAGCCCACTTAAGAAAATTAACCTCTTAGGTTAGGTTAGCAAAATACTAGATAACAAGTTAGGTTTAATCAATTAAATAATGCTTTCTAAAACTTAATCCACTCACTAATCAAGCTTCACAAACCAATTCCATACAAAAACCCTCTCTTGAAAATCCTAAAAAGCAATTTCACACTTCTAAATTTAATCAAATTAGCATAATTGAAAACTACATCAACAAGATAACTATATGGATTAGTTAATTAACCACTAGATTAACTATAAAACAATCTAATTAAGTATTATGGCTTCAAAACCCTAGCTAAAATTTTCAAGCAAAACCTAAGAAACTAGATTAAACTACACTAAATTAACACTAAACCATCTAACATAAGAACTTAAACAAAAGAATTTAACATGATAGAAATTATACCTCTTGATCTATGGATCAAGCAAGAAAATTTTTGCTCCAAATGATGGCCTCAACACCAAGATCCAAGCAAGAATAGCTAAGAATAATGATAGCTTAAGGATTTTGTTTGGATTTTTGAATTAAATCATGGATTTTGATGTATTTTCTTGAAGAAAATGAAAAGAAAAGAGAGGAAGAAGAGGGTGTGCAGGATTTTCGGCCAGAGGAGGAATGGGGGAGGGTGTGGGCAAGTGGGGAAGGTCATGGGTCAAGTCCACAAAGTCAAATGCACCTTACTTTATTCATTTTAATTAAAATAAATCCAAAAAACCCCTTAAATCACTCAAGAAAGCAACTAAAGAAAAGAGATCAGAATTTTCTGGCCTCACACAAGGTGGGGCTGTCCTAGGGCTGAGGAAAAAGAGAGAGGGGTTTTACAAAAGAAATTTTATGCAAAAAGGCCCCCTACAACTCAAAAATTGCAAGTTTTAGCTCAAAATTCAATAAATTCGTTTCATAACATAAAAATTTGTTAAAAATCAAAATAAATTACTAAAAATTCATGTTATCACTAGATTATAATTATCATAATTTTAGAGATTAAAATTAGCCCGGAAAAATTTGTATTTATCGCTTATTTAATGTATTTTCTTACCGGCTTAAAATAATATTAAAAATTGAAAAATAGGGAAAATTTTTTAAATGACCAAAATTTCATAATTAACTCATTAGCTACTAAAAACAAGTAATTACCTATCCATTTAAGGTATAATTAGCCCTAAACTGCAAAATATCGAGAAAGACGGTTTTCGGAAAAATACCGAATTTTCACCGAATTTCAGGAAAACACCAAAACGACTTTTCAAGACGCTACAATCTTCCCCCCTTAAAGAAATTCGGTCCCCGAATTTAAAAAATATAGCTACGCGTACCTTCAAAGAGATGGGGATATTTCTTCCTCATCTCGCCCTCGGTCTCCCAGGTAACCTCCTCGCTGCTCGGGCTACGCCAAAAGACCTTGACGGTTGGTATAATCTTCGACCTCAACTTCTTCACCTGCCGATCCAGGATGGCCACCGGCTGCTCTGCAAAAGAAAGGTCGCGCTCTAGCTGGACTGTCGGGTGCTGAATCGCATGCGAAGGGTCGTGAAGGTACTTGCGGAGCATCGAAACATGAAAGACGGGGTGAACATCGGGAAAGCTGGGTGGAAGAGCCAAACGATATGCAACAGCGCCAACCCGCTCGAGGATCTCGAAGGGCCCTACGAATCTAGGGCTAAGCTTCCCCTTTCGTCCAAAACGCATCACGCCCTTCATCGGAGAGACCCTCAGAAAAACATGGTCGCCAACTGCGAACTCTAATCTGCGACGGCGCCTGTCTGCATAGGATTTCTGTCTGCTCTGAGCCGCTCTCATCCTGTCTCGGATCAACTGTATCTTTGATGTCGTCTCCTCAACGAGCTGCGGCCCCAAAATGCTGCTCTCACTGAGCTCTGTCCAACAAACGGGCGATCTGCATCTCCTCCCATACAATGCCTCGAAAGGTGCCATCTGAATAGTATCCTGGAAGCTGTTGTTGTAGGAGAACTCCACTAGAGGTAAATGACGATCCCAGCTACCACCAAAGTCTAACACGCATGCTCTGAGCATGTCCTCGAGAGTCTGAATGGTCCGCTCTGACTGTCCGTCGGTCTGCGGATGAAACGCTGTGCTGAAGCTCAAACGAGTGCCCAAAGCCTCCTGAAGTCTCTGCCAAAGTCGACTGGTGAACTGAGTGCCTCGATCTGACACGATACAAGTCGATACGCCATGTAGTCGCACGATCTCGTCAATATAGAGCTGAGCATACTGAGCGAAGCTGAAAGTCGTCTTCACCGGAAGAAAGTGAGCCGCTTTCGTCAATCTATCCACGATTACCCAGATGGAGTCGTACCCTCGACTGGTCCTGGGTAGACCCACAACGAAATCCATCGAAATCTGCTCCCATTTCCACTCTGGAATGGGTAACGGCTGTAGCTCTCCTGCGGGCCTCTGGTGCTCGGCCTTGACTTGCTGACAAGACAGGCATCTCGAAACGAACTCCGCAATGTCCCTCTTCATCCCGTCCCACCAGTAGGTCTCTCTCATATCATGGTACATCTTGGTGGAACCGGGGTGGACACTATACACTGATCGGTGTGCCTCCTCAAGAATGTCGCGTCGCAATCCATCAGCATCTGGTACGTACAGTCTAGATCCATATCGTAAAATCCCCTGATCGTCAACCATGAACTCGGAAAATCTGCCCTGTCCCATCTGTGCCATGATCTCTGAGCAACGGTCGTCACTGCGCTGTGCCTCATATATACGGTCAAGCAACTGTGGGCGTGCACGAACATGCGCGAGCTGTCCCCCTGTCTGAGTGAACTCGAACTCAACTCGGCTGTCGCATAACATCTGCCAATCAGCTGACGACTGCCTCTGAACTGCGCGCAAAAAGGATAGACTACCCCCGGGCCTCCTACTCAACGCATCTGCCACCACATTCGCCTTGCCTGGGTGATATAAGATCTCGCAGTCATAGTCTTTCACCAACTCCATCCAACGACGCTGTCTGAGGTTCAGGTCTCGCTGCTGAAATATGTACTTTAAGCTCTTGTGATCGGTGAATATCTGACACGACTCGCCGTACAGGTAATGTCGCCAAATCTTCAGTGCAAAGACCACTGCAGCCATCTCCAAATCATGAGTGGGGTAGTTCTGTTCATGCTTCTTCAACTGCCGAGAAGCATAAGCGATCACCCGGCCATGCTGCATCAATACGCATCCTAATCCCACTCGCGAAGCATCACAGTAGACAACAAATCCGCCTGATCCCGAAGGTAAAGATAATACCGGCGCCGTAGTCAAACAAGTCCGTAGCTGCTGAAAACTGCGCTCGCACTCCTCCGTCCAGACGAAAGGAACTCCCTTCCGGGTCAAACCGGTCAACGGTGCAGCTATACGGGAGAAGTCCTGAACAAAACGCCTGTAGTAGCCCGCCAAGCCTAGAAAACTACGGATCTCAGTAACCGATGTAGGTCGGGGCCACTGCTGAACAGCCTCAATCTTCTTCGGGTCCACACAAATGCCGTCTCTCGTAACCACGTGACCCAAGAATCCGACGCTGTCCAGCCAGAAAGCACACTTGGAGAACTTCGCGAACAGCTGATGCTCCCTCAGAGTCTGTAACGTAATCCGCAAGTGCTGCTCGTGCTCCTCTCTGCTCCGGGAGTACACCAAGATATCGTCGATAAACACGATGATGAACAAGTCAAGATACGGCCTGAATGTACGGTTCATCAAATCCATGAATGCTTCTGGGGCGTTGGTGAGTCCGAACGACATCACCAAAAACTCGTAGTGGCCGTAGCGCGTGCGGAAAGCTGTCCTCGGTATATCCTCCTGTCGAACTCGCAGCTGATGGTATCCTGATCGCAAGTCGATCCTCGAAAAATACCCCGCACCCTGAAGCTGGTCGAACAAATCATCAATGCGCGGCAACGGATATCTGTTCCGAACGGTAACTTTGTTCAGCTGGTGGTAGTCGATAAATAAGCGCAAACTTCCATCCTTCTTCTTGACAAACAGGACCGGAGCACCCCACGGAGAAACACTCGGTCGAATAAGCCCCTTATCCAACAAATCCTGCAACTGATCCTTCAGCTCTCGAAGCTCTGCCGGGGCCATCCGATAAGGCGGTACAGAAATAGGCCCCGAACCGGGAATCAAATCAATGCGGAACTCAACATCGCGCTCAGGCGGTAGCCCAGGTAGCTCATCAGGGAAAACATCAGGGAACTCACAAACTACCGGGACCCGGTCTAACGGAACCTCTGCAGCTCGAGTATCACAAATATACGCTAAGAATCCCTGACATCCCTTCCGCAAGAGCTGACCAGCGCGAAGAGACGAAATTAAGCTGGGAAGGGTGACACTGCGGTCTCCCTGAATAACAAGGACTGGCTCTCCCGGAAAGCTAAATCTGACTGCCTTCTCACGGCAGTCCACCGAAGCATAACAAGTGGCTAGCCAATCCATGCCCAGAAGCACATCAAAGTCCAACATATCGAGGAGTATCAAATCAACTGATGAATCCCTCTCCCCGATACGAACGGAACACAAACGAAATACAAACCGAGCGACAAACGACTCGCCTACCGGAGTAACAACAACAAGCGGCTGATCTAACGACGACGACTCACGGCCCAACATCGGTGCAAAGTGTGTAGATACGTACGAATGTGTGGAACCTGGGTCGAATAATACCCGGGCGTCGAAAGAACAAACTGGCAAGGTACCTGTCACAACGGCATTGGATGCCTGCGCATCCTGCGGCGTCAAAGCAAATACTCGGGCCTGTCCTCCACCGATAGCGGGCTGACCTCGACCTCGGCCTCTGCCCCCTCGTCCTCGCTGAACAGGACCGCCGCGTCCACGGCCTCTCGGTGCACCTAACTGGCGTGGAGCATCGCCTGGGGTAGGAAGTAGGGCTCTCTGAGGAGGGGGTGGTGATGGTGGTAGAGTCACATGCGGAACTGTCGCTACTCCCTGTCGTCTCACCGGACAGTCTCTGACAAGATGGTGCAAACTCCCGCACCCAAAACATCCTGGCGACGGCTGCTGCCCCTGGGGATAAGAACCATATAACTGTCCCCGCCCAAATCCTCTGCCAGGCCTATCTCTCGGAAAGAATCTGGCGCGCTGCCTCTGAGGCGGTACATTGGTGCGCATCCTCTTCGGCCCAGAAACGGCCGAAGTCCGTGATATGCGTGCCTCCATCCGCAATGCCGTATCCATAGCAGCTGAATAAGTGTCGTAGTGCTGGGCGCCAATGGCAAGATATAGCTGGGCATCAAGTCCCTGTACGAACCTCTTCACCATCTTCTCCTCGGTATCCACCAAATACTGAGCATATCGGGATAACTGTGTAAACTGGATGTCATACTCAGACACCGTCATCCCAGGTGTCTTGACTAAGGCCTCGAAGCTGCGAGCTCTGGCGTCACGAACGCTCTCTGGAAGGAAACGGGCTAGAAAGACCGCTGTAAACTCGGCCCAAGTCATAGGCGGTAGATCTGCAGCTCGACCTCTCAAGACTGACTCCCACCATGTCTGCGCGAGACCCTCTAGTCGGAAACTCGCAAGCTCTACCCATCGATCATCCGAACATCTCAGCGAACGGCAGATCCTGGCTAAACTGTCAAGGAACGTCTGTGGGTCCTCCGCTGTCTCGGTGCCGGTGAATACTGGAGGTCTCAGCCTCATGAAATCCTGTAGTGAAACCGGAATGGCCACGGTGGTAGTAGTAGGAGCAGGTATCATGGTCGTCTGTGATGTAGTAGGTACGTCATCCGGCCTCGGTGTACGACTGGCTGCAACTAGGGATCCTACCATCTGACGTAGCTCCTGCATGCCTCCCATCATCTGTCGCAACTCCTCCATACCGGTCTCGAGCCTAGCCATACGGCCTGGGGAAGGTGGATCGGTCTGTCCCTGCGGCGTAGGCATACCGCCCTGCTCAGTCCTAGTCTCGGACGAGCCAGCTCGAATCTCGTCTCTGGCGGCAGCCCTCTGTGCCCTCGTAGCCTTCGGCGGCATAGTGGCTGTTACAGGAAAACGGATAGTAAGAACAGTGCAATAGGATCATAGGATACACGGAATTGAAGAAGGAATTTTCAAGCAAGTATATCCTAAAGTCACTTAGGCGGAGTACCGTATCGTAAGTATGCCGCGGACATACGCACGCTACGTTACCCTGCTTAAGTCACTTACTCCATCTACCAAGGGTCATCCTACACTCACAAAGGTAAAACCTGGCTCTGATACCAACTTTGTCACGACCCGCAGGGTACGGAACGTGACTGGCACTTAAGTTTACGAAACGTCTAAAGGCGTCCGTAAAATAAGTAAGCCAAAAGCCCAGAAACAAAACCAATTAAGCAAAAGAGTGAAGAAAACCCAAACATTTGAAAGCAAGTTTATCAAATAAGTCATATAAAACCCCTTTTAAAAACAATACTAATTTTTCCGAAAATTTCGGCAGAGTCTCCTTTGTAAATACTGGCCCCCAAAAATGGGTACAACAAGAATATATGTAAAACCAACAAAATAGGGCATCCCCAAGCGGGAGCTAGCTCTTCGCCATAAGGCGGTCACAAATCCCACGCAATGTAAATGACAGCACGCATAATAATCATAATAAAGCATAAGGAAGCATGAAAAAATAGCATGTCGGCTCAAGTGAGCTCGACCCCAAAATACAGCATAAAATCCACAAACCTCACAGTCTCATCTCTAGGTCAATATACAATAATCTGGTAGAAACAGTAGATGGAGTACACTAGATACAAGAATATACAAGGTGGTACAAAAAAAATAATAACATAACCCACCTATGAGCAAATCTCGAGCTCAAGCAAAAGAGGCAAAAGAACAAGTGCGCCCGCCGCTACTGAACTGACGGAGCGGACCTGCAAAAGGCTGTGGCACAACGGGGGTGAGTTGCCAACTCGTGAGTAATAAATAACATCTGCAAAGGCTATCGTATGCATGCACACAAGCATCCTAGCATCTAAAATACATGTATGACTGGATGCACTAGCAGGTGTGTATATCATATCAGTGTGCTAATATGTATGCAACATGAATATCTGGGGTCTCAGTAGGTATATATAAGAAATATTTTATCTCTTTTTGTTTTTGAAACTCTTTTAGAATGCCAGCATAATGTCAATGAATCGACGAAAATCGGTGTCCAGCAACGACACCCAAAAGCTGTCTCAAATTTCATAAATGTATCTCTGGCCTCAGCCGTCCGGCTGACCCATCTCAAATATCAATATCTCAATCTCTAGCGGCCACGGTCGGTATCCTCTGGATATCCGCCGTCCCAAACAGTCACCGGTAGGTAATCCGTCCCCTGCCAGGCTCAACGTCATCACCACATTCCTCTTGCCCCGGGGTACCTTACCGGGCCCACCATGTACCCGTGCCGGTTCCTCCACTCCTCGACACGGATTTCCAAATCCACAGCAAACTCATGGTGGACGACACTTACATCACTAGAAAACCGCAATTTACATATTTTAAAAATATAATAAGTTTAGAAATTTTGCGGCTTTCCCCCGAAATCCAGCAATATCATAAAATCTCAAGAAATCCTCATAAGTGCATATATCAATGATAATGAATGCGTATGATATCAATAATCAAGTTGCGATGTGTGATTAATGTATTAAGCATGAACAATGAATATGATGAAGTACATGCACATGAATAGCAATCCTACGGTTTCATTTTTAGGAAATAGCACAATTTAAGTATCAATTAGTAAAAGGTTTAAATTAAAGGTTATCTAGTGTGGTGGCATGGCAATTACCAGGGTGTGTGTGTAAACATGAATAGTGCTCGTGCTGCATATAAAAACCTGGTAATGGTGCATGTGTCCTACAATTGAGTTTGCGTATATGGATATAACATATTGATCTAATTGCAGCAATTATCATGCCAGTATTATTATTCTAATGTCACAAGTGATTATCCAATTTACTATTTTCCAGTTTACTAAATCTATCGGGCGACTTGCGCCATCCAAACGATCGTCCCCCGTAGATGTTAAATCTACTCACCGGGATCCCTGGCTAGCTGTGTCCAATCACCGCCTTTCCCTTTCGCGCCGCGTCTGACGTCTCCGCGACCGAACCTGGAATTTACATCAATACCAGATATAAGGTTACATATCAAGAACGACGCAAAACCCCAACGAAACTACTAAACTTCGCTAGCTAGGTACAACGTGCACAAAGTGCGCGGAACACACGCGAAAATCGCAAAAACTGCCAAAAACGCCGATTTGGGTCACCCGGCAAAACTAAAACCCGACTACCCAAAAACCGCACTCACGCATCCTAAAAGTCGTAGGACAAGCCATACAATCATCAAGATGTCGAAAATAATCCATCACATAATTTATATAAAAATCTAGTAAGCAGATACATTCCAAAAATCGGTGCAACGTCGCCGATTTGCGACAAAACGACTACAATCTAGCATACTCACCCAAGCACACTACAAGCAATCTACAAACACTAATTATAACACAACAACAATGATTCCAATCCTATTTTCCATAAACAACCATTCTTGAATTTATAACTTAGCAAAATCCAATCAGTTTCCTCACTTGAAACTTTAAATTAACACAACAAAGCCCACTTAAGAAAATTAACCTCTTAGGTTAGGTTAGCAAAATACTAGATAACAAGTTAGGTTTAATCAATTAAATAATGCTTTCTAAAACTTAATCCACTCACTAATCAAGCTTCACAAACCAATTCCATACAAAAACCCTCTCTTGAAAATCCTAAAAAGCAATTTCACACTTCTAAATTTAATCAAATTAGCATAATTGAAAACTACATCAACAAGATAACTATATGGATTAGTTAATTAACCACTAGATTAACTATAAAACAATCTAATTAAGTATTATGGCTTCAAAACCCTAGCTAAAATTTTCAAGCAAAACCTAAGAAACTAGATTAAACTACACTAAATTAACACTAAACCATCTAACATAAGAACTTAAACAAAAGAATTTAACATGATAGAAATTATACCTCTTGATCTATGGATCAAGCAAGAAAATTTTTGCTCCAAATGATGGCCTCAACACCAAGATCCAAGCAAGAATAGCTAAGAATAATGATAGCTTAAGGATTTTGTTTCGATTTTTGAATTAAATCATGGATTTTGATGTATTTTCTTGAAGAAAATGAAAAGAAAAGAGAGGAAGAAGAGGGTGTGCAGGATTTTCGGCCAGAGGAGGAATGGGGGAGGGTGTGGGCAAGTGGTGAAGGTCATGGGTCAAGTCCACAAAGTCAAATGCACCTTACTTTATTCATTTTAATTAAAATAAATCCAAAAAAACCCCTTAAATCACTCAAGAAAGCAACTAAAGAAAAGAGATCAGAATTTTCTGGCCTCACACAAGGTGGGGCTGTCCTAGGGCTGAGGAAAAAGAGAGAGGGGTTTTACAAAAGAAATTTTATGCAAAAAGGCCCCCTACAACTCAAAAATTGCAAGTTTTAGCTCAAAATTCAATAAATTCGTTTCATAACATAAAAATTTGTTAAAAATCAAAATAAATTACTAAAAATTCATGTTATCACTAGATTATAATTATCATAATTTTAGAGATTAAAATTAGCCCGGAAAAATTTGTATTTATCGCTTATTTAATGTATTTTCTTACCGGCTTAAAATAATATTAAAAATTGAAAAATAGGGAAAAATTTTTAAATGACCAAAATTTCATAATTAACTCATTAGCTACTAAAAACAAGTAATTACCTATCCATTTAAGGTATAATTAGCCCTAAACTGCAAATATCGAGAAAGACGGTTTTCGGAAAAATACCGAATTTTCACCGAATTTCAGGAAAACACCAAAACGACTTTTCAAGACGCTACAAGGATCCTAGTATATGATTTGGGATTGGTTTTTCTCATTGTATTCGTGTTCCTCGGATCACGAATACGGGTGCGTATGCACAGTTGCTTGAGACAGAGGGAGAAGACTTTGATTAGGGTTAATGACTATTGTCATTTTATTAACCCTAATGCTTATGTGTGTATTATTGTTAATTGATATTAGTTTAATAATTGTGCATGGTTATGGTTGTTGACCATTTGACCTTCTTGACTTGTTGACCTTGGTTGACACTTTGACCATCATCATTTCATTTGGAAGATGCTCTTTGATCCTTGCAATTTGCATTAAAAATGAAATGATAATGGTCATGTCTTGATTTAGCCAAGACAATTATCTCACTAATTATCTAATTACAATAATTCACATATATGAGAGAATGCTTCATATTATTCTCTCATTCTATAATTTACATTCTCTCTCTTGTTCTTCCTCTCCCTCAAGCTCTCCCCTCTCATGTGTTGAGAAACACTTGAGCTTGAGAAAAACCCTCTCTTGATAATCTCTACTCTCATCTAGGGTTCAAGGATTAGCACTTCTTGCACCCTAGTTACTTCTAGCTTGGAGTTGAAGCCAAAGGTCGAGGCTTTCGGGTGGATCTTTCTTCGACGTGAGAAGACGACTAAGGTGACATCCTTCCACCACTCCAAGGAGCAAGGAGAGAAGGACATAAAGCCCAAGGTATAACCTTTCTAGCACTTAGCTAGTTTCTAGTTAGCTTTAGCTTGTTTTTGTTTAGCAAAGATCCTTCATAGTCAAGTCCATGTTGCCTAATCTCATAAAAATTCGATTTTTATTCCGTTTTCCGCCTCCCCGCAAGTACCGGAGTGGGCAAGGTGGACTTACAGTTTGGAAATGGAACATTTTGAAAATTTGTTGGGTCCAATGTTTGTGAAGGAGATTGCTGAGTTGGAACGGATCCCAGTGTTGGTGTTTTCATGGAGTGAGATGTGGGTCCGCTCGGAGTAGTAGAAGAATTAGAGCCTTGTGAAGAATGGAGAACATGCTCTGAAGATGAAGAAGATGAAGATGAAGAAGAAAAAGCTGCGGCCGGGGTGTCATCATTAGTGCCCACATTGTTGTGCAACATCCTTCCAGATCTCAATGTAGTCATGGCACTCACATTATGGTTTTGTTGTTCATGAGCAACATGTGCATTTTGTGGGTGACCAGGAGTTGGCAGTGGTTGAGATGGCGGCTTCTCCTTCTCTCGCTCGCTTAAAGAAGCATTCAGTTATGCAATTTGGGCTTCAATGGTTTTGATACTTTGCCCATGTGATGCAGTGTGTTGCACCAAAGACTGATTGGAAGACTGGATGTTGGCTGAGGATTGTGTGGACTGTTTTAAAAACGCCCCCAGACTTCGTTCTAGCGAGAAAACCTTATTGTTATTTGACTGAACAAAATTGTTTTGAGGAAAAGTGTTGTTTGGTGCAAAATTGTTCGTTTGATTTTGGTAAGGTTGGGGTTGAAAAGGTTGCTGATATTGAGTTTGTTGAGGGGCTTGTTGTTGAGGAGGAGGCCTCTGGAAATTGTTGTTGCCTTGGAATTGTTGTTGATTTTGATTCCAAGCAAAATTGGGGTGGTTCCTCCAACCAGGATTGTAAGTTGAAGAGTATGGATCATTTCTTTGTCTTTGCTGAAAGGCAACATTGACTTGATCCTGTCCTTGAGCAGGTGGGTTGTAAGGACACTCTTCGGTCAAATGGGATGGATACGAACAACAAGCGCATATAGTGCGAGGGGGTAAAGCGGGGGCAGGAGAAGGCGATGAGAATTTTCTCTCAATTGCTTCTAGTTTTCGTGTAATTGCTGCCATTTCGGCCTTCATTGCAATTGACATATCAAGTTGATGAACGCCTGCTCTAGACGCACCGGATGAAGTAGACGAAGTGGTATGTCTAGTGCTTTCCTACTGAAGCATTTGTTCAGCAAGATCATCGAGAAATTGCCTAGCTTCCTCGTCAGATTTGGCTAGGAAGTGACCTTGACAAATGGTTTCCAGCAACTGCTTAGTTGCTGGATTCAGTCCTTCGTATAATTCTTGGCAAAGTTGCCATCTCTCGATACCGTGATGAGGGCACTGAACAATAAGGTCTTTGAATCGTTCGAAACACTTCCAAAAAGGTTCGGAAGGAAGCTGGGAAAATTGGTTAATTTCATTACGAATTCTCACGGTCTTGTGATGTGGGTAAAACTTTTTAAGAAATGCCTTAACAAACTCTTCCCAACTGTTTATAGAATGCGATGCAGTACTATATAGCCACTTTTCAGCTAGGTCACATAGAGTGAAGGGAATGACTCGTAGCCTTATAGCATCATCATATAGTTGGGTGGTCTTCATCATTGCACAAACATTCTGGAATTTGTTAATGAAGATATAGGCATCTTCGGATTCCAGCCCATGAAATTTGGGCAACATATTGATGAAGTGGGGCTTAATTTTGAAATTGTCCCCATTAGCCGACAGAAGTGCGGAGTGCGTGGGATAGAAACGATCCCGGAACGCGATTCGCTATGGCGCATCGACAAGAGGTTGCTGTGGGTTATTCGCACCCAGTTGAGGTGGAATCAGTCTCGAGGTAAGTAAAGGGTTGTTAGGATTGAATCCTGACATCTCTTTATAAGATGATGAATGTGAAGATGATGGTAAAGATGAAAAAGAAGTGGAGGGAGTTTCGACTTCGGAGTCGAACCCGTCGTTAGTAGAGACACGGACTAATCGGGCGCTAGTGTCCCTAGTCCAACCGGACATACACTAAACGAGTTGGAGTGTAGTCAAACGTAGAATGTGAGGGTAAGAAAACGTCAATTGGAAAATGTGAATGAAGGTTGGGTGCAATGGAATTCTAGCGAAAAATGGCAAGTTTTTGTAAAAAAAATTTGATTTGTATTTTTTTTTATAAAAGTTTTGCAAAAGATTTTGTACGGACTACGACACACTTTCAGGCAATCACAATTTAAGCATGCACAATCAAGCCTAGAGCTAGGGTCTCCTAAGTCAACTAGATTGCTCCTAACTGGTCCAAAGCGACAAGCTGTAAGATATCTCTCAAATAGCCTCTTCACCGCCAATTGTGGCCAGGTAAGCATAAGTGAAGAAAGGAGGGTTCCGCTCACGAATCATCGTGAGACGGGCCTTTTAAAATTACCTTTCTCACTTGTCTAGCCTAGACACCACAAAGTCAGGTTTAGATAAACGACTGAATGCCCACAACCTTCCTCTGTCCTAATAAGCGCGACAGTCCTTAATTGGCCTAGTCTAGATATTTTTTTAATTAGCTCAAGGGTGATGCATATGCTTTTTATGATTTCTGGGGTCTTAGGAAGGGTAATGAAATCCCCACCCAATCTGAGTTGGTGTTATAACCCCTTAGATTCCGTTTTAAATATGCAAAGCAGTTAACACATAAAATCTAAAACACTTGCCAAAAAATTTTCTTTTTATTTGCGGCACAAAGAATCCTGCACAAAAATGATTTATTGGAGATGGAGAAGAAGTTTTGCACAAAGAACCCTGCAGGAAAAATTTTCATTGGAGATCAGGGGGTAGGAGAGAAGACAAAAATTCTCATAGAGATTTTTGGGGTGCTGACGTCAGCAGTTGACCGCGGTTCTGCGGTCAACCCTGATTTAGCCGCGGTTCCGCGGTGGTTCAGTTGGTTTAGGCCTCCAAAATTTTTCTGTGTGCTGTTATGGTTCTCCTCTGTCTGTTCATATCCTCTGTTTCTTGATTTGTTCACTGGGCAAGCTCCAGATCTGAATCAGTCTGTCTTCCGTTCGTGCATAATTCGCACAAAAACCAATCAAAAATAACAAGATGATTTTTTTATGTATTTTTTTTCAATTTTTATATTTTTTTCAATTTCAATTAACCCAAAATTACAAAAAGAAATAAACTACCGTTTCTCCGGCAACGGCGCCATTTGATTGTTTGCTGTTTTGTACGTGCGTTTTAAAATTAAAGAATACTGCAATCAAGATGGTGTCGCTTGGTAGCTAGCCGGTTGAATACGAGTCGATCCACAGGAAAAATGTGTTCTTTTCTTTAAGTTCTAACGAGTTAAGTCCTATTTTTGGTAGGTTTTGTTTTACGATCTAAAAATGAGATTAAATTGATTTAAAGACTTGCTAGGGTTACGATTAGGTTAGTTTGAAATATGAATTCTTCTCACCACTAACAATGCCCTAGTTAAGAATATAGGTGTTAGGGTAATAGTCAACAACGCGGATTAGCACGACTAGGAAGAAACTTAGTTTCTTCCTTTTGGTCATTGTCCGTTCGTTCTTAACTCTTAGCCCTAACCTCCAGTTAATTCAACCACAACCGGTCGAACTAGGGAATCACCGCTATCATTTAGGATAGGGTGCTGTAGTGAGCGGTGTGTGGTTGAATTAAATAGAGTCCGTATTATACAGATTCAATGGGCAAAGAAAAGAGTGAGAGATTTCCTTCTCTCAAACCTTCCCTATCCTAATCCTAACAAGTGAGGAATTACTCACTCATTAGGAAAGTGATGATAAAATTCATTTTTATATTTTATTTTAATAGACTATCTAAGTTGCAGATAATAAAAGACAGATAAAAATTAATGCAGAAATTAAATTTAGATAAAAGAATGCAAGATAGAATGAAAACTTACTTTATTGATACCTCTCAACAATGCATTACAACTGAATTAAAATTTTAATCTAAGAAATTAAAAAAAGGCATGCCTAATTAGGCTTTTGGCTTTCCTATTTATAGATAGGAGAAAACTCTAGGTTACAATCTGATCCACATTTGAATTTACAAGACTACCCTAAGAAAGCCGGGTAAAAGCACCGATACCCACCGACACAAGCACCGACACGTGCATCTTATGGTCGCGGTTCCACGGCAGAAAGCCATGTTTGGCCGTGGTTCCGCGGCCATATTGAGGGATCTCTGGCTCAACTTCTCTGGGTTGCTTCATGTAGCTTTTTCCTACCGTTTTCTTCACTTGGTTTCTCAGAATCTCTTCTATTTTCTTTCAGATTTCCAACAGTGCAGATGATGTGGACTTTTACCGTGAGCTTCGCGTTGAAGTCTTGAATCTTGTGCTGCCCTTGTGCTTTGTGTATTGATCTGTCTACTGATTTTCATTTGTTCCTTGAACTGGTAGGCGGCATCATACGGATTCATCTATTGTTGGTCGTAGTCTCACATTTGTAGCATCTTTTCATGAATTTCACTTTAATGGCCGGAGAACCTGTAACCTGCAACTATTTAGCAGACATAGATCAAAAGCACCTATTTATATGTAATATGAATAAGAATGGGTGATATAATAATGCAAAATTCTGATATGAACACTTTCGCACGGACCTAATTAAAATAAACCTCGTTTTCCCAGAGGCATAACCTCGTTGACACCTTTCTAGACACCTACTTGATTGGCTAATTGTCCTGTGTAAAACTCTCCCAGGAGTAACCCTTACTCGCAGTGGGTATCGGGATCCAACTATCTCATAGAAGGTATGCAATCTCATTGCAAATTTCAACACTTGAAATTCCCGATAATATTTTGCCCCTAGCGTCCCATGACCTTAACGCAGGCCAACAAACAATAGTGCGCTAGTCAAGTTCAACCCATCATTTCTTGATTGAATTAAACCAACCCGCATGACCCTTGACGCAGACCAACAAAGTCGCACGACTACCCTAATCCAATCTGCATCATATGCATAAACAGATAAATACTAGTCAGCTACTGCACACTACGCCTTGACGCAGGCCAACAAATGTTGCATGAATACTAAGTATGACTTATCTGAAATGACGGAGGGCTACGACAGGTTTTTCTGAAAACCTATTGCGTAAAGAACTTGATATCGTTGTAGAAACAAGTGAATTTTGAAAAGGAGCGTTTTTGAGGATTTCATTAGTTTTGCTAAAGGGGTCATTCCTGGTGAAGGGATATCGGCTTTTTCCTCATCGAATAAGGTGCGGGATATATCATATATATCACTATGCAAAGAAAAACTCTAAAAGCAATCAAAAGACAAACCGAGTGTTGTAGCATCTTCCAGTTTTGCTAAAGAGGTCATTCCCGGTGAAGGGATCTCGGCTCTTTCCCTATCGAATAAGGTGCAGGATATATCATATATATCACAATGCAAAACAAAACTATAGCTACCCTTTTTGAAAATTTGATTCTACAACATCTTTTAGGTTTCTTTTCTTTCATTAATCACATTAATGAAATCCCATCATTTAAGTCACCTAAACATCACAGATAATACGACGTACACTTATATCATCCGCATTCGCCTCGATGTCCCGTCATGCACCGTTAGGTTAGGTAACTAACGGCAGAGCGGGGCAGGGATAGCACGGGTGTAAAACATAAGTAACGTCTATATAATATGTCATATATACTATATACAGTATCCATCTCTTCATATCAAAGGATCACATCACAGATATCGTAGCAGAAGAAACATATGAAATATTGGATATACTAGGAGGTCCGTGTTTTATTTTGAGCCTCTATAAAACACGGATTCCACGGTCGCGATGAATAGCCAAACCCATACCCCTAGACCCCTACGAGAGCGGCAAGCAACCCTACAAATTCTAGAGTCAGAAGACCCGGACTCGACTCCTCGAGTTGGTCTCCCACTGGACTCTAGAACCCGGTTACTTGTGCTCTCCTCCTTGGGTCTGTCCTAATGCGGAAAAGTAAATAATATACATCAATGGTGACATCAACCTCAACCCGGAAGTGCCCCAATAAAAGAATATTACATACATTTAATTTTACATGAATGAAAATAAAAACTCTCATCTCACATAAAACCCCCGGCTATTCAAAACACGACGATCCAATATAACATATCCAGCAACATATAACATCACATGTCATGACATCACAGAGAAAACTAGAAGATGTTAAACATTCCAATCGAATCATTAAACACCCAAAATTACCCAAAAAGCACAACACTTGAGCGTAGTTTAAAGTTATTCAGCACATGCCACAGTACCAATGGACCAGCCGTAGAAGGGCAAACCCAAGCCTCATTTGTGGTGCCGCTAACTACGGTAAACCCTAAGGTTTAGTCACAGTTTCGTGGTCACATCTTGAGTTAGGGTTTCATTCTTCTAGAGGGTCCATCGAATAACTTGCATGATCTTTGAAAACTTATTAACTACGGGAAAAATCCAACACTTGGAAATTTTCCCGGCAAGGGTTAAAGCGGGTATTTGATATCCGATTGAACTTTTTAACAACGTCTAAAGTAACCCGAAAACAGTTAAAATTACGACTACGAAACACTCCGAATTGTCTTTGCATTGTGTTAATCATCACATGAAAAAGTAGTAAAAATAAACAACATCTGAAACCCCAAATCCCAGAGCACAGACCAAGGAAAAAATTTGGGACCATTTCAACCAAGCTAGGCCGGCCTGCTCGGTTTCTGAGCCCATGTGCTCGGTCCAAATCCGAGCACAGGGTCCCCAATTTTTCCCATGTTCTTATATTGGCTCATAGATGATTCTGTACTTGTTTGCCAAATTTTTGGAGCTCGTTTTAAAATTGACAGAAACATGGATTTGGGATTTCAAGTTTCGGAGTTCGTTTCGTATTCGTAATCTAACATTATCCGTATAATTTTCTAGCTAAGCTCTGATACCACTATAGGGTTCCTATCGACGGCAGTAAGGTTTCGGGAGGCATCGTCCATGCCAATTTCAAAATTTTGCCGTTTCAAGGAACTCTAAACTAGAATCGTTAACTAGAATATAATACGAAAACTACAGTAAACCATTTACAACTAAGTGAACTAGAAATACAACTTTTGTAGATCGGTCCTTCACTTCATAAGCTCCTTGTCGTAGTCCTTTCGCTGCGTTGATGGAACTCCCGGACCCTTGCATGACTTCACAAGGCGAATGGAACGTTCTTGCTTGAAGTTTTCGAGGCCGAAGATGATCTACGTCGAGAGAATACTAACTGAAGCTACTACTTCACTAATGAAGGATTAGTGAAGCAAACACCCAATACTAAAGTACTAATCTAGTAGAGGATGATGAAATAGAAAGTGGGTTCACTTTAAAATTCTTTTTCTCACAATACTTTCTCACTTTTTTCAAACCCTAGAGAGCTTTTTCTTTTGGAGGAAGAAGATGAAGAAAGAAGAAGAGAATGAGATAATGATCAAGTGAGAGAGTGAACCATGGTGAGTGAGTATCATATACTAACTCATGTAGAGATATAACCAAGGCTAATTAAAATGGTTAGGTTAACAAATATCTAAAGTAAAACAAAGTGAGTGGACTTTGTCAAAGCACCCACAAGCTTCTACAAGCTTCATGCTTTTAACAAATAATCCACTATTTTTGTAATTACTTTAAACATTAATAACCCACCATTATAAATAGAATGGTGTATGTCTCATACACCCATGTGTGTTGTATCAACAACCATGATACAAAAACAAAACATAATTTAATATATATCACATATATATTAAGTTGTGCACATGTGAGAAAAACAAATGCTTAAGTGAACCAATATTAGTTAATGTAAATTAGTATATCAAATATACAATTATACACTAAATTATCAAATCAACACTTGATTTAATAATCCGGCTATATCACATATAACCGACTAACATCCAATGTATCGACTTATCGAATCAACCCTTGATTCGATAACCCGGCTATATCACATATAACCGATCGATACAAAAGTCGCGAGAGTAGAATACGGTATCACATACATGCATTATTCTCGGTCCCGCACATATCACATATGTGCTCCTATTTCCTTTTGCCTGAGCCAGTAAAACCTCTATGTAGGACTCTAAAGACTCGTCAATACGCCGGCAGTAGGTGATGATCACATCAAGCACCCACAAGCTGTCAGCGGTACTAGCTGCACATAACGGCTACCTGGGTATTGAGCGATCAGAAGATCAACAAGCAAGCCCGCTCCAACTCCTGCAAAAGCCTGATGGTAACACTTGTCGTACAGTCCGGTCTCCTCGTCTGATATGTCGCATATCAAGTCTAGGGGTGGTAAACGTCAGACCCCAATAACCGATAAGTCATGCCGATATGAGGCTTATAACAGGTCGAGAAACTACTGGTAACAGTTACCAGTAAATCTCTAAATCAACCCTGTCCAGAGACTTCCCTGTTATGGCCAATCGAGCACAGCGCAACATCAATCCCCAATACCGGGAGAGACAAAACCCCTCCTATCGCTCATGCCTCCATGTGACTCGGGACTGTACCCAAAAACCACCGTTTTGCATGCCCTCTTAGACGTGGTAAGGTGGAAATCAAAGCACAGTGGGAATCATACAAGACTCTATGACGATCTCGGGTCTACACACTAACCTGTACCAGTGTCACCAGAGAACTACCATCTGACATGAGGTATAATACCATCTGGGAGTTCTCGGTGAGTCCGTCCAGTGTACCCAGTCTCCACTGAGCACCCATATACCATCTCTGATGTCAAACACCAATGGATATGGGATCATCCATCGCCCATCTTATGGGTCGAGAAGCGTATACGCTAGTCTACACTGGTATATCGATGCCCCGTCTCGATACACCCACGACTAGGAACATTAAAAGATGAACTTATGGACTACCATGGCCCTACTAGTATGATCTGTTAGTGTATATGCCCTAGAGGCCATTACTGTATCATACTAGTTTGTATATTACTTAATGGAAGCTTGGGATATTCACCTTGTATAAACAATCTTGCTCAATATAGTAGTATGCTACTTGGTTTGTTTCTACTTCAATGTGTACATGTGTTTATTTTGCGATATCACCTATACGCATTAGTGGAGCCCTTAGGATCTTTGCTTGATTACCAGCGTTGTGATGGCAGTCACACTAGTGGGGGCTGGGTAATCTATAAGCACATCCTTATACAGGTCCCTAGTCGCAGGACTATCGAGACAGGGCATCGATACTCCGGAGTAGACTAGCGTATGCGCTTCTCATCCCAGTGTGGGAGATGGTCTGTCCCACAGCCATCAGTACGTCGTACTGGAGATAGTATACGGGTGCTCGTTGGGTTACGAGTACACTGGACAGGACTCGTCGGGAACTGAGAGGTTGGTATTATACCTATCGTCAGTTATCAGTTCCCAGGTGACATGAGTACAGCTTAGTCCGCTGACTTGACACTGGCACTTCACCTCGAGTGTGTTCCCACTGTACTTTGACTACTACCCTACCACGGCTCAAAGGAGTCGTGCAAACAGGTGGTAGTTGGGTACAGTCCCGAAGCACTTGGAGGCAGTGCCGGTTAGACAGGATTCGTCTCTCCCGGTATTGGGGGTTGACATCGCGCTGTTTCTAGGAGAGCCATTACACGAGTAGTCCCTGGCCAGGGCAAGCGACATATACTGGTAGGCTTCCAGTGTTATCTCAAGGTGTTTTGGGCTTCACTCCGACACGACTTGTACCGCTATTGGGGGACTGACGTTTTACCGCCCCCTAGGCCCGACATGCGATGTATCAGACGAACAGACCGGACTGTACGGAGAATGTCACATTCAGACTCAGTAGGAGTTCAGATGGGGTTCACCTCGTCAGCCTTCTTGTCGGCATCTACCTGGGGACCGTTACGCACAGCTAGTGCCGCTTGCGGTCTGTGGTTAAACCCACTGCCAGCGTAGTGTCGAGTCTTTAAAGTCCCACACAGAGGGTATTCGCCTCTGGGCAAAATGAGTAGAGGTCGCATGGTTTTGCGGCAGGGTTCGTTCTCATCCGCGCACTTATGCACGTTTGGAGTCCGGACGGATAATACTAGCAGGCTCTGGTTTGAGTCAGATACTGGTATATGTTTTGGGGTTGCTTTTATCTCTCGGTATTCTTGTTCCTCGGAACGAGAATACAGGTGTGTATGCACAGTTGCTTGAGGCGGAGGATGAGGTTTTTCATTAGGGTTTCGGAACGGGTGCGTATGCACAGTTGACAGTCGTCTTTTTCCAAACCCTAATAGATTTATGAAATATCAATTAATAATAGTAATTAAATGAAATATTGTTATGGTTGATTTTGTTGACTTGTTGACCATGGTTGACTTGTTGACCATGGTTGAATGTTGACCACCATCATTACTTTGCAAGGATACTCCTTGATTCTAGCTTACACTCATTTATTGAAAGTTATGATAGTGGTCATTCCAAATACAACCATCAACTATTTCATTTTTGATTTATTATTATTAATTAGATAATTCCTTTTCTTTTAGTTATGGTTGCAAAAGAAAAGAGCTCATTCTATCATAACCATTCTCTCTCCTCACTTCATCTTCTTCTTCCTCAAGCTCAAGGAGAATCCTTCTCATGTGTTGAGAATCCCTCTCCTTGAAAAGAAAACAACCCTTAGACACTCTCTACTCTCTCTAGGATCAAAGGTTTACCAAGCCGAACATTCTAGTTCTCTCAAAGTTCGAGAAAGAGCCCGAAGGTTGAACCCTCAGGTGGATCCAACTTTGACGGAAGAAGGCGACGAGGAAAGAACCATTAACCTCTACAAAGTTTGAAGAAGAAGGAGTTCAAGTTTAGGTATAACCATCTTTCCGAGTACCTAACTCTCTTTAGCATGTTTGCTAGTTTTAGTTTAGGAAAAGATCCCGACTTTGTTAGTCCATGTTGCCCCATGCGCTAAAAATTTGATTTTTATACAGTTTCCGCCTCCCCGTAAGAACCAAGGGTCGCAACGTGGACTTACAGTGGTATCAGAGCCTAACTAAACTTAAACTAGCTTGGTAGCGAAGTGTATGGAAGTTCGAAACCGAAAAATCGCAAAACCGGAAAATCCAAAACCCTAAGTTTCTGTTGAATTTTTTTGTGCTCTAAAAGTAAAAATTTTTACTCCTAAAATCGGCTCAGGGTTTTGTAAGAACACCCAAGAAAAACGATCCCCTGATTCCTTCAAACCGCCACGGATCCGCGGCCTCAGCTATTCTCTTGGCCGCGGATCCGCCGCCGTTTGGGCTCTTCATGCGATCGTGTTTTGTGCAGTGTTCTTCTGGTAGTGTTTTGGAATTTTTCAAATATGTTATATGTGCCCAGATTTTCCAGAAAAGAAATTTACTTTTGGGGTCCTATAAATCCGTATTTTTTTCGAACTTCGCTACACTTTGGCTATGTTGGTTATATCTGTGATGTTTGCATGTATTGAACATCGGCTAATCGCTATAAGTCGATTAGTCGGGGTTATACATCTCTGTGATCTGTGTTTGATATTGGAATGTGTATATGAATGTGTTGGACTGTCGCGGGTGAATAGCCGGGGTGGATGAGAGATGAGCTTTTGTTTTTCTTTCATTCATTTGTAAATGTAAATTGATGTAATAATATTATTTGTATGGCCGCACAACCGGGTCGGGGTTGTAGCCGTCATTGTATAATTCTTTTTACTGTTTTTGCTCCTAGGATAGACCCATGGAGGGGTGCACAAACTACCGGGTTCTTGGCGGGTAGTTTGCCGCACCCGTAGGGGTCTTGGGTGGGGTTTTGGCTATTCACCGCGACCGTGTAATCCGCTTTTCGTTGCAGGCTCGAACGGATTGCGGATTCCTAGTATATCCAATGTATTCATCTGTGATCTGTAATGTCTATTATTGCTTAATATTTAGGCGTTGCTTATGTTTTACAGCCGCGCTAGCCCAGCCCCCGCTCTGTCGTTAGTTAAGTAACCTAACGGGTGATGACGGGACCCCGTGGCGAATGCGAATGGCATAAGCGTACGTCATATTTTGGTTGTTTTCTGCAATGGTAGGATTAAATGATGGGACGCATTAAAAGAACTAATGCAAGAATATCATGCATTAAAAGAACTAATGCAAGATAATAAACCATGTTAAAGTCGTTGGAACACTTTCGAAAAACCACTCGGTTCTTTTCAAAACTAACTTTTAAATGCGGAGCTTGAGCCACTCCTTCTAAAAGCTATCTCGTTCCATCGATTATATCAAGTTCACTACGTTCACGGTTTTACCAAAACCATTCGTAGCCCTCCATCGTTTCACATAAATAGTCAATAGTATTCAAGCTGTGTTTGTTGGCCAAAGTCAAGGCATAGTGATTGGTAGCTATTGGATATTCATGTGCAGCATAGATAGATGCGTTGATTTGGAACAGTCGTACTGCCTTGTTGGCCAAAGTCAAAGGTATGTACGGGTGGATTCAAATTAACCTGGAGAACGACGGGAAGAACTTGACATGTGACTTATGATTTGTTGGCCAAAGTCAAGGTCATAAGAGCATGGGGCAAAAAAATCCACATCGGGAGTTTCATAAGTACTGAAACTTGCTAGATTTGCATACCATTTGGAGTGTGATGATTATGGTAGGATTCCTTCATTTTCGTCACGCGATGATATTTGGATCCCGATTCTACTGTGAGTATATGCTACTCCTCGGGAAATTTCTCACTAAACGATCAATGCTATAAACCTAGTAGGTGGCTAGAAAGGTGTTAGCGGGGCTACGCCCCCAGGGAAAAGAGGTTCTTAAATTAAGGAACTTCGCGAAAGCGTTGGAAAACCTCCCTCGAAGTACCGACACTGGCCTGGCTGAACGGTTAAGCAAGTATTGTGCGGTGGGATTGATCCCGGCTAATTCTTCCTTTGTGGTTTGAGGAGGGATTCGAGAGACAGTGGGAGCCATCCTGTTTAGACAAATTAAAAACCATTCTAAACTTGCAAGAGCATCGTGCTAAAGTGCTTCTTCTCTCCCCCCTGCAGCGACCAAATCGAAATGACTGGACTTAAGTTACTTCTAGATAAAAACATACTGACAGGGCCAAACTACAAAGATTGGCTCAGGAATGTAAAATTGGCAATCACTTACGACAAGCTGGGGTATCTTCTTACCACCAAAGCTCCCCCCGTCCCAGGTCCCACCTCTAGCGTCGCGGATAAGGAAATCCGTAAGACTTGGGAGATTGATTGCGCGAAGGCCAGGTGCCTCGTGCTTGCCTCTATGGACAACGAACATCAGAGGAGGCATGAGAATATGGACCTCGAGTCCATATTTCTCCATACAAAAGAACTGTATAGAGAGCAGTCTCGTATCGCAAGATACGAAGTGTCGAAGAAGTTATTTTCGACAAAGTTGGCCGTCGGATCATCTGTAGCGGACCACGTGCTTAAGATGATTGGCTACACTGAGGAGCTCGCGGAACTTGGGACCACGTTGGACAGTGAACTCTATACGGATTTAATTCTCCAGTCCCTTCCATCCACTTACGCCCAGTTTATACTGAACTTCAACTTACAAGAAAAGGAAGTTGAACTTTCAGAACTCCTCAACATGCTGAGGAGCGCAGAGGGCACCCTACAGAAGGGTAGGGAAACACCCGCTTTGTTTGTAGGAGGATCTTCTTCCTCTAGGTCCAAGGCGAAAGCCAAGGGAAAGAGGAAGAAATCCCCCGCCAAACCAAGAGGCGGTGTTAGTAAAGTGGGTACGAAGGGAAAGGAAAAGGCAACAAAGATTGCGGGGAAGCTTGTTGGAAAGGAAGAATGCTTCTATTGTCATAAGAGTGGACACTGGAAGAAAGATTGCAGGGCTTGGAAGGCCAGGACACAGGAACTGAAGCAGGTTGCGGCTTCAGCTTCAGGTGTGTATGTTATTGAAAACTGTCTTTCTATAAACTCTACTTCCTGGGTATTGGATACCGGATCAGGATCTCATATCTGTAATTCTTTGCAGGCGTTGAGAAACCGTAGGGTTTTGAAGGCAGGTGACATGACCCTCAGAGTTGCGAACGGAGCTAGCATGGATGCTAAAGCCGTGGGGGACTATCACCTGGGAATGTCAGATGGACATGTTTTGGTTTTGCGTAATTGATTTTTTGTACCCAACACAACTTGTAATATCATTTCTGTATCTTTGGTTTCTAAAGAAGGTTATGAATTTGCGTTTGTAAGTAATGTTGTAAACATTCACCTTAATCAAGTTCTGATTGGGTCAGGTACACTGAGCAATGGTATATACGTATTAAACCAACCACAGATTTTCAATGTCTAGAATACACACAAAAGAAAGTCTCCAGATATCAATCAGACTTTCTTATGGTATTGTAGACTGGGTCACATCAATGAGAGAAGGTTGACTAAGTTACATACAGAAGGATATTTGGATCCGTTCGAATATCAATCGTATGCCACTTGTCAATCCTGTCTCAAAGGAAAGATGACAAAGACTCCGTTCACTGGACACGGAGTAAGAGCAAGCGAGCTCTTGGGAATCGTACACAGCGACGTGTGCGGTCCAATGTCTACACATGCGCGAAGCGGTTATTCTTACTTCATTACTTTTACGGATGATTTTTCAAGGTACGGTTATGTCTTCTTAATGAAACATAAGTCCGAAGCCTTTGAAAAGTTCCAGGAATATAAGAATGAAGTAGAAAAACAAACCGGCAAAAGTATCAAGATTCTAAAATCGGATCGAGGTGGAGAATACTTAAGTGCTGAGTTCCTGAATTATTTAAAAGAGAACGGGATTCTCTCTCAGCTTACTCCTCCATACACTCCGCAACACAACGGTGTATCGGAGAGACGGAACCGAACCCTATTGGATATGGTACGGTCCATGATGAGTAACGCTGAGTTACCGCGATCCTTCTGGGGGTATGCGCTAGAATCAGCTGCGTACCTTTTGAACCGAGTTCCTACTAAGACTGTGCCTACTACACCATATGAGATGTGGTGTGGGAAGAGGCCCCATCTCAGTCACATTAAGACTTGGGGATGTCCAGCTTTTGTTAAAAAGCAGCATGCGGACAAGCTCGAGGCACGCTCAGTACAGTGTAAGTTCGTGGGATATCCAAAGAACTCCAAGGGATATTTCTTCTACTGTGAAGAGGAACAAAAAGTTCTTGTTTCTCGTCATGCCTACTTCTTAGAAACTGAGTTTTTGGAAAACCAGATAAGTGGGAGCACAGTAGAACTGGAAGAAATTCCAGAACCACGAGCTATTACTGAAAGCTTAGTGGAACCAGAGGGTTCAAATGAACAGGACATTCCTACGCCACTCCGCAGGAGTAATAGGCAGTCTCATCCGCCCGAGAGATACTACGGTTTTCTCATAGACGGGGATAGAGAGGATTGCATCATAGATTATGATGAGCCTACTAGCTTCCAGCAGGCCGTTCAGAGCGTTGACTCGGTAAAATGGCTGGATGCAATGCGGACCGAAATGGAGTCCATGTACACCAACAAAGTATGGACGTTGGACATTGCTCCAGACGGGGTAAAACCCGTAGGATGCAAGTGGATCTTCAAAAGAAAGATTGGTGTAGATGGACAGGTTGAGACCTATAAAGCTAGACTTGTAGCAAAGGGTTTCCGTCAAAGACCTGGCTTGGACTATGACGAAACCTTTTCTCCAGTGGCTATGCTGAAATCCATTCGGATCCTTCTTGCCATTGCTGCCTTCCACGATTATGAGATTTGGCAGATGGACGTAAAAACCGCTTTTCTAAATGGAAATTTAGAGGAGTGTGTCTATATGGATCAGCCAGAGGGTTTCATTCAGAGTGGGAGCAGCGGAAAGGTGTGCAAGTTGCTTAAGTCCATCTATGGACTAAAGCAGGCATCGCGGAGTTGGAACATCTGTTTTGATGAGACGGTCAAGGAATTTGGCTTTATCAAAAATCCAGATGAACCATGTATCTATAGTAGATTTGTAGCGAGAACTGTAGTATTCCTCGTTTTATACGTGGATGACATTCTCTTAATAGGAAATGACATTCCTATGCTACAATCTGTCAAGGGGTTCTTGTCACAAAGCTTCTCCATGAAAGACCTGGGTGATGCCTCATACATCCTGGGGATCCGGATCCATCGTGATAGATCCAAGAGGATATTAGGACTTTCACAGTCCAGGTACATCGACACCGTACTGAAAAGATTCAGTATGGAAGATTCCAAGCGCGGTAACCTACCGGCTTGTCACGGGATCACCCTCTCTAAAGAGATGTCTCCCAAGACTGATTTGGAGAGGGATCGCATGTCTATTATACCCTACGCTTCTGCGGTAGGCTCTATAATGTATGCGATGTTGTGTACCAGACCGGATGTAGCTTATGCACTGAGTGTAGTAAGCCGGTATCAGTCAAACCCTGGGGAGAAACACTGGATAGCAGTAAAGAACATTCTTAAGTACCTGAGAAGGACTAAGGAGATGTTCTTGGTGTATGGCGGAAAAGACCTCCAGATCGAGGCCTTTGCTGACTCCAGCTTCCAGAGTGACAAGGATGATTCCAAGTCCATGTCGGGTTTTGTCTTTACCCTCAATGGAGGGGCGGTGTGTTGGAAGAGTTCCAAACAGGAAACCGTTGCAGACTCGACGATGGAAGCGGAATACATCGCTGCATCTAATGCCGCAAAAGAAGCTGTCTGGATGAGGAAGTTCTTGAAAGAACTTCAGGTGGTTCCGTCCATTGTTGACCCAATACCTCTGTATTGCGACAACAACGGGGCTATAGCTTTAGCGAAGGAACCCAGGTCCCATCAGAGATCCAGGCACATCTTGAGGCGGTATCACCTGATCAGGGAGATCGTGGATCGCAAGGAGATCGAGGTTCGGAGGGTTGCTTCAGAAGAAAACACTGCATATCCATTCACCAAGGCCCTACCCCAGACTCAGTTCGAGCGGCTGATCGAGATGACAGGTCTTCGATACGCCAGTACATGGCCTTAGTGCAAGTGGGAGATTGTTAGTGTATATGCCCTAGAGGCCATTACTGTATTATACTAGTTTGTATATTACTTAATGGAAGCTTGGGATATTCACCTTGTATAAACAATCTTGCTCAATATAGTAGTATGCTACTTGGTTTGTTTCTACTTCAATGTGTTCATGTGTTTATTTTGCGATATCACCTATACGCATTAGTGGAGCCCTTAGGATCTTTGCTTGATTACCAGCGTTGTGATGGCAGTCACACTAGTGGGGGCTGGGTAATCTATAAGCACATCCTTATACAGGTCCCTAGTCGCAGGACTATCGAGACAGGGCATCGATACTCCGGAGTAGACTAGCGTATGCGCTTCTCATCCCAGTGTGGGAGATGGTCTGTCCCACAGCCATCAGTACGTCGTACTGGAGATAGTATACGGGTGCTCGTTGGGTTACGAGTACACTGGACAGGACTCGTCGGGAACTGAGAGGTTGGTATTATACCTATCGTCAGGTATCAGTTCCCAGGTGACATGAGTACAGCTTAGTCCGCTGACTTGACACTGGCACTTCGCCTCGAGTGTGTTCCCACTGTACTTTGACTACTACCCTACCACGGCTCAAAGGAGTCGTGCAAACAGGTGGTAGTTGGGTGCAGTCCCGAAGCACTTGGAGGCAGTGCCGGTTAGACAGGATTCGTCTCTCCCGGTATTGGGGGTTGACATCGCGCTGTGTCTAGGAGAGCCATTACACTAGTAGTCCCTGGCCAGGGCAAGCGAGATATACTGGTAGGCTTCCAGTGTTATCTCAGGGTGTTTTGGGCTTCACTCCGACACGACTTGTACCGCTATTGGGGGACTGACGTTTTACCGCCCCCTAGGCCTGACATGCGATGTATCAGACGAACAGACCGGACTGTACGGAGAATGTCACATTCAGACTCAGTAAGAGTTCAGATGGGGTTCACCTCGTCAGCCTTCTTGTCGACATCTACCTGGGGACCGTTACGCACAGCTAGTGCCGCTTGCGGTCTGTGGTTAAACCCACTGCCAGCGTAGTGTCGAGTCTTTAGAGTCCCACACAGAGGGTATTCGCCTCTGGGCAAAATGAGTAGAGGTCGCATGGTTTTGCGGCAGGGTTCGTTCTCATCCGCGCACTTGTGCACGTTTGGAGTCCGGACGGAAAATACTAGCAGGCTCTGGTTTGAGTCAGATACTGGTATATGTTTTGGGGTTGCTTTTATCTCTCGGTATTCTTGTTCCTCGGAACGAGAATACAGGTGTGTATGCACAGTTGCTTGAGGCGGAGGATGAGGTTTTTCATTAGGGTTTCGGAACGGATGCGTATGCACAGTTGACAGTCGTCTTTTTCCAAACCCTAATAGATTTATGAAATATCAATTAATAATAGTAATTAAATGAAATATTTTTATGGTTGATTTTATTGACTTGTTGACCATGGTTGACTTGTTGACCATGGTTGACTTGTTGACCATGGTTGAATGTTGACCACCATCATTACTTTGCAAGGATACTCCTTGATTCTAGCTTACACTCATTTATTGAAAGTTATGATAGTGGTCATTCCAAATACAACCATCAACTATTTCATTTTTGATTTATTGTTATTAATTAGATAATTCCTTTTCTTTTAGTTATGGTTGCAAAAGAAAAGAGCTCATTCTATCATAACCATTCTCTCTCCTCACTTCATCTTCTTCTTCCTCAAGCTCAAGGAGAATCCTTCTCATGTGTTGAGAATCCCTCTCCTTGAAAAGAAAACAACCCCTAGACACTCTCTACTCTCTCTAGGATCAAAGGTTTAGCAAGCCGAACATTCTAGTTCTCTCAAAGTTCGAGAAAGAGCCCGAAGGTTGAACCCTCAGGTGGATCCATCTTTGACGGAAGAAGGCGACGAGGAAAGAACCATCAACCTCTACAAAGTTTGAAGAAGAAGGAGTTCAAGTTTAGGTATAACCATCTTTCCGAGTACCTAACTCTCTTTAGCATGTTTGCTAGTTTTAGTTTAGGAAAAGATCCCGACTTTGTTAGTCCATGTTGCCCCATGCGCTAAAAATTTGATTTTTATACCGTTTCCGCCTCCCCGTAAGAACCGGGGGTCGCAACGTGGACTTACATGATCTGCATCATAGTCCTGGTAGTCAAGTACACATCATAAGAGCTTTACCAACATGTAACCATAAGACAGTATCAAGAGACAAGTATACATGTTAAGATAAAGAGCAACCAGATAGCATACTATCATATCAAGCAAGAAAGTCCTCTCTATATATGTCCAAGCATCCAATATAATATACATCATATGTACAATACTGGCCTCTAGGGCATACATACAACTAACACCAACTAGAATGTTCCCAGCGAGTCCGTCCAGTGTACTCATAACCCAATAAGCACCTGTATACTATCTTAGGTGAACAATTGACACCAATGGCTTGTGAGACCGGCCACCGCCCCTCGTCAAGGTCTGGATAAGTATCCACTAGTCTACACTGGAGTATCAATGCCCAGTCTCAATACTCCCACGACTAGGGACATTTAAGGATGTGCTTATAGACCCCCAGCTCTCACGCATATGATCTCCATCATAATGCTGGTAGTCAAGCAAGAATCCTGTAGGCTCTATCAACATGTACATAATGATAAAGACAAACCGGATAGCATACCATCATGTCGAGTAAGATTTTTCTACTAGTATAGGTCCTCCCTCAATCATCACAATCGTCTACCTACGACTATGATAATTACCTTGAGGGCACTATAGACAACAATGGCCTCTTGATGAGGGCTTTGATCCTTGGCGTCGTGGGGTAGGAGATTACCAGCCAAGGATGGACCGAGCAAGGAAGCTGCTCGGTGGCCTCTTGATGAGGGCTTCGATCCTTGGCGTCGTGGGGTAAGAGATTACCAGCTAAGGATGGACTGAGTAGGGAAGCTGTTCGGTGGCCTCTTGATGAAGGCTTTGATCCTTGGCGTCCGTGGGTAGTGAACTACCAGCCAAGGATGGACCGAGCAGGGAAGCTGCTCGGTGGCCTCTTGATGAGGGCTTTGATCCTTAGCATGGGAGGGCATCGAGTGGCCTGCTAAGGATGGACCGAGCAGGGAAGCTGCTCGATGGCCTCTTGATGAGGGCTTTGATCCTTAGCATGGGAGGGCATCGAGTGGCCTGCTAAGGATGGACCGAGCAGGGAAGCTGCTCGGTGGCCTCTTGATGAGGGCTTTGATCCTTGGCGTCGGTGGGTAGTGAACTACCAGCTAAGGATGGACCGAGCTGAGAAGCTGCTCAGTGGCCTCTTGATGAGGGCTTTGATCCTTAGCACGGGAGGTCATGGAGTGGCCTGCTAAGGATGGACCGAGCAGGGTTGCTGCTCTGTCTTCTTCTTCTCTTCCCTGGCCTTTTTGTTCGAATCGGCTTACTCTGTCCCTGGCAAGTTGGTGCTCACTTCGGACTCAAGCTGGATCTCACGTTCGGTCCAGGCCTTTACCTCGGCCGTAGTCTTAGGTTGCGCTAATGCAAAGGAGCGTAGCCACTCCTTGTGCCTAAGACCTGACCTAAGGGCCCTAATGACGGTCCCGTCCCGGTGTTCTGGGGCCTCAAGGAGAGCATTGAATAAGCGGGTGACGTATCCTTTGAAGGATTCTTTGTCCCGCTCTTTATGGTGAAGAGATGGTCAACAGTCCACTTCTGCCGTCTGTTCCCGACGAAGTGGCCGAGGAATTGGGCGGCCAGCTCATCGAAGGTAAAGATTGAGCATGGCGTGAGTCCTCGGAACCAGTATCGTCTGGAGCGGATGAGAGTGGCGGGGAAAGCATGACATTGAGCGGCGCCGAAACAGTCCTGGAAACCCATCCCGGACGTGAACGCGTCCAAATGGTCCTTCGGGTCGGACTTCCCGTCGAAGAGTGAGACTTTCGGGGGCTTGTTCTGGGAGGAGACGCGGATGGAGAGTAGCTCTTTGGTGAAGGGCTTTGTCAGCGAGTTGACGAGATATTTAGCCCCGTCTCTTGAAAGACGATTTTCCCGGTGCATGCCTTCGATCTTCTTTTCGAAGGCGTCGAGTCGGCCGTGGTATCCCGATGATTCGGCACATTCTGATTTTTAACCTTTGCTGCTGGAGACCTGCATCTGGCCCCGGCCCCGGTTCTGTTCGATGAGGTTCCTTAGGTTCCCTGGCGAGGTCGTCTTCGAGCTGCCGTGGTGTGTCCTGTCTGCGTGACCTCGTCGAAGGAAGGGGTGCTGGTCATGCCTGGGCACAGGAGAGCTGACCGACACCTCCTCGGGTGGGACATGGGCACTATGGGCCTCGGGGCAAGGCGCTCTGGCGAAAGATCTCGGTGTTGAGTTGTGCGGCGCCCAGCGGGTCATTGAATACGTCGTCCCGGGGGATCTTTGGCCGCCGTAGACTGCGAGGTGGTGTCCGGTCATGCCGAAGCGGGCAGAGTCTTCTCTCTCTTTGTAGGGGTCCCGGTCCCGAGGTGAGGGAGCGGCGACCTGGGGAGCTTGCTCGTCCGTTTGGACACGGACGAGTGCATCCACGATGGACGCGAGCCGATATCCGAGCGGATAGGCATGAATGGCATTCGGGGGAGGAGGGGATTCTCCCTCGTCTCCACTGCGGGGAGGGCGATGGCTGGTGCTTGGATCGTCGCAGTGACCGCTCACCATGAAGTTGAGATTGGAAGGTGAACTTTAGTTGAGTGGAACTAGCGTTCCTACAGACGGCGCCAGATGATGGATCTCTGGATCTCCTTGAGATGTTACATTCCGTTGATCTGCAGCGAGCGTTGATGGATGGCTGGGATTGAGTTGGAGGGTTGCCTCCTGAAGCGCATGGATCTTAATGGGTTTTATGTGGTTGAGGCCGAGGTACCTGCAAGGAAGTCCCGGGGTGGTTGTGCTACCAAGGACCCTCTGACGATCAAGGTAGACGGGGTATTTTGGCAGAGTAACGGCCGCTTAGGGTCAAATTGGCTTACCTGAGTCGTCTGGGAGAGGGGTTTATATAGTGGCAGCAATGGGCAAGCGGGGAGCGAGATTCACGCCGGCCGTTACGCCCTTGGCGTTACGCCCGCGTGATAGGCGAGATTCCCCATTAATGACGAGATATGCTCGTTAATGGGGGATCGTGATGGCGTGGAACGCGGGATCATGGGCGGCGGATATCTCGCGCCTGGCGAGATTCGTGGAGCCATGGCGGAAGCGCCTGTGATCAGTGTTGTGGGTCGTTCGGTGAGACCGAGAAAGATAATCTTGGCGGGAGGCTCGGGAACGAGCGGGAGGCCGAGGCATCTTGGTTCTGTAATAGCTCAGAGGCAAGCCGGGAGGGCCGAGGAAGCCCATCGTGTAGGAGGCTCGGAGGCTCGCCAACGGTTGTTTGTAAGGCGGGCATAGGAGTGGTCTGGACGACCGTTGAAGGTCGGAAACATCCTTGGGTCGAAGGCCCGGGGCATGCTTCTAATGTACTGTTGTCGCTCCCTTCCCGTGAGCCATGGGACACGTCAGTCGCCACGTGTCGTGATCTTAGGAAATACCACTTCTGAGCATCATAAAATACCTTTGTGAAAAATGTCGTGAAATTAGGAAAAGCTGATGTTGGTGTTTCCTAACTGAAAATTCTGCTTCAAAGATACAATATCCATCACGTCCAAGCTCAAGAACTGCATCCTCCATCTCTTGGAAGCTCTACTGCTGCAATCTCCAACCTCGTAAAACTAAGAATCATGGGTGCTGGAAATTCTTCCTCTGCGCATCATGTTTTTTATCGTTGCGGTGATCCTGCCAAGCTTCATGTCTGCAAAAATGGAGAACACATGGGAGAAAAAGTTTTATGGTTGTCATAAATTTCCAAGAGCGTGTGGCTTGATGCATCAACATGAGAAAATTTGGTGTTTCCTAACGTAAAGTTTTATATATGGTTGTCATATGTGTCCGCAAATAGGAGTTGGATAGAGGACCCCTTCCCAATTTTTTTTAAAAAGGCAAGAAAAAGAGAGAAAAATTCTAGATTCATAGATTCTCCACCTTATCCCTTCTCTTTTTTTTAAAAAATAAATAAATTAGACTTTAGAACCCTCCAACTTTCTCTCTCTCTCCCTCTCTCCTCTCTCTATCCCCGCTTCTCAGATTTTTTTAAATTAACACGTGCATAAGTTCTAGTATATCTATCTATATATCTATATATAATGCAAATACCCTTGGTTATTCTATATATAATGCAAATATCCTTGTTTAGAGATTCACCCTTCTCCTTTTTTTAAGGAAATCGATTTGTAGCATATGGTTAAGAAAACCTAGATTAGGAAACTAGGGTTAGATTTAAAACATTGTTAGTGAAACCATATTATAAACTAAAAGATAGTTAGAAGTGTTTTGATACGACTAATATGTGATGACGGAATTTGAGGATGACGTTTGACGATATTGCCGTTTAGGGTACTATAGGACTAGATAGCCGAGTAATTGTGTCATTCGAACCATACCTATTTCTAAACTGAAGAATCGTATGCATCTTTTAAACAGATACCTTGAGGGACGTTACGGATTTTCAAACGATATATTTTCCTTAAAAACACCGTAGCCCCTACTTTCAAAACTACGATTTGCATCTTTTAAAAACTGATTGTATGGTTCGGGCGTGTATGTTAGATTAGATACGTATGATTATAGTAAAGTTAGAATGTATTAGTAGAATTGACTTGATGTGGGAGATATATGCAATGAAAAGATAAGAAAATGTGATATGAAGATTTGATGATATATTGGTATACAGATGTGAGTCGATTGAGATGATTGATACCTTCGTCGGTCCCCTGATATGAGATTGTTATGGATGTGACATGGGACATAGGTATATAGATAATTATAATGTGTGAATCTTTAATGATAAGCCGTACGAGACGTTAGTTCCGTACCCTCATTGTCGTAAAGGTTGATAGGATCCATAGTGGTTTTATGCCGCCGTACGATAATTTTCCGTACGTGATGAGTTTGACTTGATGATTGATCCATACTCTTGACTAGAGGATTGTCGTACGATGGATTATACCGTACGTGATGCTGTGAGGCTAGATCCCGATTGATAGATTCACCGACTCAGACATATAATAGATACGTATACCTGTCAGCATTTGCATATGTTTTATCTTATGCTGCATTCTTGTTATTCTCATTGCATTACTTATACCTATGCTAGTACACTCACACACTTCATTATCGATAATTGCCATGTTACTACACAGTAGAATTGTTGCATCATGATATGACTCCTTGCATGATTCACTTGCTATAGTTACATATGCACCCTTATACGATGTTGTATTTGACCTTGGAGAATTTGGGAACCACAAGATATATTTTTAAAACTGGATTCCTTTAAAAGAACAGTTTTCCCTCGACATGTGCATGTTACTATTCCATATTGCATGATATACGGATATGCTTACATTTCTTCTATATGTCGCATATATCATGCTTTACGATTATACGCATTGAGATATGTCGTTTTCATGAGATTTCTGGATATGAAAGTCGTGGTCATTTGAAAAGAAAGTATGTATCGTTTTAAAAACCCGGTTTCTCTTGATATGATATTTCAGTGCGTCCACCATGCGTTTTCTCGGTTCTGAGACATGTGACAGTGATACCCGATCGAGGAGCTGGATGAGGCCGATTGCGGGTACATGGTGGACCCGGTATGGTACCCCGGCGCAAGAAAGGGATGCTGTGCAGCAGACGGTGAGCCTGGAAGAGGGACTACTACCTACCGGTGATAGTATTTGGGCTCGGTGGATATCTGGAGGATACCGACCAGAGTCGAGAGATGATATGGGCCGATCCGGACTGAAGGAGCCCTAGGACCGATCCGGACTGACGAAGCCCGAGAGATATGAGGATTTACGTGCCGATGCTGGGCATGGTTTTCATGATGTTTTCGAGTGTCGATGCTAGGCACTTAGGTTCCATGATTTTGATGTGTCGCGAGAGACACACATTGATTTATATCCTCATATTTTCATGCATATGCTTTTACGATACATACATTGATGATATGGTTGGACGAGATCCGCATGCATACAGAAATTGATCATATGATTAGATGATATCCACATACATATAGGTGTTGATTACATTGTTTGCATATATACAGATATGGTCACCCTAGATATCATAGTATTACCTTTATGATACAGTTGACCTATGAGTCGTTGTTTATTCGATTTCTATCTGTTGATATCTTTCTATTCACGAGTTGGCAACTCACCCATGTTGTGCCACAGTTCTTGCAGGTTGACCGCACGGATCAGTAGCGGCATCACTGGCACATAACTACTTTTGGGTGATTTGCTTGGTAGGTGGGACATTTTTATCGTACCCACTCCTGTATTACATTTCATATTGTATCTAGTTAACTCCATCAATCAAAACTAGTGTTTGTATAAGTAATGAGACTTAGCAAGACTTATAGTTGCGAGATTGAGCGATGGGGTTTATATTCGTTTTTTGGGTTGATGTCTTACTTATTTATTTTCCTTTGTGGTGAACTTCGCTGTTGGGCGTCGTATACTTATTTTTATGCTTTGCGTGGTTGTGATCCGCCGTTTGGCGAAGAGCTAGCCCCCGCTTGGGGACGCCTTTACTATCTCTATGTATTTATGGTTTTGGATCAAAATATACAAAGGTGGTGCTGCCCAAATTTTTAAAAGACGAAACATGTTTTCAAACTAATAAATTCCACTTGCATTTTTCATGATTCCTTTTCTATGCATTTAAGAAAACTTGATTTCATTATACCTTTATTTCAAAACTACACCTCTTTTATTTTCTTACAAAGGTTTAGATTTCTGGGTTGCGGCTTACTTGAATTACGCTACGCCTTTAGACGTGGCGTGATTTAAGTGCCAGTCACGAAATAATATTTCGGGTCGTGACAAAGTTGGTATTAGAGTGCTAGGTTTAACCTTTGTTGGAGTCTATGTTTGACTATGCGGAGTCTAGGGCGTGTATATATTTCGGAACCTAGGCTTGACCTTACGGAACTTAGACTTGAACGGGAGGGGGGGTATTAGACCCGAACTTTCGTTTCATAGGCTGACCCTGATTGATAGAGTAGGTAGCTTGAGTAGAGTGACATACCGTACATATGTTCCGCGGCATATTTACGATACGATACTCCACTTAAGAAATCTTTGGATGTACATATTTTGAGATCTGTGATTATCTTCGTACCTATGATTATACATCCATTTGAGATCCTTGATTCTATTCGTTTCTATGATCATACTCCCATTGATGTTGTTCCTTCTTATGATCATGTATCCATTCTGGATCAGTCGTTTCCTTCCATGCCTTTGATCTGATTTATCGATACACGATTGAGGTTCCTGTCACCATGTTTGAGCGCAGATTGAGCTACTGCTAGTGTTGCGGTCAGGGAGAGCTCGTCTGGTACGAGGGCTGGCCATTGTGTTTTTTGGTGACATGGAATGTCTTGATGTAGTGTTCGTGTTGCGACCTCTTGTTGAGGCGATTGGTTGGTTTTACACCGGATGATCGTGCCATTGTTAGAGCTGCCTGTTGTGAGAGAACTGTTGATGTACAGCATACCTCCGAGATCGTGATGTTGTCTACCGTGCAAACAGATGACCCAGCTGATGCTGAGAATGATAGGATGTCTCCTTCAGACTTTACGAGCTGAGATCACTGGAGCTTTCAGGCAGAGATACGACAGAGGATAGCTAGTCTACTTTGAGCCGAGAGACGAAGGGTATTCACATGTCGTCTAGGTGAAGTTAAAAAGTTCGAACGAATGTCAGAAACCCATTTTTCCAAGTCTAAGTATTCGGAAGAACATGCAAGTAATTCTGTGGACCCTCTAGAAGAATGAAACCCTAACTCGACATGATGACCATGGAACCGCTTTCAAACCTTCGGGTTTGCGGCAGTTTAGCAGTGCTATGGGTTTGCTCTTCAATGGCTGGTTCAGAGGTATTGTGGTATGTACCAGATATTATTAGACTGTGCTCTGGTGTTGAGCTTTCGGGGAATTATGGGATTTTGACAAATCAAACGAAAAGTTTAACGTCGTCTGGACATCATATGATAAGAGATCAGCAACCTATCCAGTTTCGGATAGAGGACCTCACCCAGATGCGTCGTGAGTTGATCGAGAACGGACGAGTATTGAGTATTCCTCCGATGGTTGGGACGAGTTACCGAGGACGTATTCGGCGAGAGATCTTCAACGGAGTGATGAAGATACCGAGTTCATGACTTCGAGTCCGTGTGAGAGACTCCGGATTGACCGTGGCCGAGAACAGTTGCAGTGCGCAGATCGCATAACGTGACGTCAAAGTGGACGATGATACAGACAAGTGGAATCACAGGTTCGCGCGAGAGGTTGGCGAACTATTGTTACTCCTCATCGAGATCAGAGATCTGATATGCTTACAGAGGCATTGGGATGCGGCCAATTTCCGAGAAAATGTTGTGCTAAGAACGCAGATGTCCAGAAAGCGAGAAAAGATTATGCAAGAGTACCAGCCTCCGTGTAGTTCGGCATATGCGAGATTGGAAGAGACCCTGAGCAGGTTCCTTCCAGGACACTGCTGCGATGAGATTTGCAACCAGGATCAGATGGGTCACGTGTATTCAGAGGGTCAGAGGCCGACGCCAGTGACGTGCTTCTTTATGAGTGGTCGTGATAATTGGCCGAGAGATGACCAGAGCAGTGCCAGAGCGGAATCGTTTCCGTTAGCAGACCGGACCGGGCCGATGAGCCGATGGATTGCGAGATTGGTAATCCACAGAAAAAGTGAGGACCCATAGACGAAAGACGCCAGATCATGAGCAGGAGGCAAGTGGACGTTCTTTCTCTGCCAGTTTTGGGCGCACCGACATTTTTTCGACATTGTAGGAGGTGTACCTCAATGTCATTTATTGCGATTTGCGTTTGTAATCCGAGTATCACGTTTATATTGCTTAGATTTGAGTTTTGATGATTGAGTTTCATGATATGGTTTTCGTGCACCATGGCTGCACTTGCTGGGTATATGCATTTTGTGCACAGTTATTGCACTCGATTTATGTTTATACACCGCTACTTCGGTTTGCGATTTGTGCGTATTTATTACACTTGATATAGGTTTTGTGCCTTGGCTGCACATGTTTATGATTTCGTGGATTTCATACCGTTGATTTGATTTTGTGCATGTGGTATGCACTCGATTTGGTTTTTGCACTCGGTATACCTTACATGTGCTTGCAGTGCATTGATACGTGTTTTGTGCACGCAGTGGCACACGTTTATGATTTTATACACCTTGGCACACTTGGTGTTGCTTTTATACGCATTTGAGTTATATGATTCATTCCGTTGACTTGTTAGACCCGATTTGTATCTGTATTTTGTGCACTGGATACACTGTATTTGATATTTTATGCACCGGATTTATATTTTGTGCCCTTGATGCACCAGATTAGTATTTTTGTGCATTGTTGCACTAGACTTGCATTTCATGCGTTTATTGCACCAGGCGGGTATTTTGTGCATTGGTTACACTAGATTTATACTCAGTATCTTGGTTGCACTTGATTTATGTTTTTGAGCATTATTTTACCAGGTTTATGTTTTGTGCACATCGGAGACACTTGAGTGGGATTCTACTCGTGCCTGTTGGATGCCCTTGATTTAGATTTTATCCGTGCATATTGGATGCGATTTCATTCGTGCGGGACATATGCACTTGGTTTGTATTTTCGCGCATGTTGGGCACATGAGATGAGATGTGATTTTAGTGCACACCAGATGCACTAAATCGAGATTCTTCGTGCATATCAGATGCACCTGATATTGTTGTCGTGCACACCCGTTGCACTGGACAGATGCTTTCGTGCACACCCGTTGCACATAGTTTTGGTTTTGTGCACATTTCTAGCACTTGTATTAGATTTGATTCCGTGCGCACCATACACACGTGATTGTTGGATACGCCTTTTGAGGCCGACTTTGCTTTTTGAGCACCATGTTTTCATGATGGGTACTATATTATATAGTAGCCGAACAGGACTGATCTATGGACAGTGCCTGGGTACTTGCATGCATTTAAAAGTTTAAACAGAGGTTTTCAAAAAGGAGTTATAGTCTCGCTCTTTCCTACGTGTCCGCGAGCGACACAACATTTATAAAGGAAAACCTTTTGGGATATTTCAAAAACGACGGGACGTATATTTGAGCAAAACTTATATGAACGTATAGTTATTACTTTACAAATTAGCGTCTTATACCATGAGTTACACATCACACGGAAATTCTGAAAAGATTTTTGCATGTGTCTATTCCGTTTTTGGAGATTTTTCAAGGATGCGTACTATATACATATTATAGTATTTGACTAGTGTATATTGGGTTTTGGTATTGGATTTCGAGATTTGTATCTCCCTTGTAACTCCGATAATATGCGTGCGAATCCGATGATTTGCGTGATGCTTGACGGAGTTCGATTTTGAGTTTGGTACTCGTTTTTCATGCGCACGCGATGCGCTGCAATGTTTTTATATCTTCCGTGGTTTCGGAGCCCCGACGACATGATCTTGTATTGAAATGTTTTAGAAATTGTGGGGTTTAAAATTTAAATTCGGGGACCGAATTTCTTTAAGGGGGGAAGCTTGTAACATTTCAGAAAAATAAAATATTATTTTTGGGAATTTTTACAATTAAAGAATAAAAATATTGAATATTTTAATGAGGCGGTATAATTAAATACCGATAAATTGGGAAAATTTTGGAAAATTTTAGAAATTACTAATAAGAGGGTGCTTTATTGGATTTAAGCAAATTATGAAATTTTATGATTTATTATACACTATTTTAATGCTAATCGCAATTAAATATCGCTAATCGTGCATTAAGTTTATTTTGTGCACCAAGTCTTTTTCACACTTATTACATTTTCTACCATGGTTCTTCTTCTTTCATGCATGGTTTTGTGTTAGAAAAGAAAAGATAAAGATAAGAAAAGAAAAGAAAAAGAAAACAAAAGAAAAAGAAAGGAATAAAAAAGTGAGGAATGCGCATGAGAGAGAGAGAGAGGTGAGGGGTCTTCCCTTGACCAAGACCATTTCTCTCTTCATTATTTTCTTCATTCTTCTCTTCTTCATCCTCTCATGGCTGCTGCCCTATCTCCCTCCTCCACTACAACCCTCAAAACACCATGATAAACACACAAAAACCTTATCCCCACTTCATTAAAAACATGCACAAGCTTATGGCAAACACTTTAGACCAAGCAAGATTTGATTTTGAAGACTTGGGGAAACTCAAGAAAATTCTTGAGTTTCTAAATGAGGTATTTCTTTCACTTTAAGTGTAGTATTTCAATTGCTTTAGCCTCTATTCAAGTTTAAAACCGATTTAGTGAAGTTTTGTGAACTTTGAAACATCCTAGAGAGGGTTAGGGTTTTAATTGAGTTGTATTGGTGAACTTGAGCCTTATTGGTGACCTTAGACCCCGTACAATGATAGAAACCCAGACCAAACCCAACTGAAACCCAAAATACTAAAAACAAAAACTTTCATATCGGTTTGTCAGTTATTAGTGGGTGCAGGGAAATCTGGGATGACCCGGGGAGTTTTTGAGTTACCCAAACAATACCAGGGACCAAATTACCACACTAGGAGACCACCCTAGCCAGACGAACCCAGAATGGAACCCCTTGGCCGAGGAGGCCGGACTTGATATGAGTGTGGCCGGCCACTTGGTTGGCTTTGGTGTCGGGGTTGATCCAGTAGGTCCTATACACTATGTACGACACCCTAGACTTGTTTGTGCAACTACTTTTGGCCTGAGTCAAAATCTGGGAGCACTTTGGTGTGATAATTGAATTTGTATTTGGTTGTTGGATGTTTGTACATCAACGACTAGGGGTAACTTGTTGGTTTCGCATGCGTGGGCTATAGGTTCTATCCTATAGGCGATCCGTGTGCCGTTTTGGTTTTCCGGATTCGATTTTAATAGCGATTGCGATTGTGTTGATATTGTAGGTACCTTCATGTGGATTCCGAGGCAACGGAGCGGGGCGTCATCGACTTCGGAAAGCGAAGACCACAGTGAGTAGATTTATATCTATGGGGGAAGTCGGGTGGATGGCGTATAGCATCCCCGCAAAGTTTTGGTGGAAACCGATTTGTAGCATATGTTTAAGAAAACTTAGATTAGGATACTAGGGTTAGAGTTAAAAGATTGTTAGTGAAACCATATTATAAACTAAAGGATAATTAGAAGTGTTTTGATACGACTAATATGTGATGACGGAATTTAAGGATGACGTTTGACGATATTGCCGTTTAGGGTATTATAGGACTAGATAGCCGACGTAATTGTGTCATCCGAACCATACCTATTTCCAAACTGAAGAATCATATGCATCTTTTAAACAGATACCTTGAGGGACGTTACGGATTTTCAAATGATATATTTTCCTTAAAAACACCGTAACCCCTACTTTTAAAACTACGATTTGCATCTTTTAAAAACTGATTGTATGGTTCGGGCGTGTATGTTAGATTAGATACGTATGCTTATAGTAAAGTTAGAATGTATTAGTAGAATTGACTTGATGTGGGAGATAAATGCGATGAAAAGATAAGACGATGTGATATGATGATTTGATAATATGTTGGTATACGGATGCGAGTCGATTGGGATGATTGATACCTTCGCCGGTCCCCTGATATGAGATTGTTATGGATGTGACCTGGGACATAGGTATATATATATAATGTGTGAATCTTGAATGATAAGCCGTACGAGACGTTAGTTCCGTACCCTCATTGTCGTAAAGGTTGATAAGATCCCTATTGGTTTTATGCCGCCGTACTATGATTTTCCGTACGTGATGAGTTTGACTTGATGATTGATCCATACCCTTGACTAGAGGATTGTCGTACGATGGATTATACCGTACGTGATGCTGTGAGCCTAGATGCCGATTGATAGATTCACCGACTCAGACATATGATAGATACGTATACCTGTCAGCATTTGCAGATATTTTACCTTATGCTGCATTCATGTTATTCTCATTGCATTGCTTATACATGTGCTAGTACACTCACACACTTCATCATCGATAATTGCCATGTCACTACACAGTAGAATTGTTGCATCATGATATGACTCCTTGCATGATTCACTTGTTATAGTTACATATGCACCCTTATACGATGTTGTATTTGACCTTGGAGAATTTGGGAACCGCAAGATATATTTTTAAAACTGGATTCGTTTAAAAGAGCGGTTTTCTCTCGATATGTGCATGTTACTGTTCCATATTGCATGATATACGGATATGCTTACATTTCTGCTATATGTCACATACATCATGCTTTACGATTATATGCATTAAGATATGTCATTTTTATGAGATTTCTGGATTTGAGAACCGTGGTCATTTTAAAAGAAAGTATGTATCATTTTAAAAACCCAGTTTCTCTTGATATGATATTTCAGTGCGTCCACCATGTGTTTTCTCGGTTTGAGACATGTGACAGTGATACCCGATCGAGGAGCTGGATGAGGCCGATTGCGGGTACATGGTGGACCCGGTATGGTACCCCGGGGCAAGAAGGGATGCTGTGCAGCAGACGGTGAGCCTGGAAGAGGGATTACTACCTACCGGTGATAGTATTTGGGCTCAACGGATATCCGGAGGATACCGACCAGAATCGAGAGATGATATGGGCCGATCCGGACTGACGGAGCCCGAGGGCCAATCCGGACTGACGGAGCCCGAGAGATATGAGGATTTACATGCCGATGCTGGGCACGGTTTTCATGATGTTTTCAAGTGTCGGTGCTAGGCACTCAGGTTCCATGATTTGATGTGTCGCGAGGGACACACGTTGATTTATATCCTCATATTTTCATGCATATGCTTTTATGATACATACATTGATGATATGGTTGGACGAGATCGGCATGCATACAGACATTGATCATATGATTGGATGATATCCGCATACATGTAGGTGTTGATTACATTGTTGGCATATATACAGATATGGTCACCCTCGATATCATAGTATTACCTTTATGATATAGTTGACCTATGAGTCGTTGTTAATTCGATTTCTATCTGTTGATATCTTTCTATTCACGAGTTGGCAACTCACCCCCGTTGTACCACAGTTCTTGCAGGTTGACCGCACGGATCAGTAGCGGCATCGCTGGCACATAGCTACTTTTGGGTGATTTTCTTGGTAGGTGGGACATTTGTATCGTACCAACTCATGTATTACATATTGTATCTAGTTAACTCCATCAATCTAAACTAGTGTTTGTATAAGTAATGAGACTTAGCAAGACTTGTAGTTGCGAGATTGAGCGATGGGGTTTATATTCGCTTTTTGGGTTGATGTCTTGCTTATTTATTTTCCTTTGTGGTGAACTTCGCCGTTGGGCGTCGTATACTTATTTTTATACTTTGCGTGGTTGTGATCCGCCGTTTGGCGAAGAGCTAGCTCCCGCTTGGGGATCCCTTTACTAGCTCTATGTATTTGTGGTTTTGGACCAAAATATACAAAGGAGGTGCTGCCCAAATTTTTAAAAGACGAAACATGTTTTCAAACTAATAAATTCTACTTACATTTTTCATGATTCCTTTTCTATGCATTTAAGAAAACTTGATTTCATTATACTTTTATTTCAAAACTGCACCTCTTTTATTTTCTTAAAAAGGTGGGTTGCGGCTTACTTGAATTACTTTACTCCTTTAGACATGGCGTAATTTAAGTGCCGGTCACGAGCTAATATTTCGGGTCGTGACAACTTTAGAACCCTCCACATTTCACTTTCTTCCCTTCTCAAAATTTTTTAATCACGTGCGTTGCACGTGCATAAATTCTAGTATATATAATGCAAAAATACCCTTGGTTAGAGGTCCACTCTTCTCCTTTTTTCTAAAGAAATAGAAAAAAATGAGAAAAATCCTTATCTCTCAAGCCCTCCACATCATTTCTCTCACCTCTCAAGCCCTCCACCTCATCCCTCCCCCTTTTTTTAAAAAAATAAATAAATAAGACTCTAGAACCCTCCACACTTCTCTCTCTTCCCTTTTCAATTTTTTTAAACGCGTGCATAAATTATATATATATATATATATTCTCTATATATAATGTAAATACTCTTGGTTAGAGGTTCATCTTCTTTTTTTCTTGAATAAAAGAAAAAAAGAGAAAACCCCTTATCTCTCAAGCCCTCCACATCATCTTTCTCACCTCTTAACCACTCCACATCATCATCTCTCTCTCTCCTCCCATAAAACAATTAATTGTTTATCTAGAATACTCCACTTCATCAATTCTCTTTTTGAAAAAAAGTAAATAAATAAAACTCTAGAACCCTCCACATCTCTCCCCCGTCTCTTCTCTTCTCAATTTTTTTAACACGTGCAACACACGTTCATAAATTCTAGTATATATAATGCAAATACGCTTGGTTAGAGATTCATCCTTCTCCTTTTTTCTAAAAAAAATGAGAAAAATTCTCACCTCTCAAGCCTTCCACATCATCTTTCTCACCTTTTAAGCCTTCCACATCATCATCTCTCTCTCTCCCCTCCCATAAAACAATCAATTGTTTATCTAGAATTCTCCACATTATCAATCCTCTTTTTTCAAAATAAATAAAACTCTAGAACACTCCACATCTCTCCCCTCATCGCCTCCTTTCTCAAATTTTTTTAAACTAACACATGCAACGCACGCGCATGAATTCTAGTATATATATATATATAATACAAATACCCATTGTTAAAGGTCCACCCTTCTCCCTTTTTCTAGAAAAATACATAAAAAAAAGAAAAATCCTTACCTCTCAAGCCCTCCACATCATCTCTCTCACCTCTCAAGCCCTCCACCTCATCCCTCCCCTTTTTAAAAGTAAATAAATAAATAAGACTCTAGAACCCAACACATTTCTCTCTTTCCTTCTCAAATTTCTAAACACGTGCAACGCACGTGCATAAATTCTAGTCTCTATGTATAATACAAATACTCTTGGTTAGAGATCCACCCTTCTCCTTTTTTCTAAAAAAAAAAGAAAAAATAAGAAAAATCCTCACCTCTCAAGCCCTTCACATCATCTCCCTCACCTTTCAAGCCCTCCACGTTATCTCTCTCTCTCTTCCCTAAAATACAATCAATTGTTTATCTAGAACCTTCCATATCATCCCTCTCAATACACACTGTAAGTCTACGGTAGCGTCCCGGCCGTCTATCCGAGGCCAAAATGTGGAAACGAAAACTTTTTCTAAACTTGAAACCGGCGCTATCGCAGATGTTAATCCCGGATCGAAACATTAACCTATAACTAGAAAACTAGAGATGGTTAGAAAGGCTATACCGATCGATCCGTGTCCTTCGGTCTTTAGCCACCATCTCTTGCTCCTCGCGGCATCTCCGATCTCCGGTCTCCTCGTCGGAAATGGCACCACATCTTTGAATCCTTTTACGGGCTCCCGCTTCGTCCGAAGCAACTCGGACACGAAGTTTGCTAGCCTACGTGTCCAAGGTGATGTAGAGAATGTGTGTGATCACTTTGTCTCAAGAATCCATTGATTCTCAACACATGAGAGTGTATGGATGGAGGTTGAAGATGATGCCATTAATGGAAATGGTGAGCTAGAGGAAGAAGAAAAAGAGGAGCCTTTCTTTTTCTTATGTGTTCTATCATCAAATGAGAGAGTGAGATAAAATAATACAAGAGTAAACTCTCATATGGCTGCCCTTCTCTTTCTTCTTATCATTTCAACTCACAAATCAATCAAATAATGTGACACATGCACAAAGAAAGAGACCATGAGTCACTACGTGTGCATGTGTCACAATTAATGCTCCTAATCATGACTTTTAGCTCATTATTTCCATTGTAAACATTAACCCAAATGTTTACAACAACAAAAAGATACGGCAACATCTAAAGTAAACTCGTGATGGATCACAAGGATACCCCTCACCTGTATATACATACCTGCATCCGCATTCTGACCGAATGCGAATGCGATGAGACTAAAGTAATCCAACAAATCTAATACTAGGATCCGGCTTAAACCAAAGCCCACTAGTATGATCCGCCCGATCATGATCCGTGCACTACTGCACGTATATGATCGAACTCTGCCATATATCATACGTCCTCTAGTACGTTTCGCCCGAAACTTGAGAAACTGTCTGTGGGGGACTCTAAAGACTCGTCAATATTTTGGCTGTGGATTTAACCACTAGCACGTCAGTGGTACTAGCCATACGCAACGGGCTACCAGGTATTGACCAAAAGGGAGGTCGATGAGCGAACTCATCCTGACACCCTGCTGAGCCTGTCAGTGACAATATCCGTACAGTCCGGTCCGTTTGTCTATGATCATCGCATGTCGGGCCTAGGAGGTTGGTAAAAGTCAGACCCCCAAAAGCGGTACAAGTCGTGTCGGAGTGTAGCCCAGAAGACCCTGAGATACTACTGGAATCCCTACTAGTAAATCTCCTGCCTTGGCTAAGGACTTTGTGTAATGGCTCTCCTAGACACAGCGCGATCTCACCCCCAATACCAGGAGAGACGAAACCCCTGCCGATCCGCTCACCGCCTCCATGTGGCTCGGGACTGTACCCAACTAAAACCTGTTTGCACGGCTCCTTTGAGCCGTGGTAGGGTAGTAATCAAAGCACAGTGGGAACTCACAAGAGAAAAATGACGATCTTAGGTCGATGAACTAACCTGTACACATGTCACCAGGGAACTGCTATCTGACGTCAGGTATAATACCAACTAGCATGTTCCCGGCGAGTCCTGTCCGGTGTACTCATAACCCAATGAGCACCTGTATACATCTTAGGTGAACCAACTGACACCAATGGCTTGTGAGACCAGCCACCGCCCCTCGTCGGGGTCTCGACTGCATACACTAGTCTACTCTGGAGTATCGATACCCTGTCTCGAAACTCCCTCGACTAGGGACCTTTTAAGGATGTGCTTATACACCCTAGCTCCCACGTATATGATCGCCATCATACTGCTGGCCGTCAAGCAAGAATCCTATGGGCTCTATCAACGTGCAATAGTGACCTGTGATGTCACCTAAAGCATGTACACGATGATAAAGATAAACCAGATAGCATACTATCATCTTGAGTAAGACTGTCCTACAAGTATAGATCCTCCCTCAATCATTGCAATCACGTGCCTGTGATCCAATAATTGACTCTGAGGGCACTATATCCAACAATCTCCCACTTGCACTCAAGGCTAATTAGTGCGATGTCGCATACTCACAGCCCGTGTGATACCGAACACCCAACTCCTCTACTAATCAGTTTCACAAAGCTCGTTTGCGAAACTATTGCGTTCGAGGAATAGCCTCAGTAAGTGGATCCGCCATAATGTTTCTTTCCATATCTCTCTCTTTATCTCAAGTTCGCGGAGAAAGCCATCTCCCGAAATGAGCATTACCTGTCTTAGAATATGTCTGGATATCTGATGGGACCTAGTTCATAAATGAACTCCAAATCCAAACTTCTTAGACTGTATCGTCAACTGAATTTAATCAGTATCCTGCGTCATGCCTCCTTCAGTATCCTCTTGGACCACCTGTCCAAACTACTTCCCCTCGTCAGAGGGAAAACTACAACTCTGACAGTCACTCTGTCATCCAGGTCACCTTGGAAGCCTGGAATGATAACTGTCTCCTAAAAGAGGTTGTTGTTATCATATCCCTAGAACATCCACTTATGTTCTAAAACTGCTTCCGGGCGTTTCTCCAGGATAGGATTAATATCAACTTACTGCACCTACTGCAAAAAACAACGTCTGGTGTGGTACTTGACATCTCATGATTGACTCAATTGCCTAAGCAAGTGATGTGCCAATCATGCGCATCCCTCTCCCCTTTAGTCTGTAAGACACCTTTAGAGAGGGTGACTCCATCACCTACAGGTACACTACCGTGTCAGGAGTCGTCCATTCTAAAACACCTTTAGAATGTAGTCTAAGTACCCAAATTGGGATACTACCCAAATCCAGATCTAAAACCATAGATCTAGTAACCAGAATGTCTGATATTATTTCTATATCCTATGTGGAGAAACCACTGTGTGACAACCAAAGTATAATCGATCGTAGTATAAGAATTTCACTTCCTACTCTGTGTATGTCATCCAAATACCAGGACATCACACCCTACTACCTTCTTAACAGATCCATCCCCTATTCTGATGAAGTCAAACCTATGACTGTCACATCAGATATAGATAATCTATCTCCGCTATATCTGCTTTAGTCCATAAATAGACATAACCTACTTGTCCACTATGCTTCCGCTGCTCCCACTGACTACGACAACCCTCTGGCAGAGCCATATATACGTACACTTCTAAAGCTAGTTTAGAACGACGCTATACTCATCCTCCTGCTGGGTCTCACAGTCTGGAACAACAGCAATAGAAAGTCTGGGTAAACAAGAACCTCCCTGTCACCGTCCTTGAGCATACCGAAGTACCTCTCGAGTGCCCGAGGTTACCCACCATATCTGCAGAGTGGCTAATGGAATGTCAAACCTTATTGAATCTATAGGTTCTCATCAAATTTCCAGTAATCGTTTGTGGTTCTGGAATCACTTCCAGTTCTACCATACTCCTACTACTGTTTTCTGAAAAAAAAATTCCATTTTACTAAAACTGTGGCGAGTCAAGAACAATATCACTATTGATTTTCCAGATGGTAGAAAGTCAACCCTCGTCATAGCCCGGGTCAACCCACAAACTGCCATTACAGAAACGTGCCTTAAGTTATCCAGAGTCTGGTTTTAAGTATAAGCCGGAAAACTCCCTGTACCTTAACAAAATTAAGATATGAACTATTCTATATACAATATAGAAATAGAGGCACTGATTTAATTGGAACCAGATTCAAATCATGCAGCTGTGTCCAGTGCATGTCAACTAAATGGAAGGAGGCCGATTAGCGTTACTCAACTTAGGAATGCATCCAGATATGAGTAACCTGAAAGAGAAACAAGTTTCTCAAAATCATTACTATCAACTGAATACCATACACAAATATCTACATCTTCGATCACCTTGAAGAATCCTGATACTGGCAATACCTGGTTCTCTACTTTATTCTTATACCTATAACTTCTTAAAACTTAGACCTTGCATTTCTACGAAACACATGTATAAGAACTAAAGAAGTCATAAGTAAACAGAATATAGTACGTGTACCAACCCCTCTGTCCTAATGGATATAGGACAACATACAATACTCTGTATAAGTCCTCTGAGTCTAATAACTCATTCCCTGTGTGTCGTAGGTTGAAAACTTTACTTATTGTTAAAAAGAATTACACCGCTGTTTAATGCTCCTTACCTAACCATCCACTAATATAGGTAAATGTCATAGACATAATTTCAAAAAGTTATATCTCGCTTTATAAAAATAAACGTACAGATATATCAATTTGAAATTGGTGCATAACAACGGATATTCAAAACCAAATATTTGTCGTCCGGCAAACAACCCAGGCGATTTCCTCAAATATCACCAATTACAATGAATGCCGATATAATGAGGATAATCACCCAATTCCCAATAACTTACTCCCACTCATCATCTGTAAAACCATACATATGTGAGAATCAAACATGGTAAATACATACCCTTGAGCAAGGGCTAATTGGGAAATCAGTTTTCTTTTAACAATACACAGTGAAACTGAAACATGTAAATGTTTCGAAGGGGTATCTTGGTATTCCTAGTAATGCCTCTTCCGTTATCATATTCATAACTGTAACTGTATATTTCTTTGCCATCTCTCCAAATCCCTTTATATGTCTTTACTCGTTACCTTCTGCACACCATCGTTAGGCTAAATGGTTTCTTCCTTCCCTACCGTTCGGCATTAGCCTATGGTCTGGAAGAAGACTATCCAATAAGCGTAATAGGTGTACTGCCCTAATCCTAGGAGCACTCGCTACCCGAGAGAAGGTAAAGATAAAAGACAACTGAATAAACCTTATTCCTATTTCTCCTGAACCAGAATCCATCCCTGAACTGAAATAAGTCCCTTCGAGTACGTATATAACCATACGATGGAGTATCCAATAAATTGTGGATCTTCGTAGTGATACGGCGTGTTCCGGAGAAATACAAAGGTGAAGTAGGAGTGGCGATGAAATAATTGGTTTGGTCGTGAATGATAGCAGTCGCAATCTACTTTGCCCTCTTACTAATCCCTTTATTTGTCATTACTTATTACCTTCTGTATACCATCGTTAGGCTAATTGGTTTTCTTCATTCCCCACCATTCGGCACCTGCCTATGGTTTGGAAGAAGACTATCCAATTAGCATAATAGGTGTACCATCCTAACCCAAGGAGCACTCGCAACCTGAGAGAAGGTAAAAGGAAAAGACAACTGAATAGTCCTATCCATTTTCTCTAGAACCGGAAACCATCCTCGAATCTGGAACAAGTTCCTTCGAGTTCGTATATAACCATATGATGGTTTTATCCAATGGAAGTGGGTGTTCGTAGTAATACTAGGTGTTCTGGAGAAAATGGTAAAAGTCGGAGTGGCAATGAGGTATGCAACTCAGACAATCTAAAAGCCAGTGTTTTAAGAAGGTTCGGTTAACTTGGTCACTGAGTCATAGTCAAGGGTCGGGTCATGGTCGCTGCCAAAGAGAGAGAGAAAAGAAACACTCTGAGTGCATTCTAACCTAGATCAGAATGGTTATCAATTTATCTAATCAGGAAACTTCCCACTGTAACCTCAAATTCTCCTCCAAACCTGAAAGAAGAATTAGTCGGGATCACCCGAGGAGTAAACCAACTCATCAGTGGGAATCGGGATCCAACTATCATCTCATGATAACGTGATGGAATCCACTCACATTATCACACTCCAGAAGGTAAGCGCATATCTGGAAAGTTTCAGTTTCTTTAGAAACTCCTGATGTGATTTTTACCCCATGCTCTGATGACCCTGACGAAGGCCAACATATCATAAGTCACATGTCAAGTTCTACCCGTCATTATCCAGGTTAATTTGAACCCACCCGTACATACCCTTGACGAAGGCTAAAATAGTAGTACGGTTGTCCCAAACCAACGCATCTATCTATGCAACAGAAAAGTATCAAATAGCTCTCATACACTATGCCATGACGAAGGCAAACAAACATAGCATGAATACTAGGTGCTACCCGTCTGAAATGACGGAGGGCTACGAATGGTTTTTGGCGAAAAACCTTTAACGTAATGAACTTGATATCGTTGAAGGAACCGAATAGCTTTTTATAAAAATATAGTGGCGAAAACCTTTGATAAAGAGGTCACTCCCGGTGAAGGGATCTCGGCTCTTTCCCCGTAGAATGAGGTGCAGGATATTCCAGCTGAATACCACGATGCAAAGCAAAAAGGCAATCGGCTATAGTGAAGTTATTACCCTGACGCAAACTTCTGTCCAAGGGGTCACTCCCGGTGAAGGGATCTCGGCCCTTGCCTCGTCGACTGAGGTGCTGGATATTCATAACCGAATACCACTGTGTAAAACAAAAGAGAACGTCCTTGCAATAACAGCTTTTTGAAAAATGTTCCAACAACATCAAACAGGTTTGTTTAGTTTGCATTGATCCGAATCAATGCAGTCCCATCAATTAATCACACCACAAAAGAACGAAAATATGATGTACGTATATGCCATCCGCATTCGCCACTGGGTCCCGTCATCACTCGTTAGGTTACTTAACTAACGACAGAGCGGGGACTGGACTAGCGCGGGTGTAAAACATATACAACATCTACTAGTATATATATAGCAATATATAATAATCGCTCCAGGCGTGATAAATGCAACATCACAGAAATGTAATAAGCATCACAGAATAATACAGATAATCTGGGATCCACGGCTTTCCTTTGAGCCGCAAGTGAAACCCGACGTTCTCCCGGTTGTGTGGATAGCCTGTGCAATGAAATCCTCGACCCCTGCGGGTGCGGCAAGTTACCCGCCAAAACCTGAAGCGAGGCAGCCCCCTTCAACAAAGTGAATGGACCACCCAGCACTTCACGGAATTCGGTAACTTGAGCACCCCTCCTTGGGTCAACCTATACCCCCTACGAGTGCGGCGAATAGCCCGCCAATTCTAGAGTAAAGCCCCTTCCGTCTCAAAGCCATGATATGCGGGCTCGTTGCCCTCTAGAACCCGGCTATCCGTGCACCCCACCGCGGGGTAATCCTAGTATAGAAAGTAAATTATACAACGGGTATATCGACCTCAGCCCGGTCGTGCCGCAAAAGAATAATAAACAAACAGGCAGTGACGGCAGTCCACATGTCGGACGCTCGCCCCGCAATATCAAATGTACAAATACAACCAAACTGTACTACCATTTCATCCAGGGTATCCACCACGACAAATCCCCAACATCACAGCACAACACAGAACATCAACGTGAATGTCACGTTCGCAAATCCGTCTAAAAGAACTATAGCAATTAGATAAGATTTACCGCTCGTATGACATTCACGGTCACAGATATAAAGTAAGCAATGTGAACTAACATATTTAAAATTTTCGATCGATAAAATTTCCCGAAGTGGGCCCCAAGCACAAATCCAGCACTCAAAATAATCTGGGCTAAAACTAAAAATACCAGAAACCCCAATTCCAAGTCGAAGACCACTGTAGAAAATTTGGTGCACAGAGGCCACAAAATGGCGGCGGAACCGTGGCCAAAACATGGGTATGGCCGCGGTTCCGCGGCGGTACTGTAGCATCAGGCTACCAAATTTTTACAGATTTCTTAAAAAAGCCTGCCTGTTTTTCTGCAACACTCAAAATAATTTTTTGACCACAAAAAAAATTCGACAGAAACTTCATTTTTGAAATTGCGGTTTCGGAAATTTTGTTCGATCGATATTTTAAATACGTTAGAACAATCTAGTAAAGGTTAATGGCGTGGCTCTGATACCATGTAAGTCTACGGTAGCGCCCCGGCCGTCTATCCGAGGCCAAAATGCGGAAACGAAAACTTTTTCTAAACTTGAAACCGGTGCTATCGCGGACTTTAATCCCGGATTGAACCATTAACCTATAACTAGCAAACTAGAGAAAGGTTAGAAAGGCTATACCGATCGATCCGTGTTCTTCGGTCTTTAGCCACCATCTCTTGCTCCTCGCGGCATCCCCGATCTCCGGTCTCCTCGTCGGAAAGGGCAGCACATCTTCGAATCCTTTTATGGGCTCCCGCTTCGTCCGAAGCAACTCGGACACGAAGTTTGCTAGCCGACATGTCCAAGGTGATGTAGAGAATGTGTGTGATCACTTTGTCTCAAGCATCCATTGATTCTCAACACATGAGAGTGTATGGATGGAGGTTGAAGATGATACCATTAATGGAAATGGTGAGCTAGAGGAAGAAGAAGAAGAGGAGCCTTTCTTTTTCTTATGTGTTCTATCATCAAATGAGAGAGTGAGATGAAATAATACAAGAGTAAAGTCTCATATGGCTGCCCTTCTCTTTCTTCTTATCATTTCAACTCACAAATCAATCAAATAAAGTGATACATGCACAAAGAAAGAGACCATGAGTCACCACTTGTGCATGTGTCACAATTAATGCTCCTAATCATGACTTTTAGCTCATTATTTCCATTTGTAAATATTAACCCAAATGTTTACAACAAAAAAAAGATACAGCAACATCTAAAGTAAACTCGTGACGGATCACAAGGATACCCCTCACCTGTATATACATACCTGCATCCGCATTCTGACCGAATGCGAATGCGATGAGACTAAAGTAATCCAAAAAATCTAATACTAGGATCCGGCTTAAACCAAAGACCACTAGTATGATCCGCCCGATCATGATCTGTGTACTACTGCACGTATATGATCGAACCCTGCCATATATCATACAGCCTCTACAACGTTTCGCCCGAAACTTGAGAAACTGCCTGTGGGGGACTCTAAAGACTCGTCAATACTTTGGCTGTGAATTTAACCACTAGCAAGTCAGTGGTACTAGCCGTACGTAATGGGCTACCAGGTATTGACCAAAAGGGAGGTCGATGAGCGAACTCATCCTAACACCCTGCTGAGCCTGTCAGTTACAATATCCGTACAGTCCGGTCCGTTCATCTATGAGCATCGCATGTCGGGCCTAAGGGGTTGGTAAAAGTCAGACCCCCAAAAGCGGTACAAGTCGTGTCGGAGTGTAGCCCAGAACACCCTGAGATACTTCTGGAATGCCTACCAGTAAATTTCCTGCCTTGGCCAAGGACTTCGTATAATGGCTCTCCTAGACACAATACGATCTCACCCCCAATACCGGGAGAGACGAAACCCCTGCCGATCCGCTCACTGGCCTCCATGTGGCTCGGGACTGTACCCAACTAAAACCTGTTTGCACGACTCCTTTGAGCCATGGTAGGGTAGTAATCAAAGCACAGCGGGAACTCACACGAGAAAAATGACGATCTCAGATCGATGAACTAACCTGTACACATGTCACCAGAGAACTGCTATCTGACGTCAGGTATAATACCAACTAGCATGTTCCCGGCGAGTCCTGTCCGGTGTACTCATAACCCAATGAGCACCTGTATACATCTTAGGTGAACCAACTGACACCAATGGCTTGTGAGACCAGCCACCGCCCCTCGTCGGGGTCTCGACTGCATACACTAGTCTACTCTGGAGTATCGATACCCTGTCTCGAAACTCCCTCGACTAGGGACCTTTTAAGGATGTGCTTATAAACCCCATCTCCCACGCATATGATTGCCATCATACTGCTGGCCGTCAAGCAAGAATCCTATGGGCTCTATCAACGTGCAATAGTGACCTGTAATGTCAACTAAAGAATGTACACGATGATAAAGATAAACCAGATAGCATACTATCACCTTGAGTAAGACTGTCCCACCGGTATAGGTCCTCCTTCAATCATTGCAATCACGTGCATGTGATCCAATAATTTACTCTGAGGGCAATATATCCAACATTCACACACACACACTCACACACACACACACACTCTCTCTCTCTCTCTCCTAAAAAACAATTAATTATTTATCTAGAACCTTCCAAACCATCTCTCTCAATATATATATATATATATATATATATATATATATATATAATGCAAATACCCATGGTTAGAGGTCCAACATTTTCATTCTTTCTTGAAAAAAAAGGAGAAAAATCCTCACCTGTCAAACCCTCCACATCATCTCTTTCACTTCTTAAGCCCTCCACATCATCTCTCTTTTTCCTCTCAAAAAACAATTAATTGTTTATCTAGAACCATCCACATCATTAATCCCCATTTTTTATAAATAAATAAATAAATAAAATTCTAGAACCCTCCACATCTCTCTCCGCCTCTTCCCTTTCTCAATTTTTTTAAAACTATCACGTGCAACACACGTGCATAAATTCTTTCTTCTCTATATATAATGCAAATATCCTTGGTTAGAGGTCCACCCTTCTCCTTTTTTCTAGAAGAATAGAAAAAATGAGAAAAATCCTTACCTCTCAAGCTCTCCACATCATCTCTCTCATCTCTCAAGCCCTCCATCCCATCCTTCATCTTTTTCTAAAATAAATAAATAAATAAGACTCTAGAAACCTCCACATTTCTCTCTTTCCTTCTCAAATTTTTTTTAAACATGTGCAATACATGTGCAACACATGTGCATCAATCCCTTTTTTTTTAAAAAAACAAATAAATAAAATTCTAGAACCCTCCACATCTCTCTCCATCTGTCCCCCTTCTCAATTTTTTTTAAATTAACACGTGCAATGCTGGTGCACAAATTCTAGTCTCTATATATAATGCAAATGGACTTAGTTAGAACTCCATCCTTCTCCTTTTTTCTTTAAAAAAAGAAAAAAAAGAAGAAAAATCCCCACCTCTCAAGCCCTTAACGTCATCTCTCTCTCCTTCCAAAAAATAATTAATTGTTTATCTAAAACCCTCCCCATCATCAATCCATCTTTTAAAAAAATAAAAAAAAAACTCTAGAACACTTCACATCTCTCTCCCCTTTCCTTCCTTTCCAAAATTTTTAAACTAACACGTGCAACGCACATGCATAAATTCTAGTATATATATAATGTAAAATAAGGGTTGATTGGAGGACCCTCTCCCAATTTTTTTTAAAAATAAATAAGACTCTAGAACCCTCCACATTTCTCTCTCCCCCTCTTTTTAAATTTTTTAAACTAACACGTGCAACGCACATGCATAAATTCTAGTATATATAATTCAAATACCCCTGGTTAGAGCTTTACCCTTCTCTTTTTTCTTGAAAAATAGAAAAAATGAGAAAAATCCTTAACTCTCAAGTTCTCTACATCATCTCTCTCACCTTTCAAGCCCTCCACCTCATCCTTCCCTTTTTTTAAAATAAATAAATAAATAAGACCATAGAATTTTTTAAACACGTGCAACGCACGTGCATAAATTCTAGTATAAATAATGCAAATATCCTTGGTTAGAGATCCACCCTTCTTCTTTCTTCTAGAAAAATAGAAAAAATGAGAAAAATTCTCACTTCTTAAGCCCTCCACGTCATCTTTCTCTCCTAAAAAATAATTAATTGTTTATTTAGAACCTTCCATATTATCTCTCATAATATATAATATATATATATAATGCAAATAGGGGTTGGTTAGAGGACCCTCTCCTAATTTTTAAAAAAAATAAATACGACTCTAGAACCCTCCATAATTCTCTCTCTCTCCCCTTAAATTTTTTAAACTAACATGTGCAACGCATGTGCATAAATTCTAGTATATATAATGCAAATAGGGGTTGGTTAGAGGATCCTCTCCCAATTTTTTAAAAAAATAAATAAAAATCTAGAACCCTTCACATTTCTCTGTCTCCCTTCTTAAATTTTTTAAACTAACACGTGCAACGCACTTGCATAAATTGTAGTATATATATAGAGAGAGATCTAGAGAGAGGGGGGGTCATCGGAGCATAGGGAGGCCCAGCCTCTACCCGTACCCTTGGCTTTGTCCCCTCCTTCCAAGGTGGTTGACTCTATAAAAACAAAGAAATTTTTTCCAACATTTTTTTATTTTTTAAATCTTTTGTAGGTAATTATATACTAGAAGAACATTCTATTCCAACCTTATGTAATTGCCTTAGTTTATAACAATTTATCATCTTTTTACCATCACATTTCAGTATATCATATTCATTTGTTTAAGGCTAAATTTCTACTTCCAACCATGAATTATAGACACTTTTTTTAAATACTATCACGAACTTTCAAAATGATAAAATGATACCATAAACTTTCAAAATATTAAAACATCCTCCTAATGGCGTTAGCGGAAAAGTACCGAAACGACCATAATAAACACCCCCCCCCCCCGCCTCCACAATTATAATAAAAAAATACTATATTTGCAAAATATGAGAACGGGTATTATGGTCATTTTGTAATTTAATTCTCAAAAGAGAGAGATATATAGAGTTTTGGAATATTGAAAATTCAGAAGGAAGAATTTGATTCTCTGCAAAAGAAAATCTCTAGGTAAGAAAAGATAGGCTTCAAAAGAGAATTTAATTCTCAAAAGAGTTTAACTCTTATAAAAAGAAAAGAACTTAGTTCTTTCTCTGGTTGAGGATCTGCAAAGTGCACATCTCCCATGAATTGAGAATTTAATTCTCATTGGATTGAGATCCTGCCATGCAGATCTAAAATATAGAGGAGGAATTGAGCTTTGAGAATTTAATTCTCACAGAATGATAGGAATTCAATTCCTTTAAGATAAAATTAGGGTTTAACCCTAGGAATTTAATTCCTTCAGAATGGACAGAACTAGGGTTTAACCCTAATTGAGAACTTAATTCTCTCAAACTCACAGGAATTTAATTCCTTTAAAAAAGAAATTGGGGTTTCACCCTATACCAGAATTTAATTCTTTACATGTATGGGGAACTTAATTCCTACAGAAGAGAAATTAGGGTTTAACCCAATCTAAGAATATAATTCTTCAGAAGAAAATAGGAATTTAATTCCTCTAAACTTTATTGCTAGGGTTTCACCCTATGATATATCCATAGGGACGAAAAAATAACCTGTAGGTGCAAACACCGTAGGTGCAAGTCGAACCCCTGAACATGCCCCTACGGACTAAAACTTGTCCCTACGGAGTTATGTGTAGGTACCTTTTCCCCTACGGATTAGGCCGTAGGGGCAAAAAAATTATTTTATTTACGGTTTTTTAAAATAGATTTCTTGTACCTACGGATGAATCCGTAGGGCCAAGTAATAGCCCCTACGGATACATGCGTAGGTTGTTGGATATATGTATGCCCAAGAGGCCATTATATGATAGTGGATGTATTTATACATGTATATATATATATATATATATATATATATATATATATATTCAGTGTACATTCTTGCTCGACATGATAGTATGCTATCTGGTTCTTTTTTATCTGACATGTTGATTTGATCATGCTTTTATTCATTCACACATGTTGATAAAACCCTGAGGATATAGGCTTGACTACTGTGATTATGATGGAGATCATACTAGAAGGACATATGTAGTTTATAAGCATATCCTGAAATGTCCCTAGTCGCATGTATATCGAGACGGGGCATCGATATACCAGAGTAGACTAGCGTATATGATACTAGACCCATATGATGGGCGATGGATGTTCCCACATTCATCGATGTTTGACATCGAGATCATATACGGGTGCTCAGTGGTGACTGGGTACACTGGATGGACTCACCGAGAACTCCTATATGGAATTATATCTATTGTCGGATAGCAGTTCTCAGGTGACACTGGTGCAGGTTAGTCTGTAGACCCGAGATTGTTATAGAGTCTTGTGTGTTCTCCCACTGTACTTTGATTACCACCCTACCACGGCTCTACTGAGTCGTGCAAACATGTGGCCGTTGGGTACAGTCCCGAGACACACGAAGGCAATGAGCGATAGGAGGGGTTTTTCGTCTCTCCCGATATTGGGAGTTGATGCTGTGCTGTGCTCGATTGGCTATATCAGCAAGTCCCTGGCCAGGGCTGTTGAGATTTACTAATAAGTGTTATCAGTAGTTTCTCAATCTGTTATAGACCATTCATCGGCATGACTTATTGAGTTATTGGGGTCGACGTTACCATCCCTAGACTCGATATGCAGCATATCTGACGAAGAGACCGGACTGTACGGTAGTGTTTCCGGTTGGCTTGACGGGAGTTGTGACAGGTTCGCTTGTTTTCTTCTGATCGCTCAATACCCGGGTGGCCGTTACGTTTAGCTGACCGCTTGCGGCTTGTGGGTATTTGATATGATCATTACCTACTGCCGGCGTATTGACGAATCTTAGAGTCCCACAATGAAGTTTCCTGGCTCAGGCGAAAAGATGTGGTGTGCATATGAGATATGCGCAGGGACCCGATTAAATACGGATATATGATACCGTATATTAATCGGGAATTTTCTATTGGTCGGGTCATATGTGATATGACCGGTTTGCAAAATCAAGTGTTGATTTAACAAATGACTTTTAGATTAATTCTTTAATCAAACTCTTTTTCTATTTTTGTATGCATGCATGTATGCACATGATGATGTGCATAGATACATACATACATACATTGTATCATGGTTGTTGATACATGTTTGGTGGCAATGCAAGACTTATATTGTAGAATTATCTATTTATTTATCATTTAGAAAAAGGGAAAGGATAATTCACACAAGGTTTATGTTTATCATCTTTGACCATGCTTCAACCACCTTTTAACCTTGGGTTAATTATCCTTTTGTCTTTCAACCCATTTTTGATAAAAATCTAGATGATTCTAACCATGGTTGAAGTGAGAAGGATTAATATAGATTAATCCTTTTTCTCATTTCAATTATTCACTCTCGTAACATTTCCTTTTGTGAGAAAGCTTAGCCACCATCTTCTTCTTCCTCTCTTGATAATTTCTTTGAGTGAGGTTGATAAAAAGAAAGAGTTTTGATTATAGAATACAAACCACATCATCATACTACATACATCTAGCCCATTTGTATAGGGTGTTTGCTCTACTTCATTCACATATCGAGTAAAACAAGGAGCTTTGGGCAAAGGAGCTTCGGGTGGATCGTCGTGGACCTAGAGGATCTCAAGCGAACCTTTTTCCAACCCTCAAGTAGCCAAGGAGTCTAGCGTAGGGAGCTACAAAGGTTGTACTCTCAAAACCCTAGCTTTTTCTACTTGTGATGATGTCAATGTAATGAAACCCTAAATTTCTAGTGATGATTCTTTGTATGTTCACTTAGCACCTTAAAAATTTGATTTTGGAACATGTGATGCTTCCAAACCCTTCATGAGGTGCTAGATAAACCTAACAATGGTATCAGAGCCAAGCTAGAGTTTTAGGCGACGCTTTGGAGAAGTTAAAACTCCGATCGAACCCGAAATACGCTTTTTTAACCCCTCTCTGTACAGTTTTTGAAACTGTGTTATTTTCTGAATTAAAAATACTTAAAAAATTCAGCAGGCAAATATAAAAAATACGGTAAAAAACGAAGCCATAAGCCGTACATGCCGCCGCGGAACCGCGGCCAGACCTTGCTTGGGCCGCGGATCCGCGGCCGTACAGATGTCATATTGCCTCGTTTTTGTACAGTAATCTTCTCACCTGCTTGTACATATTTTTGGGTGTTTTTAATCTGATTCTAGTGTTGAATGTTCTGGGGATTATTTTAGGTTCATTGATTCGATTGGAATATTTAATTTCGTGCTGTTTTCGGGTAATTTAGAAAGTATTAAAAAGTTCGAACGGATATCATTAACTCACTTTTTCCCGGCACGAAACACTTTCAAGTGTTGATTTTTTCTCGGGTTTAAATCTTTCGGAAATACGTGCAAGTTATGTGGTGGACCCTCTAGAAGAACACAAACCTTAACTCGATTATGTGACCGTCTGAACTGCCTCTAAACCATAGGGTTTGGGGCAGTACGGCGTGTCACATGTGAGGCGTTGGCTTGACCCTTCTACGGCTGGACCGCTGCTACTGTGACACATTCCGGGATTTTTGAACTCCGCTCAAGTGTTGAGCTTTAGGAAATTTTAGGTATTTGATTATTCGATCGAAAAGTTTAATATTGTCTATTTATCTGGAATGTGATACAATATGTGGAATTCATATAGTTAGGCATGAAATGCGAAGTATGTGATATTTCGGATTTATGATGTCTAAAGAGAATGTGGATTCCAAATGTTGTAGTTTTACACTTTCTTTTCTATGACCGTAAGTGTAGTATGTAGTTTTATTGCCGGTTTTCGTTGCTATACATCGACGACGATCGGTGTATGCATACTTACTTACGTTGATGATATGAGATATTATGTGTTGCTGAGATATGATGTGCAGGATTATCGCGATTGAATAGCCGGGTTTTTTTTATGTGAGATGAGAGTTTTATTTTCATTCATGTAAAATTCAAATGTAATGTAATATTCTTTTATTTGGGGCACTTTCGGGTTGAGGTTGATGCCACCGGTGTTGTATATTATTTACTTTTTCGCATTAGGATAGACCCAAGGAGGGGAGCACAAGTGACCGGGTTCTGGGGCTCAGTGGGAGGCCATCTCGAGGAGTCGATACCGGGTCTCCTAAACTCCAGAATTGGTAGGGTCGTTTGCCGCTCTCGTAGGGGTCTATGGGTGTGGGCTTGGCTATTCATCACGACTGTGGAATCCGTATTTTTTATTGTTGGCTAAATACTAAATACAGACGTCCTAGTATATCCCACATTATATCTGTGTTTCTGCTGCCTGTATACTGTGATGTGATATCTGAGATGAATGATATATTATATATGAGATATATAGTAGACGTTGCTTATGTTTTACACCCGCGCTAGTTCCGTCCCGGTATGCCGTTAGTTAAGTAACCTAACGGTGCATAACGGAACATTGCGGCGAATGCGGATGGCATAAGCGTACGTGGTATTTTCGTTTCTTTTCTGTGATTGGCTTAAGGACTTAAATGATGGGACTGCATTAATATGATTAATGTAAAGAAAATAAACCTAAAAAGATGTTGTAGAATCGGATTTGAAAACTACTCGGCTCTTTATGAAAAAGCTACATTTCAAAACTGCGGAGCTCAAGCCACTCCTTTTGAAAACCATATGATTCTACGACGATATCAAGTTCAAAGCGTTAAAGATTTTCTTAAAAATCATCCGCAACCCTCCGTCATTTTAGGAAGTAGAGTACTTAGTATTCGTGCTACGTTTGTTGACTATAGTTAAGGCGTAGTGTACGGTAGCTAAGTGATGTCTTCCTACACTGCATATGATGCAGATTAATTAGAACATTCATGTGACTTTGTTGACCATAGTTAAGGTTCATATGAGTGGGTTTAATTAATCAAGAAATGACGGGTAGAACTTGACTGGTACTTATGATTTGTTGACCATAGTTAAGGTCATAGGTACTAGGGGTAAAAACCGCATCGGGAATTTCAATAGTTGAAATTTGCAATGAGATTGCATACCTTCCATATGATGGTTGGATCCTGATCCCACTGTGGGCAATAGTTGCTCCCAGGAAAGTTTTGCAGTTTACAATTAGCTAACCCATTAGGTGTCTAGAAAGGTGTTAACGGGGCTACGCCTCTGGGAAAACGAGGTTTACTTTAATTAGGTCCGTGTGAAAGCACGGGGAACCTCCCTCAAGTACCGACACTAGCCTGGCTGAACGGTTAGCGAAGTTGTAGACTGTAATTAATCCTGGCTAGTTTTCTTTTTAAGGTTTGAAAGAAAAAACTTGATTAAAGCAGTGGGAGACATCGATTAGATAAGATAATAACCAATCTGATCTTTGCAAGAGCTTTCGCTGAGTGTATTCTTTTCTCTCTCTTAATGGCAGATACCAATGACTGGACTCAAGCTTCTACTAGATAAAAATAAACTGAATGGGACCAATGATAAAGACTGGCTGAGGAATCTGAAAATTGTCTTGACTTATGATAAAGTATCATATGTCCTCACGGCTCCAGCCCCGCCCGCCCCAGGTCCAAAATCCTCAGTTGCGGATAAAGAAGTCCGCAAGACATGGGACGCTGACTGTGCCACGGCCAAATGCCTCGCGCTTGCATCGATGGACAACACATATCAAAAGCAGCACGAGAATATGGACATTCACGCCATATTCCTCCATACAAAGGAGTTGTATGGAGAGCAATCCTGCGTATTACGATACGAAGCATCAAAGAAATTGTTTCAGATGCGAATGGCCCCTGGCACACCAGTAGGAGACCATGTTCTGAAGATGATAGCTCTCATATAAGAGCTTGAGGACCTTGGATGGACAATGGACAATGAAAAATATACGGATATTATTTTGCAGTCCCTCCCCTCCCCTTTTGCTCAATTCATAGTTAACTTCAACATGCACAACATGGAGAAGGAACTACCTGAACTCCTTAATATGTTAAGGAGTGCAGAGAGCATACTGAAATCAGAGAAAACTCCCGTTTTGAGTGTTGGGCAATCTTCTTCTTCTCGCCCAAAGGCTAAGGCCAAGGGAAAGCTCAAGAAGAAGCCCACTAAGCCTAGGGTGGAGTTAAAAAGGTTAAGGGGAAGGACAAGTCCAAAGCTGGAGAATCGGGGAAAGGGGAATGTTTTCATTGCCACAAAACAGGACATTGGAAGCGCAACTGTACGGAGTACTTAAATCTCAAGAAGAAGCATGGGGATGCTTCCGCTTCAGGTGTGTTTGTGACAGAAAACTATTTTTCAATAAACTCTGCTTTCTGGGTATTAGATACCGGTTCAGGTTCTCACATTTGCAATTCTATGCAGGGGCTGAGAAATAGCAAGGTTTTAAAGACAGGTGACCATACTCTCCGCGTTGGAAATGGTTTCAATGTACATACAGTCGCAGTGGGAGAGTATCACTTGGGGTTGCCATCTGGGTGTATATTAGTTTTGAACCCATGTTATTTTGTACCAATTATGCTTTGTAATATAATATCTGTTTCTTTGTTAGACAATGAAGGATATAATTTTGTATTGCAGAACAATGTTATGAACATTCACCTGAATCAAATGTTGGTTGGGTATGGTACGCTTAATAACGGGATATACGTCTTAAATCAACACACAGTTTTCAGCATACAACACACTAATAAAAGAAAACTTTCAGAAATAAATGAAGCTTTTCTTTGGCACTGTAGACTTGGTCATATTAACGAAACAAGACTAAACAAGTTACACAAAGATGGATATTTAAACTCTTTTGAATATAAATCTTATGCGACTTGCCAGTCTTGTATCAAGGGTAAAATGACCAAAACTCCGTTTACCGGACACGGAGAAAGAGCTACTGTCACGACCCGAAATTGGCACGTGATGGCCCTAATACTACGCAACGCCTAAAAACGTAACGCAGTAAAAGAAAGCCAAACTCAGAAATCTAAATCATAAAAACACGGAAAAGATAATAAAAGTATTTTGAAACATTTGAAATCACAACCCAAATTCTTTAAAAGTCCTACTTTCTTTCTTTAAAATTTTGGCAACACCCCTTTTTGTAAAAACTGGCCCAAAGGTGGAAAACAATCACATCATAAATATACGACGCCGTAGCGAAGAAATAAGAGACAATAGGAAGGAAACTGTATATAAAAGACAACAAATCCATAAATAATATACAACAACATCCTCACGAAGTCTCTAAGTCAACAACATAACAGTAGATGGAGAGTACAAGATACAACGAATGTACAATACAAAATACAGATAACCACCAAAACCCACCTAAGCAAAATAGTACTGTGAGCTGATGCGGTATCTCTAGCAAAAGATAATAGATGAATACTGAATAGCCTGCCTCGACTACTCTGGGGAACAACCTGAAACACCTGTGACACAACGGGGGTGAGTTGCCAACTCGTGAATAGTAGATAACATATGCAGGTAATCGCAGGAATGTACGTACAGTATGAATCTAAGATATGCGATTACAGTAATAACATGTCATGTGAATGCAGAATAATGGAAAGTACACTAGCAGGTACAATCAATATGTGAAGCAATGATGACATGATAATAGTATGCAATAACTATGCAATAGGGATATGAGAAGTAGATATGCAACAATCATAAGGGTACACTAACAGGTACTACCAATATATGAAACCGTGCATAAGTGAATAGGTATGAGGTATGGAGTGAAATATGTCGTTCCTACGGAAACCTGACATCGTGGTAGGGTCACAATCCATTAAGACATCTAAATCCCAATTCCTCAAATCCGCCCTCAAATTGGGCTCTCATATCAAATAAGTCTCACATCTCTCCAATTTACAATATCGAGTAATCTCCTATATCCCGAATGTACAAATAGTCAATCTCATAGATATCCTGTATCCAATCTCAATGAATCACCTAATATCCCAAATCACATCTCAAGTAAGATTCTAGCATCCTAAATATTTATATATGCAGAAATAAATATGATGGGGTCAATACACATATATTAGCGTCCCACGCCACTAATATTGTTGTAAGGGTATATATAACAACAGCTAAATTCCCTGTTATATATACAAAGGTGTTAAAGAATATCATGAAAACCATGTGCCAAGCATCGACACAGAAATCCTGATCACGTATCATACGCTATCCCGAAAGCACGAATGCCTAGCTTTGACCCTCGCCTTTCGACGTATGCATACGTACATGACTCCCAACGGTCTCTCCGTGATCCCCGCCGAGTCATGGGTACTGTCACCGGTAGGTAATCGCCCGCCTCCAGGCTCAATCGGCAAAGTCCATCGATTTTCTTGCCGAGGGGAATCATACCGGGCCCCACCATGTACCCTCTACGGCCTCGACGCCTCCTCGTAGGGGTATATATAAATCAGCACCGATAAAACTCATGGTGGATGCGCAAATATCATATCAAGGAAACCGGGTTTTTCAATGTATGCAAAATTTCATGAACTCCCGCGGTTCCCAAATCCAGAAAAAAACATCATCTAAAATCCCAATAAACAATGCGCAAATCCAGGAATAAAGATATGCAATATATCTGAAATGCGAGCATATAAAAGAGAATATGTAGCTGAAACCAGATGTATGCGAAATCAATAAGGTACAGCTAAGTATAGGTGTCTACCTATAAGTAAAAGATGTCGTATACCCCCTGGGTATAAGTAGAATATGAAGGATACCCCGTGGGTATAAGTAAAATATATGCAAGGTATACCTGTAGCTGTATCGCAAGGTGTAGATATACCTATCACTAATGGTAAGATACACTATAGGTATACCGATAAGCTAGATGTCAGGTATGATAAGCAATATAGTATCTATATGGGGTTGTGTGTGACATGGCAATTATTGACGGTGTGTGTGTAGCATATAATTCGTGCTCGTGCAACATGAACCGTCAATAATATGTGCAGTGTCCTACGGCTGCTAGTCACAGTACAACTATATCAAGGAAATAAAGTAAAGGCGCAATTCTAACAATGACGTAGAATATGCGATAGGTATTTGAATCCTAGCCCAGACGCATAACGCCATACGGGCGATTCCCCTGTAGATGTTAAATCTACTCACCTACGCTCCACACTAGGTGAATCCTACCATCTGCTCCCCCCTGTAGCAGTGTCCGTAGTCCCTGCCTGCAAACCTGCAATTAAGACATGGAAATCATATATAAGCCAAATATTCCGCAAAACGCGATATCGAACCAAAACGAGAAACTCGCGTCGCGAAAAAACGCGCGTGTACATGATACGCTGAATCGTGTGTATAAGCGTCTAAAACCATCGCGACACGCCGCGATACGCTGGATCACAGACAGAACCAACTCACGTATCGCGCGTATCGCGCAAACACAACGGACATGAAAAACGGTATATGATCCCAGATTTTCCTACAGGTCAAATCTTACAAAACTATACATGCCAAAACACTAGACTACACAGAATAGAACCCTAGCCAAGACCCCAACACCCATGTCCACTTCCTGGCCGCAATTTGCGGCCAGATGCATTAAATCTGCGGCCAAGATGAAACATTTGGGGCTCGTGTTCTGGTGGTGTTATCTATACCTAGTGAGCATGCCCCAGTTTTCTCAATTTTACCCTGAAGGGTCCGGGTCAAAAACCGAATACAAAATGCTAATATATCGCTTTAAAAACGCTAATTCGCACTAAAAGGAAATCCTATGGTATTTTAGTGTAATCTAGGTCAAATCTCAGTTAAGGTGACCTTAACAACACTTAAATGGGTAGGGTTTACCAACACAATCATCACTATATCAAATTTCCTCTCAAATCACCATAATTAGCACTAAACTAGCTAATTAACACAACCCGACGCTAATAAGCATACAAGCTAAGCAAAAGAGAGATGGGTTCAGAAAATATACCCTAAAGGGTCCTAGGAAGCAGGAGAAGAAGTGAATGGGGGAGAAGAGAGCTTGCTACTACTGCTGGGCTTCTGCTGCTGCTGCCAGAGCTGCTGCTGATGCAATTGGTGCTACTCCTGCTTGCTGCTGATGCTGTTGCATGAGCTGTTGCTGATGCCTTCTCGAGCTGCTGCTATTGGTGTGGTCTAGAGCTGCTGCTGCTGCAAGTTGTTGCTGTTGCTTCAGGTGCTGCTGCTTCTCTGTTGCTGCTGAAGCTCTGCTGTTGTTGCTGCTGATGAAGGGGCTGCTGATGTTGCTGAAGAAGGGGTGTGTGTGTGTGTTGTGAGAGAATGAGAGGATGAGAGAAAAAGAATGAGAAGGCAAGGGAAAATGAGATCTAGGCTTAGTCAACCCTCTCTCTCTCTTCATTAAATGAAGGCATGGGCAAGCCATCATGCCTCATAATGCACCCTCTCTCTCTCTCTCACCAAGTCAACACAATAACAAAAGAATTCATTTTTTCATTTAAAACAATTATCATACTTAAAACCCATAACACTTAAAACAAAACTATAAAGCTAGATTAGGGAAAATGGTTAGTTAACCATGATTGCTAATCATGTTTAACCCCAAATTACAACCCTAGTTATCATGCACAAGTGTGTGCAAGCCTAGGAAAAATCTAATAAAATAATCATTAAATAGGATAAAATAATTGAAAACTAATTTGGTAAACTTTTTATTAAAAACCATACATTAAAATATAATTAGCCACAAAACACATTCTAAGGTGTTACAATCTCCCCCCCTTAAAAGAAATTCGTCCCCGAATTTAAAGATATACCGATACGCGTACCTTCAAAGAGAAGATTACAACTCCCAATTCTTGTTCGCAGCCTCCCAAGTGATTATCTCACTATACGGCTACGTCCAAGTAAAACCCTTCACAGATGGCAAGACCCTTGACCGATGTTCCTCCACCTGCCGAGCCATTAATACCATTGGCTGCTGGTGAACGAAGGATCGCGTCAAGCTACATGGTCTGGTGCCAAATCATGTGAGAAAAGTCTAGAAGGTAATTGTAAAGTATCATCACAAGGAATACGGGGTGAAAATTCAATAATCTGGGCGGAAGTGCCAAATTAAAGGCAACGAAACTGACTCGCTTATAGGATCTCAGAAGGACCTAAACCCTGGGACAAGCTTCCCAAAATCCAACACGTCATTCATCGGAAAGTCCGTAGGAATACATGATCTGTCCTTGCAAACTCGAGTCTATGACCAACGCAGTCGGCATAAGACCTCATTTCTCAATGGACAATTCCCATCCTGACCTAACACAACTGGACCATCTCCGAAGTCTCTAGACATAGCTGGGGTCCAAAATCCTACTTACGCAGAGTCAGAAAAATAACAGACTGGTGATCGACACTACCTAACCCCTAAGCCTAAAGGTGGCCAATTGGAGTGTCTCCTAATAACAGCTATCGAAGAAGAACCCTAACAATGGCGAGTGACGATCCCCAACTGCTGACAACAATCAATACAACCACACAACTTAACAAGAAACAACTGAGCAAATTGAGTATAACCGGACGACAAGAATCCGAATGGAGTCATACCCTGACTAAACTTGGGTAGAACCCATAACGAAATTCGTGGAGATCTGCTCCCACTCCTACTTGGGAACGGTAAAAGGTTGCAACTCTCTAGCCGGCCTCAGATGCTCAACCCAAACACACAACAAGACGGACACTTTGAAACGAAACCTGAAACTTCTCTTTACATCCCTGTCCACCCGTAACTATCTCACAAGTCACGTCAAATGTTGGTGGAACTTGAACGAATACAGAGAGTTGACTGATGTGCCTGTTCTAGGATTTCACGTCTCTACCTGATAACATCAGGTACTCAAACGTGTCCCTATCTTAGCACACCCTTGTCACAAATCAAGGACTCCGAATCATTTACCCAGCCGAGTATGCTCAAGTATCTCCGACGAACGAGCATCGGCGGGTAGTGTCTCGCGAAAGCGATTCACGAAAAGTGGTCGGGCGCGGACATGAGCAAGCTGTCCCCTCCGTAGAGACGAACTTAAGCTGTACTCAATGATCACACAAGAACTGTAAATCTGCAGAAGACTATCACAACAGTCAAAATCTGCTGCAGGAAGATGTACATTACGCTCTGGTGGTCCGTGGAAAATCTGACACGACTCTCGAACAAGTAGTGTCTCCAATTCTCCAACGCAAAACCACCGCGGCCATCTCCAGATCATGAGTGGAATATCATTCTCGTACTTCCTCCAAATGTAGGGAAGCAAAAGAGATAACTCTATAGTGTCACCTCAGTACACACTCGAGCTCACTCAAGAAATATTACAGTTAAACAACAAGGTCGCCCGAACCAGAAAGCAAAGAAAGAACTGGTGCAGTTGTTAACAGAATCTTCAACTGCTGAAAACTCCGCACACATGACTCAGTCCACAGAAAAGAAACCTCCCTTCCGGTCCATTCAGTCGACGGTGCAACACTACTCTAGCAATCCTGCATGAAATGGCGGTAAAAACCTGCTAAGCCCAACAATCTGCGGATCTCCGTCCTGCACACAAGTCTGGGCCTAAGCTGTACGGCCACGATCTCCCTCAAAACCATACAAAACCATCTCCCGTGACTACAAGACCTAAGAGTTAACACAAAACAAGCCTGAAGAAACACTCCGAGAATTTAGCAAACTGCTGGGGCTCTCCCAGTATCTGCATAATAAATCCTCAAGTGCTACTCCTGTTCCTCAAGACACATTAGATAGACCAGAATGTCGTAAATAACACAACAATAACTGGTCGAGGAACGGCCTGCAGAAATCTGGTTCATCACATCTATGAATGCTGCTAGGGCATCAGGGAATCCAACGACTCACAAAAACACACAAAGCCCGTCGCACGCATAAGGAAGTCTTCGGAATGCCATCACCCCGAATCCGCAATAATGATGACCTGATCCCAAACAAACTTAGAAAATGTCTCGCACTCTGGAGCTGATCGAAGAAATCGTCAATGTGAGGTGAAGGATACCTCTCCGCACCGTAAGCCGGTTCAATTAACGATTCGTCGATACACAACCTCAAACTGCCGTCTTTCTCCTTGACGAACAGAAATAGGAGCTTCCAAAAGCGAAACACTCAGACGCACAAAACTCCCCAAACCACAACTCTGCAGCTGATCCTTTAGCTCCCTAAGCTTTGCCGGCTTATCCGGAACAACGTCGGAAAAACTCTCGCACGAAAGGAACACCGGCCCAACAAACCCTCTGTGGCTACGGTATCACGAATGAACGTCAAGAATCCATGACATCTCCTCAGAAGCCGACTAGCGAAAAATGCTGAATTCAAGCTGTGAGAGGCGACACAACTATCCACCTGCACAGCAAGAACTGACTCGCCGGGAAAACAATTCCTGATTGTTTCCTCACGGCAGTCCACAAACGCCTAACACGTAGCTAAACAGTCCGTGCCCAGGAGAACGTCAAATCCAACATCTCAAGAAGGACCAAAACGATGGACGAATCTCTATCTCCTATCCGATTGGCACACAACTGAAATACGTGTCGCGCAACAAAAGAATCGCTGACAGAAGTTAAAACAACAAACTATGACTAATCTACCCAACCACGGCACAAGCATGAAAAACAAACGAATACATCAAAAGAACATGCGAAATAAGGATACCTGAAAACTCTGCATTGGATGCCTGGGCGTCCCGATGAGTAGAAGCAAACTTCTGTGTCTGCCCTCTACCCGCAACTGGCTGAACTCCTCTGGTAGACTGGTCCCTCTGAGCGAACCTTCCACGTCCACGGCCTCTCTGAAAACGATCCCGATGAGGTGCTAAGGAACAATCCCTGACGAAGTGCTGAAGGCTCCCGCATCGAAAACATCCACGTAGTGACTGCTGACCCTCCTGGGAATGAGAGCTGAACGACTGTCCTCGTCCTAAGCCTCTACTACTCCCGCGACGGCCACGAAATCTGTCTCGATGACCAAATCTCTGTCTCTGGGCTGGTACATTGGTACGAGTCCTTCACTGTTCTGGACTATGTACCTCGTCAACTGGAGCTGCAACCACTGGTGCTATGTAGGTGACGGACTACTGCATGCTGATCGTAAGTGACAACTGAGTAACAGGGGTAACAACCTCCTGTCGTAGCTCCCGAAGGACATCAACCAATGAACTCATCATCTGGCGGAAGTCCAGCATCTCTTCCAAAAGTCTATCAATAGATATGTCGTAGGCTGATCCGTCTGCACCTGTGCAACTAGAGTGCCATCTTGGTCAGTACTCGTCTCACCCGAGCCAACTCTAACCTCGGCCCTCGCTGCAACACTCTGAGTCCCCATAGTCATCGGTGGCAAGGCTATAAGTAGATATAATATTCAATGAGAATAAGGAATCGAATCTCAAGGATATGAATCATCAAGGAAGGAAATTCAAGCAAATTTGTACTTAGGTCACTTAAGGCGAAGTATCGCATCGTGGGTATGCTGCAGACATACACACACTACGTTACTCTGCTTAAGTTACCTAATCCATCATACTAAGGTCATCCTACACTCCGAAAGGTAAAACCTAGCGCTCTGATACCAACTTTGTCACGACCCGAAATTGGCACGTGACGGCCCTAATACTACGCAACGCCTAAAGACGTAACGCAGTAAAAGAAAGCCAAACCCAGAAATCTAAACCATAAAAACACGGAAAAGATAATAAAAGTATTTTGAAACATTTGAAATCACAACCCAAATTCTTTAAAAGTCCTACTTTCTTTCTTTAAAATTTTGGCAACACCCCTTTTTGTAAAAACTGGCCCAAAGGCGGAAAACAATGACATCATAAATATACGACGCCGTAGCGAAAAAATAAGAGACAATAGGAAGGAAACTGTATATAAAAAACAACAAATCCAAAAATAATATACAACAACGTCCTCACCAAGTCTCTAAGTCAACAACATAATAGTAGATGGAGAGTACAAGATACAACGAATGTACAATACAAAATACAGATAACCACCAAAACCCACCTAAGCAAAATAGTACTGTGAGCTGATGCGGTATCTGTAGCAAAAGATGATAGATGAATACTGAATAGCCTGCCTCGATTACTCTGGGGAACAACCCGAAACACCTGTGGCACAACGGGGGTGAGTTGCCAACTCGTGAATAGTAGATAACATATGCAGGTAATCGCAGGAATGTACGTACAGCATGAATCTAAGATATGCGATTACAGTAATAACATGTCATGTGAATGCAGAATAATGGAAAGTACACTAGCAGGTACAATCAATATGTGAAGCAATGATGACATGATAATAGTATGCAATAACTATGCAATAAGGATATGAGAAATAGATATGCAACAATCATAAGGGTACACTAACAGGTACTACCAATATATGAAACCGTGCATAAGTGAATAGGTATGAGGTATGGAGTGAAATATGTCGTTCCCACGGAAACCTGACATCGTGGTAGGGTAACAATCCATTAAGACATTCAAATCCCAATTTCTCAAATCCTCCCCCAAATTGGGCTCTCATATCAAATAAGTCTCACATCTCTCTAATTTACAATATCGAGTAATTTCCTATATCCCGAATGTACAAATCGACAATCTCATAGGTACCCTGTATCCAATCTCAATGAATCACCTAATATCCCAAATCACATCTCAAGTAAGATTCTAGCATCCTAAATATTTATATAGAAATAAATATGATGGGGTCAATACACATATATTAGCGTCCCACTCCACTAATATTGGTGTAAGGGTATATATAACAATGGCTAAATCTCCTGTTATATATACAAAGGTGCTAAAGAAATATCAGGAAAACCATGTGCTAAGTATCGACACAGAAATCCTGATCACGTATCATACGCTATCCCGAAAGCACGAGTGCCTAGCTCTGACCCTCGCCTTTCGACGTATGCATACGTACATGACTCCCAACGGTGTCTCCGTGATCCCCCGCCGAGTCATGGGTACTGTCACCGGTAGGTCCTCGCCCGCCTCCAGGCTCAATCGGTAAAGTCCATCGATCTTCTTGTCGAGGGGAACCATACCGGGCCCCACCATGTACCCTCTACGGCCTCGACGCCTCCTCGTAGGGGTATATAGAAATCAGCACCGATAAAACTCATGGTGGATGCGTAAATATCATATCAAGGAAACCGGGTTTTTCAATGTATGCATAATTTCATGAACTCCCGCAGTTCCCAAATCCAGAAAAAAAAACATCATCTAAAATCCCAATAAACAATGCGCAAATCCAGGAATAAAGATATGCGATATATCTGAAATGCGAGCATATAAAAGAGAATATGTAGCTGAAACCAGATGTATGCGAAATCAATAAGGTACAGCTAAGTATAGGTGTCTACCTATAAGTAAAAGATGTCGTATACCCCCCTGGGTATAAGTAGAATATGAAGGATACCCCCTGGGTATAAGTAAAATATATGCAAGGTATACCTATAGCTGTATCGCAAGGTGTAGATGTACCTATCACTAATGGTAAGATACACTATAGGTATACCGATAAGCTAGATGTCAAGTATCATAAGCAATATAGTATCTATAAGGGGTTGTGTGTGACATGGCAATTATTGACTGTGTGTGTAGCATATAATTCGTGCTCGTGCAACATGAACCGTCAATAATATGTGCAGTGTCCTACGGCTGCTAGTCACAGTACAACTATATCAAGAAAATAAATTAAAGGCGCAATTCTAACAATGACGTAGAATATGCGACAAGTATTTGAATCCTAGCCCAGACGCATAACACCATACGGGCGATTCCCCTGTAGATGTTAAATCTACTCACCTACGCTCCACGCTAGGTGAATCCTACCGTCTGCTCCCCCTGTAGCAGTGTCCGTAGTCCCTGCTGTAAGTGCACGGCGGCGCCCCGGCCGTCAATCCGACGCCGGAAAGCGGAAGCGGTGAATAACTTAAATTTTGCGGACTTAGCAAACCGGCACCACCGCGCACTATAACCCGGATCGAAAACCATTAACTAGTCTAAGCTAACAAGAAGATGGGTTAGAGATATACCGACGATCCAAGTCCTCCGGTCTTCTCGTCATGGTCCCGATCTCCTGCGGAATAGTCCCGTCTCCTCCTCGTCGCTGGAAGTGCACCACATCGCCTACTTCTTTTACGGGCTCCCACCTCAATGCCGAGGCAACTCGGGCACGAAGCCGGCTACTCGACGTGCCCAAGATTTGCTGTAGAATGTTTGGTAGAGCTTGTGTCTCACTTTTGGGGTTGTGGAATTGCCATTTGAGGAGGGATTGAACTTGGAGCTTTTTAGATGGAACTTGTGGGAATTTTGCAACATGAAATGAAGCAAAATCCCACCTCAAAATATTTGGACAGCCCCTTCAAGAGGGAGGCCGGCCATGCTCTAGTGAGTGAGGGAGAGAATGAGATGGATCACCATAAGAGAGTGAGAGGCTTGAACAATAATGCAAGGCATCAAAAAACAATTATGAAAGAATATGATCACAACACCAAAACCACACTCAAACCACAACCATCACTAAACAAAGTCAAGCCATCATGATAGCTAGAAGTCAAGGTCAAGCAAGTCAATGGAAGGTGCACCATCATGAAGACTATCATGATGCTACAAAAAGCAAAGACCCCCTTCCACAAATGCCTATTTGCAACAATGCAAATAAGCCCTCCTCCACCAAACTTCGGCCAATGAACGGAACAAAGGAAATTGGCCGAAACGGAAAGCAAACTGGCAACTCCAGAAAACTGGTCCCGTAATAAATCACAGGAAAACCCCGATACTGTGCATACACACCCGCATCTGTATTTCGACCGAAATACAAATGCAATGAGACAAACTCTACACTGTACAATACTAGGATCCGGCTTATACCAAAGCCGGCCAGTAATATCCGTTCGATCCTGATCCGTGCAATACCGCACGTATCTGATCGAACCCTGCCATATAACCATACGGCCTATAGTACAGACTGTCCGATCCTGATCCGTGCAATACCGCACGTATCTGATCCGACCTTGCCATATCTCCATACGGCCTCTACAACCTTTCGCCCGAAAGCTGAGTAACTGAATGTGGGGGACTCTAAAGACTCGTCAACACCTTGGTTGTGGATTTAACCACTAGCACGTCAGAGGTATAAGCCAATACGTGACGGGCTACCAGGTACTGACCAAATGGGACGTCGATGAGGAAGCTCACCCCGACACCCAACTGAGCCTGTCAGTGACAATATCCGTGCAGTCCGGTCCGTTCGTCTATGAGTATCGCATGGCGGGCCTAGGGGGTTGGTAAAAGTCAGACCCCCAAAAGCGGTACAAGTCGTGTCGGAGTGTAGCCCAGAACACCCTGAGATACTACTGGAATACCTACCAGTAAATCTCCTTGCCTTGGCCAAGGACTTTGTGTAATGGCTCTCCTAGACACAGCACGACCTCACCCCCAATACCGGGAGAGACGAACCCCTGAAGATACGCTCACTGCCTCCATGTGGCTCGGGACTGTACCCAACTAAAACCTGTTTGCACGACTCCTTTGAGCCGTGGTAGGGTAGTAATCAAAGTACAGTGGGAACTCACACGAGACAAATGACGATCCTCAGGTCGATGAACTAACCTGCACACATGTCACCAGGGAACTGCCATCTGACGTCTGGTATATGACCAACTAGCATGTTCCCGGCGAGTCCTGTCCGGTGTACTCATAACCCAATGAGCACCTGTATACATCTTAGGTGATCCAACTGACACCAGTGGCTTGTGAGACCGGCCACCGCCCCTCGTCGGGGTCTCGACTGTATACACTAGTCTACTAATGGAGTATCGATGCCCGGTCTCGAAACTCCCACGACTAGGGACCTTTTAAGGATATGCTTGTAGACCCCCAGCTCCCACTTATATGATCGCCCTCATACTGCTGGTGGTCAAGCAAGAATCCTAAGGGCTCTATCAACGTGTAATAGCGACGTGTCAGGTCACCTAAAGCAGTACACGATGATAAAGGTAAACCAGATAGCATACTATCATCTCGAGTAAGACTGTCCTACCGGGATAGGTCCTCCCTCAATCATTACAATCACGTACCTGTGACCTAATAATTGACTCTGAGGGCACTATCTCCAACAATCTCCCACTTGCACTCAAGGCTAATTATTGCGATGTCGCATACTCACAGCCCGTGTGATACCGAACACCCAACTCCTCTACTAGTCAGTCTCACAAAGCTCGTTTGCGAAACTATTGCGTTCGAGGAATAGCCTCAGTGAGTGGATCCGCTTAGTTGTTTCTTTCTATGTCTCTCTATATCTCAAGTTCGCGGAGAAACCCATCTCCCGAAATGAGCAATACCTGTCTTAGAATGTGTCTGGATGTCTGATGGGACATAGCTCATAAATGAACTCCAAATCCAAACTTCTTAGACTGTATCGCCAACTGAACTTAATCAGTATCCTGCGCCATGCCTCCCTCAGTATTGCCTTGGACCACCCGTCCAAAATACTGCCCCTCATCAGAAGGAAAAACTATAACTCTGACAACCTTCTTGTCGTCCATGTCACCTTGGAAGCCTGGAATGATAACTGTCTCCCGAATAAGGCTGTCGTTATCATATCCCTAGAACATCCACTTATGTTCTAAAACTGCTTCCTACCGTTTCTCCAGGATTGGATTAATGTCAACTTATTGCATCTAGTGCAAGAACAATATCTGGTGTGGTACTTGACATCTCACGATTGACTCAATTGCCTGAGCAAGTGATCTGCCAATCATGCCCACCCCTCTCCCACTTAGTCTGTAAGACACCTTTGGAGAGGGTGACTCCATTACCTGCAGGTACATTACCTTGCCAGGAGTCTACCATCCTAAATACTCTTAGAATGCAGTCAAGTACCCTGATTGGGAAACCACCCAAATCTAGATCTAAAACCATAGATCTAGTAACCAGTATGTCTGATATAAAATCCATTTCCTTTGTGGAGAAACAACTGTGTGACGACCAAAGTATAACCGATCGTAGTGTAGGAGTTTCCTTTCCTACTCTGTGTATATCATCCAAATACTAGGATATCACACCCTACTACCTTCTCAACAGATCAATCCCCTATTCTGATGAAGTCAAACCCATGACTGTCACGTCAGAAATAGATGATCTTTCTCCGCTACATCTGCTCTAGTCTATAAATAGACATAAGCAACCTGTCCACCAATGCTTCCGCTGCTCCCACTGACTACGACAACCCTCTGGCAGAGTCATATAGACGTACACTTCTAAAACTGGTTTAGAACGACGCTATACTCATCCTCCCGCCGGGTCTCGTAACCTGGAACAACAACAATGGCAATTGTGGGTAAACAAGAACTTCCCTGTCACCGTCCTTGAGGCTACCGCAGTGCCTCTCGGGTGCCTGAAGTTACCCACCTTATCTGCGGAGTGGCCAATGGAATGTCAATTCAGATTGAATCTTTAGGTTCCTTATCAAATCTTCAGTAATCGTTTGTGGTTCTGGAATCACTTCCAGTTCTACCATACTCCCACTACTGTTTTCCTGAAAAAATCCATTTTTAATTTAAAACTGTGGCGAGTCAAGAACAATATTGCTATTGATCTTCCAGATGGTAGAAAGTCAACCCGCGTCATAGCCTGGGTCAACCCACAAACAGCCATTACAGAAACGTGCCTTGAGTTGTCCAGTGTCTGGTTTTAATCATAAACCGGACAACTCCCCATACCTTAACATCGTTAAGATACGAACTGTTCTATATCCAATATAGAAACAGAGGCACTGATTTAATTGAACCAGATTCAAATCATGCAGCTGTCCCCAGCGCATGTCAACTAAATGGAAGGAGGCCGATCAGCGTTACTCAACTTAGGAATACTTCCAATTATGAGTAACCTGAAAGAAAAGCAAGATCTTTTTATCATTACTATCAACTGAATACCACAAGTATCTACATCTTCGATCTCTTTGAAGAATCCCGATACTTGCTACACCTGGTTCTCTACTCTATTCAAATACCTGTAACCTCTCAAAATTCGGACCCTGTGTTTCCACGAAACACCGGTCTAAAAACTAGAGAAGTCATAAGTAAACCGAATATAGTACGAGGACCTACCCCTCTGTCCTGATGGACCCTGGACAACATACAATACTCTGTATAAGTCCCTTGAGTCTGATAACTCATTCACTGTGTGTCGTAGGTTGAAAACTGTACTTATGGTTAAGAAGAATTACACCGCTGTTTAATGCTCCTTACCTAACCATCCACTGATATAGGTAAATGTCGTAGACATAATTTCAGAAAGGTATATCTCACTCTATGAAAATAGACGTACAGATATATCAATTTGAAATTGGTGCATAACAGCGGATATTCAAAACCAAATATTTGCCGACCGGCAAACAGCCCAGGTGATTTCCTCAAATATCACCGATTACAACGAATCCCGATATAATGAGGATAATCACCCAATTCCCAATAACTTACTCCCCCTCATCATCTGTAAAACCATACAGATGTGAGAATCGTACCTGGTAAATACATACCCTGAAGTAAGTATCTAATCGGGAAATCAGTCTTCCTTTAACATTACACAGTGAAACTGAAACATTGAAATGTTCCGATGGGGTATTCTGGTATTCCTAGTAATGCCTCTTCCAGATTCACGACTGTAACCGTATAGTTCTCTGCCACCTCTCCAAATCCCTTCATATGTCTTTAGTCTTTACCTTCTGCACACCCTTTTAGGCCAAATGGTTTTCTTCCTTCCCTACCGTTCGGCACCAGCCTATGGTTTGGAAGAAGACTATCCAATAAGCATAATGGGTGTACTGTCCCAATCCTAGGAACACTCGCAATGAGAGAGGGCGAAGATAAAAGACAACCGAATAAACCTTATTCCTATTTCTCCTGAACCAGAATCCATCCCCGAACTGGAACAAGTTCCATTCGAGTTCGTATATAACCATACGATGGAGTATCCAAATAAACTGTGGATCTTCGTAGTGATACGGAGTGTCCTGGAGAAATACAAAGGTGATGTGGGAGTGGTAACGAAATATTTGGTTTGGTCGTGAATATCTGTTGCAATTTACTTTGCCCTCTTACTAATCCCTTGCTTTGTCTGAACTTAATACCTTCTGCACACCATCGTTATGCTAATTGGTTTTCTTCATTCCCTACCGGTCGGCACCAGCCTAAGGTTTGGAAGAAGACAATCCAATTTGCGTAATAGGTGTACTACCCCTAAACCAAGGAGTACTCGTAACCTGAGAGAGGGTAAAAGGAAAAGACAACTGAATAATCCTATCCGTTTTCTCCAGAACCTGAAACCATCCTCGAATAAATTCCTTCGAGTTCGTATCTAACCATACGATGGTTTTGTCCAATGGAAGTGGACGTTCGTAGTAATACGGGGTGTCCTGGAGAAAAGGGTAAAAGTAGGAGTGGCAATGAGGTCTGCAACTCTGATAATCCAAAAGCCAGTGTTAAGAAGGTTCGGTCAACTTGGTCACTGAGTCAAAGTCTTAGGGTCGGGTCAATGGTCGCTGCCAAAGAGAGAGAGAAAAGAAACACTCAGCGTGCACTCTAACCTAGATCAGAATGGTTACCAATTTATCTAATCTGGAATCCTCCCACTGTACCGTCAAATTCTCCTCCAAACCTGAAAGAAGAATTAGTCGGGGTCACCCGAGGAGTAAACTAACTCATCAGTGGGAATCGGGATCCAACTCTCATCGCATGACAACGTGACGGAATCCGCTCACGCTACCGCACTCCAGAAGGTATGCGCATATCTGGCAAGTTTCAGTTCTTTTGAAACTCCCGATGTGATTTCTGCCCCATGCTCTTATGACCTTGACTTTGGCCAACAAATCATAAGTCACATGTCAAGTTCTACCCGTCATTCTCCAGGTTGATTCGAATCCACCCGCACAAGCCCTTGACTTTGGCCAACAAGGCTATACGACTGTTCCAAACCAACGCATCTATCTATGCTGCATATGAATAACCAACAGCTACCAAACACTGTGCCTTGACTTTGGCCAACAAACACAGCTTGAATACTATTGACTACCCATATGAAACGACGGAGGGCTACGAATGGTTTCTGGCGAAAACCTTTAACGTAAAGAACTTGATATCGTCGAAGGAACGGATAGCTTTTAAAAATATAGTGACGAAAACCTTTACTAAAGAGGTCACTCCCGGTGAAGGGATCTCGGCTCTTTCCCCGTAGAATGGGGTGCAGGATATTCTAAATGAATACCGCGATGCAAAGCAAAAGTAATCGGCTATAGTGAAGTTAGTGCCCTGACGCAAACTTTTGTCCAAGGGGTCACTCCCGGTGAAGGGATCTCGGCCCTTGCCTCGTCGACTGAGGAGCAGGATATTCTAATGAATACCACGATGCAAAACAAAAGTAAACGTCCTTGCAATAACAGCTTTTTGAAAAAGTGTTCCAACAACATCAGATTAGGTTTGTTTTTAACTTTGCATTGATCCGAATCAATGCAGTCCCATCAATTGATCACACCAAAAAGAACGAAAATATACTGATGTACGTATATGCCATCCGCATTCGCCACTGGGTCCCGTCATTACCCGTTAGGTTAGCTAACTAACGACAGAGCGGGGACTGGACTAGCGCGGATGCAAAACATATACAACATCTACTAATATATATACCAATATATTATATTCGCTCAAGGCGTGAATAAAAAAGCAACATCACAGAAAATGTACAGCATCACAGAAACAATACAGATATCTGGGATCCCCGGGTTTCACAGAGCCACTACTGAAACCCGACGTTCCCCTGGTCGTGTGGATAGCCTGTGCAATGAAATCCTAGACCCCTACGGGTGCGGCAAGTCACCCGCCAAAACCTGAAGCGAGGCAGCCCCCTTCAGCGCCGTGAATGGACCACCCAGCACTTCACGGAATCCGGCAACTTGGGCACCCCTCCTGGGTCAACCTGTACCCCCTACGAGTGCGGCGAATAGCCCGCCAATCCTAGAGTGAAGCCCCCTCCGTCTCAATGCCATGAGATGCGGGCTTGTTGCCCTCCAGAACCCGGCTATCCGTGCACCCCTCCGCGGGGCAATCCTAGTACAGAAAGTAAAATATACATACACCGGGTACATCGACCGCAACCAGGTCGTGCCCCAAAATAATAATACAATCAGGCAGTGACGGCAGTCCACATGTCGGACGCTCGCCCCGCAATATCAAATGTACATAATACAACAGCACAGTACTAGCATTGCATCCAGGCTATCCCCCACGACCGATCCGCAACATCACAGCAAATACATAGAACATCAACGTGAAAGTCACGTTCGCAAATCCGTCTAACCGGGCTATAGCAGTTAGACCGGATTTACCGATCGAGTGACATTCACGGTCGCAGATATAATGTAAATACTGTGAAAAATGTGTTTAAAAAATTTCCGATTGATCAAACAATTAACAAGTGGGCCCCAAAGAAAACTGTAGCACTCACAGAAACAATTGGCCCAACTTTAATATTCCAAAGCCCATATTTTAAGCCCAGAAGGCCTCTGTAAAAAAATGGTGAAGTGATGTGAATAGTGCGCGGCGGAAGGGCCGCACAAATGGGGTTTTCGCGGCGGTTCCGCGCTCCAACTGTGGAGTTACTTCGTCAAATTTTTACAGAACTCTTAGATTTTCCAGTACATTAATATTTTATAACCTGAAAAAATTTTCGAGACCAAAAATTTTCAACAGAAACTGATGCGAACTAAAATGCAGTTTTGGAACTTTTTGATCGATCGGAAATGCAAACACATTACACAAAGCTAGACGAAGTTAATGGCGAGGCTCTGATACCACTGTAAGTGCACGGCGGCGCCCCGGCCGTCAATCCGACGCCGGAAAGCGGAAGCGGTGAATAACTTAAATTTTGCGGACTTAGCAAACCGGCACCACCGCGCACTATAACCCGGATCGAAAACCATTAACTAGTCTAAGCTAACAAGAAGATGGGTTAGAGATATACCGACGATCCAAGTCCTCCGGTCTTCTCGTCATGGTCCCGATCTCCTGCGGAATAGTCCCGTCTCCTCCTCGTCGCTGGAAGTGCACCACATCGCCTACTTCTTTTACGGGCTCCCACCTCAATGCCGAGGCAACTCGGGCACGAAGCCGGCTACTCGACGTGCCCAAGATTTGCTGTAGAATGTTTGGTAGAGCTTGTGTCTCACTTTTGGGGTTGTGGAATTGCCATTTGAGGAGGGATTGAACTTGGAGCTTTTTAGATGGAACTTGTGGGAATTTTGCAACATGAAATGAAGCAAAATCCCACCTCAAAATATTTGGACAGCCCCTTCAAGAGGGAGGCCGGCCATGCTCTAGTGAGTGAGGGAGAGAATGAGATGGATCACCATAAGAGAGTGAGAGGCTTGAACAATAATGCAAGGCATCAAAAAACAATTATGAAAGAATATGATCACAACACCAAAACCACACTCAAACCACAACCATCACTAAACAAAGTCAAGCCATCATGATAGCTAGAAGTCAAGGTCAAGCAAGTCAATGGAAGGTGCACCATCATGAAGACTATCATGATGCTACAAAAAGCAAAGACCCCCTTCCACAAATGCCTATTTGCAACAATGCAAATAAGCCCTCCTCCACCAAACTTCGGCCAATGAACGGAACAAAGGAAATTGGCCGAAACGGAAAGCAAACTGGCAACTCCAGAAAACTGGTCCCGTAATAAATCACAGGAAAACCCCGATACTGTGCATACACACCCGCATCTGTATTTCGACCGAAATACAAATGCAATGAGACAAACTCTACACTGTACAATACTAGGATCCGGCTTATACCAAAGCCGGCCAGTAATATCCGTTCGATCCTGATCCGTGCAATACCGCACGTATCTGATCGAACCCTGCCATATAACCATACGGCCTATAGTACAGACTGTCCGATCCTGATCCGTGCAATACCGCACGTATCTGATCCGACCTTGCCATATCTCCATACGGCCTCTACAACCTTTCGCCCGAAAGCTGAGTAACTGAATGTGGGGGACTCTAAAGACTCGTCAACACCTTGGTTGTGGATTTAACCACTAGCACGTCAGAGGTATAAGCCAATACGTGACGGACTACCAGGTACTGACCAAATGGGACGTCGATGAGGAAGCTCACCCCGACACCCAACTGAGCCTGTCAGTGACAATATCCGTGCAGTCCGGTCCGTTCGTCTATGAGTATCGCATGGCGGGCCTAGGGGGTTGGTAAAAGTCAGACCCCCAAAAGCGGTACAAGTCGTGTCGGAGTGTAGCCCAGAACACCCTGAGATACTACTGGAATACCTACCAGTAAATCTCCTTGCCTTGGCCAAGGACTTTGTGTAATGGCTCTCCTAGACACAGCACGACCTCACCCCCAATACCGGGAGAGACGAACCCCTGAAGATATGCTCACTGCCTCCATGTGGCTCGGGACTGTACCCAACTAAAACCTGTTTGCACGACTCCTTTGAGCCGTGGTAGGGTAGTAATCAAAGTACAGTGGGAACTCACACGAGACAAATGACGATCCCCAGGTCGATGAACTAACCTTCACACATGTCACCAGGGAACTGCCATCTGACGTCTGGTATATGACCAACTAGCATGTTCCCGGCGAGTCCTGTCCGGTGTACTCATAACCCAATGAGCACCTGTATACATCTTAGGTGATCCAACTGACACCAGTGGCTTGTGAGACCGGCCACCGCCCCTCGTCGGGGTCTCGACTGTATACACTAGTCTACTAATGGAGTATCGATGCCCGGTCTCGAAACTCCCACGACTAGGGACCTTTTAAGGATATGCTTGTAGACCCCCAGCTCCCACTTATATGATCGCCCTCATACTGCTGGTGGTCAAGCAAGAATCCTAGGGGCTCTATCAACGTGTAATAGCGACGTGTCAGGTCACCTAAAGCAGTACACGATGATAAAGGTAAACCAGATAGCATACTATCATCTCGAGTAAGACTGTCCTACCGGGATAGGTCCTCCCTCAATCATTACAATCACGTACCTGTGACCTAATAATTGACTCTGAGGGCACTATCTCCAACACCTACCTGCAAGCCTGCAATTAAGACATGGAAATCATATATAAGCCAAATATTCCGCAAAACGCGATATCGAACCAAAATGAGAAACTCGCGTCGCGAACAAAACGCGCGTGTACACGATACGCTGAATCGTGTGTATACGCGTCTAAAACCATCGCGACACGCCGCGATACGCTGGATCACAGAACCAACTCACGTATCGCGCGTATCGCGCAAACACAACGGACATGAAAAACGGTATATGATCCCAGATTTTCCTACAGGTCAAATCTTACAAAACTATACATGCCAAACACTAGACTACACAGAATAGAACCCTAGCCAAGACCCCAACACCCATGTCCACTTCCTGGCCGCAATTTGCGGCCAGATGCATTAAATCCGCAGCCAAGATGAAACATTTGGGGCTCGTGTTCTGGTGGTGTTATCTATACCTAGTGAGCATGCCCCAGTTTTCTCAATTTTATCCTGAAGGGTCCGGGTCAAAAGCAGAATACAAAATGCCAATATATCGCTTTAAAAACGCTAATTTGCATTAAAAGGAAATGCTATGGTATTTTAGTGTAATCTGGGTCAAATCTCAGTTAAGGTGACCTTAACAACACTTAAATGGGTAGGGTTTACCAACACAATCATCACTATATCAAATTTCCTCTCAAATCACCATAATTAGCACTAAACTAGCTAATTAACACAACCCGACGCTAATAAGCATACAAGCTAAGCAAAAGAGAGATGGGTTCAGAAAATATACCCTAAAGGGTTCTAGGAAGCAGGAGAAGAAGTGGATGGGGGAGAAGAGAGCTTGCTACTGCTGCTGGGCTTCTGCTGCTGCTGCCAGAGCTGCTGCTGATGCAGTTGCTGCTACTGCTGCTTGCTGCTGATGCTGTTGCATGAGCTGTTGCTGATGCCTTCTCGAGCTGCTGCTATTGGTGTGGTCTAGAGCTGCTGCTGCTGCAAGTTGTTGCTGTTGCTTCAGGTGCTGCTGCTTCTCTGTTGCTGCTGAAGCTCTGCTGTTGTTGCTGCTGATGAAGGGGCTGCTGCTGTTGCTGAAGCAGGGGGGTGTGTGTGTGTTGTGAGAGAATGAGAGGATGAGAGAAAAAGAATGAGAAGGCAAGGGAAAATGAGAGCTTGGCTTAGTCAATCCTCTCTCTCTCTCTCTCTCTCTCTCTCTTCATTAAATGAAGGCATGGGCAAGCCATCATGCCTCATAATGCACCCTCTCTCTCTCTCACCAAGTCAACACAATAACAAAAGAATTCATTTTTTCATTTAAAACAATTATCATACTTAAAACCCATAACACTTAAAACAAAACTATAAAGCTAGATTAGGGAAAATGGTTAGTTAACCATGATTGCTAATCATATTTAACCCCAAATTACAACCCTAGTTATCATGCACAAGTGTGTGCAAGCCTAAGAAAAATCTAATAAAATAATCATTAAATAGGATAAAATAATTGAAAACTAATTTGGTAAACTTTTTATTAAAAACCATACATTAAAATATAATTAGCCACAAAACACATTCTAAGGTGTTACAGCTACCGAGCTCCTAGGACTCATACATAGTGATGTATGTGGGCCAATATCTACACAGGCTAGAGGCGGTTTTTCTTACTTCATTACTTTCACTGACGATTTCTCAAGATTCGGTCATGTATTTTTATTAAAGCAAAAATCCGAAGCTTTCGAGAAATTCACTGAATATAAACTCGAAGTAGAAAAACAAACCGGCTTGAGTATCAAAATGCTTCGATCAGATCGAGGTGGGGAGTGCCTCTGTACAGAATTTGCAAACTTCCTAAAAGAGAATGGGATTCTCTCTCAGCTCACTCCTCCTTACACACCACAGCACAACGGTGTGTCAGAACGACAGAATAGGACCCTATTAGATATGGTCTGTTCCATGATGAGTGATGCTGAGTTACCCGTCTCATTTTGGGGGCATGCATTGGAGACTGCAGTGTTTTTACTGAACAGGGTCCCAACCAAAACTGTGTCTACCACACCATATGAGATATGACATGGGAAGAGACCATCTCTTAAGAGAATTAAGATTTGGGGTTGCCCGGCCTATGTTAAAAAGCAGAATCCGGACAAAATCGAGACATGGTCGGTCATGTGTAACTTTGTGGGATATCCAAGGAACTCTTATGGATATCTATTCTACCACAAAGAGGAACAAAAGGTGTTTGTTTCTCAGTATGCCACATTCTTAGAAAAAGAGTTTTTCACAGATAAAGATGATGGTAATGTGGTAGATCTAGAAGAGGTTGTAGAGACACAAACTACAAATGATGACTTGGTTGAACCGGCTGTTGCAATAGAAACTGAGGAACCTCGGCCACTCCGTAGGTCTGATAGGACTTCTCGCCCACCAGAGAGGTACTATGGTTTCCTCACTGATGGTGACAGAGAAGACTGCATCATGGAGGATGATGATCCTACCAGTTTTCAGCAAGCTATCACGAGTGGAGACTCTGTGAAGTGGCTGGATGCCATGAGATCCGAAATGAAGTCTATGTACACCAACAAAGTATGGACTTTGGACGTTGTACCCCCTGGAGTAAAACCTGTGGGGTGCAAATGGATCTTTAAAAGAAAGATTGGTGTAGATGGGCAGGTAGAGACCTATAAGGCAAGACTTGTGGCGAAGGGTTTTCGTCAAAGACCAGGTTTGGACTATGACGAGACTTTTTCGCCCGTAGCCATGCTTAAATCCATTCGGATCCTACTTGCTATTGCTGCTCACTACGATTATGAAATCTGGCAGATGGACGTTAAAACAGCATTTCTAAATGGAGATTTAGAAGAATGTGTTTATATGGATCAGCCAGAGGGCTTCATTGACAGTGGGAGCAGCGGGAAAGCATGTAGATTGCTTAAATCCATATATGGGTTAAAGCAAGCATCACGGAGTTGGAACATCTGTTTCGATGATGTTATCAAAGAGTTTGATTTCATCAAAAATCCAGATGAACCTTGTGTTTATAAGAAGGCTGTAGGGAGAGCTGTTACATTCCTCGTATTGTACGTGGATGACATTCTTCTAATAGGAAATGGCATTCCTATGCTACAGTTGGTCAAATCTTTCTTATCACTAAGGTTCTCCATGAAGGACCTGGGTGATGCCACATACATTCTGGGCATAAGGATCTATAGGGATAGATCCAAGAGCTTATTGGGATTGTCCCAAACCAGGTACATCAACACCATCCTAAAAAGGTTTAGTTTGGAAGACTCCAAGCGGAATGCCTTACCCGCTTGCCATGGGGTCACTCTCTCCAAGGACTCTTGCCCAAAGACCGATGAAGAGAGAGCTCGCATGAGCATTATACCCTATGCTTCGGCAGTAGGATCTATAATGTATGCGATGTTATGTACACGCTCAGATGTAGCTTATGCACTTAGTGTTGTAAGCAGGTATCAATCCAACCCAGGGGAGAATCACTGGATAGCTGTGAAGAACATTCTTAAGTACTTGAGAAGGACTAAAGAATTGTTCTTGGTGTATGGTAATGTAGATCTCCAAATGGAGGCCTTTACCGATTCGAGATTCCAAAGCGATAAGGTCGACAGCAAATCTATCTCCGGGTTTGTATTTACCCTCAATAGAGGGGCGGTAAGTTGGAAGAGTTCCAAACAGGATACCGTTGCAGACTCTACGATGGAGGCTGAATACATTGATGCGAATGATGCCGCCAAAGAAGCCGTCTAGATGAGGAAGTTCGTCTCGGAGCTAGGAGTAGTTCCAACCATTATTGATCCAATACCATTGTATTGTGATAATAATGGGGCTATGGCATTAGCCAAGGAGCCCAGGTCCCATCAGCGATCCAGACACATCCTGAGGCGCTTTCATTTGCTCCGGGAGATTGTAGATCGCCGCGAGATCGAGATTAGTAGAGTAGACACAAAGAATAACGTCGTGGATCCACTCACCAAGGCCCTCCCTCAGCCGCAGCATGAGCGACTTTTTGAGATGTTGGGTATGAGATACGCCAATAACTGGCCTTAGTGCAAGTTGGAGATTGTTGGATATATGTATGCCATAGAGGCCATTATATGATAGTGGATGTATTTATACATGTGTGTGTGTGTATTCAGTGTACATTCTTGCTCGACATGATAGTATGCTATCTGGTTCTTCTTTATCTGACATGTTGATTTGATCATGCTTTTATTCATTCACACATGTTGATAAAGCCCTGAGGATATAGGCTTGACTACTGTGATTATGATGGAGATCATACTAGTGGGACATCTGTAGTTTATAAGCATATCCTGAAATGTCCCTAGTCGCAGGTATATCAAGATGGGGCATCGATATACCAGAGTAGACTAGCGTATATAATACTAGACCCATATGATGGGCGATGGATGTTCCCACATTCATCGATGTTTGACATCGAGATTGTATACGGGTGCTCAGTGGTGATTGGGTACACTAGACGGACTCACCGAGAACTCCTATATGGAATTATATTTATCGTCGGATAGCAGTTCTCAGGTGACACTGGTGCAGGTTAGTCTGTAGATCCGAGATCGTCATAGAGTCTTGTGTGTTCTCCCACTGTACTTTGATTACCACCCTACCACGGCTCTACTGAGTCGTGCAAACAGGTGGTCGTTGGGTACAGTCCCGAGACACACGAAGGCAATGAGCGATAGGAGGGGTTTTTCGTCTCTCCCGGTATTGGGAGTTGATGATGTGTTGTGCTCGATTGGCTATATCAGTAAGTCCCTGGCCAGGGCTGTTGAGATTTACTGATAAGTGTTATCAGTAGTTTCTCGATCTGTTATAGACCATTCATCGGCACGACTTATTGAGTTATTGGGGTCAACGTTACCATCCCTAGAGTCGATATGCAGCATATCTGACGAAGAGACCGGACTGTACGGTAGTGTTGCCGGTTGGCTCGACGGGAGTTGTGACAGGTTCGCTTGTTTTCTTCTGATCGCTCAATACCCGGGTGGCCGTTACGTTTAGCTGACCTCTTGCGGCTTGTAGGTATTTGATATGATCATTACCTACTGCCGGCGTATTGACGAGTCTTAAAGTCCCACAATGAAGCTTCCTGGCTCAGGAGAAAAGATGTGGTGTGCATATGAGATATGCGCGAGGACCCGATTAAATACGGATATATGATACCGTATATTAATCGGGAATTTTCTATTGTTCTGGTCGTATGTGATATGACCGGTTTGCAAAATCAAATGTTGATTTAACAAATGACTTTTAGATTAATTCTTTAATCAAACTCTTTTTCTATTTTTGTATGCATGCATGTATGCACATGATGATGTGCATGGATACATACATACATACATTGTATCATGGTTGTTGATACATGTTTGGTGGCAATGCAAGACTTATATTGTAGAATTATCTATTTATTTATCATTTAGAAAAAGGGAAAGGATAATTCACACAAGGTTTATGTTTATCATCTTTGACTATGCTTCAACCACCTTTTAACCTTGGGTTAATTATCCTTTTGTCTTTTAACCCATTTTTGATAAAAATCTAGATGATTCTAACCATGGTTGAAGTAAGAAGGATTAATATAGATTAATCCTTTTTCTCATTTCAATTATTCACTCTCATAACATTTCCTTTTGTGAGAAAGCTTAGCCACCATCTTCTTCTTCCTCTCTTGATAATTTCTTTGAGTGAGGTTGATAAAAAAAGAGTTTTGATTATAGAATACAAACCACATCATCATACTACACACATCTAGCCCATTTGTGTAGGGTGTTTGCTCTACTTCATTCACATATCGAGTAAAGCAAGGAGCTTTGGGCAAAGGAGCTTCGGGTGGATCGTCGTGGACCTAAAGGATCTCAAGCGAACCTTTTTCCAGCCCTCAAGTAGCCAAGGAGTCTAGCGTAGGGAGCTATAAAGGTTGTACTGTCAAAACCCTAGCTTTTTCTACTTGTGATGATGTCAATGTAATGAAACCCTAAATTTCTAGTGATGATTCTTTGTATGTTCACTTAGCACCTTAAAAATTTGATTTTGGCACATGTGATGCTTCCAAACCCTTCACGAGGTGCTAGGTAAACCTAACATAGGTACATATCCGTAAGGGCAAAATATCAGAAATCCTGATATTTTGCCCCTACGGATACCGCCGTAGGGGCATTTGTTTACACCTATGGATATATCCGTAGGGGAACACCCAACCCCCTGAAACTGAAATCAGGGGGGAAAATATCAGTTAATTCTGATATTTTGCCCCTACGGTTGAAGCGTAGGGGCAACATGTGTACCTACGGATTAATCCGTAGGTACATATGATCTTTTTTTTAAAAAAAAAGGGCTGCCTGACTTTTTCTCACCCCGTGCACAATAATATATACATCAATCAAATATAAAATTAATCATCACACAACATATATCGCAGTATTCATAATCACATCTCAAGCATATAATATACAAAAGAAACCAAAAAACTGAGTATGATATAAATATAAACCAATATCAATATCGTCCAAAATGTTTCAAAATGTAGTACAATATGTATCATATAAATAAATACATGTTTCAAAAAATAAGAATCAAAAAGCTACCCTAGCTCGGTCCAGCTCCACCTCTGATAAACGCTAGAATCTGGCGCGCCTGCTCCTCGGTCAATAAACTATGCAATTCGGCGCGTGCGGGAGTCCGAGCAGGCTGTGGAGCTGGCGATGTGGTCTGCGCAGCCGCCGTCGAGGTAGTGTCTTGCGGAGCCGCGGCTGCGGGAGTCTAAGCGTGCGGTGGAGCTATAGGAGCTGTCTGCGGAACCGCAGCTGATGTAGTGGCTTGCGGAGCCGCAGCCGAAGGAGATGCATGTGGAGGCTCGGCCGATGTACCCCGTCGCATCTGGACCTAATGTGTGTAATAAGCATGTAAGAACTATGTATTATTCGAATTCTTATCATTATCAAGTTATTTCGAAACCCCATTTGGATATCTAGTTTGGAAAACCGTAGTTTATTTTAATTAGATATGTATGTATGACTAATCAAACCTAAGTCTACAACCAAATAAGCTCAGGTTACATACTAATATTGGATATGTTGATATCTATAATATGACATGATATTTTACTATGAGATGTGGATAGTTCTTCATGAGCTGGCTCTCATCCCCCATATACCGGCCGAACCTCTCGGCATGAGGACCGGTATAGCGATAATCAAGGGTAAAAATGAGGTGGAATGCTGCCTCCCCCCTAGCAACTGTCAGAACATTATATTTAGCACATACTGGTCTATAAAATTGACAAGAAATACCAAAATCAACAAATTCAAAGCCTTACCTATAGAGATAGCAGATGTGCTCCTCTGGTATCTGCATATATCAAAATTTGTATAATATTAATTAATTTCAGTGCATACATATTAACAAGATAAACTCGCATATAGCGTTGCTTACACATAAGACAGGGAGTGAACAAGCTCTTGTAGATCATCAGGTGCAAATCTAATCTCATCAAGCAGCACATGATAATGAGTTGGACGTGTGGTGCCCTATTTCTCATAAGTGCATGCTGCGTGAATAAATATTGTGTTAATTCCAAACTAAATACAAATATAACAAACTTATCAATTATATAGTATTCAATTTGATTTCAAACAAATACCAAATAAGAATTTATTGTACAGGTCCACGACTTAGAATCATTCCCGCATGCGAGCACATATAAAAATCATAGTTTCTAGGATGACAAATTTTATTGTCAACTACTGTCACCACCTACAGCTAGACAATAATAAAAATTACTATCTAAGTAAGAGCAAAAGGAATGTGTGTATATTTATGATATAGCATTCTAAATCAATATACATGCACTATATGATATATAAATATACCTGGAGGAGCGGGAGTGGCCTCTGTCCCTGATATGGACCATCACCAACAACTAGACAATCAAACATTGACAATATAAGTAATTTTGACATAAACAGGCATGAATATCTATAATATTACATTCAAAATGGATATTAGAGAGCACACCTGCAGTGAAAAGTGGTAAAAGTATCACCCAATAAGGATGTAATTTACAGAATCAGTTGAAACTCATGAAAGTCATAGAAGAACCTGACCTGCACAAATCTGATGTATACTTTCCATTGGACACTAAGAAGTCTCTAAAAGGAAAAGCCAATGTGAAAGCCATCATTAGTTCATATCAGAATATTGATGCTGAAACAGAGAATAAGGAATGTCATTTTCTTTTTCTTCTGCCACATTACTGTCTTCTCCTTCTTCTTCTGCCACATTACTGTCTTCTCCTTCTTATTATGTGCGTGTGCAAATTCAATGAAAGCAGAAACTCCAGTGACAAACTTAGGTTGCATGCGTTGTTGCCAATTCACATACATCCAGTCCTTAACCCTGACGTACTCATGAACCATGTTAGACTGTATCATATAAATTGTAGGTTATGATGACTATATTGAGAATATGGATTAATAGTGGGTAGGAAAAGTATTTCTCAAATGGATTTTGCATCTGAAAACCATAAACTACTAAGTAATAGCATATATAATTTTTTAGTATAAAGGTTGTTATTTTAAGTTTTCCCTTATTAAATCAAATTTGTTTCACGTATCGAGGAATATACCAAAACGTGCACATGCATGCAATGTCTTGGTTTTCTAGTGTGTGATCCACCATACACAATAGAACACAATACAATATTTCGTATAGTGATATGATCTAACTGCCTTTATAAACTACAAGTGTACAGAAAATTATGATAAGAAACCATAAGAAAGGGTCGTAGCCATGCATAACCTTGAATCTACATACCAAAATCGTGCACAAGCATGCAATTATTGTCACCTTGCCTTGGAATATAAAATATCTTGGAAGACTATAAGCAGAGCATTTAAATCTTGATAACTTTTGACTTCAACATATATTTTTCTCAAGTACCATGAAATATACTTCCTCCGTATAAACCGTTTTCAGGAAGATGGATTAACAATGACAAATTATCCATATTAGAAAAACTCGGTATTACCCTTCTTAAGATAATACATTGTATAAGCACACCATAGCCCAGAACATGTCCTTCTATCTACGCAAAACATAAACAACATATAGCAATAAAAGGAAAAGAACCACCATATCGGAGATGAAAGACAGAGAATTCAAGCATTGTTTCATACCTTTAGAGCACGTTGCCAAAAGAAACAGAAAGACAATAGGACGGATTATCACATAGGAATTGATAGATAAATAAACAATTAACTTATACTGCTTAAAGAAGATGTGACATGTTATTATAATTTCTTTTGGGAGAACATGGAAATATGAAATGGAGGGGAAGACATAGAAGTATACGGGTTTTCTTTTGGGGGAAGGAGATGAGAAATAGCCCATAAAAGATGAAAGTTGATTGCCTTAAAACTTAGATATAAATCTATCGAAATACAACATTAGAGTTCTGAGAACCTTGCCTTGAAATTTATGCTTTATTACTAACAACTATCATATCAAGTATCATGGTTCATGGAAAAAATATTATTAAAATAGAAAAATTCATAAAGAAAAAAGTGCTTCGAAAGAACTTATATCTCATAGCACTTCTGAGCCTGCTCAAGTTTTCGCTGGACAAGGTAAAATTTCCCTAGGTTGTGTAAAGCAGCCCCTACTTTGCAAAAGCAAGAAACCTTAAAGAATGACAAATGTGTCCATCAACCAATTTAGGTGACTAAAAAGATAAAAATACATAAAATAATATATTAAAAAACAGAATTACTATATCTGTTCTACACATATAATGTAAGTATATATCATTAAAAAAAGTCAAAAAGGCTTAAATACCCTTTACTGAACTTCATTAATAACTATTTATACAAATTATTAGATTTAACATTAGTTACTTACTAAGCATACATGTCTACAAGGTTAGAAAATAAAATAAATTTCAACTGAAATAATATACACACCGTACGTCATCAGAACCAAACACTTCCTCCAGAATAGTTATGGCTTCTACATATAATGGCCTAGCTTTATCAAATGCTTTCCTTACCCTGTAAAGTTCTGCCTACAATACCAAGCATACATCAATAGATAAGCTTAAAACAATTAAGAAAGTCAAATTTCTTGACAAGACACTGGCTTCTCTTGTTTAAAAGACATTTTATTGCTAAAATCAGTTAAAGGTTATAACGAAAAGAAAAAGAAAGAATGTCATAATCCTATGTTCAAATTTATTTCCAAAATCATATGATAAAAGTAGATAAAGCAACTTAAGTTGCATCATCCTAGATTCCTAATTCAATTCTTACAATTAACGACGGAAAAACAGCATATAAGATATGCTAAGATAAAGGCAGGTAGCATATACATACATTAAGCTCCACAAATATATTTTATAATTCTTGAAACTTCAACTTCTTAACAGTGTCTAGCTCCCTCAGTTATACCTTTCCAACATCGCTTTTTTTGTTTTTAGGCTATGTCAAAGATGTATTTACCTAATTTTGTAATCTCACTGGCAAAATATCAGCCTTTGCAATCTACTGTGGTAACAGCATCCAGTTTCTAACCCCAACCCCAATCCTAACCCTAACCCTACCACCAGCCCCAGCCCTAACCCCAGCCGAACTCCAACCCTAACCCTAACCCCAAGCCCAACCCCAACCGCAACCCCCTACCGAACCCTAACCCCAACCGCAACCGCAGCCCCCCAGCCCCAGCCCTAGCCCTAACCCTAACGCTAACCCAACCGATGTCTCATCGGTACCCAAACCATGAACTATAGCCCTAAAACAATCAAAAAAAATTTTAATTGAAGATTTCCTAACCTGTGCAGGCGGTGGCGACGACGAATCGGTGGCGACGACGAACGGAGATGAGGAAGTAGCAGGCGGTGGCGACGACGAACGGAGATGAGGAAGAAGCAGGCGGTGGCGATGACGAATCGGCCGGCGGTGGCGTCGACGAGAACGGCGACGACGATCGGCGGGAACGAGGGTTTGGGGATTTGGGTTCGCGCGCAGTGATGAGAAAATAAGAGATAATCAGCGTAGGGATCGATCTGCCTTTTTACATAAATCCCTATTTAGATGCCCCTACGGATACGTCCATAGGTTCTTGGTTTGCGGCTCCGTAGGGGCAAACAACAATTTAAGATTTAATAATTTTTAAATAAATATGTAAGGACCGTAGGGGCAACCGTTTGGCCCTACGGATTAATCCGTAGGGCCAAACTTTATCTGCCCCTACGGATGTTGTTATCCGTAGGGGCAACCCCCTATTATCCGTAGGGCCAAACTTTATCTGCCCCTACGGATGTTGTTATCCGTAGGGGCAACCCCCTATTTTAGTAGTGAGGGTTGCTTTGATACTTTGAAGATTCATGGTATCGATCCATTAGTTTGAAATTTTATCGAAGTATTTGGAGAAAGCACTTATAGTTCATTGATATCATTCAAAAATTCAGCCTTTGTTTAAATACAACCAAAATTATAATTGTTTAATTGGTAAAATTTAACAATTAACTCAGCAATAGGTGAGCAAAGTGTTTAGCAAAGAAATAAAAGGCATAAAAATTGTTCGATAATAAGTTTTGGATTAACTAAATTTAGGACCGTTTTATATATACCGACTCTAACAGCGAATATGAATATGAAAGATTGCATGGATCGTACATAAGAAATAATCATAAGTACAAAATCGATTACTTTAGTGGCTAATTATGCACTTTTTTATCTCCAAAAAAAAAGTAATTACTTTAAGGAAACAGATAGGAAGCTGCTCCCCACGTGCACGTCTTCATCTTGAATTTTAATTGAGAATCAAAGAAAGAAGAATGAGGTGAAGAAAGATTATAGATTCGCCATCGAATGCGACCTAAATTAATCCCACATTATACAATTCAGAGTTTATTACTTTTTAAATTAAATTAACAAAAGAGCCACCGTAAGTAATGACGTTGCAAGATTTGAATTATTATTTTTTTTTGGTGTGTTTGTAAAGTGGGGCGCGCGGGGGGGGGGGGCGGGGGGGGGCATGTCATGTGCGTGGTGGAAATGATTGGCGCAGGTGTGCGTACAAAACTTTCACTTTAATGCTTGAACACAAAGTTAGTGTTTTTCTCTATACTTTGTTTTTCCCCCCTCCTTTTCTAGGTGAGGGTCTAAAATTTAATACTACTATATGATTAGGCCTCTTTCTTCTTTTCTTATACCTAAATTTCGAATATAGTTTTGTTACTTTTTTGGGTATACTATTGATCATGTTCTTATTTTATGACTAGTTTAAGGGTATGTTGCTTTCTATCCTCCTATCCGATGTTATAATACAGACTTTCATATAAAATTAGAGATTTTTTTAACGTTATTTTAGAATGTTTATGATGTTGTGAGAATAGATAATTACTAATTCATAAAAATAATTGATAAACGAATATAATTAGCAACAACAAAGCCTATCCTTTGGCGGAAAAAAAGAAACCAACAAAGCATGTTTTTCTCAATAAAGAAAATCTTCTCTTTCTTTTTTTCTCTATAATTAAACAAATACGATTTAAACAAAGGGGATGATAAAATAACATGGCACTCTCACAATTTTCCAAACTATATCAAAAAAGTTAGAAAATTCTTCGTCTTTTTATCAAATATTACATCCTCATAATTAATTGATATTTGACTCTTTTTTTTTCAAAATTTTAACGGGTCCTTACTGGATCCGTCTCTGCAAACCTTCATAATATTACTATTTTAAATAAATTTCCTCAAAATATTTTTCATAGTGTTTAAAATATATATACACATACAAAATCATTGTTGTAAAGTAAATAAACCCAAAGGAAGAGCTTTACAAATTCAAAAATAAAACAATTTAAGGTGATAATGTCACTATTCAAGAGCCTTTAGATAATCATGCAACTTTGTGTTATACGAAGAAAATTTCTTTTGTTTTTTTTAAAGAAAAAGAAAAAGAGCTTCGCGGGGATGGTGGATGACCGTTGAGGGTCGGCTCCATCTGACGCGCTAATCTCCACGTGGCATACTCCTATTGGGTTGAACTTACCCTGACGTAGATCCAACATCGAGGCTGCCTGGGACCACCAAGTCCAACGGTCAACTTTTGAAAAATTTGAAATGAAAGCAAGAAAAAAGTTTGATGCTCTCCCCTTACACCGCCACACAAATTTAAAAACACCATTAATTTGCTAAACCCCCCCCCCCTACCCCCCCCAACCCCAATCATGCACGCTTGACTTCAATAGAGCATTTTAGTCAAGAGTGACTAGTAGCCGTTTTCGACTGCAACTAATTAGCTATGGTCGTCACAAAGGTCTAACATGGACGGCCTCCTCCGTTTAGGCTGTGTGTAATTTGGTTGCAGCCAACACCAGCCACATTAAACTGTTTATTCTATTATAAATATAAATACACTTGGTTTTTTCCCTATATTTAACCTTTTTTTATGCATTCTACATGAAATGTCATGGTGAAAGAGGCTACAACTCATGGGTTTGTACATTCTGTGTCAAATTCACACATCGATGGTTAGACTAGTAGATGATATGGATCATCTCTAACTAATAGATGATATGGATCATGCTTAACGGATATAAAAAATACTCTATGTACATCATGTACGGTCGGTCTATTCGGTTTAAAAGAAAGAAAGAAGGGGCCGCTAATGATGCAACTTCATAAGAAACAAATTTTTAATCCCAAACTACAATTAGCATCACTACAAATCCAACAAAAGCTTAATTAGTCAGCTACCAAGCTAAGGAACAAGGACCTCTTAGTCGCGAGGCACATGCAAAACTAACTGCAACACATTTTCCTTTCATAGTGATGATGCTCATAAGTGGGAACTTCCCAGATCATGACATGTGGCAGAAGACGTGTCTCGAGGCACACGGAAACAGGACAAGAACCACACATTGGAGGCGTCCCCCGGGCTATTGTCTCGTTGCCTGGACCCGACCTCCGAGGATTCTCTGAACATTCCTATGCTCGCCATGTAAATGACCATTGGCTCATTTCCGAGCCCTCCTACACGCCGAGCTTCTCGGCCCTTCACCTCCGAGCTATCACAGAACCGAACTAGCTCGGCCTCCAGCCCTCTTTTAGGCCTCTCGCCGAGCTAGGACTCTTTGGTTCTATCGAGCGACCTAAAATGCAGATCACTGGTGCCTCCGCCACGGCTCCGCGAATCTAGCCAGACGTGAGATATCCGACGCCCCACAATCCCGCATTCCACTGTAATACCCCAGGTGGAGTTGGCATCCACGCCATCGCATTCCCCCATTAACGATCATATCTCATCATTCCTGGAGGATCTCACCATTCACGCAGGCGTAATGCCACAGGCGTAACGGCTGGCGAGGATCTCGCGCCAGCTTGCCTATGGCGACCGCTATATAAACCCCTCTCTTAGACGACTCAGGTGACGCAATTTTACTCCAATAGGCTGCTACTCTGCTCAAATACCTCGACTAACTTGATCGTCGGAGGGTCCACTGTGGCACAACCACCCCAGGACTTCTTTGCAGGTAGCTCGGCTTCACCCCAAATCAAGCCTACTGAGATCTACACGCTCCAGGAGGCAACCCTCAAACCCAATCTCAGCCATCCATCAACGTTCGCGATAGATCGACGGAGGATAACATCTGAAGGAGATCCTGACCTCCATCAGCTGGCGCCTATGTGGGAACTCTCGAAGATTCCACTAATCGAAAGTTGATCTATCGATCTCGAACTCATGGTGAGTGATCAACGCGATGATCCAAGCACGATTCTCTGCCCTCCCCACAACGGGGGCGCGGACGGATCCTCTCCTCCTCTAATGCCGTTCATGCCCTGTCTGCACGGATAGACAGGCATGCGTCCATCGTGGATGCCCTTGTCCGCATCCAAACAGCGGGATAAGCCCCCCAGGTCCCCGTTCCCCACCTCGAGATCGCGACCTCCGCAGAGGGGGAGATGACACTGCCTTCGCTGGCACCACTGAACAGCGTCTCGCTATCTCCGGCGGCCACAGGTCCCTAGCAGCGACCAATTCAATGACCCACTGGGTGCCTCACAACTCTACACCGAGGTCTCGTGAAAGAGCCCCCCGCCCGGAGGCTCATCGCGCTCCTGTTCCTCCTGAGGAGGTGTCGGTCAGCTCGTCTGCTCCCAGACATGGCCGGCACCCTCTCCCTCGACGGGGTCGCGTGGACGACACTCACCGCGATAACTCACGAACGACCTCGTCAGGGTGTAGGTTCAAAAGGAATCAAACATGCCCGGATTAAATTTTAGACGTGCCGAACAACCCAAAGCCGGGATCTTTGCTAGATTATTAGGGTTTAACATGCAATAAGATAACTTTTATCTAAGTGTGAGGGATTACAATCTTTGTAGTCCGCTCCTTCACTTCACAAGCTCCGAGTAGAAGTCCCTTTTCCGCGATCCACGATCTCCCGGACTCATGAGAGGCTCCACGACTCGAACGATCCATGCTAGCTCGAAGTATTCCAAATCTCCGATGATCTACCTTGAAGTAGCTTCGACTCAAGCTTTCTCACTCAAAAGAGTAGAACACACTAATCCCATGGGCTAGATGAGATGAGGATGAGAGAGTAGTGATTTTGCTTTCTTTTTAAATCATTTTCTCAATTTATTTTCATCACTTAAGAAAAACTAGCAAGCTTTCATGAAGAAGCAAGAAGATGATAATTAAAAGATGATGATAATCTTTTTCTTTTGTGATGAATAGAAATATAAATCATATGATTGATATATAACCATGGTCAAGGATGAATGGATAAGAATGAGTAGAGAGTTAACTAGAGTTAGGGTTTGGTTGGGTTAAATGAATGTGTCATTCTAAATATTTTAAGAATGACAAAACAAGAAAGCTTCTAGAAGGAACTTGAAGCTACTAACCCTAATCAAACCCTAACCTCAATTAATCATCCTTAAACATGTTTAACAATTAATCATATCATGTCACAATAATATATATCACATATATATTATATATTTGCGACAAAAGAAAATAATACAATTAACATATATCGCATATATATCAATGTATCACCCACTGAGAAAATGAAATAATAAAGCAAGCCAATATTAGTTAATATAATAATATATCATATATATATTATTATATATTAAATCATCGAATCAACACTTGATCCGACGATCCGGCTATATCGAATATAACCGACTAATATATCATGTACCGATTCATCGAATCAACACTTGATCCGATGACCCGGTTCATATCCATATATCGCGAGAATATAATACGGTATCCCATATCGCATTATTCACGCTCCTGCGCATATCACATATGCGCCACTACTCCGTTTCGCCTGAGCCAAGAAACCTCTGTGTAGGACTCTAAAGAATCGTCAATACGCCGGTAGCAGGTGATGATCATATCAAACACCCACAAGCTGCAAGCGGTCAGCTAAACGTAACAGCCACCCAGGTATTGAGCGATCAGAAGATCAACAAGCTAGCCTGTGCGTTCTCCTGTGAATCCGATCAGTAACACTCCCGTACAGTCCGGTCTGTTCGTCTGATATGTCGCATATCAAGTCTAGGGGTGGTATACGTCAGACCCCAGTAACCGATAAGTCGTATCGATGTATGGCTCATAACGGGTCGAGAAACTACTAGTAACACTTACCAGTAAATCTCTATATCAGCCCTGGCCAGGGACTTCCAGTTATAGCCAATCGAACACAGCACAACATCAACTCCCTATACCGGGAGAGACGAATCCCCTCCTATCGCTCATTGCCTCCATGTGATTCGGGACTGTACCCAAAAGCCACCGTTTTGCACGCCCTCTTGGACGTGGTAAGGTGGAAATCAAAGCACAGTGGGAATCACACAAGACTCTATGACGATCTCGGGTCTTCAGACTACCCTGTACCTGTGTCACCGGAGAACTGCCATCTGACGTGTGGTATATCACCATCTGGGAGTTCTCGGCGAGTCCGTCCAGTGTACCCAGTCTCCACTGAGCACCCGTACACCATCTCTGATGTCTAACACCGATGGATATGGGATCATCCATCGCCCATCATATGGGTCAAGATGCGTATACGCTAGTCTACTCTGGTGTATCGATGCCCTGTCTCGATATACCCTCGACTAGGAACAGTTATAGGATGTACTCATCGACTACCGCGGCCCCACTAGTATGATCTCATCATAGTCCCAGTAGTCGAGTACAAACCCTAAGGGCTTTATCAACATGTGAGAGTAAAACAGTAAACCAATACAAGTCAACATGTTAAGATAAAGTGAAACCAAATAGCATACTATCATGACGAGCAAGAAAGTCATCTCTATATATAACCAAGCATCTATTATAATATACATCATATGTACAACAATGGCCTCTAGGGCATATACATAACTAACAATCTCCCACTTGCACTAAGGCCAGCTGCTGTAGTATCTCATACCTAGCATCCCGAATAATCTCTCAAACTGTATCTGGGGAATAGCCTTCGTGAATGGATCCGCAGTGTTGTCCTTCGTATCTACTCTCCTAACCTCGATCTCCCGGCGATCAACTATCTCCCTGATCAGGTGATACCGCCTCAGAATATGTCTGGACTTTTGATGGGACCTGGGTTCCTTGGCTAAAGCCACAGCTCCATTGTTATCGCAATACAGAGGTATTGGATGCTCAATGGATGGAACCACACCAAGTTCACTAATGAACTTCTTGATCCAGACAGCTTCTTTGGCAGCATCGTTGGCAGCGATGTATTCAGCCTCCATCGTCGAGTCTGCAACGGTATCCTGTTTGGAACTCTTCCAACATACCGCCCCTCCATTGAGGGTAAAGACAAAACCCGAATGCGACTTAGAGTCGTCCTTATCACTTTGGAAGCTAGAATCGGTAAAGGACTCCACCTGGAGTTCTCCGTTACCATACACCAAGAACATCTCCTTAGTCCTTCGCAAGTACTTGAGAATGTTCTTCACAGCTGTCCAATGACTCTCTCCTGGATCCGCTTGATACCGACTCACTACACTTAGTGAGTATGCTACATCGGGTCTGGTACATAGCATCGCATACATGATAGAGCCTACTGCCGAAGCATAGGGTATCCCTTGCATGCGAGCTCTCTCCAAATCAGTCTTGGGAGACATCTCTTTGGAGAGAGTGAGTCCAGAGATCGTGGGTTGGTTCCCACGCTTGGATTCTTCCATACTAAACCTCTTTAGTATGGTATCAATGTACCTGGATTGGGACAATCCCAGTATCCGTTTAGATCTATCTCTATAGATCATGATTCCCAATATGCAGGAGGCATCACCTAGATCTTTCATTGAGAATCTCTGTGATAAGAAGAGCTTGACTGATTGCAGCATAGGAATATCATTTCCTATCAAGAGTATGTCATCCACGTACAATACGAGGAAGACTACCTTACCCTCTGCCACCTTCTTATAGATACAAGGTTCATCTATATTTTTGATGAAGTCAAACTCTTTGACTACAACATCAAAACAGATGTTCCAACTCCGCGATGCTTGCTTTAACCCATAAATGGATTTAAGCAGCTTGCACACCTTTCCGCTGCTCCCACTATCTACGAAGCCCTCTGGCTGAGTCATGTACACGCACTCTTCTAAATCACCGTTTAGAAAGGCGGTCTTAACATCCATTTGCCAGATTTCGTAGTCATGGTATGCAGCAATGGCAAGTAAGATCCGGATGGACTTAAGCATAGCTACTGGAGAAAAGGTTTCGTCATAATCCACACTTGGTCGTTGACGAAAACCCTTCGTTACCAGTCTAGCTTTGAAAGTCTCAACTTTTCCATCTACACCAAATTTCCTTTTAAAGATCCACTTGCTCCCAATGGGTTTTACCCCTTCAGGAGCATTTTCCAAAGTCCATACTTTGTTGGTGTACATGGATTCCATCTCAGATCGCATTGCATCCAGCCATTTCACAGAGTCACCACTCGTGATGGCCTGCTCGAAACTAGTCGGTTCATCATCATCCATGATGCAATCCTCGCTTCCACCATCAATGAGAAAACCGTAGTATCTCTCAGGTGGACGAGAAACCCTACTAGATCGGCGGAGAGGCTGGGGTTCGTCGGGTACTACTGAATCCTCTGGTTCTATTAAATCATCTGTTGTAGTTTGTTCTAATGGAACCTCTTCCAGTTCTACCTCATTGCCATTAATTTCTTTTGCAAGAAATTCCTTTTCCAAAAAGATGGCATGTTTAGAAACAAACACCTTTTGTTCCTTAGTGTGGTAGAAGATATACCCTTGAGAGTTCTTGGGATATCCTACAAACTTACATAAGACAGATCTTGCCTCGAGTTTGTCCGGATTTTGTCTTTTGACATAGGCTGGACAACCCCATATCTTAATATACTTAAGAGATGGTCTCTTCCCTTTCCATATCTCATACGGAGTGGTAGGCACTGATTTGGTAGGAACCATATTCAATAGGTGTATGGCTGTCTCAAGCGCATACCCCCAGAAGGAAATAGGTAACTCAGCCTCGCTCATCATAGAGCGCACCATATCTAATAGGGTGCGATTCCTCCGTTCCGATACACCGTTGTGCTGTGGTGTATAAGGAGGAGTAAGCTGAGAGAGAATCCCATTCTCTTTTAGATAATCTAAAAACTCACCGCTTAAGTATTCACCTCCTCGATCAGATCGAAGAATCTTAATACTTTTGCCCGTTTGGTTCTCTACTTCGTGCTTATATTCTCTGAATTTCTCAAAAGCTTCAGACTTGTGTTTCAACAGGAACACATGTCCGTATCTAGAGAGATCGTCAGTGAATGTAATGAAGTAGGAAGAACCGTTCCTGGCATGCGTAGACATGGGACCGCATACATCACTATGTACCAGTCCTAAGAGTTCGGTAACTCTTTCTCCGTGTCCACTAAATGGAGCTTTGGTCATTTTTCCTTTGAGACATGAATGGCAAGTATCATAAGATGATAATTCGAACGGATTCAAATAACCATCTTTATGTAACTTAGCCAGTCGTGTCGCATTGATATGACCAAGTCTACAATGCCACAAGTAGGATTCGTTCATATCCGAACTTTTCCTCTTGTGTGTGTTTTGTATATTCAGGACTGTATTCTGATTTAGAATGAATATGCCATTATGTAACGAGCCTGATGCAATCAACTTTTGATCTAGGAATATGTTCATAACATTATCCTGTACTACAAAATTATATCCCTCTTTACTCAATAAAGAAACTGATATAATGTTGCACATCATGTTCGGTATATAATAGCACTCATTTAGAATCAGTGTATTACGACTTGGTAATACAAGGTGATATTCGCCAACAGCTTTGGCTACAATACTCGCACCGTTCCCTACTTGAACGGAATGATCACCTTTTCCCAGTTCTCTACCTTTACGTAGCCCATGTAACTGTTTACATATGTGGGATCCTGATCCGGTATCTAATACCCAGGACGTAGGGTGAACTGAGAAACAGTTCTCAATAACTAACACACCCGAAGAAGATGTATCAACATGCATGTTCTTGCGGGCGGCGTGAGAATCCAGATATTCTTCTATTTCCTGTTCAGTCTTATAACTCTTATAAGAAAGAACGGGTCCAACATTCCCTAGCTTAGTACAATAATTAGGTTCAGTCAATACATCCATATTATTATCTTGATTATGGCCTGAAATGGTCGCTACCTGGAGAGAGAGAGAAGAAAACACTTTAGCGTATGCTCTTGCAAGATTAGATTGGTTATTATCTTATCTAATCAGGATGTCTCCCACTGGTTTTATCAAATCTACCTTAAAACCCTAAAAGGTAAGATTAGCCGGGATTAATTACACCTTAAAATTTCGTCAATCTTTCAGCCAGATCAGTGTCGGTACTTTGAGGGAGGTTCCCCGTGCTCTCGCACAGACCTAATTAATGTAAACCTCGTTTTCCCAGAGGCGTAACCTCGTTAACACTTTTCTAGACACCTACTTGAATGACTAATTGTCCTGTGTAAAACTCTCCCAGGAGTAACACTTACTCGCAGTGGGTATCGGGATCCAACTATCTCATAGGAGGTATGCAATCTCATTGCAAATTTCAACACTTGAAATTCCCGATAATATTTTGCCCCTAACGTTCTATGACCTTGACGAAAGCCAACAAACCATAGTCCGTTAGTCAAGTTCAACCCGAACATTTCTTGATTGAATTAAACCCAGCCGTACGTCCCTTGACGAAAGCCAACAAAGGCGTACGACTACCCTAACCCAATCTCATCATATGTAACAGATAAGTAATAATTAGCTACCGCACACTACGCCTTGACGAAAGCCAACAAACGCAGCACGAATACTAAGTATTACCTATCTGAAATGTCGGAGGGCTACGCAGGTTTTTCAGAAACCCTGAGCGTAATGAACTTGATGTCGTCGTAGAATCGAGTAGTTTTTGAAAAAGGAGTGTTTTTGAGGCTTTTCTTAGTTTCGCTAAAGGGGTCACTCCCGGTGAAGGGATCGTCGGCCCTTTCCTCATCGAATAAGGTGCAGGATATATCATATATACCGCTGTGCAAAGCAAAACACTAAAAGCAATCAAAAGACAAACCGAGTTTTGTAGCATCTGCCAGTTTTGCTAAAGGAGTCACTCCCGGTGAAGGGATCTCGGTCCTTTCCTCATCGAATAAGGTGCAGGATATATCGTATATATCACTGTGCAAAGCAAAACTGTAGCTACCCCTTTTATAAAGTTTTGATTCTACAACATCTTTAGGTTTCTTTTCTTTTATTAATCTCATTAATAAAAATCCCATCAGCTTATGCTTCCTAAGCATCACAGAAGAAACGAAAGCAGTAATATTTATATATCAGCATATATATATAGTATAAGCATTCGTCTCAGGCAGTAATATGATCTCATCACAGAACATTGCAGCAGAAGAACATATATGAAATATTGGATATACTAGGACGTCCGTGTTTTCAATACGAGCCTGTATAAAACACGGATTCCACGGCCGCGACGAATAGCCAAACCCACATCCCAAGACCCCTACGAGAGCGGCAAGTAACACTGCCAATTCTAGGGTTAGGAGACCCGGTCTCGACTCCTCGAGATGGCCTCCCACTGGACCCTAGAACCCGGTTACTTGTGCTCTCCTCCTTGGGTCTACCTAATGCGGAAAAGTAAATAATATACACTGGTGACATCAACCGCAACCAGGAAGTGCCCCAAATAAAAGAATATTACATTACAAATGAATTTTACATGAATGAAAATAAAAACCCTCATCTCACATAAAACCCCCGGCTATTCAGAACGCGACGATCCAATATAACATATCACAGCAACACATAATATCACATATTATCAACGTAAGTAAATATGCGCATCCCAATTGTCGTTGAATCATATAGCAACGAAACCGGCGATATCACATATTACACTTACGGTCACAGAAAAGAAAGTGTAAAACTACAATATTTGGAATCCACAATCACTTTAGACATCGTAAATCCGAAATATCACATACTCCGCATTTCATGCCTAACTCTATGAATTCCACATATTGTATCACATTCCAGATAAATCGATAGTATTAAACTTTCCGAACAGATATCAAACACCCAAAATTTCCCAAACTGCTCAACACTTGAGCGGGGTTCAAATAATCCCAGAATATGTCACAGTACCGGTGATCCAGCCGTAGAAGGGTCAAGCCAACGCCTCACATGTGGCACGCCGTACTGTCCCAAACCCGAAGGTTCAAAAGGCAGTTCAAGACGGTCACATAATCGAGTTAAGGTTTGTGTCTTCTAGAGGGTCCACCGCTTAACTTGTACAATTTTTCCAAAAGATTTAAACCCGAATAAATTTCAACACTTGAAAATTTGCCGTACCGGCAAACAGTAAGTTAATGATATCCGTTCAAATAGTTTAACAGTTTCTAAATATCCGGAAAGAAATACGAACTTAAATATTCCGATCGAGTCTACTATTACAAAACAAACCCCAGAATTTTAAACACCTGGAACAGATTAAAAATACCCAGAATAGTCAGCAAGTATCTACGGTCAATACCATGAAGCCACGTGTCCCAATCCTACAGTTCCGCCGCTGAACCGCCGCGTTAACCATGTTAATGCCGTGGATCCGCGCTCTGTTGGTGGAATTGTGGGCACGTGTTTCATGGTAATTCTTAGAATTCCCTGCTGATTTTTTTACATATTTTTAATTCTGAAAAATCCCAAAATTTAAGAAATTTCCAGAGAGGGGTCAAGTTTCGTCGTTTCGGGTTCGATCGGAGTTTTAACTTCGTAAACACATCGCCTAATGCTCTAGCTAGGCTCTGATACCACTGTAGGTTCAAAAGGCATCAAACATGCCCGGATTAAATTTTAGACGTGCCGAACAACCCAAAGCCGGGATCTTTGCTAGATTATTAGGGTTTAACATGCAATAAGATAACTTTTATCTAAGTGTGAGGGATTACAACCTTTGTAGTCCGCTCCTTCACTTCACAAGCTCCGAGTAGAAGTCCCTTTTCCGCGATCCACGATCTCCCGGACTCATGAGAGGCTCCACGACTCGAACGATCCATGCTAGCTCGAAGTATTCCAAATCTCCGATGATCTACCTTGAAGTAGCTTCGACTCAAGCTTTCTCACTCAAAAGAGTAGAACACACTAATCCCATGGGCTAGATGAGATGAGGATGAGAGAGTAGTGATTTTGCTTTCTTTTTAAATCATTTTCTCAATTTATTTTCATCACTTAAGAAAAACTAGCAAGCTTTCATGAAGAAGCAAGAAGATGATAATTAAAAGATGATGATAATCTTTTTCTTTTGTGATGAATAGAAATATAAATCATATGATTGATATATAACCATGGTCAAGGATGAATGGATAAGAATGAGTAGAGAGTTAACTAGAGTTAGGGTTTGGTTGGGTTAAATGAATGTGTCATTCTAAATATCTTAAGAATGACAAAACAAGAAAGCTTCTAGAAGGAACTTGAAGCTACTAACCCTAATCAAACCCTAATCTCAATTAATCATCCTTAAACATGTCTAACAATTAATCATATCATGTCACAATAATATATATCACATATATATTATATATTTGCAACAAAAGAAAATAATACAATTAACATATATCGCATATATATCAATGTATCACCCACTGAGAAAATGAAATAATAAAGCAAGCCAATATTAGTTAATATAATAATATATCATATATATATTATTATATATTAAATCATCGAATCAACACTTGATCCGACGATCCGGCTATATCGAATATAACCGACTAATATATCATGTACCGATTCATCGAATCAACACTTGATCCGATGACCCGGTTCATATCCATATATCGCGAGAATATAATACGGTATCCCATATCGCATTATTCACGCTCCTGCGCATATCACATATGCGCCACTACTCCGTTTCGCCTGAGCCAAGAAACCTCTGTGTAGGACTCTAAAGAATCGTCAATACGCCGGTAGCAGGTGATGATCATATCAAACACCCACAAGCTGCAAGCGGTCAGCTAAACGTAACAGCCACCCAGGTATTGAGCGATCAGAAGATCAACAAGCTAGCCTGTGCGTTCTCCTGTGAATCCGATCAGTAACACTCCCGTACAGTCCGGTCTGTTCGTCTGATATGTCGCATATCAAGTCTAGGGGTGGTATACGTCAGACCCCAGTAACCGATAAGTCGTGTCGATGTATGGCTCATAACGGGTCGAGAAACTACTAGTAACACTTACCAGTAAATCTCTATATCAGCCCTGGCCAGGGACTTCCAGTTATAGCCAATCGAACACAGCACAACATCAACTCCCTATACCGAGAGAGACGAATCCCCTCCTATCGCTCATTGCCTCCATGTGATTCGGGACTGTACCTAAAAGCCACCGTTTTGCACGCCCTCTTGGACGTGGTAAGGTGGAAATCAAAGCACAGTGGGAATCACACAAGACTCTATGACGATCTCGGGTCTTCAGACTACCCTGTACCTGTGTCACCGGAGAACTGCCATCTGACGTGTGGTATATCACCATCTGGGAGTTCTCGGCGAGTCCGTCCAGTGTACCCAGTCTCCACTGAGCACCCGTACACCATCTCTGATGTCTAACACCGATGGATATGGGATCATCCATCGCCCATCATATGGGTCAAGATGCGTATACGCTAGTCTACTCTGGTGTATCGATGCCCTGTCTCGATATACCCTCGACTAGGAACAGTTATAGGATGTACTCATCGACTACCGCGGCCCCACTAGTATGATCTCATCATAGTCCCAGTAGTCGAGTACAAACCCTAAGGGCTTTATCAACATGTGAGAGTAAAACAGTAAACCAATACAAGTCAACATGTTAAGATAAAGTGAAACCAAATAGCATACTATCATGACGAGCAAGAAAGTCATCTCTATATATAACCAAGCATCCATTATAATATACATCATATGTACAACAATGGCCTCTAGGGCATATACATAACTAACACAGGGGACCTGAGGAACCTAATAGAACGGAACCGGGCGAACGGAGCCGCAGCCAGGCGCAGGCCACCAGTGGGAAGGGCCATAACTTTAAATATGCTGAATCCTCGGGATACCACGACTGTCTCGAGGCCCTCGAAAGGAAAATCGATGGTATACATCGGGAGGGTCGTCCTTCAAACGAGGGGGCCAGGTATGCTGCCAATTGGCTTACGAAGCCCTTCACTGAAGACCTTCTCGATGTACGCATCTCATCCAGGAATAAACCTCCAAAAGTGGCCCTCTTTGATGGGAAGTCCGACCCGAAAGAGCACCTGGACGCGTTCAGGGCGGGCATGAGCTTCTAGGACAACTCTGACGCAGCCCAATGCCGAGCGTTCCCCGCCACTCTCATCCGGGCTAGACGAGACTAGTTCCGAGGACTCACACCACACTCCATCTCTACCTTTGATGAGCTGGCCGCCTAATTTATCGGGTATTTCGTCGGGAACGGACGACAGAAGCGGACCGTCGATTACCTCTTCACTATAAAGAGTGGGGACAAGGAATCCTTTAAAGGATACGTCACTCGCTTCTACAACGCTCTTCTTGAGGTTCCCAAGCATCGGGACGAAACTGTCATCACGGCTCTGAGGTCGGGTCTCAGGCACAAGGAGTGGCTCCGCTCCTTTTCATTAGCGCAACCTAAGACCATGGCCGAGGTAAAGGCTTAGACCGAGCGGGAAATCCAACTCTAGTCCGAGGTGAACACGAACCTACCTCGGGGCGACCAAGCTGACCAAAAGAAGAAGGGTAGAGAAGAGAAGAAGAAGGTTGGCCAGCCAAAGCCATACTCCCCGAAGTTTCAGGAGTATGCTCTGTAAGTCCACGTTGCGACCCCCGGTTCTTGCGGGGAGGCGGAAACGGTATAAAAATCAAATTTTTTAGCGCATGGGGCAACATGGACTAACAAAGTCGGGATCTTTTCCTAAACTAAAACTAGCAAACATGCTAAAGAGAGTTAGCTACTCGGAAAGGAGGTTATACCTAACTTGAACTCCTTCTTCTTCAAACCTTCGTAGGGGTTGATGGTGCTTTCCTCGTAGCCTTCTTCCATCAAAGATGGATCCACCTGAGGGTTCAACCTTCGGGCTCTTTCTCGAACTTTGAGAGAACTAGAATCTTCGGCTTGCTAAACCTTTAACCCTAGAGTGAGTAGAGAGTGTCTTTGGAATGTTTTTATCTCAAGAAAAGGGATTCTCAACTCATGAGAAGGATTCTCCTTGAACTAGAGGAGGAAGAAGAACAAGTGAGGAGAGAGAATGGTTATGATAGAATGAGCTTATTCTTTTCATTTCTTACAACCATATCACAAATGAAAAGAATTATCAATTAACAATAATAATAAAATGAAATAGTTGATGGATGGTTTGGAATGACCATTATCATTACATTCTTTAAATGGTTTTGCAAGAATCAAAAAGTATCTTTCTTTTGTAATGATGATGGTCAAACCTTCAACCATGGTCAACAAGTCAACCATGGTCAACAAGTCAACCATGGTCAACAAGTCAACAAAATCCAACCATGACACAATTTCATTTAATTAATATTATTAATTGATATATCATAATTCCATTAGGGTTTGGAAAAAGACGACTGTCAACTGTGCATACGCACCCGTTCCGAAACCCTAATGAAAATCCTCTTCCTCCGCCTCAATCAACTGTGCATACACACCCGCATTCTTGTTCCGTGGAACATGAATACCAAGAGATAAAATCAACCCCAAAACGTATACCAGTATCTGGCTCAAACCAGAGCCTACTAGTAATATCCGTCCGGACTCCAAACCTGCACAAGTGCGCGGATGATAACGAACCCTGTCGCAAAACCATGCGACCTCTACTCTGTTTTGCCCAGAGGCGAATAGCCCTCTGTGTGGGACTCTAAAGACTCGACACTACGCTGGCAGTGGGTTTAACCACAGACTGCAAGCGGCACTAGCTGTGCGTAACGGTCCCCAGGTAGATGCCGATAAGAAGGCTGACGAGGTGAACCCCATCTGAACTCCTACTGAGTCTGAATGTGACAGTCTCCGTACAGTCCGGTCTGTTGTCTGATACATCGCATGTCGGGCCTAGGGGGCGATAAACGTCAGTCCCCTAATAGCGGTACAAGTCGTGTCGGAGTGAAGCCCAAAACACCCTGAGATAACACTGGAAGCCTACCAGTATATCTCGCTTGCCCCGGCCAGGGACTACTCGTGTAATGGCTCTCCTAGACACAGCGCGATGTCAACCCCCAATACCGGGAGAGAAGAATCCTGTCTAACCGTCACTGCCTCCAAGTGCTTCGGGACTGCACCCAACCATTACCTGTTTGCACGACTCCTTTGAGCCGTGGTAGGGTAGTGATCAAAGTGCAGTGGGAACACACTCGAGGCGAAGTGCCAGTGTCAAGTCAGCGGACTAAGCTGTACTCATGTCACCTGGGAACTGATAACTGACGATAGGTATAATACCAAGCTGTCAGTTCCCGACGAGTCCTGTCCAGTGTACTCGTAACCCAACGAGCACCCGTATACTATCTCCAGTACGACGTACTGATGGCTGTGGGACAGACCATCTCCCACACTGGGATGAGAAGCGCATACGTATGCCCTGTCTCGATAGTCCTGCGATTAGGGACCTGTATAAGGATGTGCTTATAGATTACCCAGCCCCCACTAGTGTGACTGCCATCACAACGCTGGTAATCAAGTAAAGATCCTAAGGGCTCCACTAATGCGTATAGGTGATATACTAAAATAAACACATGTACACATTGAAGTAGAAACAAACCAAGCAGCATACTACTATATTGAGCAAGATTGTTTATACAAGGTGAATATCCCAAGCTTCCATTAAGTAATATACAAACTAGTATGATACAGTAATGGCCTCTAGGGCATATACACTAACAATCTCCCACTTGCACTAAGGCCATGTACTGGCGTATCGAAGACCTATCATCTCGATCAGCCGCTCGAACTGAGTCTGGGACAGTGCCTTGGTGAATGGATCTGCAGTGTTTTCTTCTGAAGCAACCCTCCGAACCTCGATCTCCTTGCGATCCACGATCTCCCTGATCAGGTGATACCGCCTCAAGATGTGCCTGGATCTCTGATGGGACCTGGGTTCCTTCGCTAAAGCTATAGCCCCGTTGTTGTCGCAATACAGAGGTATTGGGTCAACAATGGACGGAACCACCTGAAGTTCTTTCAAGAACTTCCTCATCCAGACAGCTTCTTTTGCGGCATCAGATGCAGCGATGTATTCCGCTTCCATCGTCGAGTCTGCAACGGTTTCCTGTTTGGAACTCTTCCTACACTTCGCCCCTCCATTGAGGGTAAAGACAAAACCCGACATGGACTTGGAATCATCCTTGTCACTCTGGAAGCTGGAGTCAGCAAAGGCCACGATCTGGAGGTCTTTTCCGCCATACACCAAGAACATCTCCTTAGTCCTTCTCAGGTACTTGAGAATGTTCTTTACCGCTATCCAGTATTTCTCCCCAGGGTTCGACTGATACCGGCTTACCACACTCAGTGCATAAGCTACATCCGGTCTGGTACACAACATCGCATACATTATAGAGCCTACCACAGAAGCGTAGGGTATAATAGACATGCGATCCCTCTCCAAATCAGTCTTGGGGGACATCTCTTTAGAGAGGGTGATCCCGTGACAAGCCGGTAGGTTACCGCGCTTGGAATCTTCCATACTGAATCTTTTCAGTATGGTGTCGATGTACCTGGACTGTGAAAGTCCTAATATCCTCTTGGATCTATCACGATGGATCCGGATCCCTAGGATGTATGAGGCATCACCCAGGTCTTTCATGGAGAACCTGTGTGACAAGAACCCCTTGACAGATTGTTGTATAGGAATGTCATTTCCTATTAAGAGAATGTCATCCACATATAAAACGAGGAATACTACAGTTCTCGCTACAAATCTACTATAGATGCATGGTTCATCTGGATTTTTGACAAAGCCAAATTCCTTGACCGTCTCATCAAAACAGATGTTCCAACTCCGCGATGCCTGCTTTAGTCCATAGATGGACTTAAGCAACTTGCACACCTTTCCGCTGCTCCCACTCTGAATGAAACCCTCTGGCTGGTCCATATAGACACACTCCTCTAAATTTCCATTTAGAAAAGCGGTTTTTACGTCCATCTGCCAAATCTCATAATCGTGGAAGGCATCAATGGCAAGAAGGATCCGAATGGATTTCAGCATAGCCACTGGAGAAAAGGTTTCGTCATAGTCCAAACCAGGTTTTTGACGGAAACCCTTTGCTACAAGTCTAGCTTTATAGGTCTCAACCTGTCCATCTACACCAATCTTCCTTTTGAAGATCCACTTGCATCCTATGGGTTTTACCCCGTCTGGAGCAATGTCCAACGTCCATACTTTGTTGGTGTACATGGACTCCATTTCGGTCCGCATTGCATCCAGCCATTTTACCGAGTCAACGCTCTGAACGGCCTGCTGGAAGCTAGTAGGCTCATCATAATCTATGATGCAATCCTCTCTATCCCCGTCTATGAGAAAACCGTAGTATCTCTCGGGCGGATGAGACAGCCTACTACTCCTGCGGAGCGGCGTAGGAATGTCCTGTTCTTTTGAACCCTCTGGTTCTGCTAAGCTTTCAGTAATGGTTCGTGGTTCTGGAATTTCTTCCAGTTCTACTGCGCTCCCACTTATTTCTTTTTCTAAGAACTGGTGTTCTAGAAAGTGGGCATGACGAGAAACAAGAACTTTTTGTTCCTCTTCGTAGTAGAAGAGATATCCCTTGGAATTCTTTGGATATCCCACAAACTTACACTGCACTGAGCGCGCCTCGAGCTTGTCCGCATGCTGCTTTTTAACAAAAGCTGGACTTCCCCAAGTCTTAATGTGACTGAGATGGGTCTTCTTCCCACACCACATCTCATATGGTGTAGTAGGCACAGTCTTAGTAGGAACTCGGTTCAAAAGGTACGCAGCTGATTCTAGCGCATACCCCCAGAATGATCGCGGTAACTCAGCGTTACTCATCATGGACCGTACCATATCCAATAGGGTTCGGTTCCGTCTCTCCGATACACCGTTGTGTTGCGGAGTGTATGGAGGAGTAAGCTGAGAGAGAATTCCGTTCTCTTTTAAATAATTCAGGAACTCGGCACTCAAGTATTCTCCACCTCGATCCGATCTTAGAATCTTGATACTTTTGCCGGTTTGTTTTTCTACTTCATTCTTATATTCCTGGAATTTTTCAAAGGCTTCGGACTTATGTTTCATTAAGAAGACATAACCGTACCTTGAAAAATCATCCGTAAAAGTAATAAAGTAAGAGTAACCGCTTCGCGCATGTGTAGACATTGGACCGCACACGTCGCTGTGTACGAGCCCCAAGAGCTCGCTCGCTCTTATTCCGTATCCAGTGAACGGAGTCTTTGTCATCTTTCCTTTGAGACAGGATTGACAAGTGGCATATGATTGATATTCGAACGGATCCAAATATCCTTCTGTATGTAACTTAGTCAACCTTCTCTCATTGATGTGACCCAGTCTACAATGCCATAAGAAAGTCTGATTGATTTCTGGAGACTTTCTTTTGTGTGTATTCTGGACATTGAAAATCTGTGGTTGGTTTAACACGTATATACCATTGCTCAATGTACCTGACCCAATCAGAACTTGATTAAGGTGAATGTTTACAACATTACTTACAAACGCAAATTCATAACCTTCTTTAGAAACCAAAGATACAGAAATGATATTACAAGTTGCGTTGGGTACAAAAAAGCAATTACGCAAAACCAAAACATGCCCATCTGACATTCCCAGGTGATAGTCCCCCACGGCTTTAGCATCCATGCTAGCTCCGTTCGCAACTCTGAGGGTCATGTCACCTGCCTTCAAAACCCTACGGTTTCTCAATGCCTGCAAAGAATTACAGATATGAGATCCTGATCCGGTATTCAATACCCAGGAAGTAGAGTTTATAGAAAGACAGTTTTCAATAACATATACACCTGAAGCTGAAGCCGCAACCTGCTTCAGTTCCTGTGTCCTGGCCTTCCAAGCCCTGCAATCTTTCTTCCAGTGTCCACTCTTATGACAATAGAAGCATTCTTCCTTTCCCACAAGCTTCCCCGCTATCTTTGTTGCCTTTTCCTTTCCCTTCGTACCCACTTTACTAACACCGCCCCTTGGTTTGGCGGGGGCTTTCTTCCTCTTTCCTTTGGCTTTCGCCTTGGACCTAGAAGAAGAAGATCCTCCTAAAAACAAAGCGGGTGTTTCCCTACCTTTCTGTAGGGTGCCCTCTATGCTCCTCAGCATGTTGAGGAGTTCTGAAAGTTCAACTTCTTTTTCTTGTAAGTTGAAGTTCAGTATAAACTGGGCGTAAGTGGATGGAAGGGACTGGAGAATTAAATCCGTATAGAGTTCACTTTCCAACGTGGTCCTAAGTTCCGCGAGCTCCTCAATGTAGCCAATCATCTTAAGCACGTGGTCCGCTACCGATGATCCGACGGCCAATTTTGCCGAAAATAACTTCTTCGACACTTCGTATCTTGCGATACGAGACTGCTCTCCATACAGTTCTTTTGTATGAAGAAATATGGATTCCAAGTCCATATTCTCGTGCCTCCTCTGGTGTTCGTTGTCCATAGAGGCAAGCACGAGGCACTTGGCCTTCGCGCAATCAATCTCCCAAGTCTTACGGATTTCCTTATCCGCGACACTGGAGGTGGGACCTGGGACGGGGGGAGCTTTGGTGGTAAGAAGATACCCCAGCTTGTCGTAAGTGATTGCCATTTTGACATTCCTGAGCCAATCTTTGTAGTTTGGCCCTGTCAGTATGTTTTTATCTAGAAGTAACTTAAGTCCAGTCATGTCGATTGGTTGCTGCAATTAGGAGGGAGAGAAGAAACACTTTAGCATGATGCTCTTGCAAGTTTAGAGTGGTTTTTAATTTGTCTAAACAGGATGGCTCCCACTGTCTCTCGAATCCCTCCTCAAACCATAAAGGAAGAATTAGTCGGGATCAATCCCACCGCACAATACTTGCTTAACCGTTCAGCCAGGCCAGTGTCGGTACTTCGAGGGAGGTTTTCCAACGCTTTCGCGAAGTTCCTTAATTTAAGAACCTCTTTTCCCTGGGGGCGTAGCCCCGCTAACACCTTTCTAGGCACCTACTAGGTTTATAGCATTGATCGTTTAGTGAGAAATTTCCCGAGGAGTAGCATATACTCACAGTAGGATCGGGATCCAAATATCATCGCGTGACGAAACTGAAGGAATCCTACCAGAATCACCACACTCCAAATGGTATGCAAATCTAGCAAGTTTCAGTACTTATGAAACTCCCGATGTGGATTTTTGCCCCATGCTCTTATGACCTTGACTTTGGCCAAAATATCATAAGTCACATGTCAAGTTCTACCCGTCACTATCCAGGTTAATTTGGATCCACCCGTACTTACCCTTGACTTTGGCCAAAATGGCAGTACGACTGTCCCAAACCAACGCATCTATCTATGCTACACATGAACACCCAATAGCTACCAATCACTATGCCTTGACTTTGGCCAACATACATAGCTTGAATACTATTGCCTATTCACGCGAAACGACGGAGGGCTACGAATGGTTTTGGTAAAACCGTGAACGTAGTGAACTTGATATAATCGATGGAACGAGATAGCTTTTAGAAGGAGTGGCTCAAGCTCCGCATTTAAAAGTTAGTTTTGAAAAGAACCGAGTGGTTTTTCGAAAGTGTTCCAACGACTTTAACTTGGTTTATTATCTTGCATTAGTTCCTTTAATGCGTGATATTCTTGCATTAGTTCTTTTAATGTGTCCCATCATTTAATCCTACCATTGCAGAAAACAACCAAAATATGACGTACGCTTATGCCATTCGCATTCGCCACGGGGCCCCGTCATCACCCGTTAGGTTACTTAACTAACGACAGAGCGGGGGCTGGGCTAGCGCGGCTGTAAAACATAAGCAACACCTAAATAGTTATAAATATAGCAATGATAGACATTACAGATCATAGATGAATACATTGGATATACTAGGAATCCGCAATCCGTTCGAGCCTGCAACGAAAAGCGGATTACACGGTCGCGGTGAATAGCCAATACCCCACCCTAGACCCCTACGGGTGCGGCAAACTACCCGCCAAGTACCCGGTAGTTTGTGCACCCCTCCATGGGTCTATCCTAGGAGCAAAAACAGTAAAAAGAATTATACAATGACGGCTACAACCCCGACCCGGTTGTGCGGCCATACAAATAATAATATTACATCAATTTACATATTACAAATGAATGAAAGAAAAACAACACTCATCTCACATCCAACCCGGCTATTCACCCGCGACAATCCAATCCATTCATATACACATACCATCAACAAACACAGATCACAGATGTATATAACCCCGACTAATCGACATATAGCGATTAGCCGACGTTCAATACATGCAAACATCACAGATATAACCATTGCAGTCAAAGTGCAGTGAAGTTCGATAAAAATACGGATTTATAGGCCCCCAAAAGCAAATTACTTTTCTGGAAAATCTGGGCACAAATAACATATCTTAAAAATCCCAAAACCCTACCAGAAGAACACTGCACAAAACAGGACCACAGGAGGAGACAAAACGGCGGCGGTTCCGCGGCCTAAGCCACCCATTGCCGCGGAACCGTGGCGGTTTGAAGGAATCATGCGATCGTATTTCATGGGTGTTTTCACAAAACCCTGAGCCGATTTTAGGAGTAAAACTTTTTACATTTAGAGCACAAAAAATTTCAACAGAAACTTAGGGTTTTTGTTTTTCCGGTTTTGCGATTTTTTTCGATCGAACTTCCATACACTTTACTACAAAGCTAGTTTAAGTTTAGTTAGGCTCTGATACCACTGTAAGTCCACGTTGCGACCCCCGGTTCTTGCGGGGAGGCGGAAACGGTATAAAAATCAAATTTTTTAGCGCATGGGGCAACATGGACTAACAAAGTCGGGATCTTTTCCTAAACTAAAACTAGCAAACATGCTAAAGAGAGTTAGCTACTCGGAAAGGAGGTTATACCTAACTTGAACTCCTTCTTCTTCAAACCTTCGTAGGGGTTGATGGTGCTTTCCTCGTAGCCTTCTTCCATCAAAGATGGATCCACCTGAGGGTTCAACCTTCGGGCTCTTTCTCGAACTTTGAGAGAACTAGAATCTTCGGCTTGCTAAACCTTTAACCCTAGAGTGAGTAGAGAGTGTCTTTGGAATGTTTTTATCTCAAGAAGAGGGATTCTCAACTCATGAGAAGGATTCTCCTTGAACTAGAGGAGGAAGAAGAACAAGTGAGGAGAGAGAATGGTTATGATAGAATGAGCTTATTCTTTTCATTTCTTACAACCATATCACAAATGAAAAGAATTATCAATTAACAATAATAATAAAATGAAATAGTTGATGGATGGTTTGGAATGACCATTATCATTACATTCTTTAAATGGTTTTGCAAGAATCAAAAAGTATCTTTCTTTTGTAATGATGATGGTCAAACCTTCAACCATGGTCAACAAGTCAACCATGGTCAACAAGTCAACCATGGTCAACAAGTCAACAAAATCCAACCATGACACAATTTCATTTAATTCATATTATTAATTGATATATCATCATTCCATTAGGGTTTGGAAAAAGACGACTGTCAACCGTGCATACGCACCCGTTCCGAAACCCTAATGAAAATCCTCTTCCTCCGCCTCAATCAACTGTGCATACACACCCGCATTCTTGTTCCGAGGAACATGAATACCAAGAGATAAAATCAACCCCAAAACATATACCAGTATCTGGCTCAAACCAGAGCCTACTAGTAATATCCGTCCGGACTCCAAACGTGCACAAGTGCGCGGATGAGAACGAACCCTGTCGTAAAACCATGCGACCTCCACTCTGTTTTGCCCAGAGGCGAATAGCCCTCTGTGTGGGACTCTAAAGACTCGACACTACGCTGGCAGTGGGTTTAACCACAGACTGCAAGTGGCACTAGCTGTGCGTAACGGTCCCCAGGTAGATGCCGATAAGAAGGCTGACGAGGTGAACCCCATCTGAACTCCTACTGAGTCTGAATGTGACAGTCTCCGTACAGTCCGGTCTGTTCGTCTGATACATCGCATGTCGGGCCTAGGAGGCGGTAAACGTCAGTCCCCTAATAGCGGTACAAGTCGTGTCGGAGTGAAGCCCAAAACACCCTGAGATAACACTGGAAGCCTACCAGTATATCTCGCTTGCCCTGGCCAGGGACTACTCGTGTAATGGCTCTCCTAGACACAGCGCGATGTCAACCCCCAATACCGGGAGAGACGAATCCTGTCTAACCGTCACTGCCTCCAAGTGCTTCGGGACTGCACCCAACCATTACCTATTTGCACGACTCCTTTGAGCCGTGGTAGGGTAGTGATCAAAGTGCAGTGGGAACACACTCGAGGCGAAGTGCCAGTGTCAAGTCAGCGGACTAAGCTGTACTCATGTCACCTGGGAACTAATAACTGACGATAGGTATAATACCAAGCTGTCAGTTCCCGACGAGTCCTGTCCAGTGTACTCGTAACCCAACGAGCACCCGTATACTATCTCCAGTACGACGTACTGATGGCTGTGGGACAGACCATCTCCCACACTGGGATGAGAAGCGCATACGCTAGTCTAATCCGGAGTATCGTTGCCCTGTCTCGATAGTCCTGCGACTAGGGACCTGTATAAGGATGTGCTTATAGATTACCCAGCCCCCACTAGTGTGACTGCCATCACAACGCTGGTAATCAAGCAAAGATCCTAAGGGCTCCACTAATGCGTATAGGTGATATACTAAAATAAACACATGTACACATTGAAGTAGAAACAAACCAAGCAGATACTACTATATTGAGCAAGATTGTTTATACAAGGTGAATATTCCAAGCTTCCATTAAGTAATATACAAACTAGTATGATACAGTAATGGCCTCTAGGGCATATACACTAACTGCTCCGCTCAATATCTCTCAGACTGAGCTGTTGGAAGAGGCGAAGGGCGAGCGATTCTTCAAGCTCCCTCCGATCACTAACAGGGCGGCTAAACGGACTCAAGGCCCGTACTGTGCCTTCCACAAGTCGCAAGGACACCCCACCGAGAATTGTAAACAACTCCGTGACTACATCGAGGAGTTGATTCGCTCGGGGCACTTGGAAAAGTACCCGCGAGAAAAGCGACAGGCAGACCGGAAACAAGAGAACCATCCCCCTCCCGGCGAATTGACGATCGGCCAAATCATGGTCGTATCATCGGGTGGTGCACCTGGAGCCGGCGAGGTTCGACGCCTCCTTCCGGTCGAGGGAACTAGCAGCCAGCCCCGGAAGAAAAACAAAGCAGTCAAGCCCATCGCCTTCACCAACGAAGACCTCCACGGAATCTCCTTGCCTCACAATGACCCCTTCGTGATTACAGCACGGGTTCACCGCTACGAGGTTCAAAGGATACTGGTCGATTCGGGAAGCTTGACGGACATCCTCTTCTATGACTGCTTCCGGCGTATGGGGCTTAGCCCGTCGGATCTGAGGCCAACCGCCCACATTCTGTCAGGGTTTACTAACCACTCTATCCCGGCAGAGGGAGTGGTTACCCTCCTCCTTAACATTGGGGAGGCGGGCCGTACGAGAACCGTACCAGTGGAGTTCATCGTCGCTAGAATTCCCTCGTCCTACAATATCCTCCTGGGACGTCCGAAGCTAAACTCCCTTAGGGCCCTAATCACAATCTACCACCTCGCGATCAAGTTTCCACTGGATCAAGGGGGAATAGGCCGGGCTTATTGGAACCAGCAAATCGCAAAGATTTGCTTCACAGCAATGTCCACCCCCGAGGGACGAAGCGACGACCTTGGAAGCGCGAGCGATTTCCAGGGGTCCTTAGATACCCATGACGAACAAAAAGAAATCCGAGGGGCCCTAGTAGAAGCGCTAACAGAGGTCCCCCTCGCCGAGAGGAACAATGAACGAACTGTCCAGATCGTGTCACTCCTAACAGGAGCCCGGTGCAAAGATTTAATCCACTTTCTTCGAGGAAAATCGGACGTGTTCGCTTGGGCGCCCGCCGACATGCCCGGGATCGACCCAACGACCGGACCCGTCAGGCAAAAGAAACGAAGGTTCGCCCTTGTTAAACAAAAGGCTATCGAGGACGAGGTCAATAGGTTGCTTGTAGCCAACTTCATTCGAAACGTGGCCTACTCGGAATAGCTCGTGAATGTGGTTATAGTTAAAAAAGCAAGCGGGAAGTGGCGCATGTGCATCGACTTCACAGATCTTAACAAGGCATGCCCGAAAGACAACTATCCCCTCTCTCGGATAGATCAGTTCGTCGATAGCTCGGTAGGCCACGAACTGCTCAGCTTCATGGATGCTTTCTCCGGCTACAACCAGATCTGTATGAACCTGACAGAAGAAGAGCTTACTGCATTCACAACGGACTGGGGGGGTATACTGCTATAAAGTGATGACTTTCGGCCTCAAGAACGCCGGAGCTACATACCAGCGCCTGGTCAACAGGATGTTCAAACCGCGGATCGGGAGGAACATAAAGGTTTACGTCGACGACATGCTCGTCAAATCGACCTCGTCGGACGAGCATGCCAAAGATCTTGGCGAGACTTTCGACATCCTCCGCAAGTACAAAATGAAGCTGAATCCCACCAAGTGCGCGTTCGGGGTCACTAGTGGAAAATTCCGCGGGTTCATGGTTACCCACCAAGGAATCGAAGCTAACCCAGAGAAGATCAGCGCCGTCCTCAACATGGCCATGCCGAAGAGCAACGTCGAAATCATGCGACTCACAGGGAGAGTGGCAGCTCTAAGTCGCTTCTGTTAGTTATGTATATGCCCTAGATGCCATTGTTGTACATATGATGTATATTATAGTGGATACTTGGACATATATAGAGAGGACTTTCTTGCTCGACATGATAGTATGCTATTCGGTTGCTCTTTGTCTTAACATGTTGACTTGTATTGTGATACTAAGCCCTTAGGATTTGTACTTAACTACCAGGACTATGATGGAGATCATACTAGTGGGGCCAAGGGTAGTCCACAAGTACATCCTATAATTGTTCCTAGTCGAGGGTGTATCAAGACAGGGCATCGATATTCCAGAGTAGAGTAGCGTATACGCTTCTTGACCCATATGATGGGCGATAGATGATCCCACATCCATTGGTGTTTGACATCAAAGATGGTATATGGGTGCTCAGTGGAGACTGGGTACACTGAACGGACTCGCCGAGAACTCCTAGTTGGTATTATACCTATCGTTAGATAGCAGTTCTCTGGTGACACTGGTACAGGTTAGTATGTAGACCCGAGATCATCATAGAGTCTTATGTGATTCGCACTGTGCTTTGATTTCCACCTTACCACGTTCAAGAGAACGTGCAAAACGATGACTTTTGGTTACAGTCCCGAATCACATAGAGGCAATGAGCGATAGGAGGGGATTCGTCTCTCCCGGTATTGGGGGTTGATATTGCGCTGTGCTCGATTGTCCATAACAGGAAGTCCCTGGCCAGGGCTGCTACGGAGATTTACTGATAAGTGTTATCAGTAGTTTCTCGACCCGTTATGAGCCTTACATCGGCACGACTTATCGGTTACTAGGGTCTGACGTTTACCACCCCTAGACTAGATATGCGACATATCAGACGAAGAGACCGGACTGTACGGTAGTGTTACCGACAGGTTTTACAGGTGCTAGAGCGGGCTTGCTTGTTGATCTTTTGATCGCTCAATACCTGGATAGCCGTTACGTCCAGCTAGTACCGCTGATGGCTTGTGGGTGTTTGATATGATCATCACCTATTGCCGGCGTATTGACGAGTCTTTAGAGTCCTACATAGAGGTTTACCGGCTCAAGAAAAACGTAGTAGGAGCACATATGTGATATGTGTGGGACCGAGATTAATACGAGTATGTGATACCGTATTTTATTCTCGCGATTTATTCGTATCGGTCGGTTATATGTGATATAGCCGGGTTATCGAATCAAGTGTTGATTCGATAAGATGATACAAATAATATTAGTCGGTTATATATGATATAGCCGGATTATTAAATCAAGTGTTGATTTTATAATTTAATGTATAATTGTATGTTTGATATACTAGATTACATTAACTAATATTAGATCACTTAAACATTTCTTTTTCTCACTTGTGTGCATATAGTATATATGTGATATATATTAATGTACATTTTTGTGTCATGCTTGATGATACACACTACATGGGTGTATGAGACTTACACCATGCTTATGATAATTGTGAGGATTATTTATTTTAAGTAAATCCAAATTAGATGGAAATTAGTCACATGAATGAAGCTTGTGAAAGCTTATAGATGCATTGACTGAAGGGTTACGCTAGCGCCCCGGCCATCTTCCGTGTCCAAATGTGAAACAAATTTTTACTACGATTAGAAACTTGGCGCTAGAATAAACCTAAACTGGATCTTTAACCATAAACCTAATTAGCATGTTAGGGTTCTATCTACTACGATAGAAAGTATACCTAAAGAAACTAAGTCCTTCGGGTCTTCGATCCTCTCCTTAAGCTCCTCGATGGAAGTATGGATCGTGCTTGAACTTCGGCCTCCTTGTGTCAACGATGATCCACCCGAGAGTTCCAGCCTTGAGCTAAACCTCCAAGTTGAGGTAACTAGAATACTTAGCTTGCTAATCTAAGTAGACTAGAGTGAGTAGAGTGTGATTTAGAGTGGCCAAGTCTCATTAACCCTTGATTATCAACACATGATACACTTAGGGTTTTGAGAGGAAGAAGGAGAGAGCAAGCTTGAGGAAAGAGAAACTATTTATGATAATGATAATAAAAAATAGAATGGCTAACTTATATATGACCTCAAGCATGGCATGGAAAATATCTCACCAAAATATCTAAATCAAAAATATCTCATCAAAATTTCTAAGGCCAACAAGTCAAACCAAGTCAAAAGGTCAACCCAAGTAGCCATGCCATATAAAATTATCATTTACCAAAAATAACAAATTCTTTTCTCCACCTCATTTTTGTTTTGACCAAGTTAATGGTCAAAACCTTAATGAGGTGTCTCCTTCTATACTTCCTCTCATCCGTATATATATATATATATATATATATATATATATATATACATACATATATATATACATACATATATATATACATACATATATATATATATATACATATATATATATATATATACCCGCATCCGTGTTCCGAAAAACACGAATACTATGAGACGAAGCTAATCCAATAATCAAATACTAGGATCCGTCTTAAACCAAAGCCCACTAGTATTGTCCGCTCGAACACCACACGCGTACAAGTACACGTATGTGATCGAATCCTATCGTAAAACCATACGACCTCTACTTGTTTCGCCCGAAGCTAGGAAACCCTCTGTGTGGGATTCTAAAGACTCAACAATACTCTGGTAGTGGGTTTAACCACAAGCACGTCAGCGGCACCAGCTGTACGTAACGGCTACCCATGTACCTGTCGAAAAGGAAGGCCAACCAGCAAACTCGTCCGAACTCCTACCGAGCCTATCCGTGACAATATCCGTACAGTCTGGTCTCTTCGTCAAAGAGTATCACATACCGGGTATAGGGGGTGGTGAACGTCAGACCCTAATAACCTGATAAGTCGTGCTGATGTGGCTCAGGACCAATTCAGGAAACTACTGATCAACCTATCAGTAAATCCCAACTGCCTCGGCCAAGGTCTTATGGTCCTGACCAATCGATCACTGTGCGATATCAACTCCCAATACCGGGAGAGACGAATCCCCAACAATCGCTCACTGCCTCCATGTGGCTCGGGACTGTACCCAACCAAAACCTGTTTGCACGACTCAGTAGAGTCATGGTAGGGTAGTGATCAAAGCTCAGTGGGAACTCACACGACACAAATGCCGATCTTAGGTCCAAAGACTAACCTGTACACATGTCACCTGAGAACTTTCATCTGACGATAGGTATAGTACCATCTTGAAGTTCTCAGCGAGTCCTTCCAGTGTACTCACACCCAGTGAGCACCTGTATACGATCTTAGGTACATTAGACCAATGGCTGCGGGACCAACCATCCCCCGACAGGGATAGAAACGTATACACTAGTCTACTATGGAGTATCAATGCCCAGTCTCGATACTCACGCGACTAGGGGACCATTTAAGGATGTGCTTATGGACTACCCTGCTCCCACAAGTATGATCTTCATCACAACGCAGGTAGTCAAGCAAGATCCTACGGGCTTTATCAACATGTAATCTCAATATGCAATAACGAGTATAACATATGTCATGTTAAGATAAAGACAAACCATAATAGTATGCTACCGTATCGACTCTTTATCAATATGTCCAAGCTAGATTTAACAACAATAGAAATAAATACATATATCCTGACAAAGACAAATCAAATAATATACTATAAAACTGAGCAAGATTGTCCTGTACATACATATCCATAGCATCCATATGTATACATATACAATACTGGCCTCAAGGGCATATATATCTAACAATCTCCCTCTTGCACTAAAGGCCAGTAATTGGCGTACCGAATACCCAACGTCTGTACTAAGGCCAGCTGCTGGCGTACTGCATACCCAACATCTCAAAAAGTCGCTCGAACTGTGCTTGAGAGAGGGGCTTTGTAAATGGATCCACCGTGTTCTCTTTTGTATCCACTCCCCGGACCTTGATCTCCTGGCGATCTACGATCTCCCTGATCAGGTGATACCGCCTTAAGATGTGCCTGGATTTCTGATGGGACCGTGGTTCCTTCGCTAATGGTATAGCCCCATTGTTATCACAATACACATGTATCGGATCAACAATGGATGGAACTACCTGAAGTTCAGCTATGAACTTCTTCATCTAGACCGCTTCTTTTGCTGCATCGCTAGCAGCAATGTATTCAGCCTCCATCGTCGTGTCTGCGACGGTGTCCTGTTTGGAACTCCTCCAACACACCGCCCCACCCTTGAGGGTAAATACAAAACCCGAGACAGACTTGCTGTCATCATTGTCATTCTGGAAGCTTGAGTCGGTAAAAGACTCGACCCTGAGGTCTCTATTACCGTAAACCGAAAACATCTCTTTAGTCCTTCTCAGGTACTTGAGAATGTTCTTTACTGCTGTCCAGTGGTTCTCACCTGGGTTTGACTGATACCGGCTCACCGTGCTTAGTGCATAAGCTACATTTGGCCTTGTACATAGCATCACATACATTATAGATCCTACCGCCGAAGCGTAGGGTATAGTGCTCATGCGAACCCTCTCCTCGTCAGTCTCGGGAGACATCTCCTTAGAGAGGGTGATTCCGTGCAATGCGGGTATGTTACCGCGCTTGGAATCTTTCATACTAAATTTCTTTAGTACGGTCTCTATGTACCTGAATTGCGAAAGTCCCAATAATCTCTTAGATCTATCTCTGTAGATTTTGATCCCCAGAATGTATGAGGCATCACCCAGGTCTTTCATGGAGAACCTTTGTGATAAGAAAAGCTTGACCGATTATAGCATAGGAATGTCATTTCCTATCAAAAGAATACCGTCAATGAACAAGACTAGGAACACGACAGTTCGTCCTACAATCTTCTTATATATACATGGCTCATCTTCGTTTTTGATGAAGTCAAAGTCTTTGATTGTTTCATCAAAACAGATGTTCCAGCTCCGCGATACTTGCTTTAATCCATAAATAGATTTAAGCAATTTGCACACCTTCCCGCTGCTCCCACTATCTACAAAACCTTCTGGCTAATCCATATAAACGCACTCTTCCAAACTGCCGTTTAGAAAAGCCGTTTTACGTCCATCTGCAAGATCTCATAGTCATGGAAGGCAGCAATGGCAAGTAGGATACGAATAGATTTGAGCATAGCCCCTGAAGAAAAGGTTTCGTCATAGTCCACATGTCACGCCCCACCTCCAATACAGAGAGTATTGTCCGCTCTGGCCGAAACCGCACGGTTTTGTCCTTGGGGGCGAACCGGACCCGAACAGGGGCCGCTTCCCAGGAGGTCACCCATCCCAGAACTTCCCTGACTTGAGCACGCTTAACTACGGAGTTCTCAAGCTCCTGTAGTGCTGGTTCACTTAAAAGGCGCCTATATATTGAAGAGTAGTATCATTCCATTTATAGTACATATCTGCCATCTTTCGGAATGTATTCCGAAGAGTTTCCATTGTTCTACAGTGGGTCCTACGGACTCAAGAGGTGGCCCCCACGGATTCAAGAGGTGGCCCCCTCCCACTTAACACGACACTTGGCGTAGCACTTTGTTCCGTGTGGCACTTTGCTCCGTGAGCAAGAACCGGGTCCCGACATTCTCCCCACCTTTGAACAACGGGTCGTCCTCGAACCACAGACCTACTATTGAGGGACCACCTCTGATACCATTCTGTCACGCCCCACCTCCAATACAGAAAGTATTGTCTACTCTGGCCGAAGCCGCACGGTTTTGTCCTTCGGGGCGAACCGGACCCGAACAGGGGCCACTTCCCAGGAGGTCACCCATTCCAAAACTTCCCTGGCTTGAGCACGCTTAACTACGGAGTTCTCAAGCTCCTGTAGTGCCGGTTCACTTAAAAGGCGTCTCTATATTGAAGATTGGTATCATTCCATTTATAGTACAGATCTGCCCTCTTTCGGAATGTATTCCGAAGAGTTCCCATTGTTCTACAGTGTGTCCCACGGACTCAAGAGGTGGCCCCGATGGATTTAAGAGATGGCCCCGCCCACTTAACACGACACTTGGCGTGGCACTTTGTTCCGTGTGGCACTTTGCTCCGTGAGCAAGAACCGGGTCCCGACACCACACCTGGTCTTTGACGAAAACCTTTTGCAACGACTCTAGCCTTATAGGTTTCCACCTGTCCATCTACACTAAGTTTCCTTTTGTAGATCCATTTGCATCCAACGGGGTTTACCCTAGGTGGTACAATATCCAAGGTCCTGTTGGCTATAGTGCCCTCAAAGTTAATTATTAGATCGCAGGCACGTGAATGCAATGATTGAGGGAGGACCTATACCGATAGAACAGTCTTACTCGAGATGATAGTATGTTATCTGGTTTATCTTTATCATCATGTACATACTTCAGGTGATATTACAGATCACTATTACATGTTGATAGAGCCCATAGGATTCTTGCTTGACTACCAGCAGTATGATGACAGCATATATGTGAGAGTTGGGCAGTCTATAAGCACATCCTTAAAGTGTTCGAGGGAGTTTCGAGATAGGGTATTGATACTCCAGAGTAGACTAGTGTATACAGATCGAGACCCCGACGAGGGGCGGTGGTCGGTCTCACAATCCATTGGTGTCAGTTGGTTCACCTAAGATGTATACAGGTGCTCATTGGGTTATGAGTACACCGGACGGACTCGCCGGGAACATGCAAGTTGGTATTATACCTGTCGTTAGATAGCAGTTCCCTGGTGACATATGTGCAGATTAGTCAATCGACCTGAGATCGTCATTTGTCTCGTGTGAGTTCCCACTGTGCTTTGATTACTACTCTACCACGGCTCAAAGGAGTCGTGCAAACAGGTTTTAGTTGGGTACAGTCCCGAACCACATGGAGGCAGTGAGCGGATCGGCAGGGGATTCGTCTCTCCTGGTGTTGGGGGTGAGATCGCGCTGTGTTTAGGAGAGCCATTACACAAAGTCCTTGGCCAAGGAAAGTGAGATTTACTGGTAGGTATTCCAGTAGTTTCTCAGGGTGTTCTGGGCTACACTCCGACATGACTTATACCGTTATTGGGGGTCTGACGTTTACCATCCCCCTAGGCCCGATATGCGATATTCATAGACGAACGGACCGGACTGTACGGATATTATCACTGTCAGACTCAGTAGGGTTTCCGGATGAGTTCGCTCATCGGCCTCCCTTTTGCTCAATACCTGGGTAGCTGTTACGTACAGCTAGTGCCACTGACGTGCTTGTAGTTAAATCCACCGCCAGCGTATTGATGAGTCATTAGAGTCCCCCACAGAAAGTTTCCCAAGTTCGGGCGAAACGTTGTAAAGGCCGTATGGTATTATGGTAGGGTTCGATCATATACGTGCACTTGTGCACGGATCATGATCGGACGGATCATACTAGTGGGCTTTGGTTTAAGCCAGATCATAATATTAGATTGTTCGAATATTTTCGTCTCGTTGTATTCGTATTCAGTTGGAATACGGATGCATGTACGTATGCACGGATGAGGGGTATTCTTGTAATTCGTTACGAGTTTACTTTTTGAAGTTGTCATTTCCATTTCTATTCTTTTCTTTTATATATTTGATTTAATGTTTAATTGATGAGCCATCATTTTCTTTTTGGTCATTTCCCAGTTCAGCTTATTTCTTGTGCTAGCTATTCCTTGGGCTGCATGAAATTTCGTGAGCATTTGTTTTGGACAGTGGGCTATTTCATTTGTATTGGTGAGGGAAATTCTTGTGCATGCATTTGTGATGACACAATTGTCTTGTGGCATTTGCATGGTGAGATTTGGTGACTCATTGTGTATGTGGCAGCTTGCATGAGGCATGCAAATGGTCTTGACATTTGGCTTCTTAGTGCTTTGTTGTTTGGACAAGTGGCTGAGCTCAATCCCAGCAAGTCAAATTCGTGGCCCCCCCAAAGGAACAGAGAGCTTCTTATTTGTTTTTATGGTTCAGCCCATTTTTCCTTCTCCTCACCACTTGAAGAAAAAACATCAGCCACTTGCTTAGCCATCAACACTTCACCAAAATCCAGAGAGCACAATTGTTTTGGTTTCAGCCCATTTTCCAGCAGCCACATCTTGTTCATTTCAAGTCTTGGAAAATTCTTGTGCTCACATTCATTCTCCAATGGCAACTTCATTAACCTCCACCCATCTCATCTCATGTGTTGAGAATCATTGGGTGTATAGAGACAAAATATTCACACACTATCTCTACATCAATCTTGGGCATCTAGGCTAGCAAACTGGATATCTGAGTTGCCTCGGTTTTGAGGCGGGAGCCCGTATAAAGAATTCTCGACGTGGAGCCACTTCGACGAGCGAGACCGGAGAGCGAAATACATCGGGGCTGCCGCGATAAGCTAAGGATAGAAATTGAAGACCGAACGACACGGATCGATCGGTATAATTTCTTAAACTCCTTTTACAGTTTACTAGTATAGGGTTAATGGCACAATCCGGGTTTTAGGGTTACGTTAGCGTCGGTTTATAAAAGTTTTTGTTCCGTATTTGGCCACGGTTAGATGGCCGGGGCACTGGCATAGCCTTACATGGTATCAGAGCTAAACCATTTACTATATACTAGTTGTTCTAATGTACTTAAAAGATCGATTGACGAAAGTTTCCGAAATCACGATTTCAATTTATAAGTTTCTGCCGATTTTTAAAAGTTGTCTAAAATTCATTTTCAGTATATCAGAAAACCGAGCAGGGCTTTTTAAGACCCCAGAAGAAATTTGGCAGCACGATCTCACTATTACGCCGCGGAACCGCAGCATAACTATCATGTTTTCCGCGGTTGCACGGTGATATTGTGGCTTCAGTGCACAAGTTTTCTTCTGAGTGTCTTTTGTATGGAATTGTGGTTTCTGAGATTTATAGTTTTGACCCAGATTCGTTTGAGTGCTGGATTTGCACTTGGGGCCATTTTAGGAAATTTTTGTCGATCGAAATTTTAAATATGTTAGTTTACAGTACTTACATTTCTATCTGCGACCGTGAATGTCATTAGAGCGGTACAACTCGTCTAATTGCTATAGTTCTTTTAGACGGGTTTGCGAACGTGACATTCATGTTGATATTTTGTGTTGTGCTGTGTTGTTGCGGATTGGTCGTGGTGGATAGCTTGGGTGCAATGGTTGTACAGTTTTGTTTTATTTGTGTATTTGATTTCGTGGGGCGAACGTCCGACATGTGGACTGCCGTCACTGCCTGGTTGTATATATTTTCTTTTCTGTACTAGGATCACCCCGCGGAGGAGTGCACGGATAGCCGGGTTCTAAAGGGCAACGAGCCCACATCTCATGGCGTTGAGACGGAGGGGGACTCACTCTAGAATTGGCAGGCTATTCGCCACACTCGTAAGGGGTACAGGTTGACCCAAGGTGGAGTGCTCAAGTTACCAGATTCCGTGTAGTGTTGGGTGGCCCATTCACTTTGCTGAAGGGGGCTTCCTCGCTTCTGGTTTTGGCGGGTAACTCGCCGCACTCGTAGGGGTCTAGGTTTTTATTGCACAGGCTATCCACACGACTAGGGTAACGTCGGGTTTCACTTGTGGCTCAAAGGAAACCCGAGACTCCTAGATTATCTGTATTGTTCTGTGATGCTTATTACTTTTCTGTGATATTGCATTTATCATACCTAGAGCGATTATTATATATTTTTATATATACTAGTAGATGTTGTATATGTTTTGCATCCGCGCTAGTCCAGTCCCCGCTCTGTCGTTAGTTAAGTAACATAACGGGTGATGACGGGACCCAGTGGCGAATGCGGATGGCATATACGTACATTATATTTTCGTTCTTTTGTGGTGTGATTAATTGATGGGACTGCATTGATTCTTATCAATGCAAGGATAAAACAAACCTGTATGATGTTGTTGGAACCAAGTTTTTTAAAAACTGACATTACAGACGTTCTCTTTTACTTTGCACAGTGGTATTCGATTGGAAATATCCTGCACCTCATTCGACGAGGCAAGGGCCGAGATCCTTTCATCGAGAGTGACCCCTTGAGTAAAAGTTTGCGTCAACGTAATAACTTCACTATAGTCGTTTCCTTTTGCTTTCCATCGTGGTATTTAGTTTGGAATATATTGCATCTTATTCTATGAGGAAAGAGCTGAGATCCCTTCACCGGGAGTGATCTCTTCCTACTATATATTTATAAAACCACCTGGATTCCTTCAACGATATCAAGTTCATTACGTTAAAGGGTTTTCTCCAAAAACCAGCCGTAGCCCTCCGTTATTTCGGATAAGTAGCGCATAGTATTTGTGCGGTGTTTGTTGGCCAAAGTCAAGGCATCGTGTGCGGTAGCTGTGTGTTGCTTGTCCGTTGCATGGATATGCATTGGTTTAGAACAGTCGTACCACTTTGTTGGCCAAAGTTAAGGGTGTGTGCGGGGAGGTCTAAATCAATCAGGACAATGACGGGTAGAACTTGACTTGCGGGTTATGATTTGTTGGCCAAAGTCAAGGTCATAAACCGCTTGGGGTAAAAATAACATCGGGAGTTTCAAACATACAGAAAACTTGCCAGGCATGCGCATACCTTGTGGAGTGTGATAACGTGAGTGGATTCCATTACGTTATCATGCGATGATAGTTGGATCTCGATTCCCACTGATGAGTTGGTTTACTCCTCGGGTAATTTTAGATGATCCCGGCTAATTCTTCTTTCAGGTTTGGGGGAGAATTTGAGGATACAGTGTCACGACCCGAAAGTACGGAACATGACCGGCACTTAGACTACGAAACGTCTCGAGGCATACGTAATCTAAGTAAGCCGAAAACCCAGAAAACCAAAACAAGAAAAGTAGTAGAGTGAAGGAAAACCAATTTAAATCAAATAGTTTTAATAGCATAAGCCGAATTATACGTTTTTAAAAACATCAAATATTTCCTGAAAATTTCGGCAGAGTCTCTTTTGTAAATACTGGCCACCAAACGGGATACAACATGAATAGTATACGGAATCAATAAAAGGCATCCCCAAGCGGGAGATAGCTCTTCGTCAATCGACGATCACAACCACACAAGCAATATAATATACAACGCCAAGGGCGAGGATCAAAACTCAAAAGAAAACTCAAAACAACAAGAAATCCACAGAAATATAACGCGCGACTCTAAGGTCGAAAGAATAACATCACTGGTCTCTATCTCAAAAATAAATACATGTTTGGTTGATGGAACTTCTAGATACAACTGAATAATAATATACAATGTATAATGATGAGTACGATACAAATAAATCCACCTACTAGCAAGTCACCCGAAAGAAGCAGTGCCAGCAAAGCCGTAATGAAACCTGTACGGCAAAACCTGTAAGAAACTGGGGTACAACGGGGATGAGTTGCCAACTCGTGAATAGAATACATCTACGAACAGGAATCGCATGTATGACGCAATCCTAGGTCATACGATCAATATATATCCTCAAATATATAACCAACAGCCTAGAACAATGGCTAGGGTATACCTCTAAACAACAGTAATACCAAGTGCTCGTGTCAGTGCCTCAGATAGCAATATATCATATGGATGATGTATGAATGCATGAAAACAGAGTACATGTACTGAAGAAACTGCTTTCATAACTCAGTGAGATTTCTGTATTTTTAAAAATGAGGTATCAAGGGGGAGAATTGAGTCCAAAGAATTTAATTCTTACAACAGAACATATAGGAATTTAATTCCTCTAAATAAAACTAGGGTTTAACCCTATATCAGAATTTAATTCTTATTAAACAAGGGGCTTGAAAACTTAAGATCCCCATGCACGTAAAAGGAGATTAGCATCTAAACATGATAATTGCAGATCACCTGCTCCCACGTGACCCCTGAACAAAACTTTGTAAAAGGGGAATAAGCTTAAGACAGATTCCATTCTTAGGGAGCCTCACGTGACCCCTTAATAGTGCTTAGCACTTTTCTACAGAGAATAAAACAAAGGCAGCTTTCAGTCTTTGGGGATGCCTCATGTGATTCCACGTGACCCAATAGTGCTCAGCACTGAGAAAAGAAAAAGGGAACAAATCCAAAGAAGCTGTGCCAAATCTCAGGCACCTCACGTGATCCCACGTGAGTGCCTCAGACATTCAATGTTTAACACTACTTCAAGCGGCTCACGTGACCCCACGTGAGCGCTTCAAATCTTCAGTGTTTAACGGTACTTCAAGCGCCTCACGTGACCCCATATGAGCGCTTCAAATCTTCAATGCTTAAACAATACTTTAAGACCTCAAGTGGGAGCATGTGAGCACCAAACATATGCTAGTGTTTAACACTATGATAGGCCAACCTTAGCCCAAGTTAACTAAGTCTCCCAAAGACAAAACCTTGTATTTAACCGAGCCCTAATTATGATCAGGTCTTCCAAAATTAATCATCTCAGATAGCATTTACAATAATGTTTATCCCATTGCTTCTCAATCTGGCATTTTGTTCAAGGGTACATCTCTTCACACCTCTGATACATGTCGTTGTAATTCTTCAACGTCTTTAGAGAGGTGGTGGGTCCCGATGACCAATAACTATCCGGTGCATTTCCAAACCCATGATTACATCCAAACAATGGACCGCAACGTCCTTACACTAATGATGGACTGTAACGTCCTTAAACTAACAACGGACCGTGACGTCCTTAAACTAAACTTCATAGACTATGATGTCCTTAAACTAAAAAAGCCTTACAGACTATGATGTCTTTAAACTCATGGACTATGATGTCCTTAAACTTACGGACCGCAATTTCCCTAAACTAAATCCTACGGACTATGACGTCCTTAAACTCACGGACTATGACGTCCTTAAACTTATGGACCGCAACGTCCTTAAACTAAAATGATAGAGTCCAAATACATTTTCGTTGGATCTAAATGATCCTAAAATCTTGTTAAGTAGATCTAAGTCTAAAATTAGACTAACGTATCCTTAACAAGCATTTAAGTTGATATTAATCTCAAATGAGGTTAACGATCCTTAAAACAAATCCAAACCCAAATCTAAGAAAATACGGATTTGGACTAATCCACGCCCTACGGGCGACAACATAAATTAGTCTCCGTATACAATCCACGGGCAACCAAAAACAAAACAAATACACACGACACGAAGTAACCTTGTGGAGAAGGAGAAAGTTGTTATCGCGATGCGGTAGCGTAATTAACTGCAGGGGCTTGCGCCTGTAGGGAAGTGAGTCCCCACAATCAAAAACCCCTCACAACGAGGGGAGATCTGACGAAGTCTGTTACAACGGCCGCATCCGTTTAAACCTCCGATACATGGTGCCATAAATTAATTTGGCATCTTCGAAGAGGTGGACGGATAAAACCCAATAGAATTTACCCCCAAATTCAGGCAAGACGTTTGTCTTCCCGATTTTCGGCGGCGAACAGATTCTGGCATGCTCGGTGGGTCCTTTTCCTCTTTCCACTCCACACTTCACGTGTCATGTTTTTCCGCGATCAAATAATCACGGTATATATGTTTGTGGTTGCCCTTGGGTGGTGGGATACTGTAGCCGGTGTTTCATCTCTATGAAGAATGGCGTTTGATTTTACCCTACCAACTCAGGCTTTGTCATATCTGGTGGAGTCAAGTATAGGTCACCTGCAGCCTCAAATCTCTGCAATACGTCTCTTCAAGATATCAACGGGCTTCGATTTAGGTCGATACTCCCACCTCCTACCCTTGGTGCCTCAACGCCGAGGGAGGAAGCCTAGAATAAGTCTGTCTTCCACAGGCTGGCTCCCCAAGATGTTGCTTTGCCGACGGAATCAGTCCTCAAACAACTGGCACCTGCCAAGGACCAACGTCGACGCAGAGGGCAGAATATTCAAGCTCTTAAAGGAAACATGGGGCAGGCTCGGAAAAATCCTGAGGCTAATCAAATCTCGGCTGTAAGAAATGGTCAACGTCGATATCGGCATCATACAAAATGAGCTGGGGGCAGTTCTTCGTATGGTCCTGTTTCAACCCCAGTGGTGAATGTTGTTCCAACCGGGAACAGCTTCAAACTGTTGTGAAGGGCCAGACAAAATTCTCCTACCGCAATATTGAAGAAATCTCCACAGCCCATGGAGATCCCACGAGAGAAGAAACCAATTTGCTCCCTAAAGCAACTTTACTCATCTATATATAAAATGTGGAAGCAGGTGAAGGTCTCTGTCGTCAACCGCGACTCTTCCCCTAGACGTCAGCCAAATTCTGACAAATCCTCATTCAAATATAAGGGACTCATCCCAAGACGGATCCTGATACAGCGGTTCCTCCCAAAACCAAAGCGGCTTTTCACAAAAAAAGGAGGCCCAATAAAGCTCAAGTGCCCGAAGAAAACTTCAAAGACCAAAAACTCCAAACACCCTAAGCCTGGGGGCATGGTAGTTCACATAGTCTATGTGGTGAATTCCAAAGACGAAGTTCGAGCTTCTACTAGTCACCGATTTCAAACTCGGTCCTTAACAAAAGTTCAACTGCAACGTGAAAAGCTGCAGGAGATACTTGCTCAGGCGGCATCACTCGCTAATCCATCCTCTAAGGCAAATCCCGAAGACGCCCCTGGATATAGAACAGAGCACGAGTTGGATATTAAGTTCCTAAATCACGCTCTCAAAAAGATGAAGAAGCGGCAGAAATGTCCGGAACGACGGCTCAATCGGAACCACAAGCAAGTGAACTGCCGGTAGTCGCTCTTAAAGACAAGGGTGCCATTTCAAATCATCTACGTGTCTCATCAACGGCCGAAGAGGAAATGATTCCAAAAGCAAAGCTGGACACATATATCGCTCAGCAAGTCAAAACTCACTATGCCAGTGAAGCCTCAAATAGGCCAATCAAGACTGGTCGACCGTATCCAGCGTGCTACGATCAAATACAGTACCTACCAGAATATATAATTCTTACTCAACATATGCAAAGGAACCGGGAATCCTCACTAGCACATCGCGCGATTTAAGTCCATGTGCGGTAACATTGGAGAGAATGGTATATTTCTCTTCTGATAGTTCATCAGCTGTCTGGCGTGCATTGCCTTCGAATGGTATGCGGAACTCTCGAATGACTCCATGAATACCTTTGACGAAATGGAGATGCCCTCCTGTCAGAGATTCTCTAGTGTGAATAAATGCACTACCGTGACGGCACTGGTCAACGAAAGGGTTAGGCCGAATGAGACTCGGGTTCAATATGTTACCCGATGGCGAAATCTCTGGTCAAATACAAGTAACGCACCAATGAAGTTGCAGCCATGGGAATTCTCATTGCCACCATTGACCCACATTCAAAGGCGTCCTCGTATATGGCCCTCTTCAAGCCGACAACCTTCCAAGAGCTCATGGATAAAATGACTCGATTGGATCAGCTGAGTCAAGACCCTTCATCATCTGATGATGATGAATGAAAAGCAGAGGTAAGGTGGTATTTGTCGCCGACGCTCAACAAAAAATGAGCGACTTTGAAGCAACCTGTCGCCAAAATAGCGACGGCGTGGGTACTCGCTCCCCCCGAGGTATACACATGGGGTATATTTCTCACTGGAAGAAGAATCTCTACGTAAGACGATCCTTTCTTCTTAAAGAATAGAAAGGATATCAAGGGGCTTACGAGCGAGTCCTGCAATCAAGTGGAATATCCTACTTGAACCCCATAAAAAAACAAAAAAAACCGGTATGTCCACAAGCAAAATGGGCACGGATGAAAACCCGAAAGGGCGTCGTGAGTAAAAACAACGGGACTGCCGGCGAGCTTGTGAAAACCCGGAAGGGCTCAATCTCGTTAAAAAAACCGGTACGTCCGCAAGAAAGATGGGCACGGATGAAAACCCGAAAGGGCGCCGTGAGTAAAACCAGCAGGACTGCCGGCGAGCTTGTGAAAACCCGGAAGGGCGCAACCTCGTTAAAATAAATACACTTACGAGATCCTCACGACTCGTAAGGAGAATCCCCCTGTGAGACCCTCACGGCTCATAGGATTCAAAAGCCTTAAGTTACAGGGATCTAAACATGTTCTTAAGCTGTCATATCTCTCAAATTTCCCTACAGGCGGTCCATATTGACCCTTGTATACAATCTATGGACACGAATAAATATTTCTTTGCCAAGTTATACAAATGGCAAGAAATGTCCCCATATGGTGAATAACGCTTGTAGGTCCTCTCGACTTATAAGGAGAAAACACTCTTATGAGATCCTTACAACTTATAAGAGAAAACACTACTTAGGAGTCCTCACGACTTCTAAGGAGTAAATACACCTACGAGATCCACACGACTCGTAGGGAGAAAGCCCTTTATGAGACCCTTACGGCTCATAAAGTCGAAAGTCTTAGTCGACACGATCCTAACCCTGTTTACTAAGCCTTCTTTGTCCAAATCGACATGGGTAAATGATGAGTCGCCCCTGGAAATACCCCAGTTGTAGCGATACTGATGCCTAAACAGGTGTCAAACTCCAAAGTCAACCTCTCCGGCAAATACCGCCCTACAGTCATCTAATGAAGAAGGGGACCCCGTTCGTTTGGGATCTTAAATGCCAAAGCGCACTCGACGAAATCAAGCAATACCTCCGGAATCCGCCAGTAATGACCGCTCCGGTCAAGGGAAATCCCCTCATCCTGTACACAACCGCCCTTGAAGGTTCCTTAGGCGCGCAATGGGCACAGGAGAATGACCAAGGGAAAGAGAGAGCCCTCTACTATTTGGGTCGAGTTCTCCTGGGGGCAGAAAACAACTACCCCCTATCGAAAAACACTGCCTGGCGTTAATCTTCGCTATAACAAAACTTCGGTATTACGCTTTGGCGCATGAGGTCCATCTCATATCAAAAGTGGATCCTCTCAAATATTTCATGTCGAGAGCCATACTAACGGGACACCTCGCTAAATGGGCCCTACTCTTAATGGAATTTTCGATAACATACCGACCGCTCAGGGCAGTGAAAGGCCAGGCCATCGTCGACTTCCTCGCTGAGCATCCGATACCTGTTGATTCACCCCTAAACTGCGAATTGCCAGACGAACACGCGTTTGACACGATCAATGGGGAGAAAGGAGGGAGTGATACCCGATGGTAACTCTGTTTCGATGGAACATCTTCTATAAAGAAGCGACAACATAACACCCCTATAATCAAATCGGGGGTAGGCCTTATCTTCGTGACTCCGCAAGGAGGGATAATGCGCTTTGCCTTTTCCCTAACAGAGCCGAGGACAAATAATGAAGCAGAATATGAAGCTTTGATAGCAGGTCTTGAGATCGCTGTCGACATGGGAATCGAAAACCTCCTCATATACGGAGACTCCCAGCTAGTCGTTGGTCAAGTAAACAATGACTATCAAACGTGCAAACCAGAGTTGGTGAAGTACGGTGAGAGTGTACAATAATTGCTGACTCAAATCCCTTTCTATGCCCTGGAAAGCATGCAGCGAGCGGAGAATAGCAAGGCGGATGCGTTAGCCAAGCTCGCTAAAGAACTAGCTGATGAAAACCTTGATGACGTAAGGATCGTTGTACAAAGCCGTCGGGTCCTTGCACCAGCGGAAATATCTCCGGAGTTGTCTGAAGAAAAGGAAGTGACCGGGGAAACAGCCCTGCAAATTGAAGACCGGGAAAAGTCTAAAGATTGGAGAGAAGTATTTATAGATTACTTCAAATATCGTCGAACACCTAAAGATGCGTCCTCAAGACATCAGCTCATGAAACAAACCCTGTCTTTTTCCTTCGTCAATGATACTCTATATAAGAGATCGTTCGACTCTCTATGGCTGAGATGCCTGGGGCTGGAAGAAGCAAGGAGAGTCGTCCTAGAGACTCACGACGGACTCTACGGTTCTCATCAAGCCGGGCCAAAGATGAAGCTGAAGATCAAAAGGATGGGCTACTATTGGCCCACGATAATTCAGGATTGTCTCGAATACGCGAAGCAGTGCTACTCGTGCCAAATTCATGGAGAATTCATCCACCAGCACCAAACCCGCTATACCCAACGGTGGCTAGCTGGCCATTCGAAATGTGGGGAACCGACATAATTGGGCCCATTAAACCAGTGTCATCCAAAGGACAACGGTTTATATTGGCGACAACCGATTATTTCTCTAAGTGGGCGGAAGCAGTACCGCTAAGAGAAGTGAAGACGGAGAATATCCTCCATTTCTTCAAGACACACGTCATCTATCGGTTCGGCACTCCGTGACGGATTATCTCCGGTAACGGACCAGCCTACAGGAGTCACATAATCAGCCCCTTTACACAGCATCATAACATAGACTGGAGATACTCTTCAGTTTATAATCCCCGAGCTAATGGTCTATCTGAGGATTTCAACAAAACCTTGACAAAGATCATAAAGAAGACGGTGTCCAAAAATAAGAAGGACTGGCACGAGAGATTGCATAAAGCTCTCTGGGAGTTTCGAACCACGTTCAAAACAGCCATAAACACAACGCCGTATGCATTGGTATTCGGCACTGAAGCAGTACTCCCCTTGGAGATAGAGCTACCCTCTCTACGAGTGGCGGTTAATAGACGAAGAGAATGCTCATCTTCGGCTTGAGGAGCTCGACACCCTCGATGAAACTCGTCTCATGGCGCAGCAAAACCTAGAGGCTTACAAAGCAAAGATGACGCGTTCATACGAGAGATTGACTAGGCCGAGAAAATTTCACCAAGGCGAACTCGTGTTAGTGGTCAAGAGACCTATGATCCCCATGTAAGTCCACGTTACCTCTCCCGGTTCTTTCGGGCTTGCGGAAATGGTGAAAAACGATTTTTAGGGTTTAGGTAACACGGACTACGAAAATGGATCTTGGCTAAACAACACACTATCAACTAACAAGAGAGTTATCTACTCGGTTAAGGGTTATACCTCAACTTGAACTCCTTCTTCTTGGACTCTTTATAGTGGTCAGATGGTGCTTTCCTCGTTGCCTTCTCTTGTCGAAGATGGATCCACCTGAGGGTTTCTACCTTGAGCTCCTTTCTCGATCTTGAGAGAACTAAAGTGTCCGGCTTGCTAGACCTTCAACTTTAGGATGAGTAGAGAGTGGCTTTGGGTGTTTTATCTCCAAGGAAAGGTTTCTCAACTCATGAAAATGATTCTCATTGAACTAGAGGAGGAGGAAGATGAAGAGAAGAGAGAGAATGGTTATGATAGAATGAGAATAGTTTTACAACCATAACAATTTAAGTGAATTAATCAAATTAATAATTTTAATCAAATGAAAAAGTTGATGGTTGGTTTGATGAGACAATTATCATTTCACATTTAATGGTTTTTGCAAAGATCAAAGAGCATCTTTGATGTGTAATGATGATGGTCAAAGTTTCAACCATGGTCAACTAGTCAACCTTAGTCAACAAGTCAACAAACTCAACCATGACACAATTTTATTTAATTAATATTATTAATTGATATATCAAAAATTCATTAAGGTTTGGAAAAAGACGACTGTCAACTGTGCATACGCACCCGTTCCAAAACCCTAATGAAAATCCTCTTCCTCCGCCTTAATCAACCGTGCATACACACTCGCATTCGTGTTCCGAGGAACATGAATACTATGAGATAAAACTAACCCCAAAACATATACTAAGATCTGGCTCAAACCAGAGCCCTCTAGTAATGTCTGTCCGGACGCCAAACGTGCACAAGTGCACGGATGTGAACGAACCCTGTCGCAAAACCATGCGACCTCTACTCTGTTTTCCCAAAGGCGAATAACCCTCTGTGTAGGACTCTAAAGACTTGACACTACGCTGGCAGTGGGTTTAACTACAGACCGCAAGCAGCACTAGCTGTACGTAATGGTCCCCAGGTAGATGCCGATAAGAAGACTGACGAGGTAAACCCATCCGAACTCCTACTGAGCCTGTATGTGACAGTCTCCGTACAGTCCGGTCTGTTCGTCTAAGAACATTGCATGGCGGGCCTAGGGGGCGGTAAACATCAGTCCTCTACTAGCGGTACAAGTCGTGTTGGAGTGTAGCCCAGAACACCTGAGATAACACCGGAAACCTACCAGTCTATCTCGCTTGCCCTATCCAGGGACTTTGTGTAATGACTCTCCCAGACACAGCGCGATATCAACCCCCAATACTGGGATAGACGAATCCTGTCTAACCGTCACTGTCTCCAAGTGCTTCGGGACTGCACCCAAAAACTACCTGTTTGCACGACTCCTTTGAGCCGTGGTAGGGTAGTAATCAAAATACAGTGGGAACACACTCGAGGCGAAGTGGCTGTGTCAAGTCAACGGACTAAGCTGTACTCGTGTCACCTGGGAACTGATAACTGACGATAGGTATGTTAGTTATGTATATGCCCTAGAGGCCATTGTTGTACATATGATGTATATTATAATGGATGCTTGGTTATATATAGAGATGACTTTCTTGCTCGTCATGATAGTATGCTATTTGGTTTCACTTTATCTTAACATGTTGACTTGTATTGGTTTACTGTTTTACTCTCACATGTTGATAAAGCCCTTAGGATCTGTACTCGACTACTGGGACTATGATGAGATCATACTAGTGGGGCCGCGGTAGTCGATGAGTACATCCTATAACTGTTCCTAGTCGAGGGTATATCGAGACAGGGCATCGATACACCAGAGTAGACTAGCGTATACGCATCTTGACCCATATGATGGGCGATGGATGATCCCATATCCATCGGTGTTAGACATCAGAGATGGTGTACGGGTGCTCAGTGGAGACTGGGTACACTGGACGGACTCGCCGAGAACTCCCAGATGGTGATATACGACACGTCAGATGGCAGTTCTCCGGTGACACTGGTACAGGGTAGTCTGTAGACCCGAGATCATCATAGAGTCTTGTGTGATTCCCACTGTGCTTTGATTTCCACCTTACCACGTCCAAGAGGGCGTGCAAAACGGTGGCTTTTGGGTACAGTCCCGAATCACATGGAGGCAATGAGCGATAGGAGGGGATTCGTCTCTCCCGGTATAGGGAGTTGATGTTGTGCTGTGTTCGATTGGCTATAACTGGAAGTCCCTGGCTAGGGCTGATATAGAGATTTACTGGTAAGTGTTACTAGTAGTTTCTCGACCCGTTATGAGCCACACATCGACACGACTTATCGGTTACTGGGGTCTGACGTATACCACCCCTAGACTTGATATGCGACATATCAGACGAACAGACCGGACTGTACGGGAGTGTTACTGGTTGGATTCACAGGAGAACGCACAGGCTAGCTTGTTGATCTTCTGATCGCTCAATACCTGGATGGCTGTTACGTTTAGCTGACCGCTTGCAGCTTGTGGGTTTTGATATGATCATCACCTGCTACCGGCGTATTGACGATTCTTTAGAGTCCTACACAGAGGTTTCTTGGCTCAGGCGAAACGGAGTAGTGGCGCATATGTGATATGCGCAGGAGCGAGAATAATGCGATATGGGATACCGTATTATATTCTCGCGATATTTAGAAATGAACCGGGTCATCGGATCAAGTGTTGATTCGATGAATCGGTACATGATATATTAGTCGGTAATATTCGATGTAGCCGGATCGTCGAATCAAGTGTTGATTCGATGATTTAATGTATAATAATATATATGATATATTGTATTACATTATCTAATAATGGCTCGCTTTATTATTTCATTTTCTCAGTGGATGATACATTGATATATATGCGATATATGTTAATTGTATTATTTTCTTTTGTTGCAAATATATAATATATATGTGATATATATTATTGTGACATGATATGATTAATTGTTAAACATGTTTAAGGATGATTAATTGAGATTAGGGTTTGATTAGGGTTAGTAGCTTCATGCACCTTCTAGAAGCTTTTTCTTTTGTCATTCTTAAGATCTTTATGGATGACACATTCTTTAACTCAACCAAACCCTAACTCTAGTTATTTCTCTACAAAATCTTGACCACTCATCCTTGACCATGGTTTACAATTCAATCATATAGTTTATATTCTATTCATCACAAAAGGATTAACATGATTTTTGATTTTCCATTATCATCTTCTTCTCTCTTGAAAAGTTTGCTAGAAAATCCTTAAGTGATGAATAAATATGAGAAAATGATATAAAAAGAAAGCAAAATTACTACTCTCTCATCCTCATCTCATCTTGCCCATGAGATTAGTGTATTCATCTCTTTAGAGTGAGAAAGCTTGAGTCTTTGCAACTTCAAGGTAGATCATCGGAGATTTGGAATACTTCGAGCTAGCATGGATCGTTCGAGTCGTGGAGCCTCTCATGAGTCCGGGAGATCGTGGATCGCGGCAAAGGGACTTCTACTTGGAGCTTGTGAAGTGAAGGAGTGGACTACAAAGGTTGTAATCCCTCACACTTAGATAAAAGTTATCATCTTGCATGTTAAACCCTAATAATCTAGCAAAGATCCCGGCTTTGGGTTGTTCGGCACGTCTAAATTTTTATCCGGGCATGTTTGATGCCTTTTGAACCTTCACAAGAGTGCCTAGGAACCCTACAGTGGTATCAGAGCCTAGCTAGAGCATTAGGCGATGTGTTTACGAAGTTAAAACTCCGATCGAACCCGAAACGACAAAATTGGACCCCTCTCTGGAAATTTTTTAAATTTTGGGATTTTTCTGAATTAAAAATATGTAAAAAAATCAGCAGGGAATTCTAAGAATTACCATAAAACCCGAGCCCCTAATTCGACTAAACGGCGGCGGAACCGCGGCGCAAGCATGCCTTGCGCGGCGGTTCCGCGGCGGAACTGTGGATTTGTGACACGTGGATTTTATGGTAATGTCCGTAGGTACTTGTTGATGCTTCTGGATATTTTTAACAGTGATTCCAGTATTGTTTAAATCTGGGGTTTATTTTGTAATAGTAGATTCGATCGGAATATTTAAGTTCGTATTTCTTTCCGGATATTTAGAAACTGTTAAACTATTTGAACGGATATCATTAACTAACTGTTTCCCGGTACGGCAAACTTTCAAGTGTTGAAATTTTTTTCGGGTTTAAATCTTTCGGAAAAATTGTACAAGTTAAGCGGTGGACCCTCTAGAAGACAACAAACCTTAACTCGATTATGTGACCGTCTTGAACTGCCTTTTGAACCTTCGGGTTTGGGGCAGTACGGCGTGCCACATGTGAGGCGTTGGCTTGACCCTTCTACGGCTGGATCACCGGTACTGTGATATATTCTGGGATTATTTGAACTCCGCTCAAGAGTTGAGCACTTTGGGAAGTTTTGGGTGTTTGATTATCTGTTCGAAAAGTTTAATACTGTCTATTTATCTGGAATGTGATACAATATGTGGAATTCATAGAGTTAGGCATTAAATGCGAAGTATGTGATATTTCGGATTTACGATGTCTAAAGTGATTGTGGATTCCAAATATTGTAATTTTACACTTTCTTTTCTGTGACCGTAAGTGTAATATGTGATATCGCCGGTTTCGTTGCTATATGTCAACGACAATTGGGATGCGCATATTTACTTACGTTGATGATATGAGATATTATGTGTTACTGTGATATGTTATATTGGATCGTCGGGTTCTGAATAGCCGGGGGTTTTATGTGAGATGAGGGTTTTTATTTTCATTCATGTAAAATTCATTTGTAATGTAATATTCTTTTATTTGGGGCACTTCCAGGTTGCGGTTGATGTCACCAGTGTATATTATTTACTTTTCCGCATTAGGTAGACCCAAGGAGGGGAGCACAAGTAACCGGGTTCTAAGGTCCAGTGGGAGGCCATCTCGAGGAGTCGAGACCGGGTCTCCTAACCCTAGAATTGGCAGTGTTACTTGCCGCTCTCGTAGGGGTCTTGGGATGTGGGTTTGGCTATTCGTCGCGACCGTGGAATCCGTGTTTTATACAGGCTCGTATTAAAAACACGGACGTCCTAGTATATCCAATATTTCATATATGTTCTTCTGCTGCAATGTTCTGTGATGAGATCATATTACTGCCTGAGACGAATGCTTATACTATATATATATGCTGATATATAAATATTACTGCTTTCGTTTCTTCTGTGATGCTTAGGAAGCATAAGCTGATGGGATTTTTATTAATGAGATTAATAAAAGGAAAAGAAACCTAAAGATGTTGTAGAATCAAAACTTTATAAAAGGGGTAGCTACAGTTTTGCTTTGCACAGTGATATATACGATATATCCTGCACCTTATTCGATGAGGAAAGGACCGAGATCCCTTCACCGGGAGTGACTCCTTTAGCAAAACTGGCAGATGCTACAAAACTCGGTTTGTCTTTTGATTGCTTTTAGTGTTTTGCTTTGCACAGCGGTATATATGATATATCCAGCACCTTATTCGATGAAGAAAGGGCCGACGATCCCTTCACCGGGAGTGACCCCTTTAGCGAAACTAAGAAAAGCCTCAAAAACACTCCTTTTCAAAAAACTACTCGATTCTACGACGATATCAAGTTCATTACGCTCATGGTTTTCTGAAAAACCTGCGTAGTCCTCCGACATTTCAGATAGGTAATACTTAGTATTCGTGCTACGTTTGTTGGCTTTCGTCAAGGCGTAGTGTGCGGTAGCTAATTATTACTTATCTGTTACATATGATGAGATTGGGTTAGGGTAGTCGTACGGCTTTGTTGGCTTTCGTCAAGGGACGTAGTTGGCTTTCGTCAAGGGACGTACGGCTGGGTTTAATTCAATCAAGAAATGTTCGGGTTGAACTTGACTAGCGGACTATGGTTTGTTGGCTTTCGTCAAGGTCATAGAACGTTAGGGGAAAAATATTATCGGGAATTTCAAGTGTTGAAATTTGCAATGAGATTGTATACCTACTATGAGATAGTTGGATCCTGATACCCACTGCGAGTAAGAGTTACTCCTGGGAGAGTTTTACACAAGACAATTAGCCGATCAAGTAGGTGTCTAGAAAAGTGTTAACGGGGTTACGCCTCTGGGAAAACGAGGTTTACTTTAATTAGGTCCGTGCGATAGCACGGGGAACCTCCCTCAAAGTACCGACACTGATCTGGCTGAAAGATTGACGAAGTTGTAGGGTGTAATTAATCCCGGCTAATCTTACCTTTTTGGGTTTAAAGGTAGATTTGATAAAAACAGTGGGAGACATCCTGATTAGATAAGATAATAACCAATCTAATCTTGCAAGAGCATACGCTAAAGTGTTTTTCTTCTCTCTCTCTCCAGGTAGCGACCATGTCATGCCATAATCAAGATAATAATATGGATGTATTGACTGAACCCAATTATTGTACTGAGCTAGGGAATGTTGGACCCGTTCTTTCTTATAAGAGTTATAAGACTGAACAGGAAATAGAAGAATATCTGGATTCTCACGCCGCCCAAAAGAACATGCATGTTGATGCATCTTCTTCGGGTGTGTTAGTTATTGAGAACTGTTTCTCAGTTCACCCTACGTCCTGGGTATTAGATACCGGATCAGGATCCCACATATGTAAACAGTTACATGGGCTGCGAAAAGGTAGAGAACTAGGAAAAGGTGATCATTCCGTTCAAGTAGGGAACGGTGCAAGTATTGTAGCCAAAGTAGTTGGCGAACATCACCTTGTATTACCAAGTCGTAATACACTGATTCTAAATGAATGCTATTATATACCGAACATGATGTGCAACATTATATCAGTCTCTTTATTAAGTAAAGAAGGATATAATTTTGTAGTACAGGATAATGTTATGAACATATTCCTAAATCAAAAGTTGATTGCATCAGGCTCGTTACATAATGGCATATTCATTCTAAATCAAAATACAGTCCTGAATATACAAAACACACACAAGAGGAAAAGTTCAGATGTGAACGAATCCTACTTGTGGCATTGTAGACTTGGTCATATCAATGCGACACGACTGGCTAAGTTGCATAAAGATGGTTATTTGAATCCGTTCGAATTATCATCTTATGATACTTGCCATTCATGTCTCAAAGGAAAAATGACCAAAGCTCCGTTTAGTGGACACGGAGAAAGAGTTACCGAACTCTTAGGACTAATACATAGTGATGTATGCGGTCCCATGTCTACGCATGCCAGGAACGGTTTTTCCTACTTCATTACATTCACTGACGATCTCTCTAGATACGGACATGTGTTTCTGATGAAACACAAGTCTGAAGCTTTTGAGAAATTCAGAGAATATAAGCACGAAGTAGAGAAACAAACGGGCAAAAATATTAAGATCCTTCGATCTGATCGAGGAGGAGAATACTTGAGCAATGATTTTCTTGATTATCTAAAAGAGAATGGGATTCTCTCTCAGCTTACTCCTCCTTATACACCACAGCACAACGGTGTATCAGAACGGAGGAATCGCACCCTATTAGATATGGTGCGCTCTATGATGAGCGAGGCTGAGTTACCTATTTCCTTCTGGGGGTATGCGCTTGAGACAGCCATACACCTATTGAATATGGTTCCTACCAAATCAGTGCCTACCACTCCGTATGAGATATGGAAAGGGAAGAGACCATCTCTTAAGTATGTTAAGATATGGGGTTGTCCAGCCTATGTCAAAAGACAAAATTCGGACAAACTCGAGGCAAGATCTGTCTTATGTAAGTTTGTAGGATATCCCAAGAACTCACAAGGGTATTGTAAGTGCACGGCGGCGCCCCGGCCGTCAATCCGACGCCGGAAAGCGGAAGCGGTGAAAAACTTTAATTTTGCGGACTTAGCAAACCGGCACCACCGCGCACTAAACACCCGGATCGTAACCATTAACTAGTCTAAGCTAACTATAAGATGAGAAAGAGATGTACCGACGATCCAAGTCCTCCGGTCTTCTCATCATCGTCTGGATCTCCTGCGGAAAAGTCCCGTCTCCTCCTCGTCGCCGGAAGTGCACCACATCGCCTACTTTGTTTACGGGCTCCCACCTCAATGCCGAGGCAACTCGGGCACGAAGCCGGCTACTCGACGTGCCCAAGATATGCTGTAGAATGTTTGGTAGAGCTTGTGTCTCACTTTTGGGGTATTGGAGGTGCCATATGGTGGAGGGATGAAACAAGAACAATGTGGAGGAGCTAGTGGGTATTTTGGAGCATGATATGAACCAAAAATACACACACACAATTTTTGGACAACCCTTGCACATAGTGGCCGGCCACAAGAGATGATGGAGGGAGTGAATGAGAGTGAGGGAGTGATATGAAAAAACAAAAGATCAAAACCACAACCATAATCAAAAGAGAGAGAGAAAGGAATGGTTATGATAATCAACCATGATCACAAAGCAATGCCAACACTCCACACAACCATCATCAACAACCATGATGCTAACAAAGTCAAGCCATCATGAAGTATGAAGTCAAGCAAGTCAATGGATGGTGCACCATCATGAAGACTATCATGATGCTACAATAGCAAAGACCCCCTCCACAAAAAGCCTATTTGCAACAATGCAAATAAACCCTCCTCCACCAATCTTCGGCCAATGAACGGAACAATGGAAATTGGCCGAAACGGAAAGCAAAGTGGCAACTCCAGAAAACTGGTCCTGCAATAAATTACAGGAAAAACCCCGATACTGTGCATACACACCCGCATCTGTATTTCGACCGAAATACAAATGCAATGAGACAAAATCTCCACTGTACTATACTAGGATCCGGCTTATACCAAAACCGGCTAGTAATATCTGTTCGATCCTGATCCATGCAATACCGCATGTATCTGATCGAACCCTGCCATATAACCATACGGCCTATAGTACAATCTGTCCGATCCTGATCCGTGCAATACCGCACGTATCTGATCGGACCTTGCCATATCTCCATACGGCCTCTACAACCTTTCGCCCGAAAGCTGAGTAACTGAATGTGGGGGACTCTAAAGACTCGTCAACACCTCGGTTGTGGATTTAACCACTAGCACGTCAGAGGTATAAGCCAATACGTAACGGGCTACCAAGTATTGACTAAAAGGGACGTCTGTGAGTGAACTCAGCCTGACAACCCTACTGAGCCTGTCAGTGACAATATCCGTGCAGTCCGGTCCGTTCGTCTATGAGCATCGCATGGCGGGCCTAGGGGGTTGGTAAAAGTCAGACCCCCAAAAGCGGTACAAGTCGTGTCGGAGTGTAGCCCAGAACACCCTGAGATACTACTGGAATACCTACCAGTAAATCTCCTTGCCTTGGCCAAGGACTTCGTGTAATGGCTCTCCTAGACACAGCACGACCTCACCCCCAATACCGGGAGAGACGAACCCCTGAAGATACGCTCACTGCCTCCATGTGGCTCGGGACTGTACCCAACTAAAACCTGTTTGCACGACTCTTTTGAGCCGTGGTAGGGTAGTAATCAAAGTACAGTGGGAACTCACACGAGACAAATGACGATCCCCAGGTCGATGAACTAACCTGCACACATGTCACCAGGGAACTGCCATCTGACGTCTGGTATATGACCAACTAGCATGTTCCCGGTGAGTCCTGTCCGGTGTACTCATAACCCAATGAGCACCTGTATACATCTTAGGTGATCCAACTGACACCAGTGGCTTGTGAGACCGGCCACCGCCCCTCGTCGGGGTCTCGACTGTATACACTAGTCTACTAATGGAGTATCGATGCCCGGTCTCGAAACTCCCACGACTAGGGACCTTTTAAGGATATGCTTGTAGACCCCCAGCTCCCACTTATATGATCGCCCTCATACTGCTGGTGGTCAAGCAAGAATCCTAGGGGCTCTATCAACGTGTAATAGCGACGTGTCAGGTCACCTAAAGCAGTACACGATGATAAAGGTAAACCAGATAGCATACTATCATCTCGAGTAAGACTGTCCTACCGGGATAGGTCCTCCCTCAATCATTACAATCACGTACCTGTGACCTAATAATTGACTCTGAGGGCACTATCTCCAACAATCTCCCACTTGCACTCAAGGGTAATTATTGCGATGTCGCATACTCACAGCCCGTGTGATACCGAACATCCAACTCCTCTACTAGTCAGTCTCACAAAGCTCGTTTGCGGAACTATTGCGTTCGAGGAATAGCCTCAGTGAGTGGATCCGCTTAGTTGTTTCTTTCTATGTCTCTCTATATCTCAAGTTCGCGGAGAAACCCATCTCCCGAAAAGAGCAATACCTGTCTCAGAATATGTCTGGATGTCTGATGGGACCTAGCTCATAAATGAACTCCAAATCCAAACTTCTTAGACTGTATTGACAACTGAACTTAATCAGTGTCCTACGCGCCATGCCTCCCTCAGTATTGCCTTGGACCACCTGTCCAAAATACTGCCCCTCATCAGAAGGAAAACTATAACTCTGACAACCTCCTTGTCGTCCATGTCACCTTGGAAGCCTGGAATGATAACTGTCTCCTGAATGAGGCTGTCGTTATCATCTCCCTAGAACATCCACTTATGTTCTAAAACTGCTTCCGACTGTTTCTCCAGGATTGGATTAATGTCAACTTATTGCATCTAGTGCAAGAACAACATCTGGTGTGGTACTTGACATCTCACGATTGACTCAATTGCCTGAGCAAGTGATCTGCCAATCATGCCCGTCCCTCTCCCCTTTAGTCTGTAAGACACCTTTGGAGAGGGTGACTCCATTACCTGCAGGTACACTACCGTGCCAGGAGTCGTCCATCCTAAATACTCTTAGAATGCTGTCAAGTACCCTGATTGGGAAACCACCCAAATCTAGATCTAAAACCATAGATCTAGTAACCAGTATGTCTGATGTAAAATCCAAGTCCCTTGTGGAGAAACCACTGTGTGACGACCAAAGTATAACCGATTGTAGTATAGGAGTTTCCTTTCCTATTCTGTGTATGTCATCCAGATACCAGGACATCACACCCTACTACCTTCTCAACAGATCCATCCCCTATTCTGATGAAGTCAAACCCATGACTGTCATGTCAGAAATAGATGATCTAACTCCGCTACATCTGCTTTAGTCTATAAATAGACATAAGCTGCCTGTCCACCAATGCTTCCGCTGCTCCCACTGACTACGACAACCCTCTGGCAGAGTCATATAGACGTACACTTCTAAAACTAGTTTAGAACGACGCTATACTCATCCTCCCGCCGGGTCTCGCACCCTGGAACAACAGCAATGGTAATTGTGGGTAAACAAGAACTTCCCTGTCACCGTCCTTGAGGCTACCGTAGTACCTCTCGGGTGCCTGAAGTTACCCACCTTATCTGCGGAGTGGCCAATGGAATGTCAATCCAGATTGAATCTTTAGGTTCCTTATCAAATCTTCAGTAATCGTTTGTGGTTCTGGAATCACTTCCAGTTCTACCATACTCCCACTACTGTTTTCTGAAAAAAATCCATTTTTAATAAAACTGTGGCGAGTCTAGAACAATATTGCTATTGTTCATCCAGATGGCAGAAAGTCAACCCTCGTCATAGCCTGGGTCAACCCACAAACAGCCATTACAGAAACGTGCCTTGAGTTGTCCAGTGTCTGGTTTTAATCATAAACCGGACAACTCCCCGTACCTTAACATCGTTAAGATATGAACTGTTCTATATCCAATATAGAAACAGAGGCACTGATTTAATTGAACTAGATTCAAATCATGCAGCTGTCCCCAGCGCATGTCAACTAAATGGAAGGAGGCCGATCAGCGTTACTCAACTTAGGAATACTTCCAATTATGAGTAACCTGAAAGAGAAGCAAGATCTCTTTATCATTACTATCAACTGAATACCATACACAAGTATCTACATCTTGGATCACTTTGAAGAATCCCGATACTTGCTACACCTGGTTCTCTACTCTATTCAAATACCTATAACTCCTCAAAACTTAGACCCTGTGTTTCTACGAAATACATGTCTAAGAACTAGAGAAGTTAAAAGTAAACAGAATATAGTATGAGGACCAACCCCTTTGTCCTGATAGACCCTGGACAACATACAATCCTTTGTATAAGTCCCTTGAGTCTGATAACTCATTCACTGTGTGTCGTAGGTTGAAAACTGTACTTATGGTTAAGAAGAATTACACCGCTGTTTAATGCTCCTTACCTAACCATCCACTGATATAGGTAAATGTCGTAGACATAATTTCAGAAAGGTATATCTCACTCTATGAAAATAGACGTACAGATATATCAATTTGAAATTGGTGCATAACAGCGGATATTCAAAACCAAATATTTGCCGACCGGCAAACAGCCCAGGTGATTTCCTCAAATATCACTGATTACAACGAATCCCGATATAATGAGGATAATCACCCGATTCCCAATAACTTACTCCCACTCATCATCTGTAAAACCATACAGATGTGAGAATCGTACCTGGTAAATACATACCCTGGAGTAAGTATCTAATCGGGAAATCAGTTTTCCTTTAACATTACACAGTGAAACTGAAACATTGAAATGTTCCGATGGGGTATCCCGGTATTCCTAGTAATGCCTCTTCCAGATTCACGACTGTAACCGTATAGTTCTTTGCCACCTCTCCAAATCCCTTCATATGTCTTTAGTCTTTACCTTCTGCACACCCTTTTAGGCCAAATGGTTTTCTTCCTTCCCTACCGTTCGGCACCAGCCTATGGTTTGGAAGAAGACTATCCAATAAGCATAATGGGTGTACTGTCCCGATCCTAGGAACACTCGCAATGCGAGAGAAGGTGAAGATAAAAGACACCTGAATAAATCTTATTCCTATTTCTCCTGAACCAGAATCCATCCCCGAACTGGAACAAGTTCCTTTCGAGTTCGTATATAACCATACGATGGAGTATCCAATAAACTGTGGATCTTCGTAGTGACACGGAGTGTCCTGGAGAAATACAAAGGTGATGTGGGAGTGGTAACGAAATATTTGGTTTGGTCGTGAATATCTGTTGCAATTTACTTTGCCCTCTTACTAATCCCTTGCTTTGTCTGAACTTAATACCTTCTGCACACCATCGTTATGTTAATTGGTTTTCTTCATTCCCTACCGGTCGGCACCAGCCTAAGGTTTGGAAGAAGACAATCCAATTTGCGTAATAGGTGTACTACCCCTAAACCAAGGAGTACTCGTAACCTGAGAGAGGGTAAAAGGAAAAGACAACTGAATAATCCTATCCGTTTTCTCCAGAACCTGAAACCATCCTCGAATAAATTCTTTCGAGTTCGTATCTAACCATACGATGGTTTTGTCCAATGGAAGTGGACGTTCATAGTAAAACGGGGTGTCCTGGAGAAAAGGGTAAAAGTAGGAGTGGCAATGAGGTTTGCAACTCTGACAATCCAAAAGCCGGTGTTTAAGAAGGTTCGGTCAACTTGGTCACTGAGTCAAAGTCTTAGGGTCGGGTCAATGGTCGCTGCCAAAGAGAGAGAGAAAAGAAACACTCAGCGTGCACTCTAACCTAGATCAGAATGGTCACCAATTTATCTAATCTGGAAACCTCCCACTGTACCTCAAATTCTCCTCCAAACCTGTAAGAAGAATTAGTCGGGATCACCCGAGGAGTATACCAACTCATCAGTGGGAATCGGGATCCAACTATCATCGCATGATAACGTGACGGAATCCGCTCACGTCATCACACTCCAGAAGGTATGCGCATATCTGGCAAGTTTCAGTTCTTTTGAAACTCCCGATGTGATTTCTGCCCCATGCTCTTATGACCTTGGCGAAGGTCAACAAATCATAAGTCACATGTCAAGTTCTACCCGTCATTATCCAGGTTAATTTGAATCCACCCGTACAAGCCCTTGACGAAGGTCAACAAGGCTATACGACTGTCCCAAACCAACGCATCTATCTATGCAACAGAAAGGTAACAAGCAGCTACCATACACTATGCCTTGACGAAGGTCAACAAACATAGCATGAATACTACGTGCTACCCGTCTGAAACGACGGAGGGCTACGAATGGTTTCTGGCGAAAACCTTTAACGTAATGAACTTGATATCGTCGAAGGAACGGATAGCTTTTAAAAATATAGTGACGAAAACCGTTGCTAAAGAGGTCACTCCCGGTGAAGGGATCTCGGCTCTTTCCCCGTAGAATGGGGTGCAGGATATTCCAAATGAATACCACGGTGCAAAGCAAAAGTAATCGGCTATAGTGAAGTTAATGCCCTGACGCAAACTTTTGTCCAAGGGGTCACTCCCGGTGAAGGGATCTCGGCCCTTGCCTCGTTGACTGAGGAGCAGGATATTCCAACTGAATACCACGATGCAAAACAAAAGAGAACGTCCTTGCAATAACAGCTTTTTGAAAAGTGTTCCAACAACATCAGATTAGGTTTGTTTTTAACTTGCATTGATCCGAATCAATGCAGTCCCATCAATTGATCACACCAAAAAGAACGAAAATATACTGATGTACGTATATGCCATCCGCATTCGCCACTGGGTCCCGTCATTACCCGTTAGGTTAGCTTACTAACGACAGAGCGGGGACTGGACTAGCGCGGATGCAAAACTTATACAACATCTACTAATATATATACCAATATATTATATTTCGCTCAAGGCGTGAAAGAAATGCAACATCACAGAGAATGAACAGCATCACAGAAACAATACAGATATCTGGGACCCCCGGGTTTCACAGAGCCGCTGAAACCCGACGTTCCCCTGGTCGTGTGGATAGCCTGTGCAATGAAATCCTAGACCCCTACGGGCGCGGCAAGTCACCCGCTAAAACCTGAAGCGAGGCAGCCCCCTTCAGCTCCGTGAATGGACCACCCAGCACTTCACGGAATCCGGCAACTTGGGCACCCCTCCTGGGTCAACCTGTACCCCCTACGAGTGCGGCGAATAGCCCGCCAATCCTAGAGTGAAGCCCCCTCCGTCTCAATGCCATGAGATGCGGGCTTGTTGCCCTCCAGAACCCGGCTATCCGTGCACCCCTCCGCGGGGCAATCCTAGTACAGAAAGTAAAATACACATACAACGGGTACATCGACCGCAACCAGGTCGTGCCCCAAAATAATAATACAAACAGGCAGTGACGGCAGTCCACATGTCGGACGCTCGCCCCGCAATATCAAATGTACATAATACAACCACAACTGTACTAGCATTGCATCCAGGTTATCCCCCACGACCGATCCGCAACATCACAGCAAATACATAGAACATCAACGTGAAAGTCACGTTCGCAAATCCGTCTAACCGGGCTATAGCAGTTAGACCGGATTTACCGATCGAGTGACATTCACGGTCGCAGATATAATGTAAATACTGTGAAAAATGTGTTTAAAATATCCGATCGATCAAAAATTAACAAGTGGGCCCCCAATCAAAACTGTAGCACTCACAGAAATCCTGGGCTCAATTTTAATATTCCAAAACCCATATTTTAAGCCCAGAAGGCCTCTGTAAAAAATTGGTGAAGTGATCTCCACAGTGCGCGGCGGAAGGGCGGCGGGAAGGGGGTTTTCGCGGCGGTTCCGCGCTCCCACTGTGGAGTTACTTCGTCGAATTTTTACAGAGCTCTTAGATTTTCTAGTACATCAATATTTTACAACCTGAAAAATTTTTCGACACCAAAAAATTCCAACAGAAAACTGATGTGGGCAAATACGGGTTTTTGGACATTTCGATCGATCGGAACTAAAAAACACATTACACAAAGCTAGACTAAGTTAATGGCGAGGCTCTGATACCACTGTAAGTGCACGGCGGCGCCCCGGCCGTCAATCCGACGCCGGAAAGCGGAAGCGGTGAAAAACTTTAATTTTGCGGACTTAGCAAACCGGCACCACCGCGCACTAAACACCCGGATCGTAACCATTAACTAGTCTAAGCTAACTGTAAGATGAGAAAGAGATGTACCGACGATCCAAGTCCTCCGGTCTTCTCATCATCGTCTGGATCTCCTGCGGAAAAGTCCCGTCTCCTCCTCGTCGCCGGAAGTGCACCACATCGCCTACTTTGTTTACGGGCTCCCACCTCAATGCCGAGGCAACTCGGGCACGAAGCCGGCTACTCGACGTGCCCAAGATATGCTGTAGAATGTTTGGTAGAGCTTGTGTCTCACTTTTGGGGTATTGGAGGTGCCATATGGTGGAGGGATGAAACAAGAACAATGTGGAGGAGCTAGTGGGTATTTTGGAGCATGATATGAACCAAAAATACACACACACAATTTTTGGACAACCCTTGCACATAGTGGCCGGCCACAAGAGATGATGGAGGGAGTGAATGAGAGTGAGGGAGTGATATGAAAAAACAAAAGATCAAAACCACAACCATAATCAAAAGAGAGAGAGAAAGGAATGGTTATGATAATCAACCATGATCACAAAGCAATGCCAACACTCCACACAACCATCATCAACAACCATGATGCTAACAAAGTCAAGCCATCATGAAGTATGAAGTCAAGCAAGTCAATGGATGGTGCACCATCATGAAGACTATCATGATGCTACAATAAGCAAAGACCCCCTCCACAAAAAGCCTATTTGCAACAATGCAAATAAACCCTCCTCCACCAATCTTCGGCCAATGAACGGAACAATGGAAATTGGCCGAAACGGAAAGCAAAGTGGCAACTCCAGAAAACTGGTCCCGCAATAAATTACAGGAAAAACCCCGATACTGTGCATACACACCCGCATCTGTATTTCGACCGAAATACAAATGCAATGAGATAAAATCTCCACTGTACTATACTAGGATCCGGCTTATACCAAAACCGGCTAGTAATATCTGTTCGATCCTGATCCATGCAATACCGCATGTATCTGATCGAACCCTGCCATATAACCATACGGCCTATAGTACAATCTGTCCGATCCTGATCCGTGCAATACCGCACGTATCTGATCGGACCTTGCCATATCTCCATACGGCCTCTACAACCTTTCGCCCGAAAGCTGAGTAACTGAATGTGGGGGACTCTAAAGACTCGTCAACACCTCGGTTGTGGATTTAACCACTAGCACGTCAGAGGTATAAGCCAATACGTAACGGGCTACCAAGTATTGACTAAAAGGGACGTCTGTGAGTGAACTCAGCCTGACAACCCTACTGAGCCTGTCAGTGACAATATCCGTGCAGTCCGGTCCGTTCGTCTATGAGCATCGCATGGCGGGCCTAGGGGGTTGGTAAAAGTCAGACCCCCAAAAGCGGTACAAGTCGTGTCGGAGTGTAGCCCAGAACACCCTGAGATACTACTGGAATACCTACCAGTAAATCTCCTTGCCTTGGCCAAGGACTTCGTGTAATGGCTCTCCTAGACACAGCACGACCTCACCCCTAATACCGGGAGAGACGAACCCCTGAAGATACGCTCACTGCCTCCATATGGCTCGGGACTGTACCCAACTAAAACCTGTTTGCACGACTCCTTTGAGCCGTGGTAGGGTAGTAATCAAAGTACAGTGGGAACTCACACGAGACAAATGACGATCCCCAGGTCGATGAACTAACCTGCACACATGTCACCAGGGAACTGCCATCTGACGTCTGGTATATGACCAACTAGCATGTTCCCGGCGAGTCCTGTCCGGTGTACTCATAACCCAATGAGCACCTGTATACATCTTAGGTGATCCAACTAAACCAGTGGCTTGTGAGACCGGCCACCGCCCCTCGTCGGGGTCTCGACTGTATACACTAGTCTACTAATGGAGTATCGATGCCCGGTCTCGAAACTCCCACGACTAGGGACCTTTTAAGGATATGCTTGTAGACCCCCAGCTCCCACTTATATGATCGCCCTCATACTGCTGGTGGTCAAGCAAGAATCCTAGGGGCTCTATCAACGTGTAATAGCGACGTGTCAGGTCACCTAAAGCAGAACACGATGATAAAGGTAAACCAGATAGCATACTATCATCTCGAGTAAGACTGTCCTACCGGGATAGGTCCTCCCTCAATCATTACAATCACGTACCTGTGACCTAATAATTGACTCTGAGGGTACTATCTCCAACAGGTATATCTTCTACCACACTGAGGAACAAAAGGTGTTTGTTTCTAAACATGCCACCTTTTTGGAAAAGGAATTTCTTGCAAAAGAAATTAGTGGCAAAGAGGTAGAACTGGAAGAGGCTCCAGCACCACAAACCGCAACTGATGATTTGTTGGAACCAGAAGATTCAGTAGTACCCGACGAACCCCAGCCTCTCCGCCGATCTAGTAGGGTTTCTCGTCCACCTGAGAGATACTACGGTTTTCTCATTGATGGTGGAAGCGAAGATTGCATCATGGATGATGATGACCCCACTAGTTTCGAGCAGGCCATCACGAGTGGTGACTCTGTGAAATGGCTGGATGCAATGCGATCTGAGATGGAATCCATGTACACCAATAAAGTATGGATTTTGGAAAATGCTCCTGAAGGGGTAAAACCCATTGGGAGCAAGTGGATTTTTAAAAAGAAATTTGGTGTAGATGGAAAAGTTGAGACTTTCAAAGCTAGACTTGTAGCAAAGGGTTTTCGTCAACGACCAGGTGTGGATTATGACGAAACCTTTTCTCCAGTGGCTATGCTTAAGTCCATCCGGATCTTACTTGCCATTACTGCATACCATGACTACGAAATCTGGCAAATGGATGTTAAGACCGCCTTTCTAAACGGTGATTTAGAAGTGAGCGTGTACATGACTCAGCCAGAGGGCTTCGTAGATAGTGGGAGCAGCGGAAAGGTGTGCAAGCTGCTTAAATCCATTTATGGGTTAAAGCAAGCATCGCGGAGTTGGAACATCTGTTTTGATGTTGTAGTCAAAGAGTTTGACTTCATCAAAAATATAGATGAACCTTGTATCTATAAGAAGGTAGCAGAGGGTAAGGTTGTCTTCCTCGTATTGTACGTGGATGACATACTCTTGATAGGAAATGATATTCCTATGCTGCAATCAGTCAAGCTCTTCTTATCACAGAGATTCTCAATGAAAGATCTAGGTGATGCCTCCTGCATATTAGGAATCATGATCTATAGAGATAGATCTAAACGGATACTGGGATTGTCCCAATCCAGGTACATTGACACCATACTAAAGAGGTTTAGTATGGAAGAATCCAAGCGTGGGAACCAACCCACGATCTCTGGACTCACTCTCTCCAAAGAGATGTCTCCCAAGACTGATTTGGAGAGAGCTCGCATGCAAGGGATACCCTATGCTTCGGCAGTAGGCTCTATCATGTATGCGATGCTATGTACCAGACCCGATGTAGCATACTCACTAAGTATAGTGAGTCGGTATCAAGCAGATCCTGGAGAGAGTCACTGGACAGCTGTGAAGAACATTCTCAAGTACTTACGAAGGACTAAAGAGATGTTCTTGGTATATGGTAATGGAGAACTCCAAGTGGAGTCCTTTACCGATTCCAGCTTCCAAAGTGGTAAGGACGACTCTAAGTCGCATTCGGGTTTTGTCTTTACCCTCAATGGAGGGGCGGTATGTTGGAAGAGTTCCAAACAGGATACCGTTGCAGACTCGACGATGGAGGCTGAATACATCGCTGCCAACGATGCTGCCAAGGAGGCTGTCTGGATAAAGAAGTTCATTAGTGAACTTGGTGTGGTTCCATCCATTGAGCATCCAATACCTCTGTATTGTGATAACAATGGAGCTGTGGCATTGGCCAAGGAACCCAGATCCCATCAAAAGTCCAGACATATTCTGAGGCGGTATCACCTGATCAGGGAGATAGTTGATCGCCGGGAGATCGAGGTCAGGAGAGTAGATACGAAGGACAACACTGCGGATCCATTCACGAAGGCTATTCCCCAGATACAGTTTGAGAGATTATTCGGGATGCTAGGTATGCGATACTACAGCAGCTGGCCTTAGTGCAAGTGGGAGATTGTTAGTTATGTATATGCCCTAGAGGCCATTGTTGTACATATGATGTATATTATAATGGATGCTTGGTTATATATAGAGATGACTTTCTTTCTCGTCATGATAGTATGCTATTTGGTTTCACTTTATCTTAACATGTTGACTTGTATTGGTTTACTGTTTTCCTCTCACAAGTTGATAAAGCCCTTAGGATCTGTACTCGACTACTGGGACTATGATGAGATCATACTAGTGGGGCCGCGGTAGTCGATGAGTACATCCTATAACTGTTCCTAGTCGAGGGTATATCGAGACAGGGCATCGATACACCAGAGTAGACTAGCGTATACGCATCTTGACCCATATGATGGGCGATGGATGATCCCATATCCATCGGTGTTAGACATCAGAGATGGTGTACGGGTGCTCAGTGGAGACTGGGTACACTGGACGGACTCGCCGAGAACTCCCAGATGGTGATATACCACACGTCAGATGGCAGTTCTCCAGTGACACTGGTACAGGGTAGTCTGTAGACCCGAGATCGTCATAGAGTCTTGTGTGATTCCCACTGTGCTTTGATTTCCACCTTACCACGTCCAAGAGGGCGTGCAAAACGGTGGCTTTTGGGTACAGTCCCGAATCACATGGAGGCAATGAGCGATAGGAGGGGATTCGTCTCTCTCGGTATAGGGAGTTGATGTTGTGCTGTGTTCGATTGGCTATAACTGGAAGTCCCTGGCCAGGGCTGATATAGAGATTTACTGGTAAGTGTTACTAGTAGTTTCTCGACCTGTTATGAGCCACACATCGACACGACTTATCGGTTACTAGGGTCTGACGTATACCACCCCTAGACTTGATATGCGACATATCAGACGAACAGACCGGACTGTATGGGAGTGTTACTGGTTGGATTCACAGGAGAACGCATAGGCTAGCTTGTTGATCTTCTGATCGCTCAATACCTGGGTGGCTGTTACGTTTAGCTGACCGCTTGCAGCTTGTGGGTGTTTGATATGATCATCACCTGCTACCGGCGTATTGACGATTCTTTAGAGTCCTACACAGAGGTTTCTTGGCTCAGGCGAAATGGAGTAGTGGCGCATATGTGATATGCGCAGGAGCGAGAATAATACGATATGGGATACCGTATTATATTCTCGCGATATTTAGAAATGAACCGGGTCATCGGATCAAGTGTTGATTCGATGAATCGGTACATGATATATTAGTCGGTAATATTCGATATAGCCGGATCGTCGAATCAAGTGTTGATTCGATGATTTAATGTATAATAATATATACGATATAATGTATTACATTATCTAATAATGGCTCGCTTTATTATTTCATTTTCTCAGTGGATGATACATTGATATATATGCGATATATGTTAATTGTATTATTTTCTTTTGTTGCAAATATATAATATATATGTGATATATATTATTGTGACATGATATGATTAATTGTTAAACATGTTTAAGGATGATTAATTGAGATTAGGGTTTGATTAGGGTTAGTAGCTTCATGCACCTTCTAGAAGCTTTTTCTTTTGTCATTCTTAAGATCTTTATGGATGACACATTCTTTAACTCAACCAAACCCTAACTCTAGTTATTTCTCTACAAAATCTTGACCACTCATCCTTGACCATGGTTTACAATTCAATCATATAGTTTATATTCTATTCATCACAAAAGGATTAACATGATTTTTTATTTTCCATTATCATCTTCTTCTCTCTTGAAAAGCTTGCTAGAAAATCCTTAAGTAATGAATAAATATGAGAAAATGATATAAAAAGAAAGCAAAATTACTACTCTCTCATCCTCATCTCATCTAGCCCATGAGATTAGTGTGTTCATCTCTTTAGAGTGAGAAAGCTTGAGTCTTTGCAACTTCAAGGTAGATCATCGGAGATTTGGAATACTTCGAGCTAGCATGGATCGTTCGAGTCGTGGAGCCTCTCATGAGTCCGGGAGATCGTGGATCGCGGCAAAGGGACTTCTACTCGGAGCTTGTGAAGTGAAGGAGCGGACTACAAAGGTTGAAATCCCTCACACTTAGATAAAAGTTATCATCTTGCATGTTAAACCCTAATAATCTAGCAAAGATCCCGGCTTTGGGTTGTTCGGCACGTCTAAATTTTTATCCGGGCATGTTTGATGCCTTTTGAACCTTCACAAGAGTGCCTAGGAACCCTACAGTGGTATCAGAGCCTAGCTAGAGCATTAGGCGATGTGTTTACGAAGTTAAAACTCCGATCGAACCCGAAACGACAAAATTGGACCCCTCTCTGGAAATTTTTTAAATTTTGGGATTTTTCTTAATTAAAAATATGTAAAAAAAATCAGCAGGGAATTCTAAGAATTACCATAAAACCCGAGCCCCTAATTCGACTAAACGGCGGCGGAACCGCGGCGCAAGCATGCCTTGCGCGGCGGTTCCGCGGCGGAACTGTGGATTTGTGACACGTGGATTTTATGGTAATGTCCGTAGGTACTTGTTGATGCTTCTGGATATTTTTAACAGTGATTCCAGTATTGTTTAAATCTGGGGTTTATTTTGTAATAGTAGATTCGATCGGAATATTTAAGTTCGTATTTCTTTCCGGATATTTAGAAACTGTTAAACTATTTGAACGGATATCATTAACTAACTGTTTCCCGGTACGGCAAACTTTCAAGTGTTGAAATTTTTTTCGGGTTTAAATCTTTCGGAAAAATTGTACAAGTTAAGCGGTGGACCCTCTAGAAGATAACAAACCTTAACTCGATTATGTGACCGTCTTGAACTGCCTTTTGAACCTTCGGGTTTGGGGCAGTATGGCGTGCCACATGTGAGGCGTTGGCTTGACCCTTCTACGGCTGGATCACCGGTACTGTGATATATTCTGGGATTATTTGAACTCCGCTCAAGAGTTGAGCACTTTGGGAAGTTTTGGGTGTTTGATTATCTGTTCGAAAAGTTTAATACTGCCTATTTATCTGGAATGTGATACAATATGTGGAATTCATAGAGTTAGGTATTAAATGCGAAGTATGTGATATTTCGGATTTACGATATCTAAAGTGATTGTGGATTCCAAATATTGTAGTTTTACACTTTCTTTTCTGTGACCGTAAGTGTAATATGTGATATCGCCGGTTTCGTTGCTATATGTCAACGACAATTGGGATGCGCATATTTACTTACGTTGATGATATGAGATATTATGTGTTACTGTGATATGTTATATTGGATCGTCGCGTTCTGAATAGCCAGGGGTTTTATGTGAGATGAGGGTTTTTATTTTCATTCATGTAAAATTCATTTGTAATGTAATATTCTTTTATTTGGGGCACTTCCAGGTTGCGGTTGATGTCACCAGTGTATATTATTTACTTTTCCGCATTAGGTAGACCCAAGGAGGGGAGCACAAGTAACCGGGTTCTAAGGTCCAGTGGGAGGCCATCTCGAGGAGTCGAGACCGGGTCTCCTAACCCTAGAATTGGCAGTGTTACTTGCCGCTCTCGTAGGGGTCTTGGGATGTGGGTTTGGCCTGTATAGCATGGATAGCATGGATAGCCCGTAAAGCATGGATCTTTGTGAAAAGAGAGCATTTTGGGAGGCCATGGATGCTTGTGGATCTTCAAATGTTTTTGGGTATAATTCTAAAACATTTTTGCTTAATTTGTTACTAATTTCTTAAAGCTAAACTACTTAAGTGTTAATTAGGCTTAAGTTGCAAGTTTGGAATTCAAGTTATGAATTTGAATGCAAGTTAGGGTTTTATAAAATTGGTGTATGGTTGTGTGTTATATTTAGGCTTTTTGTCATGTTAATACAAGATTAGTAGCTTGTGCTAATGGTTAGTTTAAAAATTGTGTTAATTTGCTAATTTGCTTACTAGGTTTTTGAAATTGGTTAAATACTTGGGATTAAAAATGTGTTTAGGTTTTTCATGACTTCATTAACTTTATTAAGTGTGGTTTAATGCTTTAGATCATGCAAATCTAAGCTAGATTGTAGTTTGTGCATTTTTGCTTTGAAATTGTTAAATTTTAGGTATTTTGTAAACTTGAATATTAGGGTTTTTGGAATTTAATGAGATTAAATTCCGGAAATTGTTTATATGACTTATTTAAGATATTTAATAAATATATTGGCCGCTACATTCATTTAAACATCCTATTTTGTACAAAAACGGCGAATTGTGCTTGCTAGATTTTCGGAAAAATGACTTTTTAAGTAAAATTGGGGTTTTTATGAGTTTTAACCTAGTTTATATTAAAATTAGTGTTCGTGGATGTGCAAATGAGTGTGATTGGATTTTTCTCGATGGTTTGACGTTTGTACATCGACATCGAGGGTTGGTTTGACTATTCTTGCATGCGTAGGCGATAGGTTTGGACCTATGCGTGATACGCGTGCCGATTTGATTTTCGTATACCGTTTCGATTTCGAATTTAGTTTTAATGCGATATGGTGCGTTATGATATGTAGGTACCCCCATGTGGACTTCGAGACGACAAGCAAGCGTGTGGCGACGTCGGCACCGGCTAGCGAGGACCAGGTGAGTAGATTTATATCTACGGGGAGAAGTCGGGTGGATGGCGTATAGCACCCCCGCAGTCCGTGGTGGTGTATACGGATGCGTATACACACTAACAATTATTATATGTTATTTGGGATTAATAACGATGCTTAGGATGGATATTGGTGTGTTGGATTACTTTAGTGTTGCGAACCCTAGGGTAGTGTTGCACTACACATACACACATACATACTTGCATACATTCCTATTGATATGTGCTCATGGGATTCTTTATAGTTATGGGTTCACATGGGTATGGGACTATGTGTTCACATACGGATTTGAGGATGATACTTGGGATTGAGCTGAGTCGATGAGATTTGATTTGAGGCCGTGAGATCGGTGATATAGCAGGGTTCGTATTTGAGATACGACATGACGTTGTAGCGGGTCCTTGACGTAGTGTTTCACACACGTCCATGCATACGTAGGCGGTATCAGTATGGTACTAGACGTAGATCAGTACCGCGATCATGATATTTGATAAAGAGGATACCAGGTGAATAATATGATGAATGTGATATTGACCCGTACCCAGATTTGGGATGCCGTACGACGGATTTACGTACGAGCTATATTTTGATGATTGATCCGCACTCTTGACTTGGAATGTCTGATTATAGATATGGTATCGGATATGATATTATTGAGGCGGGATCACCGACTATACATATACAGGTAGGTATATGTATTGACTCAGATGATAGGCGGTTTCCTTACCTGTAGTTCAGTTTGTTAGTTCAGCCGTATAGTTTAGTGTAGTTGTTAGATTAGATTAGACTCCTACCTATTTCAAAAACTAACGAATCGTGGGTATTTTAAAAGACAGCCCAAGGGATCCTACGGATATTTCAAAAGACTTATCTTTTCATAAAAACACCGTAGCCCCTATTTTCAAAACCCCATGATTCGTGTTATTTCAAAAGGCACCATTTGTAGGACTTATATTAGATTAATGCAGATTAGTTATAGTTGCGTCTAGTTTTCAGCTCCCGCTCTTCTTTTGTGGTCCGCTTCGTATCGCATGCTTATTTTATGTTGCATACTCCATTATTGATATCATGCTGTTAGGACACCAGCACCATTACCGATGATACGTATGTACCACGTACACTTATTTGCCGGCTCACACACATCTTCATCGGTAATTGCCATGTCACGTACACCTTAGAAAATATTATTGCTTGACATAGCCTGTTAGTTAATAGTTAGACATGATATTAGTGTACTTGCCTTATATGTTAGTTTAGACATTGTAGTTATTACCTGCTACTTCATGCATACTGTTATTCATTGTTATGCCGCATTCATGGATTCTCATGCATATATTCACCATTTTACGTGTTATTGAGGTTTTGGATTCGGATTTCCATGAGATTTTCTGGATTTGGAGGAAAACCGCAAAAACATAAATAAACCTTTTTCCTCTTTTAAAATAAAAAGTGCGGTTTTCCCATGATGTATGAGTCGTCCACCATGAGTTTGCTGATGGATTTCGAGACCCGATTCGAGGAGACGGATGAACCGTTTCGGGTACATGGTGGACCCGGTAAGGTACCCCGGGGCAAGAAGCGCGTGATAAGGACGATGTGAGCCTGGCAGGGGAGCACTATCTACCGGTGATTTTACCCGACGCATCGGATATCCGGAGGATACCGTCGTGGTCTTGAGATGGATGGTAGGGGCCGGTCTGGACTGACGGCGCCCTAGATATTGAGACTGTGATATTGAGATTTCGAGATATTGAGGTACAGAGACTGTGATACAGAGATATCGAGATATTGGGATTATGTTTTGTGCCGATGCTAGGCACTGTTTTATGCTGATTTCATTATGATACCTCATTTTAAAAATACAAAGGAAATCTCACTAATTTATGAAAACAGTTCTTCATTTACATGCATTCATACCTCATTCATATGATATATTGCTACCTGAGGCACTGACACGGGCACATGAGTTTACACTCGGGTTAGATACTATCCTAGCCATTGTTATAGGCTGCATGTTATATACATTTTTGAGGATATATTATGATCATTGACCTAGGATTACGTTATTTATGCGATTTCTGTGCGTAGATGTTTTTCTATTCACGAGTTGGAAACTCACCCCCGTTGTGCCCCAGTTTCTTGCAGGTTTTGCCGTACAGGTTTAATTACGGCTTTGCAGCATAGTTTCGGTCGGGTGATTTGCTAGTAGGTGGGTTTACTTGTATCGTACCCCCATTATATATCTTGTATATCATTATTCTATTGTATCTAGAAGTTCCATCAACCAAACATGTATTTATTGAGATAGAGACCAGTGTTGTTTATTCTTTCGACCTTAGAGTCGCTCGTTATATTTCTGGTGGTTTTGAGTTTCCTTTTGAGTTTTGATCCTCGCCGTTGGCGTTGTATATTATTTTGCTTGTGTGGTTGTGACCGTCGATTGACGAAGAGCTAGCTCCCGCTTGGGGATGCCTTTTTCTTGATTTCGTATACTATTCATGTTGTATCCCGTTTGGGGGCCAGTATTTACAAAGGAGACTCTGCCGAAATTTTCAGTAAATTTTTTGATGTTTTAAAAACCGCATAATTCGGCTTATGCTATTGAAATTACTTGCTTTAAGTTGGTTTTTCCTGCACTCTACTACTTTTCTTGGTTTGGATTTCTGGGTTTTCGGTTTACTTAGATTACGTACGTCTCGAGACGTTCGTAGTTTAAGTGCCGGTCATGTTCCGTACTTTCGGGTCGTGACAAAGTTGGTATCAGAGCGTTAGGTTTTACCTTCGGAGCGTAGGATGACCCTTGGTTGATGGATTAGGTGACTAAAGTAGAGTGACGTACCGTTGGTATGTTCCGCGGCATATTTACGACACGCCACTCCACTTAAGAAGCCTTAGGATGTACATTTCCTTGTTCAGTATTATATTCCTTCCTGATCTAGCCTCATCGTTACCAGTTTGGTTTTGCTGCCACGATTTCGGGCAGGGAGAGCTACGGCTAGAGTTGCGGTCAGCAGGAGCTCGTCACAAATGAGGACTGACCAGGGCGTGATTCCGGCGACACCCGATTGTAGAGAGGTGTCTTTTGATTGTGTTTTCGCACCACGAGCGTTGATGGATCGCTGTATGAGATTACTCGGACGGACAGATCAGCACCAGAGGATTGAGCCAATGATAGAAGGTCGCTAGTTACCCACGGATGAATGACTGAGACATGTGGTTCGTTCGCCTACCCGATGAGAGGTCATCAGATAGATTGATTCCAGCTAGAGACGACTTCACGCGGAGACGTTGGGAGTCGACAGAGACGATCGAATGTCAGCAACCTATTATTCCAAGTTTAAAGTAGTCGGAAGGACATGCAGGAAATTCTATGGTCCCTCTAGAAGAATGAAACCCTAACTCGATATAATGACCGTGTGAAAGCCTTTGAACCTTAGGATTTGCGGCAGTTCCACGGCGCCATTAGTGAGGCTTGGGTTTGCCCTTCTACGGCTGGACCACCGATGCTGTGGTATGTACTCGATACTATTAAACTGTACCAAGATGTTGAGCTCTTGGGGGATTATGAGGTTTCGACGAATCGATCGAATGGTTCGACTTCAATCGGATGCTGGGTGGTGAGATGCATTCTTGGGAGACTCCAGATACGAGGATAGCCGTTGGAGCTCAGTCCATACGGCCGCGACGAGACGAGTCCAAAGCAGACGACATTACAGAAAAGTGGAGTAAGAGGTTCGTACCAGATCTAGATGAGATGACATTCCACTCCGCCGACATCAGAGATGCGATGCGCATGCCGAGGCATGGTACTTGGACTTACCTTCCAGAAGGAGTCGCGATGAGTATGCAGTCGTTCCAGAGCAAGATGCAGATATAGGAAAGGACAACGACTTCCGGACAGTTGGCAGAGACGAGACATGGAAGAGACCGTGAGCAGGATTCCTTCCAGGACACTGCTGCAATGATACTTGCACCCAGGATCAGATATGTCACGTACATTCAGAGAGCCAGAGGCCGACGCCAGTGATATGCTGTCTCACGAGTGGTCGCGATGATTGACCGGGAGATGACAAGAGGCATGCTAGAACTAGATCATCCCCGTTAGCACACCTGACAAGGCCGATGAGCCGAGGGACTGAGAGATTTGTAATTCCCAATGAAGACCTTGACCCAGGAGTGGTCATTGTTACGCACTCCAGCAGGCCAGAGTTCATGATCATCGACGAGACGTCCCATTAGTGACCGCGCCAGTTGGCCCGAGATTCTTAGAGGATGCGCTTGAGCGGTACTATGCCGCCATTATTGATTTCGATGTTTTGGGTGATTTATTCGAATGATCTGATTTTGATGATTGAGGATTTATGATCTTTGCACAGTGTTGCACTTGATATCGTTTTCGTGCTTGGGTTTCACATGTTTGTGATTTTACGGTTTTAGACATTTGAGTGATTTTGTGCGTATGTACGCATACGAATTGGTTTTTGCACCCAGTATAGTTCACATATGCTTGCAGTGCAGTGATACGCATTTTGTGCACTTAGATGCACTGGACTTCGATTTCGATTGTGATACTCGATGTTTGTTTTATACACCTTGTGCACCTGATTTGATTTTACGCATGTTCGGCGCTTGATATTGGATTTCATGATTTCGTGCATGATGGATGCCCCTGGTTCTGGGTTTTCGCGCATGATTGAGCGCAAGTTTTGAGATACGATTTTGGTGCACACCAGATGCACTAAATCGAGATTCTTCATGCATGTTAGATGCACCTGATTTTACTGTCAGGCACACATGTTGCCTACGACAGATGTTTCGTGCACACCCGATGCACTTAGATGTTGTTTCTGTGCGCATGTATGGCACATTCATGGATTTTGATTTCCGTGCGCACCAGACGCACGTAGCATTCATGTGCATATTTTGGGATTGATTTCGTATAGAGCAGTACGTTTTTATGATATTGCTATGTATTTTCGTACTGAGCAAGACTAGTCAGAGGACAGTACCTGAATATATTTTGCATGCATTGATAGTTATTGAAGGGATTTCCAAAAAGCGAGCTATAGCTTCAGTATTTACCTACGTGTCTGATATGACACGAAATGTTTAAAATAAGGAGACCCTTCTAAATTGTTTCCAAAACGGCGGAACGTACATTTCAAACAAAGGTATATATGTATATAGTTATTTTCTTATGTTAGACGTCCGCCACTGTGCAGTGTAATACGCGTTGCACAGCGACTTAAAGAGATTTGGCATGCATTTCCTTCAGATACTTACAGATATAGATTCGATGTTTACATGTATAGTTTCGAGTTATATCATATTGGTTTGATTTAGATTTGGCATTGATGTCTTCTCCATGACTCCGATGATTGCGGGATGCTTGACGGAGTTTTGATTTGAGTTATATACTCATTTTTCAAGCGCATGCGCTGCGCTACGAATTGTTTAATGTAGTTACAATTTCGGAGCCCCGACGGCTTGATGGTTTTTCTTAGATGTTTTAGTATTTGGGGGAGTTTGAATTTAAATTCGGGGACCGAATTTCTTTAAGGGGGGAAGATTGTAACGTTTTGAAAATCGTTTCGGTGAAATTTCGAAAAATCGGTAAAATAAGGGGGTTTTCTGTAAAAAGTCAAAATACAAATATCTTATTATAAAAATTAAATATACATATTCTAGCTATGTAATTTCTATTATTTGGTGTTTATTGAGCCGCTGGTGAAATTTCAAATTTTCTGAAAAAAAATATTATTTTATTATTATTTAAGCCGTCACTAATACATTTAATTAGGGAAAATTACAAATTGGAATAAGTTGAAACAAATTTTGTGCATCATAAAACATTAAATAAAATTTTATCATATGGTTTTTGGAACGAAATCATTTGCCAAAACAGTTTAGAAATTATTGAAGAAAAAAGGCTTTTTTTTAGCGTAAATGGATGTTTGGGGTATTATATTTATCATTTTTCATCACCCCACACCCGTACCCACATCCACACACTCCCATTTACTTCTCCCCTTGAAGAATTCAGCAGCCCCCATTTATTTTCCCCACTTGAATTTCAAAGGAAAGAAATGAAAGAAAAGAAAAGAAAATGGAGAAATGAGGTGGACCTTTGACCTTGAATTGACTTTGACTTCTCCCCCCACTTTCTCTACCTCCCTCTCTCTCCTCTCCCACTCCCATTCCAGCCGATCCCCCCTCCTACAGCAGCAGCAGCCCCCCCATTTCCCTTCTCTTTTCTCTTCAAACTTCATCAAAAATTGCCTCAAATCCATCAAAAAAAATCCCAAAACCCAAATCCGACTCCTACCCATTTTAGCTTAGCCCGTATAGCATGGATCTTTGTGAAAAGAGAGCATTTTGGGAGGCCATGGATGCTTGTGGATCTTCAAATGTTTTTGGGTATAATTCTAAAATATTTTTGCTTAATTTGTTACTAATTTCTTAAAGCTAAACTACTTAAGTGTTAATTAGGCTTAAGTTGCAAGTTTTGGAATTCAAGTTATGAATTTGAATGCAAGTTAGGGTTTTATAAAATTGGTGTATGGTTGTGTGTTATATTTAGGCTTTTTGTCATGTTAATACAAGATTAGTAGCTTGTGCTAATGGTTAGTTTAAAAATTGTGTTAATTTGCTAATTTGCTTACTAGGTTTTTGAAATTGGTTAAATACTTGGGATTAAAAATGTGTTTAGGTTTTTCATGACTTCATTAACTTTATTAAGTGTGGTTTAATGCTTTAGATCATGCAAATCTAAGCTAGATTGTAGTTTGTGCATTTTTGCTTTGAAATTGTTAAATTTTAGGTATTTTGTAAACTAGAATATTAGGGTTTTTGGAATTTAATGAGATTAAATTCCGGGAATTGTTTATATGACTTATTTAAGATATTTAATAAATATATTGGCCTCCACATTCATTTAAACAACCTGTTTTGTACAAAAACGGCGAATTGTGCTTGCTAGATTTTCGGAAAAATGACTTTTTAAGTAAAATTGGGGTTTTTGTGAGTTTTAACCTAGTTTATATTAAAATTAGTGTTCGTGAATGTGAAAATGAGTGTGATTGGATTTTTCTCGATGGTTTGACGTTTGTACATCGACATCGAGGGTTGGTTTGACTATTCTTGCATGCGTAGGCGATAGGTTTGGACCTATGCATGATACGCGTGCCGATTTGATTTTCGTATGCCGTTTCAATTTCGAATTTAGTTTTAATGCGATATGGTGCGTTATGATATGTAGGTACCCCCATGTGGACTTCGAGACGACAAGCAAGCGCGTGGCGACGTCGGCACCGGCTAGCGAGGACCAGGTGAGTAGATTTATATCAACGGGGAGAAGTCGGGTGGATGGCGTATAGCACCCCCGCAGTCCGTGGTGGTGTATACGGATGCGTATACACACCAACAATTATTATATGTTATTTGGGATTAATAACGATGCTTAGGATGGATATTGGTGTGTTGGATTACTTTAGTGTTGCGAACCCTAGGGTAGTGTTGCACTACACATACACACATACATACTTGCATACATTCCTATTGATATGTGCTCATGGGATTCTTTATAGTTATGGGTTCACATGGGTATGGGACTATGTGTTCACATACGGATTTGAGGATGATACTTGGGATTGAGCTGAGTCGATGAGATTTGATTTGAGGCCGTGAGATCGGTGATATAGCAGGGTTCGTATTTCAGATACGACATGACGTTGTAGCGGGTCCTTGACGTAGTGTTTCACACACGTCCATGCATACGTAGGCGGTATCAGTATGGTACTAGACGTAGATCAGTACCGCGATCATGATATTTGATAAAGAGGATACCAGGTGAATAGTATGATGAATGTGATATTGACCCGTACCCAGATTTGGGATGCCGTACGACGGATTTACGTACGAGCTATATTTTGATGATTGATCCGCACTCTTGACTTGGGATGTCTGATTATAGATATGGTATCGGATATGATATTATTGAGGCGGGATCACCGACTATACATATACAGGTAGGTATATGTATCGACTCAGATGATAGGCGGTTTCCTTATCTGTAGTTCAGCTTGTTAGTTCAGCCGTATAGTTTAGTGTAGTTGTTAGATTAGACTAGACTCCTACCTATTTCAAAAACTAACGAATCGTGGGTATTTTAAAGACAGCCCAAGGGATCCTACGGATATTTCAAAAGACTTATCTTTTCATAAAAGCACCGTAGCCCCTATTTTCAAAACCCCATGATTCGTGTTATTTCAAAAGGCACCATTTGTAGGACTTATATTAGATTAATGCAGATTAGTTATAGTTGCGTCTAGTTTTCAGCTCCCGCTCTTCTTTTGTGGTCCGCTTCGCATCGCATGCTTATTTTATGTTGCATACTCCATTATTGATATCATGCTGTTAGGACACCAGCACCATTACCGATGATGCGTATGTACCACGTACACTTATTTGCCGGCTCACACACATCTTCATCGGTAATTGCCATATCACGTACACCTTAGAAAATATTATTGCTTGACATAGCCTGTTAGTTAATAGTTAGACATGATATTAGTGTACTTGCCTTATATGTTAGTTTAGACATTGTAGTTATTACCTGCTACTTCATGCATACTGTTATTCATTGTTATGCCGCATTCATGGATTCTCATGCATATATTCACCATTTTACGTGTTATTGAGGTTTTGGATTCGGATTTCCATGAGATTTTCTGGATTTGGAGGAAAACCGCAAAAACATAAATAAACCTTTTTCCTCTTTTAAAATAAAAAGTGCGGTTTTCCCATGATGTATGAGTCGTCCACCATGAGTTTGCTGATGGATTTCGAGACCCGATTCGAGGAGACGGATGAACCGTTTCGGGTACATGGTGGACCCGGTAAGGTACCCCGGGGCAAGAAGCGCTTGATGATGACGATGTGAGCCTGGCAGGGGAGCACTACCTACCGGTGATTTTACCCGACGCGTTGGATATCCGGAGGATACCGTCATGGTCTTGAGATGGATGGTAGGGGCCGGTCTGGACTGACGGCGCCCTAGATATTGAGACTGTGATATTGAGATTTCGAGATATTGAGGTACAGAGACTGTGATACAGAGATATCGAGATATTGGGATTATGTTTTGTGCCGATGCTAGGCACTGTTTTATACTGATTTCATTATGATACCTCATTTTAAAAATACAAAGGAAATCTCACTAATTTATGAAAACAGTTCTTCATTTACATGTATTCTGTTTTCATGCATTCATACCTCATTCATATGATATATTACTACCTGAGGCACTGACACGGGCACATGAGTTTACACTCGGGTTAGATACTACCCTAGCCATTGTTATAGGCTGCATGTTATATACATTTTTGAGGATATATTATGATCATTGACCTAGGATTGCGTTATTTATGCGATTTCTGTGCGTAGATGTTTTTCTATTCACGAGTTGGCAACTCACCCCCGTTGTGCCACAGTTTCTTGCAGGTTTTGCCGTACAGGTTTAATTACGGCTTTGCGGCATAGTTTCGCTCGGGTGATTTGCTAGTAGGTGGGTTTACTTGTATCGTACCCCCATTATAAATCTTGTATATCATTATTCTGTTGTATCTAGAAGTTCCATCAACCAAACATGTATTTATTGAGATAGAGACCAGTGTTGTTTATTCTTTCGACCTTAGAGTCGCTCGTTATATTTCTGGTGGTTTTGAGTTTCCTTTTGAGTTTTGATCCTCGCCGTTGGCGTTGTATATTATATTGCTTGTGTGGTTGTGACCGTCGATTGACGAAGAGCTAGCTCCCGCTTGGGGATGCCTTTTTCTTGATTTCGTATACTATTCATGTTGTATCCCGTTTGGGGGCCAGTATTTACAAAGGGGGCCAGTATTTACAAAGGAGACTCTACCGAAATTTTCAGTAAATTTTTTGATGTTTTAAAAACCGCATAATTCGGCTTATGCTATTGAAATTACTTGCTTTAAGTTGGTTTTTCCTGCACTCTACTACTTTTCTTGGTTTGGATTTCTGGGTTTTCGGTTTACTTAGATTACGTACGTCTCGAGACGTTCGTAGTTTAAGTGCCGGTCATGTTCCGTACTTTCGGGTCGTGACAATAGGAATGTCATTTCCTATCAAGAGAATGTCATCCACGTTTAAAACGAGGAATACTACAGTTCTCGCTACAAATCTACTATAGATGCATGGTTCATCTGGATTTTTGATAAAGCCAAATTCTTTGACCGTCTCATCAAAACAGATATTCCAACTCCGCGATGCCTGCTTTAGTCCATAGATGGACTTAAGCAACTTGCACACCTTTCCGTTGCTCCCACTCTGAATGAAACCCAATGCCTGGTCCATATAGACACACTCCTCTAAATTTCCATTTAGAAAAGCGGTCTTTACGTCCATTTGCCAGATCTCATAATTGTGGAAGGCAGCAATGGCAAGAAGGATCCGAATGGATTTCAGCATGGCCACTGGAGAAAAGGTTTCGTCATAGTCCAAGCCAGGTCTTTGACGGAAACCCTTTGCAACAAGTCTAGCTTTATAGGTCTCAACCTGTCCATCTACACCAATCTTCCTATTGAAGATCCACTTGATCCTACGGGTTTTACCCCATCTGGAGCAATGTCCAACGTCCATACTTTGTTGGTGTACATGGACTCCATTTCGGTCCGCATTGCATCCAACCATTTTACCGAGTCAACGCTCTAAATGGCCTGCTGGAAGCTAATCGGCTCATCACTATCAATGATGCAATCCTCTCTATCCCCGTCTATGAGAAAACCGTAGTCTCTCTCGGGCGGATGAAGCTGCCTACTACTTCTGCGGAGCGGCGTAGGAATGTCCTGATCTTTCGAACCCTCTGGTTCTACTAAGCTTTCAGTAATAGCTCATGGTTCTGAAATTTCTTCCAGTTCTATTGCGCTCCCACTTATCTGATTCTCCAAAAACTGAGTTTCCAAGAAGTGGGCATGCCGAGAAACAAAAACCTTTTGTTCCTCTTCGCAATAGAAGAAATATCCCTTGGAGTTCTTTGGATATCCCACAAACTTGCACTGTACTGAGCGTGCCTCGAGTTTTTCCGCATGCTACTTTTTGACAAAAGCTGGACATCCCCATGTCTTAATGTGATTAAGATAGGGTCTCTTCCCACACCACATTTGATATGGTGTAGTAGGCACAGTCTTAGTTGGAACTCGGTTCAAAAGGTATGCAGCTGATTCTAGTACATATCCCCAGAATGATCGCGGTAACTCAGCGTTACTCATCATGGACCGTACCATATCCAATAGGGTTCGGTTCCGTCTCTCCGATACACCGTTATGTTGCGGAGTGTATGGAGGAGTAAGCTGAGAGAGAATTCCATTCTCTTTTATGTAATCCAGGAACTCGGCACTTAAGTATTCACCACCTCGATCAGATCTCAGAGTTTTGATACTTTTGCCTGTTTGTTTTTCTACTTCATTCTTATATTCCTGGAATTTTCCAAAGGCTTCGGATTTATGTTTCATTAAGAAGACATAACCGTACCTTGAAAAGTCATCCGGAAAAGTAATGAAGTAAGAATAACCGCTTCGTGCATGTGTAGACATTGGACCGCACACGTCGCTGTGTACGAGTCCCAAGAGCTCGCTCGCTCTCACTCCGTGTCCAGTGAACGGAGTCTTTGTCATCTTTCCTTTGAGACAGGATTGATAAGTTGCATATGATTGATATTCGAACGGATCCAAATATCCTTCAGTATGTAACTTCGTCAACCTTCTCTCATTGATGTGACCCAGTCTACAATACCATAAGAAAGTCTGATTTATTTCCGGAGACTTTCTTTTGTGTGTATTCTGGACATTGAAAATCTGTGGTTGGTTTAATACGTATATACCATTGCTCAATGTACCTGACCTAATTGTTTACCCCAATCAGAGCAAAGCTCTGTTCAAATTCCAAGACGGGAGATGAAGCAACGTTTCATCTTCCAATCAGAGCAAAGCTCTATCTTGAAAATCTAAGTTTTAATAAATGAAGCAACACTTCAGATCCTCTGCGCTGTGCGCAGGATGCCACGTGTCAGAAGTTGATGCGTCAGCACAAAGCCCGAAACAGTGCGTCCAATCAGAGCAAGGCTCTTTTAAAAACAAAAAGTAAAGGAAGCAACGTTTCAGTTGCGCAAACGCTGCACTGTGTGACACGTGTCTGGGCAGTTGCGCAAGCACAGCTGCGTAAGCGCTGCGCTGCGCGACACGTGTCTGCGCAGTTGCGCAAGCACAGCTGCGCAAACGCTGCGCTGCGCGACACGTTTGCGCAAGCACAACTGCGCAAGCACAGCTGCGCAAGCGCTGCGCTGCACGACACGTGTTTGCGCAGTTGCGCAAGCACAGCTGCGCAAGCGCTGCGCTACGTGACACGTGTCGAGCGCTGGGGCGTTTGCGCAAAACAGAATTGAAATTTTAAAGAAATCTTTTCTGTTCTTGTTAAAACAAGAAGATTTTTTTCTGTAAAACAGAAGCCCTTGGATCAAAGATCCAACGGTGGGGAAAATTTCCCAAATCACTCAGAAGAAGATCTCTTTAACAAATTTATGGGCACTATAAAAAGGACCCCAGACCTCAATTCAAAGGGATGAACATTTCTTGAAAAATCAAGAGCTTCAAACAGAGAGAACTCTGAGAAAAATTTCAAGAAAAAGGTAAAAACCTTCACAAGAGAGAATAAATTTCTTCTAATAGATCATTGATCTAAAAACCAGATCAATGATCTTCATATAATAAACAGTGCTTTGCACTTTTTAAAGAACCACTGGTTCTTTAAAACAAGAAAAAACAAAAATACAAAAAATAGTGCTTTGCACTTTTATGAACCTTTGGTTCTTGAAATAAAAAGAAAAACTTGTTTTTCTTTGATCTAAATTAGATCAAGGAAACGAATAGTGCTTTGCACTTTTATGAACCATTGGTTCTTGAATCTGAAAGATTCTTAAATCATAGTGCCTTGCACTTGCAAACTGCGCTGTTGCGCTCTTGGATTGGCGCAAGCCACCAGAGCGCGCCACGTGTCAGCAGCGCAGGCGCAGCATATTAGTGCAGCCCACTGCGCTTGCGCGACACGTGTCAGCACTACAAGCGCTTGCGCTTTTTGATTGGCGCAAAGCGCCTGATAAATGCAATGCATTTCCTAAAGGGCCAGGCCCAAGTAAAAAGTCTAAACAGACCAAGAATAATGCTATGCATTATTTAAAGGGGCAGAGCCTAATTGAGAGGTCCAATGGACCAAAACAAATGTCTGCATTATAATAAAAAGGGCAGATCCCAGTCAAATGGGCATAAATGCTATGCATCATTCTAAAAAGGGGAAAGCCCAAACAAAGGTCTAACAGGCCAAATGCAAACAAAATGTGGACATTTTCAACTGGACTTAGCCCAACTTTGGCCGTAAGTCCTTAAATTAAATTGACTGAGCACGGCTGCTCCCTAAATCAATTTACGACCGGTTCGAGGGTACATCTCCGAACTCCTCTGACACCCATCGTCGTAATCCTTCAACGACGTCGGAGAGGTGACGGGTCCCGACGACCACACATCAATGTGGACTGCGGGGTCCTTAAACTCGTGGACCGAAACGTCCTTAAACTAATGTTGGACCGAAACATCCTTAAACTAATAATGGACCACCACGTCTCTAAACTGGAACATAGACCACCACGTCCCTAAATTGGAATTAATACGGACCACCACGTCCCTAAACTGGAACATAGACCACCACGTCCCTAAACTGGCAATGGACCGTAACGTCCTTAAACTACCTATGGACCACTACGTCCCTAAACTGGAACAATAGAGCCCCCAAATGCTCTTTTGCCGGATCTAAACGATCCCGTTTAAGTTGATCTTAGCCCCAAACACGGCTAACGTATCCTTAAACATTCAACTGGACTATGAAACTCGAAATCAACTTTGGTTCAAGGGTACATCTCTGAATTCCTCTGACATCTATCGTTGTAATCCTTCAACAACGTCAGAGAGGTAACGGGTCCCAACGGCCATGTATTAAATGGATCACTACGTTAAGTTGATCTTAGTCTCAAAACAGGACTAACGCATCCTTAACGAACGTTTAAGTTGATCTTAGCCTCAACACGACTAATGTATCCTTAAACTAAAAACACCAAACCCAAATCTAAGTAAATACGGATTTGGACTAATCCACGTCCTACGGGCGACGGCATTACGCAGTCTCCGTATACAATCTACGGACAACCACAAACAAAACAAACACACACGACACGAAGTGAAATTCTGGAGAAGGAGAAAGTGGTTATCGCGATGCGGTAGCGTAATTAACTGCAGGGGCTTGCGCCTGCAGGGAAGAGCGTCTCCACAATCAAAAAACCCCTCAAGCAAGGGGGAATCTGACGAAGTCTGCTACATCGGCCGCATCCGTCTAAACCTCCGATACACGGTGCCATAAATCAACTTGGCATCTTCGGAGAGGTGGACGGATAAAACCAAATTGCATCTGCCCCGAATCTCAACGTCAGGACCTCGCGGTCTTGCGTCGCCGCCATTCGGAGGGGAACAGATTCTGGCACGCCTGGTGGGACCTTTTCCTCTTTCCACTCCACACTTCGTGTGTCGTTCTCGCGAACCAATCGCGGTTTGTTAAATGGTTGCCATTGGATTTCAAGTTACTAAGATTTGGTCTTTTACCTGGCGCAGAACTCAAGCATCAATGGCCTCTAACTGCACCAACTGCTCGAAGTGCCACTGCAACGGACGCTCCACCTCCCCCGGAGGTGTAGCATATGGCCCCCAAGCGGCTTCCTTCCTCGCTCTGCCAGTAGACCAGGTGACCCAGGCCACCACCGGCCTGTTTTTTGGGACCATGATCCCGCCTACAAGCTTCTCTATGCCAATACCTGCACCGGAAGTGAACAAGAAGTCGGTCTTCGACCGGCTCACTGCCACGACGGTCCCTGTCAACGGGTCGCCCACTACCAAACCAACAGCCTCTGTTTTCGCCAGGCTGGATCAGAACTTTAAATTGGCTGTCCCAAGGAAGGCAATAACTGCTACTCCAGAAGTCATCAAGGCGGCTTCCCCTGTCAAAGAATCAGTCTTTTCAAGACTGACGATTCCTGCTCCTGCCCTTGCTAGAGGATCCATCTTCGACAGGTTAAGTATCACCCCTCAAAGAACAACCTCAGTCTTTAAGAGGTTAACGCCGGCGGCGCCTCATTCAGACAGGGGGCAAAAAGAAGCTGTCTCCATCTCCGAGCCAGTCCCAACGGCTCGTCGTGCTCGACGTCGCCATTGGTGACGAGTGAGGGAGGCAGGGGGCAACTCCCCCTCAGGGCTAACTCCACCGGCTCCAGTGGTGGAAGTCAACGCTGCTGTTCCAACTGAGAACAGCTTTGAACTACTGAGGAGGGTGCGGAAGAACTCTCCAACCGCTACACTGAAAAGATCTCCTCCGCCCACGGAGAGAGTTCCGGAAACAAAACAGGAACAACCCCCTCAACGGCTGTCTTCAAAAATTTATAATGTTTGGTGGAGAGTTCAAGACTCCGTAATTGACCCAGATCACTCTCGTCAACAGAAAAAGGAGAAAGTGGAAAAAGAAAAGGACCGTCTGATCAAACAGGAAAGGACGACAGTCACCAGGGTGCGCATTGCAACGGCCCCTTCAACTTCAACGGCCCACAAAAGAAGGAGGCCGGAGAAAAACCCCACACCGGTGACAAATATCCGAGGTGGTGAACCCAAACGCCCTAAGTCAAGGGGCATTGTAGTTCATACCGTTTATGTGGCGTCTGGTAAAGAGGACAGTCGCATATCTACGGGTCATCGACCACTTACGCGATAAGTGACCAAGGCTCAGGAGCAACAGCAAAAGCTCCAAGAGATGATGAACGCTATGGCCGCACTTACAGGGCCAAAAGAAAATCCTGAAACGTCCTCGGATGAACGCCAAGAGGAAGAAACCGACGCCGAATTCCTTTGTCGGATATTGGAGAAGAAGGACAAAGAGGCTGCTGAACAAGCAGCCAACATACAGCGTATGGGCCTCCTCTTCCAAGACATGATAGGGATGATGATACAACAAGATCCTCCAGCCGAAGAGCCCCCGATCGTCCTTGGAGACGATAGGGGAGAGACATCAAATCCTCCACCAGCTCTGTTGACGGCTAAAGAAGATGCAATCTCCAAAGCTGATTTGGACGAGTACATCGCCCAACAAATACGGGTTCATCATGCGACCGAAGCAGCCGGCCAGGTCGTAAAAACAGGGCGGCCATATCCAAGTTGGTACGATCAAATCAAGTACCCGCCAGGTTATACAATTCCCAAGTTCCATGTTTACAAGGGGACAGGCAATCCTCACCAGCACGTTGCCCAGTTTAGGGCACTCTGCGGCAACACTGGCGGTGATGATAAATTGTTGCTTCGCCAGTTCGTTGGTAGCTTATCGGATATGGAATTCGAGTGGTACTCTGAGCTCCCAAACGACTCTATCAAGACCTTCGCGGAGATGGAGCTGTTGTTTACCCAGCGTTTTGCATGTGCCAGTGAACGCACCCCGATGACGGCATTGATTAACGCCATGGTGAAGCCAGGCGAGACATGGGTCCAATATGCTATATGGTAGCGGAACTTATGGTCAAAATGCGAGCAGCGCATTGAAGAAGCTCCTGCAGTGGGTATGTTTGTGGGAACCCTTGATCCGCAAGCAACCATCTCGCAATTTATGATGTTCTTCAAGCCGACTACCTTCCTGGCCTTGATTGATAAGCTAGCGCAAATGGATCAGATGGGCCATAGACCTCCTCTTCCAAAGCCGGACTCCCGAAATGAAAAGGGGAAGGGGAAAGCGATCGTTGTCGCTAATGCTCAACAACAGCCGAGCAACTTGAAGCCGGTTGTTCGTCAAAATATTATGCGTCCACACGTACGCCTTGAGGAGAGGCTAGGACATCCTTACTCGTTTTCCCGAGATAAAACGAGAAGATTATTCGAGCTGGCGTTGCTCAACCGACTCATAAATCTACCGGATCCAAAACGTCCGTCGCAACCAAATGATGTCAATGAGCCCAACTACTGTCCCTATCATCGGGTACTGGGTCATCCGATCGAAGATTGCTACGTCTTCAAAATTTGGCTTGAAGACCAGTACCAACAGGGCAAGTTCGTGTTGTCCGACAGATGGAAGGTGAGTCCGCCGCAACCTCACGCCTCTAAAAGGATGAATACGCCGGGGGCAACGTGCTCTCTCGTCGAAGAAGCCCCATGGGAGGTTTTGCTGTCAGCCAAGACAAAGAGAATGCTGAACGAGCTTCAAACATGCCCAGCGATCAAGTGGAGGAACCCGTTGGAACCTCAGATCATTGAAGGGATGTTGAAGCCGCGTCCAACTCCAAAGACCGATGGTGGTGGCCCAAACGCTCGCAACCAGCGTCAAAATCTTTGAAGAAGAAGAAAAAGAAATCCAAGAAGCCCGTGAAGCTTGGCGACAAGCACACGGACTTGCAAAAACAAATTGACGCGCTGGAGGAATACAACCAGAAAACACGGACTCCCATTACACTCCAAGAGTTTCTTAACCACGTCTTTCAGGATGAAGATGAGGGAGAAAGTTCGTCAGATGAGTCTGAGGAATATGTGGCGAGCTGCCATATGATCTCCCATTCGTTGATGGACGATGAGGAGACCCATTGCACTGAAAAGCTGGGGGCAGATCCTGAACCAAAAATTCTGGGGCCATGAGATGAAGTAATTGATGCATTCCTCAATGAAGCTCTGCTGAAAAGTAAAGCTGATCGGGAACGCAAGACGGCTATATTTGAAAAGGCCAAGCGCCAGCGACTTGACGAAAGAGCTGAGACACTTCCGCTGGAGCAAAATACATCCACTAAGGACAAAAGAAAATTCAAGACGAGGAAGAGGTTTGCTAAGGCCATATCAATGGGCATGAAGCGACCATTCTCTGAAGGAAGCATCACTGGTGAAGTGGAAATGCACCCCTCCTACTGCTTGTATCATCGGATGATTTCGCACCCCACCGAAGAGTGCAAAGCTTTCGATAGATGGTGGCAAGGATATGTTGCTCATCGACAACATTTTTAGCGGGAGAAGCGCAAAACTCGTCGGGAGCAGAAAGGTACGACCGAGAAGCTTAACAGAACTGCCGGCGATTGTCGCATGGTTAACGCCAGGGGATCACAAGTGCTCACATTCGGGAGCGATTCTGACTAGGAGCTGGCTCTCAGCCCCCTCTTTAAAGAGTCCACCTCGGGAAAAGAAGAAGAGCCGAAGGTTTGCGAAAATATCCGGCTGCGTAATCGGACGCTGCCCGAAAAGAATCTCGGACCCTCGAATAAGAAAGATAAAGGGAAAGAAAAGGTCTCTGAGGATATTACCCTAGATGACTAAGTCATGGAAGAGCTAGCCGCCAAGGACCCACCGAAGAAAAATAAGGTGGATTACAACGTTCTAGAGCATCTGAGGAAGCTACCCTCGCAGCTCAACATTCTTGACGCCCTTTTACTATCAAAAGAGGCGAGAGATTCGTTAATCAAGGCACTACAGGAGCCGAAACAATTCCAAGATTTCCTGGCCGAAGAAAAGATGAAGGATGAATTGGAGGAAGTGCACACGGCCGATGTTACTTTTGGCGATGAAGACCTTCTCCTTGGGACATGCGAACACAATCGCCCCCTTTATGTCTCGGGATACTGCCACGTTATAAAGATAGGTAAAATCCTGGTCGACAATGGATCGTCTGTTAATCTCCTCAATGTACGGGTGTTAAAAGAAATCTGCATGAGCGTCCAGCACCTTGCTCGAGACAAGATCACCATCTCATGGTTTGACTCCCAATCATCAAGAACTCTTGGGTCTGTGATACTGACGCTACGCTTTGGGCTACTCGTCAAGGACATTAAGTTCCACGTCATAGATGCCAAGACATGCTACAATGCTCTGCTCGGCCGACCATGGTTACACGAGTACAACATCATCCCTTCTACACAACATCAGTGTATGAAATATTTTAAGGATGGTTTCGAGTATACCGTGACGGGAGAACTGAACCCATTCTCTGTGAACGAGGTCTGCAAATATGAAGATGCCAAATACTTCCTACCAGACTTCGAAGACACGGAGAGGTGTCACAAGCTGGAGAATAAAACTAATGCCACCATCCCTTTCTTCGGCAGTGATACCGAGGAGGAAGAGGAGATGATTTATTCGGGTCCACCCCAACACAACAAGCCAGGAACATCCGCTCATACGTTGATCTTTGGTAGCGACTCGGAAGATGAGGTCCATACTGTATTCTCTGCTCGACCTTCAATACAAACGTCCGCTGACGAAGAGCAAAGTCTGCAAGTCGTCATGGTGCCGCTTAAACACCATAAAGAACTGGATGCACTTGATACCTACAGTGTCGAAGAACTGCGAACATTCTATGTCCTTCCCAGACGAGAAGGCGAAAAGGCAATTCTATTCTACCGCTCTGAAGAAACCAAAGTGGAGAAAGAAATCTGGCACGGTATGGATCCTATGCTTGACAGGCTTCAGCCCATCCGTCTGCCCAGATATTATACAGAAGGCTTGAAAAGGCTGTTGAAGCGCCAGGGGATATCCTTTAAACAGACCGCTCGAAAAGCCAAATTCTATGACAGGGTCTGGAACGTTCCTGGGACTCAGCGCAAATTGCCTAATGGGAGAATGGAAACAATCGGGCTTGGATACATTCGGTCCAAGAAACGAGAGCTACTCCATGATTGCTACGTCGTGCATGGCTTCGATGAAGAAGCGGAAGCTCAATGGGAGGACGCTAATCCTGAACCAGTAAAAGTTCCTGATGCAGAAGTGCCCAGTCCATCGTTCGAAGAGCAAATGGACAAGCTTATAAGGGAAGCTGGTCAAAAAGTCTGAGACGACCATAACCGCGAAATAGCCATCTACGAGAAAGCCAAAACGCAGCGCATCCTCCAACAAGCTGTGAAAAATGAAAATGCCACTCCCTATCAACCTGTTATAAAAAAGGCTCGATGCAGAGGCAGAAACAAGTCGAAACGCGAAAAAGACGCTCAACATCAACAAAGCGGGACTAAGAGGTCACGCAAGCGGGAATCGAGCGGTTCCGATCTATCCCTCATAAGAAAAATGGGTCGAGCGTACTCTTTTCCTCGGGACAAGATGAAGAGAATACTTGACCTCGCTCTAAAACATCAGATGCTTACACTGCCGGAGTCTAAACACCCCGAACAAGCAGGCGAAGTCTCACACCCAGACTATTGCTTTTATCACCGAGTGGTAGGGCATCCTCTTGAAGACTGCTTCACCTTCAAGAATTGGGTCGAAGATCAGTATCAGCTTGGCAAGTTCGCTCTGTCTGACAACTGGAGGGTAACGCCGCCACAGAAGCACGAACCCAAGGCCATGAAAGAAGAACCAGTTCCACATTGGGCTTGGAAACGAATTCGTACTTGTCACATGATAACAATATCAAAAGAAGAGCCCGAGAACATGGATGACCTTTCTTGGTGCTTCGAAAACAGCAACGATGAGATGATCTCAGAATTTCCACCAGCACCAAAAGAGCTGGAGGATGGAATACATACTACGGCAAATAACCTCAAGAAAATTGAGTTGGGGATGGCGAATGACCCGCGACCGACATTCGTCAGCGAGTTGCTATCTGAAGAGAGAGTGGCTTCATTAAAAGACCTGCTTATGCAGCATAAAGATTGCTTCGCATGGAACTATTCCGAAATGCCGGGACTGGATCCAGAAATTGCTGTGCATAAATTGGCGATATCTCCGGACGTCAAGCCAGTCAAGCAGGCACCAAGATGAATGCGGCTCGAGCTTGAGATGAGTATCAATGCCGAGGTCAAGAAGCTGATCGACTTTGGCTTCATCCAGGAGGTTCAATACCCTGAATGGATCACCAATATCGTCCCGGTGATGAAGAAAAATGGGACGGTGCGCATATGCGTGGACTTTCGGGATCTTAATAAAGCCTGCCCGAAGGATGATTTCCCAGTACCAGTCACCGAACTGATGATTGACAATACGTCCACTCATGAGGTTTTCTCCTTCATGGACGGCTCGTCAGGATATAATCAGATAAAGATGCATCCCGAAGACCAGAAGCACACTGCCTTCAGGACTCCTTTGGGAATATTCTGCTACAAGGTGATGCCCTTCGGTTTAAAGAATGCCGGTGCCACCTACCAAAGGACCATGACGAAGATCTTCGATGACCTTATACACGAAATCGTCGAATGCTATATCGACGGTCTCATGGTTAAAAGCAAATCATACGAGGAACATCTCGAGCATTTGAAGACCGTATTTCAACGCCTTCGGCAATACAACTTGAAGATGAACCCTCTCAAGTGTGCATTTGGAGTTTCCTCAGGCAAATTCCTAGGATTCATCGTCCGACACCCAGGTATTGAAATAGATCCGTCGAAGATCAAGGCGATCATGGAAATACCTCCGCCAAGGACTCTCAAACAGCTGCGGTCTCTCCAAGGGAAGCTCGCGTATATACGGCGATTTATAGCCAACCTTTCAGGAAAGTGCCGTCCTTACAGCCACCTGATGAAGAAGGGAACCCCGTTCGTCTGGGACCAAAAATGCCAAAGCACGCTAGACGAGATCAAACAATACCTGCAGAACCCGCCGGTGTTGGCTGCTCCGGTCAAGGGAAAACCCCTCATTCTTTATACAACCGCCCTAGAAGGTTCCTTAGGCGCATTATGGGCACAAGGGAACGATCAAGGGAAGGAAAGAGCACTCTCCTACTTAAGTTGAGTCCTGCTGGGGGCAGAAAGCAACAACTCCCCCATTGAAAAATACTGCCTAGCGTTGATCTTTGCGATAACAAAGCTCAGGCACTATGCGTTGGCGCATGAGGTCCGTCTCATTTCAAAGGTAGACCCTCTTAAGTATTTGATGTCGAAGGCTATATTGACGGGATGACTCGCTAAATGGGCCCTGCTCTTGATGGAGTTCTCGATAACGTATAAACCTCTCATGGCAGTGAAAGGCCAGGCCATCGCTGACTTCCTCCCCGAGCACCTTATACCTGCCGATTCTCCTCTGAATTGCGATTTTCTAGACGAACACGCGTTTGATGCGATCGACGGTGGTGATACCCAATGGGAGCTTTATTTCGATGGAGCATCTTCCATGAAGAAACGCAAACAAAGTGCCCCTATAATCAAATCGGGGGTAGGACTCATCTTTATAACTCCACAAGGTGGGATAATGCGTTTTGCCTTCTCCCTAACAGAGCCGAAGACAAACAATGAAGCCGAATACGAAGCCTTGATAGCAGGTCTTGAGATCGCCATCGACATGGGGATTGAAAACCTCCTCATATACGGAGACTCCCAACTGGTCTTTAGTCAAGTAAACGGCGACTACCAAACATGCAAACCGGAGTTGGTGAAGTACGGCGAAAAGGTGCAGCAACTGTTGACTCAAATTCCATCCTATACTTTGGAAAACATACAGCGCGCGAAAAACAGCAAACCAGACACGTTGGCCAAGCTTGCTAAAGAACTGGCTGACGAGAACCTCGATGACGTTAGAATCGTGGTACAAAGCCGTCGGGTGCTTGCCCCAACAGAAGTATCTCCGGAATCATCCAAAGAAAAAGGAGCGAGCGAGTAGACGACCCTGCAAGTAAAAGATTGGGAAAATACCGAGGATTGGAGAGAAGTCTTCATAGACTACTTTAAGTCCCACCGAATGCCTGAAGAAGCGTCCACAAGACATCAGCTCACGAAACGAGCTCTGTCTTTTGCCTTCGTCAACGATACTCTGTACAAGAGGTCGTTTAATTCTCTATGGCTAAGATGTCTCGGACCTGACGAAGCGAAAAGAGTCGTTCAGGAAGTTCACGACGGACTCTGCGGTTCTCACCAAGCAGGCCCGAAGATGAAGTTGAAGATTAAACGGATGGGCTACTACTGGCCCACGATGATCCAGGACTGCCTCGAATATGCGAAGCATTGCCACTCATGCCAAATTCATGGGGACTTCATCCACCAGCATCCAAATCCATTACATCCAACGGTGGCTAGCTGGCCGTTTGAAATGTGGGGAACTGATATAGTCGGCCTCATCGAACCAGCATCGTCCAGGGGAATCGTTTCATCCTGGTGACGACTGACTACTTCTCCAAATGGGCAGAGGCAGTACCGCTGAGGGAAGTGAAGACGGAGAATATCCTCCATTTCTTCAAGACGCACATCATATATCAGTTTGGAACGCCAAGACGGATCATTTCCGATAACGGGCCAGCTTACAGAAGCCACAAGATCAGTCGCTTCGTGCAACAGCATAATATAGACTGGATATATTCCTCGGCTTATAATCCGTGAGCTAACGGTCTAGCTGAGGCCTTCAACAAGACCTTGACAAAGATCATGAAGATAACGGTGTCACGAAATAAGAAAGACTGGCACGAGAAGCTGCAAGAAGCTCTCTGGGCGTATCGAACTACGTTTAAGACGGCCACAAACACAACACCGTACGCGTTGGTATTTGGGACGGAAGCAGTACTCCCCCTCGAGATAGAGTTACCCTCTCTACGAGTGGCAGTTCACTACGAGCTGACAGACGAAGAAAATGCTCACCTTCGGCTTGAGGAGCTCGATGCCCCAGATGAAATCCGGCTCATAGCACAGCAAAATCTGGAAGCTTATAAAGCAAAGATGACGCGCTCATATGAAAGATTAACCCGACCGAGAACATTCCGCCAAGGCGAACTTGTGCTAGTGGTCAAAAGGCCTATGATCCCCAATCGCGCCAAGCGAGGAAAATTCGAGCCAAACTATGAAGGCCTGTACATCATAGATAAGGTCTACCAGGGAGGGGCCTATCTACTCATGGACATGCACGGTGAAAGGCCTTTCAGGCTAATAAACGGTCGCTTCCTAAAGAAATACTATGCTTAATGAGCCATAGCCTAGGTCAATGGTAAATGACGACGACTATGTCCTCTCGCTATCTTCCTAAGCCTAAGCTTTATAAGCAGTAGCCAGCTTTCTCAATGTCGGACTGAAATGTCCTTAAACTAATAGCGGACCGAAACGTCTTAAACTAATACCACAGCATCCATAGGCTGACGAGATAAAAAAAGAAGAAGAAGAAAAATATAATAAATAAAAACGGTATGTCCATAAGCAAAAAGGGCACGAATGAAAACCCGAAAGGGCTCCGTGAGTAAAAACAGCAGGGCTACCGGCGAGTGTTCGTGAAAACCCGAAAGGGCGCGACCTCGTTAAAAAAAAAGTATGTCCATAAGCAAAATGGGCATGGATGAAAACCCGAAAGGGCTCCGTGAGTAAAAATAGCAGGACTACCGGCGAGTGTTTGTGAAAACCCGAAAGGGCGCAACCTCGTTAAAGGACACTTACAAGATCCTCTCGACCTTGTAAGGAGAAACCACCTGCGTGAGATCCTTACGACTCACAAAGAAGCAACACACTTAGGGATCCCCATGATTCCTAAGGAGAAAATACACTTGCGAGATCCTCACGACTCGTAAGGAGAACTCTCTTATGGGCCCTCACGGCTCATAAGATTTGAAAGTCTTAAGTCACAGAGACCTACACCTGTGCTTAAGCAATCCTCACAATTTCCGATATTGCCCTACAAGTGGCTCAATACTGGCCCTTGTATACAATCCATGGGCGCGAATAAACATTCCCCTAACCAAGTTTCATCCGTGATTGGGGATATGTTCGCATGACCCTTGTAAGTCCTCTCGATTTACAAGGAGAAAACCCTCCTGTAGGATCCTTACGACTTACAGAGAAACAAACACTTAGGAATCCTCACGATTCCTAAGGAGAAAATACACCTACAAGATCCTCACAACTTGTAGGGAGAAATACCTTTGTGAGGCCCTTACGGCCCATGAAGTTAAAAGCCTTAGTTGACAGGACCTTAACCCTGTTTGCTAAGCCACCTTTGTTCGACATCGACAGAGGCGAATGATGATTCGCTCCTGGCAATATCCCAGTTGCAGCGGTGCTGATGCCGAAATCGGTGTCTAATTTCAGGTTTAGGGTAAAAAACCGGTAGGCCGCACATGCATACGAAATAGCCGAAATGATAGGGCAATTTGCAATAAAAAAGCAGCAAGTAAAAACGCATGCATAGAAAATAGCCGAAATGATTGGGCAACTCGCAGTAAAAAGCAGCGAGTAAAAATAAAATAAATAGCCGAAATGATTGAGCAACTCGCAATAAAAAGCAGCGAGTGAAAACAAAATAAACAGCTGAAATGATTGGGCACCGCGAAAAATAGCCGAAATGATTGGGCAATCGCGACCTTTTGCGATATAAAAGCTGAAATGATAGAGCATCGCGGAAATAAAACAAAAAAAAAAGATGATAAAACTTCGGCCCTACAGCTGAGATCACATCGATCCCTGTATACAATCCAAGGGCACAAACAAAGAAGGAACCATACTCTCCCAACAGGCTCCGCCAGAAAACGAAGCCAAATCTCGACGGTTCATTCCAACTCCAAAGAAGCCAGTGTCTTCAGCAAATACCACAACTCAGGGAAACAAGCCTCCTGATTCGCGTCGACTCGCAGAGCAACCAGTGCCTCCGTGGGAAATTCTCAATCCGTTTCAACACCAAGGAAACAAATAATCCTTGGCGCTAGGGAAACGAATAATCCTTAGCAAATACCTCAACTCAAGGAAACAAACAATCCTTGACGAGAGCCTCCTGATCCGCGTCGACTCGCAGAGCAACCAGTGCCTCCGTGGGAAATTCTCGACTTGTTTCAACACCAAGGAAACAAATAATCCTTGGCGCTAGGGAAATAAATAATCCTTAGCAAACACCTCAACTCAAGGAAACAAACAATCCTTGACGAGAGCCTCCTGATCCGCGTCGACTCGCAGAGCAACCAGTGCCTCTGTGGGAAATTCTCGACGTGTTTCAACACCAAGGAAACAAATAATCCTTGGCGCTAAGGAAACAAATAATCCTTAGCAAACACCTCAATTCAGGGAAACAAACAATCCTTGACGAGAGCCTCCTGATCCGCGTCGACTCGTAGAGCAACCAGTGCCTCCGTGGGAAATTCTCGACCCGTTTCAACACCAAGGAAACAAATAATCCTTGGCGCTAAGGAAACAAATAATCCTTAGCAAACACCTCAATTCAGGGAAACAAACAATCCTTGACGAGAGCCTCCTAATCCGCGTCGACTCGCAGAGCAACCAGTGCCTCCGTGGGAAATTCTCGACCCGTTTCAACACCAGGGAAACAAATAATCCTTGGCGCTAGGGAAACAAATAATCCTTAGCAAACACCTCAACTCAAGGAAACAAACAATCCTTGACGAGAGCCCCCCTGATTCGTGTCGGCTCGCAGAGAAACCAGTGTCTCCGCGGGAAAATTCCCGATTCGTCTCAACTTGCAAGATGAAGCCTCAGGCAGCAGGGACTAAAAAAAAAATTTGCTTCCTGAACAATGAGACCCTGCAAGTCGATCTAAAACGGTCTCTTGCATACTATTCATGGGTCTCACTCTCCGAAGTCGTGTTTCGACAAGGAGGGAAACAACCGCTTACGAGTCCTCTCGACTCGTAAGAGGGAAAAATTCTCTTACAGAATCCTTACGACCTATAAGAGAAAACACACTTAGGAATCCTCACGACTCCTAAGGAGAAAAACCCACCTACGAGATCCTCTCGATCCGTAGTGAGAAAAATCTCTATGAGACCCTCACAGCTCATAGAGTTGAAAAGTCTTAGGAGGTAGATCTGAACCTGCAGCCTAAGCCATCGCTATCCTATGAGGAAATCAAGATGCCTACTCTATTATATGCTAAATATGACAACATGCTGAGAAAGAAGAAAAGCAACAGAAAGAGCATCCGATTTACATTTGATCAAGCATTCAAGACACATTCATTCATGCATAGGAAAAAGACTCAGAACAAAAAAAATATATAATAAAGACAAGCTGGGATAATTTTTTTTATTAATATTGCCAGAAGTTCTTACAATCATAAAAGCATTAAACGAAAGTTACAAGGGAATAACCTCGAACCCAGGACATGGATTGAGGAACTCGAAAGCGACCCTATCTATGACTTTCCAAGCCTCGCGGACCATCCTAGTGTGCTTTCTTTCGCGAGCACAAGCGTCAGGGTCCCCCCTGATGTCTTCCACCCTCCGATAAGCAGCGAGTATGGCAGACTGTTGAAAGACCTCGTGCAAGAGATTGATGAGACTGTCTCGCCGTCTCTTTGAGATAAAGTTCAACAGGTACACCGAGTGCACCTTATCCTCAGCGGCATCCAGCGCCCTAAGCGGCACGCCGGAACAGAATAGGGGAAGCGCTTTCCAGATGGCTCCCACGATAAGCTTAAGGAGGGAGGAACGTCGGGGAAGCAGTGGACCATTGTATGCGTCGAAGCGGCTCATTATTTCAGCACACTCCGCGTTTGTGAACTCTCGATTTTGAGAGCGACCAAGTCGACGGATGCCCCCGTAAGAGATGATCTCGTTAAGAGCATACATATGGGCGTCCATTGTTCCTGTGAAAGAGGATCAACAGAATTAGCAGACCGACTGATTAAGCAAATTCTTGTTAAAAAACAAGCACGAAGAGTTAAACTCCTCGAGAGCAATGCTCTACGAACAGGAGTGACTATCAAAATCCTAATAGGGGAAATTTAAAGAAGTCCCCCAAGATTCTGAGATCATTGCTATTAAAAGCTGATATAATCCATTAAATACAAAACTACATTTTTTAATTTTCATTATCGATGTTCGAACTCTTAAGAGTTCATCTTTTTTTTTTAGATCAAAGAGATCTATGTTTTGCCAAAGATGCAAGGTTCTGTTCATGGGCTGAGAAACCCTGAAACAGATTCCTGAGAGCAAGGCTCTATTTGGTGAAACCCCAAAAGGATTTTCTTTAGATCAAAGATCTATGAGAGCAAAGCTCTATTAATTAAAATTAATTCAAGATTAATTTTACCTAAAAAGTTTCCTTTGAGGAAAATTTAACTCTGAGAGTTCCTAAAGGCAAGAGCAGAGCTCTGAGTTCTGAAAGTAAAATTCTTAAAAGATGATAATCATCTGTTGAGGACCAAATGTCCTATTTATAGGCATCAAATGCCCTTTCAACTTCCAAAAGCTGCCGCGACGGTTGGGATTCTGCCACCGTTGCGCTTGCGTTTGGAGGCCACGTAAGCGCAACGGTGGGGGGGCATTTGTTTATCCCAATCAGAGCAAAGCTCTGTTCAAATTCCAAGGCGAGAGATGAAGAAACGCTTCATCTTCCAATCAGAGCAAAGCTCTACCTTGAAAATCTAAGTTTTAATAAATGAAGCAACACTTCAGATCCTCTGCGCTGTGCGCAGGATGCCACGTGTCAGAAGTTGATGCGTCAGCACAACGCCCGAAACAGTGCGTCCAATCAGAGTAAGGCTCTTTTAAAAACAAAAAGTAAAGGAAGCAACGTTTCAGTTGCGCAAACTCTGCGCTGCGTGACACGTGTCTGCGCAGTTGCGCAAGCACAACTGCGTAAGCGCTGCTGCGCAAATACTACGCTGCGCGACACGTGTCTGCGCAGTTGCGCAAGCATACCTGCGCAAGCACAGCCGCGCAAGCGCTACGCTGCACGACACGTGTCTGCGCAGTTGCGCAAGAACAGCTACACAAGCGCTGCGCTCCGCGACACGTGTCGAGCGCTGGGGCGTTTGCGCAAAACAGAATTGAAATTTTAAAGAAATCTTTTCTGTTCTTGTTAAAACAAGAAGATTTTCTTCTGTAAAATAGAAGCCCTTGGATCAAAGATCCAACGGTGGGGAAAATTTCCCAAATCACTCAGAGGAAGATCTCTTTAACAAATTTATGGGCACTATAAAAAGGACCCCAGACCTCAATTCAAAGGGATGAACATTTCTTGAAAAATCAAGAGCTTCAAACAGAGAGAACTCTGAGAAAAATTTCAAGAAAAAGGTAAAAACCTTCACAAGAGAGAAGAAATTTCTTCTAATAGATCATTGATCTAAAAACCAGATCAATGATCTTCATATAATAAACAGTGCTTTGCACTTCTTAAAGAACCACTGGTTCTTTAAAACAAGAAAAAACAAAAATAAAAAAATAGTGCTTTGCACTTTTATGAACCTTTGGTTCTTGAAATAAAAAGAAAAACTTGTTTTTCTTTGATCTAAATTAGATCAAGGAAACGAATAGTGCTTTGCACTTTTATGAACCATTGGTTCCTGAATCTGAAAGATTCTTAAATCATAGTGCCTTGCACTTGCAAATTGCGTTGTTGCGCTCTTGGATTGGCGCAAGCCACTAGAGCGCGCCACGTGTCAGCAGCGCAGGCGCAGCGCATTAGCGCAGCACGTGTCAGCACTACAAGCGCTTGCGCTCTTTGATTGGCGCAAAGCGCCTGATAAATGCAATGCATTTCCTAAAGATCCAGGCCCAAGTAAAAAGTCTAAACAGACCAAGAATAATGCTATGCATTATTTAAAGGGGCAGAGCCCAATTGAGAGGTCCAATGGACCAAAACAAATGCTCTGCATTATAATAAAAAGGGCAGAGCCCAGTCAAATGGGCTTAAATGCTATGCATCATTCTAAAAAGGGGAAAGCCCAAACAAAGGTCTTGAAGGGTTCCTAGGCACACTATAGAGGTCTCACAAGGCATCAACCATGCCAATTTCAAATTTTATGGGTGCCGAGAAACCCTAATACGGATCGTCGACTAGAATTCTAGGCGAAACAATAAACTAGTTAACGACTTAACTAAAGGAGAGAGGCTACAACCTTTGTAGATCCGTTTCTCTACTTCTTTAGCTCCACGTAGGCGTCCTCTCGCTGTCCATCTCGAATCCCGAACTCAATCGTCGGCTTCATCGGAGAAATGGGCGGGCTCGGTCGTCGGCTTTGTGCCGAAGAAAATCTACGTCGAGGCATCACGAGTTCAAGCTCCAACTTCACCAAGTTGTGAAACTTGTGAAGAAAACACCCAAAACAACTTGGCAAGAGGTAGAGGATGAAGAAATAGGAGGTGGGTTCACTTTAGAATTGGATTTCTCACTTTAGAGCTCAAGTTGGCATTGATGGAGTCTTATTTTCTTTCTTGAAGAAGAAGGAGAGAATGAAGATAGAATATGATAAAAGTATTTCCATAAAAGAAAATAAATCAATACTTATCATATCCTAACTAAGGTTAAGTGTAGAGAATAGACCATGGTAAGTGGGAATGGTTAGGGTTAAGCATGAAGACAAAATGGTCTCTTTAGTCAAAGCTTCATGAAGCTTCAACAAGCTTCATGATAAATAAAACCATTTTGTTTTCTTTTTTCTAATTAAATATAAATAAAGAATGGATAAATAAATGAGTGAATAAATCAAAACCCTAATCATTACACAACCATGGTTTAATCTTTACACAAAACACAAGTTAGCATGCAACATCAAACATGATACAATCAAGTGCACACAAAATATATCACATATACAATGTGTGAACTTCAAGTGAGAAAATCCATTTAAAGTGAACCAATACTAGTTAATGCAAAGTAATATATCAAATATAATTATACATTAAATCATTAAATCAACATTTGATTCAATGATCCGGTCATGTCGCACATAACCGACTAGTATCGAATGTATCGATTTATCGAATCAATGATTCGATAACTAGGTCATATCGCATACAACCAATCGAAACATTCATCGCGAGAATGAAATGCGGTATCACATACACGCATTATTCTCGGTCCCGCACATATCTCATATGCGCTCCTATTTCGTTTCGCTTGAGCCAGGAAACCTCTGTGTAGGACTCTAAAGACTCGTCAATACGCCGGTAGCAGATGATGATCATATCAAGCACCTACAAGCCGTAAGCGGTCTGCTAAACGTAACGGCCATCCGGGTATTGAGCGATCAGAAGATCGACGAGCTAGCCCGCTCACACTCCTGTGAATCCAACCAGTAACACTTACCGTACAGTCCGGTCTGTTCGTCTGATATGTCGCATATCAAGTCTAGGGGTGGTATACGTCAGACCCCAATAACCGATAAGTCGTGCCGATGTGAGGCTCATAACGGGTCGAGAAACTACTGGTAACACTTACCAGCAAATCTCTGATCAGCCCTGGCCAGGGACTTCCCTGTTACGGCCAATCGAGCACAGCGCAACATCAACCCCCAATACCGGGAGAGACGAAACCCCTCCTATCGCTCATTGCCTCCATGTGACTCGGAACTGTACCCAAAGACCACCGTTTTGCATGCCCTCATGGACGTGGTAAGGTGGAGATCAAAGCACAGTGGGAATCACACAAGACTCTATGACGATCTCGGGTCTACAGACTAACCTGCACAAGTGTCACCTGAGAACTGCCATCTGACGTGAGGTATAATACCATCTGGGAGTTCTCGGCGAGTCTGTCCAGTGTACCCAGTCTCCACCGAGCACCCGTATACCATCTCTGATGTCAAACACCAATGGATATGGGATCATCCATTGCCCATCTCATGGGTCGAGAAGCGTATACGCTAGTCTACACTGGTATATCGATGCTCTGTCTCGATACACCCACGACTAGGGACCTTGAAGGATGTACTTATGGACTACCTTGTCCCCACTAGTATGATCTGCATCATAGTCCAGGTAGTCAAGTACACATCCTAAGGGCTTTATCAACATGTAACTATAAGACAGTTTAAAGAGACAAGTTTATATGTTAAGATAAAGAGTAACCAGATAGCATACTATCATATCGAGCAAGAATGTCATCTCCATATATGTCCAAGCATCCAATATAATATACATCATCTGTGCAATACTGGCCTCTAGGGCATACATACAACTAACAATCTCCCACTTGCACTAGGGCCAGCTGCTGTAGTATCGCATACCGAGCATCCCGAAGAGTCTCTCAAACTGTATCTGGGGAATGGCCTTCGTGAGTGGATCCGCCGTGTTGTTCTTCGTGTCAACCCTCCTGACCTCGATCTCCCGGCGATCAACTATCTCCCGGATCAGGTGATACCGCCTCAGAATGTGCCTGGATCGCTGATGGGACCTAGGTTCCTTGGCCAAAGCCACCGCTCCATTGTTATCGCAATACAAAGGTATTGGATGCGCAATGGATGGAACCACTCCAAGTTCAATAATGAACTTCTTGATCCAGACAGCTTCTTTAGCAGCATCGTTGGCAGCGATGTATTCAGCCTCCATCGTCGAGTCTGCCACGGTTTCCTGCTTGGAACTCTTCCAGCTAACCGCCCCTCCGTAAAGGGTAAAGACAAATCCCGACTGCGACTTAGAGTCGTCCTTATCACTCTGGAAGCTCGAATCGGTAAAGGACTCCACTTGGAGTTCTCCGTTACCATACACCAAGAGCATCTCTTTAGTCCTTCGTAAGTACTTGAGAATGCTCTTCACAGCTGTCCAGTGACTCTCTCCAGGATCAGCTTGATACCTGCTCACTACACTTAGTGAGTATGCTACATCGGGTCTGGTACATAGCATCGCGTACATGATAGAGCCTACAGCCGAAGCATAGGGTATCCCTTGCATGCGAGCTCTCTCCAAATCAGTCTTGGGAGACATCTCTTTGGAGGGAGTGACTCCAGAGATCATGGGCAAGTTCCCACGCTTGGATTCTTCCATACTAAACCTCTTTAGTATGGTGTCAATGTACCTGGATTGGGACAATCCCAATATCCGTTTGGATCTATCTCTATAGATCCTTATTCCCAATATGCAGGAGGCATCACCAAGATCTTTCATTGAGAATCTTTGTGATAAGAAGAGCTTGACCGATTGCAGCATAGGAATATCATTTCGTATCAAGAGTATGTCGTCCATGTACAATACGAGGAAGACAACATTACTCTCTGCTACCTTCTTGTAGATACAAGGTTCATCTGGGTTTTTGACGAAATCAAACTCTTTGATAACGACGTCAAAGCAGATGTTCCAACTCCGCGATGCTTGCTTTAATCCATAAATGGATTTAAGCATCTTGCACACCTTCCCGCTGCTCCCACTGTCTACGAAGCCCTCTGGCTGAGTCATGTACACGCACTCTTCTAAATCACCATTTAGAAAGGCGGTCTTAACATCCATTTGCCAGATTTCGTAGTCATGATATGCAGCGATGGCAAGCATGATCCGGATGGATTTAAGCATAGCCACTGGAGAAAAGGTTTCGTCATAGTCCACACCTGGTCTTTGACGAAAACCCTTTGCAACAAGTCTAGCTTTGAAAGTCTCCACTTTCCCATCTACACCAAGTTTCTTCTTGAAGATCCACTTGCTCCCAATGGGTTTTACCCCTTCAGGAGCAACTTCCAAAGTCCATACTTTGTTGGTGTACATGGATTCCATCTCGGACCGCATAGCATCCAGCCATTTCACTGAGTCCCTACTCGTGATGGCCTGCTCGAAGCTAGTTGGGTCATCATCCTCCATGATGCAATCCTCGCTCCCACCATCCATGAGAAAACCGTAGTATCTCTCAGGTTGGCGAGGAACCCTACTAGATCGGCGGAGAGGCCGGGGTTCGTCGGGTACTACTGAATCCTCTGGTTCTACCAAGTCTTCTGTTATAGTTTGTGTCGCTGGAACCTCTTCCAATTCTACCTCAATGCCACTTATCTGTTTCATAAGAAAACTTTTTTCTAAGAAAGTGGCATGTCGAGAAACAAACACCTTTTGTTCCTCGGGATGGTAGAAGATATACCCTTGTGAATTTTTGGGATATCCTATAAACTTACATAAGACAGATCTTGCCTCGAGTTTGTCCGGATTTTGTCTTTTGACATAGGCTGGACAACCCCATATCTTAATATAATTAAGATGTGGTCTCTTCCCTTTCCATATCTCATATGGAGTTGTAGGCACTGATTTGGTAGGAACTCTATTCAATAGGTCCATGGCTGTTTCAAGCGCATATCCCCAGAAGGAAATAGGTAACTCAGCTGTACTCATCATTGAGCGCATCATATCTAATAGGGTGCGGTTTCTCCGTTCAGATACACCGTTGTGCTGTGGTGTATATGGAGGAGTCAGCTGAGAGAGAATCCCATTCTCTTTTAGGAAGTCCAGGAATTCATTGCTCAAGTATTCACCTCCTCGATCAGATCGAAGGATTTTAATACTTTTTCGGTTTGGTTCTCGACTTCATGTTTATATTCTCTAAATTTCTCAAAAGCTTCTGATTTGTGTTTCATCAGGAACACATATCCGAATCTAGAGAGATCGTCAGTGAATGTAATGAACTACGGTGAACCATCCCTGGCATGTGTAGACATGGGACCGCATACATCACTATGTATCAGTCCCAAGAGTTCAGTAACTCTTTCTCCGTGTCCCGTAAACGGAGTTTTGGTCATCATGCCTTTGAGACATGACTGGAAAGTGTCATAAGATGAAAATTCAAACGGATTTAAATATCCATCCTTATGCAACTTTGCTAGTCGTGTCGCATTGATGTGACCCAGTCTACAATGCCACAAGAAGGATTCGTTCAGTTCAGAACTCTTCCTCTTGTGTGTGTTTGTTATGCTCAGATTTGTTGATTGATTTAGAACATAAATGCCATTGCACAACGTGCCTGATCCAACCAACTTTTGGTTACGGAAAATGTTCATAACATTATCCTGTAATACAAAATTATATCCCTCTTTACTCAACAAAGAAACCGATATAATGTTGTATATCAGGTTTGGCATGTAATAGCATTCGTTCAGAACCAATGTATTACCAGTTGGTAATACAAGGTGATATTCCCCGACAGTCTTAGCTGCAACAATTGCACCATTTCCAACTCTAATGTCTTTATCACCTTCTCCAAGTTCTCTACCTTTCCTAAGCCCATGTAACTGATTACATATATGGGATCCTGACCCGGTATCTAATACCCAGGACGTAGAGCAAATGGAGAAACAGTTCTCTGTAACGAACACACCCGAAGAAAATGCATCATCATGTACTTTCTTCATTCGGGTGGCATGGGAATCCTGGTATTCCCCTATATCCTGTTCAGTCCTATAACTCTTATAGGTAAGAACGGAACCAACGTTCCCCAGCACAGTATAACATGCGGGTTCGGTCAATACATCCATATTATTATCTTTATTAGGGCATGAAATGGTCGCTACCTGGAGAGAGAGAGAAGAAAACACTTTAGCGTATGCTCTTGCAAGATCAGATTGGTTATTATCTTATCTAATCAGGATGGCTCCCACTGGTTTTTATCAAATCTTCCTTCAAACCCTAAAAGGAAAGACTAGCCGGGATTAATTGCATACTACAAGTTCGCCAATCTTTCAGCCAGGCCAGTGTCGGTACTTTGAGGGGGGTCCCCCGTGCTTTCGCACGAACCTAATTAATGTAAACCCCGTTTTCCCAGAGGCGTAACCCCGTTGACACCTTTCTAGACACCTACTTGATCAGCTAATTGCAATGTGTAAAACTCTCCCAGGAGTAACTCTTACTTGCAGTGGGTATCGGGATCCAACTATCTCATAGAAGGTATGCAATCTCATTGCAAATTTCAACACTTGAAATTCCTGATAATATTTTGCCCCTAGCGTGCTATGACCTTGACGCATGCCAAACAACCCATAGTCCACTAGTCAAGTTCAACCCGTACAATTCGTGATCGAATTAAACCCACCCGTACGACCCTTGACGCATGCCAAACAACGCCGTACGAATACCTTAATCCAATCGCATCTCATGCTACAGATAAGTAATAATCAGCTACCGTACACTACGCCTTGACGTATGCCAAACAACCGTAGCACAAATACTGAATATTACATATCTGAATTGACGGAGGGCTACGCAGGTTTTTCTGAAAACCATGAGCGTAATGAACTTGATATCGTTGTAGAATCAAATGAAGTTTTGAAATGGAGTGATTTTGAGGCTTTTCTAGTTTTGCTAAAGGGGTCACTCCCGGTGAAGGGATCGTCGGCCCTTTCCTCGTTGAATGAGGTGCGGGATATATCATATATATCGCTGTGCAAAGCATAAACTATAGAAGCAATCAAAAGTCAAACCGAGTGTGTAGCATCTTCCAGTTATTGCTAAAGGAGTCACTCCCGGTGAAGGGATCTCGGTCCTTTCCTCATCGAATAAGGTGCAGGGTATATCATATATACCGCTATGCAAAGCAAGAACTGTAGCTACCTGTTTTGTTTAAAATTTGATTCTACAACATCTTAGGTTTCTTTTCTTTCATTAATCACATTAATGAAGTCCCATCATTTAAGTCACCTAAACATCACAGATAAATACGACGTACACTTATGCCATCCGCATTTGCCTGAATGTCCCCTCGTGCACCGTTAGGTTAGGTAACTAACGGCAGAGCAGGGCAGGGCTAGTGCGGGTGCAAAACATAAGTAACGTCTATATAATATATCATATATACTATATACTGTATCTATCACAGAACATCACATGATCACATCACAGATATCGCAGTAGAAGAAATATATGAAACATTGGATATACTAGGACGTCCGTGTTTTCAATACGAGCCAGTATAAAACACGGATTCCACAGTCGTGATGAATAGCCAATCCCACACCCCTAGACCCCTACGAGAGCGGCAAGCAACCCTACCAATTCTAGGGTTAGGAGACCCGGACTCGACTCCTCGCGATGGTCTCCCACTGGACCCTAGAACCCGGTTACTTGTGCTCCCCTCCTTGGGTCTATCCTAATGCGGAAAAGTAAATAATATACAAAAGGTGACAGCTTCCGCAACCTGGAAGTGCCCCAAAGAAAAGAATATTACATACAAGTTTTTACATGAATGAAAATGAAAAACACTCATCTCACATAAAAACCCCCGGCTATTCAAACACGACAATCCAATATAACATATCCAGCAACACATAACATCACATGTCATCAACGTAAGTAAATATGCGCATCCCAATTGTCGTTGACATATAGCAACGAAACCGGCGATATCACATATTACACTTACGGTCACAGAAAAGAAAGTGTAAAACTACAACAGTTGGAATCCGCAACCTCTTTAGACATCACATGCCTAATCAAATAAAATACTTAGACATCACATGCCTAACAGTTATAAACCCCGCATTTTAGTCTCATTATCGAAAACTCTTTTCTTTATCAAATGAAACTAAACAGCTAGATTTATAACATTCATTCAGTTATCTCATAACTGTTTGTGAATTCCAATTATTGTATCCCATTCCGGATAAATAGAAAATATTAAACTTTCCGATCGAACATTCGAACACCCAAGTTTTCCCGAAACCGATCAACACATGAAATAAGTTCAAAGACATTCACTTCATGCCTCAGTACCAACGGTCCAGCCGTAGAAGGGTCAAGCCAACGCCTCACATGTGGCACGCCATACTGCCCCAAACCCGAAGGTTCAAAGGGCAGTTCAAGACGGTCACATAATCGAGTTAAGGTTTGTTGTCTTCTAGAGGGACCATCGTGTTACTTGCACTACTCAGAACGTCCTTAAACCACAGAAAGATCCAACACTTGGAAATTTTCCGGCAGGGGAAAAGTTGGGTATTTATATCCGGTCGAACTTTTTAACATATTCAAAAAATTATCCGGAAAACACTTAGACAAAGCTTGATAATCCGATCGAAACACCGATTTATGATGCAACCCCAGAACACTCAACTCTTGAGTAAATTTAAAAATTCCCAGAAAACTCAGCACTGTGAAATAGGAATTACTGTGCAAAGGAGGAGGGCTGACGTTATCATAAGGCCGCGGAGCCGCCGCAGAACCCATGCTTCTGCCGCGGTTCCGCCGCACTTTGGAGGTATCATTTTGAAAATTTTGCACCGTAATTCTTAGAACTTCCTGCTGAATTTTTTAAGCATTTTTAATCTGGAAAAAACCCAGTTTTTAGAAAAAGTCCAGAGAGCGTTTTGGGAATTAGGGTTTTGGTTCGTTCGGATTTCAAACGTCGTCTACACTTCGTCTAAGGCTCTAGCTAGGCTCTGATACCACTGAAGGGTTCCTTGGCACATTATAGAGGTCTCACAAGGCATCAACCGTGTCAATTTCAAATTTTATGGGTGCCGAGAAACCCTAATACGGATCGTCGACTAGAATTCTAGGCGAAACAATAAACTAGTTAACGACTTAACTAAAGGAGAGAGGCTACAACCTTTGTAGATCCGTTTCTCCACTTCCTTAGCTCCACGTAGGCGTCCTCTTGCTGTCCATCTCGAATCCCGAACTCAATCATCGGCTTCATCGGAGAAATGGGCGGGCTCGGTCGTCGGCTTCGTGCCGAAGAAGATCTACGTCGAGGCATCACGAGTTCAAGCTCCAACTTCACCAAGTTGTGAAACTTGTGAACAAAACACCCAAAACAACTTGGCAAGAGGTAGAGGATGAAGAAATAGGAGGTGGGTTCACTTTAGAATTGGATTTCTCACTTTAGAGCTCAAGTTGCCATTGATGGAGTCTTATTTTCTTTCTTGAAGAAGAAGGAGAGAATGAAGATACAATATGATAAAAGTATTTCCATAAAAGAAAATAAATCAATATTTATCATATCCTAACTAAGGTTAAGTGTAGAGAATAGACCATGGTAAGTGGGAATGGTTAGGGTTAAGCATGAAGACAAAATGGTCTCTTTAGTCAAAGCTTCATGAAGCTTCAACAAGCTTCATGATAAAGAAAACCATTTTGTTTTCTTTTTTCTAATTAAATATAAATAAAGAATGGATAAATAAATGAGTGAATAAATCAAAACCCTAATCATTACACAACCATGGTTTAATCTTTACACAAAACACAAGTTAGCATGCAACATCAAACATGATACAATCAAGTGCACACAAAATATATCACATATACAATGTGTGAACTTCAAGTGAGAAAATCCATTTAAAGTGAACCAATACTAGTTAATGCAAAGTAATATATCAAATAGAATTATACATTAAATCATTAAATCAACATTTGATTCAATGATCCGGTCATGTCGCACATAACCGACTAGTATCGAATGTATCGATTTATCGAATCAATGATTCGATAACTAGGTCATATCGCATACAACCAATCGAAACATTCATCGCGAGAATGATATGCGGTATCACATACACGCATTATTCTCGGTCCCGCACATATCTCATATGCGCTCTTATTTCGTTTCGCTTGAGCCAGGAAACCTCTGTGTAGGACTCTAAAGACTCGTCAATACGCCGGTAGCAGATGATGATCATATCAAGCACCCACAAGCCGCAAGCGGTCTGCTAAACGTAACGGCCATCCGGGTATTGAGCGATCAGAAGATCGATGAGCTAGCCCGCTCACACTCCTGTGAATCCAACCAGTAACACTTACCGTACAGTCCGGTCTGTTCGTCTGATATGTCGCATATCAAGTCTAGGGGTGGTATACGTCAGACCCCAATAACCGATAAGTCGTGGCGATGTGAGGCTCATAACGGGTCGAGAAACTACTGGTAACACTTACCAGCAAATCTCTGATCAGCCCTGGCCAGGGACTTCCCTGTTACGGCCAATCGAGCACAGCGCAACATCAACCCCCAATACCGGGAGAGACGAAACCCCTCCTATCGCTCATTGCCTCCATGTGACTCGGGACTGTACCCAAAGACCACCGTTTTGCACGCCCTCATGGACGTGGTAAGGTGGAGATCAAAGCACAGTGGGAATCAAACAAGACTCTATGACGATCTCGGGTCTACAGACTAACCTGCACAAGTGTCACCTGAGAACTTCCATCTGACGTGAGGTATAATACCATCTGGGAGTTCTCGGCGAGTCCGTCCAGTGTACCCAGTCTCCACTGAGCACCCGTATACCATCTCTGATGTCAAACACCAATGGATATGGGATCATCCATCGCCCATCTCATGGGTCGAGAAGCGTATACGCTAGTCTACACTGGTATATCGATGCCCTGTCTCGATACACCCACGACTAGGGACCTTGAAGGATGTACTTATGGACTACCATGTCCCCACTAGTATGATCTGCATCATAGTCCAGGTAGTCAAGTACACATCCTAAGGGCTTTATCAACATGTAACTATAAGACAGTTTAAAGAGACAAGTTTACATGTTAAGATAAAGAGTAACCAGATAGCATACTATCATATCGAGCAAGAAAGTCATCTCCATATATGTCCAAGCATCCAATATAATATACATCATCTGTACAATACTGGTCTCTAGGGCATACATACAACTAACAGGTCTAACAGGCCAAATGCAAACAAAATGTGGACATTTTCAACTGGACTTAGCCCAACTTTGGCCGTAAGTCCTTAAATTAAATTGACTGAGCACGGCTGCTCCCTAAATCAATTTACGACCGGTTCGAGGGTACATCTCCGAACTCCTCTGACACCCATCGTTGTAATCCTTCAACGACGTCGGAGAGGTGACGGGTCCCGATGACCACACATCAATATGGACTGCGGGGTCCTTAAACTCGTGGACCGAAACGTCCTTAAACTAATGTTGGACCGAAACATCCTTAAACTAATAATGGACCACCACGTCTCTAAACTGGAACATAGACCACCACGTCCCTAAACTGGAATTAATACGGACCACTACGTCCCTAACTGGAACATAGACCACCACGTCCCTAAACTGGCAATGGACCGTAACGTCCTTAAACTACCTATGGACCACTACGTCCCTAAACTGGAACAATAGAACCCCCAAATGCTCTTTTGCCGGATCTAAATGATCCCGTTTAAGTTGATCTTAGCCCCAAACACGGCTAACGTATTCTTAAACATTCGAATGGACTATGAAACTCGTAATCAACTTTGGTTCAAGGGTACATCTCTGAATTTCTCTGACATCTATCGTTGTAATCCTTCAACGACGTCAGAGAGGTAACGGGTCCCAACGGCCATGTATTAAATGGATCACTACGTTAAGTTGATCTTTGTCTCAAAACAGGACTAACGCATCCTTAACGAACGTTTAAGTTGATCTTAGCCTCAACACGGCTAATGTATCCTTAAACTAAAAACACCAAACCCAAATCTAAGTAAATACGGATTTGGACTAATCCATGTCCTACGGGCGACGGCATTACTCAGTCTCCGTATACAATCTACGGACAACCAAAAACAAAACAAACACACACGACACGAAGTGAAATTCTGGAGAAGGAGAAAGTGGTTACCGCGATGCGGTAGCGTAATTAACTGCAGGGGCTTGCGCCAACAGGGAAGAGCGTCCCCATAATCAAAAAACCCCTCAAGCGAGGGGGAATCTGACGAAGTTTGCTATATCGGCCGTATCCGTCTAAACCTCCGATATACGGTGCCATAAATCAACTTGGCATCTTCGGAGAGGTGGACGGATAAAACCAAATAGCATCTGTCCCGAATCTCAGCGTCAGGACCTCGCAGTCTTGCGTCGCCGCCATTCGGAGGGGAACACCAATCAGAACTTGATTAAGGTGAATGTTTACAACATTACTTACAAACGCAAATTCATAACCTTCTTTAGAAACTAAAGATACAGAAATGATATTACAAGTTGCATTGGGTACAAAAGAGCAATTACGTAAAACCAAAACATGTCCATCTGACATTCCCAGGTGATAGTCCCCCACGGCCTCTGTAACACCCGAGTCTAATGCTACTAATTTCTGTTACTTTATGAATGGAGTGTGACCCTTATTTCATTTATCGTGCTTGTTTGTTACTCATTGTATTTTTTACCCCGTCAAGTCAATTTTGCATATAACATTTTAAAGCATCTAAAATAAAATTAAAAATATTCATCTTGGCCTACTTGACACCCCTAGCCTTGTGGTAGCGACTGTGCGTCGTGTTCTCGTCCCGTTCAGTGAAACGGGCGAGTTTGGACGGCTACGCGCGCGTACGCGTGTCCGTGTTGGGGGTATGCTTTTTGATCATAAAACACTTTATTTTAAAATTTGGATCCCGCTTATAATCCTATTATTTCAATTTCAAGTTTTTGGACCCGACCCGGGCGCGATTTGGAAATGTTTTATTTGGCGCCAAAATCCCAAATTTTAATATACAATAAACCATTCGTATATTTCCTTGCTCTTAACAATCATATATATATTTCAACTGTTTAAGATTTTTTCTAAATTTTATAAATCTTTTACAATTTCCTTCTGCAGCCAATCATTTCTCTTGTATAGCCTGGGCCCCACCTCCTCTCTCCACTTCTCTCTATCTCTCTCTCTCATCCTCTGCGTCTTTCTCTATCTCTCTATCTCTCATATCTCTCTCTCTCTCCCTCATATCTCTCTCTCTCTCTCCCTCAAATCTTTTTCTCTCTCCTATAATTTTAAAGATGATGTTCCCTCCTCTATTTTTTCCTCGTGAACACAGAAGAACCCATTACGAGCCCTCGCGAGAACCCAGCGAACCCCCGGGCGCCTTACCATCGCCGTCGCAGCTCAACGCCGACGCCGCTACCACCTCCATCCTCGTCTACTCGGCCTCATCCTCACCTCACCAAGCCTCTCTTCCTCTTTTCCCCGCGTTCCCAGCCACCTGCAACCCTCAGCGAACCCTAGCTTCGTCCCCGTCGCAACCGCAGCCCCGACGCCGGCGCCAGCATCACCTCCATCCTCGCCTCCTCAGCCTAGTCTCACCTACGTCCTCCTTCTTCGACCCCGTGCACCCTGCGCCTTCGCCGCAGCCACCGCAAACACCTGCACACCCGTCGCACTGCCTTGAGTCACCGCCGGCGATCTCGATCTGCCTCCCCGGCCTTCGTACGACCCACTGTGAGCCTTCTACTTCTTTTTCTCCTTCCTTTCTTCTCTGGTTCCTTGTATTCTTGATTGCACATGTTGATGGTTTATGTTCACGTTTTCGCCGGAATCCGACGATGCCGACGACGTGACCCGACGTTCCAGCAAGGCACCCCGCCTCGCGTGGTTCCATTGTTCGTTATTTGGGTTCAATCCGTGAACCGTGCGCCCGTCGCGAGTTTCCCCGCCGACATTTTACGTTTCGTTTTTCCCGGTTCGCGACCCGTCGAGGCAAGTACCCCTTGCTACATGCTATACAATATTTATATATATATTATGACACCCTAAACCTGTAAATTTAACTTGGTACGATTATTTCTCATTTTCGGGTGCAATATTGCATTATATCATTTTACCGTTAAACTTGGAACCTACAATTGCAAATTGAACCTAATAACCATATTTACCTGTTTAATCACATCTTTAATGTTAACATAACTTGTGGCATTTATCTCTGTAGTTCTGTTCCATTTGGACACTCGTATGCATTTAACCTGAAATAGCTGTACCGAACCGTTACATAAATCATTGCACCTCTAAGGGTTCTTAAACCTGTTAACATGACTAAACGGCTATACTTGTCTTACTGCACTCTTGTAATCATCTCTGTGACAAATTTGATAACTGTATTGCAAATTGAATGAAACTACCTATTACTTAATTCATTGCTTATCTCATGTTGTTGATACCCATGCTAGATTATATAACTGATTGTGAGCACACCCACGATATTGTTTACATCTTGACCTGACTTGCTATATATATATATATATTGATATACCTGACATGGTACCGTACACTGTTGACTTGACCTGATGTACCATGACCTGACCCGTTACCTGATCTTGTGTTTAATGCCAACAAGCCTGACATGTAGTCCTCATGGACTGTTCCTGTTGTCTATCCAGACAAACCTGCTTTTACCTGATCCTATGTTGGCATTAGTTCTTGATTACTGAATACCTGACTTGATATACATAACTTGGGGGTATGGGGAAATCAAAGGTGAAACCTGACTTGTAACTCAACAGTTCGATACCTGTTCTGATCAGTTTTATGGGCTAGGCCAGCCCCGGAGTGATGATGCTGACATCACTCGCCTATCCTGCTACCTGTTACTGCCTAGCGGCACGTCTCGGTTTCAGCCCGAGAGTCCTTGACCGTGGTCCCGGGCATGCACGGGATACTATTGAGTTACATCGACGATTCATCAATTGATTTCAAAGACTTTAGAGTAGAAAACCTGATACAACAGTTTAGTTTACCCACTGCACACTAACCTGTACTGATCTGATTCATATTACTGTTACCCCTGTTTTCCATTAATGTTTATTTTGCATTGCCTGTTACACTGTTCATATTATATTACTTGATGACATGACGCGGTGACGTCTGGGTTTTGCATGGCCTAGATTCTGTACCGCTGTCGCAGTCCGAGCAGGAGTACTTCAGCCAGCAGGCTGAGCTGTGAGTTCAGCAGTAGTTAGTTTTAGTTCCTGCATTTACTTCCAGATATGAGCCTGCATTATGGGACATACATTTCAGATATTTGTATTGGATCATTTGCTTCCGCATTTATTTATTATTGACTCCTGTTATTTTGGATTATGGACATGTTTTAGATAGTGTTATTTTGTTCTTGATATCTCTACAGCCGTAATGTGACTGTGGATGGATACTTCCTACCCACAGGTAGCATGGTTGGCTATGTCATGTGCCCAATCTAGCGTACTCTGGGAAGCGGGGCGTGACAGCCTCAGCATCCATGCTAGCTCCATTTGCAACTTTGAGGGTCATGTCACCTGCTTTCAAAAACCTATGCTTTCTCAACGCCTGTAAAGAATTACAGATATGAGATCCTGATCCGGTATCCAATACCCAGGATGTAGAGTTTATTGATAGACAGTTTTCAATAACATACACACCTGAAGCTGAAGCCGCAACCTGCTTCAGATCCTGTGTTCTGGCTTTCCAAGCCCTGCAATCTTTCTTCCAGTGTCCACTCTTGTGACAGTAAAAGCATTCTTCCTTATCCACAAGCTTCCCCGCTACCTTTGTTGCTTTTGCCTTTCCCTTCGTATCCACCTTACTAACACCGCCCCTTGGTTTGGCGGGGGTTTTCTTCTTCTTTCCCTTGGCTTTCGCCTTGGACCTAGAAGAGGAAGATCCTCCTACAAACAAAGTGGATGTTTCCCTACCTTTCTGTAGGGTGCCCTCTATACTCCTCAGCATGTTGAGGAGCTCTGAAAGTTCAACTTCCTTTTCTTGCAAGTTGAAATTCAGGATGAACTGGGCGTAAGTGGAAGGAAGGGACTGAAGAATCAAGTCCGTATAGAGCTCATTTTCCAACGTGGTCCCAAGGTCCGCGAGCTCCTCTATGTAGCCAATCATCTTAAGCACGTGTTCCGCTACCGATGATCCGGCGGCCAATCTTGCCGAAAACAACTTCTTCGACACTTCGTATCTGGCGATACGAGATTGCTCTCCATACAGTTCTTTTTTTTTTGGAGAAATATGGATTCGAGGTCCATATTCTCGTTCCTCCTCTGATGTTCGTTGTCCATAGAGGCAAGCACGATGCACTTGGCCTTCGCGCAGTCGATTTCCCAGGTCTTAAGGATTTCCCTATCCGCGACGCTGGTTTTGGGACCTGGGTCAAGGGGAGCTTTGGTGGTAAGAAGATACCCCAACTTGTCATAAGTGATTTCCATTTTGACATTCCTGAGCCAATCTTTGTAGTTTGGCCCTTTCAGTATGTTTTTATCTAGTAGTAACTTAAGTCCAGTCATGATGTTTGGTCGCTGCAATTAGGAGATAGAGAAGAAACACTTTAGCATGATGCTCTTGAAAGTTTAGAGTGGTTTTTAATTTGTCTAAACAGGATGGCTCCCACTGTCTCTCGAATCCCTCCTCAAACCATAAAGAAAGAACTAGTCGGGATCAATCTCACCGTACAATACTTACTTAACCATTCAGCCAGGCCAGTGTCGGTACTTCGAGGGAGGTTTTCCAACGCTTTCTCGAAGTTTCTTAATTAAATAACCTCTTTTCCCTGGGGCGTAGCCCCGCTAACACCTTTCTAGACACCTACTTGGTTTATAGCATTGATCGTTAAGTGAGAAAGTTCCGGAGGAGTAGCATATACTCACAGTAGGATCGGGATCCAAATATCATCGCGTGAAAAAACTGAAGGAATCCTACCAGAATCATCACACTCCAAATGGTATGCAACGCTAGCAAGTTTCAGTTCTTTTGAAACTACCGATGTGGATTTTTTCCTCATGCTCTTATGACCTTGACTTTGGCCAAAATATCATAAGTCACATGTCAAGTTCAACCCGTCATTCTCCAGGTTAATTTGAGCCCACCCGCACATACCCTTGACTTTGGCCAAAATGGTAGAACGACTGCCCCAAACCAACACATCTATCTATGCTGCACATGAATACCCAATAGCTACCAATCACTATGCCTTGACTTTGGCCAACATACATAGCTTGAATACTTATTGACCATTCATGTGAAACGACGGAGGGCTACGAATGGTTTTGGCGAAATCGTGAACGTAGTGAACTTGATATAATCGAAGGAATGAGATAGCTTTCAAAAGGAGTGGTTCAAGCTCTGCATTTAAAGTTTGGTTTTGAAAAGAACCGAGTGGTTTTCAAAGTGTTCCAACGACTTTTACTTGGTTTAATTTTTTCTTGCATTAATTCCAATGCGTTCCATCATTTAATCCTACCATTGCAGAAAACAATGAAAATATGACGTACGCTTATGCCATCCGCATTCGCCACGGGGTCCCGTCATCATCCGTTAGGTTACTTAACTAACGACAGAGAGGGGGCTGGACTAGCGCGGATGCAAAACATAAGCAACGCCTAAATAGATATCATATAGATATATATAAACATTCATCACATGCAATGATAGCCATTCCAGATCACAGATGAATACATTGGATATACTAGGAATCCACAATTCGTACGAGCCTGTAACGAAGAGCGGATTACACGGTTGCGATGAATAGCCAAACCCCACCCTAGACCCCTACGGGTGCGGCAAACTACCCGCCAAGTACCCGAAGCGAAGCAACCTCCCTCAACTCGTGAGTAGGCCACTCGGCACTTCGAGATACCCGGTAGTTTATGCACCCCACCTTGGGTCTATCCTAGGAGCAAAAACAGTAAAAAGAAATTATACAATGACGGCTACAACCCCGACCCGGTTGTGCCGCCATACAAATAATATTACATCAATTTACATATTACAAGAATTGAAAGATAAACAAAACTCTCATCTCATAATTCCCCCGGCTATTCATCCACGACAATCCAACGAATTCATATACACATACCATCAACATCACAGATCACAGATATGTATAAGCCGCACTAATCGACGTATAGCGATTAGCAGACGTTCAATACATATATAACATTACAGATACAACCCATTAGCCAAAGTCTACAGAAAATTGACCAAAATACGGATTTGTAACCACCCCAAAAACAAACTTGTTCTCTGGAAATTCTGGGCAGAAACAAACCATCTCAAAAATTACAAAATTCCAGCAGAAACAAACTGCAGGAGAAACGATCCACGGCCGAGTCAACTCGGCCGCGGATCCGCGGCAGAAGCAAGCTTCTGTCGCGGAACCGCGGTGAGTCGGTCGGTTCGCTGGATTGTTTTTCTTGCCTGTTCATTAAAAAGCCTGAGCCGATTTTTAAGACATGATTTATTATTTTTGGAGCAGAAATAAAAATCGGCAGAAACTAGGATTTTCCGGGGTGTTTCGCGGTTTTTTGTCCGGTCGAAATTATAGATACTTTGCTAACATGCTAGGGTGCGTTTAGTTAGGCTCTGATACCACTGTAAGTCTACGTTACCTCTCCCGGTTCTTACGGGCTTGCGGAAACGATGAAAAACTATTTTTAGGGTTTAGGTAACATGGACTATAAAATACGGATCATGGCTAAACAACACACTAGCAACTAACAAGAGAGTTATCTACTCGGTTAGGGGTTATACCTCAACTTGAACTCCTTCTTCTTGGACTCTTTGTAGTGGTCGGATGGTGCTTTCCTCGTTTCCTTCTCTTGTCGAAGATGGATCCACCTGAGGGTTTCTACCTTGAGCTCCTTTCTCGATCTTGAGAGAACTAAAGTGTCCGGCTTGCTAGACCTTCAACCTTAGGATGAGTAGAGAGTGGCTTTGGGTGTTTTATCTCCAAGAAAAGGTTTCTCAACTCATGAGAATGATTCTCCTTGAACTAGAGGAGGAGGAAGATGAAAGGAAGAGAGAGAATGGTTATGATAGAATGAGAATAGTTTTACAACCATAACAATATATGTGAATTAATCAAATTAATAATTTTAATCAAATGAAAAAGTTGATGGTTGGTTTGATGAGACAATTATCATTTCACATTAAATGGTTTTTACAAAGATCAAAGAGCATCTTTGATGTGTAATGATGATGGTCAAAGTTTCAACCATAGTCAACTAGTCAACCATGGCCAACAAGTCAACAAACCCAACCATGACACAATTTCATTTAATTAATATTATTAATTGATATATCAAAAATTCATTAGGGTTTGGAAAAAGACGACTGTCAACTGTGCATACGCACCCGTTCCAAAACCCTAATGAAAATCCTCTTCCTCCGCCTCAATCAACTGTGCATACACACCCGCATTCGTGTTCCGAGGAACATGAATACTATGAGATAAAACTAACCCCAAAACATATACTAGGATCTGGCTCAAACCAGAGCCCGCTAGTAATGTCTGTCCGGAAACCAAACGTGCACAAGTGCGCGGATGTGAACGAACCCTGTCGTAAAACCATGCGACCTCTACTCTGTTTTTCCCAAAGGCGAATAACCCTCTGTGTGGGACTCTAAAGACTCGACACTACGCTGGCAGTTGATTTAACAACAGACCGCAAGCGGCACTAGATGTACGTAACGGTCCCCAGGTAGATACCGATAAGAAGACTGACGAGGTAAACCCATCTGAACTCCTACTGAGCCTGTATGTGACAGTTTCCGTACAGTCCGGTCTGTTCGTCTAATAACATCGCATGGCGGGCCCAGAAGGCGGTAAACGTCAGTCCCCTAATAGCGGTACAAGTCATGTCGGAGTGTAGCCCAGAACACCTGAGATAACACTGGAAACCTACCAGTCTATCTCGCTTGCCCTGTCCAGGGACCGTCACTGCCTCCAAGTGCTTCGGGACTGCACCCAAAAACTACCTGTTTGCACGACTCCTTTGAGCCGTGGTTGGATAGTAATCAAAGTACAGTGGGAACACACTTGAGGCGAAGTGATAGTGTCAAGTCAACGGACTAAGCTGTACTCATGTCACCTGGGAACTGATAACTGACGATAGGTATAATACCAACCAACAGTTCCCGACGAGTCCTGTCCAGTGTACTCGTAACCTAACGAGCACCCGTACACTATCTCAAGTACAACGTACTGACGGCTGTGGGACAGACCGTCTCCCAAGCTGGGATAAGAAGCGCATACGCTAGTCTATTCCAGAGTATCGATGCCCTGTCTCGATAGTCCTGCGACTAGGGACCTGCATAAGGATGTGCTTATGGATTACCCAGCCCCCACGAGTGTGACTGCCATCACAATGCTGGTAATCAAGAAAAGATCCTAAGGGCTCCACTAATGTGTAAAGGCGATATGCTAAAAGAAACACATGCACACATTAAAGCAGAAACAATCCAAGTAGCATACTACCATTTTGAGCAAGAATGTCAATACAAGGTGAATATCCCAAGCTTCCATCAAGTAATATACAATCCAGTATGATACAGTAATGGCCTATAGGGCATATACACTAACAGACAAGCAGGGACACCTCTTGACTGATCCAACCCCTGCCGTCTCAGGTCCAGTTTCCCCTGTCACGGATATTCATATCCGCAAGACATCGGAAAAAGACTGTGCGAAAGCCAAGTGCCTCGTGTTAGCCTCAGTTCATGGTGCATACCAGAGGCAGCACGAGAAGATGGACTTAGTTTCTATCTTCCTCCATAACAAAGATTTATATGGAGAGTAATCTCGTATCGCAAGATATGAGACCTCGAACGAATTGCTTCCAGCGAGGTTGGCTATCGGGTCATTTGTAGGGGGCAACGTCCTTACAGAGACCAGCTATTTTGAGCTCACGGACCTGAAGACCACGTTGAAGAACGGGTCAGATGCTGACTTGATTCTACAGTCTCTACCTTCTACCCTGAAGGAAACCGGGGAAGTAGAAGGAAAGAGAAGGGCAAAAGTTTCGGGACTGGATATAGTAAAAGAGGGACGTTCCTATTGTTACGGGAATGAACATTGGCAGAAAGATTGCAGGGCTAATAAAGCCAGTTGACAGGATTCGAAGCATGTTGTGGATCGGCTTCGGGTGTGTTTGTAATAGAGAACTGTATGTCAGTTAACCCTACTTCCTGGGTATTGGATACCGGATCAAGATCTCACATCTGTAATTCGTTACAGGCTCTGAGAAACCATAGGGTTATCAGGATAAGTGATATGACTCTCAGGGTTGCTAACGGAATGAGCATGTACGCTGAATCCGTAGGGGAGTATCATCTTGAACTGACAACTGGACAGATATTGATTCTGCGTGACTGTTTTTATGTACCAGGTGTGACTTGTAATATCATATCTGTATCCTTACTTTCTAAGGAAGGATATGATTTTACTTTTGTAAGCGATGTGGTCAACATCCACCTAAATTAAGTTCTGATTGGGTCAGGTACATTAAAAAATAGGATATACGTATTGAATCAAGCTCAGATTTTCAGTGTCCAGAACACACTTAAAAGAAAGTCTCCGGAATTAAATCAGACTTTCTTATAGCATTGTAGACTGGGTCACATTAATGAGACACGATTAACAAAGTTACATAAAGAAGGATACTTGGATCCGTTCGAGTACCAGTCTTATGCCACTTGTGAATCTTGTCTCATAGGAAAGATGACAAAGACTCCGTTCACTGGACACGAAGAAAGAGCAAGTGAGCTCTTGGGACTCATACACAGTGACGTGTGTGGTCCAATTTCTACACATGCGCGAAGTGGTTATTCAATCTTCATTATCACAGAAGATTTCTCTAGGTATGGACATGTCTTCTTGTTGAAGCATAAATCCGAGGCCTTTGAGAAATTTCGGGAATACAAGAATGAAGTTGAAAAACAAACAGGCAAAAGTATCAAGACACTAAGATCTGATCGAGGTGGTGAATACTTGAGTGCCGAGTTTCTGGGTTACTTAAAAGAGAATGGAATTCACTCTCAGCTTACTCCGCCATACACACCACAACACAACGGTGTATCGGAAAAGCGGAATCGAACCCTATTGGATATGGTTCGTTCTATGATGAGTAAGGCTGAGTTACCGCGATCCTTATGGAGTTATGCACTAGAAACAGCTGCATATCTTTTGAACCAAGTTCCTACTAAGTCTATGCCTACCACACCATATCAGATGTGGAGTGGGAAGAAACCCTGTCTTAAACACTTTAAGACATGGGGGTGTCCAGCTTTTGTTAAAAAGCAGCATACGGACAAGCTCGAGGAACGTTCAGTACAGTGTAAGTTTGTGGGATACCCAAAGAACTCCAAGGGGTATCTTTTCTATTACGCAGAGGAACAAAAAGGTTTTTGTTTCTCGTCATGCCCGCTTCTTGGAAACTGAATTTTTGGAAAATCAGATAAGTGGGAGCACAATAGAACTGGAAGAAATTCCAGAACCACGAGCTATTACTAAAACCTTAGTGGAACCAGAAGGTTCAGAAGAACCAGACATCCCAGCGCCACTCCGCAGGAGTAGTAGGCAGTCTCACCCGTCCGAGAGATACTATGGTTTTCTCATAGTCGGGGATAGAGAGGATTGCACTATTGATTATGGTGAGCCTACTAGCTTCCAGTAAGCCATTCAGAGCGGTGACTCGATAAATTGGCTGGATGCAATGCGGACCGAGATGGAGTCCATGTACACCAACAAAGTTTGGACTTTGGACTTTGCTCCAGAAGGGGTAAAACCCGTAGGCTGCAAATGGATCTTCAGAAAGAAGATTGGTGTAGATAGGCAGGTTGAAACCTATAAAGCTAGACTTGTAGCAAAGGGTTTTCGTCAAAGACCTGGTTTGGACTATGGCGAGACCTTTTTTCCAGTGGCTATGCTCAAATCCATTTGGATCCTTCTTGCCATTGCTGCCTTCCACGATTATGAGATCTGGCAGATGGACGTAAAGACGACTTTCCTAAATGGAAATTTGGAAGAGTGCATCTATATGGATCAACCGGAGGGATTCATTCAGAGTGGGAGTATCGGAAAGTGTGCAAGTTGCTCAAGTCCATCTATAGACTGAAGCAGGCATCACGGAGTTGGAACATCTGCTTTGATGATACTGTCAAGGAATTCGACTTTATCAAAAACCCAGATGAACCATGCATTTAGAGTAAGATTGTAGGGAGAACTGTGTTATTCCTCGTCTTGTACGTGGATGGCATTCTCCTAATAGGAAATGATATTCCTATGCTACAGTCAGTCAAAGGATTCTTGTCACAGAGGTTCTCCATGAAGGACCTGGGCGATGCCAACTACATTCTGGAGATCCAGATCTATCGTGATAGATCTAAGAGGATGTTGGGACTTTCGCAGTCCAGGTACATCGACACCATACTGAAACGATTCAGTATGGAAGATTCCAAGTGCGGTAATCTACCGGCTTGTCACGGAATCACCCTCTCCAAAGAGATGTCTCCCAAGACTGATTTGGAAAGGGCTCGCATGTCATCTATACCCTACGCATTTGCGGTAGGCTCTATAATGTATACGACGTTGTGTACCAGACCAGATGTAGCATACGCATTGAGCGTTGTAAGCCGGTATCAGTCGGACCCAGAGGAGAAACACTGGATAGCAGTAAAGAACATTCTCAAGTACCTGAGAAGGACTAAGGAGATGTTCTTGGTGTATGGAGGAAGAGACCTCCAGATTGAGGCCTTTGCTGACTCCAGCTTCCAGAGTGATAAGGATGACTCCAAGTCCATGTCGGGTTATGTCTTTACCCTCAATGGAGGGGCGGTTTGCCGGAAGAGTTCCAAGCAGGAAACCGATGTTGACTCAACTATGGAAGCGGAGTACATAGCTGCTTCCGATGTCGCAAAGGAAGCTGTCTGGATGAAGAAGTTCCTCGCGGAGCTTCAGGTGGTTCCTACCATTGTTGATCCAATACCGCTGTATTGTGATAACAACGGAGCTATAGCTTTAGCGAAGGAACCCAGGTCCCATCAGAAGTCCAGGCACATTTTAAGGCGGTACCACCTGATCAGGGAGATCGTAGATCGCCGGGAGATCGAGGTGAAGAGAGTAGATTCGAAGAATAACACTGCAGATCCACTCACGAAGGCCCTACCCCAGACTCAGTTCGAGCGGCTGATCGAGATGATAGGTCTTCGATACGCCAGTACATGGCCTTAGTGCAAGTAGGAGATTGTTAGTGTATATGCCCTAGAGGCCATTACTGTATCATACTAGTTTGTATATTACTTAATGGAAGCTTGGGATATTCACAGTTGTATAGACAATCTTTCTCAAAATGGTAGTATGCTACTTGGTTTGTTTCTACTTTAATATGTGCATGTGTTTCTTTTAGCATATTGCTTATAAATATTAGTGGAGCCCTTAGGATCTTTGTTTTATTACCAGCGTTGTGATGGCAGTCGCACTTGTGGGGGCTGGGTAATCTAGAAGCACATCCTTGTACAGGTCCCTCGTCGTAGGATTATCGAGACATGGCATCGATACTCCGGAGTAGACTAGCGTATGCGCTTCTCATCCCAGCAGGGGAGATGGTCTGTCCCACAGCCATCAGTACGTCGTACTGGAGATAGTATGCGGGTGCTCGTTAGGTTATGAGTACACTGGACAGGACTCATCGAGAACTGTTGGTTGGTATTATACCTATCGTCAGTTATCAGTTCCCAGGTGACATGAGTACAGCTTAGTCCGTTGACTTGACACTGTCACTTCGCCTCGAGTGTGTTCCCACTGTTCTTTGATTACTACCCTACCACGGCTCAAAAGAGTCGTGCAAACAGGTAGTAGTTGGGTGTAGTTCCGAAGCACTTGGAGGCAGTGACGGTTAGACAGGATTCGTCTCTCCCGGTATTGGGGGTTGATATCGCGCTGTGTCTAGGAGAGCCATTACACATAGTCGTCCCTGGCCAGGGCAAGCGAGATATACTGGTAGGTTTCCAGTGTTATCTCAGGGTGTTCTGGGCTACACTCCGACACGACTTGTACCGCTATTAGGGGACTGACATTCGCCACCCCCTAGGCCCACCATGCGATATTCTTAGAAGAACAGACCGGACTGTATGGAGATTGTCACATTCAGGCTCTGTAGGAGTTCTGATGGGTTTACCTCATCGGCCTTCTTAGCGACATCTACCTGGGGACCGTTACGTATAGCTAGTGCCGCTTACGGTCTGTAGTTAAACCCACTGCCAGCATAGTGTCGAGTCTTTAGAGTCCCACACAGAGAGTTTCCCTGCACTGAGCGAAAGGTGTAGAGGCCGTATGGTTTTACGGCAGGGCTACGATCACTTACGTACACTTGTGTGCGCATGCTGTTCGGGCAGGCAATACTAGTGGGCTTTGGTTTAAGCCGGATCCTAGTATTGCACGGATGGATTTGTTTTGTCTTCTGTGCATTCGCATTCTACGGAATCCGGATGCGGGTGTGTATGCACAGTTGTGAGGAGCGAAGTGGAAGGAGGTGCCTCATTAGGGTTTTGACAGTTGATTCGGTCGAAACCATAATGAGGCGAACTCATTAGGGCTTTGGCAGTTCGTTCGGTCAAAACCATTAGGAGCCGGGGACATTATTTACTAATCTTTTTTAGTGATAATTATGTGATAGCTAATTGCTTTGACCATTTGACCATACTTGACTTTGTTGACCGTTTGACCAAAGTTGACTTGGACCTTCATGAGAGGTCTAGAGTATTCTTTGGTTTTCTTTCTATTTTTGATATGAAAATGGTCAATTCAAATGTAGCCATCAACTTTGTCATGAAAGGATTAGTAATGATGATAATTATGTATTATTGCAACCATGGTTCATTCTCTCTAGCTCATAATTCATTTCTCATTCTCTCTCTTGAAAAAGAAATGAGAAATCTCCATGGTTGCTAGCTTCTTCTTCCTCCTCTTGATATTTCCTTTAATCTCATGTGTCGAGAGAAAAAGGATCCAAAAAGAAAAACACACCCATCTACTACTTCTACACAACCTAGGACATCAAGCCTAGCGATCTTGTTGCCCTAGTTGCCTCGGCTCGAGGTGGAGCTCGGAGTACAACTCTCGAGTGGATCTTCTTCGACTCAAGAAGGCCGCGGAGGTGATCAAGATCCGGATCGACCCTCGGAGCTTAGATGGACGAGAAGGACAGTGGAGAGAAGACCCGAAGGACCGGTATCGTGAGGTATAATCTCTATGGCATAGTAGATAAAACCTCAAGTAGTTTGCTAGTTTGTAGTTTAGCAAAGATCCTTCTTTTAGTCCATGTTGCCTTTGTGCCAAAAATCGTTTTTCGCCGTTTCTGCCTCCCCGTAAGAACCGGGGTGAGCAATGTGGACTTACAAGATGAGTCGATGAGATTCGATTTGAGGCTGTGAGATCGGTGATATGACAGGATTCGTATTTGAGATACGACATGATGTTTTAGTGGATCCTTTGACGTAGTGTTTCACATACGTGCATGCATACATAGATGGTATCAGTATTGTACTAGACGTAGGTCAGTACCCCAGATCTTGATGTTTGATAAAGAGGATACCAGATGAATAATGTGATGAATGTGATATTGACCCGTACCCAGATTTGGGATGCCGTACGACGGATTTACGTACGAGCTATATATTGATGATGGATCCGCACTCTTGACTCGGGGATGTCTTATTACAGATATTGTATCGGATGTGATACTATCGAGGCGGTATCACCGACTAATATATATATATATATATATATGTATGTATGTATGTATGTATGTATGTATGTATGTATCGACTCAGATGTTAGGCGGTTTCCTTACCTTTCGTTTATCCTGTTAGCTCAGCCCTATAGTTTAGTGTAGTTGTTAGAATAGATTCGATTCCTACCTATTTCAAAAACTAACGAATCATGGGTATTTTAAAAGACAGACCAAGGGATTCTACGGATATTTCAAAGGACGTATCTTTTCTTAAAAACACCGTAGCCCTAATTTTCAAAACACCGCGATTCGTGTTATTTCAAAACACCGCGATTCGTGTTATTTCAAAAGGCACTACTGTATGACTTATATTTATTTTAAATACAGATTAGTTATCGTTGTGTCTAGTATTCAGTTCCCACACATTATTTCTGTTCGCTCCGTCGCATACTTATATTGTGATTCATATACCGTTATTGATATCATGCTGTTAGGACACCAGCACCATTACCGATGATGCGTATGTTCCACGTACACTTACTTGCCGTCTCACACACATCCTCATCGGTAATTGCCATGTCACGTACACTTTAGACAATACTATTTCATCGACTTAGCTTGTTAGCTGATAGTTTCGACATAATATTAGTGTACTTGCCTTATATGCCAGTTTAGACATTGTAGTTATTACTTGCTACTTCATGCATATTCTTATTTACTGTTATGCCGTATTCATGGATTTTTATGCCTATATTCACTGTTTTACGGGCTATTGATGATTTGGATTCGGATTTTCATGAGATTTCCTTGATTTGGGGGAAAACCACAAAACGTATATAAACTTCTTTTATCTCTCTCTTTAAAAATGAAAAGTGCGTTTTTCCCATGATGTATGAGTCGTCCACCATGAGTTTTCTGTTGGTTTTCGAGACCCGTTTTGAGGAGTTGGATGAACCGTCTCAGGTACATGGTGGGCCCGGTAAGGTATCCAGAGGCAAGAAGATCGAGGAGTAGACGATGAGCCTGGCAGGGGAAGACTACCTACCGGTGATTTTACCTGATGCGTCGGATATCCGGAGGATACCGTCGTGGTCCTGTGACTGATGTTAGTGGCCGATTTGGACTGACGGTGCCCTAGATAGTGAGATTGAGATACTGAGATTTTGAGATATTGAGGTACTGAGATTTGATGATACAGGCCAGTCCGGATAGCCGGAGCCTGAGATATTGAGATATTTGGATTTATGTTTTGTGTCGATGCTAGACACTGTTTATGCTGATTTCATTTATGATATCTCGTTTTAAATATACAGAAATCTCACTAAGTTATGAAAGCAGTTTCTTCATTTACATGTATTCTGTTTTCATGCATCATACCTCATCCATATGATATATTGCTACCTGAGGCACTGACACGAGCACATGGGATTATACTTGCGTTAGATGTTTACCCTTGCCACGTTTTCATGCTTTAGACTTACATTTTGAGGATTATATATATAGTGATCGTATGAACTAGGATTGCGTTATTCATACGATTTCTGCTCGTAGATGTTTTCTACTCACGAGTTCGCAACTCACCCCCGTTGTGCCACAGTTTCTTGCAGGTTTTATCGTACAGGTTTCATTACGGCTTTGCTGGTACACTGCTTCCTTTCCGGGTGATTTGCTTGGTAGGCGGGTTCACTTGCATCATGACCATCATTATACTTTGTATATTATTATTCAGTTGTATCTAGTAAACTCCATCAACCAAACATGTATTTATTTCAGAGATAGAGACTAGTGATGTTTATTCTTTCGACCTTAGAGTCGCGCGTTGTATTTCTATGGATTTCATGCTGTTTTGAGTTTCCTTTTCTGTTGTGATCCTCGCCCTTCGGCGTTGTATATTATATTGCTTGCGTGGTTGTGACCGTCGTTTGACGAAGAGCTAGCTCCCGCTTGGGGATTCCTTTATTCATTATATATGCTTTATCAGGTTTTGTACCCGTTTGGGGTCTGATTTTACAAAGGAAACTCTGCCGAAATTTTTAGAAAAGACTTGTGATTTTAAAAATGCATATTTCGGCGTATGTTGCAAACTACTTGATTTAAATTGGTTTTTCCTTCACTTTACTACTTTTCTTGGTTTGGATTTCTGGGTGTTCGGCTTACTTAGATTACGTACGCCTCGAGACATTTCGTAGTTTAAGTGCCGGTCGTGTTCCGTACTTCCGGGTCATGACAACTAGTGTGGCTGCCATCACAATGCTGGTAGTCAAGCAAGATCCTAAGGGCTCTATCAATACGTACACACATATTAAGAAAGATATAAACCAAGTAGCATACTACCATGTTTAGCAAGACTATTAATATAACTGTGAATATCCCAAGGTTCCATTAAGTAATATACAAGCTAGTATGATACAATGGACCCTAGGGCATATACACTAACAATATCGAGACAGGGCATCGATATTCCAGAGTAGACTAGCGTATACGTTTCTTGACCCATATTGATGGGCGATGGATGATCCAATATCCATTGGTGTTATGACATCGAAGATTGTATACGGGTGCTCAGTGGAGACTGGGTACACTGAACGGAAACACCGAGAATTCCTATATGGTATTATATCTATCGTCGGATAGCAGTTCTCTGGTGACACTGGTACAGGTTAGTCTGTAGACCCGAGATCGTCATAGAGACTTGTGCGTTCTCCCACTGTACTTTGATTTCCACCCTACCACGGCTCTGCTGAGTCGTGCAAACAGGTGGCTTTTGGGTATAGTCCTGAGACACATGGAGACAGTGAGCGATAGGAGGGGTTTCGTCTCTCTTGGTATTGGGAGTTGATGTTGTGCAATGTGCGATTGGCTCTGACTTGAAGTCCCTGGTCAGGGCTGTTGAGATTTACTGATAAGTGTTATTAGTAGTTTCTCGACCGGTCATAGACCATATCGACATGACTTATTGAGTTATTAAGGCTCGACGATTCCATCCCTAGACTTGATATGCAACATATCAGACGAAGAGACCGGACTGTACGGTAAGTGTTGCCAATGGCTCGATGGGAGTTTTGACGGGTTCGCTTGTTTTTCTTCTGATCTCTCAATACCCGGGTGGCCATTACATTTAGCTGACCACTTGCGGCTTGTAGGTGTTTTGATATGATCATCACCAACTGCCGGCGTATTGACGAGTCTTAGAGTCCCACACAGGATTTTTCTAGCTTAGGCGAAAAGTTGTGGTGTGCATATGTGATATGCGCAGGAGCTCGATTAAATACGAATATGTGATACCGTATTTTAATCGGACATTCAATATTGGTTGGGTCGCATTTGATGTGACCGATTTATTAAATCAAGTGTTGATTTAATATTAACTTTTAGCTCATTTTTAATTAAACCTTTTCTTTTGGATGTATGCATATATGTTTATACATACACATGATGATGTGCATTCACACATACATACATACATATGTGTCATGGTGGATGATACATAGAAGATGGCAATACAAGAATCACATGGTTGATAAATATCTAGATTTTTGTTAATGAATTAAAGAGAAAGGAAATTAGCATAATGACTCATTTTCTACACACTTCTTCTTTGACCGTTGACTTTAACCATGGTTAAATTTCCTTTGTTCTTTAACCCATCTACAAAATATCTAGATATTTAGTTAACTATGGTTATATTTGAGATTGTCTCATATATATATATTCTTTTCTTTTTCTTTTTGAAAATAAGTTTTCATTATATTTACAAAAGCTTTTGCCATCTTCATCTTCCTCCTTCTTCAAGCTCTTTTGAGTTTTGTTTAGAGTGAGGAACTTAAAAAGAAAAGGTTTTAAAGTGAGTTTACAAACCACATAACCATTCTACACTACCTTAGCCCTTTAGTGTAGAGTGTTTGCTTCATTTAGTGAAGCAAAGAGCTTGACCTAGGAATCTCCGGGTGGATCATCGTAGACGACGAAGGACCTTGAGCGGAGTCGTTCTAAGCTTCGAGCAAAACCGTAGGAGTCCTAAAGACCGAAGGAGTTGACTACAAAGGTTGTATTCCCTTTTCCTTTAGTTTAGACTTCACATAATGATGTTATTATCCTAATCTCTAGTTACGATTCGTAGTTTGTTTGTAATAGCTCTTTAGAATTTAAATGTTCACTACTTTATGATGATGCAACCTTACTCGAGGCGCTACTACACACCAACATGGTATCAGAGCCTAGCTAGAGTTTTAGGGTAAACCGGACGACGTTTAAAAACACAATCGAACATAAAAAAATGCGATTTTTACATGCTCACTGGAAATTTTTTCAAAGGTTGGAATTTTTGTAATTAAAAATATTCAGAACATAGAGCAAGGTTTTCAATGAATTCCCAAGAAAAACGAGCGCCTAAATCGACATAACGACCGTGGAACCGCGGCCAAATAGGTGTACTTGCGGAGGTTCCGCGGCGCCGTTGGTGAGGCTTGGACCGTGCGCTCTTGCGTTGATCCATAGGTACTATATATGCTCTCTGGGAATTTTTTTTATACAGGTTCAAGTGTTGAGATCTATTACAATAGTGGGTTTGTTGATGTGTTGATTGATATATTTTAACGTCGTCTATACTTTTCAATTGTTGATGTGATATGATGTATAGGATCGTCGTGATCGAATGGACGGGGTTTTTATGTGAGATGAGAGTTTATCTTTTCATTCATGTAAAATTCATTGTATATATTATTCTTTTATTGGGGCACATCCGGGTTGAGGATGATATCTCCATTGATGTATATTTTACTTTTCCGTATTAGGATAGACCCAAGGAGGGGAGCACGAGTGACCGGGTTCTGGAGTTCAGTGGGAGGCCATCTCGAGGAGTCGAGACCGGGTCTCCTAAACTCCGAAATTGGAAGGGTCACTTGCCGTTCTCGTAGGCGTCTAAGGGTGTGGGCTTGGCTATTCATCACGACCGTGGAATCCGTATTTTCTATCTTAGGCTAAGGAGAAAATACAGAGTTCCTAGTATATCCTATATTTTCATATATGTGTTTCTGCTGCTGATTATTCTGTGATGTGATTGCTTAATATCTGAGACGAATGTGATATTGTTATCTATGTGATATGTAATACTGTTTTTCGTTTCTTTCTGTAATGGTTTAGGAACTTAAATGATGCGAATACATTAATGAGATTAATGTAAAAGAAAAGAAACCTAAAGATATTGTAGAATCGGATTTGAAACCCACTCGGCTTCTTTTTATGAAAAAGGAAGTTTCAAAAGATGCGGAGCTTAAGCCACTCCTTTTCTAAAAACAATTTATATTCTACAACGAAATCATGTTCAAAGCGTTAAAGGTTTTCATAAAAACCATCCGCAACCCTCCGTCATTTTAGGAAGCAGAGTACTTAGTATTCGTGCTACGTATGTTGATTATAGTCAAGGCGTAGTGTACGGTAGCTAAGTGATGTCTTCCTATAAAGCATATGATGCGATACGTTAGGACATTCATGTTATTATGTTGATTATAGTCAAGGGTCATATGGGTGGGTCTAGTTAATCTCGAAATGACAGGTAGAACTTGACTAATGCTTATGATATGTTGACCATAGCCAAGGTCATAAGCATCTATGGGTAAAAACTATATCGGGAGTTTCAAGAGTTGAGATTTGCAATGAGATTGCATACCATCTATATGATATTTGGATCCCGATCCCACTGTGAGTAAGAGTTACTCCCGGGAGAATTTTGCACTTCACAATTAGCTAATCCAGTAGGTGTCTAGAAAGGTGTTAACGGGGTTTGACCTCTGGGAAAAACGAGGATTATTTTAATTAGGTCCGAGCTCAAGCACGGGGAACCTCCCTCAAAGTACCGACACTGTCCTGACTGACCAGTTAGCGAAACTGTAGAATGCAATTGATCCTGGCTAGTTTTCTTTTCAGGTTTGAAAGAAAATTTGATAAAAACAGTGGGAGACATCGATTAGATAAGATAATAACCAATCTGATCTTTGCAAGAGCATTTCGCTGAGTGTATTGTTTTCTTTCTCCTAATGGCAGATACCGATGACGGGACTTAAGCTTCTTTTAGAGAAAAAAAAACCGACTAGACCAAATTATAAAGAATGGTTGAGGAACTTGAACATTGCACTCACATATGATAAAGTATCATATGTCCTCACTACCAAAGCCCCACCCGTCCCAGGACCTGAATCATCTATTTCGGATAAGGAGATCCGAAAAACAAGGGATATTGATTGCAACATGGCCATGTGCCTCGTGCTTGCTTCTATGGAAAATATCCATCAGAAACAGCACGAGAAGATGGATATACAATCCATCTTTCTTCATACAAAGTAGTTGTATGAAGAGAAATCTCGTACTTTACGATACGAGGCATCTCAAAAGCTCTTTTAGATGCGGTTGGCCTCCGGTGCATCAGTAGAAGACCATGTTTTGAAGATGATTGGTCTTATAGAAGAACATGAGGAACTGGTATGGACTATGGATAATAAGCAATATACAGATTTTGTTCTGCAGTCTCTCTCCCCCGCCTTTGCTCCGTTGATAGTGAATTTCAATATGAACGATTTGGAGAAATCATTGCCTGACCTTCTCAATATATTGATAAATGCAGAGAGCACGCTTAAGACAGTGAAAACTCCCGCTTTGCTTTATGGGCCATCTTCCTCTTCAGTCCCGAAAGCCAAGGCCAAGGGAAAGAAGAAGAAGAATCCCACCAAGCCGAGAGGTGGAGTTGAAAAGGAGAAGGGGAAAGACAAATCTAGGACCGCGGGAAGTGGAAAAGGAGAATGTTTTTACTGCCACAAGTCGGGACACTGGAAATGCAATTGTGCTTTGTACCTTGCAGATCTCAAGAAGAAGAAGCATGTTGATGCTTCCGCTTCAGGTGTGTTTGTAACTGAAAATTGTTTTTCATTAAACTCTACATCTTGGGTATTAGATACCGGTTCTGGTTCTCACATCTGTAATTGTATGCAGGGATTGAGAAACAGTAGAGTTTTGAAGATTGGGGACCACACTCTACGGGTTGGAAATGGTTCCAATGTACATACTGTATCCGTAGGAGAGTATCATCTAGGGTTGCTTTCAGGATGTATTTTGGTTTTGAACCCTTGTTATTTTGTACCTGGTATGCTATGTAATATAATATCCGTATCTTTGTTGGACAATGAAGGATATCATTTTGTGTTGCAAAATAATGTTATGAACATTAACTTGAATCAACAGTTGATTGGTTATGGTACACTAAGTAACGGAATTTACGTCCTAAACCAACACACATTTTTCAATATACAACATACAAATAAAAGAAAGATTTCAGATATAAATGAATCTTTTCTTTGGTATTGTAGACTTGGTCATATTAATGAAACAAGACTAAACAAGCTACATAAAGATGGATATTTAAAACCTTTGAATATAAATCTTATGCAACTTTCCAGTCTTGTATTAAAGGTAAAATGACCAAAACTCCATTTATAGGACACGGAGAGAGAGAGCTACAGAACTCTTAAGCCTCATACATAGTGATGTATGCGAACCAATGTCTACACATGCTAGAGGCGGTTTTTCATACTTCATCACTTTTAATAATGATTTCTCAAGATTCAGACACATGTTTTTATTGAAGCATAAATCCGAAGCTTTCGAGAAATTCAAGGAGTACAAATTTGAAGTAGAAAAACAAACTGGCTCGAGTATCAAGAAACTTCGATCAGATTGAGGTGGAGAGTATTTAAGCACTGAGTTTTCAGACTTCTTAAAAGAGAATGGGATTATCTCTCAGCTCACTCCTCCGTACACACCACAGCACAACAGTGTGTCAGAACGGAGGAATCGTACCCTATTAGATATGGTACGGTCCATGATGAGTGATGCTGAGTTACCACTTTCCTTTTGGGGACATGCATTTGAGACAACAATTTATCTATTGAACAGGGTTCCATCAAAGACCATGTCTACCACTCCATATAAGATATAGTGTGGAAGGAGACCATCTCTTAAAAGAGTTAGGAGTTGGGGTTGTCCGGCTTATATCAAAAAGCAGAATCTGGATAAACTCGAGACACGATTGGTCATGTGTAAATTTGTGGGATATCCAAAACGCTCGTATGGATATCTATTCTACCACAAGGAGGAACAAAAGGTGTTTGTTTCTCAACATGCCACATTTTTGGAAAATGAAATCTTTACAAACAGTACTGATGGCAAAGTGGTAGAACTAGAAGAGGTTCTAAAGACACAAATTACTCAGGACGAATTGGTTGAAACTGATGTTGCAGTAGAACTTCAAGAACCTCAGCCGCTCCGGAGATCTAGTATAACTTCTCACCCGCCGGAGAGATACTATGGGTTTCTCATTGATGGTGATAGAGAAGATTGCATCATAGATGATGATGACCCTGCTAGTTTTTAGCAAGCTATCACAAGTGGTAACTCAGTGACGTAGCTGGATGCCATGAGATCTGAAATGAAGTCCATGTACACCAACAAAGTATGGACTTTGGACGTTGCACCTCCTGGGATAAAACCCGTTGGGTGGAAATGGATCTTTAAGAGAAAGATTGGTGTAGATGGACTGGTAGAGACCTATAAAGCAAGGCTTGTAGCGAAAGATTTTCGTCAAAGACCAGGACTGGGCTATGACGAAACTTTCACTCCAGTAGCAATGCTTAAATCCATTCGGTTCCTACTTGCTATTTCTGCTCACTACGACTATGAAATATGGCAGATGGATGTTAAAACTGCATTTCTAAATGGCGATTTAGGAGAGTGCGTTTTTATGGATCAGCCAGAGGGCATCATTGACAGTGGGAGCAGCGAAAAAGCATGTAGGTTGGTTAAATCCATTTATGGATTAAAGCAGGTATCTCGGAGCTGAAACATCTGTTTTGATGACACAATCAAAGAGTTTGATTTTATCAAAAATATAGATGAACCATGCATTTATAAAAAGATTGTAGGGAGTACTCTCACTTTCCTCGTATTGTACGTAGATGACATTCTCTTGATAGGAAATGATATTCCTATGCTAAAATCGGTCAAATTATTCTTATCACAAAGGTTCTCCATGAAGGACCTGGGTGATGCCTCGTGCATTTTGGGCATAAGGATCTATAGAGATAGATCCAAAAGATTATTGAGATTGTCCCAATCAAAGTACATTGATACCATCCTAAAAAGGTTTAGTATGGAAGATTCCAAGCGTGGTGCCTTTCCTGCTTGCCATGGAATCACTCTCTCTAAGGACTTCTGTCCGAAGACTGATGAAGAGAGAGCTCGCATGAGCATTATACCCTACGCTTCAGCCGTAGGATCTATAATGTATGCGATGATATGTACTCACCCTGATGTAGCTTATGCACTAGCTGTAGTGAGCAGGTACCAATCCAACCCAGCGGAGCAACAATGGATAGCCGTGAAGAACATTCTTAAGTACTTACGAAGGACTAAAGAATTGTTCTTGGTGTATGGTAATGGGGATCTCCAAATGGAGGCTTTTACCAATTCTAGCTTCCAAAGTGATAAGGATGACAGTAAATCTATCTCAGGGTTTGTATTTACCTTCAATGGAGGGGCGGTATGTTGGAAGAGTTCCAAACAGGATATCGTTGCAGACTCCACGATGGAAGCTGAGTATATTGCTGCAAATGATGCTGCCAAGGAAGTCGTCTCGATGAGGAAGTTCATTGTGGAGCTAGGAGTAGTTCCAACCATTATTAATCCAATACCATTGTATTGTGATAATAATGAAGCTATGGCGTTGGCCAAAGAACCCAGATCCCATCAAAAGTCCAGACACATCCTCAGGCGATATCATTTGATCCGGGAGATAGTTGATCACCAAGAGATCGAGATTCAGAGAGTAGATACAAAGGATAGCACCGCGGATCCACTCACCAAGGCCCTTCCATAGCCGCAACATGAGCGACTTTTTGAGATGTTGGGTATGAGATACGCCAATAATTGGCCTTAGTGCAAGTGGGAGATTGTTGGATATATGTATGCCCTAGAGGCCATTATATGTATAGTGGATGCTTGGACATATATATATGTATATTTTGATATATGATTTTCTTGATCGACATGATAGTATGCTATCTGGTTTTACTTTATCTGACATGTTTACTTGATACTGTTCATTTGATACATGTTGATAAAGCCCTAAGGATATTTGCTTGACTTCCATTGATATGATAGAGGTCATACTAGTGGGGCATGAATAGTCTATAAGCATATCCTTAAATGTTCATAGTCGTAGGTATATCGAGACAGGGCATCGATATTCCAGAGTAGACTAGCGTATACGTTTCTTGACCCATATTGATGGGCGATGGATGATCCCATATCCATTGGTGTTGTGACATCGAAGATTGTATACGGGTGCTCAGTGGAGACTGGGTACACTGAATGGACACACCGAGAATTCCTATATGGTATTATATCTATCGTCGGATAGCAGTTCTCTGGTGACATTGGTACAGGTTAGTCTGTAGAACCGAGATCGTCATAAAGTCTTGTGTGTTCTCCCACTGTACTTTGATTTCCACCCTACCACGGCTCTGCTGAGTCGTGCAAACAGGTGGCTTTTGCGTATAGTCCCGAGACACATGGAGACAGTGAGCGATAGAAGGGGTTTCGTCTCTCTTGGTATTGGGAGTTGATATTGTGCAATGTGCGATTGGCACTAACTTGAAGTCCCTGGTCAGGGCTGATGAGATTTACTGATAAGTGTTATCAATAGTTTCTCGACCGGTCATAGACCATATCGACATGGCTTATTGAGTTATTAGGGCTCGACGATTCCATCCCTAGACTTGATATGCAACATATCATACGAAGAGACCGGACTATACGGTAAGTGTTGCCAATGGCTCGACGGGAGTTTTGACGGGTTCACTTGTTTTTCTTCTGATCGCTCAATACCCGGGTGGCCGTTACATTTAGCTGACCGCTTGCGGCTTGTAAGTGTTTTGATATGATCATCACCTACTGCCGGCGTATTGACGAGTCTTAGAGTCACACACAGGATTTTTCTAGCTCAGGCGAAAAGTTGTGGTGTGCATATGTGATATGCGCAGGAGCTCGATTAAATACGAATATGTGATACCGTATTTTAATCGGACGTTCAATATTGGTCGGGTCGCATTTGATGTGACCGATTTATTAAATCAAGTGTTGATTTAATATTAACTTTTAGCTCATTTTTAATTAAACATTTTCTTTTGGATGTATGCATATATGTTTATACATACACATGATGATGTGCATGCATGCATACATACATACATACATACATACATATGTGTCATGGTGGATGATACATAGAAGATGGCAATACAAGAATCACATGCTTGATAAATATCTAGCTTTTTGTTAATGAATTAAAGAAAAGGAAATTAGCATAATGACTCATTTTCTACACACTTCTTCTTTGACCATTGACTTTAACCATGGTTAGATTTTCTTTGTTTTTTAACCCATCTACAAATTATCTAGATATTTAGTTAACTATGGTTATATTTGAGAGTGTCTCATATATATATATATTCTTTTCTTTTTCTTTTTGAAAATAAGTTTTCATTATATTTATAAAAGCTTTTTCCATCTTCATCTTCCTCCTTCTTCAAGCTCTCTTGAGTTTTGTTTAGAGTGAGGAACTTAAAAAGAAAGGGTTTTTAAGTGAGTTTACAAACCATATAACCATTCTACACTACTCTAGCCCTTTAGTGTAGAGTGTTTGCTTCATTTAGTGAAGCAAAGAGCTTGACCTAGGAATCTCCGGGTGGATCATCGTAGACGACGAAGGACCTTGAGCGGAGTCGTTCTAAGCTTCGAGCAAAACCGTAGGTGTCCTAAAGACCGAAGGAGTTGGCTACAAAGGATGTATTCCCTTTTCCTTTAGTTTAGACTTCACATAATGATGTTATTATCCTAATCTCTAGTTACGATTCGTAGTTTGTTTTTAATAGCTCTTTAGAATTTAAATGTTCACTACTTATGATGATGCAACCTTACTAGAGGCGCTACTACACACCAACACCGTATACCTTCTCTGATGTCAAATACCAATGGATGTGGGATCATCCATCTGTAAGTCGATGTGCAACACCCCATGAGTTGCGGGGAGGCGGAAATATGAAAAACAATCTTGTTCTTTAAGCATACATCGACTAACCGAAGATCTTTGCTAAACGATAATTAACACAAACCATAGAAGTTCTAAACTACTATGTAAAGAGATTATACCTAGTGATACGTGTCTTTCGTCTTTACCATCTCTTCGTCCTCCTCGGCCTCCTCCAAGTGATAGATGATCCACCCGAGAACCCTAATCCAAGCTTCACCTCAAGACTTGAGGTAACTAAGTTTCTCTAGTTGCTAACCAAAGGGACTTAGATCATATAGAGTTAGGTTATAGGATGTTTAGTCTTTTCTAACCCTTGTACTCAACTCATGAGTGGTAGAATTAGAGCTTGAAGAAAGAGAGGGCTTGAGGAGAGAGAAGGTGAACTAGAATTATGAAATGAAAATTGCTTCTCACTTAATATATCAAGCATAATGAAATATCAATAAAATGAATAATAATAGATTATTCATCATGCTTCATAAATGAATATGAGCGATTCACTATGTGAGTCATTAAGCATTTAATGATGCATTAATGACATAGTGAATCACACATAATGAGTCACAATTTACATTAATGACAATGCCACCTTAACCCCTCAAGTCACCATGCTTCTAGAAACTTCCCGGAAATTACGAGAACGCCCCTCTCATCCGTGAAAACACGGAAAAACTCTAGACTGTATAAATCCAATAACCTGATACTAGAATCTGGCTTAAACCAAAGCCGTCTAGAAAAAACTGTCCGAATGTCGTACGTGCGTTTAAAAACGTATTCCTCTGAACCCTTGTCGTAAAATCGTACGACCTCTATATGGTTTCTCCTGGAGTTGGAAAAACTCTGTATGGGACTCTAAAGACTCGACTACTACGCTGGCAGTGGGTTTAACCACAGACCGTAAGCGGCACTAGCTGTACGTAACGGTCCCCAGGTAGATGTCGATAAGAAGGCCGATGAGGATACCCATCCGAACTCCTGCTGAGCCTGTACATGACAATATCCGTGCAGTCCGGTCTGTTCGTCTAAGAGTATCACATGTATGGTCTAGGGAGGTGGTAAACGTCAGACTCCTAATAACCGTACAAGTTGTGTCGGTATGGCTCTATCACCATCCGAGAATCCACTAATCAATCTATCAGTAATTCTCAATCAGCCCTGGCCAGGGACTTATGGCAATGACCAACCGATCACTGTGCGACATCAACTCCCTATACCAGGAGAGACGAATCCCTAACAGTCACTCACTGCCTCCACATGGCTCGGGACTGTGCCCAACTATAACCTGTTTGCACGACTCCTTTGAACCGTGGTAGGGTAGTAATCAAAGCACAGTGGGAACTCATACGAGACAAATGACGACATTAAGTCAACGGACTATCTGCATACATGTCACCTGAGAACTGCTATCTGACGTTAGGTATAAATACCATCCAGTCAGTTCTCGGCGAGTCCTGTCCGGTGTACTTACACCTAGTGAGCATCTGTATACAATCTTAGGTGCACTCCACCAATGGCTGCGGGACCAATCCATCGCCCCTCCTCAGGGTCTAGAAATGTATACACCAGTCTACTCCGGAGTATCGATGCCCAGTCTCGATACTTCTGCGACTAGGGACATCTAAGGATGTGCCTATTGACTATCCAGCTCCCACTAGTACGACTGCCATCACAACGCCGGTAGTCAGGCAAACACCCTATGGGCTTTATCAATATATATATATGTATGAATACCACGCAAAATATATCATATGTTAAGATAAAGACAAACCAAATAGCGTACTATCATATTAAGCAATATTGTCATATACATACATATTCCCAGCATCCTATACAATGAAGGCCTCCAGGGCATATATATCCAACAATCTCCCACTTGCACTAAGGCCTATAATTGGCGCAATGAGTACCCACTGTCTTCACTATATCCAGTTGCTGGAGTACCGCATGCCCAACATCTCAAACAGCCTCTCGAACTGAACTTGAGGGATGGCCTTGGTGAATGGATCTGCCGTGTTGTCTTTTGTGTCCACTCTCCGTACCTCGATCTCCCGACGATCAACGATCTCCCTGATCAGGTGAAAACGCCTTAAGATATTCTTAGATTTCTGATGGGACCTCAGTTCCTTCGCCAATGCTACATCCCTATTGTTATCACAATTCAAAGGTATTGGATTGGTAATAGACGGAACCACCTGAAGTTCAGAGATGAACTTCCTCATCCAGACAGCTTCTTTTGCGGCTTCACTAGCAGCTATATACTCAGCCTCCATAGTTGAGTCTGCGACGGTATCCTGTTTGGAACTCTTCCAACATACCGCCCCTCCATTAAGGGTAAACACAAAACCCGAAATGGATTTAGAATCATCTTTATCACTTTGGAAGCCGGAGTCGGTAAAAGCCTCTACCTGGAGGTCCCCATTACCGTAAATCAAGAACATCTCCTTAGTCCTTCTTAGGTACTTGAGAATGTTCTTTACCGCTATCCAATGTTTCTCACCTGGGTCAGACTGATACCTGCTTACCATACCAAGTGCGTAAGCTACATCCGGTCTTGTACATAACATTGCATACATTATAGATCCTACCTCCGAAGCGTAGGGTATAATGCCCATGCGATCCTTCTCTTCATCAGTCTTAGGAGACATCTCTTTGGAGAGGGTGATCCTGTGACAAGCGGGCATATTACCGCGCTTGGAATCTTCCATACTAAATCTCTTTAGTATAGTGTCAATATACCTGGACTGTGAAAGTCCCAACATTCTATTAGATCTATCACGATAGATCTTAATGCCCAAAATGTAGGTTGCATCACCCAAGTCTTTCATGGAGAATTTCTGTGACAAGAAGAGCTTTACCGATTGTAGCATAGGACATCATTCCCTATCAGTAGTATGTCGTCGACGTACAAAACGAGGAAGACTACTGCTCCTTCCACAATCTTCCTATAAATACATGGTTCATTTACATTTTTGATAAAGTCAAACTCTTTGACTGTCTCATCAAAGCAGATGTTCCAACTTCGCGATGCTTGCTTTAATCCATAGATGGATTTAAGCAACCTGCACACTCTTCCGCTGCTCCCACTGTCTAAGAAACCTTCTGGTTGATCCATGTAAACACTCTCTTCTAAATGTCCATTTAGAAAAGCTGTTTTTACATCCATTTGCCAGATTTCATAGTCATGGAAGGCAGCGATGGCAAGCAGGATCCGAATGGATTTAAGCATAGCTACAGGTGAAAAGGTTTCATCATATTCCAATCCTGGTCTTTGACGAAAACCTTTTGCAACGAGTCTAGCTTTGTAGGTTTCCACTTGTCCAAGTGCACCAATCTTCCTTTTGAAGATCCATTTGCATCCAACTGGTTTCACCCCAGGAGGAGCAACTTCTAAAGTCCATACTTTATTGGTGTACATGGATTCCATTTCGGATCTCATAGCATCCAGCCACTTCATCGAGTCAATACTCATGATAGCCTGCTAAAAACTAGTAGGCTCATCATCATCGATGATGCAATCCTCTCGATCCCCATCTAGAAGAAAACCATAGTATCTTTCAGGAGGATGAGAAAGCCTACTAGATATGCGGAGTGGCGTTGGTTCGTCATGTTCTATTGAAATCTGAGGTTCTACTAAGTCCTCGGTAGCAGTTTGAGGTTCTGGAATTTCTTCCAATTCTACCGCGCTCCCACTAATTTCTTTTGCAAGAAATTCGCTTTCTAAGAAGACAATGCGGCGAGCGACAAACACCTTTTGTTCTTCAGTGTGGTAGACTATGTACCCCCTTGAATGTTTGGGGTATCCTACAAACTTGCACAAAACAGATCGTGCCTCGAGCTTGTCCGGTTTTTGCTTTTTAACATATGCCGGACACCCCCATATCTTGATATACTTGAGATATGGTCTCTTCCCGCTCCACATTTCATATGGAGTGGTGGGCACAGACTTAGTTGGAACTCTATTCAATAAGTATGCTGCTGATTCTAGAGCAAATCCCCAGAAAGAAAGTGGCAACTCAGCACTACTCATCATTGAACGCACCATATCTAATAGCGTGCGATTCCTCCTTTCTGATACACCATTATGCTGAGGTGTATAAGGCGGAGTAAGCTGAGAGAGAATTCCATTCTCTTTTAAGTATTCAAGGAAACTGGTACTTAAGTATTCTCCACCTCGATCAGATCGAAGTGTCTTGATGTTTTTAACAGTTTGTTTCTCTACTTCATTTTTATACTCCTTAAACTTCTCAAAGGCCTTGGATTTATGTTTCATTAAGAACACATGTCCATACCTAGAGAAGTCATCAGTAAAAGTGATGAAATAGGAGTGACCGCTTCGCGCATATGTAGACATTGGACCACATACATCACTGTGTACAAGTCCCAAGAGTTCAGTAGCTCTTGCTCCGTGTCCGGAGAACGGAGATTTGGTCATTTTTCCTTTGATACATGATTGACAAGTTGCATATGATGAATATTCAAACGGATCTAGATATCCATCTTTATGTAACTTAGTCAACCTTGTTTCATTTATATGACCAAGTCTACAAAGCCATTGGAAGGCTTGATTTGAATCTGGAGCCTTTCTTTTAAGTGTGTTTTGAATATTGAAAATTCGAGATTGATTAAGTATGTATATGCCGTTTTCCAGTGTGCCATACCCAATCAGTTCTTGATTTAGGATAATGTTCATGACATTTCTTTCAAGCGCAAAATTATATCCTTCATTAGATAACAAAGATACTGATATAATATTACACAACATACTGGGAATACAAAAACAGCTGTACAACACCAAAATGTGCTCACTAGTCAACCCTAGGTGATATTCCCCTATTGCAATAGCATCTAAATGCATTCCATTGCCCATCCGGAGAGTCATATCACCTGCCCCCAGTACTCTACTATTTCTCAGATCCTGCAATGAATTACATATGTGAGAACCAGAACCGGTATCCAGTACCCATGATGTAGAGTTTACTGAAAGACAATTTTCGATTACGAACACACCTGAAGCAGAAGCAACAGCTTGCTTCGTGTCCTTTGCCTTGAAGGCCATACAGTCCTTCTTCCAGTGCCCTTGTTTGTGACAATAATGGCATTCGTTTATATCCGCTTTCACCCTTCCTGCCTTGTTCTTTCCCTGCACCTTCTTGACCCCACCTTTCGGTTTGATGGCTTTCATCTTCTTCTTCCCTTTAGCTTTCGCTTTAGATTTAGAAGAGGATGATTGGCCAGCATACAGAACGGGGACTTCTCCTTTTTCAAGGAGGTCTCTGCTACCCTCAACATGTTGAGGAGCTTTGGAAGATCAGCTTCCATTTCGTGCATGTTGAAGCTAAGCACGAACTGAGAGAAGGTGTGGGAAAGGGACTGCAAAATCAAGTCGATATACAAATCATTCTCTAGCACGCATCCCAGGTTTGCGACTTCCTCAATAAGGCTGATCATTTTGAGGACGTGCTCTCCTACAGGCGATCCTGGAGCTAACCTCATCTGGAAGAGTTTCGTTGAGGTCTCGTACCTTGCGATACGGGAGTGCTCTCCATATAATTCCTTAACATGGAGAAAGATGGATACAATATCCATACTCTCGTGCTGTTTCTGGAGTTCATTGTTCATGGACGCCAGCACGATACACTTAGCTCGCTCACAATCTAGATCCCAGGTTTTGCGAACTTCCTTGTCCACAACTGAGGAATCTTGTCCAGGGATAAGGGAAGGAACAGCGGTGGTAACATATGCTACTTTTTCATAAGTCAGTGCAATGTTGACGTTCCTTAGCCAATCATTATAGTTCTGCCCGGTCAGCATATTTTTTTCAAGTAATAGTTTTAGTCCTGTCATGGTAGCTGCTAGAGAGAGAGAAAAGAAAACACTCAGCATACGCTTCTTGCAAGTTTAGATTGGTTATTAGTTTATCTAAACAGGATGGCTCCCACTGTTCCCTCAAATCCTTCTTCAAAACCTAAAAGAAGAACTAGTCAGGATTTAATCACACGTCACAATACTTGCTTAACCTTTCAGCCAGGCCGGTGTTGGTACTTCGAGAGAGGTTTTCCAACGCTTTCGCGAAGTTCCTTAATTAAATAACCTCTTTTTCCTGTAGGCGTAACCCCTCTAACACCTTTCTGGACACCTACTTGGTTTATAACATTGATTGTTAAGTGAGAAAGTTTCCCGAGAGTAATCCTACTCATCAGTGGGATCGGGATCCAACTATCATTGCATGATGTACTAGATGGAAGCCACTCTAGTCACCACACTCCAGAAGGTATGCTAAATCTGCAAGTTTCCTTTATGTTTGAAACTCCCGATGTGATTTTTACCCCAAGCTCTTATTGACCTTGACGTAGGCCAACAAGTCATAAGACGCAAGTCAAGTTCTACGCGTCGTTTTCCTGATTAATTTAGGTACATCGTACATGCCCTTGACGTAGGCCAACATGGTTGTACGTCTGTTGTCACGCCCCGCTTTCCAATGTACGGCGAAGGGGACGCGACGAGGTCCGCTACGTATGTACTCAGAAGTACATACGCTAAGCGTATCTAAGCAATATAAAATAAATACACAAGAGTATTAAAAAGAAAAGCAACTTTTATTTATTAACATTCTTTGTACAATACATGGAAAGGAAAATACAACTGAAATAAAGATGCCTAAACAGTGGCATAACAGGAAATAGAAAGTACTGAAAAGAAAAGTGTACAATGAAATTATACTTCAGGGTCTTCGGCAAATTGCTCCAAGTCTTCTTGGGTTGGCTCAACTTCTGTCGGGTCCAGGTCACCTGACGACATTCAAAGAAGAGAGAAACAGAATGTCATCAGCGAACAGATCGCTCGGTAAGTCCCAAAGATAAGAGGGGAGTAGAGAAGATAAAATAAGAAGATACATTTTTAAAGTGTAAGCTGTTGTTGTAATATTATGTTAACGCTATTGTTTGTAGCTTAGTACAGAAGGATGCCAGTGTATACGAGGGGAGTCTCACTTGCCAGAGACTAAGGCACGTATAGTACAAGGAACCGTTATGCCACGGTACAACAGCAATGGGATTCAGGTTAGGTGTCTTAATCTGACCACCTCGTGCCACCTTTAACACCTTCCGTACCAATCTACCCCTTAAACCCCGCGATGTCTTGTTTGTATTGTTATCTTGTAAAATTGTATTGATTGTAAGATTGATTAACTGACTGACCGAAACCATGATATCAGGAAACGGTTATAACCGTAGAGTTATGTAAATGGAATACTAAGAAACATGTAAAAGGAATATATTAATGGTTCGGTTCAGTCAAGTTATATAGATTGTTAACTGGATTCAGGGATTCATGTATTCATATTGAGTTGGAATATAAAAGAATATAGATTGACTTGAATCATATTCAAGTCAGAAATAGTCAGACTCTAACCCGAGTCAGACTAAAAGAAGGTAAGTTGATGTTCAATATTTGTTAGGGGCCTTATTGTAATTTATAAAACTTGAGGGGGTTTTATGTAAAAAGTACCATTGTATATTTTTCAAAATACACCTCAAGTATTTATTATTCGTCTTTATAGTTATAATGAGTGTGAATTTTATTTGTGTTATTCTAGTGAATATATCCTAATAAAAGTATTAATTTATAATATTGATTTCTTTGAAATTCATGGTATTTTAATGTAACTTTTAATCTTGTAATTTTAGAAAAATGTGGAAACTTTATCTTATGATAAAATAGGTGTTTAAATGATAATTATATATATATTAATACAAGAATAATTTTAAATAATATTTTATTTTCCAAAATCTCATTTTTCTTAAATGTTGTATTTTGACCGAATGCTCCTTGCGGAGGTCTGAATCTCGTATTACTAGCCCGCGGGTGCACGATGAACCGTACTATCCCTAACGGGTTCCCCAAAGGTGGGTTGTAGCGGCGCTTTGCTTAGATTTAATAAATACTATTCATTTAGAAAAACGGTTTTATAAATATAAGGTATTTATTTGTAAAGGATGTAATTTCCGTATTTTAGTTTCTAGGGTTTCCTAAGCCAACTAGCCTATTTCTAAGGTCTAAACGATAAGTCATTAGAAGCCTCAAATCGTCTCTTCACCACCAATTGCGGCCAGGTAAGTGCCAGGTAAGTGGGAAGGAACCACAGTAGTGGGCCTAATTAAAAACCACTAGCCTAGACATACTTGCCTAGACACCACAAAGTCAGTTTAGATAAACGATCGATGTCCATGACAAATCGTATTTTCATTTTAAAAGATTTTATTTAGAATTGTGTACAACTTAAAGCTTTCAAGAAAGGTTTATAAAGATAATGGTATTTTAGTGAAAAGATTTATATTTTCGTATTCTATGTTTTGACGTTTATCAATTAGTGTTATTTTGGTGTGTGTGTAGAGGTAGGTCATTATCTCGTGACTTATTTTAAGATTTAATGAAGTTCTAGAGGTTAAATATGATATATTAAACATGAAGGTATTTAAGCGCAAGAATACGGTATTAGAAAACGTTATCATTTCATGTGTGAAAACTCATTCAAATTGATTTCTACAAGTTTATTTATCAAGATGAACATGTTTAGGAATGAGGGATTTAATTAGAACAAGAAAAATAAACTTTATGGTATTTTTGTGAAAAGAATACGATTTTACAAGAAAGCTATCATTTCGTGTGAGAAACTTTATTTAAATTGGTTTTTATGTGATTAATAGTCATCATGTATATGGGTAGGTATTATGGATTAGGTGACAAGTGGAATTTTGTAGAAAAACCGAATCGGAAATCGGTTTGTTCCGTATTTTAAGAAATGGAAAAGAGAGAAGGGTGGGACTTACGGGTTTTAAGCTCTTATAAAGAGTAAAGAGGACTAGGGAGAAAGGTCGAGGTGTGGTTTCGTCGCCGGTTGCTTCAAAGCATGTCGCCAGAATCCGTCAGGGCTTCGCCGGGAACTCGATTTCAAAGCAAACTTCTTGTGGAAATTTCAAAAGAGTAATTCTATGGTTTTGGAATGAGAAGGTAGGGGGTGGGGGTCTATTTATAGGGTAGCTAGGGTAGGGTAGGTGAAGGGTTTTCTTTTATTACAAAAATTATAAAAATTAGTTAAAAAAACATTAAAATTGACATTAAAATGGTTGTTTTTAAAATTCAGAAACTGATACAGTAAAATGGAGTTAACCATGAGTTACAGAAGACCAAAAGCCGCAACTTTTGTGTTGGGACCCCGGCCATCGGCCCAACTCCGGCCGGCGGCGCCGGCCGATTCGGCCGATCCGCGGGGTTCTTCAATGTAGACTTTGGCATACTTCAAATTTTGCGTTCAGTTCAATATTTGGGAGTTATGGCCTGTGGACTTTTGGGCTTCCAAGAATTGTTAAAGAAAAATAAACTAAAAATAATGTGGGGCATGGGATTCGAACTCTGGTGGCTTGGTTCAGTAGTGCAAGGTATTACCAATGAGCTACAAGTTCCTTCTTGTAATTATTGTAGAGAGTTAGATACTTAAAGTGTTATCAGCAACATTAATACTCCAATTATACTCCAAATTTAATTCAAATTTAGGTACACAAAAATTGGAGTTGTTACAATCTACCCTCCTTACAAAAATTTCGTCCTCGAAATTTACAACTTTTATTTGAGAACTAGTTTACAAAAAGGTGCGGATATCTTGCACGCATTTCATCTTCCCTTTCCCACGTGGATTCTCCTAGAGTGTCTTTTCTCCACATTACCCAGACCAAGTTAACTTCTTTGTTCCGAAGTGTCTTCACTTTCCTATCCAGGATCTCCACAGGTTGTTGTTCACAAGGTAAATCGGGCTGTATAGTGAGCTCAGAATGATCAAGATCATGGCTGGGGTCACTCACATACCTTCTGAGTTGGGATATGTGGAACACGTTATGCACTCCTTCCAATGAGGGTGGAAGCGCTAATCGGTACGCCACTTCACCGACTCGTTCGAGTATGTCGAACGGTCCAATGTATCTCGGACTCAACTTACCCCGTCTTCCAAATCGAATCACTCCGCGGTTAGGAGATATCTTCAAGAATACATGGTCTCCTGGATGGAACTCCAAGTGTCGTCTCTTTGCATCTGCCCAGTGTTTCTGTCTATCTTGGGCTATGCGCATTCTTTCCCTGATAGTGCGAACCACATCAACGGTCACCACTATCATCTCTTGTCCAAGGAGTTCTCTATCTCCGATATCGTTCCAACTTAATGGCGATCGACACTTCCTTCCATACAATGCTGCAAAAGGTGCCATTCCTATGCTTTCTTGGTAGCTGTTGTTGTATGCGAACTCCACAAGATGCAGGTGATCTTCCCACGATCCTTTGAAGTCGAGCATACATGCTCTGAGCATATCCTCCAAGATCTGAATAGTTCGTTCCGACTGACCATCTGTTTGTGGATGATAAGCCGTGCTGAAGTTTTGACTTGTTCCCAAGCTAGCTTGCAGACTCTGCCAAAATTGCGATCGGAACCTGGTGTCACGATCGGAGACAATGCAGACCGGTACTCCATGAAGTCTCACAATTTCCTGTATGAGTTCATGGGTATCAGAGAAAGTACATTATGAAGAGTTTTAAATCTAAATTAGATTATTACCTCTATGTACTTCTTCGCTTGTGTCTCCGTTGATTGGCCAACTCGAAATGGGATGAAGTTAGCCGACTTTGTGAGTCGATCCACAATGACCCAAATCGCATCGTTACCCTTTGTGCTGCGAGGAAGAGCAGTTACAAAGTCCATCGTGATGTGCTGCCACTTCCATTCTGGGATTGGTAACGGTTGAAGTAGTCCAGCTGTCCTGTGATGTTCAGCCTTTACCTGCTGACTCACCAAACATTTTGCGACACTTCTGGCTACTTCACGCTTCATTCCATGCCACCAATAATTCTGACGTAGATCTTTGTACATTTTGGTACCTCCAGGATGTACTGAATAGGGAGAGCTGTGAGCTTCTTTCATTAACTCTTCCCGAACAGGACCTTTTGGTACACATAATCTGCTGCCGTATCTTAAAGATCCGTCTTCATGGATGATGAAATCTGTTCTGAGTCCATTCTCCACTTGTTTTCTGATCTTTTGCAACATAGCATCGCTGGCTTGAGCTGCTTTGATCTGATTGACAATGGTTGATTGAACTTGTAGATTCATCAAACTCGAAACATCACCTGGCATGACTAGTTGGATCTCCATCTGATGTAGGTCTTGCTGAAGCTTCCACTGGGCGGTGAGATTCATTGATAATGGTTGGCGACTAAGAGCATCAGGTACTACGTTCACCTTTCCTGGATGATATTGCAAGTTGATGTCAAAGTCCGCCATGAGTTCTAACCATCTTCTCTGCCGCATATTCAACTCCTTCTGAGTAAACACATACTTCATACTTTTATGATCTGTGTAGATGTTCACTCGTTCACCAAGTAAGTAGTGACGCCAAATCTTGAGAGCAAAAATGACGGCTGCCAACTCCAGATCATGCGTCGGATAATTGCGCTCATGAGTCTTCAGTTGTCTTGAAGCATAAGCTACAATCTTACCGTACTGATGTAGAACACATCCTAATCCCTTACCGGATGCATCGCAATGCACTTCGAATCCTGCAGATTGATCCGGTATGACGAGAATAGGTGCAGATGTCAGTCTTGACTTGAGTTCTACGAAAGCTTGCTCGCATGCTTCTGACCACACAAATTCTTCATCTATTCGTGTGAGCTTGGTCAGGGGTGTTGCTATCTTCGAAAAGCCTTCAATGAATCTTCTGTAATATCCATCCAATCCCAAGAAACTCCGTATATCCTTTACTGATTTTGGTGTAGGCCATTCGCTAACTGCCGAAACTTTTGCTGGATCTACAGAAATTCCTTCTCCTGATACGATGTGTCCAAGAAAACCAACTTGATTTAGCCAAAACTCGTATTTGCTGTACTTGGCATAAAGCTTATGTCGTCGAAGAGTTTCTAGGACAATTCGTAAGTGCTCCGCATGTTCTTTCCGATTCTTAGAATATACCAGGATGTCGTCGATGAAGATGACAACGAACCTGTCTAAATACTCCCGGAAAACTTGGTTCATAAGGTTCATGAAGATTGCTGGTGCATTGGTCACTCCAAATGGCATTACTAGAAATTCGTAATGTTCATAGCGAGTTCTGAAAGCTGTTTTGTGAATATCAGTTTCCTTGACCTTCACTTGATGATAACCTGAATGAAAATCTAGTTTAGAGAAGACACAAGATCCACTTAGCTGATCGAATAAATCGTCGATACGCGGGAGTGGATACTTGTTCTTTATAGTAACTTCGTTCAAAGCCCTATAATCGATGCACATTCTGTATGAACCTTCCTTCTTCTTCACCAATAGTACAGGTGCTCCCCAACTTGAAGTGCTGGGACGAATCCATCCTTTCGCCAGTAATTCGTCCAACTGTGTTCGTACTTCCTTCAATCCTTCCGGACTTAGTCTATAAGGTGCTTTGATCACTGGTTGTGCTCCTGGTACTAAGTCAATACTGAATTCAAGAGTTCGATCAGGAGGCAAACCTGATATATCGTCAGGGAATACATCATCGAACTCTCGAACTACCTCCGGTCTTGGTTCTTCTTCTGCTTGAGCTGCTGCAACTACTGCTTCTCTTGGCTTTGCTTTGTAAGTACTTGGCTCCAATGTACGATCTCCACTCTTGAAATAGAAGACCGGATGATCTGGAATCTCAAATACTACCCTCCTTTGACGACAGTCGCTGGTAGCATAAAAGGTTCCAAGCCAGTCCATTCCTAGAACCATATCGAAGTTTGGTATATCCAGTACCTTGAAGTCAGCATAAAACTCTCGACTGCAGACGACGACTGGACACATGCTGTATCCCATAGTTGCCTTTAGAACGCCATTCCCGGAACTGACATTCCAGCTGGATACAAGCGGTGAGACTGGAATCGCATGGGTTCGGACAAACCGTTGCGACATAAAGCAGTGGGATGCTCCAGTATCAAACAGTGCAAGTGCAGGTAGTGAAGCTACTAGGATTGTACCTAAGGTATATGGGATAGGTTTTAGGTATAGAGAAAGTGTGTAGGTAAACAAGACTAAAAGATAAGTTTGGGAAGGAAAGTTTACCAGTAATGACTTGGCCAGTGGCCTCAGCTTCTTCCACAGACATCATGAAAGCCTGGCGCTTTGGCACATTCCTCCTGGCCTGAGGAGCATTCCTCGGAACGTTCCATTAAGCTTGATGGAACTGACGAGGAGGTGGTGTAGCTTGTGGTCTTCTGGGTGGTGCAGGCAGTGCAAGTCTGGGAGCAGGTGCCTGAAGAGCTGGTCGCTACTGATAAGTATTTGCTGGCCTGGGTGCCACAACTGGGTTCTGTCTTTAGGGACAAGACCCAATACTGTGAGTAGCTGAACCACAGACTAAGAAGAGGCGGTTGGCTCGACGGCAATCCTTCATCATATGTCCAGTTCTCCTGCAGTAGGTGCAAAAGGCTGGGCTAGGACGATAGGTTGGTACTCCGGGTCGCCTTGGCACGAAAGGTGGTCTGGACGTGGCTCCACCTGCCATCTGGTTGGCAGGGCGTTTGACTCCTACAGACTGAGGTCTGCCCCTTGCTTTTATTACTGCCTCATAGCTGCAGGCAGCTTCTATAGCATCCTCATGAGTCAAAAACTTTCCTGTGGCTAGAGCAGCCTGAATCTCCGTATCCAGTCCTTGCTGAAAGCGACGGGCTCTGATATCGTCCGTCGGTATCAAGTGTGCCGTGAATTTGTTTTAAAGATTGTGTTAGCTGTGTAGTATGTGATATCTAAAAATTGAACTATTGTGACATATCTTACCGACTCAACATGGTGAATTCAGCGTCATATTCATCTACCGATTTGTCCCACATTGATCCTTGCTGTAGATGAATAAACTGCTGCTCCATGGCAAACCTGGCAGTCACAGGGAAATATTTCGCGTCGAACTTCTCACGAAATGTCTTCCATTCAATCGGCTGTACCAGACGGGTTTCTTCCGCCTTCCACCAATTGCGAGCATTATCCGTGAGCTGTAGCTTCGCTACACGGACCCAAGCGTTTTCTGGCACTTGAGCTGCTGCCAGATCGTCTTCGATGCTTTGTGCCCATTCTTCCGCTTCAAGAGGACTTCCTTTTCCAGAGAACTTCTTTGGGTGCAAAGCTCTGAATTGCTTTATTCCCGGTGCATCGGCCTCAGGACGATTCAAAAGTTGTTGCTGTCCCTAGAGAAGACTGCGGATCGCTTCAAATAGCATCGTTTGCTCAGTGGGTGGTGTAAGAACAACTGGTGTGAGAGGTAGTGCTGGAGGGGTGTTGTTGACGTTGGTGCTGGTGTTGTTTGGTGATCCATAATCCTAAAGAAAAATTTCGATTTGGACAGATTCAAATACATGAAATGATAAGATTCAAGGAATAGAGATTTGCAAGATTCAAAGAACATGAATTGTAAAGAATGTTTTAGTTGCTGGTTCTTGTGTTATATTGCTTAGGTTGTTCACGCAGACCAGAACTGCATGACAGGGATTCATACAGCTCTGACCTGCATGGGCCACCAACAAAACCTGTCATGCCCCGCTTCCCAATGTACGGCGAAGGGAACGCGACGAGGTCCGCTACGTATGTACTCAGAAGTACATACGCTAAGCGTATCTAAGCAATATAAAATAAATACACAAGGGTATTAAAAAGAACAGCAACTTTTATTTATTAACATTCTTTGTACAATACATGGAAAGGAAAATACAACTGAAATAAAGATGCCTAAACAGTGGCATAATAGGAAATGGAAAGTACTGAAAAGAAAAGTGTACAATGAAATTATACTTCAGGGTCTTCGGCAAATTGCTCCAAGTCTTCTTGGGTTGGCTCAACTTCTGCCGGGTCCAGGTCACCTGACGACATTCAAAGAAGAAAGAAACAGAATGTCGTCAGCGAACAGATTGCTCGGTAAGTCCCAAAATTAAGAGGGGAGTAGAGAAGACAAAATAAGAAGATACATTTTTAAAGTGTAAGCTGTTGTTGTAATATTATGTTAACGCTATTGTTTGTAGCTTAGTACAGAAGGATGCCAGTGTATACGAGGGGAGTCTCACTTGCCAGAGACTAAGGCATGTATAGTACAAGGAACCGTTATGCCACGGTACAACAGCAATGGGATTCAGGTTAGGTGTCTTAATCTGACCACCTCGTGCCACCTTTAACACCTTCCGTACCAATCTACCCCTTAAACCCCGCGATATCTTGTTTGTATTGTTATCTTGTAAAATTGTATTGATTGTAAGATTGATTAACTGACTGACCGAAACCATGATATCAGGAAACGGTTATAACCGTAGAGTCATGTAAATGGAATACTGGGAAAAATGTAAAAGGAATATATCCATGGTTCGGTTCAGTCAAGTTGTAAGACTGATTAACTGACTGACCGAAACCATGATATCAGGAAACGGTTATAACCGTAGAGTCATGTAAATGGAATACTGGGAAACATGTAAAAGAAATATATCCATGGTTCGGTTCAGTCAAGTTATATAGATTGTTAACTGGATTCAGGGATTCATGTATTCATATTGAGTTGGAATATAAAAGAATATAGATTGACTTGAATCATATTCAAGTCAGAAATAGTCAGACATTAACCCGAGTCAGACTAAAAGAAGGTAAGTTGAAGTTCAATATTTGTTAGGCGCCTTATTGTAATTTATAAAACTTGAAGGGGTTTTATGTAAAAAGTACTATTGTATATTTTTCAAAATACACCTCAAGTATTTATTATTCGACTTTATAGTTATAATGAGTGTGAATTTTATTTGTGTTATTCTAGTGAATATATCCTAATAAAAGTATTAATTTATAATATTGATTTCTTTGAAATTCATGGTATTTTAATGTAACTTTTAATCTTGTAATTTTAGAAAAATGTGGAAACTTTATCTTATGATAAAATAGGTGTTTAAATGATAATTATATATATATTAATACAAGAATAATTTTAAATAATATTTTATTTTCCAAAATCTCATTTTTCTTAAATGCCGTATTTTAAACCTTTCGAGACCGAATGCTCCTTGCGGAGGTCTGAATCTCGCACTACTAGCCTGCGGGTGCACGATGAACCGTATTATCCCTAACGGGTTCCCCAAAGGTGGGTTGTAGCGGCGCTTTGCTTAGGTTTAATAAATACTATTCATTTAGAAAAACGGTTTTATAAATATAAGGTATTTATTTGTAAAGGATGTAATTTTCGTATTTTACTTTCTAGGGTTTCCTAAGCCAACTAGCCTATTTCTAAGGTCTAAACGATAAGTCATTAGAAGCCTCAATTCGCCTCTTCACCGCCAATTGCGGCCAGGTAAGTGCCAGGTAAGTGGGAAGGAACCACAGTAGTGGGCCTAATTAAAAACCACTAGGCTAGATACACTTGCCTAGACACCACAAAGTGAGTTTAGATAAATGATCGATGTCCATGACAAATCGTATTTTCATTTTAAAAGATTTTATTTAGAATTGTGTACAACTTAAAGCTTTCAAGAAAGGTTTATAAAGATAATGGTATTTTAGTGAAAAGTCTTGTATTTTCGTATTCTATGTTTTGACGTTTATCAATTAGTGTTATTTTGGTGTGTGTGTGTAGAGGTAGGTCATTACCTCGTGACTTATTTTAAGGTTTAATGAAGTTCTAGAGGTTAAATATGATATATTAAACATGAAGGTATTTAAGCGCAAGAATACGGTATTAGAAAACGTTATCATTTCATGTGTGAAAACTCATTCAAATTGATTTCTACAAGTTTAGTTATCAAGATGAACATGTTTAGGAATGAGGGATTTAATTAGAACAAGAAAAATAAACTTTATGGTATTTTTGTGAAATGAATACGATTTTACAAGAAAGCTATCATTTCATGTGAGAAACTTTATTTAAATTGGTTTCTATGTGATTAATTGTCATCATGTATATGGGTAGGTATTATGGATTAGGTGACAAGTGGAATTTTGTAGAAAAACCGAATCGGAAATCGGTTTGTTCCGATTTCCGTCGGGGTTCGAAATTCCGTATTTTAAGAAATGGAAAAGAGAGAAGTGTGGGACTTACGGGTTTTAAGCTATTATAAAGAGTAAAGAGGACTAAGGAGAAAGGTCGAGGTGTGGTTTTGTCGCCGGTTGCTTCAAAGCACGTCGCCGGAATCCGTCAGGGCTTCGCCGGGAACTCGATTTCAAAGCACACTTCTTGTGGAAATTTCAAGAGAGTAATTCTATGGTTTTGGAATGAGAAGGTAGGGGGTAGGGGTCTATTTATAGGGTAGCTAGGGTTGGGTAGGTGAAGGGTTTTCTTTTATAAAAAAAATTATAAAAATTAGTTAAAAAAACATTAAAATTGACATTAAAATGGTTGTATTTAAAATTCAGAAACTGATACAGTAAAATAGAGTTAACCATGAGTTATAGAAGACCAAAAGCCGCAACTTTTGTGTTGGGACCCCGGCCATCGGCCCAACTCCGGCCTGCGGCGCCGGCCAATTCGGCCGATCCGCCGGCCGAGTTGGCCGATTCCGGCCGGGTTCGGCCGGCGTTGGGTCCGGGGTTCTTCAATGTAGACTTTGGCATACTTCAAATTTTGGGTTCAGTTCAATATTTGGGAGTTATGGCCTGTGGACTTTTGGGCTTCCAAGAATTTTTAAAGAAAAATAAACTAAAAATAATGTGGGGCATGGGATTCGAACTCTGGTTGCTTGGTTCAGCAGTGCAAGGTATTACCAATGAGCTACAAGTTCTTTCTTGTAATTATCGTAGAGAGATAGATACTTAAAGTGTTATCATCAACATTAATACTCCAAGTATACTTCAAATTTAATTCAAATTTAGGTATACAAAAATTGGAGTTGTTACATCTGTCCTATACCAATGCATCTACCTATGCAACAAATAAGTAATCCACACTGCTACCATCCACTATACCTTGACGTAGGCCAATATGCATAGCATGAATACGATGTGCTGTCTATTTGAAACGACGGAGGGTTACGGCTGGTTTTTGGCAAAAAATCGTTAACGTAATGAACTTGATTTGATCGAAGGAACCAAGATATCTTTTATTAAAAGGAGTGGTTTAAGCTCCGCATTTAAAATTTGCTTTTTCAAGAAAACCGAGTGGTTTTAGAAATTGTTCCAATGATTCAGTTTAGGTTTTATTTTTCTTTGCATTAAAAATAATGCGTCCCATCTTTAACCTATCATTACAGATAACAACGAAAATACAACGTCATCTTATGCCATCCACATTCTCCACGGGGTCCCGTCATCACCCGTTAGGTTACTTAACTAACGGCAGAGCGGGGGCTAGGCTAGCGCGGGTGTAAAACATAAGTGACGTCTAAATAGCTATCATATATAGATATTGTACATTCGTCAGACGCAATAATAGGCATTCCAGATCACAGATAAACTTTATTGGATATGCAAGCAATTCGCGTTTCTTTTGAGCCTCTAAGAAAAGACGGATTACACAGTTGTGATGAATAGCCATTACCCCACCCCAGACCCCTACGGGTACGGCAAACTACCCGCCAAGTACCCGAAGTGAAGCGGTCTCCCTCAACAACGTGAGTAGGCCACTAAGCACTTTGAAATACCCGGTAGTTTGTGCACCCCACCTTAGGTCTATCCTAGGAGCAAAAAACAGTAAAAAGGAAATAATACAACGATGGCAACAACCGCAACCTGGATGTGCCCCGCAAAATAATATTATAACTTATTACAATTATATCGAATGAATCAATACAATAACCCATCACAAAACCCCGGCTAATCATCACAACAGTCCAATAGAGTTCATAATCACAAACTGTTGAAAACATTACAGATATGTGCAACCCCCTGCCAACCGACATACTAGCAGTTAGGGGAGGTTTACGAACACATAATACAGTTCACAGATATAATCAAACAAGAAAAGAAAACATCGTATAATTTCGATCGATCAAACCCATTAGATTCTGCTCCAAAGCTTCTCTGTAAACCTGAGACCTGAGCAAAAAATAAACCATACCAAAAAAGACAAAATATCACAGAAGATGCACAGAGAAAAACTGGGCTGAATCGGCCTCAACTCGGCCGCGGATCCGCGGCGGATCGGTGGGATCGGCCGCGGTTCCGCGGCTCAGTGGACGATTCAGGAGCCCACTTTTTTTGTGTGTTCTTATAGTTTCATGTGGGGTGTTCTGGGGGAACCTGAAAAATTTTTGGACCTCATTTTAAAATCGACAGAAACTAGTGATATCGGGGTGTTTTCCGGTTCGTTTTGCGTTCGAAATTCATACGACTTTGCAAGTGAGTTAATTATTGTTTAGTGAGGCTCTGATACCACTGTAAGTCGATGTGCAACACCCCACGAGTTGCGGGGAGGCGGAAATATAAAAAACAATCTTGTTCTTGAAGCATACATCGACTAACCGAAGATCTTTGCTAAACGATAATTAACACAAACCATAGAAGTTCTAAACTACTATGTAAAGAGATTATACCTGGTGATACATGTCCTTCGTCTTTACGATCTCTTCGTCCTCCTCGGCATCCTCCAAGTGATAGATGATCCACCCGAGAACCCTAATCCAAGCTTCACCTCAAGACTTGAGGTAACTACGTTTCTCTAGTTGCTAACCAAAGGGACTTAGGTCATATAGAGTTAGGTTATGGGATGTTTATTCTTTTCTAACCCTTGTACTCAACTCTTGAGTGGTAGGATTAGAGCTTGAGGAAAGAGAGAGCTTGAGGAGAGAGAAGGTGACCTAGAATTATGAAATGAAAATTGCTTCTCACTTAATATATCAAGCATAATGAAATATAATTAAAATGAATAATAATAGATTATTCATCAGGCTTCATAAATGAATATGAGTGATTCACTCTGTGAGTCATTAAGCATTTAATGATGCATTAATGACATAGTGAATCACACATAATGAGTCACAATTTACATTAATGACAATGCCACCTTAACCCCTCAAGTCACCATGCTTCTAGAAGCTTCCCGGAAATTACGAGAACGCCCCTCTCATCCGTGAAAACACGAAAAAACTTTAGACTGTATAAATCCAATAACCTGATACTAGAATCTGGCTTAAACCAAAGCCGTCTAGAAAAAACTGTCCGAATGTCGTACGTGCGTTTAAACACGTATTCGTCCGAACCCTTGTCGTAAAACCGTACGACCTCTATATGGTTTCTCCTAGAGTTGGGAAAAATCTGTGTGGGACTCTAAAGACTCGACTACTATGCTGGCAGTGGGTTTAACCACAGACCGCAAGCGGCACTAGTTGTACGTAACGGTCCCCAGGTAGATGTCGATAAGAAGGCCGATGGGGATACCCATCCGAACTCCTACTGAGCCTGTGCGTGACAATATCCGTGCAGTCCGGTCTGTTCTTCTAAGAGTATCGCATGTATGGTCTAGGGAGGTGGTAAACGTCAGACCCCTAATAACCGTATAAGTCGTGTCGGTATGGCTCTATCACCATCCGAGAATCCACTGATCAATCTATCAGTAATTCTCAATCTGCCCTGGCCAGGGACTTATGGCAATGACCAACCGATCACTGTGCGACATCAACTCCCTATACCGGGAGAGACGAATCCCTAACAGTCACTCACTACCTCCACGTATCTCGGGACTGTGCCCAACTAAAACCTGTTTGCACGACTCCTTTGAACCGTTGTAGGGTAGTAATCAAAGCACAGTGGGAACTCACAAGAGAAAAATGACGACCTTAAGTCAATGGACTATCTGTACACATGTCACCTGAGAACTGCTATCTGACGTTTGGTATAAATACCATCCAGTCAGTTCTCGGCGAGTCCTGTCCGGTGTACTCACACCTAGTGAGCATCTATATACAATCTTAGGTGCACTCCACCAATGGCTGCGGGACCAATCCATCGCCCCTCCTCAGGGTCTAGATATGTATACACCAGTCTACTCCGGAGTATCGATGCCCAGTCTCGATACTCCTGCGACCAGGGACATCTAAGGATGTGCCTATTGACTATCCAGCTCCCACTAGTATGACTGCCATCACAATGCCGGTAGTCAGGCAAACACCCTATGGGCTTTATCAATATGTATATATGTATGAATACCACGCAAAATATATCATATGTTAAGATAAAGAAAAACCAAATAGCGTACTATCATATTAAGCAAGACTGTCATGTACATACATATCCCCAGCATCCTATACAATGAAGGCCTCTAGGGTATATATATCCAACACCATCGCCCATCATATGGGTCAAGAAGCGTATACGCTAGTCTACTCTGGAATATCGATGCCCCTTCTCGATACTCCCACGACTAGGAACATTTGAAGGATGTACTTACCAACTACCTCTTCCCCACTGGTATGATCTGCATCATAATCCTGGTAGTCAAGTACTCATCTTAAGGGCTTTATCAACATGTAATGGAGAGACAATAAGTGTACATGTTAAGATAAAGAGCAACCAGATAACATTCTATCATGTCGTGAAAGAAAGTCCTCTCTATATATGTCCAAGCATCCCCTATAATATACATCACATGTATAATAAGGGCCTCTAGGGCATACATATAACTAACACAAAACCAGCACAAGATCGAACCAAAAACTCTATACAAGAAAACATATAAAGAGGAGTTAGATGGTTATACCGAATGAACCATGTCCTTCGGGTCTTCAAACATCATCCCAAGCTCATAATGGTCACGGATCGAATTTGGTTGCCGGGCTTCCTCCATCTACGATGATCCACCCGAGGGAAACGACGCAAGCTTCAACCTTGCCTAGCAAGGCAATCGATGCTCTAAGGTTGCTAGCAATGGAGAGTGGAGGTGTAGGATTATCTCACTATAATTTTTCTCTCATCCAAATGCTCCAAAGAGCAACTCAAGAAGAAGAATGAAGGGTGTGGAAAAAAACAATGGCATGAGTAACCATGGAAATGGCTAAGTCTCTAAGTGAGTATGAACAACTGAAGAAAACCAAGTCAATTCTCAGGTCAAGAAAAAAAAAGCATGGCATGTAAAGAATATATGGCTATAATAATTTCAACCATGAAAATATCTCCTCATTTTTACAATAAACAAATGTGTTCCATGGCTCTCTACATGCCAAGCCCATGCTCATGCCAACTCACACTCCACCTCATTTCCCAAATTGATTTTCTAAAATGAAAATAAAATAATGAGGTGGCCATCTTTTAGAAGTTATTCCGTCTAAATACGGAATGCAACCCGGTACAGTATCGAAATACATATACGCGTATTCGTACAAAAATACGAATAGCCAAGAGAGAAAATGAATAGTGAACAATAATACAAGAATACATGTATATAAATATACATATATAAATTATTAAATCAAAACCTAATTTAATAATCCGGCTTAATCCTAAACCGCTAGTATTATCAACCGTCCGATTAAAGTCTGTGCAGCCTGTACACATATTTAATCGGACACCTGTATATACCAACATACGTCATTAACTACACCATAACGCCTGAACCGTGAAAACCCTCTATGTGGGACTCTAAAGACTCGTCAACACGCTGGCAATGTGTTTAACCATAAGCTTGTCAGCGACACTAGCTATACGTAACGGCTATTTAGGTATTGAGCGAAAGGAAGGCCGACGAGCAAACTCATCCGTACCCTTACTGAGCCTGACAGTGACAATCTACGTACAGTCTGGTTTGTTCGTCAAAGAGTATTGCATATCGAGTCTAGGGGGTGGATAAAATCAGACCCCTAATAACACGATAATTCATGTCGGTATTTAACACATCACCACATGAGAAACTACTGATCCTAGATCAGTAATTCTCGACTACCTTGACTAAGGATTTCTGGTGATGGCCACCCGTGCACTGCGCGACATCAACCTCTAATACCGGGAGAGACAAATCCCCGATGATCCACTCACTGCCTCCATGTGGCTCGGGACTGTACCTAACTAAAACCTGTTTGCACGACTCCTTTGAGCCGTGGTAGGGTAGTGATCAAAGTACATTTGGGAACTCACACGAGACAAATGGAGATCTTAGGTAGACAGGCTAAGCTGTACTCATGTCTCCTGGGAACTGCAATCTGAAAATAGGTATAATACCATCTAGCAGGTTCCCGACGAGTCCGTCTGGTGTACTCATAACCCAATGAGCACTTGTATACTATCTTAGGTGACTAACTGATACCAATGGCTTGTGAGACCGGCCACCGCCCCTTGTCGGGGTCTCGATAAGTATACACTAGTCTACTATGGAGTACTGATGCTCAGACTCGATACTCCTACGGCTAGGGACATTTAAGGATGTGCTTATCGACCACCCAACTCCCACATATATGATCGCCATCATAATGCTGGTAGTCAAGAAAGAATCCTATGGGCTCTATCAACATGTAATAGTGATCTGTAATACCACATAATGCTGTACATGATGATAAAGATAAACCAGATAGCATACTATCATCTCGAGTAAGTCTGTTCTACCGGTATAGGTCCTCCCTCAATCATCACAATCGCGTGCCTGCGATTCAATAATTGTCTTGAGGGCACTATAGCCAACAATCTCCCACTTGCACTTAAGGCTAATTATTGCGGTGTCGCATACTGACAGCCCATGTGATACCGAACACCCAACTTCTCTACTAATCAGTCTCGCAAATCCCGTTTGCGAAACTATTGCGTTCGAGAAATAGCCTCAGTGAGTGGATCAGCTCCAGTGTTTCTATCTTTATCTCTCAATATCTTAACTTCGCGGAGAATGACTATCTCCCGAAAAGAGCAATACCTTGTCTTAGAATTTGTTTGGATATCTGATGGGACCCAGTTCATAAATAAACTCCAAATCCAACAAACTTCTTAGATTGTACCATCCACTGAATTTAATCAGTATCCTGCACCATGCCTTCTTCAGTATCCGCTTGGACCACATGTCTAACATACTGCCCCCCTAAAAAGGAAAAGCAATAACTCTGACAGTTACACTGTCTGTTAGTTATATGTATGCCCTAGAGGCCAGTATTGTACAGATGATGTATATTATATTGGATGCTTGGACATATATAGAGAGGACTTTCTTGCTCGATATGATAGTATGCTATCTGGTTGCTTTTTATCTTAACATGTATACTTGTCTCTTGATACTGTCTTATGGTTACATGTTGGTAAAGCCCTTAGGATGTGTACTTGACTACCTAGACTATGATGCGGATGATACTAGTGGGGACATGGTAGTCCATAAGTACATCCTTCAAGGTCCCTAGTCGTGGGTGTATCGAGATGGGGCATCGATATACCAGTGTAGACTAGCGTATACGCTTCTCGACCCATAAGATGGGCGATGGATGATCCCATATCCATTGGTGTTTGACATCAGAGATGGTATACGGGTGCTCAGTGGAGACTGGGTACACTGGACAGACTCGCCGAGAACTCCCAGATGGTATTATACCTCACGTCAGATGGCAGTTCTCTGGTGACACTTGTGCAGGTTAGTCTGTAGACCCGAGATCGTCATAGAGTCTTATGTGATTCCCACTGTGCTTTGATTTCCACCTTACCACGTCCATGAGGGCGTGCAAAACGGTGGTTTTTGGGTACAGTCGCGAGTCACAAGGAGGCAATGAGCGATAGGAGGGGTTTCGTCTCTCCCGGTATTGGGGGTTGATGTTGCGCTGTGCTCGATTGGCCGTAACAGGGAAGTCCCTGTCCAGGGCTGATTTAGAGATTTGTTGGTAAGTGTTACCAGTAGTTTCTCGACCCGTTATGGGCCTCACATCGGCACGACTTATCGGTTATTGGGGTCTGACGTTTACCACCCCTAGACTAGATATGCGACATATCAGACGAGAAGACCGGACTATACGGGAAGTGTTACCGGCATGCTTTTACAGGAGTTGGAGCGGGCTTGCTTACTGATATTCTGATCGCTCAATACCCGGGTAGCCGTTACGTCCAGCTAGTACCGCTGACGGCTTGTGGGTGCTTGATGTGATCATCACCTACTGTCGGCGTATTGACGAGTCTTTAGAGTCCTACATAGAGGTTTTACTGGCTCAGGCAAAACGAAATAGGAGCACGTATGTGATATGTGCAAGGCCGAGAATAATGCGTGTATGTGATACCGTATTCTATTCTCATGACTTTTTGTATTGGTCGGTTATATATGATATAGCCGGATTATCGAATCAAGTGTTGATTCGATAAGTAGATACAATGGATGTTAGTCGGTTATATGTGATATGACCGGATTATTAAGTCAATTGTTGATTTAATAATTTATTGTATAATTGTATATTTGATATACTAGTTTACATTAACTAACACTTGTTCACTTTAGGTATTTTCTAATATGCACACTTGAATATATATATGTGATATATATATTAAAAGTGTTTTCTATTGTATCATGGTTGATGATACACAAAACATGGGTGTGTAAGACATACACCATACTATTTTAGATGGTGGTTAATGTAGGGTTCCTAGGCACACTAAGGAGGTTCCACAAGGCATCAACCATGCCAAACAAAAATTTTCCGGTGCCGAGAAACCCTAATATAGATCGTTAACTAGAGAATAGGCGAAAAGAAAAGCTAGCAAACAACTTTGCTACTAAGTGAAAGGGATTACAACCTTTGTAGATCCAGTCCTCCACTTCTTTAGCTCCGTGTTGATGTTCCTCCGCTGCTATCATCGAGTCCCGGACTCTAGCGATGGTTTCGTCGGAGAAAAGATCGGGCTAGGTCATTGACTTTGAGACCGAAGATGATCTACGTCGGGGAGACTCAAACTCAAGCTATTCCTTCACTCGGTCGAAAACTTTGTGAAGAGAACACCCTATACAACATGGCAAGTGGTAGAGGATGAAGAAATAGAAAGTGGGTTCACTTTAGAATTGGATTTCTCACTCTTTTTACCATGGCACCATTGGAGCTCTCAAGCTTTTGTGAGCTTGATGAAGATGAAGAAGAAGAACGAATCATATGAATGAAAACTTATCCACAAGAATAATGGCACCATGGTTGAGTTAAGCCATCATGCTTAACTCAAGTAGAGATTTAACCAAACCATTAGGATAAAGGTTAGGTTAAAGAATATCAAAAGAAATGACAAAAGAGTGGACTTTGTCAAAGCTTCTCCAAGCTTCTTCAAGCTTGATAACTTTGACTAAGTTAAACCCTTTTGTTAAATCTTAAGATGAAATAATAACCCTAATCTTGACCCTAATCTTAGTATGAATCTCATACACACAACTTGTTTGTATCATCAAGCATGATACAAACATGTACACTTGCATATATCACATATAAACAATGTGCACATTCAAGTGAGAAAATCAATCTTAAGTGAACCAATACTAGTTAATGTAAAGTAATATATCAAATATATAATTATACATTAAATCATTAAATCAACACTTGATTTAACGATCCGGTCATATCGCATATAATCGACTAATATCATGTGTATCAATGTATCGAATCAACATTTGATTCGGTAACCCGGCTATATCACATATAACGGACCGATGATACAAATCGCGAGAATAGAATACAGTATCACATACTGGTATTATTCTCGGTCCCGCACATATCTCATATGCGCTCCTATTTCGTTTCGCTTGAGCCAGGAAACCCCTGTGTAGGACTCTAAAGACTCGTCAATACGCCGGCAGCAGGTGATGATCATATCAAACACCCACAAGCCGCAAGCTGTCTGCTAAACGTAACGGCCACCCGGGTATTGAGCGATCATAAGATCAACGAGCAAGCCCGCTCACACTCCTGTGAATCCAACAAGTAACACTACCGTACAGTCCGGTATGTTCGTCTGATATGTCGCATATCTTGTCTAGGGGTGGTAAACGTCAGACCCCAATAACTCAATAAGTCGTGTCGATATGAGGCTCATAACGGGTCGAGAAACTACTGGTAACACTTACCAGTAAATCCCTAAAGCAGCCTTAGCTAAGGACTTCCTGTTATAGCCAATCGAGCACAGCGCAACATCAACTCCCTATACCAGGAGAGACGAAACCCCTCCTATCGCTCATTGCCTCCATGTGATTCGGGACTGTACCCAAAAGCCATCTTTTTGCACGCCCTCTTGGACGTGGTATGATGGAAATCAAAGCACAGTGGGAATCACACAAGACTCTATAACGATCTCGGGTCTACAGACTAACCTGTACCAGCGTCACCAGAGAACTACCATCTGACCTAAGGTATAATACCATCTGCGAGTTCTCGGCGAGTCCGTCCAGTGTACCCAGTCTCTACTGAGCACCCTTATATCATCTCTGATGTCAAACACCAATGGATATGGGATCATCCATCGCCCATCTGTATGGGTCGAGAAGCTACACGCTAGTCTACTCTGGTATATCGATGCCCCGTCTCGATACACCCACGACTAGGGACTTTGAAGGATGTACTTATGGACTACCATGTCCCCACTAGTATGATCCGTATCATAGTCCAGGTAGTCAAGTACACATCCTAAGGGCTTTACCAACATGTAACAGAGAGACAATCAGTGTACACGTTAAGTTAAAGAGTAACCAGATAGCATACTATCATATCGAGCAAGAAAGTCATCCCTATATATGTCCAAGCGTCCACTACAATATACATCCTTTGTATAGTAATGGCCTCTAGGGCATACATATAACTAATAATCTCCCACTTGCACTAGGGCCATCTAATAGTAGTGGTTGTAGTATCTCATACTCAACCATCCCATAAAAGTCTCTCTCTGGGAAAAGGCCTTTCCTGAGTGGATCAGCCGTGTTGTACTCTGAGTCTACTCTCCTAACCTCGATCCCCTGGAGATCAACCATCTCCATGATCAGGTGACACTGCCTAAGAATATGTCTGGATCACTGATGGGACGGGCGTTCCTTGGCATAAGCCACAGCTCCATTGTCACACAATGGGAGGAACAAAGTTCATTTAATGAACTTATATACACCCAGACTGCCTCTTTGGTAGCATCTTAAGTAGCGATGTATCTTGCCTTTAATCGTCTAGTATGTCACGGCATCTAGCTTGGTACTCTTCCAACATACCGTCCCTGTACTGAGGGTAAAGACAATGCCTACGACTGACATTCAGTCGTCCTTATCACCCTGGAACCTTTCCAGTGATTCTACCCAGGATCAATTGATACCATCTCAAAACAACTAGTGAGTATCCTAACATCCAATTAGATCTATCTCATAGATCCAAAACCAGGATTTAGGAGGTATTACTTTGATCCTTTATGGAGAGTCCTTGTGATAAGCGGAGATTGACCGAGCGTAGCATAGGAAACTCCATCCCTATCAAGAGTAAGTCATCCACGTACTCTATGAGGATCACCACCATACTCCCTACTACCCTTTTTGTATATACAAGGTTCATCTACCATTTTGATGATGTCAAACTCTTTGACTAACACATCAAAACAGATGTTCCAACTCCGCGATGCCTGCTTTATCACATACAACATCTTGCACATGTTTCCGCTGCTCCCACTGTCTACGAAGCCCTCTGACTGTGTACTTACAGACTCTCTCTTCTAAAACATCATTTAGAAAAAACAGTCATGACACCCAACCTCCAGATATCGTAGTCATGGTATGTAGCGGTGGCAAGTAGGATCTGGATGGACTTAAGCATAGTTACTTAGACAAGGTTTCATTATAATCCATACCTGGTCAATGATGCAAACCTTTAACAAGTCTAGCTTTGAAAGTCTTAACTTTTCCATGTACACCAAGTAATCTTCTCATGATATACTTGCTCCTGATGGGGATTTAACCCTTCAGATAAAGCAACCAAAGTCCATACTTCGTTGGTGTATAAGGATTCCATCAGGGTTCCTACCCCTGATGGCCAGCCCGAAACTAGTTGGGTCATCATCTCATGATGCAATCCTCGCTCCCACTGTCATAGAGAAACCAATGTATCTCTTAGGTGGGTGAGGAACCCTGCTAGATCGGCGGAGAGGCTGAGGTTCGTTGTTTTTATTGAATCCTTTGGTTCTACCAAATCATCAGCTGCAGTTTGTGTAGCTGGAACTGTTTCCAGTTCTACCTCATGACCAATAATTTCTTCACAAGAAATTCCCTTTCACAAAGGTGGCATGCTGAGAAACAAAACATTTTTGTTCCTCGGTTAGGTAGAAGATATTCCCTTGCATATGCTTGGGATATCCAACAAACTTCTACAGATCTGACTTTGCCTCGAGCTTGTCCGGATTTTGCTTTTAGACATAGGCCGGACAACTCCAAATCTTAACTTACTTAAGAGATGGGCTCTTCCCTTTCCACATCATATATGAAGTGGTAGGCAACTGATTTGATCGGAACCTTATTCAATAGGTATGCAACTTCATAAGTGCATAACTCCCTAAAAGGAAATAGGAAACTCAGTAGTACTCATCATAGAGCACACCATATCACATAGGGTGCTATTGCTCCGTCCCGATATACCATCGTGCTATGGTGTATGCGGAGGAGTAATGCTGAGAGAGAATCTCATTCTCCTTTAGAATAATCCAGGAATTCCGTGCTCAAGTATTCTCCTCCTTGATCACATCAAAGGACATAATACTTTTGCCCGTATTTTGGTTCTCTACTTCTAACTTATATTCTATGAATATCTCAAAAGGTTCGGACTTGTGTTTCAACAGGAACATAGGTCTGAATCTCGAGAGGTTATCAAAGAATTTAATGAAGTACAAAGAACCGATTTTGGCATGTGTAGACAGGGGACCTACATACATCAACATGTATCATCCCAAGAGTTTACTAACTCTTTCTCTGTTTCCAATAAACAGAGCTATGGTCATCTTATCTCTGTGACATGACTGGCAAGTTTCACAAGATGTAAATTCAAACTAATTTAAATATGCATCTAAATGTAACTTCAGCTAGTCGGGTCGCATTGATATGACCTAGTCTACAATACCTCAAGAAGAATTCGTTCATTTCTGAACTCTTCCTCTTGTGTGTATTCTGTATACTAAGAACTGTAGTTTGATTTAGAATGTTAATGTTTTTAGATAACGTGCCTGAACCGATCAACTATTGATATAGGAAATGTTCAAAACATTATCCAACAATACAAAATTGTATCCTTATTTAATGAATAAAGAGATTGATATGATTTTGTATATCAGGTTCGGTATCTAATAACATTTGTTCAGAATCAATGTATTCTGGTAATACAGGGTGACAGTGACCAACAGACCTGGCTGCAACACTTGCACCGTTTTCTGCCTCATGAAACTTATCACCCGTCCTTAGTTCTCTACATTTCTGTAGCCCATGTAATATATTACATATGTGGGATCCTGATCCGGTATCATATACCCAGGATGTAAAGGGCATTGAGAAACAGTTCTGTGTAACGAACACACCCGAAGATGATGCATCATCATGCACTCTCTTCATTTGGGCGGCACGGGAATTCTGGTAATCCCCTAATTCCTGCTCTGTCTTATAACATTTATAAGTTGGAGCGGGACCAACGTTCCCCAGCTCAGTATAACAAGCGGGTTCGGTCAATATATCTGTTTTATTATCTTGATTAAGGCGTGATATGGTCGCTACCTGGAGAGAGAGAAGAAAACACTCTGCGTGCGCTCTTGTAAGATCAGATTGGTTATTAATTTATCTAATCAGGATGGCTCCCACTGTTTTTATCAAATCTTCTTTTCAAACCCTAAAAGGAAAGACTAGCCGGGATTAATTACACTCTACAAGTTCGCCAATCTTTCAGCTAGGCCGGTGTAGGTACTTTGAGGGAGGTGCCCCGTGCTTTCGCACGGACCTAATTAATGTAAACCTCGTTTTCCCAGAGGCGTAACCCCGTTAACACCTTTCTAGACACTTACTTGATCGGCTAATTGTAATGTGTAAAACTCTCCCAGGAGTAACAATTACTCGCAGCGGGTATCGGGATCCAACTATCTCATAGAAGGTATGCAATCTCATTGCAAATTTCAACACTTGAAATTCCCGATAATATTTTGCCCCTAGCGTCCTATGACCTTGACAGAGGTCAACAAACCATAGGCTGCTAGTCAAGTTCAACCCGTCATTTCTTGATTGAAGTAAACCCACCCGTACGACCCTTGACAGAGGTCAACAAGGTCACACGACTACCCTAAATCAATCACATCATATGCTTATACAGATAAGCACTAATCTGCTACCGCACACTATGCCTTGAAAGAGGTCAAAAAACGCAGCACGAATACTAACCAGTACTTATCTGAAATGACGGAGGGCTACGACAGGTTTTTTTAAGAAAACCTTTTGCGTAATGAACTTGATATCGTTGTAGAATCAAATGATTTTAAAATGGAGTGTTTTTGAGGCTTTTCTAGTTTTGCTAAAGGGGTCACTCCCGGTGAAGGGATCGTCGGCCATTTCCTCATCGAATAAGGTGCAGGATATATCATATATACCGTTGTGCAAAGCAAAAACTATAGAAGCAATCAAAAGAAAAACTGAGGGTTGTAGCATCTGCCAGTTATTTCTAAAGGAGTCACTCCCGGTGAAGGGATCTGGGTCCTTTCCTTATCGAATAAGGTGCTGGATGTTCTATAAGGAACACCGCGATGCAAAGCAAGAACTGTAGCTACCTGTTTTTGAAAATTCGATTCCACAACATCTTTAGGTTTCTTTTCTTTCATTAATCATATTAATGAAGTTCCATCATTTGAGTTAGCTAAACATCACAGATAAATACGACGTACACTTATGCCATCCGCATTCGCCTCGATGTCCCCTCGTGCACCGTTAGGTTAGGTAACTAACGGCAGAGCGGGGCAGGGCTAGCGTGGGTGTAAAACATAAGTAACGCCTATATAATATATCATATATACTATATACAGTATTTATCACAGAACATCAAATGATCACATCACAGATATCACAACAGAAGAATCATATGAAATATTGGATATTCTAGGACGTCCGTGTTTTCAATACGAGCCTGTATAAAACACGGATTCCACGGTCGTGATGAATAGCCAAACGCACACCCCTAGACCCCTACGAGAGCGGCCAGCAACCCTACCAATTCTAGAGTTAGGAGACCCGGACTCGACTCCTCGAGTTGGTCTCCCACTGGACTCCAGAACCCGGTTACTTGTGCCCCCTCCTTGGGTCTATCCTAGTGCGGAAAAGTAAATAATATACAATGGATGACAGCTTCCGCTACCTGGAAGTGCCCCAATAAAAGAATATTACATACAATAAATTTTACATGAATGAAAATAAAAACTCTCATCTCACATAAAACCCCAGCTATTCAAACACGACGATCCAATATAACATATCCAGCAACACATAACATCACATGTCATCAACGTAAGTAAATGTGCGCATCCCAATTGTTGTTGACATATAGCAACGAAACCGGCGATATCACATATTACACTTACGGTCGCAGAAAAGAAAGTGTAAAACTACAACAGTTGGAATCCGCAACCTCCTCAGACATCGCATGCCTGACCAAATGAATTCCTTAGACATCACATGCCTAATAATTATAAATCCCGCATTTTAGCCTCATTATCGAAACCTCTTTTCAATACCAAGTCGGGCAATTCAACAAGATTCCCGACATCCTTAACGAATGCTCGTCGCAAACTTTAGTAGACGGCCGCACCCCCGATACCGTCGACGAAGTGCACTAAGGCGGAACACCGCTGCCGCGAGCACCCGAACGGATGCTTTTGGCGACGGGGTTCTCCTACAGTCACTTGGTCGGGGCTATAGGGCATGGCAGTCTATTAAGTTTACCCGGCGAGTATCCGCGTACGCTACGTGATTTCGACGGACTTTTGATCACATCAAAATTCCGTGGCAACCGATCAAGTGAGACTAAAGTGCTATGTTTATAACATCCAAATCTGTTATCTAATAACTACTTGTAGATTCCAAATATTGTATCACATTCCAGATAAATAGAAAATGTTAAACTTTCCGATCGAACAATCAAACACCCAAGTTTTCCCAAAACAGCTCAACTCTTGAAACAAGTTCAAAAACATCCACTTCATGCAACAGTACCAACGGTCCAGCCGTAGAAGGGTCAAGCCAACGCCTTACATGTGGCATGCCATACTGCCCTAAACCTTAAGGTTCAAAGGGAAGTTCAAGACGGTCACATAATCGAGTTAAGGTTTGTTGTCTTCTAGAGGGTCCATCGCGTTACTTGCACTACTTAGATCATTCTTAAACTACGGAAAGATCCAACACTTCGAAATTTCCCGACAGGGGAAAAAGTGGATATTTATATCTGGTCGAACTTTTTAACATATTCAAAAATTATCTGGAAAAAGACAGACAAAGTTAAAGATTCCGATCGAATCGTCGAACTCCCAATACAACCCAGAAAACTCAACTCTTGAGCAAACTTTAAAAATTCCCAGTAAATACAGGAATCAATATAGGACATTACTGTGCAAAGCACGTGCCAAGAACTAAGTTTTTGGCCGCGGAACCACCGCACATGCTAGGGTGGAGCCGCGGTTCCGCGGCTCTTTAGTGGAATTGGGCTCACGTGCTTCACAGTAACTCTTATAATACCCTGCTGTATTTTTTGGATATTTTTAATTTGGAAAAATCCACATTTTCAGAAAATGTCCAGAAAGGGTTAATCGTTAGGGTTTCGGGGTTCGATCGGATTTCTAACATCGTCTACACTTCGCCTAAAGCTCTAGCTAGGCTCTGATACCACTGTAGGTCAGGCAGCCACCCCATCCAATGGGGTCACCGTGGCACCAACGGGTCCCTCAGCAGCTACATTTTACGCATGCCCCCTCGCGAGGACTACAACCCGCCGGAACACATTCCGGTCTCGGGACACCTTGGGGGTAAGAGCCTATGCTTCGCCACACTGTCACACAGTGAGAACCCCCCATAGGTCGACATCTAATGCCTAGTAGCTCTGATACCACTGTAGGGTTCCTAGGCATAATAAGGAGGTTCCACAAGGCATCAACCATGCCAAATAAAAATTTTCCGGTGCCGAGAAACCCTAATATAGATCGTTAACTAGAGAATAGGCGAAAAGAAAAGCTAGCAAACAACTTTTCTACTAAGTGAAAGGGATTACAACCTTTGTAGATCCGGTCCTCCACTTCTTTAGCTCCGTGTTGACGTTCCTCCGCTGCGATCATCAGGTCCCGGACTCTAGCGATGGTTTCGTCTGAGAAAAGATCGGGCTAGGTCATTGACTTCGAGGCCGAAGATGATCTACGTCGGGGAGACTCAAACTCAAGCTATTCCTTCACTCGGTCGAAAACTTTGTGAAGAGAACACCCTATACAAAATGGCAAGTGGTAGAGGATGAAGAAATAGAAAGTGGGTTCACTTTAGAATTGCTTTCTCACTCTTTTTACCATGGCACCATTGGCGCTCTCAAGCTTTAGTGAGCTTGATGAAGATGAAGAAGAAGAAAGAATCATATGAATGAAAACTTATCCACAAGAATAATGGCACCATGGTTGAGTTAAGCCCTCATGCTTAACTCATGTAGAGATTTAACCAAACCATTAGGTTAAAGGTTAGGTTAAAGAATATCAAAAGAAATGACAAAAGAGTGGACTTTGTCAAAGCTTCTCCAAGCTTCTTCAAGCTTGATAACTTTGACTAAGTTAAACCCTTTTGTTAAATCTTAAGATGAAACAATAACCCTAATCTTTACCCTAATCTTGGTATGAATCTCATATACACAACTTGTTTGTATCATCAAGCATGATACAAACATGTACACTTGCATATATCACATATAAACAATGTGCACATTCAAGTGAGAAAATCAATCTTAAATGAACCAATACTAGTTAATGTAAAGTAATATATCAAATATATAATTATACATTAAATCATTAAATCAACACTTGATTTAACGATCCGGTCATATCGCATATAACCGACTAATATTATGTGTATCAATGTATCGAATCAACAATTGATTCGGTAACCCGGCTATATCACATATAACCGACCGATGATACAAATCGCGAGAATAGAATACAGTATCACATACTGGTATTATTCTCGGCCCCGCACATATCTCATATGCGCTCCTATTTCGTTTCGCTTAAGCCAGGAAACCCCTGTGTAGGACTCTAAAGACTCGTCAATACGCCGGCAGCAGGTGATGATCATATCAAACACCGACAAGCCGCAAGCGGTCTGCTAAACGTAACGACCATCCGGGTATTGAGCGATCATAAGATCAACGAGCAAGCCCGCTCACACTCCTGTGAATCCAACAAGTAACACTACCGTACAGTCCGGTATGTTCGTCTGATATGTCGCATATCATGTCTAGGGGTGGTAAACGTCAGACCCCAATAACTCGATAAGTCGTGTCGATATGAGGCTCATAACGGGTCGAGAAACTACTGGTAACACTTACCAGTAAATCCCTAAAGCAGCCTTGGTCAAGGACTTCCTATTATAGCCAATCGAGCACAGCGCAACATCAACTCCCTATACCAGGAGAGACGAAACCCCTCCTATCACTTATTGCCTCCATGTGATTCGGGACTGTACCCAAAAGCCACATTTTTGCACGCCCTCTTGGACGTGGTATGATGGAAATCAAAGCACAGTGGGAATCACACAGGACTCTATGACGATCTTGGGTCTACAGACTAACCTGTACAAGTGTCACCAGAGAACTGCCATCTGACGTAAGGTATAATACCATCCGGGAGTTCTCGGCGAGTCCGTCCAGTGTACCCAGTCTCTACTGAGCACCCGTATATCATCTCTGATGTCAAACACCAATGGATATGGGATCATCGATCGCCCATCTGTATGGGTCGAGAAGCTACACGCTTGTCTACTCTGGTATATCGATGCCCCGTCTCGATACACCCACGACTAGGGACTTTGAAGGATGTACTTATGGACTACCATGTCCCCACTAGTATGATCCATATCATAGTCTAGGTAGTCAAGTACACATCCTAAGGGCTTTACCAACATGTAACAGAGAGACAATCAGTGTACACGTTAAGGTAAAGAGTAACCAGATAGCATACTATCATATCGAGCAAGAAAGTCATCCCTATATATGTCCAAGCATCCACTACATTATACATCCTATGTATAGTAATGGCCTCTAGGGCATACATATAACTAACAGTTAATATTTATTTATGGTAATTACAAATTAGTGAAGCTTAGGTCATGAGCATGAAGTTTGTGGATGCTTTGACAAAGTCCACTAAATTTGTTTTACTTTAGATTTTTATTAACCTAACCATTTTGAATTAGCTATGGTTATGGCTCTACTAGAGTTAGTATATGATACTCACTCACCATGGTTAGACTTCTCAGTTGATCATTATCCTCATCTCTTTCTTTTGTTCATCTTCTTCTTCATTTTGAAAAAGAGAAAAAGCTTGCTAGGGTTTGATCCAAAGTGAGAAAGATTGTGAGAAATAAAATTCTAAAGAGAACCCACTTCCTATTTCTCCATCCTCTACTAGACTAGCACTTTAGTTTAGAGTGTTTACTTCACTAATTCTCTAGTTAGTGAAGTAGAAGCTTGAGTTGGCATCCCCTCGACGTAGATCATCTTCGGCCTCGAAGACTTCAAGCAAGGACGCGTCGTTCGCCTCATGAAGCCATGCAAGGGTCCGGGAGAACTATGATCGTAGCGAATGGACTTCAACAAGGAGCTAAAGAAGTGAAGGACCGATCTACAAAGGTTGTATTTCGTATTCACTTAGTTGTAAACATAGTTTACTAGCATTTGAAACCCTAATTTTCTAGCAACGATTTTGTTTAGGGTTATTCGGCACGGCTAAAATTTTAAACGGGCATGGTTGATACTTTTTAGAACCTTATTAGAGTGCCTAGTAACCCTACAGTGGTATCAGAGCCTAACTAGAACATTAGGCGATGTGTTAATGAAGTTAAAACTCCGAACGAACACGAACACGTCAAGATGAACCCCTCTCTGTACATTTTTTAAAATCTGTGTTTTTTCAGAATTAAAAATGCTAAAAAAAATCAGCAGGAAAATGTAGGGGTTAACACAAAATATGAGCCCTCAACTCCATACTGGCGCCGCGGAACCGCGGTCCCACCCCACTTCTGGCGGCGGTTCCGCGGCCGTAAAGATGAATTGTGAGCAGTGTTTTGTGCAGTAACCTCCGTAGCTATTCCTATATATTTCTGGGTATTTTTAAATCTGACTCAAGTGTTGAGTATTTTGGGGTTTATTTTGAAATCGTCGATTCGATCGGAGAATTTAATTTTGTTATGTTATTCCGGATAATTTAGAAAGTGTTAAAATGTTCGAACGGATATCATTAACTCAATTTTTCCCCGCACGGAAAACATTCAAGTGTTGAATTTTTCTCGGGTTTAAATCGTTCGGAAAAACGTGCATGTGACGCGATGGACCCTCTAGAAGACAACAAACCTTAACTCGATTATGTGACCGTCTTGAACTGCCTTTTGAACCTTAGGGTTTGAGGCAGTACGGCGTGCCACATGTGAGGCGTTGGCTTGACCCTTCTACGGCTGGACCGTTGCTACTGTGACGTAGTCTGGAATTTTTGAACTCCGCTCAAGTGTTGAGCTATTTAGGAAATCTTCGGTATTTGATTATTCGATCGGGAAGTTTAATACTGTCTATTTATCTGGAATGTGATACAATATGTGGAATTCATACAGTTAGGCATGAAATGCGAAATATGTGATATTTCGGATTTACGATGTCTAAAGAGATTGTGAATTCCAATTGTTGAAGTCTTACACTTTCTTTTCTGCGACCATAAGTGTAATATGTGATATCGCCGGTTTCGTTGCTATATGTCAACGATAATTGGGATGCGCATATTTACTTACGTTGATGACATGTGATGTTATGTGTTGCTGGATATGTTATATTGGATCGTCGAGTTCTGAATAGCCGGGGGTTTTATGTGAGATGAGAGTTTTTATTTTCATTCATGTAAAATAAAATGTATGTAATATTCTTTTATTGGGGCACTTCCGGGATGAGGTTGATGTCAGCTTTTGTATATTATTTACTTTTCCGCACTAGGATAGACCCAAGGAGGAGAGCACAAGTAACCGGGTTCTGGAGTTGATTGATTCTTAATTCCGATTGTGTCGTGTAACTCGAATAAGTTTCTTTTTGTCGGTATTTAGAAAATGAATAAAATTCACAATCAAAGAATTATTTGACCGCAATCAACTACGGTGTCGGATGTAGATCGTTAGCGAGTGCGGATCGTTCACAGGGATTGTGCGATTCGTTTGTAATTTTGATTTTTTTGAATTGAAAAGTTAATAGAAAAGAAAAGAAAACATGATTCAAGATTTTTATCGATGGGTTTCAAGTGTCACTATTCTAATCAAGAATCAAGAAAATGATAAAAATAGAGAATTGAGTTTCGATAGAATTCCAATCACTTAGGGTTTCAAGATTTGAAGTAAAACTTGTAGGAATCGAGTAAATTGTAGATGTGATGAAGATTCAAGATTACGATTTCTTATCTAGTAACAAATTGATGCTAAATCGATGTCGAATTCATCGAGGATCAAGGATCATGCGAGGAATTAGGGTTCCTCATCCTATCCTTTATCCTTTCGATGAATAACATTCACTAGATAGCTTCTTGAAAGTCGAATGATCAATTATCGATCTCTAGATCGTGCGAAAGAAATCAAGAACACATTCACATCGATCTAGATCATCGATCAATCGATTTCAAGAATTTACAATTGTTTTAAGACTTAAGAAAACGTTTAACAATTCATCAACATCATCAGTTTACAATTGTTTCGATTCCTCCACGAGCGGAGTTTTATTCAAGCATCATCACAAAGTTCATATTCAAGAATCTAAGTGAATCATAATGCTTGAATTGAAATGTAAACAAGTTAAAGAATCTTCACCTTTATTACAACAACAAGTAGTTACAACTCTCGAGATTTACAAGAGGTAGGAACTTCGCTCGTTGAATCTTGCATCGCTCGGCTTCTTGAGTCTTGGATCGCTTCGATCTCGTGCTCCGTTGAATACCGGCTTTGCTTCTAAAGGTTGCTTGAAGACTTGCTTTGCTTGATCTCCATGGATCTTGAATTGGGTATTTCTAGATTGGATTAGGGTTAGGGTTTTGAGGTGGAAAGAATGTGGGTAGATGAAGAACTAGGGTTTCTAATCAACAACTAACCCACAAAATTTATTTCTAAGATGAGTTGGGATCTAGATGAGAGATGGGATTACAAGTGAGCCTAGGGGTCTATTTATAGGTTTCCTAAACCCTAGGTCTAGGTTTGAATTTGCAATTCCCTCCAAAAGTTTGTTTTAAGTTAGTTAGGAGCATAGCTTAGGCTTTAAGCTAGGAATGTTTTAGCTTAGAAACCCTAGTTTGCTGAACTGGCAGAATCTTCTAGAGTCTTCTGGAATTTGCCATAGATTTCTGAGCTTTAGGCACTGAAATAGAAATAATGCAGCAAAATTGGACGGATGACGTGGCAGAAGCGCCGCGGATCCGCGGCACGTGCCTCCTTATGCCGTGGATCCGCGGTCACGTGAGGAGATCACAGTGTGTAATTCTTCTTACTGCTTCTTCTTGGCTTTGTGGTATTTATCTGATGTGTTGATTCTCAAAATGCTTTCCAGATTACTTCCAGATCTGAAATCCATGAATTGGCGTCTTTTTAACAGTCTTCGTTTGTAAATTTGACCGATCTTTTGTAATGTCCTACACAGACTTCGAAACACAAGTTGCGATATATAGGAATGATGCCATGCTATGAAAATACAGTCAATTTCCTTTATAGTGCCGGTTTTAGAGTCTAATACATGCAATCTGATATTTAACGACTGATTTGCTAATATGTGCGATATGAATGCCGTACACATCTATATGAATGCAAATGATAGGAAAATTGCCGGTTAAAAGATGCAGTATTTTCGACTGATCAAATTCCCCCAAACTTATTTTCGATCGTCTCGAGCGAACTTTTTATTAAAAAGAAGGAGAAAATAAAGAAAGAGAAAAACTAACTAGCACACTTTCGTAGGCAACACGATTGCACAGAGCACGCGCAACAAGCCTTTAAACCTCTAGGTGTCCCTAGTAGGAGGAGTGTTGTCTCCTGAGGGTTTTCAGCGGATTGCACCCACAAAATCCAATAATAAAAGGAAGATCATGAAATTTACACTTAAAGAAAAGAATTGTAAAAGAAAGACTTTGAAAATTAGGGTTTCCAACTAAGCTAGCTTTTCGGTTGTCATGGGCCCTATTTTAATAGTCATGAAAAGATGTCAGAAATCACGTCCTCCCTCAATAAAACATCGTCTTATTCTTCATTCCTATCTTTCTTCCAAACATCGATCATATAACCCTGCGTGTGTGTAAAGACATCCCTACACCCGGAGAATTCAATTCAAGCTATCATACTCTTGCCCATCAGCCTCAGTACTTTTTAATTAATGAATATTTAGATGAGATTGCTCACACACTTTCATGCGACCGTTAATACTTCTTGAGGTACTAACCGACCGATTACTCCTGTGCTTTCTTACTTGGTGTATTTTCCTCGTCTTGCACCACCTAAGCCTTAGCAGTGACTCCCAGACCAGTTAGCCTTAGGGCACTAGGTGAAGAGGCACCCTCGCTATATTTTTTTATTGTTGCCTTGGCGATAACAACACCAGTGTCCATTTTTCTCACCATTTTATATTTTCTTCATTTTTTTTATTTTTTTATTTCCTTCATACTTTTGGCTTTAAGACAAGAGCATTTCAAGGTATCCTCTACTATCCCAGGCTTTAAGACGTGTGTAAGTGCGAATAGCAGGGTATCAACGTTCAAAATGTTTGGCTTCCAGAATAGAAACTATTTTTCAGACCTATTTTTACCCTCAGATTAGTGACGTCTTTCATCTTACTAACCCTTGGGACAACGGCTCATAACTACTTATTACTAGTTCGTATAAGAAAACTTCTAATTTCTTGGTTTTCTTAAATTTTTCTAATCTCATGGATGTAATTTTTCATTATCTAAACTTTCATTATCTTATTTATGTACAAAAAATGTTAAAATATTTTTATATTTTGAAAATTTTTCAATTTTTATAGATTTTGAAATTTTTATAAGTTTTTAAAGAAATGTTTTGTGCTTATGCAAATGATATGCAAATGATGCAAAAATAAGCACAAACCTCCCCCAAACTTGTTTTCAACAGTGTCCTCACTATTGCCAACAGCTATATCTACAAAACCTGTAAGTCTGGGAGGAATTATTAGTGGGGGCAACATATATAAGTGAAGAACCTCCCCCAAACTTACTCTTTTCACTCACCTCCATTCAAAAAGATGATGCCGTGATACACCTGACATGGAGATGAGACGGAGGAATTTTAATCAAGATAAGCTGGCTCCTATAAGAACAGGAGCTCCTCCGTAGGGTCAGTGGAAAAATACGGCTTTATTCTATGTCCATTCACTTTGAAAAATGTGCCGTTTTTAACATTTTCTACTTCTACTACCCCGTGCGGGTATACAGATCGCACAACAAAAGGTCCCTTCCACCGAGATCGGAGCTTACCCGCGTGAAGGTGTAGTCGTGAATCATAAAGAAGGACTTGTTGACCAGGTGAAAATGTTTTCCTCAAAATGTTTTTATCATGAAAAACCTAAGTCCTATTCTTTATGATCACAGCGTTATCATAAGCTTCATCGCGGAGTTCGCTTAGCTCATTTATTTGCAGCTTCCGAAAGTTGCAAGCTTGGTTTAGATCAAAATTTACTTCCTTAATAGCCCACAATGCTTTATGCTCAATCTCGACGGGTAAGTGACATGCCTTCCCAAACACTATCCTATATGGAGACATCCCTAGGTCAGTTTTAAATGCAGTTCGGAATGCCCAAAGAGCATCCGTCAGTTTGGTCGACCAATCTTTTCTATTCTTAGCAACAGTCTTCTCCAGGATTAGTTTGATCTGTATTTTTGAGATCTCAGTCTGTCCGCTCGTTTGGGGATGATAGGGTGTAGAAAGTCGGTGGTTGATTGAGTATTTCCGCATCAAAGTCTCGAAAGACCTGTTGCAGAAATGTGTCCTATTATCGCTAATAATAGCGCGTGGGTGTCCAAATCGTGAAAAGATATTCTCTTTCAAGAACTTAATGACAACTTTCATGTCATTAGTGCGACATGGAATGGGTTCAACCCACTTTGAGACATAATCAACCGCCAGCAGTATGTACAAATTCCCAAAGGAGTTGGGAAAGGGACCCATAAAATTAATGCCCCAAACATCGAATATTTCAACAACCAGAATGGGTTGCTGAGGCATTTCATTTCTCTGGGAGATTCTACCCGTCTACTGACATTGTGTACAGATTTTACAATAGTCAAATGCGTCCTTGAATAAGGTCGGCCAATAAAATCCACATTGCAAAACCTTCTCCGCCGTATTTTTAGGACCGAAGTGACCCCCGCAGGCCTGATCATGACAAAAAGAAAGAACACTCTTGAACTCTTCTTTCGGGACACACCGGCGAATGATCTGATCAGGACAATACTTAAATAAGTATGGATCATCCCAGTAAAAGTGTTTTACTTGGGATAGAAAATGGTATTTGTCCTGTTTTGACCAATCGCTGGGTATAAGTCCCGTGACAAGATAGTTCACAATATCCCTGAACCAAGGTTCAGTGGATACGCTCAAGAGTTGTTCGTCAGGAAACGAATCATTGGTCGGCAGGGTCACAGGGGAAGAAGAGATGCGTGAAAGATGGTCGGCTACTACATTTTCGCATCCTTTCTTATCTTTGATAACAAGATCAAATTCGTGTAACAGAAGTATCCAACGTATTAGTCGACCTTTTGCATCTTTCTTCGCCAGATGATGTTTTAAGGCGGAATGGTCAGTGTACACAACTATAGGAGAGCCAATTAAGTAAGGCCTGAATTTTTCTAATGCAAATACAACCGCTAAAAGTTCTTTTTCGGTGGTTGTATAATTGATTTGTGTATCATTCAAGGTCTTACTTGCATAGTATATCACGTATGGCATCTTTTCAATGTGCTGTCCTAAGACTGCACCTACTGCAAAATCAGATGCGTCACACATTAGCTCAAAAGGGTAGTCCCAATTTGGAGACGATAGAACGGGGGCTGAAGTGAGTGAGTGTTAAAGTGAGTCGAAAGCTGTCTCACAGTCCGAGTCAAAATGGAAGGTCGTATCCTTGGCCAGGAGAAGAGTTAAAAGTCTAACAATTTTGCTAAAGTCTTTAATGAATCTCCTATAAAAGCCCACATGGCCAAGGAAAGATCGAATATCTTAGACGCTTTTGGTATGAGGGAGGTTTTGAATGACATCTATCATAGCTCTGTCAACCTCAATGCCTTTCTGTGAAATAACATGTCCAAGAACAATTCCTTCTTGGACCATGAAATGCAATTTTTCCCAGTTCAAAGTTAAGTTCTTCTCTTTGCAACGAGTAAGAACAGCGTCAAGATTCGCTAGGCAATCAGAAAAAGAGTCTCCAAAAATCGAGAAATCGTCCATAAAGATCTCCATAAAATTCTCTACCATATCAGAGAATATCCCCATCATACACCGCTGAAAGGTAGCGGGAGTATTGCATAACCCAAAGGGCATGCGAATGTAAGCAAAGGTACCAAAAGGACAAGTAAAAGTGGTTTTATCTTGATCCTTTTTGGTGATGGGGACCTGATTATAACCTGAGTATCCGTCCATAAAACAATAATACTCTCGTCCCGTTAAGCGTTCCAGCATTTGATCAATGAATGGTAGAGGAAAGTGGTCTTTCCTCGTGGCAGCATTGAGTTTTCTATAATCGATACATACACGCCACCCAGTTTGGGCGCGTGTCTGAATCAACTCATTTTCCACATTGGTAATAACAGTGATGCCGGATTTCTTAGGAACAACATGTATAGGACTCACCCATTGGCTATCGGAGATGGGGTATATAATACCATTATCTAGGCATTTAACGATCTCTTTCATTACCGCTTCCTTCATGACGGGATTCAGCCGTCTCTGTGGTTCTCGGGTTGGTCTGGCATCATCCATCACATGTATATGATGTTCAACTATCAAGGGACTAATCCTTTTGATGTCCGCCATACTCCAACCAAACGTCTCTTTGTTAGATCTCAATACCGATAAAAGTGCATTCTCTTGCTCTAATGCTAGAGAAGCGGATATTATAACCGGTAAAGACTCCTTCTCACCTAAATAAGCATATTTAAGATGAGAAGGTAAAATTTTGAGATCTAATTCGGGCGGAGAAATGATAGAAGGTGGGATTATCGAGTGATTTTTGGATTTACAAAGAAGCTCAGAACCTGTGAAAGATACAGACTCGGGTGGAGAAAAATCAGGAGTGTAGGACTCAAGTGTAGGAAAAGTGTCCTCATTAAGATCATGTGTAAGGTCAAACAGAGATGTGGTAATGTCGTCGAGATCTGTAAAGCATAGTTCCTCAGCTCCGCAACTATCGGGAGCGATCTCATGGACAGAGCACACATCGAGAATATGAGCAGAGGGTTCTGATGGCTGACTTCCAACTTTGTAGATATTTAGTTCAATGGTCATATTTCCAAATGATAAGTTCATTGAACCATTTCTACAGTTTATAACTGCGTTGGAAGTGGCAAGGAAAGGTCGACCCAGAATCACCGGAATTTGGCCCCGGGGGTTCGCTACAGGCTGTGTATCGAGTACAATGAAGTCTACAGGGAATACAAATTCCCCGACCTTTATCAACACATCCTCTAGTTCACCCCTTGGTTTGGTGATTGAACGGTCTTCCATTTGGAGAGCGCAGTGAGCAGGTTTCAGCTCTCCAATCCCTAATTGCTCATATACAGAATATGGAAGTAGGTTAACACTTGCGCCAAGGTCTAAAAGAGCACGATTTATGTTTTTACCCCCAATAGAAATCGATATTGTAGGACATCCTGGGTCCTTTCGTTTCTTTGGTAACTGGGGAATAAAAGCAGTGCTAATATTATTAGACATAAAGACCTTCTTCGGCACTTGAGTCTTCCTCTTCCTAGTGCACAAGTCCTTAAGAATTTTTGCATAAGCGGGGACTTGTTGAATTACATCTAGGAGAGGGATGTTGATGTTAACCTGTTTGAACATTTCCATAATTTTCTCCATATGAGGACTCGTTGTCACGCCCCGCTTCCCAAAATACAGAATACAAGGGGTTGACAAGGCCAGCCATGCTCCTACGGTCAAGGAAATGTCCTACCGTAGTCACACTTCGGCTTCTAGTTTTTCATGGTAAACAGTAAATAATGCGCAGGTAATGAGAAATGCAGTAACTGGAACAAAACAGTAAAATGAACTGACCTGATGGGAAACAAAAGATATAACTCTGGATAGCTAAATAAGATGTCCGTGATGTGCGTCTAGTCCTGGTCCAGGCTAAATCTTCTCCTCACACTGAGCATGCATACTCAGGTCGTCAGAGCGACGCAATAGCAATATAATATATATAAAATCATGTGACAATCCTAACAGTGATAATAGATATATATATCAGTAAATCAATGACGTTATAGTTATGAGCATACAGTAATCAATGCAGCGGAACAGTAAAAGCAGTAGAATGATATGCCACGTATGTCAACACAGTAAGTATGTATGTCGATGCTATCATCCCTATCGGTCTCTAAGTCTCAATGTACAGGTCACTAAGCCTATCGCCAGTCCAAGTGTGAGAGTCAACCACTCGCGAGTGTCCTCCACCCAAGGGTAGAACCCAAGGGCAAGGGACCACGGGCCCAACATGTAAATCACGGTAATAATCATGTACCCTGTAAATCTCCATATAACTCCCTAAATATATAAGCCGGCAAGGGACTCCCGAGATTCTGTTGAACTCACGCTCAAACAACCCCACACCCCGTGGTCTACATCAAACGCTAACCATAACCCTAGATACCAATCGGTCTATGACAAGTCTGTGCGAGAACTGGAGGCAGGACCTCCATCAAGCACGTCCCAACTAATACCTAAGATAAATGGCAGTGTCTGGTGCCTTATCTGTGACACCCATGCAAGAGCTTCCATAAGTGTCCCACAGCACTTATAGTCACACGTACACGCGTCCCACAGACGTCGACAATGCAATAGAATAATAAGGTCCACTGATTGTGTACAAGTACGTATCACTTTCACTTATTCACTGATACACGAACACTAACGTACTTGCCACAATCATCACTAATACCTAACACTGGGTAATGCACGTTATCACTAAGTTATTAATGCAATGACATGTGTATGATATGATGCGTAAACAGTATGTAAAGCATGAGTAGGGTGTCATGAATCCATAATCTACCACTTGCATAATTTATTATAAATCATACGGTTACAATTTAGTGAAACGATGAACAGGGAAATGAATAGTATATTCAGTTATCTATCCAACGAATTTGGTTTCATGCCAATCGGGTTTCAGGATCATTAATTATAGCCATTTCATTTCAAGCGTTCACGGCTGGAAATCCGGTTTCAGAATCTGAAGTCCGTTTTGCAACGCATTTTAATCCCAGTTGGGATCATATTTTAGCAATGCTACAGTTGAATGAAATCTAGGGTTTCCAATAAGGTTTTTAACGCAACAGACAGATCTTCGATCGCGTCTGTACGTCAGGAGATATATACTGTTTAATACTAGTATGTCAATTCTGATTCTGTTGGGACTGTTATGCGTCCCGATCTTTTAAATTACAGGTTAAATGGCAAATGTTGACAAAACAGGGTGAAACCACTTGTGTTGTCTAGCTAACAGATTCACCTATAGTAAACAGTGGAGTTCCGCAACCTACGAGTTAAGGAAACAGTGTGGTACCCATTATGGGACAGCACACAGTAAACAGAGTCGCTCTGGACTGCAGTCCAGAGTCGCACTCCGATCGAAATATCGTCACAGTTTAAGTACAGAAACAATTAGAAATTTACATAGGGTTATATTTCGTCGAGTCTTCTTCAATTTAAGCCCTCGAACGCATCATTCCAGTATGTACATAATTTATGGTGATTTTAACGGTTTTCAGATACAAGAAATTTCCAGTTTTACAGGTATACTTGGGGGTAATCGTTTTAGTCGTTAATAGTCGTATTATCCAGTGAAATTTATACACTGCATTCATCACTACATGGGCCAGCATAGGAAATCCAATTCCGTCAAATTAGATGAATATTTTCATTGGGATCATGTATCGAACAGGTATGTCATATAATGTATCGGAAATTGTAAATTTGTAAGTTATACGATTTGAGTTTATAACACGAATAGATTAGCATGTAGCAAGTCAAATACTTGCCTGGACACGTGTCGACGATAATACTGCAGTAGTATCCGCACGATCGCGCCACGAACGCAGCACCGGCTCAGTCCTTTGGAATCCGACAATTTCACTCGATCTAGCTGTTCTTCGTGCCCTCATTTTCTTCACTGCTTCACGTTGTTCCTTATTTTGATGTGAGGGAGGGTGAGACGCTGATAAAGGGAGAGAGAAATTTAGAGAGAGAGGAAGAGAAAATTAGAGAGAGAGAGAGAAAGAGAGAGAGATGTAGAGATTGAGAGAGAGGGAATTAGAGAGAGAGGGAATAGAATGAATGAGAATTAAGTGGTGATTAATAGAATTTTAAAAGGGATTAATGGGGAAAATTAATTGGGATTAAAGAGGTATTAATTTGGTGGTTTAATAGGAATTTATAGAGAAGATTTGGGTTTGGATTTGAAGGGATTTAAAGAAATGAGGTGGGATAATTGTTATTTTAATGGGCTGGGGAGGGAATAATGGGCTCGGGCCAAGGGATAAAATAGTAGGGAAAAAGAAAGGGGCCGGGCTTGGGATTTTAAGTGAATGAGAAAAGTATTAGAGGAGTGGACTGGCTCTGGGCTTGGGGAAAGTAACGGCTGGGCTAAAATTGAAAAAGAAAGGGGATAATAAAAGAGGAAGGGAAATGAGGGTTTGGGTTAGGGAAAAATTAAAAGATATGAGATTAGATTAAGATTTGGGTTTTTAGAATAATACAAATAATAATTATAAAATAAATGAATTTTGAGAGTGACAAAAATACGGATATTGGTATTCAAAAGGACTGGGTATTACACTCGTTCTGTTACCCCTTAACCGATTCGGGTAAGGAGCTTTTGCAATAAGCGCCGGGTCCATCATAGGAGAAGGAAGAGGGGGTAGACGAGATCCCAAAAGAGGTGTGGGGACCGTCTGTGGAGAACTAGAAGGGCTATACTGAGGTGTCGAGCCTAGTGGGAAATGGAGAATAGGCTCGCGAGAAGGCGGTGGGGTAGAAGAACAAGGATCAGAAGTAGAAGTGTGTGTGTGAGGAAAGGTCTCAGCCGGGGTGTTAATAATAGGATTTTCAATATCATCAATTCCTTCCCCGACATGATTGTTCTGCACTCTTCCCGATCTCAACGTTGTGACGGCATTTACATTGTAATGCCCAGGATTTGGTAGGGGTTGAGAAGGAAGTTTCCCTTTTTCTCTCGCACTCATTTCGGCTTTAAGTCGTGCGATTTCAGCTTCCATCGATCTGATACTCTCAGCTTGGGATGCTGAGTTTTTCTTTATCTCACTGACGGATGTTCTAACTTCAGCCGAAACCTCTATGAAATTTGACAAGAGTGATTTCATGGTTTGAGTGAATTGAGAGAGCTCGTCAGAACCGGTCAACTGCATAGGATTAGACTGTGCAGGAGTGTTGACCTGGTTGTGGAAATTTTGTGACTGGTAGGGGTGCTGAATGAGTTGAAGTGGTTGCTGTTGTGATGGAAGAGCCCTTTGAAAATTATTTTGGCTTGGAACCGTGTTTTGAGATTGTTGTTGGTTCAAAGAAAAATTCGGGTGATTCTTCCAACCCTGATTGTACGTGGAAGAATATAGATCGTTTCTAGGTCTTTGAAATGCGGCATTAGTATGCTCGTGACCTTGAAAGGCAGGGTTTAATAGACATTCTTCCGTTAAATGAGACAAATCAGAACAACAGCCACATACAGTTTTGGGGAGCGACATTGGGTTTAGGGAGGCTGTAGAAAATTTATGTTCCATAGCGTCGAGCTTCTTTTGCATTGCTGCAATCTCAGCTCGAACACCTATGGACATATCTATTTGGTGTACGCCACCCCTATTCAATGGTTGGGTTCCACTCTCCCACTGTAGTGATTTTTCAGCGAACTCTTCTAAAAATTTCCATGCTTCCCCATCGTCCTTAGTCATAAAAGTACCTTGACACATGTTTTCAAGGTTCTGTTTAGTGTTTGGGTTAATGCCCTCATAAATGATTCGGCAAAGATCCCATCTCGGGATGCCGTGATGAGGACATTGAACCAATAGATCCTTGAAACGTTCAAAGCATTTAGAGAATGGTTTAGTAGGGAGCTGGGTAAATTGATTTAGTTCGCTATGGATTCGAGCCGTCTTTTGCATTGGGTAAAATTTCTTAAGGAATGCCGAGAAGAATTCTTCCCAATTCGTGATTGAGTGTGCGGTAGTGTTATATAGCCACTTCTCGGCTATATCGCACAAAGTAAATGGAAGAAGACGTAGACGCATAGCATCCACTGAAAGTTGTGACGTACCCATCATTGCGCATACGTTTTCAAATTTGGTAATGAAAACGTAAGCGTCCTCAGTCTCGAGTCCGTGGAATTTGGGTAAAAGGTTGATGTATTGGGGTTTAATTTCAAAATTATCCCAGTTGGCTGGTGGAATGGATAAGAAGGTCGAAAGAGGACCTCGCAGTGGATAGCACCTCTCTTGGAGAGAGATGCGGGGTGGATTCTATGCACCAACGGACGGCGGCAGATTAGGGTTAAAGAAGTTTGATGGAGGTGAATCCATCGATGTGGGTGTGGTGGTGGGTAAAGGAAAGGTAAATGTAGAAATATCGACTTCGGAGTCGATAAGAGGGACGCGGACTAAACGGGCACTAGAATCCCGTGTCCAGCCTATCTTGCACGAAAAAGGGTTAGAACAAGTGGCAGCGTGGCTTTATAATTAGGGGTAATGAATGAATGAATGCGGTGTTTGTTTTGAAAATAGGACGGATTTTTTTTTGAAAAAATGATGCAACACAACAAATGCAACACACAAACCCTAATTCTAGGGGTCGCCTAGGTCAGATCTCTAGACCGCTCCTAACTTCCAGAAGATAAGACGCAGGATAAATCCTCCACTGCCTCTTTGTCTCTCCTGTGGCCAGGTAAGTGCCAGGTAAGTGGGAGGTTCTCCACTACGTAAGTAGTGGGCCTAATTAAGTAATCACTAGCCTTCGACACACTTTCCTAGACACCACAAGAGAAACGCGGATAAGCAATGAATTACCCACGGCCTTCTTCTGTCCTAAGTGAACGCGACGGTCCTTAGAGTCATCTCTAGATCTTTTTTAGTTAATTGGGGTAAATGCGGATGCAAGTTTTGCGATTTTCGGGGCTCAGGAAGGGTAATGAACTCCCCACCTAATCTGGATTTGGTCTTTGCCCCTTAATGTCTGTATTAATTATGCAAACAACAACAAGAATCAAAACAAGCACAATTTAATTTTGCTATTTGCGCGCTACGATTATTTGCAAAGAAACCTGCACAAAATGTTAATTGGAGCAGATTTTAGAAGGAGATAAGAAAGTAAGAAGTTACCTGAGAATTTTTATGTAGAGAAGACTTCACCAAGCTGCGGAACCGCCGCAGATGGTGGCTCAGACCGTGGAAACGCGGTGATGTTGAGGAGTTACAGCACAAAATTTACACAGAGAGTTTCTGTGTATCCCTTGAGTCCTCTGGAATTCTCCAAAAAAAATTCCAATTTCACAGCAAGCTCCAGATCTCCTTGCAATAAACCACAACAAATCGTTTAGATTTTGCGCCAATTTTGATCACAAAAATTACAATGGAATAAATCTTTCAATTCAAATTTCAATATAAAACGAATTAGCGCGCGATCCCCGACAACGGCGCCATTTGATTGATTCTTAATTCCGATTGTGTCGTGTAACTCGAATAAGTTTCTTTGTGTCGGTATTTAGAAAATGAATAAAATTCACAATCAAAGAATTATTTGACCGCAATCAACTACGGTGTCAGATGTAGATCGTTAGCGAGTGTGGATCGTCCACAGGGATTGTGCGATTCGTTTGTAATTTTGATTTGTTTGAATTGAAAAGTTAATAGAAAAGAAAAGAAAAGAAAACATGATTCAAGATTTTTATCGATGGGTTTCAAGTGTCACTATTCTAATCAAGAATCAAGAAAATGATAAAAATAGAGAATCGAGTTTCGATAGAATTCCAATCACTTAGGGTTTCAAGATTTGAAGTAAAACTCATAGGAATCGAGTAAATTATAGATGTGATGAAGATTAAAGATTACGATTTCTTATCTAGTAACAAATTGATGCTAAATCGATGTCAAATTCATCGAGGATCAAGGATCTTGTGAGGAATTAGGGTTCCTCATCCCATCCTTTGTCCTTTCGATGAATAACATTCACTAGATAGCTTCTTGAAAGTCGAATGATGAATTATCGATCTCTAGATCGTGCGAAAGAAATCAAGAACACATTCACATCGATCTAGATCATCGACCAATCGATTTTCAAGAATTTAAAATTGTTTTAAGACTTAAGAAAACGTTTAACAATTCATCAACATAATCATTTTACAATTGTTTCGATTCCTCCACGAGCGGAGTTTTATCCAAGCATCATCACAAAGTACATATTCAAGAATCTAAATTAATCATAATGCTTGAATTGAAATGTAAACAAGTTAAAGAATCTTCACCTTTACTTCAACAACAAGTAGTTACAACTCTCGAGATTTACAAGAGGTAGGAACTTCGCTCGTTGAATCTTGCATCGCTCGGCTTCTTGAGTCTTGGATCTCTTCGATCTCGTGCTCCGTTGAATACCGGCTTTGCTTCTAAAGGTTGCTTGAAGACTTGCTTTGCTTGATCTCCATGGATATTGAATTGGGTATTTCTAGATTGGATTAGGGTTAGGGTTTTGAGGTGGAAAGAATGTGGGTAGATGAAGAACTAGGGTTTCTAATCAACAACTAACCCACAAAATTGATTTCTAAGATGAGATGGGATCTAGATGAGAGATGGGATTACAAGTGAGCCTAGGGGTCTATTTATAGGTTTCCCAAACCCTAGGTCTAGGTTTGAATTTGCAATTCCCTCCAAAAGTTTGTTGTAAGTTAGTTAGGAGCTTAGCTTAGGCTTTAAGCTAGGAATGTTTTAGCTTAGAAACCCTAGTTTGCTGAACTGGCAGAATCTTCTAGAGTCTTCTAGAATTTGCCATAGATTTCTGAGCTTTAGGCACTGAAATAGGAATAATGCAGCAAAATTGGATGGATGACGTGGCAGAAGCGCCGTGGATCCGTGACACGTGCCTCCTTATGCCGCGGATCCGCGGTCACGTGAGGAGATCACAGTGTGTAATTCTTCTTACTGCTTCTTCTTGGCTTTGTGGTATTTATCTGATGTGTTGATTCTCAAAATGCTTTCCAGATTACTTCCGGATCTGAAATCCATGAATTGGCGTCTTTTTAACAGTCTTCGTTTGTAAATTTGACCGATCTTTTGTAATGTCCTGCACAGACTTCGAAACACAAGTTGAGATATATAGGAATGATGCCATGCTATGAAAATGCAGTCAATTTCCTTTATAGTGCCGGTTTTAGAGTCTAACACATGCAATCTGATATTTAACGACTGATTTGCTAATATGTGCGATATGAATGCCGAACACTTCTATATGAATGCAAATGATAGGGAAATTGCCGGTTAAAAGATGCAGTATTTTCGACTGATCAGGAGTCCAGTGGGAGACCGACTCGAGGAGTCGAGTCCGGATCTCCTAACTCTAGTATTGGTAGGGTTTCTTGCCGCTCTCGTAGGGGTCTAGGAGTGTGGGTTTGGCTATTCATCGCGACCGTGGAATCCGTGTTTTATAGAGGCTCAAAATAAAACACGGACGTCCTAGTATATCCAATGTTTCATATGTTTCTTCTGCTGCGATATCTGTGATGTGATCATTTGATGTGCTGTGATAAATACTGTATATAGTATATATGCTATATTATATAGGCGTTACTTATGTTTTACACCCGCGCTAGCCCTGCCCCACTCTGCCGTTAATTACCTAACCTAACGGTGCACGAGGGGACATCGAGGCGAATGCATATGGCATAAGTGTATGTCGTATTTATCTGTGATGTTTAGGTGATTTAAATGATGGGACTTCATTAATGTGATTAATGAAAGAAAAGAAACATAAAAGATGTTGTAGAATCAAATTTTTCAAAAAGGGTAGCTACAGTTTTGCTTTGCATAGCGATATATATGATATATCCCGCACCTTATTCGATGAGGAAAGAGCCGAGATCCCTTCACCGGGAGTGACCTCTTTAGCAAAACTGGCAGATGCTACAACACTCGGTTTGTCTTTTGATTGCTTTTGGAGTTTTGCTTTGCATAGTGATATATATGATATGTCCTGCACCTTATTCCATAAGGAAAGAGCCGAGATCCCTTAACCGGGAGTGACCTCTTTAGCAAAACTAATAAAAGCCTCAAAAACACTCCATTTCAAAATTCACTCGATTCTATAATGATATTAAGTTCATTACGCAATAGGTTTTCAGAAAAACCTGACGTAGCCCTCCGTCATTTCAGATAAGCTGTATATAGTATTCGTGCAGCATTTGTTGGCTTTCGTCAAGGTGTAGTGTGCGGTAGCTATATGCTGCTTATCTGCTGCATATGATGCGACTGGATTAGGGTAGTCGTACGGCTTTGTTGGCTTTCGTCAAGGGTCGTGCGGGTGGGTTTAATACAGTCAAGAAATGTACGGGTTGAACTTGACTAGCGGGCTATGGTTTGTTGGCTTTCGTCAAGGTCATAGCACGTTAGGGGAAAAATATTATCGGGAATTTCAAATGTTGAAATTTGCAATAAGATTGCATACCTTCTATGAGATAGTAGGATCCCGATACCCACTGCGAGTAATTGTTACTCCCGGGAGAGTTTTACACAGGTAATTAGCCGATCAAGTAGGTGTCTAGAAAGGTGTCAACGGGGTTACGCCTCTGGGAAAATGTCACGACCCGAAAGTACGGAACGTGACCGGCACTTAGATTACGAAGCGTCTAGAGGCGCCACGTGACCTAAGTAAGCCGAAGCCCAGAAATCTAAACCATAAAAGAAGAAAAAGAAGAAAAGAAAAGAAAACAAGTATAAAAACATCAGCAAATTTTACCAAAAATTTCGGCAGAGTCTTCTCTGTAAAAACTGGCCCCCAAACGGGTACAACAAGTATAATATAAATAAACAATAAAAAGCATCCCCAAACGGGTGCTAGCTCAACGCCAACAGGTGGAAACAACCACAACAAACATAATAATATACAACGCCAAAGGGCGAGGCTCAAAACTCAAAAGAAAACAAAACCACCAGATCAGAATAATACATGCACGACTCTAAGGTCGAAATAAAAGACTGGTCCAATAAACTTATCAACTAATACAAGTATGGTTGATGGAGCTTACTAGATACAAATGAAAGAATAAAAGTACAATGGTGGTTCGGATACAAGTGAACCAACCTACCGTGCAAATCACCCTGAAAGAATAGATGTGCCAGCAAGCTGCCAGGGAAACCTGTACATCGAACCTGTAATAAAATTTGGCACAACGGGGGTGAGTTGCCAACTCGTGAGTAGAAGACATCTACGAAAAGAAATCGAATGCACGATGCTATCCTAGGTCATAATAATACACTACTATATCCCAAACATCTAGTAATAGCAGGGTAATACTACGTGTAAGTGCAGATACTCCGTGTTCGTGTCAGTGCCTCATATAATACTATGTCATATGAAATGAAATGCATGCACCATGAATGTAAAGTAACAAATCCTGAAATCCAGATATATATGTATAAGAACTCTTTAGCTGTTATTATAGTAAAGTGTGTATAAGCATCTGAAATCTCAACAATGAAATCCATGGAAATCCGTGTCAAGCATCGACACAACACATGTAATCTCAAGTCTCAATATGTCGGGCTCCGTCAGTCCGGATCGGCCCATATCATCAAATCTCACGACAACGGTCGGTATCCTCCGGATATCCGCCGCGCCAGACATCACCGGTAGGTGGTCTTCCCCTGCCAGGCTCATCGTCTACAACTCGATCTTCTTGCCCCGGGGTACCATATCGGGCCCACCATGTACCCGAGACGGTTCATCCACTCCTCGAATCGGGTCTCGAAATCCAACAGAAAACATGAAATACTCATGGTGGACGACACATACATCACGAGAAAACCGCATCTTATTTTAAAAAGAGAAGAGGAGAGAGAGAGAAGTTTTTTTTAATATATTTTTGCGGTTTTCCCCAAAAAATCCAGAAATCTCATAGAAATCCAAATCTCAAAATCATGAGTAAGTATATGATAAGTGTCGGCATATGCCCATACTACTGTGCGATAACATGAAAATATGAATGCATGAATGTCTAAGTAATAAATATCATGTCTTATACTAACATCAGAGAGTAATCACAATATTATATCGGTTTAGTTGTTAACTGATTTTATCAATAAAAGATAATATGATCTAAAGTGTACGTGACATAGCAATTACCGATGATGATGTGTGTGAGCCGGCAAATAAGTGTGCGTGGAATATGCGCATCATCGGTAATGGTGCGGGTGTCCTAACAGGTAAGGTTTATACTGATTATAGCAACATATGTAAGAACATGCACCATGATAATTACAGTATGAATGTAAATACAGATGTGCATTATCCACTCCTCTGCGAGATACGAGTACAACTACCACTATGTGAGTCGAACCTAAACCAGTGTCCATCTAACATCCTAAAGAACTAAACCTAATAGACTAGTCAGTAAGAAACTAGAGTCTACCTAAGGTCTGAATCAATATCTCTAATAGTCGGCGATCCCGCCTCAATAGCGTCACGTACGTAGTACGGCTTCCTCGAATCAAGAGTGCGGATCAATCATCAAATCTAAGCCTCGTACGGTAAAATCCATCGTACGGCATCCCAATATCGGGGTACGGTCAAGTATCTCCTAGGTGTCTCCTCATTTGTATAATGTCATCATCAACACATCTCATGATCAAGATGCTAAACTGTGATCGCATACATCAATCATATATCATTGCCATCATGATAAGCATCATTAGTTTATCTTCAGAAATATCATGTCATATGTATCATATTGTGATTAAGTCATACTTATATGATATCGGCATCAGGTCACACCAATATAATGTCGTAATCAAGTTATACATATATCATATCGTGATCAGTCACAAGTTACAGTCCGGGTACTATTCTAGCGTCCCATGTACATTAATATCACCACCACCCTTTATAATTTATATATTCATGTTCATTATCTCATTCTCTAATGATCCGCTAACACTTTAATACGACTGTATAGCCAAGAATTACGGCATCAAGCCCAGTTACATTGTTTCATTATACCTCGGATATCATATCACATCAATGAATCACATATACGTGTTGTATATATATGTATATACCTATACCTAGTTCTATATATATACACATACACGTATACCCCATGTCGAGTTTCAGTGTGTGCGTGGGTGTGTTTCTATCTGAAACCTACGAATCTCTTCCAAGGTACTCATCCTCTGATATGGTTTTCCTAAATCAGTCTAGTCCAGTCTAGGGTCAATACTAGGGTCCTACTAGGGTCACATCTCGTTTCCTAATGTCAATAAGTACTATTCCTATTCTACGTTGTGGGGTTGCTAAACGCCATCCACCCGACTTCCCCCCGTAGATATGCATCTACTCACCTGGTCCATGTCTGCCGAAGACAGTGTCGCCATCCTCTTCTTTATCGCCCGCAGTCCACGTGAGGGGTACCTAGACGCAAACATTTAAATATCATCGTAAACCGAATCACATACAAAAGTCAAACGATACAAGGAACAAGCATAGGTTAAAACCTATGTCCTGTCCACGCAAAAGAACCAAATACCGCTCGATATGGGCAAACAAACTCCGATGGATCGAGATAAACATTAACAAATAACTCGTAGTTTTAAAACACATTACTTATACTATAAAACATGATTAAATCTATCGAAACCCGAAAATCTATCAAACCGTCCAATTTCGCAAAACTCGAAAATGCCAGTTTACCGTTTTTCATCAAAACTTAACATTTAAATGAAACTAATGGTCATAAAACTCATTAAATAGCATAACTAGACTATACAAACTATTACTATATTTTTATTACACAAACTTGTATAAATTTGAAATTTCTAGTTTGCACCCTTTAACAATTTTCAACATTTTTCAAGCAAAATACCACAATTCCACCACAAAACATGATTTTGCATAAATTAATGACTTAAACCACAATTCATGATGATAATGATATAATGAAACCATAATTATATTTTTAATCTCATTTATATAGGAATTTCTAAAATCTAGTTTACAAAATTAGCAATTTTTATCACAATTTATCAATTAACCATAGAAACTAGCAATCAAACTAAGTTTTTCTTTCCATTAACATGCTAATATTTCCACTAAAACTATAATCCAATGATAACAACCCAAATTAGAATTTTATATTAACCACAACCACATTTTGCAAAAACCTAGTTAACTAAATTCCTAATTTAAAACAATTTTTGAATAACAATTTGTTAAACAATAACCATGCAAGATTTCCTAATACTAAAAGTGTTAAACTAACTACTATAACCCTAATTAATTATTAAAAATCATAACTTGAATTTAGAACCCTAGCTTGCATTTTAAAAAAAAGAACATAGAATTAATTCATTAAATCTAATTAAGCTTAATATGAATATCTAGTAACAATAAGTCAAAAGAAAGAAAATTATACCTTCAAAATGTGAAATCCAAACAAGAAATGAGCCTTCAAAATGCATGCTTTCCATCTCCAAATTTCATATAAAAATGAACAAGGAATAAAGAGTATGGAATAAATAGGATTTTGTGGAATTTTAATTGAATTTTTGATGTGTTTTTGATGAATTTTGAATAAAAATGATGTGGGAAATGGGGGGGCAGCCATGGGGGGTTATGGCAGGCCCTAGAGAGGTGAGGGAGAGAAAGAAGAGAGTGGTAAAAGTGTGTAGAAGTTTCAAGAGAAAGAACAACACTTAAGTCTTTTCATGGTTTATTTAATTATTTATTTATTTATTTACTATAGCAACTCAAGAAAGCTCTAGAAAATAGGAAAAATTTGCAAATAGTTTTTTCATGATAGATACTAAATTCTAACATGCCATGGTTCATTTTTACAAATTAAAACCTTTTAAATTTGTAATTTACACTAATTTAGTGTAAAAATAAAGCTTATGTTAATATTTAAAATAATTAATTTAGGAAAAATATTTTATTAAACTAAAAATTTATAAGTGGCTAAATAAACACCATTTACTAGTAATTTCATAATTAAAATGGATATTTTTAAAATTATAATGAAAAACAATCACGGTTTGATTTTACGAAAAATACATTTTACTTTACCGAAAATCATAAAATTCACTTAAACAATTTTATTCATTTAATTATTTTTAAAACGTTACAATCTTCCCCCCTTTAAGAAATTCGGTCCCCGAATTTAAATTAAAACTCCCCCTCCAAATACCAAAACTTTTAGCAAAACACTCAAATCGTCGGGGCTCCGAAATCATCAATACATAAAAAAAATCAACTCCGTCAAGCATAACGTAATCATCGGAGTTATGGCGAGAATAAAATATCAAAACCCAATATGAAAACCAACATAATATACATCAATCTACCACTTATATATAGTGTGCATCATAGTGAAATCACCTAGATATCATAATAAAGAAGCATACGAAAACCCCTCTTGAAAATCGCCGTGCAATGCACGTGTCACGGCATAAGTAGCGGACGTTTATTTTAAAAAAATAACTATATATATCTTTTATTTAACATACACGTCCCGCCTAGTTACTAAATCAAATAATAATGATTATGAAACATACTGCTCAAACTGAAATCAATCCCAATCATATCAATAAAATATAATGTGCGTCCGGTGCGCACTGAAATCGAAACCAAATACAGATACCATGAATACACACAAAAACAAAATAAGTGCAACAGGTGTGCACCAAGACATCTGTCAAGTGCAACGGGCGTGCACGACTCACTATCAGGTGCATCTAATCTGCACAAAACCCCGATTTAGTGCATCTGGTATGCATAAAATCGCATCAAGTGCGCCAAGTATGCGTAAGAATCATAATCAGGTGCACATGGTGCACGAAAACATACATCGAATATCAGAATCGAAATCACAATACGAAAATGGATAAAAAATAGGTCGAAGCATATATCAAAATCATGTGTAACCCATATGCACGAAATCAAATAAAAAAAATCTCAAAATATAAAAAACCAAATCAAGTGTACTGGGTGTATACTAAGCAACATCAATACAGCTGATATGTGAAACACGGATAGAATGCAATGAAGGTACACATAAGAAATACCAATCGTAGAACAAAATCCTCAAAATATCAAAATTCAATAACAGAAATATGAAATTCAAATCACCAAGTCACATCGTAATCACTATCGTCAATATGCGCCTCTTTCCTCTGATGTCGATTGCTTCAAACTTATCTCTTCATAAGTGTGCTGACTGCGCTACCGACGGCAATACTCATATCTAGAGTCTCCCACGTAATCGATCCCTTCACTTGATATCCGGACTACATTAAACCTTTCGATCGATCCATCAAAATCCCATAATTCCCCGAGAGCTCAACACTCAAGTACAGTTTAAAATATCCGGTACATACCCCAGCATCGATGATCCAGCCGTAGAAGGGCAAACCCAAGCCTCACTAATGGCACCGCGGAACTGCCGTAAACCCTAAGGTTCAAGGGCGTTCTCGTGGTCATTATGTCGAGTTAGGGTTTCATTCTTCTAGAGGGTCCATCGAAATACCTGCATGTTCTTCCGAATATCTTAAACTTGGGAAAATGGTTTTCTGATAATCGTTCGAACCCTTTAACTTCATCCGGACGGCATGTGGATACCCTTTATCCGCACGCTAAGCAATGCTTCAATCCTCAAGAATAACCAATACTCTAATGGTTATCGCATTCGAGCCGCAGCTCCTTCTGCCAGTGTGCCCGTGGTTAACAGAAACCACCCTCCAACATTGATGAAGATAGATCAAAAGAACGAATAGAATACGGTGCAAACAATTGTACATCCTAAGGCTCCTTAAGCAGAGTAGCGTATCGTAAGTATGCCGCGGACCATACCCACGGTACGTTACTCTACCTAAATCGCCTACTCCATCAACCAAGGGTCACCTAGACTTATACAAGGTTAAACCTAGCGCTCTGATACCAACTTTGTCACGACCCGAAAGCACGGAACGTGACCGGCACTTAGATTACGAAGCGTCTAGAGGCGCCACGTGACCTAAGTAAGCCGAAGCCCAGAAATCTAAACCATAAAAGAAGAAAAAGAAGAAAAGAAAAGAAAACAAGTATAAAAACATCAGCAAATTTTACCAAAAATTTCGGCAGAGTCTTCTCTGTAAAAACTGGCCCCCAAACGGGTACAACAAATATAATATAAATAAACAATAAAAAGCATCCCCAAATGGGTGCTAGCTCAACGCCAACAGGTGGAAACAACCACAACAAACATAATAATATACAACGCCAAAGGGCGAGGCTCAAAACTCAAAAGAAAACAAAACCACCAGATCAGAATAATACATGCACGACTCTAAGGTCGAAATAAAAGACTGGTCCAATAAACTTATCAACTAATACAAGTATGGTTGATGGAGCTTACTAGATACAAATGAAAGAATAAAACTACAATGGTGGTTCGGATACAAGTGAACCAACCTACCGTGCAAATCACCCTGAAAGAATAGATGTGCCAGCAAGCTGCCAGGGAAACCTGTACATCGAACCTGTAATAAAATTTGGCACAACGGGGATGAGTTGCCAACTCGTGAGTAGAAGACATCTACGAAAAGAAATCGAATGCACGACGCTATCCTAGGTCATAATAATACACTACTATATCCCAAACATCTAGTAATAGCAGGGTAATACTACGTGTAAGTGCAGATACTCCGTGTTCGTGTCAGTGCCTCATATAATACTATGTCATATGAAATGAAATGCATGCACCATGAATGTAAAGTAACAAATCCTGAAATCCAGATATATATATATATATAAGAACTCTTTAGCTGTTATCATAGTAAAGTGTGTATAAGCATCTGAAATCTCAACAATGAAATCCATGGAAATCCGTGTCAAGCATCGACACAACACATGTAATCTCAAGTCTCAATATGTCGGGCTCCGTCAGTCCGGATCGGCCCATATCATCAAATCTCACGACAACGGTCGGTATCCTCCGGATATCCGCCGCGCCAGACATCACCGGTAGGTAGTCTTCCCCTGCCAGGCTCATCGTCTACAACTCGATCTTCTTGCCCCGGGGTACCATACCGGGCCCACCATGTACCCGAGACGGTTCATCCACTCCTCGAATCGGGTCTCGAAATCCAACAGAAAACATGAAATACTCATGGTGGACGACACATACATCACAAGAAAACCGCATCTTATTTTAAAAAGAGAAGAGGAGAGAGAGAGAAGTTTTTTTTTAATATATTTTTGCGGTTTTCCCCAAAAAATCCAGAAATCTCATAGAAATCCAAATCTCAAAATCATGAGTAAGTATATGATAAGTGTCGGCATATGCCCATACTACTGTGCGATAACATGAAAATATGAATGCATGAATGTCTAAGTAATAAATATCATGTCTTATACTAACATCAGAGAGTAATCACAATATTATATCGGTTTAGTTGTTAACTGATTCTATCAATAAAAGATAATATGATCTAAAGTGTACGTGACATAGCAATTACCGATGATGATGTGTGTGAGCCGGCAAATAAGTGTGCGTGGAATATGCGCATCATCGGTTATGGTGCGGGTGTCCTAACAGGTAAGGTTTATACTGATTATAGCAACATATGTAAGAACATGCACCATGATAATTACAGTATGAATGTAAATACAGATGTGGATTATCCACTCCTCTGCGAGATACGAGTACAACTACCACTATGTGAGTCGAACCTAAACCAGTGTCCATCTAACATCCTAAGGAATTAAACCTAATAGACTAGTCAGTAAGAAACTAGAGTCTACCTAAGGTCTGAATCAATATCTCTAATAGTCGGCGATCCCGCCTCAATAGCGTCACGTACGTAGTACGGCTTCCTCGAATCAAGAGTGCGGATCAATCATCAAATCTAAGCCTCGTACGGTAAAATCCATCGTACGGCATCCCAATATCGGGGTACGGTCAAGTATCTCCTAGGTGTCTCCTCATTCGTATAATGTCATCATCAACACATCTCATGATCAAGGTGCTAAACTGTGATCGCATACATCAATCATATATCATTGCCATCATGATAAGCATCATTAGTTTATCCTCAGAAATATCATGTCGTATGTATCATATTGTGATTAAGTCATACTTATATGATATCGGCATCAGGTCACACCAATATAATGTCGTAATCAAGTTATACATATATCATATCGTGATCAGTCACAAGTTACAGTCCGGGTACTATTCTAGCGTCCCATGTACATCAATATCACCACCACCCTTTATAATTTATATATTCATGTTCATTATCTCATTCTCTAATGATCCGCTAACACTTTAATACGACTGTATAGCCAAGAATTACGGCATCAAGCCCAGTTACATTGTTTCATCATACCTCGGATATCATATCACATCAATGAATCACATATACGTGTTGTATATATATGTATATACCTATACCTAGTTCTATATATATACACATACACGTATACCCCATGTCGAGTTTCAGTGTGTGAGTGGGTGTGTTTCTATCTGAAACCTACGAATCTCTTCCAAGGTACTCATCCTCTGATATGGTTTTCCTAAATCAGTCTAGTCCAGTCTAGGGTCAATACTAGGGTCCTACTAGGGTCACATCTCGTTTCCTAATGTCAATAAGTACTATTCCTATTCTATGTTGCGGGGGTGCTAAACGCCATCCACCCGACTTCCCCCCGTAGATATGCATCTACTCACCTGGTCCATGTCTGCCGAAGACAGTGTCGCCATCCTCCTCTTTATCGCCCGCAGTCCACGTGAGGGGTACCTAGACGCAAACATTTAAATAGCATCGTAAACCGAATCACATACAAAAGTCAAACGATACAAGGAACAAGCATAGGTGAAAACCTATGTCCCGTCCACGCAAAAGAACCAAATACCGCTCGATATCGGCATACAAACTCAGATGGATCGAGATAAACATTAACAAATAACTCGTAGTTTTAAAACACATTACTTATACTATAAAACATGATTAAATCCATCGAAACCCGAAAATCTATCAAACCGTCCAATTTCGCAAAACCCAAAAATGCCAGTTTACCGTTTTTCATCAAAACTTAACATTTAAATGAAACTAATGGTCATAAAACTCATTAAATAGCATAACTAGACTATACAAACTATTACTATATTTTTATTACACAAACTTGTATAAATTTGAAATTTCTAGTTTGCACCCTTTAACAATTTTCAACATTTTTCAAGCAAAATACCACAATTCCACCACAAAATATGATTTTGCATAAATTAATGACTTAAACCACAATTCATGATGATAATGATATAATGAAACCATAATTATATTTTTAATCTCATTTATATAGGAATTTCTAAAATCTAGTTTACAAAATTAGCAATTTTTATCACAATTTATCAATTAACCATAGAAACTAGCAATCAAACTAAGTTTTTCTTTCCATTAACATGCTAATATTTCCACTAAAACTATAATCCAATGATAACAACCCAAATTAGAATTTTATATTAACCACAACCACATTTTGCAAAAACCTAGTTAACTAAATTCCTAATTTAAAACAATTTTTGAATAACAATTTGTTAAACAATAACCATGCAAGATTTCCTAATACTAAAAGTGTTAAACTAACTACTATAACCCTAATTAATTATTAAAAATCATAACTTGAATTTAGAACCCTAGCTTGCATTTTAAAAAAAAGAACATAGAATTAATTCATTAAATCTAATTAAGCTTAATATGAATATCTAATAACAATAAGTCAAAAGAAAGAAAATTATACCTTCAAAATGTGAAATCCAAACAAGAAATGAGCCTCCAAAATGCATGCTTTCCATCTCCAAATTTCATATAAAAATGAGCAAGGAATAAAGAGTATGGAATAAATAGGATTTTGTGGAATTTTAATTGAATTTTTGATGTGTTTTTGATGAATTTTGAATAAAAATGATGTGCGAAATGGGGGGGGGGGCAGCCATGAGGGGTTGTGGCAGGCCCTAGAGAGGTGAGGGAGAGAAAGAAGAGAGTGGGAAAAGTGTGTAGAACTTTCAAGAGAAAGAACAACACTTAAGTCTTTTCATGGTTTATTTAATTATTTATTTATTTATTTACTATAGAAACTCAAGAAAGCTCTAGAAAATAGGAAAAATTTGCAAATAATTTTTGCATGATAGATACTAAATTCTAACATGCCATGGTTCATTTTTACAAATTAAAAACATTTAAATTTGTAATTTACACTAATTTAGTGTAAAAATAAAGCTTATGTTAATATTTAAAATAATTAATTTAGGAAAAATATTTTATTAGACTAAAAATTTATAAGTGGCTAAATAAACACCATTTACTAGTAATTTCATAATTAAAATGGATATTTTTAAAATTATAATGAAAAACAATCACGGTTTGATTTTACGAAAAATACATTTTACTTTACCGAAAATCATAAAATTCACTTAAACAATTTTATTCATTTAATTATTTATTTAATTATTTTTTAAACGTTACAGAAAACGAGGTTTACTTTAATTAGGTCGTGCGAAAGCACGGGGAACCTCCCTCAAAGTACCGACACTGGCCTGGCTGAAAGATTGGCGAAGTTGTAGGGTGTAATTAATCCCGTCTAGTCTTTCCTTTTAGGGTTTGAAGGAAGATTTGATAAAAACAGTGGGAGCCATCCTGATTAGATAAAATAATAACCAATCTGATCTTGCAAGAGCATACGCTAAAGTGTTTTCTTCTCTCTCTCTCCAGGTAGCGACCATATCATGCCTTAATCAAGATAATAATATGGATGTATTGACCGAACCTGCATTTTATACTGTGCTGGGGAACGTTGGTTCCGTTCTTTCTTATAAGAGTTATAGGACTGAACAGGATATAGGGGAATACCAGGATTCCCATGCCACCCGAATGAACAAAGTACATGTTGATGCATTTTCTTCGAGTGCGTTCGTTACAGAGAACTGTTTCTCCATTTGCTCTATGTCCTGGGTATTAGATACCGGGTCAGGATCCCATATATGTAATCAGTTACATGGGCTTAGGAAAGGTAGAGAACTTGGAGAAGGTGATAAAGAGATAAGGGTTGGAAATAATGCAATAGTTGCAGCTAAAACCGTCGGGGAATATCACCTTGTATTGCCAACTGGTAATACATTGATTCTGAACGAATGCTATTTCATGCCGAACCTGATATGCAACATTATATCGGTTTCTTTGTTGAGTAAAGAGGGATATAATTTTGTATTACGGGATAATGTTATGAACATTTTCCTAAACCAAAAGTTGGTTGGATCAGGCACGATGTGCAATGGCATTTATGTTCTAAATCAATCAACAGTTCTGAGCATAACAAACACACACAAGAGGAAGAGTTCAGAAATGAACGAATCCTTCTTGTGGCATTGTAGACTGGGTCACATCAATGCGACACAACTAGCTAAGTTGCATAAAGATGGATATTTGAATCCGTTTGAATTTTCATCTTATGACACTTGCCAGTCATGTCTCAAAGGCAAGATGACCAAAACTCTGTTTACGGGACACGGAGAGAGAGTTACGGAACTCTTGGGACTGGTACATAGTGATTTATGCGGTCCCATGTCTACACATGCCAGGAATGGTTCTTCGTACTTCATTACATTCACTGACGATCTCTCAAGATACGGACATGTGTTCTTGATAAGACACAAGTCTGAAGCTTTTGAGAAATTTAGAGAATATAAACAAGAAGTCGAGAACCAAACCGAAAAAAGTATTAAAATCCTTCGATCTGATCGAGGAGGTGAATACTTGAGCAATGAATTCCTGGACTTCCTAAAAGAGAATGGGATTCTCTCTCAGCTGACTCCTTCATATACACCACAGCACAACGGTGTATCAGAACGGAGGAACCGCACCCTATTATATATGGTGCGCTCTATGATTAGCACAGCTGAGTTACCTATTTCCTTCTGGGGGTATGCGCTAGAGATAGCCATACATCTATTGAATATGGCCCCCACCAAATCTGTGCCTACCACTCCATATGAGATATGGAAAGGGAAGAGACCATGTCTTAACTATGTAAAGATATGGGGTTGTCCAGCCTATGTCAAACGACAAAATCCGGACAAACTCGAGACACGGTCTGTTCTATGCAAATTTGTAGGATATCCCAAGAATTCACAAGGGTATATCTTCTACCACACTTAGGAACAAAGGGTGTTTGTTTCTCGGCATGCCACCTTTTTAGAAAAGGAATTTCTTGCAAAAGAGATTAGTGGTCATAAGGTAGAACTGGAAGAAGTTCCAGCTACAAAAGCTGCAACAGAAGATCTGGTGGAACCAGAGGATTCCATAGTTCCCGATGAACCCCAGCCACTCCGGCGATCTAGTAGGGTTCCTCATCCACCTGAGAGATACTACGGTTTTCTCATGGATGGTGGGAGCGAGGATTGCATCATGGTTGATGATGACCCAACTAGCTTCGAGCAGGCCATCACGAGTGGGGACTCAGTGAAATGGCTGGATGCAATGCGGTCCGAGATGGAATCCATGTACACCAACAAAGTATGGACTTTGGAAGATGCTCCTGAAGGGGTAAAACCCATTAGGAGCAAGTGGATCTTCAAGAAAAAACTTGGTGTAGATGGGAAAGTGGAGACTTTCAAAGCTAGACTTGTTGCAAAGGGTTTTCGTCAAAGACCAGGTGTGGACTATGACGAAACCTTTTCTCCAGTGGCTATGCTTAAATCCATCCGGATCATGCTTGCCATCGCTGCATATCATGACTACGAAATCTGGCAAATGAATGTTAAGACCGCCTTTCTAAACGGTGATTTAGAAGAGAGCGTGTACATGACTCATCCAGAGGGCTTCGTAGATAGTGGGAGTAGCGGGAAGGTGTGCAAGCTGCTTAAATCCATTTATGGATTAAAGCAAGTATCGCGGAGTTGGAACATCTGCTTTGACGTCGTTATCAAAGAGTTTGATTTCGTCAAAAACGTAGATGAACCTTGTATCTACAAGAAGGTGGCTGAGAGTAAGGTTGTCTTCCTCGTATTGTACGTGGACGACATACTCTTGAGAGGAAATGACATTCCTATGCTGCAATCGGTCAAGCTCTTCATATCAGAAAGATTCTCAATGAAAGATCTTGGTGATGCCTCCTGCATATTGGGAATTATGATCTATAGAGATAGATCTAAACGGATATTGGGATTGTCCCAATCCAGGTACATTGACACCATACTAAAGAGGTTTAGTATGGAAGAGTCCAAACGTGGGTTTTTACCCATGATCTCAGGGCTCACTCTCTCCAAAGAGATGTCTCCCAAGACTGATTTGGAGAGAGCTCGCATGCAAGAGATACCCTATGCTTCGGCTGTAGGCTCTATCATGTACGCGATGCTATGTACCAGACCCGATGTAGTATACTCACTAAGTGTAGTGAGTAGGTATCAAGTTGATCCTGGAGAGAATCACTGGACAGCTGTGAAGAGCATTCTCAAGTACTCGCGAAGGACTAAAGAGATGCTCTTGGTGTATGGTAACGGAGAACTCCAAGTGGAGTCCTTTACCGATTCGAGCTTCCAGAGTGATAAAGATGACTCTAAGTCGCAGTCGGGATTTGTCTTTACCCTTTACGGAGGGGCGGTTAGCTGGAAGAGTTCCAAGAAGGAAACCGTGGCAGACTCGACGATGGAGGCTGAATACATCGCTGCCAACGATGCTGCCAAAGAGGCTGTATGGATCAAGAAGTTCATTAATTAACTTGGAGTGGTTCCATCCATTGAGCATCCAATACCTTTGTATTGCGATAACAATGGAGCGGTGGCTTTGGCCAAGGAACCCAGGTCCCATCAGCGATCCAGGCATATTCTGAGGCGGTATCACCTGATCCGGGAGATAGTTGATCGCCGGGAGATCAAGGTCAAGAGGGTTGACACGAAGAACAACACAGCGGATCCACTCACGAAGGCCATTCCCCAGATACAGTTTGAGAGACTCTTCGGGATGCTTGGTATGCGATACTACAGCAGCTGGCCCTAGTGCAAGTGGGAGATTGTTAGTTGTATGTATACCCTAGAGGCCAGTATTATACAGATGATGTATATTATAGTGCATGATTAGACATATATAGAGAGGAATTTCTTGCTCGATATGATAGTATGCTATCTGGTTGCTCTTTATCTTAACATGTATACTTGTCTCTTGATACTGTCTTATGGTTACATGTTGGTAAAGCCCTTAGGATGTGTACTTGACTACCTGGACTATGATGCGGATCATACTAGTGGGGACATGGTAGTCCATAAGTACATCCTTCAAGGTCCCTAGTCATGGGTGTATCGAGACGGGGCATCGATATACCAGTGTAGACTAGCGTATACGCTTCTCGACCCATGAGATGGGCGATGGATGATCCCATATCCATTGGTGTTTGACATCAGAGATGGTATACGGGTGCTCAGTGGAGACTGGGTACACTGGACGGACTCGCCGAGAACTCCCAGATGATATTATACCTCACGTCAGATGGCAGTTCTCTGGTGACACTTGTGCAGGTTAGTCTGTATTCCCGAGATCGTCATAGAGTCTTGTGTGATTCCCACTGTGCTTTGATTTCCACCTTACCACGTCCATGAGGGCATGCAAAACGGTGGTTTTTGGGTACAGTCCTGAGTCACATGGAGGCAATGAGCGATAGGAGGGGTTTCGTCTCTCCCGGTATTGGGGGTTGATGTTGCGCTGTGCTCGATTGGCCGTAACAGGGAAGACCCTGGCCAGGGCTGATGTAGAGATTTGCTGGTAAGTGTTACTAGTAGTTTCTCGACCCGTTATGAGCCTCACATCGGCATGACTTATCGGTTATTGGGGTCTGACGTTTACCACCCCTAGACTAGATATGCGACATATCAGACGAGGAGACCGGACTGTACAGGAAGTGTTACCGGCAAGCTTTTACAGGAGTTGGAGAAGGCTTTCTTGCTGATATTCTGATAGCTCAATACCCGGGTAGCCGTTATGTCCAGCTAGTACCGCTGACGGCTTGTGGGTGCTTGATGTGATCATCACCTACTGCCGGCGTATTGACGAGTCTTTAGAGTCCTACATAGAGGTTTTACTGGCTCAGGAAAAACGAAATAGGAGCACGTATGTGATATGTGCAGGACCGAGAATAATGCATGTATGTGATACCGTATTCTTTTCTCGCGACTTTTTGTATCGGTCGGTTATATATGATATAGCCGGATTATCGAATCAAGTGTTGATTCGATAAGTCGATACAATGGATGTTAGTCGGTTATATGTGATATGACCGGATTATTAAGTCAAGTGTTGATTTAATAATTTATTGTATAATTGTATATTTGATATACTAGTTTATATTAACTAACACTTGTTCACTTTAGGTATTTTCTCATATGCACACTTGAATATATATATGTGATATATATATATATATATATATATATATATATATATATATATATATATATATTAAAAGTGTTTTCTATTGTATCATGGTTGATGATACACTAAACATGGGTGTGTAAGACATAAACCATACTATTTTAGATGGTGGTTAATATTTATTTAAGGTAATTACAAATTCGTGAAGCTTAGGTCATGAGCATGAAGCTTGTGGATGCTTTGACAAAGTCCACTAAATTTGTTTTACTTTAGATTTTTATTAACCTAACCATTTTGAATTATCTATGGTTATGGCTCTACAAGAGTTAGTATATGATACTCATTCACCATGGTTAGACTTCTCACTTGATCATTGTCATCATCTCTTTATTTTGTTCATCTTCTTCTTCATTTTGGAAAAGGGAAAAAGCTTGCTAGGGTTTGATCCAAAGTGAGAAAGATTGTGAGAAATAAAATTCTAAAGAGAACCCGCTTCCTATTTCTCCATCCTCTACTAGACTAGCACTTTAGTTTAGGGTGTTTACTTCACTAATTCTCTAGTTAGTGAAGTAGAAGCTTGAGTTGGCATCCCCTCGACGTAGATCATCTTCGGCCTCGAAGACTTCAAGCAAGGACGCGTCTTTCGCCTCGTGAAGCCATGCAAGGGTCCGGGAGAACCATGATCGCAGCGAAGGGACTTCAACAAGAAGCTAAAGAAGTGAAGGACCGATCTACAAAGGTTGTATTTCGTATTCACTTAGTTGTAAACATAGTTTACTAGCATTTGAAACCTTAATTTTCTAGCAACGATTTTGTTTAGGGTTATTCGGCATGGCTAAAATTTTAAACGGGCATGGTTGATGCTTTGTAGAACCTTATTAGAGTGCCTAGTAACCCTAAACTGTCATCCAGGTCACCTTGGAAGCCTGAAATGATAACCGCCTCCCGAAGGAAGCTATCGTTACCATATACCAAGAACATCCACTTATGTTCATAATTTCTTTCCAATGTTTCTCCAGGATTGGATTAATATATATTTATTGCAGCTAGTGCAAAAACAATATCTGGTGTTGTACTTGACATTTCATGATTGACTCAATTGCCTAAGCAAGTGATATGCCAATCATGCAAATCCCTTTCTTCATCAGTCTAGAAGACATCTCTTTAGAGAGGGTGACTCCATCACCTGCGGGTCCACCTCCTCGCCAGGAGTCGTCCATTCTAAAACACTTTAGAATAGTGTCAAAGTATCCGAATTGTGACACTTCCCAAATCTAGATCTAAAACCATAGATCTAGTGACCGGAATTCCTTATATTTTATCCAGATCCTATGTGGAGAAACACCTTGTGACAACCACAGTATAACCGATCGTAGTATAGGAATATTACTTCCTATCAAGAGCATGTCATCCAAATACCAGGACATCTCTGTCTACCACCTTCTCAAATCTAGATCCATCTGTTGTTCTGATGAAGTCAAACTCTATGACAGTCACGACAAAACTAGATGATCTATATCCGCTATACTTGCTTTTGTCTATAAATAGACATAAGCTACTTGCCTACTACTCTTCCGCTGCTCCTACTGACTATAACAACCTTCTGGCAGAGTTATATACACATGCACTTCTAAAGCCAGTTTAGAACGACATTATACTCATCCTCCTGCCAGATCTCATAGTCGAGAACAACAGTAGTGTCAAGTTTGGGTAAACAAGAACCTCCCTGTCACCGTTTCTGAGGAGACCGAAGTACCTCTCGGGTGCCTGAGGTTACCCACCAAATCAGCAGAGTGGCTAATGGAATGTCGAGTCCAATTGAATCTTTTGGTTCTACTAAATTTTCAGTAATCATTTGTGGTTCTGGAATAACTTCCAGTTCTACCATACTCCCACTAATGTTTTCTGAAAAGAATCCATTTTTACTAAAACTGTGGCGAGTCAAGAACAATATAACTATTTGATCTTCCAGATGGTAGAATGTTAACCGTCGTCAATGCTCGGGATAACCCACAAACTGCCATTACTGAAACGTGCCTAAAGTTTTTCCAGACTCTGGTTTTAAGAATCAGTCGAACAACTCCATATAGCTTAACATCGTTAAGATATGAATCCATTCTATAATCCATATAGAAACAAAGGCACTGATTTAATTGGAACCAGATTCAAAATCATTCAGCTTTCTCTAGTGCATATCAACCAAATGGAAGGAGGGCAAGCATCATTACTCATCAAGGAATGCATCCACGTATGAGTAACCTGAAAGAGAATCAAGATCTCAAAACTATTACTTACAACAGAATACCTTACACAAGTATCTATATCTTCGATCACTTTGAAGAATCCTGATACTTGCAACACATGGTTCTCTACTTTATTCTTATACCTGTAACTTCTTAAAATCCGGACCTTGTATTTCAACGAAATATTTGTCTAAAACTAGAGAAGTCATGAGTAAACAGAATAAAGTACGAGTACCAACCCCTCTGTCCTAATGGACATCGGACAACATACAATACTCTGTATAAGTCCACCGAGTTTAATAACTCAAACCCTGTGCGTCGTAGGCTGAAAACTGTATTATGGTTAAAAAGAATTACACCGCCGTTTGATGTGCCTTACCTAACCATCAACTGATATAGGTAAATGACATAAACATAATTTCAAAAATTTATATCTTACTTTATAAAATAAACATACAGATATATCAGTTTGAAATTAGTGTATAACAATGGATATTCAAAACCAAATATTTGCCGTCAGGCAAAACACAGGTGATTTCATCAAATATCACAAATTACAAAGAATTCCAATATATAGAGGATCTAATCACCAAATTTCCAATATCTTACTCCCACTCACCATCTGTAACACTATACAGATATCAGAAACGAATATGGTTGTAACGTTTTGAAAATCGTTTCGGTGAAATTTCGAAAAAACGATAAAATATGGGGGTTTTCGGTAAAAAGTCAAAATACAAATATTTTTATTATAAAATTAAATATACATATTATAGCTATGTAATTGCTAGTATTTGGTGTTTATTGACCCATTGGTGAAATTTCAAATTTTCTGAAAAATTTTCCGAAATTAATTATTTTAATACTATTTTAAGCCATCACTAATATATTTAATTAGGGAAAATTACAAATTGGAATGAGTTGAAACAAATTTTGAGCATCATAAAACATTAAATAAAATTTTATCACATGGTTTTTGAAACGAAATCGTTTGCCAAAACGGTTTAGAAAATATCGAAGAAAAAAACTTTTTTCGGTGAAATTAGTGTTAATGGGAATAGGGGTAATACATTATCATTTTTTCCTTCACCCACACCCTCTCTCCCCTCTCCAAATCAGCAGCCCCAAGTGCCCCCTCATTCTCCCACTTGAATGGCTAAAAGAAAAGAAATGAAAAGAAATGAGAAGAAAAGAGTAAATATATATAAGTATTGGTTGGGTTGACTTGGACTTTCTTTGACTTGGACTTTTCTCCCCACACCTCACACTCTCCCACACCTCCCACACCTGCACTTGGCCGAGCCCCCCCCTTTTCTTCAGCCCCCTTCATTTCTTCACCTCTTTTCTCATCAAAAATCCACCATTTTTGCCTCAAAATCCCTACAAAAAAATCCCAAAATCCAAATCAAGCCCCTACCCATTTTTCCTTAGCCCCTATAGCATGGATCTTGGTGCAAAGATTTCAATTTGGAGGTCATGTTCTATGTTTGATCCATGATTCTTGAGGTATAATAAATCTTGGGTTTTTGCTAAATTGTTTGATTATTTCTTCAAATTAAGTTAATGAGTGGTTTAAATTAGGTTTTATTGCAAGTTTGGAAAATTCAAGAGTATGGTTTGAATTAAAAAGTAAGGGTTTGTGATTTGCAATTAGGGTTCTTATCATGTAATCATGGTTGCAAAGTGGAGATTATCATCTTAAGGAAATGAAAACTTAATCTTTTTGATAATATGTAAATTGTTGGATGTAAATTGTCCAAATTAAGGTTTTTTTTTTATCTAAACTAGGTTTTTAGAAATTATTGAAAATGTGAAATTTAAAATCTAGTTAGGGTTTTTATAAATTGATTATGGTTTTAATATGGAGATTAACACGTTAATGGAATGCTAAAACTAATTTAGTTGCTAGTTTACAAATCGTTGCTTTTAAAGTGTTAAAATTGGGTAAAATTGTAAACTAGAATTTCGGGTTAATGAAAGTTAGTGAGATTAAAAATCTACTTAGGGTTTTTATGACATATTTAAGATATTTAGTAAATATTGTGGCCGCTAGATTCGTTCATACATCGAGTTTTGTACTAAAACGGTGATTTGTGCTTGCTAGATTTTCGGAAAAATAACTTTTTAAGTGAAATTGGGGGTTTTGTGAATTTAACCTATTTTATATTAAAATTAGTGTTCGTGAATGTGAAAATGAGTGTATTTGGGTTTTTCTCGATGGTCTGGCGTTTGTACGCCGATGTCGAGGGTTTTTGGGTTGATTTGGGAAAGCAAATCATAGGATTTGACCTATGTGGGATTCGTGTGTTGTTTTGGTCATGAGTCGGATTTTAATGCGATACAGTGCGTTATGATATGTAGGTACCCCATGTGGACTTCGAGACGACAAGCAAGCGCGTGGCGACGTCGGCACCGGCAAGCGAGGACCAGGTGAGTAGATTTATATCTACGGGGAGAAGTCGGGTGGATGGCGTATAGCACCCCCGCAGTTCGTGGTGATGTATACGAATATGTATACACACATATATATATTGTTTATATATTGTTTCAGTATATTGATGATAATATGGATATTTGGTGTCCTTGGATGATTTAGTGTCCCGAAAACCTAGAGTAGTGGTCGCACTACACATGCACACACCAACCCATACTTGCATACTTTCTTCTTTCGTTTGTGCTTATACGGGAATATATAGTTATGTGTTCACATGGGTATGGGACTATGTGTTTACATACGGATTTGAGGCTTGGGTTTGAGATGAGTCGATGAGATTTGTATTGAGGTTGTGACTTCGGTGATATGGCAGGATTCGTATTTGAGATACGACATGACGTTGTAGCGGGTCCTTGACGTAGTGTTTCACACACGTCCATGCATACTTAGGTGGTATCAGTATTGTACTAGTCGTAGATCAGTACCCCGATCATGATATTTGATAAAGAGGATACCAGGTGAATAGTATGATGAATGTGATATTGACCCGTACCCAGATTTGGGGATGCCGTACGACGGATTTACGTACGAGCTATATTTTGATGATTGATCCACACTCTTGACTTGGGATGTCTGGTTATGGATATGATATTATTGAGGTGGGATCACCGACTATACATATACATGTATGTATATGTATCGACTCAGATGATAGGCGGTTTCCTTACCTGTAGTCCAGCTTGTTAGCTTAGCCCTTTAGTTTAGTTTAGTTGTTGGATTAGATTCGATTCTTACCTATTTCAAAACTAACGAATCGTGGGTATTTTAAAAGACAGCCCAAGAGATCCTACGGATATTTCAAAAGACGTATCTTTTCATAAAAACACCGTGGCCCCTATTTTCAAAACCCCATGATTCGTGTTATTTCAAAAGGCACCATTTGTAGGACTTATATTAGATTCATGCAGATTAGTTATAGTTGCGTCTAGTATTCAGCTCCCGCTCATTATTGTGGTTCGCTTCGCATCGCATGCTTATATTATGTTTCATACTCCATTATTGATATCATGCTGTTAGGACACCAGCACCATTACCGATGATGCGTATGTACCACGTACACTTACTTGCCGGCTCACACACATCTTCATCGGTAATTGCCATGTCACATACACCTTAGAAAGTATTATTGCTTGATATAGCATGTTAGCTAATAGTTTAGACATGATATTAGCGTACTTGCCTTATATGTTAGTTTATACATTGTAGTTATTACCTACTACTTCATGCATACTGTTATTCATTGTTATGCCGCATTCATGGATTCTCATGCATATATTCACTATTTTACGTGTTATTGAGGTTTCGGATTCGGATTTCCATGAGATTTTCTGGATTTGGAGGAAAACCGCAAAAACATAAATAAACCTTTTTTCTCTTTTAAAATAAAAAGTGCGGTTTTCCCAGGATGTATGAGTCGTCCACCATGAGTTTTCTGATGGATTTCGAGACCCGATTCGAGGAGACAGATGAACCATTTCGGGTACATGGTGGACCCGGTATGGTACCCTGGGGCAAGAAGCGCGTGATGATGACGATGTGAGCCTGGCAGGGAAGCACTACCTACCGGTGATATTACCCGACGCGTCGGATTTCCGGAGGATACCGTTGTGGTCTTGAGATGGATGGTATGGGCCGGTCTGGACTGACGGCGCCCTAGATATTGTGATTGAGACATTGAGATTGAGACTTGAGGTACATAGATTGTGACACAGAGATATCGAGGTATTTGGACACTTGTTTTGTGTCGATTCTGGGCACTGTTTTATGCTGATTTCATATATGGTACCTCATTTCTTTTAAAATACAGAAATCTCACTGATTTATGAAACCAGTTTTATTCAGTACATGCATTCTGTTTCATGCATTCATACATCATCCATATGATATATTACTACCTGAGGCACTGATACGGGTACATGAGATCACACTCGGTTAGATATTACCCTAGCCATTGTTATAGGCTGCATGTTATACATATATTTGAGGATATATTATGATTATTGACCCAGGTTGCGTTATTTATGCGATTTCTTTCCGTAGATGTTTTTCTATTCACGAGTTGGCAACTCACCCCCGTTGTGCCCCAGTTTCTTGCAGGTTTGCCGTACAAGTTTCTTTACGGCTTTGCGGGCATAGTTTCCTTCGGGTGATTTGCTAGTAGGTGGGTTTACTTGTATCGTACCCCCATTATATATCTTGTATATCATTATTCTATTGTATCTAGAAGTTCCATCAACCAAACATGTATTTATTTTTGAGATAGAGACCAGTGATGTTATTCTTTCGACCTTAGAGTCGCGCGTTTTATTTCTTGTGGTTTTGAGTTTCCTTTTGAGTTTTGATTCTCGCCCTTGGCGTTGTATATTATATTGCTTGTGTGGTTGTGACCATCGATTAACGAAGAGCTAGCTCCCGCTTGGGGATGCCTTTTTTTTGATTTTGTATACTATTCATGTTGTATCCCGTTTGGGGACCAGTATTTACAAAGGAGACTCTGCCGAAATTTTCAGAAAATACTTGATGTTTTTTTAAAAACGCATAATTCGGCTTATGCTATTAAAACTACTTGCTTTTAGTTGGTTTTCCTTCACTTTACTGCTTCTTTGGTTTTGATTTCTGAGTTTTCGGCTTACTTAGATTACGTACGCCTCAAGACGTTTCGTAGTCTAAGTGCCGGTCAGGTTCCGTAGTTTCGGGCCGTGGCAAAGTTGGTATCCAAGCGTTAGGTTTTACCTTCGGAGCATAGGATGACCCCTGGTTGATAGAATAGGTGACTAAAGTAGAGTGACGTACCGTAGGTATGTTCCGCGGCATATTTACGATACGCTACTCAACTTAAGAAGCTTTAGGATGTACATTTCTTGCTCAGTATTATATTCATTCCGATCTAGCCTCATCAATACCAGTTATGGTTTTGCTGCCATGATTATGGGCAGGGAAAGCTACGGCTAGAGTTGTGGTCAGCACGAGGTCGTCACGAACGAGGACTGACCAGGGCGAAATTCCGGCGACACACGATTGCGGAGATGTGTCTTTTTACTGTGTTTCCACGCCACGAGCGTTTGGCGGATCGCCTTTATGAGATTACTCGGATGTGCTGATCGACACTAGAGGATTGAGCCGCTGACAGAGGCCAGCCAGATTTTGATGACCGTTGGTGTATTGCTTACTCATGATGATTGAGGCACGGTCCAGCGTGTAGACGAGTGAGCCAGTTGTTGCTGCGAGTGACGAGATATCGCCCCACATGTTGGAGCTATTGCGGGACAAGTTGTACTAATAGATGATAGAAGGTCGCTAGTCACCCGAGAATGAATGACTAGGACATGTGGTTCGTTCGCTACCCCGATGCGAGGTCATCAGATAGATTGATTCCAGCTAGAGATGACTTCACGTGGAGACGTTGGGAGTCGACAGAGACGATCGAATGTCAGAAACCTATTATTCCAAGTTTAAAGTAGTCGGAAAGACATGCAGGCAATTCTATGGTCCCTCTAGAAGAATGAAACCCTAACTCGACTTAATGACCGTGTGAAAGCCTTTGAACCTTCGGGTTTGCGGCAGTTCTATGGCGCCATTAGTGAGGCTTGGGTTTGCCCTTCTATGGCTGGACCACCGATGCTGTGGTATGTACTCGATACTATTAAACTGTGCCCAAGATGTTGAGCCCTTGGGGGATTATGAGGTTTTGACAATCGATTGGATGGTTCGACTTAATTCGGATGTTAGGTGGTGAGATGCATTTCTTGGGAGACTCCCGATACGAGGATAGCCGTTGGAGCTCAGTCCATGCAGCCACGATGAGACAAGTCCGAAGCAGTCGACATTAGAGAAAATGGAGTAAGAGGTCCGTACAAGATCTGGATATGATGACGTTTCCCTCCGCCGACATCAGAGATGCGATGCGCATGCCGTGGCAAAGTACTGGATATACCTTCCAGAAGGAGTCGCGATGGGTGTGCAGCCGTTCCAGAGCAAGATGCAGATATAGGAAAGGACGATGACTTCCGGACAGTTGGCAGAGACGAGACATGGAAGAGACCGTGAGCAGGATTCCTTCCAGGACACTGCTGCAATGATACTTGCACCCAGGATCAGATGTGTCACGTACATTCAGAGAGCCAGAGGCCGACGCCGGTGATATGCTGTCTTACGAGTGGTCGCGATGATTGACCGAGAGATGACCAGAGAAGTGCCAGAACGGGATCATCCCCGTTAGCACACCTGACAGGGCCGATGAGCCGCTGGACCGAGAGATTGGTAATTCAAAGTGAAGACCTTGACCCAGGAGTGGTCATTGTTACGCACACTAGCAGGCCAGAGTTCATGATCATCGACGAGACGTCCCTCTAGTGACCGCGACAGTTGGCCCGAGATTCTTAGAGGATGCACTTGAGCGGTACTATTCCGCCATTATTGATTTCGATGGTTTTGGGTGATTTATTCGCATGATTTGATTTTGATGATTGAGGATTTACGATCTTTGCACAGTATTGCACTTGATATCGTTTTCGTGCTTTGGTTTCACGTGGTTTTGATTTTACGGTTTTAGACATTTGAGTTGATTTTGTGCGTATGCACGCACACGATTTGGTTCCTGCACTCTGTATAGTTTATATATGCTTGCAGTGCAGTGATACGCCTTTGGTGCACTTAGATGCACCGGACTTCGATTTCGATTGTGATACTCGATATTTGTTTTGTGCACCTTGTGCACCTGATTTGATTTTGCGCATGTTCGGCGCTTGATATTGGATTTCATGATTTCGTGCATGATGGATGCCCCTGGTTTTGGGTTTTCGCGCATGTTGAGCGCATGTCTTGAGATGCGATTTTGGTGCACACCAGATGCACTAAATCGAGATTTTTTTCGTGCATGTCAGATGCACCTGATTTTGCTGTCAGGCACACACGTTGCCTACGACAGATGCTTTGTGCACACCCGATGCACTTAGATCTTGTTTCTGTGCACTTGTATGGCACGTATATGGATTTTGATTGTCGTGCGCACCAGACGCACGTAGTATTCATACGCGTATTTTGGGATTGATTTCTTATAGAGCAGTACATTTTTTTTAAATTTTTTTATGATAATTGCAATGTGTTTTCGTACTAAGCAGAACTAGTCAGAGCACAGTACCTGAATGTATTTTGCATGCATTGATAGCTATTGAAGGGAATTCCAAAAAGCGAGCTATAGTCTCAGTATTTACCTACGTGTCTGATATGACATGAAACGTTTAAAACAAGGAAAACCCTTCTAAATTGTTTCCCAAAATGGCGGAACGTACATTTCAAATAAAGGTATATATGTATATAGTTATTTTCTTATATAGACGTCCGCCACTGTGCAGTGTTATGGGCATTGCACAGTAACTTAAAGGATTTGGCATGCATTTCCTCTTGATATTTACGTGTATAGTTTCGAGTTATATCATATTGGTTTTGGTATTGGAATTGACATTGTGTCATTACCATGACTCCGATGATTGCGGGATGCTTGACGGATTTTTGATTTGAGTTTTATGCTCATTTTTCATGCGCATGCGTTGCGCTACGATTTGTTTTATGTATTTATGATTTCGGAGCCCGGCGATTTGATGGTTTTGGCGGAAATATTTTAGTATTTGGGAAAAGTTTTAATTTAAATTCGGGGACCGAATTTCTTTAAGGGGGAAAGATTGTAACGTTTTGAAAATCGTTTCGGTGAAATTTCGAAAAAACGGAAAAATAAGGGGGGTTTCGGTAAAAAGTCAAAATACAAATATTTTTATTATAAAATTAAATATACATATTCTAGCTATGTAATTGCTAGTATTTGGTGTTTATTGACCCATTGGTGAAATTTCAAATTTTATGAAATATTTTCCGAAATTAATTATTTTAATATTATTTTAAGCCGTCACTAATATATTTAATTAGGGAAAATTACAAATTGGAATGAGTTGAAACAAATTTTGTGCATCATAAAACATTAAATAAAATTTTATCACGTGGTTTTTGAAAAGAAATCGTTTGCCAAAACGGTTTAGAAAATATCGAAGAAAAAAGCTTTTTTCGGTGAAATTAGTGTTAATGGGAATTGGGGTAATACATTATCATTTTTTTCCTTCACCCACACTCAACCACACCCTCTCTCCCCTCTCCAAATCAGCAGCCCTAAGTGCCCCCTCATTCTCCCACTTGAATGGCTAAAAGAAAAGAAATGAAAAGAAATGAGAAGAAAAGAGTAAATATATATAAGTATTGGTTGGGTTGACTTGGACTTTCTTTGACTTGGACTTTTCTCCCCACACCTCACACTCTCCCACACCTCCCACACCTGCACTTGGCCGAGCCCCCCCTTTTCTTCAGCCCCCTTCATTTCTTCACCTCTTTTCTCATCAAAAATCCACCATTTTTGCCTCAAAATCCCTACAAAAAAATCCCAAAATCCAAATCAAGCCCCTACCCATTTTTCCTTAGCCCCTATAGCATGGATCTTGGTGCAAAGATTTCAATTTGGAGATCATGTTCTATGTTTGATCCATGGTTCTTGAGGTATAACAAATCTTGGGTTTTTGCTAAATTGTTTGATTATTTCTTCAAATTAAGTTAATGAGTGGTTTAAATTAGGTTTTATTGCAAGTTTGGAAAATTCAAGAGTATGGTTTGAATTAAAAAGTAAGGGTTTGTGATTTGCAATTAGGGTTCTTATCATGTAATCATGGTTGCAAAGTGGAGATTATCATCTTAAGGAAATGAAAACTTAATCTTTTTGATAATATGTAAATTGTTGGATGTAAATTGTCCAAATTAAGGTTTTTTTTTTTATCTAAACTAGGTTTTTAGAAATTATTGAAAATGTGAAATTTAAAATCTAGTTAGGGTTTTTATAAATTGATTATGGTTTTAATATGGAGATTAACATGTTAATGGAATGCAAAAACTAATTTAGTTGCTAGTTTACAAATCGTTGCTTTTAAAGTGTTAAAATTGGGTAAAATTGTAAACTAGAATTTCGGGTTAATGAAAGTTAGTGAGATTAAAAATCTACTTAGGGTTTTTATGACTTATTTAAGATATTTAGTGAATATTGTGGCCGCTAGATTCGTTCATACATCGAGTTTTGTACTAAAACGGTGATTTGTGCTTGCTAGATTTTCGGAAAAATAACTTTTTAAGTGAAATTGGGGTTTTTGTGAGTTTTAACCTATTTTAGATTAAAATTAGTGTTCGTGAATGTGAAAATGAGTGTATTTGGGTTTTTCTCGATGGTCTGGCGTTTGTACGCCGATGTCGAGGGTTTTTGGGTTGATTTGGGAAAGCAAACCATAGCTTTTGACCTATGTGGGATTCGTGTGTTGTTTTGGTCATGAGTCGGATTTTAATGCGATACGGTGCATTATGATATGTAGGTACCCCATGTGGACTTCGAGACGACAAGCAAGCGCTTGGCGACGTCGGCACCGGCAAGCGAGAACCAGGTGAGTAGATTTATATCTACGGGGAGAAGTCGGGTGGATGGCGTATAGCACCCCCGCAGTTCGTGGTGATGTATACGAATACGTATACACACATATATATATTGTTTATATATTGTTTCAGTATATTGATGATAATATGGATATTTGGTGTCCTTGGATGATTTAGTGTCCCGAAACCCTAGAGTAGTGGTCGCACTACACATGCACACACCAACCCATACTTGCAGACTTTCTTCTATCGTTTGTGCTTATACGGGAATATATAGTTATGTGTTCACATGGGTATGGGACTATGTGTTCACATACGGATTTGAGGCTTGGCTTTGAGATGAGTCGATGAGATTTGTATTGAGGTTGTGACTTCGGTGATATGGCAGGATTCGTATTTCAGATACGACATGACGTTGTAGCGGGTCCATGACGTAGTGTTTCACACACGTCCATGCATAATTAGGCGGTATCAGTATTGTACTAGACATAGATCAGTACCCCGATAATGATATTTGATAAAGAGGATACCAGGTGAATAGTATGATGAATGTGATATTGACCCGTACCCAGATTTGGGGATGCCGTACGACGGATTTACGTACGAGCTATATTTTGATGATTGATCCGCACTCTTGACTTGGGATGTCTGGTTATGGATATGATATTATTGAGGCGGGATCACCGACTATACATATACATGTATGTATATGTATCGACTCAGATGATAGGCGGTTTCCTTACCTGTAGTCCAGCTTGTTAGCTTAGCCCTTTAGTTTAGTTTAGTTGTTAGATTAGATTCGATTCTTACCTATTTCAAAACTAACGAATCGTGGGTATTTTAAAAGACAGCCCAAGGGATCCTACGGATATTTCAAAAGACGTATCTTTTCATAAAAACACCGTGGCCCCTATTTTCAAAACCCCATGATTCGTGTTATTTCAAAAGGCACCATTTGTAGGACTTATATTAGATTAATGCAGATTAGTTATAGTTGCGTCTAGTATTTAGCTCCCGCTCATTATTGTGGTTCGCTTCGCATCGCATGCTTATATTATGTTTCATACTCCATTATTGATATCATGCAGTTAGGACACCAGCACCATTACCGATGATGCGTATGTACCACATACACTTACTTGCCGGCTCACACACATCTTCATCGGTAATTGCCATGTCACGTACACCTTAGAAAATATTATTGCTTGACATAGCATGTTAGCTAATAGTTTAGACATGATATTAGCGTACTTGCCTTATATGTTAGTTTATACATTGTAGTTATTACCTGCTACTTCATGCATACTGTTATTCATTGTTATGCCGCATTCATGGATTCTCATGCATATATTCACTATTTTACGTGTTATTGAGGTTTCGGATTCGGATTTCCATGAGATTTTCTGGATTTGGAGGAAAACCGCAAAAACATAAATAAACCTTTTTTCTCTTTTAAAATAAAAAGTGCGGTTTTCCCAGTATGTATGAGTCGTCCACCATGAGTTTGCTGATGGATTTCGAGACCCGATTCGAGGAGACGGATGAACCGTTTCGGGTACATGGTGGACCCGGTAAGGTACCCCGGGGCAAGAAGCGCGTGATGATGACGATGTGAGCCTGGCAGGGGAGCACTACCTACCGGTGATATTACCCGACGCATCGGATATCCGGAGGATACCGTCGTGGTCTTGAGATGGATGGTAGGGGCCGGTCTGGACTGACGGCGCCCTAGATATTGTGATTGAGACATTGAGATTGAGACTTGAGGTACATAGATTGTGACACAGAGATATCGAGGTATTTGGACACTTGTTTTGTGTCGATGCTGGGCACTGTTTTATGCTGATTTCATATATGGTACCTCATTTCTTTTAAAATACAGAAATCTCACTGATTTATGAAACCAGTTTTATTCAGTACATGCATTCTGTTTCATGCATTCATACATCTTCCATATGATATATTGCTACCTGAGGCACTGACACGGGCACATGAGATCACACTCGGTTAGATATTACCCTAGCCATTGTTATAGGCTGCATGTTATACATATATTTGAGGATATATTATGATCATTGACCCAGGTTGCGTTATTTATGCGATTTCTTTCCGTAGATGTTTTTCTATTCACGAGTTGGCAACTCACCCCCGTTGTGCCCCAGTTTCTTGCAGGTTTGCCGTACAAGTTTCTTTACGGCTTTGCGGGCATAGTTTCCTTCGGGTGATTTGCTATTAGGTGGGTTTACTTGTATCGTACCCCCATTATATATCTTGTATATCATTATTCTGTTGTATCTAGAAGTTCCATCAACCAAACATGTATTTATTTTTGAGATAGAGACCAGTGATGTTATTCTTTCGACCTTAGAGTCGCGCGTTTTATTTCTGGTGGTTTTGAGTTTCCTTTTGAGTTTTGATCCTCGCCCTTGGCGTTGTATATTATATTGCTTGTGTAGTTGTGACCGTCGATTGACGAAGAGCTAGCTCCCGCTTGGGGATGCCTTTTTTTTGATTTTGTATACTATTCATGTTGTATCCCGTTTAGGGGCCAGTATTTACAAAGGAGACTCTGCCGAAATTTTCAGAAAATACTTGATGTTTTTTTAAAAACGCATAATTCGGCTTATGCTATTAAAACTACTTGGTTTTAGTTGGTTTTCCTTCACTCTACTGCTTCTTTGGTTTTGATTTCTGGGTTTTCGGCTTACTTAGATTACGTACGCCTCGAGACGTTTCGTAGTCTAAGTGCCGGTCAGGTTCCGTACTTTCGGGCCGTGACAATGGTAAATACATACTCTGGAGTTAGAATCCAATTGGGAAAACAGTTTTCACTTAACATCGCACAGTCAAACTGAAACATGAAATTTTTTCGAAGGGGTAGCAGGGTATTCCTAGTAATGCCTCTTCCACTATCCAGATTCATGACAGTAACCGTATATTTCCTTGACCACACTCCAATCCCTTTATATATCTTTATTTATTATCTTCTGTACACCACATTTAGCCTAATTGGTTTTCTTCCTTCCCTACCCTTCGGTACCAGCCTAAGGTTTGGAAGAAGACTATCTAATAAGCGTAATAGGTGTACTCTCCTAATACCAGGAGCCCTCGCAATCTGAAAGATGGTAAAGAGAAAATACAACTGAATAATCCTTATTTTATTCCTCCAGAACCAGAATCCATCCTCGAACTGGAACAAGTTCCTTCGAGTTCGTATGTAACTATACGATGGCATATCCAATAAATGTGGATCTTCGTAGTGCTACGGAATGTTCCGGAGAAAAGCAAAGGTGAACTAGGAGTGGCAGGGGTATACACGGTTTTGTCGTGAATGATAGTAGTCGCAATTGTAAGTTATATGTATGCCCTAGAGGCCATTACTGTACATGAGATGTACATTGTAGTGGATTCTTGGACATATATAGGGAGGACTTTCTTGCTCGACATGATAGTATGCTATCTGGTTACTCTTTATCTTAACATGTACACTGATTGTCTCTTCGTTACATGTTGGTAAATCCCTTAGGATGCATACTTGACTACCTAGATTATGATGGAGATCGTACCAGTGGGACAAAAATAGTCTGTGAGTACATCCTTTAATGTCCCTAGTCGTGGGTGTATCGAGACGGGGCATCGATATACCAGAGTAGACTAGCGTATAGATTCTCGACCCATATAGATGGGCGACGGATGATCCCATATCCATTGGTGTTTGACATCAGAGATGATATATGGGTGCTCAGTGGAGACTGGGTACACTGGACGGACTCGCTGAGAACTCCCAGATGGTATTATACCTCACGTCAGATGGTAGTTCTCTGGTGACACTGGTACAGATTAGTCTGTCGACCCGAGATCGTCATAGAGTTTTATGTGATTCCTACTGTGCTTTGATTTCCACCTTACCACGTTCAAGCGAACGTACAAAACGGTGGTTTTTGGGTACAGTCCCGAGTCACATGGAGGCAATGAGCGATAGAAGGGGATTCGTCTCTCCCAGTATTGGGAGTTGATGTTGCGCTGTGCTCGATTGGCTATAACATGAAAGCACTGGCCATGGCTGATTATAAGATTTACTGGTAAGTGTTATCCGTAGTTTCTCGACCTGTTATGAGCCTCACATCGGCATGACTTATCGAGTTACTGGGGTCTGACGTTTACTACCCCTAGACGAGATATGCGACATATTAGACGAAGAGACTGGACTGTACGGTAGTGTTACTGATTGGATTCGCAGGAGTATGAGCAGGCTTTCTTGTTGATCTTCTTATCGCTCAATACCTGGGTGGCCGCTACGTTTAGCAGACCGTTTGCGGCTTGTGGGTGTTTGATATGATCATCACCTACTGCCGGCGTATTGACGAGTCTTTAGAGTCCTACACAGAGTTTTCCTGGCTCAAGCGAAACGGAGTAGGAGCACATATGAGATATGTGCGGGGCCGAGATTAATACGTGTATTTGATACCATATTCTATTCTTGCGATTTGCATCATCGGTCGGTTATATGCGATATATCCGGGTTATCGAATCAAGTGTTGATTCGATAAATTGATACAAGTGATATTAGTCGGTTATATGTAATATGACCGGATCATTAAATCAAGTGTTGATTTAATGATTTAATGTATAATTATATATTTGATATATTACTTTACATTAACTAGTATTGGCTCACTTAAGATTGTTTTCTCACTTGATGTGCACATAGTGTATATGTGATATATACTTGTATACATGTTTGTGTCATGCTTGATGATACATGCAAACTTGGGTGTGTGTAAGACATACACCATGCTTACTTATAATTGTGAGGTTTTATTTATTTTAAGTAAATTCAAGATGGTGGCTTATTTTGTCATGGCATGAAGTTTCATGAAGCTTGTAGAATCCATTGACTAAGTCAACTAATTTGTCTTTCTTAAGATATTTACTAACCTAACCATTATACTAACACATGGTTAAGTCTCTACATGGGTTTAATATATAATATTAACTCACCCATGGTTGCATAATTCACCACTTGATTTTCTTCTTGAGCTCTTCTTCATCTTCTTCCTCTAGCTCTCTAGCTACTTGAAAAATGGTGAAAATGAGTGAGAAAATAAAATCAAAAGTTAGCCCACTTCCTATTTCATCATCCTATACACTTGCTTGGGTATTATAGGGTGTTCTCTTCACAAAGTTCATGACCTAGTGAAGGGTTATCTTGAGTTTGAGTCTTTTCGACGTAGATCATCTTCGGCATCGAAGGCTACGAGCAAGCTTGTTCATTTCTCCGAGGGAACCCATACTAGAGTTCGGGAGATCGATGATCACAGCGAAGGGACGTCAACACGGAGCTTTAGAAGTGAAGGACCGGTCTACAAAGGTTGTATTCCTCAGTCACTTAGTGTAATGGTTGATTACATATTATATTGTCTAGTTACTCTAGCTTGATCCTAGCTTAGGATTGATTAGCACCTTAGAATTTTTAAATTTGGTATGGTAGTTGCTGTGAAAACCCAGTAGGGTGATAAGGAATCCCAACAGTGGTATCAGAGCCGGGCTAGAGTATTAGACGATGCTCGTTAGATTACGAAACCGAAACTGCTTCGAAACTTTAAACATCAAAACCTGCATTCTGTCGATTTTTAAATGAACTCTAAAATTTTTTCAAACAAGTGCAGAATCATATATGTGTGATAACATGAACACTGGTGAAATTTGAGGGCATTTTGATATTTTTTGGCCGGCGAGATACCCCCCCATCTCGGCCAAATCCGAGCCCCTCCCTTCCAAATTTTTCCAGTGTTCTACTGCATGGGTTTTGGTGTTTCAGATGTTGTTTGTTTTTGCTAATTTTGCATGAGATGTAATCTTACACTATAAATAATTCGGAGTGTTTCTTATTCGTAGTTTAACATTGTATTTGGGTTTTCACAAGTTCTCTAGGCGAAGTTAAAAAGTTCGATTGATTGTCAAAAACCCATTTTTCCAAGTCTAACGTGTTCGGAAAAACATGCAAGTAATTTTGTGGACCCTCTAGGAGAATGAAACCCTAACTCGACTTTTTTGGATCGCGGAACCGTGGTCATACCCTAGGGTTTGCCGCAGTTCTATGGCGACATCAGTGAGGCTTGGGTTTGCCCTTCTACGGTTGGACTATAGGTACTGCGGCAAGTTCCGGGTATTATTAAAACTGTGCTCAAGTGTTGAGCTGTCGGGAAATTGGGGGACTTTGATAAATCGATCAAAAAGTTTAACGTCGTCCGGATATCATGTGATGGGTTACAATAATTGGAATCTATCTAGTTGCATGCAAGCTTAACATTTCGGCCTCGGACGGAATCGGGAATCTTGTTGAATTACCCGACTTCCATTGAAAAGTGTTTTCATGGTTGAGAGCTAAATGTAAAATTTGCATTGTTAGGCATGAAATCCAGAATATGTGATATTCCGGGTTTATGATGTCTAAGGGCAGTGCAGATTCCAATTGTTGTGGTTTTTCACTTTCTTTTCTGCGACCGTAAATGTAATATGTGGTGTATCGCCGGTTTCATTGCTATATGTTAACGACAATTGCGATACGCATATTTACTTACGTTGATGACATGTGATGCTATGTGTTGCTGCGATATGTTATATTGGATCATCGTGTTTGAATAGTCGGGGGATTTTTATGTGAGATGAGAGTTTTTCATTTTCATTCATGTAAAATTCATTGTATGTAATATTCTTTTATTGGGGCACTTCCGGGTTGAGGATGATGTCACCATTGTATATTATTTACTTTTCCGCATTAGTATAGACCCAAGGAGGGGAGCACAAGTAACCGGGTTCTATAGTCCAGTGGAAAACCATCTCGAGGAGTCGAGACCGGGTCTCCTAACTCTAGAATTGGTAGGGTTGCTTGTTGCTCTCGTAGGGGTCTAGGGATGTGGGTTTGGCTATTCATCACGACCGTGGAATCCGTGATTTATATAGACTTAATAGAAAACCCGGAAATCCTAGTATATCCAATAGTTCATATGTTGTTTTCTGCTGCGATATCTATGATGTGATCATTTGATATATTGAGATAGATACTGTATATAGTATATATGATATATTATATAGACGTTGCTTATGTTTTACACTCGCGCTAGCCATGCCCCGCTTTGCCATTAGTTACCAAACCTAACGGTGCATAACGAGACATTGAGGCGAATCCGGATGGCATAAGCGTACGTTGTATTTATCTGTGATGCTTAGGTAACTTAAATGATGGGACTTCATTAATGAGATTAATGAAAGAAAATAAACCTAAAGATGTTGTGGAATCGAATTTTCAAAAACAGGTAGCTCTAGTTTTTGCTTTGCATAGCGGTATTCCTTGTAGAATATTCAGCACCTTATTCGATAAGGAAAGAGACGAGATCCCTTCACCGGGAGTGACCTCTTTAGCAATAACTGGCAGATGCTACAACCCTCGGTTTCATCTTTTGATTTCTTTTCTAGTTCTTGATTTGCATAGTGATATTGTGAATATCCTGCACCTCATTCGACGAGAAAAGAGCCGAGATCCTTTCACCGGGAGTGACCTCTTTAGCAAAACTAGCAAAGGCCTAAAAACACTCCATTTAAATCATTTGATTCTATAACGATATCAAGTTCATTACGCAAACGGTTTTCTTAAAAACCTGTCATAGCCCTACGTCATTTCAGATAGGTTCTACTTAGTATTTGTGCTACGTTTGTTGGCCTTCATCAAGGTGTAGTGTGTGGTAGCTAACTAGCGCTTATCTGCTTAGCATGTGATGCGATTGTATTAAGATAGTCGTGCGACTTTGTTGGCCTTCGTCAAGGGTCGTGCTGGTGGGTTTAATTCAATTACGAAATGTACGGGTTGAACTTGACTAGACGCTTATAGTTTGTTGGCCTTTGTCAAGGTCATAGGTTGCTAGAGGTAAAATATTATTGGGAATTTCAAGTGTTGAAATTTACAATGAGATTGTATACCTTCTATAAGATAGTTGGATCCTGATACCCACTGTGAGTAAGAGTTACTCCTGGGAGAGTTTTACACATTACAATTAGTCGATCAAGTAGGTGTCTAGAAAGGTGTCAACGTGGTTACGCCCCTGGGAAAACGAGGTTTATTTTAATTAGGTCTGTGCGAAAGCACGGGGAACCTCCCTCAAAGTACCAGTACTGGTCTGGCTGAAAGATTGGCGAAATTGTAGGGTGTAATTAATCTCGGCTAGTCTTTCTTTTTAGGGTTTGAAGGAAGATTTGATAAAAACAGTGGGAGCCATCCTGATTAGATAAAATAATAACCAATCTAATCTTACAAGAGCATACGCTGAGTGTTTTTCTCTCTCTCTCTCTCTCTCTCTCTCCAGGTAGCGACCATGTCACGCCTTAAGCAAGATAATAATACGGATGTATTGACCGAACCCGCTTGTTATACTGTGCTGGGGAACGTTGGTCCCGCTCCAACTTATAATTGTTATAAGACCGAGCAGGAAATAGGGGATTACCAGGATTCCCGTGCCGCCCAAACGAAGAAAGTACATGATGATGCATCTTCTTCGGGCGTATTCATTACCGAGAACTGTTTTTCAGTTTCCTTTACGTCCTGGGTATGAGATACCGGATCAGGATCCCACATATGTAATCTGTTACATGGGCTAAGAAAGGTAGAGAACTGAGAATGGGTGATAAGTTTTAAGAGTTAGAAACGGTGCAAGTGTTGCAGCCAAAGCAGTTGGCAGTTATCACCCTGTATTACCAAATACATTGATTTTGATTGAATGTTGTTAGATAATGAACCTGATGTGCAACATTATATCAGTCTCTTTATTTACTAAAGAAGGATATAATTTTGTATTGTTGGATAATGTTTTGAACATTTCCTATATCAAGAGTTGATCGGTTTAGGCACGTTATCTAAAAGCATATACGTTCTATATCAAATTATAGTTCTCAACGTACAGAACACACACAAGAGGAAGAGTTCAGAAATGAACGAACCCTTCTTGAGGCATTGCAGACTAGGTCATATCAATGCGACCCGACTAGCTAAGTTACATTAAGATGCATATTTAAATCAGTTTGAATCTACATCTTGTGAAACTTGCAAGTCATGTTACAAATATAAAATGACCATAGCTCCGTTTACTGGAAACTGAGAAAGAGTTAATGAACTCTTGGGATTGATACATGATGATGTAAGTCCCATTTCTACACATGCCAGGACTGGTTCTTGTACTTCATTACATTCACTGATGATCTCTCAAGATTAGGACATATGTTCCTGTTGAAACACAAGTCTGAACCCTTTGAGAAATTCATAGAATATAAGTCAGAAGTAGAGAACCAAAGTGGGTATAAGTATTATGTCCTATGATGAGATCAGGGAGGAGAATACTTGAGCACGGAGATCCTGGACTATTCTAAAGGAGAATGTGATTCTCTCTCAGCATTACTCCTCCGTATAAACCACAATACAACGATGTATAGGGGCGGAGCAATCACACCCTATTAGATATGGTGCACTCAATGATGAGTACTAATGAGTCGCCTATTTCCTTTTGGGGTTATGCACTTATGAAGCTGCATACCTATTGAATTGCGTTCCAACCAAATCAGGTGCCTACCTCTCTATATGAGATATGGTATGGGAAGAGCCCATGTCTTAAGTAAGTTAAGATTTTGGGTTGTCCGGCCTATGTCAAAAGCAAAATCCGGACAAGCTCGAGGCAAGGTCAGTTCTGTGAAAGTTTGTTCAATATCCCAAGCATTTGCAAGGGAATATCTTCTACCGCACTGAGGAAAAAAATGTGTTTTATTTCACGGCATGGCACCTTTTTAGAAAAGGAATTTATTTTTGAAAGAAATTAGTGGTCATGAGGTAGAACTGGAAGGAGTTCCACCTATACAAACTACAACTGACGATTTGGTAAAACCGGAGGATTTAATAGTTCCTGACGAACCTCAGCCTCTCCGCCGATCTGGTAGGGTTCTTCATCCACCTGAGAGATACTTCGGTTTTCTCTATGACAGTGGGAGCGAGAATTGCATCATGAGATGATGACCCAACTAGTTTCGAGCAGGCCATCGGAAGTGGTGTCTCTGTAAGAATGGCTGGATGCTAAGCGATCTGAGATGGAATCCATATACACCAACAAAGTATGGACTTTGGTTGCTTTATCTGAAGAGTTAAATCCCCATCAGGAGCAAGTATATCTTGAGAAGATTACTTGGTGTAGATGGAAAAGTTGAGAATTTTGAAGCTAGACATGTTGTAAAAGGTTCTCGTCATCGACTAGGTATGGTTTATGATGAAACCTTTTCTCCAGTAGCTATGCTTAAGTTCATTCGGATCCTACTTGCCATTGCTACATTCCATGACTACGATATCAGGTGGTTGGGTGTCACGACTGATTTTCTAAATATTGATTTAGAAGAGAGCGTCTATAAGTACACAGCCAGAGGGCTTCGTAGATAGTGGGAGCAACGGAAACGTATGCAAGTTGCTTTACGGGTTAAAGCAGGCATCACGGAGTTAGAAAATCTGTTTTGATGTGGTAGTTGATTGAAACGATTCTCTTTGTGTATGTACAAAAGTGTATAGAAATCACAACCAAAAATATTTGACCGCAATCAATAACGGTGTCGAATTGTAGCGCGTTAGTAAATGCGGATCGTCCACAGGGATTATGTGATTCGTTCGTATTTGTTTTATTTGAATTGAAAATTTAAGACAAGAGAAAAAGAAAACGATTCAAGATTTATATCAATGAATTTCAAGAATTGTCTAGATCTAGTCTAAAATCAAGAAAGCATTAAAAATCAAGAATCAAGAATTGATAGAATTCCAATCGATTTAAGTTTCAAGAATTGAAGTGAAGCTCGTAGGAGTCGATTAAAACTATAGATGTGACGAAGACTAGAAATTACTTTTTCTTATCCATTAACGAATTGAAGCTAGATCGATGGCGATTTATTGAGGTTTAAGGATCTTGCGAGTTTCCTCATCTCATCCTTTGTCCTTTCAATGAATCTCATTCACAAGCTAGCTTCTATTAAATCAAATGATCGATCGTTGATCTCTAGTTCCGAGCGAAAATAATCAAGAAAGCATTTCGCGTCGAAACTAGATCATCGATCATTTGATTTTCAAGAATTTACAAACGTTATAGGACTTAAGAAATGTTTCAATATTTGTCAACTTCATCATCTATTGATTCTTTCGACTCCTCCACGAGCGGAGTTTTACTCAAGCATCATCACAAAGAACACATTCAAGAATCTAGATTGAATCATTATGCTTGAATTTAAAAGATAAGCAAATTAAAAGAATTTCACCTTTATTTATCGACAAATTCGTTACAAATCTCTCGAAATCTACAAGAGTAAGGAACTAGATCGTCGATTTTGGCGTCGCTCGGCTCCTTGAGTCGCGGATCGGCTTTGATCACTTGCTCCGATGAAGTCCGGCTTCGCTTCTAAAGGCTTTGAAGGATTCTTGCTTTGATTGAACTCAATTATCTTGAAATTTTTTCTTTTTGATTGGATTAGGGTTAGGATTTTGAGGCATAAGTTGTGTCACTCAACTTGTGGGGAGAATTGTTGAACAACCTTTAGAAGTGAAGCGTAGGGTCCCTTTTATAGCCTTAAGAGTGGTTAGCTTCCTTTGTAAGCTTGGATTAGGTTAGCTTCCCTTGTAAGCTTAGTTTAGGTTAGCTTCTCTTATAAGCTTGGTAGTTAAGAGGAAGGTTCTAGACTTAGTTAGTTAGGGTTTACTTTCCTTCATAAGCTTGGAGAATAGGGAGAAGCTTCTAGGCTTTTAAGGTAATTAAGGGGGAAGCTTGCTTAGGAAGCTCGGAGTATTTAGCTTAACAAAGAGCCTTTGTTGTACTGATAGATCTTTCTGGAGTTCTCTGGAAATTCAGTGGCTGGAATGAATGTACACATTGACATAAGAGTTCTGCACTGAAGCGACGCTAACACCTTGCTGACGTGGTCGCGGATCCGCGGCGCAAGCCTGCTCCGGCCGCGGATCCGCGGCCTAATAGTGGCTTTAGAGCTTGGAGTTTCTGGTACATGTTGGTATATGGGCCTTGAATACATATCTGTAACAGTTTTACACCTTATTGTTCACTGCCAGATCACCAGACTTAGACTTGGTGTAATTTTGATCAATAGTTTTGACAATTTTGGCTCGGTTCCTGAAATTTCCTGCACAGACTTCGAAACAAGTGTTGCGCTATACAAGGATGATGCGATGCCATGATAAACACTCAATTTCCCTTAAAATGCCGGTTTTAGTATACAACACAGGTAATCTGGTATTTTACGACTGTTTTGCTAATATGTGTAATATGCAAACCGAACACTTCTAGATGAGTGCAAATGATAAGGAAATTGACGTGTTAAAAATACATTATTTTCGACTGATCAAATTCGCCCAAACTTATTTTCGGTCGTCTCGAGCGAACTGTTTTATTAAAAAGAGAAGGAGAAAATAAAGAAAAAGAAAAACTAACTAGCACACTTTCGTAGGCAACACGATTGCACTGAGCACGTGCAACATGCCTTTAAACCTCTAGGTGTCCATAGTAGGAGGAGTGTTGTCTCCTGAGGGTTTTCAGCGGATTGAACCCACAAAATCCAATAATAAAAGGAAGACCATGAAAATTACATATAAAGATAAGAATCTTAAAAGAAAGACTTTGAAATTTAGAGTTTCCAACTATACTAGCTTTTCGGCTGTCATGAGACCTATCTTAATAGTCATGAAAAAATGTTAGAAATCACATCATCCCTCAATAAAACATCATCTTTATTCTTCATTCCTATCTTTCTTTCAAACATCGATCATATAACCCTACGTGTGTGTAAAGAACATCCCTACACCCGGAGAATTCAATTCAAGCTATCATACTCTTGTCCATCTGCCTCAGTACTTTTTAATTAATGAGTATTTAGATGAATTTGCTCCCAAATTTTCATGCGACCGTTAATACTTCTTGAGGTACTAACCGACCGATTACTCGTGTGCTTGCTTATACGGTGTATTTTCCTTGTCTTGCACCACCTAAGGCTTAGCAGTGACTCCCAGACCAGTTGGTCTAAGGCACTAGGTGATGAAGCACCCTCGCTATATTTTTTTATTGCTGCCTTGGCGATAACAAAACCAGTGTTTATTTTTCTCACCACTTTTATATTTTTTTCATTTATAATTTCCTTCATACTTTTGGCTTTTAGACAAGAGCATTTCAAGGTATCCTCTACTATCCCGAGCTTCAAGACGTGTGTAAGTGCGTATAGTAGGGCATCAACGTTCAAAATGTTTGGCTTCCAGAATAGAAACTATTTTTCAGACTTATTTTTATCCTCAGATTAGTGACTTCTTTCATCTTACTAACCATTGGGACAACAGCTCATAACTACTTATTACTAGTTCGTTTAAGAAAACTTCTAATTTTCTTGGTTTTCTTAAATTTTTCTAATCTTTTGGATGTAATTTTTCACTATCTAATCTTTTATTATCTTATTTATGTACAAAATTTGTATTTTTGAAAATTTTTAAATTTTTATAGGTTTTGAAAATGTTTTGTGCTTATGCAAAGTATGATGCAAATGATGTGAAAATAAGCACAAACCTCCCCCCAAACTTGTTTTCAAAAGTGTACTCATTGTTGCCATCCGCTAGATCTCAAAAACCTGTAAGCCTGGGAGGAAATTTATTAATGGGGGCAAAATATTTAAGTGAAGATCCTCCCCCAAACTTATTTTTGGCTCCACATTTTGTGTAAAAATTTTCTTATCAAGAGCCAGATTATACCCTCCCAAACTTGAGTTAAACAATGTTAATCTTTTGAAAATCACATGAGGGGGTCAAAAATCATTGGTCAATGCCAAGCTTTACAAAGACCGAAGGTCAACACCAACCATTTGAAAATTTTATCAATGTAGTGCTCAGGTTGGTGGTAGAAGAAGTGGGGACAAGGTAAGTGGTGGAATAGAATGTGTGTGCGTCTCATTTTGGAGAGGAGATGCAGTGAATGCGATGGATTACTCGCATTCTTTTTATTGTTCAGAAGAAGGGGTGGAGGTTCAATTGCATTGTTTGGGAGATGATTCATCTCAACACTCGTGTCATTCAAAAATGTGAGTTCATCAGCGAAGATCTCCTCAAAAGTCTCATCAATACCCCGAAGAATAATGTCATCATAAAGTGCGGGGTGATCTTCAGACTCTAAAAACAGTTCATAGTCAGTGTTAGTTGTTGACCCGGACAACTCGGTGGAAGAGTCCATATGTGTATGATACATAGTTGGGTCAAACAAAAACGTATGAAAAGAGTCAAGATCAGTATCATGAGGATCACCAAATTCGCTGCTGTCGACATCCATTAAGTTGACAGAACATACCTGAGCAGTAGGTTCGGAGGGTACACTTCCCAACATGTAAATGTTCAGCTCAATTGACCTATTCCCGAAGGATAGGGTCATAGAACCGTTACGACAGTTGATTATAGCATTGGGAGTGGACAAAAAGGGGCGACCTAAAATCACCGGAATTTGGTTCCGTGGGTTTGCTACAGGCTGTGTATCAATTACAATAAACTCCACAGGGAATACAAATTCCCCGATTTTTATTAACACATCCTCCAGTTCACCCCTAGTTTTGGTGCTAGATCGGTTAGCCATCTAGAGAGTGCAATGGGCTGGTTTCAACTCTTCGATCCCAAACTGCTCGTAAACCGAGAAAGGAAGCAGGTTAACACTTACGCCAAGGTCAAGTAGAGCACGGTTAATGTGTTTTTCCCCGATAGAAATGAAAATCGTAGGATAGCCAGGATCCTTACGTTTCCTCGGTAATTGTCAGGGAAAGGCTGTGTCTACTGTCTTTGCCATAAAAATCTTCTTGGGCACTTGAGTCTTCCTTTTTCTAGTGCACAAGTCCTTAAGAGTTTTCGCATAAGCGAGGACTTGTTGGATTGCATCTAGAAGAGGGAAGTTGATGATAACCTGTATCAATATTTCAGTGATCTTCTCCATTTGTGGACTTGGTCTGTTTCCCCTTAACCGATTCGGGTAAGGAGCTTGGGCAATAAGGTCGGGGTCCAGCATTGGAGAAGATCGTGTAGGTGGAAACGATATAAGAATAGGAGTGGGGATAGTTTTCTGCGTACTAGAAGAGATGGGCTGAGGTGTCGAGCCTTGGGGAAAACGGAGAATAGGCTCGGAAGAAAATGGTGGGGTAGACGAACTGGGGTTAGAATTAGAAGTAGAAGTGGAAGGAAAGGTCTCAGCTGGGGTATCATCGATAGATTTTTCTGTGTCATCAATCTCTTACCCAACGTGATTGTCAAGCACTCTTCCAGATCTCAACGTGATTGCATTCACATGATGTGAATAGTCAGGATTGGGCAAAGGTTGAGCTGGAAGTTTCCCTTTCTCTCTTGTACTAATTTCAACTTTTAATCGTGCAATTTCTTCTTCCATCGATATTATAGTCTCATTTTGAGGGACATTATTTCATTTCATGCCATCGACAGAAGACTTCATTTCAGCCGACACTTGCATGATATTTGTTAGGACCAAATTCATGTATTGTGCTAATGAGGAGGATTCATCAGTCCCTATCAACTGCAAAGGATTAGACGGTGCAGGTGTGTTGACCGGATTTTGGAAGTTTTGTGCTTGGAAGGGGTGCTGACTCAATGGAAGTGGTTGCTGTTGTGGTGGAGGAGCCCTTTGGAAATTGTTTTGATTTGGAACCGTTTTTTGATTTTGTTGTTGGTTCCAAGCAAAATTAGGGTGATTCCTCCAACCCTGGTTATAAGTGGAAGAAAATGGATCGTTCCTAGGTCTTTGAAAAGCAGCATTGGTATGCTCGTGTCCTTGAAATGGAGAATTTCGTGGACATTCTTCCGTCAAATGAGAAGGATCAGAACAGCATCCACATACAGTTTTAGAGAGTGACATTTGACTTAGGGCGGCAGCTAAAAATTTATTTTCCATAGTCTCAAGTTTCTTTTGCATAGCTGAAATGTCAGCTCTAACTCCTATGGAAACTTACGATTGGTTATTTCCACCCCTAGACGTTTGACTCACACCCTCCCACTGTAAAGATTTTTCAGCGAAATCTTCTAGGAATTTCAAGGCTTCCCCATCATCTTTGGTCATGAAGTTGCCTAAACACATTAATTCAAGGGTCTGTTTTGTGTTAGGATTAATGCCCTCATATATGATTCAGTACAGATCCCATCTAGGGATTCCGTGATGTGGATATTGAAATAACAGATCCTTAAAGCGTTCAAGACATTGTGAAAATGTTTTATTTGGAAGCTGGGTGAATTGATTGATTTCGCTATGGACTCGAGCTGTTTTATGATTTGGGTAGAATTTCTTAAGGAATGCTTTGACGAATTCTTCCCAATTCGTAATGGAATGTGTGGTAGTGTTATACAGCCACTTCTTGGCTATATCACACAAGGTGAATGGGAGAAGATGAAGACGCATAGCATCCACAGAAAGCTGTGAAGTACCCATCATTGCGCATACGTTTTCAAATTTGGTGATAAAGACATATGCGTCTTCAGACTCGAGACCGTGATATTTAGGTAGAAGGTTGATGTATTGGGGTTTAATCTGAAAATTGTCCCCGTTGGCTGGTGGAATGGAGAGACAGGTCGAAAGAGGACATCGTGTGGGATAGCTCCTCTCTTGGAGAAAGATGCGGGGTGGATTCTGCGCACCAACGGACGGCGGCAGATTAGTGCTAAAGAAGTTCGATGGAGAATGATCCATCGATGTGGGTATGGTGGGGGGTAAAGAAGAAGTAAATGTAGAAATACCGACTTCGGAGTCGATCGGGGGAACGCGGACTAAACGGGCACTAGAATCCCGTGTCCAGCCTATCTTGCACTAAAGGGTTTAGTACAAGTGGCAGCGTGATTATAATTAGGGGAAATGAATGAATGTGGTGTTTGTTTTGAAAAATATACGGATTTTTGAAAAAATGATGCTATCACAAAAAATGCAACAAGCAACCCTAAAATCTAGTGGTCACCTAGGTCAAAGCTCTAGACCGCTCCTAACTGCCAAAAGACAAGTCGCAGGATCAATCCTCCACTGCCTCTTTTTCTCTCCTGTGGCCAGGTAAGTGGCAGCTAAGTGGGAGGTTCTCCACTACGTAAGTAGTGAGCCTAATTAAGTAACCACTAGCCTTTGACACACTTGCCTTAGACACCACAAAAAGAAACGCGGATAAGCAATGAATTACCCACGGCCTTCTTCTGTCCTAAGTGAGCGCGACGGTCCTTAGAGTAATCTCTAGATTTCTTTTAGTTAATGAGGGTAATGCGGATGCAACTTTGTGATTTTTGGGGCTTAGGAAGGGTAATGAACTCCCCACCTAATCTGAATTTGGTCGTGCCCCTTAAATTCCGTATTAATATGCAAACAGCCAAAAATCAAAACACGCACAATTTTATTGCTTTTTGCGGCGCTTCGAATTTTTGCAAAGAAACCTGCAGTGAATTGTTAATGGAGTAGACCTAGGAGGAGATAAGAAAGTTAGAGACTTACAGAGCGAATTTGATACAGTGAAAAGCTAGACCCGCCGCGGAACCGCCGCGGATGCGCACTCTTGTCGCGGAAACGCGATTGATAAGTTCTATCACTGCACAAAAATTTTAGGGAATGGTTCTGTTCACCTCCTTTTGCCTCTGGAATATTCCAAAAAAAATTCCTCTTGCTCAGCAGATTCCAGATTTTCTCGCAATAAATCACAACAACACATTTAGGGTTTGTGCGAATTTAGATCTAAAAATATTGATGGAATAAATTTTTCAACTCAAATTTCAAAAACGAATGAATTAGCGCACTATCCCCGGCAACGGCGCCATTTGACTGAAACGATTCTCGTTGTGTATGTAGAAAAGTGTATAGAAATCACAACAAAAAATATTTGACCGCAATCAATAACGGTGTCGAATTTTAGCACGTTAGTAAGTGCGGATCGTCCACAGGGATTATGTGAATCGTTCGTATTTATTTTATTTGAATTGAAAATTTAAGAGAAGAGAAAAAGAAAACGATTCAAGATTTATATCAATGAATTTCAAGAATTGTCTAGATCTAGTCTAAAATCAAGAAAGTATTAAAAATCAAGAACCAAGAATTGATAGAATTCCAATCGATTTAAGTTTCAAGAATTGAAGTGAAGCTCGTAGGAGTCGATTAAATCTATAGATGTGACGAAGACTAGCAATTACTTTTTTTATCCATTAACGAATTGATGCTAGATCGAGGACGATTTATTGAGGTTTAAGGATCTTGCGAGTTTCCACATCTCATCCTTTGTCCTTTCAATGAATCTCATTCACAAGCTAGCTTCTAGTAAATCAAATGATCGATCGTTGATCTCTAGTTCCGAGCGAAAATTGTTAGTGTATATGCCCTAGGGGCCATTAATGTATCATACTAGATTGTATATTACTTAATGGAAGCTTGGGATTTTCACAGTTATATATATACAGTCTTGCTAAAAATGGTAGTATGCTACTTGGTTTGTGTCTACTTTAATATGTGCATATGTCTCTTGTAACGTATCACTTATACATATTAGTAGAGCCCATAGGATCTTTGCTTGATTACCAGCGTCGTGATGGCAATCACACTAGTGGGGGCTGGGTAGTCTGTAAGCAACATCCTATACAGGTCCCTGGTCGTTGGATTATCGAGATAGGGCATCGATATTCCGGAGTAGAGTAAGTGTATACGCTTCTCATCCCAGTTGGGGAAATGGTCTGTCCCACAGCCATCAGTACGTCGTACTGGAGATAGTATACAGGTGCCCGTTAGGTTACGGGTACACCGGATAGGACTCGCCGGGGAACTGATTGGTTGGTATTATACCCATCGTCAGTTAACAGTTCCCAGATGACATGAGTACAGCATAGTCCGCAGACTTGACACTGCTACTTAGCCTCGAGTGTGTCCCACTGTTCTTAGATTGCTACCCTACCACGGCTCAAAGGAGTCGTGCAAACAGGTAGCAGTTGGGTACAGTCCCGAGCACTTGGAGGCAGTGGCGGTTAGATAGCATTCGTCTCTCCCGGTATTGGGAGATGATATCGCGCTGTGTCAGAGAGCCATTACACAAAGTCCCTGGCCAGGGCAAACGAGATATACTGGTAGGTTCCAGTAGCTTCTCAGGGTGTAATGGGCTTCGCTCCAACATGACTTATACAGCTATTAGGGGACTGACGCTTGCCGCCCCCTAGGCTTGATATGCGATAGTCTTAGACGAACAGACCGGACTGTACGGAGATTGTCACATCAGACTCAGTGGGAGTTCGGATGATTTACCTCATCGGTCTTCTTATCGACATTTACCTGGGGACCGTTACGTACAGCTAGTGCCGCTTGCGGTCTGTGGTTAAACCCACTGCCAGCGTAGTGTCGAGTCTTTAGAGTCCCACACAGAGAGTTTCCCTGCTCCAGGCGAAACGATATAGAGGTCGTATGGTTTTACGACAAGGGTTCGGATGCGTACGTGTGTTTACGCACATACGACTTTTCGGACAGTTTATACTAGCCGGCTTTGGTTTAAGCTAGTTTCTTGTATCGGGTTATTGGATTTATACAGTCTAAAGTTTTTCCGTGTTTTCACGGATTATAGGGGCGTTCTCGTAATTTGTCGGGAACCTTCTAGAAGAGTGGTGACTAAGGGGTTATGGTGGCATGAGCATTAATTTATTAATGACTCATTTGTATGATTCATCCTTTGCACTTAATGACTCATTAATGAGATAATGAGTCATATGATGAATCACACAAGGTGAATGCATCAACCATAATGATTAAATCATTTATTTATTTATTTGATTAAATTGTTATGGTTGTTATATTCAAAATGAGTTCATTATTCTTTTCATTATCATCTTCTCCTTCTCTCTCCTCAAGCTCACTCTCTCTTAAAACCATAACCCTAACCTCTCATGTGTTGAGATCAAGGGTTAGCTAGACTAAAACATCCATAACCTCACTCTATATCCCCTAGGTAGCTTAGATTAGCACTTTAAGCAACCTAGTTATCTCAAGTTTGAGATTTAGCTTGGCGTAGGAGCTTTCGGGTGGATCGTCTTTGATTCGAGGAGGCCGTGAAGTTGCCGATGTTCCAAGGAGCCTACGAGGAGTGGAGAACAGCGATGAAGACCCGAAGGACATGTAACGTGAGGTATAACTCCGGTACCGAGTAGTTAAACCTCTAGTATAACGTTAGCAATGGTTTAGATTACGATTCATGCGCTCAAGTCCGTGTTACGAAGCTTTGATAATCGTTTTTCATATATTCCGCCTCCCCGCAAGTTAGTGGGGTGCGTGACATGGACTTACAGTGGTATCAGAGCCAACTAAACCATTACTAGCTTGTTAGCAACTGATTAGAAGTTCGATCGACGAAAAATACGAAATACGAAAAACCAAAACCCATAGTTTCTGTTAATTTTAAAACTGTCTAAAAAAAATTTTTGACATACCTTAAAATTCACAGCAGGGAATTGTAAGAAATCTGGGAAAATTCGAGGAGGCAACTCGACTAAACGACCGCGGTTCCGCGGCAATAGAGAGCTATTGCCGCGGAACCGCCGCCGAGTCAACGCCGAGTTGACTCGGAGTTTCATAGTAATTCATAATTTTGGGTTTTTTGTTTTCCAGTATATACTGTTTCTGCCCAGGTTGCCTCTGTGATGATTTGCTTTTGGGGTAGACACGGATATAGGTAATCGATCGATGTTCTAATCAATTTGCTAATTGGATCTTTATCTGTAATGTTTAATGTGTTCGTAAACCTCCCCTAACTGCTAGTATTTCGGTTGGCAGGGGGTTGCACATTTCTGAAATGTTTACTGTTTGTGTATATGAACTGTATTGGACTGTTGTGATGATTAGCCGAGGGTTTGAGATGTATTTATTATTCATTCATTCAATGTAAATGTAATTTGATGTAATATTATTTTGCGGGGCACATCCAGGTTGCGGTTGTAGCCACCGTTGTATTATTATTTCTTTTTACTGTTTTTGCTCCTAGGATAGACCCAAGGTGGGGTGCACAAACTACCGGGTATTTTGAAGTGTCGAGGCAGACCGCTTCACTTCTGGTACTTGGCGGGTAGTTTGCCGTACCCGTAGGGGTCTGGGGTGGGGTAATGGCTATTCATCACAACTGTGTAATCCGTCTTTCCTTGCAGGCTCAAAAGAAATACGGATTACTTGCATATCCAATAAAGTTTATCTGTGATCTGGAATGCTTATTATTGCGTCTGACGAATGTACAATATCTATATATAAATAGCTATTAGACGTCACTTATGTTTTACACCCGCGCTAGCCCAGCCCCCGCTCTGTCGTTAGTTAAGTAACCTAACGGGTGATGACGGGACCCCGTGGCGAATGCGGATGGCATAAGAGGACGTTGTATTTTCGTTGTTTTCTGCAATGATAGGTTAATGATGGGACGCATTATAATAATGCAAAGAAAATAAACCATAGTTTAATCGTTGGAACAAATTTAAAAGAAACCACTCGGTTATTTTAAAAGAGCAGAATTTTTTAATTGCGGAGCTTTAACCACTCCTTTTAGAAAGTATCAGGTTCCTTCGATTATATCAAGTTCACTACGTTCACGGTTTTGCCAAAACCATTCGTAGCCCTCCGTCATTTCATTTGGGTATCCAATAGTATTCAAGCTGTGTTTGTTTGGCCAAAGTCAAGGCACAGTGTTTGGTAGCTATTGGATATTCATATGTAGCATAGATATATGCGTTGGTTTGGGACAGTCGTACTACCTTGTTTGGCCAAAGTCAAGGGTATGTACGGGTGGGTTCAAATTAACCTGGACAATGACGGGTAGAACTTGTCATGTGACTTATGATTTGTTTGGCCAAAGTCAAGGTCATAAGAGCATGGGGCAAAAATCCTTATCGGGAATTTCTAAAGAAACTGAAATTTGCAGAGAAAGCATACCATTTTGGAGTTTGATGAATGTTGGTAGGATTCCTTCAACATTATCATACGATGATATTTTGGATCCCGATCCTACTGTGAGTACATGCTACTTATCAGGAGATTCGTCACTTAACGATCAATGCTATAAACCAAGTAGGTGCCAAGAAAGGTGTCAGCGGGGTTACGCCCCCAGAGAAAAGAGGTTATTTAATTAAGGAACTTCGCGAAAGCGTTGGAAAACCTCCCTCGAAGTATCGACACTGGCCTGGCTGAACGGTTAAGCAAGTATTGTACGGTGAGAATTGTCCTGGCTAATTCTTCTTTTATGGTTTGAGGAGGGATTCGAGAAACAGTGGGAGCCATCCGGTTTAGATAAATTAAAACCACTCTAAACTTGCAAGAGCATCATGCTAATAGTATCTTCTTCTCTCTCTTAAATTGCAGCGACCTTGTGACCACACATAGGTTACATCTAGATAACATATTAACTGAATCCGACTTATATGACTGGCAAAGGTCTGTCCAGATGTCCATTAGCTATGACAAGCTGGACCACCCTATTACTACTCAAGATCCCGCCGTCTCAGGTCCAGTTTCCACTGTCACGGATATGGATATCCGTCAGACAAGGGAAAAGGATAAAGCGAAAGCTAAGTGCTTCGTGTTAGCTTCAGTTGATGGTGTATACCAGAAGCAGCACGAGAAGATGGACTTATTTTCCATCTTTCTCCATAATAAAGATTTATATGGAGAGCAATCTCATATCAGTAGATATGAAACCTCGAACGAATTAATTCAAGCGAGGTTAGCTGACGGGTCATCTATAAGGGACAACGTCCTTACAATGACTAGCTGTATTGATGAGCTCCAGGACCTGGAGACCGCATTGGGAAATGAGTCAAATACTTACTTGATTCTACAGTGTCTGCCTTCTACCCTGAAGGAAACCAGGGAAGGAGAAGGAAAGAGAAAGGCAAAAGTTTCGGGACTGGATATAGTAAGAGAGGGACGTTCCTATTGTTACAAGAATGAACATTGGCAGAATGATTGTAGGGCTTTTAAAGCCAGTAGCCAGGATATGAAGCATGTTGTGGCTTCAGCCTCAAGTGTATTTGTTATAGAGAACTGTATGTCAGTTAACCCTACTTCCTGGGTATTGGATACCGGATCAGGAACTCACATCTGTAATTCATTACAGGCTCTGAGAAATCGTAGAGTTATCGGGATAGGTGATATGACCCTCACAGTTGCTAACGGAATGAACATGAACGCTGAATCCGTAGGGGAATATCATCTTGGACTGACAACTGGGGAGATATTGATTCTGCGTAACTGTTTTTATGTACCAGGTACAACATGTAATATCATATATGTATCCTTACTTTCTAAAGAAGGATATTTTTTTACTTTTATAAGCGATGTGGTCCACATCCACCTAAATCAAGTTCTGATTGGGTCAGGTACATTAAATAACGGTATATACGTATTAAATCAAGCTCAGGTTTTCAATGTCCAGAATGCACTTAAAAGAAAGACTCCAGACATGAATCAGGCTTTTTTATGGCATTGTAGACTAGGTCACATCAATGAAACACGATTAACTAAGTTACATAGAGAAGGATATTTGAATTCGTTCGAATATCAATCTTATGCTACTTGTGAATCTTGTCTCATGGGAAAGATGACAAAGACTCCGTTTACTGGACACGGAGTAAGAGCAAGCGAGCTCTTGGGACTCGTACACAGTGACGTGTGCGGTCCAATGTCTACACATGCGCGAGATGGTTATTCCTACTTCATTACTTTTACGGATGATTTCTCTAGGTATGGATATATCTTCTTGATGAAGCATAAATCCGAAGCCTTTGAAAAATTCCAAGAATACAAAAATGAAGTAGAAAACCAAACCGGCAAAAGTATCAAGACACTGAGATCTGATCGAGGTGGTGAATACTTAAGTGCCGAGTTCCTGGGTTACTTAAAAGAGAATGGAATTCTCTCTCAGCTTACTCCTCCATACACACCACAACACAACGGTGTATCGGAAAGGAGGAATCGAACCCTATTGGATATGGTTCGTTCCATGATAAGTAAAGCTGAGTTACCACGATCATTCTGGGGATATGCACTAGAATCAGCTGCATACCTTTTAAACCGAGTTCCAACTAAGACTGTGCCTACTTCACCATATCAGATGTGGTGCGGAAAGAAACCCTATCTTAAACATATTAAGATATGGGGATGTCCAGCTTTTGTAAAGAAGCAGCATGCGGACAAGCTAGAGGCACGATCAGTACAGTGTAAGTTTGTGGGATATCCAAAGAACTCCAAAAGATATTATTTCTATTATGTAGAGGAACAAAAGATTTTTGTTTCTCATAATGCCCGCTTCTTGGAAACTGAGTTTTTAGAAAATCAGATAAGTGGGAACGCAATAGAACTGGAAGAAATTCCAGAACCACAAGCCATTACTGAAAGCTTGGTAGAACCAGAGGTTTCAGAAGAACCGGACATCCCGACGCCACTCCACAGGAGTAATAGGCAGTCTCATCCGCCCGAGAGATACTACGGTTTTCTCATAGACGGGGATAGAGAGGATTGCACTATTGACTACGATGAGCCTATTATCTTCCAGCAAGCCATTCAGAGTGGTGACTCAGTAAAATGGCTGGAAGCAATGCGGACCGAAATGGAGTCCATGTACATTAACAAAGTATGGACTTTGGACTTTGCTCCAGATGGGGTAAAACCCGTAGGATGCAAATGGATCTTCAGAAAGAAGATTGGTATAGATGGACAGGTTGAAACCTATAAAGCTAGACTTGTTGCAAAAGGTTTCCGTCAAAGACCTGGTTTGGACTATGACGAGACCTTTTCTCCAGTAGCTATGCTAAAATCCATTAGGGTCCTTCTTGCTATTGCTGCCTTCCACGATTATGAGATCTGGCAGATGGACGTAAAGACGGCTTTTCTAAATGGAAATTTGGAAGAAAGCGTCTATATGGATCAACCAGAGGGATTCATTCAGAGTGGGAGCAGCGGTAAAGCATGCAAGCTGCTTAAGTCCATTTATGGTCTAAAGCAGGCATCATGGAGTTGGAACATCTGTTTTGATGATGCTGTCAAAGAATTTGACTTCATCAAAAATCCAGATGAACCTTGCATATACAGTAAGATTGTAGGGAGAGCTGTAGTATTCCTCGTCTTGTACGTGGATGACATTCTCCTAATAGGAAATGATATTCCTATGTTACAGTCAGTCAAAAGATTCTTGTCACATAAATTCTCCATGAAAGACTTGGGTGATGCCACCTACATTCTGGGGATCCGGATCTATCGTGATAGATCAAAGAGGATATTAGGACTTTCACAGTCCAGGTACATAGATACCATAGTGAAGAGATTCAGTATGGAAGATTCTAAGCGCGGTAACCTACCGGCTTGTCACGGAATCACCCTCTCCAAAGATATGTCTCCCAAGACTGATTTGGAAAGGGATCGCATGTCGATTATACCCTACGCTTCTGCGGTAGGCTCTATAATGTATGCGATGTTATGTACCAGACCAGATGTAGCATACGCATTGAGCGTAGTAAGCCGGTATCAAGCAAACCCAGGGAAGAATCACTGGATAGCAGTAAAGAACATTCTCAAGTACCTGAGGAGGACTAAGGAGATGTTCTTAGTATATGGCGGAAAAGACCTCCAGATGGAGGCCTTTGCCGACTCCGGCTTCCAGAGTGACAAAGATGACTCCAAGTCCATGTCGGGTTATGTCTTTACCCTCAATGGAGGGGCGGTCTGTTGGAAGAGTTCCAAACAGGAGACCGTTGCTGACTCAACGATGGAAGCAGAGTACATAGCTGCTTGCGATGCCGCAAAAGAAGCAGTCTGGATGAAGAAGTTCCTCACAGAACTTCAGGTGGTTCCTACCAGTGTTGGTCCAATACCTCTGTATTGTGACAACAACGGCGCTATAGCTTTAGCGAAGGAACCCAGGTCCCATCAGAAGTCCAGACACATCTTAAGGCGGTATCACCTGATCAGGGAGATTATAGATCGCCGAGAGATCGAGGTGAAGAGAGTAAAGACGGAGGATAACATTGCTGATCCATTCACAAAGGCCATTCCTCAGATGCAGTTCGAGAGGCTATTCGAGATGATAGGTCTATGATATGCCAGCTCATGGCCCTAGTGCAAGTGGGAGATTGTTAGTGTATATGCCCTAGGGGCCATTAATGTATCATACTAGATTGTATATTACTTAATGGAAGCTTGGGATATTCACAGTTATATATATACAGTCTTGCTAAAAATGGTAGTATGCTACTTGGTTTGTGTCTACTTTAATATGTGCATATGTCTCTTGTAACGTATCACTTATACATATTAGTAGAGCCCATAGGATCTTTGCTTGATTACCAGCATCGTGATGGCAATCACACTAGTGGGGGCTGGGTAGTCTGTAAGCAACATCCTATACAGGTCCCTGGTCATTGGATTATCGAGATAGGGCATCGATATTCCGGAGTAGACTAAGTGTATACGCTTCTCATCCCAGTTGGGGAAATGGTCTGTCCCACAGCCATCAGTACGTCGTACTGGAGATAGTATACAGGTGCCCGTTAGGTTACGGTACACCGGACAGGACTTGCCGGGGAACTGATTGGTTGGTATTATACCCATCGTCAGTTAACAGTTCCCAGATGACATGAGTACAGCATAGTCCGCAGACTTGACACTGCTACTTAGCCTCGAGTGTGTCCCACTGTTCTTAGATTGCTACCCTACCACGGCTCAAAGGAGTCGTGCAAACAGGTAGCAGTTGGGTGCAGTCCCGAGCACTTGGAGGCAGTGGCGGTTAGATAGGATTCGTCTCTCCCGGTATTGGGAGATGATATCGCGATGTGTCAGAGAGCCATTACACAAAGCCCCTGGCCAGGGCAAACGAGATATACTGGTAGGTTCCAGTAGCTTCTCAGGGTGTAATGGGCTTCGCTCCTACACGACTTATACAGCTATTAGGGGACTGACGCTTGCCGCCCCCTAGGCTTGATATGCGATAGTCTTAGACGAACAGACCGGACTGTACGGAGATTGTCACATCAGACTCAGTGGGAGTTCGGATGATTTACCTCATCGGTCTTCTTATCGACATCTACCTGGGGACCGTTACGTACAGCTAGTGCCGCTTGCGGTCTGTGGTTAAACCCACTGCCAGCGTAGTGTCGAGTCTTTAGAGTCCCACACAGAGAGTTTCCCTGCTCCAGGCGAAACGATATAGAGGTCGTATGGTTTTACGACAAGGGTTCGGATGCGTACGTGTGTTTACGCACATACGACTTTTCGGACAGTTTATACTAGCCGGCTTTGGTTTAAGCTAGTTTCTAGTATCGGGTTATTGGATTTATACAGTCTAAAGTTTTTCCGTGTTTTCACAGATTATAGGGGTGTTCTCGTAATTTGTCGGGAACCTTCTAGAAGAGTGGGGACTAAGGGGTTAAGGTGGCATGAGCATTAATTGATTAATGACTCATTTGTATGATTCATCCTTTGCACTTAATGACTCATTAATGAGATAATGAGTCATATGATGAATCACACAAGGTGAATGCATCAACCATAATGATTAAATCATTTATTTATTTATTTGATTAAATTGTTATGGTTGTTATATTCAAAATGAGTTCATTATTCTTTTCATTATCATCTTCTCCTTCTCTCTCCTCAAGCTCACTCTCTCTTGAAACCATAACCCTAACGTCTCATGTGTTGAGATCAAGGGTTAGCTAGACTAAAACATCCATAACCTCACTCTATATCCCCTAGGTAGCTTAGATTAGCACTTTAAGCAACCTAGTTATCTCAAGTTTGAGATTTAGCTTGGCGTAGGAGCTTTCGGGTGGATCGTCTTTGATTCGAGGAGGCCGTGAAGTTGCCGATGTTCCAAGGAGCCTACGAGGAGTGGAGAACAGCGATGAAGACCCGAAGGATATGTAACGTGAGGTATAACTCCGGTACCGAGTAGTTAAACCTCTAGTATAACGTTAGCAATGGTCTAGATTACGATTCATGCGCTCAAGTCCGTGTTACGAAGCTTTGATAATCGTTTTTCATATATTCCGCCTCCCCGCAAGTTAGTGGGGTGCCTGACATGGACTTACAAAAATAATCAAGAAATCATTTCACGTCGAAACAAGATCATCGATCATTTGATTTTCAAGAATTTACAAACGTTATAGGACTTAAGAAATGTTTCAAGATTTGTCAACTTCATAATCTATTGATTCTTTCGACACCTCCTCAAGCCGAGTTTTACTCAAGCATCATCACAAAGAACACATTCAAGAATCTAGATTGAATCATTATGCTTGAATTTAAAAGATAAGCAAGATAAAATATTTTCACCTTGATTTATCGACAAATTCGTTACAAATCTCTCAAAATCTACGAGAGTAAGGAACTAGATCGTCGATTTTGGCGTCGCTCGGCTCCTTGAGTTGCGGATCGGCTTTGATCACTTGCTCCGATGAAGTCCGGCTTCGCTTCTAAAGGCTTTGAAGGATTCTTGCTTTGATTGAACTCAATGATCTTGAACTTTTGGCTTTTTGATTGGATTAGGGTTAGGGTTTTGAGGCACAAGTTGTGTCACTCAACTTGTGGGGAGAATTGTTGAACAACCTTTAGAAGTGAAGCCTAGGGTCCCTTTTATAGCCTTAAGAGTGGTTAGCTTCCTTTGTAAGCTTGGATTAGGTTAGCTTCCCTTGTAAGCTTAGTTTAGGTTAGCTTCTCTCATAAGCTTGATAGTTAAGAGGAAGGTTCTAGACTTAGTTAGTTAGGGTTTACTTTTCTTCATAAGCTTGGAGAGTAGGGAGAAGCTTCTAGGCTTTTAAGGTAATTAAGGGGGAAGCTTGCTTAGGAAGCTTGGAGTGTTTAGCTTAACAAAGAGACTTTTCTGTACTGATAGATCTTTCTGGAGTTCTCTGGAAATTCAGTGGCTGGAATGAATGTACACATTGACATAAGAGTTCTGCACTGAAGCGACGCTAACACCTTGCTGACGCGGCCGCGGATCCGCGGCGCAAGCCTGCTCCGGCCGCTGATCCGCGGCCCAATAGTGGATTTAGAGCTTGGAGTTTCTGGTACATGTTGGTACATGGGCCTTGAATACATATCTGGAATAGTTTTACACCTTATTGTTCACTGCCAGATCACCAGAGTTAGATTTGGTGTAATTTTGATCAGTACTTTTGACAATTTTGGCTCGGTTCCTGAAATTTCCTGCACAGACTTCGAAACAAGTGTTGCGCTATACAAGGATGATGCGATGCCATGATAAACACTCAATTTCCCTTAAAATGCCGGTTTTAGTATACAACACAGGTAATCTGGTATTTTACGACTGTTTTGCTAATATGTGTAATATGCAAACCGAACACTTCTAGATGAGTGCAAATGATAGGAAAATTGACGTCTTAAAAATACGTTATTTTCGACTGATCAGTAGTCAAAGCGTTTGACTTCATCAAAATGGTAGATGAACCTTGTATATACAAAAAGGTAGTGGAGAGTATTTTGGTTTTCCTCGTATTGTACGTAGATGACATACTCTTGATAGGAAATGAGTTTTCTATGCTACGCTCGGTCAATCTCCTCTTATCACAAGGATTCTCCATATAGGATCAAGGTGATACCTCCTAAATCCTGGGTTTTGGATCTATGAGATAGATCTAAGTGGATGTTGGGATTCTCACTAGGTAAAGTGAGATTGTATCAATCGATCCTGGGGAGAATCACTGGATAGCTTTCAGGGTGGTAAGGTCGACTGAATGTCAGTCACATGCATTGTCTTTACCCTCAGTGGAAGGACGGTATGTTGGAAGAGTTCCAAGGTAGATACCGTGGAAAACTAGACGATAAAGGCTGGATACATCGCTACTTAAAATGCTACCAAAGAGGAAGTCTGGGTGTATATTAGTTCATGAGATGAACTTCGTTCCTACCATTGTGTGACAATGGAGTTGTGGCTTAGGCCCAGGAACCCATATCCCATCAGTGATCCAGACATATTCTAAGGCAGTATCACCTGATCATGGAGATGGTTGATCTCCACGGGATCGAGGTTAGGAGAGGAGACTCAGAGGACAACACGGCGGATCCACTCACAAAGGCCTTTTCCCAGAGAGATAATTTTATGGGATGGTTGAGTATGAGATACTACAACCACTGCTATATGATGGCCCTAGTGCAAGTAGGAGATTGTTAGTTATATGTATGCCTTAGAGGCCATTACTGTACATGAGATGTACATTGTAGTGGATGCTTGGACATATATAGGGAGGACTTTCTTGCTCGATATGATAGTATGCTATCTGGTTACTCTTTATCTTAACATGTACACTGATTGTCTCTCTGTTACATGTTGGTAAAGCTCTTAGTATGCGTACTTGACTACCTAGATTATGATGGAGATCATACTAGTGGGACAAAGGTAGTCTGTGAGTACATCCTTTAATGTCCTTAGTCGTGGGTGTATCGAGACGGGACATCGATATACCAGAGTAGATTAGCGTATAGCTTCTCAATCCTTATAGATGGGCGATGGATGATCCCATATCCATTGGTGTTTGACATCAGAGATTATATACGGGTGCTCATTGCAGACTGGGTACACTGGACGGACTCGCCGAGAACTCCCAGATGGTATTATACCTCACGTCAGATTGCAGTTCTTTGGAGACACTGGTACAGATTAGTCTGTCGACCCGAGACCGTCATAGAGTCTTATGTGATTCCCACTGTGCTTTGATTTCCACCATATCACGTTCAAGAGAACGTGAAAAACGGTGGTTTTTGGGTACAGTCCCGAGTCACATGGAGGCAATGAGCGATAGGAGGGGATTCGTCTCTCCCGGTATTAGGAGTTGATGTTGCACCATGCTCGATTGGCTATAACATGAAGTCCCTGGCCAAGGATGATTATGAGATTTCCTGGTAAGTGTTATCAGTAGTTTCTCGATCTGTTATGAGCCTTACATCGGCATGACTTATTGAGTTACTGGGGTCTGCCGTTTACCACCCCTAGACGAGATATGCGACATATCAGACGAAGAGACCGGACTGTACGGTAGAGTCACTGATTGGATTTGCAGGAGTATGAGCAGGCTTGCTTGTTGATCTTCTGATCGCTCAATACCCGGGTGGCTGTTACGTTTAGCAGACCGCTTGCGGCTTGTGGGTGTTTGATATGATCATCACCTACTGCATTGATGAGTCTTTATAGTCCTACACAGAGGTTTCCTGGCTCAAGCGAAATGGAGTAGGAGCACATATGATATATGTGCGGGACTGAGATTAATATGTGTATTTGATACCGTATTCTATTCTCGCGATTTGTATCATCGGTCGGTTATATACGATATAGCCAGGTTATCGAATCAAGTGTTGATTCGATAAATTGATACAAGTGATATTAGTCGGTTATATGTAATATGAACGGATCATTAAATCAAGTGTTTATTCAATGATTTAATGTATAATTATATATTTGATATATTACTTTATATTAACTAGTATTGGCTCGCTTACAAATGTTTTCTCACTTGATGTGCACATAGTGTATACGTGATATATACTTGTGTACATGTTTGTGTCATGCTTGATGATATATGCAAACTTGGGTGTGTGTAAGACTTACACCATACTTACTTATAATTGTGAGGTTTTATTTATTTTAAGTAAATTCAAAATGGTGGCTTATTTTGTCATGGCATGAAGCTTCATGAAGCTTGTAGAATCCATTGAATAAGTCAACTAATTTGTCTTGCTTAACATATTTACTAACCTAAACATTATCCTAACACATGGTTAAGTCTCTACATGGGTTTAATATATGATATTAACTCACCCATGATTGCATAATTCACCAATTGATTTTCTTTTTGAGCTCTTCTTCATCTTCTTGGAAAATGGTGAAAATGAGTGAGAAAATAAAATCTAAAGTGATCCCACTTTCTATTTCATCATCCTATACACTTGCTTGGGTATTATAGGGTGTTCTCTTCACAAAGTTCATGACATAGTGAAGAGTTATCTTGAGTTTGAGTCTCCTCGACCTAGATCATCTTCGGCCTCAAAGTCTACGAGCAAGCTTGTTCATTTCTCCGAGGGAACCCATACTAGAGTTCAGGAGATCGATGATCGCAGTGAAGGGACGTCAACATCAAGCTTTAGAAGTGAAGGACCGGTCTACAATGGTTGTATTCTTCATTCACTTAGTGTAATGGTTGATTACATGCTATATTGTCTAGTTACTCTAGCTTGATCCTAGCTTAGGATTTATTTGCACCTTAGAATTTTTAAATTTGGCATGGTAGTTGCTGTGAAAACCCAGTAAGGTGCTAAGGAATCCCAACAGCAATGTCCTTTGCCCTCAATCTAATCCTTTTATATGTATTTACTTATTACCTTCTGTACACCACACATAGGCTTAATTGGTTTTCTTCCTTCCCTACCTTTCGGCACCTACCTATGGTTTGGAAGAAGACTATCCAATAAGTGCAATAGGTGTACTCTACTAATACAGGGAGCTCTTGCAACCTGAGAGAAGGTAAAGGGAAAAGACAACCGAATAATCCTTTTCAATTTCTCCAGAACCAGAATCCATCCTCGAACTGGAACGAGTTCCTTCGAGTTCGTATGAAACTATACGATGTAATATCTAAGAAATGTGGATCTTCGTAGTGATAACGGGTGTTCTGGAGAAACGCAAAGGTGATATAGAAGTGGCAATGATATATGCGACTAAGTGACAATCCAAAAGCCAATGTGTTTTAAGAAGGTTCGGTTAACTTGGTTCATGAGTTTTAGTTTAGGGTCAGGTCATGGTCGCTGCCAAAGAGAGAGAAAAGAAACACTCAGCGTGCATTCTAACCTAAATCAGAATGGTTAATCACTTTATCCAATCAGGATGGCTCTCACTGTTTCTTCGAATTCTCCTCTAAACCCAAAAGGAGAATTAGTCGGGATCATCTAAAATCACCCGAAGAGAAGCACCTACTCATCAGTGGGAATCAGGATCCAACTATTATCGCATAATAATTTGATGGAAGCCACTCAAGTCACCACACTCCAGAAGTTATGCGCAATCATGGCAAGTTTCTTGTATGTTTGAAACTCCCAATGTAGTTTTTTCCCCAAGCGGCTTATGACCTTGATGAAGGCCAAAAATACAAAAGTTGCAAGTCAAGTTTAACCCGTCATTATCCAGATTAATCTAGACCCATTCGTACAAGTCCTTGACGAAGGCCAAAACAGCTGTACGCCTGTCCTAGACTAATGCATCTATCTTTGCTACAGATAAGCACCTACTAGCTACCAAACACTATGCCTTGACGAAGGTCAAAACACATAGCATGAATACTAGTAGATATCTATCTGAAATGACGGAGGGCTACGACTGGTTTTTTGGCGAAAAACCTTTAACGTAATGAACTTGATATCGTTGAAGGAACCGGATAGCTTTTCAAATATATAGTGGCGCAAACTTTTGCTAAAGAGGTCACTCCCTGTGAAGGGATCTTGGCTCATTCCTCGTCGAATGAGGTGCAGGATATTCCTAACCGAATACCACGATGCAAAGCAAAAGAAACGACTATAGTGATGTTATTATGCTGACGCAAACTTTTTCTCAAGAGGTCACTCCCGGTGAAGGGATCTCGGCCCTTGCCTCGTCGAATGAGGTACTGGATATTCATAACCGAATACCGTTGTGCAAAGCAAAAGAAAACTTCTGTAATATCATTTTTAAAATTGGTTCTAACAACATCAAGTAGATTTATTTTCCTTGCATTGATCAGAATCAACGGAATCCTATCAATTAATCACACCAAAAAAGAACGAAAATAAAATATACGTATATGCCATCCGCATTCACCACTGGGCCCCGTCATCACCCGTTAGGTTACTTAACTAACGACAGAGCGGGGGCCAGACTTGCGCGGGTGCAAAACATATACAACATCTACTAGTATATATATATATTGTTGGATATAGTGACCTCAGAGTCAATTATTGGATCACAGGCACGTGATTGCAATGATTGAGGGAGGACCTATACCGGTAGGACAGTCTTACTCAAGATGATAGTATGCTATCTGGTTTATCTGTATCATCGTGTACATGCTTCAGGTGACCTTGCAGATCACTATTACACATTGATAGAGCCCATAGGATTCTTGCTTGACGGCCAGCAGTATGATGGCGATCATATACGTGGGAGCTGGGGTCTATAAGCACATCCTTAAAGGGTCCCTAGTCATGGGAGTTTTCAAGACTGGGCATCCATACTTCATTAGTAGACTAGTGTATACAGTCGAGACCCCGACGAGGGGCGGTGGCCGATCTCACAAGCCATTGGTGTCGGTTGGTTCACCTAAGATGTATACATGTGCTAATTGGTTTATGAGTACACCGGACAGGACTCGCCGGGAACATGCTAGTTGGTATTATACCCGACGTCAGATTGCAGTTCCCTGGTGACATGTGTACAGGTTAGTTCATCGACCTGAGATCGTCATTTATCTCATGTGAGTTCCCACCGTGCTTTGATTACTACCCTACCACGGCTCAAAGGAGGCGTGCAAACAGGTTTTAGTTGGGTACAGTCCCGAGCCACATGGAGGCAGTGAGCAGATCGGCAAGGGTTTCGTCTCTCCCGGTATTAGGGGTGTGATCGCAATGTGTCTAGGAGAGCCATTACATGAAGTCCTTGGCCAAGGCAGGAGATTTACTGGTAGGTATTCCAGTAGTATCTCAGGGTGTTCTGGGCCACACTCCGATACGACTTGTACCGCTTTTGGGGGTCTGACTTTTACCAACCCCCAAGGCCCGACATGTGATGCTCATAGACGAACGGACCGGACTGTACGGATGTTGTCACTAACAGGCTCAGTAGGGTGTCAGGATGAGTTCGCTCATCGACCTCCCTTTTGGTCTATACCTGGTAGCCCGTTACGTACAGCTAGTACCACTGACGTGCTAGTGGTTAAATCCACAGCCAAAGTATTGACAAGTCTTTAGAGTCCTCCACAGACAGTTTCTTAAGTTTCGGGCGAAACGTTGTAGAGGCCGTATGATATATGGAAGGGTTCGATCATATACGTGCAGTAGTGCAAAAAACAGTAAAAAGAAATTATACTGTGACGGCTACAACCCCGACCCGGTTGTGCGGCCATACAAATAAAATTACATCAATTTACAAATTTTACAATGAATGAAAGAAAAAGAAACTCTCATCTCACATCCACCCCGGCTATTCATCCGCGACGATCCAACGAGTTCATATACACAAACCATCAGCATTATAGATCACAGATATGTATAATCCCCACTAATTGACGTATAGCGATTAGTAGAAGTTCAATACATATATCACATCACAGAAAATATCCATTAGCTAAAGTCTACGGAATATCGATCAAAAAATACGGATTTGTAACCACCCGAAAAATCAATTTGCACTCTGGAAAATCTTGGCAGAAACAACATGTACTAAAAATCCCAAAACAGCCCAAATAGAACACTGCAGCAAAACGGAGTTGCGGCCGAGTCAACTCGGCCGCGGAACCGCGGCCAAACCCATGGTTTGGCCGCGGTTCCGAGGTGAGTTGGCCGAGTCAGCAGCTCATTTTTGCTATGTGTTTTAACAAAACCCTGAGACGATTTTTCATGTATGTTAAATTATTTTTGGAACAGTATAAAAAATCGACAGAAACTTGGGTTTTCTCGGGCGTGTTTTGCGACTTTTTTCCGATCGATATTCTAAACACTTTGCTAACATGCTAGTTTATGTTTAGCTAGGCTCTGCTACCACTGTTAGGTCCACGTTACCTTTCCCGGTACTTTCGGTGTTGCGGAAACGGTAAAACAAAATTTTTTCTTGACTTGGTAACATGGACCGTAAAATCCGGATCATTGCTAAACTAGAAACTAGTAAACTCTATGAGGTGTTAACTACTATGCCGTAGAAGTTATACCTCGCGATACCGGTCCTTCGGGTCTTCATTCCGCTGTCCCGCTCGTCGATCCATGCTCCAAGGGTTGATCCGGACTTTGGTCACCTCCGCGGCCTTCTTGAGTCGAAGACGATCCACCCGAGAGTTGTACACCGAGCTCCACCTCGAGCCGAGGCAACTAGGGCAACAAGATTGCTAGTCTTGATACCCTAAGTTGTGTAGAAGAGAAAGATGGAGGTATTTGTCTATGTGGATTCTTTTTCTCTCAACACATAAGATCAAAAGAATTTATGAAGAGGAGGAAGATGAAGGAGGTCAAGCAACCATGGAGCTTTTTCCTTCTTCTCACTTCCAAGAGAGAGAATGAGAAAAGAGAAAATGAAAAGTTTAACCAAAGAAATGAACCATGGTTGCAAAATAATACCAAAAACCATAATTACAAATCCTATCATGTTAAAGTTGATGCTACATTGATTTGACCATTTTCATAATCCAATGACCATTTTCATAATCCAAAATGAAAAAGAAAACCAAAGAAGAGTGTAGACCTCTCATGAAGGTCAATGGTCAACTTTGGTCAACGGGTCAACTAAGTCAAGAGTGGTCAAGGTGGTCAAATGGTCAAAGCAATTAGCCATCACATAATTATCACTAAAAGGATTAGTAAATAATGTCTCCGGCTCATAATGGTTTTGACCGAACGAATTGCCAAAACCCTAATGAGTCCACCTCAAAATGGTTTTGACCGAATCAACTGTCAAAACCTTAATGAGCCTGCCACATAACGGTTTTGGCCGAACCAACTGCCAAAACCCTAATGAGGCACCTCCTCCTTCATCGCTCCTCAAAACTATGCATACACACCTGCACCCGCATTCCGTCGAATGCGAATGCACAGAAGACAAAACAAATCCATCTGTACAATACTAGGATCCGGCTTAAACCAAAGCCCACTAGTATTGCCTGCCCGAACAGCATACGCACACAAGTGCACGTAAGTGATCGCAGTCCTGCCGTAAAACCATACGGCCTCTACACGTTTCGCTCAGTGCAGGGAAACTCTCTGCATGGGACTCTAAAGACTCGACACTACGCTGGCAGTGGGTTTAACCACAGACCGCAAGCGGCACTAGCTGTGCATAACGGTCCCCAGGTAGATGTCGATAAGAAGGCCGATGAGGTAAACCCATCCGAACTCCTACTGAGTCTGTATATGACAATCTCCGTACAGTCCAGTCTGTTCGTCTGATACATCGCATGGCGGGCCTAGGGGGTGGCGAACGTCAGTCCCCTAATAGCGGTACAAGTCATGTCGGAGTGAAGCCCAGAACACCCTGAGATAACACTGGAAACCTACCAGTATATCTCGCTTGCCTTGGCCAGGGACTACATGTGTAATGGCTCTCCTAGACACAGCGCGATGTCAACCCCCAATACCGGGAGAGAAGAATCCTGTCTAACCGTCACTGCCTCCAAGTGCTTCGGGACTGCACCCAACTACTACCTATTTGCACGAATCAGTTGAGTCGTGGTAGGGTGGTAGTCAAAGAACAGTGGGAACACACTTGAGGCGAAGTGACAGTGTCAAGTCAGCGGACTAAGCTGTACTCATGTCACCTGGGAACTGTTAACTGAAGATAGGTATAATACCAACCAACAGTCCCCGACGAGTCCTGCCCAGTGTACTCGTAACCTAACGAGCACCCGCATACTATCTCAAGTACGACGTACTGACGGCTGCGGGACAGACCGCCTCCCGCACTGGGATGAGAAGCGCATACGTTAGTCTATTCTAGAGTATCGATGCCCTATCTCGATAATCCCACGACTAGGGTAGTGTATAAGGATGTGCTTGTGGATTACCCAGCCCCCACGAGTGTGATCGCCATCACAACGCCGGTAATCAAGCAAAAGATCCTAAGGGCTCTACCAATGCGTTTAGGTGATATAATAAAAGAAACACATGTACACATTAAAGCAGAGACAAACCAAGTAGCATACTACTATTTTGAGCAAAATTGTCTATACAACTGTGAATATCCCAAGCTTCCATCAAGTAATATACATACTAGTATGATACAGTAATGGCCTCTAGGGCATATACACTAACAATCTCTCACTTGCACTAAGGCCATATACTGGCGTATCGAAGACCTATCATCTCGATCAGCCGCTCCAACTGAGTCTGGGGTAAGGCCTTCGTGAATGGATCCGCCGTGTTGTCTTTTGTGTCCACTCTCCGTACCTCGATCTCCTGGCGATCAATGATCTCCCTGATCAGGTGATACCGCCTTAAGATGTGTCTGGATTTCTGATGGGACCTTGGTTCCTTCGCTAAAGCTATAGCCCCATTGTTATCGCAATACAAAAGTATTGGGTCAATAATGGACGGAACCACCTGAAGTTCACTAATGAACTTCTTCATCCAGACCGCCTCTTTTGCGGCATCCCTTGCAGCAATGTATTCAGCCTCCATCGTCGAGTCTGTGACGGTATCCTGTTTGGAACTCCTCCAACATACCACCCCTCCGTTGAGGGTAAACACAAAACCCGAGACAGACTTGCTGTCATCTTTGTCACTCTGGAAGCTTGAATCGGTAAAGGACTCGACCCTGAGGTCTCCATTACCGTAAACCAGGAACATCTCCTTAGTCCTTCTCAGGTACTTGAGAATGTTCTTCACTGCTGTCCAGTGGTCCTCACCTGGGTCTGACTGATACCGGCTCACCACGCTCAGCGCGTAAGCTACATCTGGTCTTGTACATAGCATCGCATACATTATAGATCCTACCGCCGAAGCGTAGGGTATAGTGCTCATGCGAACCCTCTCCTCATCAGTCTTAGGAGACATCTTCTTGGAGAGGGTAATTCCGTGCAATGCGGGTATGTTACCGCGCTTGGAATCCTCCATACTAAATCTCTTTAGTACGGTCTCTATGTACCTGGACTGCGAAAGTTCCAATAGTCTCTTGGATCTATCTCTGTAGATCTTGATCCCCAGAATGTACGAGGCATCACCCAGGTCCTTCATGGAGAACCGTTGTGACAAAAATAGCTTGACCAATTGTAGCATAGGAATGTCATTTCCTATCAAAAGAATGTCGTCCACGTACAAGACTAGGAACACGACAGTTCGTCCTACAATCTTCTTATAGACACAAGGTTCATCTTCGTTCTTGATGAAATCAAATTCCTTGATTGCCTCATCAAAACAGATGTTCCAGCTCCGCGATGCCTGCTTTAATCCATAAATGGATTTAAGCAACTTGCACACCTTCCCGCTGCTCCCACTGTCTACGAAACCTTCTGGCTGATCCATGTAAACGCACTCTTCCAAACAACCATTTAGAAAAGCCGTTTTAACGTCCATCTGCCAGATTTCATAGTCATGGAAGGCAGCAATGGCAAGTAGGATCCGAATTGATTTCAGCATAGCCACTGGAGAAAAGGTTTCATCATAGTCCAAACCAGGTCTTTGACGAAAACCTTTAGCAACGAGTCTAGCCTTATAGGTCTCCACCTGCCCATCCACACCAAGTTTCCTTTTGTAGATCCATTTACTTCCAACGGGTTTTACCCCAGGTGGAGCAATATCCAAGGTCCACACTTTATTGGTGTACATGGACTCCATTTCGGATTGCATTGCTTCCTGCCACTTATCAGAGTCCCTACTGATAATGGCCTGCCTGAAACTGGTAGGGTCATCTTCTTCCAAGATGCAATTCTCTCGATCCCCGTCTATGAGAAAACCGTAGTATCTCTCGGGCGGATGAGAAATCCTACCAGATCTGCGGAGTGGCTGAGTTTCATTGGGTGTAACTGAATCTAGCGGTTCCTCCAAATCTTTAGTTAAAGTTCGTGTTTCTGGAATTTCATCCAGTTCTACCGTGCTGCCACTAATATTTTTAACAAGAAATTCTTTTTCCAAAAATGTGGCATTCCTGGAAACAATTATCTTCTGTTCCTCTGCATGGTAGAATAGATACCCACTTGAATCTTTTGGGTATCCCACAAACTTACATAAAACTGCCCATGCCTCAAGTTTGTTTGGGTTCTGCTTTTTGACATAAGCTGGGCAACCCCAAATCTTAATACGTTTAAGATACAAACTCTTACCACTCCATATTTCATACGGAGTCTTAGGCATGAATTTGGATGGAACTTGATTCAATAGATGCGCTGCAGTTTGAAGTCCATATCCCCAGAATGAAAGAGGCAACTCGGCACTACTCATCATAGAGCGAACCATATCCAATAGGGTACGATTCCTCCGCTCCGATACACCATTGTGCTGTGGTGTATAAGGAGGAGTAAAGCTGAGAGAGAATACCATTCTCTTTTAAGTAATCTAGGAATTCCGTGCTTAAGTACTCCCCTCCTCTATCTGACCGGAGGATCTTGATACTTTTGCCAGTCTGGTTCTCTACTTCGTTTCTGAATTCCTTGAATTTCTCAAAAGCTTCAGATTTGTGTTTCATCAGATACACATATCCGAACCTAGAGAGATCGTCAGTGAATGTGATGAAGTACGAGAACCAACCCCTTGTATGTATAGACATCGGACCACATACATCACTGTGTATGAGTCCCAAGAGCTCTACTGCCCTTTCTCCATGTCCGGTGAACGGAGATTTGGTCATCTTTCCTTTGAGACAAGACTGACAAGTTTCATATGATGAAAACTCGAATGTATCCAAGAGTCCATATTTATGCAACTTACTCAGTCTTTTCTCTCCGATATGACCAAGTCTACAATGCCACAAGTAGGATTCGTTCGTATCTGAACTCTTCCTCTTGCGTGTGTTTTGTAGATTAAGAACTGTTTTCTTATTTAGAACGTAGATACCATTAGACAGTGTGCCTTCTGCAACCTGTACCTTGTGAAGATAGATGTTCATGATATTTCTATCAAGAACAAAGTTATATCCATCTTTATCGAGTAAAGAAACTGATATGATGTTGCAAACCATGGAAGGTACATAGTAGCAATCATTCAAAATCATAGTATTGCCATTTGGCAACACTAGGTGATATTCACTGACGGCTGCCGCATTAACTTGTGCTCCGTTCGCTACTCTGAGCGACATATCACCAGGTACAACTTTCCTACTTTTTCTCATTCCCTGCAATAAATTACAGATATGAGATACTGATCCGGTATCAAGTACCCAGGAGGTAGGGCTGACCGTAAAGCAGTTCTCAATTACAAGAACACCTGAAGTAGATGCAAAATCATGCTTCTTCTTCAACTGGGTATCCTTGGAATCCACACAATCCTCTTTCCCTTGCTCATACTTATGACTGTTGTCGTAAGTTAGAGCCGAACCAACGTTCCCCAGCCTCGAATAAGAATTCGGATCGGTCAAGCGATACATTTTATTATCTTGATTAGGGCATGAAATGGTTGCTACCTGGAGAGAGAGAAAAGAAACACTCAGCGTGCGCTCTTGCAAGATTAGATTGGTTTATTAGTTTATGTAACCAGGATGGCTCCCACTGTTTCCTCAAATCCTTCTTAAAACCTTTAAAAGAAGAACTAGTCAGGATTAATCGCATGTCACAATACTTGCGTAACCTTTCAGCCAGGCTAGTGTTGGTACTTCGAGGGAGGTTTTCCAACGCTTTCGCGAAGTTCCTTAATTAAATAACCTCTTTTCCCTGGAGGCGTAGCCCCGCTAACACCGTTCTAGACACCTACTTGGTTTATAGCATTGATTGTTAAGTGAAAAAATCTCCCGAGAGTAATCCAACTCATCAGTGGGATCGGGATCCAACTATCATTGTGTGATGACCTAGATGGAATCCACTCTAGTCACCACACTCCAGAAGGTATGCTGAATCTGCAAGTTTCAGTTTCTTTAGAAACTCCCGATGTGGATTTTTGCCCCTAGGACCCAAGTGACCTTGACACAGTCAACAAATCAAAGGGTCCTACTCAAGTTCAACCCGTCATTATCTTGATTGCATTAAACCCACCCGCATAACCTTGACACAGTCAACAAGGTTATACGATTGTCCTAACCAATCACATTGTATCCAGCAGATAAGCAATACTCAGCTACCGTTCACTGCGCCTTGACACAGTCAACAAACGCAGCACGAATACTAAGTATAACTTATAAGAAATGACGGAGGGCTACGGCTGGGTTTTGGCGAAAACCCGTTAACGTAATGAACTTGATATCATTGAAGGAACGTGATACGTTTTGAAAATATAGTGGCAAAAACTTTTGCTAACGAGGTCACTCCCCGTGAAGGGATCTCGGCTCTTTCCTCGTCGAATGAGGTGCAGGATATTCCAAACTGAATACCTCGATGCAAAGCAAGAATAATCGACTATAGTGAAGTTATTACCCTGACGCAAACTTTTGTCCAAGGGGTCACTCCCGATGAAGGGATCTCGGCCCTTGCCTCGTCGACTGAGGTGCTGGGCATTCATAACCGAATACGTCTATGCAAAACAAAAAATGAACGTCCTTGCAATAACAGCTTTTTGAAAATTATTCCAACAACGTCTTTTAGGTTTATTTTCTTGCATTAATTTTTAATGCGTCCCATCGATTAATCCTACCATTGCAGAAAACAACCAAAATATGGCGTACGCTTATGCCATCCGCATTCGCCACGGGGCCCCGTTATCACCCGTTAGGTTACTTAACTAACGACAGAGCGGGGGCTGGACTAATGCGGATGCAAAACATAAGCAACACCTAAATAGATATCATATATAGATATATAGCAATGATAGCCAATCCAGATCACAGATGAACACTTTGGATATACTAGGAACCCGCGATTCGTTCAAGCCTGCAACGAAAAGCGGATTACACGGTCGCGATGAATAGCCAATACCCCACCCTAGACCCCTACGGGTGCGGCAAACTACCCGCCAAGTACCCGAAGCGAAGCAACCTCCCTCAACCCGTGAGCAGGCCACTCGGCACTTCGAGATACCCGGTAGTTTGTGTACCCCACCTTGGGTCTATCCTCGGAGCAAAAAACAGTAAAAAGAAATTATACAATGACGGCTACAACAACGACCCGGTCGTGCGGCCATACAAATAAAATTACATCAATTTACAAATTTTACAATGAATAAAAGAAAAAGAAACTCTCATCTCACATCCACCCCGGCTATTCATCCGCGACGATCCAACGAGTTCATATACACAAACCATCAGCATTACAGATCACAGATATGTATAACCCCTCCCACTAATCGACGTATAGCGATTAGTAGAAATTCAATACATATATCACATCACAGAAAATATCCATTAGCTAAAGTCTACGGAATATTGATCAAAGAATACGGATTTGTAACCACCCGAAAAATCAATTTGCACTCTGGAAAATCTGGGCAGAAACAACATGTACTAAAAATCCCAAAACAGCCCAAATAGAACACTGCAGCAAAACGGAGCTGCGGCCGAGTCAGCAGCTCATTTTTGCTGTGTGTAACAAAACCCTGAGACGATTTTTCATGTATGTTAAATTATTTTTTGAACAGTATAAAAAATCGACAGAAACTTGGGTTTTCTCAGGCGTGTTTTGCGACTTTTTTCCGATCGATATTCTAAACACTTTGCTAACATGCTAGTTTATGTTTAGCTAGGCTCTGATACCACTGTTAGGTCCACGTTACCTCTCCCGATACTTTCGGGGTTGCGGAAACGGTAAAACAAAAAATTTTCTTGACTTGGTAAGATGGACCGTAAAATCCGGATCTTTGCTAAACTATAAACTGGTAAACTCCAAGAGGTGTTAACTACTATGCCGTAGAAGTTATACCTCGCGATACCGGTCCTTCGGGTCTTCATTCCGCTGTCCCGCTCGTCGATCCATGCTCCGAGGGTTGATCCGGACTTTGGTCACCTCCGCGGCCTTCTTGAGTCGAAGACGATCCACCCGAGAGTTGTACACCGAGCTCCACCTCGAGCCGAGGCAACTAGGGTAACTAGATTGCTAGCCTTGATACCCTAGGTTGTGTAGAAGAGAAAGATGGAGGTATTTGTCTATGTGGATTCTTTTTCTCTCAACACATGAGATCAAAAGAATTTATGAAGAGGAGGAAGATGAAGGAGGTCAAGCAACTATGGAGCTTTTTCTTTCTTCTCACTTCCAAGAGAGAGAATGAGAAAAGAGAAAATGAAAAGCTTAACCAAAGAAATGAACCATGGTTGCAAAATAATACCAAAAACCATCATTACAAATCCTATCATGATAAAGTTGATGCTACATTAATTTGACCATTTTCATAATCCAATGACCATTTTCATAATCCAAAATGAAAAAGTAAACCAAAGAAGAATGTAGACCTCTCATAAAGGTCAATGGTCAACTTTGGTCAACTAAGTCAAGAGTGTTCAAGGTGGTCAAATGGTCAAAGCAATTAGCCATCACATAATTATCACTAAAAGGATTAGTAAATAATGTCTCCGGCTCATAATGGTTTTGACCAAACGAATTGCAAAAACCCTAATGAGTCCATCTCAAAATGGTTTTGACCGAATCAACTGTCAAAACCCTAATGAGCCTGCCACATAACGGTTTTGGCCGAACCAACTGCCAAAACCCTAATGAGGTACCTCCTCCTTCATCGCTCCTCAAAACTGTGCATACACACCCGCACCCGCATTCCGTAGAATGCGAATGCATAGAAGACAAAACAAATCCATCTGTGCAATACTAGGATCCGGCTTAAACCAAAGCCTACTAGTATTGCCTGCCAGAAAAGCATACGCACACAAGTGCACGTAAGTGATCGCAGCCCTGCCGTAAAACCATACGGCCTCTACACGTTTCGCTCAGTGCAGGGAAACTCTCTGTGTGGGACTCTAAAGACTCGACACTACGCTGGCAGTGGGTTTAACCATAGACCGCAAGCGGCACTAGCTGTGAGTAACGGTCCCCAGGTAGATGTCGATAAGAAGGCCGATGAGGTAAACCCATCCGAACTCCTACTGAGTCTGTATGTGACAATCTCCGTACAGTCCGGTCTGTTCGTCTGATACATCGCATGGCGGGCTTAGGGTGGTGGCGAACGTCAGTCCCCTAATAGCGGTACAAGTCGTGTCAGAGTGAAGCCCAGAACACCCTGAGATAAAACTGGAAACCTACCAGTATATCTCGCTTGCCCTGGCCAGGGACTACATGTGTAATTGCTCTCCTAGACACAGTGCGATGTCAACCCCCAATACGGGGAGAGACGAATCCTGTCTAACCGTCACTGCCTCTAAGTGCTTCGGGACTGCACCCAACTACTACCTGTTTGCAAGACTCAGTTGAGCCGTGGTAGGGTGGTAGTCAAAGAACAGTGGGAACACACTTGAGGCGAAGTGACAGTGTCAAGTCAGCGGACTAAGCTGTACTCATGTCACCTGCGAACTGTTAACCGACGATAGGTATAATACCAACCAACAGTCCCCGACGAGTCTTGTCCAGTGTACTCGTAACCTAATGAGCACCCGCCTACTATCTCAAGTACGACGTACTGACGGCTGCGGGACAGACCGCTTCCTGCACTAGGATGAGAAGCGCATACGCTAGTCTACTCCGGAGTATCGATGCCCTGTCTCGATAATCCCACGACTAGGGACGTGCATAAGGATGTGCTTGTGGATTACCCAGCCCCCACGAGTGTGATCGCCATCACAACGCCGGTAATCAGGCAAAAGATCCTAAGGGCTCAACCAATGCGTATAGGTGATATAATAAAAGAAACACATGTACACATTAAAGCAGAGACAAACCATGTAGCATACTACTATTTCGAGCAAGATTGTCTATACAACTGTGAATATCCCAAGCTTCCATCAAGTAATATACATTCTAGTATGATACAGTAATGGCCTCTAGGGCATATACACTAACAGTGCACGGATCATGATCGGGCGGATCATACTAGTGGGCTTTGGTTTAAGCCGGATCCTAATATTAGATTTGTTGGATTACTTTAGTCTCATCGCATTCGCATTCAGTCGGAATGCGAATGCAGTTATGTATATACAGGTGAGGGGTATCCTTGTGATCCGTCACGAGTTTACTTAAGATGTTGCCGTATCTTTTTATTGTTGTAAACATTTGGGTTAATGTTTACAAATGGAAATAATGAGCTAAAAGTCATGATTAGGAGCATTAATTGTAACACATGCACAAGTGATGACACATGGTCTCTTTTTTTGTGCACGTGTCACATTATTGATGGATTTTAGTGTTGATATGATAAGAAGAGAGAGTGAGGGCAGCCATAGGGTGGGGTTTTGCTCTTGTATTTTTGATCTCACACTCTCATTTTTATCATACAACATAAGAAAGAAAGGCTCCTTTTCTTCTTCTTCCTCTAGCTCACCATTTCCATTAATGGCTTCATCTTCAACCTCCATCCATACACTTTCATGCGTTGAGAATCAATGGATGCAAGAGACAAAGTGATCACACACATGCTCTACATCACCTTGGACACTTCGGCTAGCGAACTTCGTGTCCGAGTTGCTTCGGACGAAGCGGGAGCCCGTAAAAGGATTCGAAGATGTGGTGCCCTTCAGACGAGGAGACCGGAGATCGGAGATGCCGAAAGGAGCTTGGGTTGGTGGCCAAAGTGTTGGGTTACTAGGCACTCTAACAAGGGTTAAGGAAGCATCAAACATACCCGTTTAAAATTTTAGCCGTGCCGAATAACCCTAAACAAGATCGTTGCTAGAAAATTAGGGTTTCATATGCAAGTAAACTATGTTTACGAATAAGTGAATACGAAATACAACCTTTGTAGATCAGTCCTTCACTTATTTAGCTCCATGTTGAAGTCCCTTCGCTGCGATCGTGGTTCTCCCGGACCCTTGCATGGCTTCACGAGGCGAAAGACACGTCCTTGCTTGAAGTCTTCGAGGCCGAAGATGATCTACGTCGAGGGGATGCCAACTCAAGCTTCTACTTCACTAACTTGAGAATTAGTGAAGAAAACACCCTAAACTAAAGTGCTAGTCTAGTAGAGGATGAAGAAATAGGAAGTGGGTTCTCTTTAGAATTTTATTTCTCACAATCTATCTCACTTTGGATCAAACCCTAGCAAGCTTTTTCTCTTTTACAAATGAAGAAGAAGATGAAGAAAAGAAAGAGATGAGGATAATGATCAAGTGAGTAGGCTAACCATGGTGAGTGAGTATCATATACTAATCTTGTAGAGCCATAACCATAGCTAATTGAAAATTGTTAGGTTAATAAAAATCTAAAGTAAAACAAATTTAGTGGACTTTGTCAAAGCATCCACAAGCTTCTACAAGCTTCATGCTTATGACCTAAGCACCACTAATTTGTAATTACCTTAAATAAATATTAACCACCATCTAATATAGTATGGTGTATGTCTTACACACCCATGTTTAGTGTATCATTAACCATGATACAAAAGAAAATACTTTTAATATATATCACATATATATATATTCAAGTGTGCATATGAGAAAATACCTAAAGTGAACAAGTGTTAGTTAATGTAAACTAGTATATCAAATATACAATTATACAATAAATTATTAAATCAATACTTGACTTAATAATCCGGTCATATCATATATAACCGACTAACATCCAATATATCGACTTATCGAATCAACACTTGATTCGATAACCCGGCTATATCATATATAACCGACCGATACAAAAAAGTCACGAGAATAGAATACGGTATCACATACACGCATTATTCTCGGTCCCGCACATATCACATATGCGCTCATATTTCGTTTAGCCTGAGCCAGTAAAACCTCTATGTAGGACTCTAAAGACTCGTCAATACGCCGGCAGTAGGTGATGATCACATCAAGCACCCACAAGCCGTCAGCGGTACTAGCTGGACGTAACGGCTACCCGGGTATTGAGCGATCAGAAGATCAGCAAGCAAGCCCGCTCCAACTCCGGTAAAAGCCTGCCGGAAACACTTCCTTTACAGTCTGGTCTCCTCGTCTGATATGTCGCATATCAAGTCTAGGGGTGGTAAACGTCAGACCCCAATAACCGATAAGTCGTGCCGATATGAGGCACATAACGGGTGGAGAAACTACTGGTAACACTTACCAGTAAATCTCTATATCAGCCCTGGCCAGGGACTTCCCTGTTATGGCCAATCGAGCACAGCGCAACATCAACCCCCAATACCGTGAGAGACGAAACCTCTCCTATCGCTCATTGCCTCCATGTGACTCAGGACTGAACCCAAAAATCACCGTTTTGCAAGCCCTCATAGACGTGGTAAGGTGGAAATCAAAGCATAGTAGGAATCACACAAGACTCTATGACGATCTCGGGTCTACAGACTAACCTGCACAAGTGTCACCAGAGAACTGCCATCTGACGTGAGCTATAATACCATCTGTGAGTTCTCGGCGAGTCCGTCCAGTGTACCCAGTCTCCACTGAGCACCCGTATACCATCTCTGATGTCAAACACCAATGGATATGGGATCATCCATCGCCCATCTCATGGGTCGAGAAGCGTATACGCTAGTCTACACTGGTATATCGATGCCCCGTCTCGATACACCCACGACTAGGGACCTTGAAGGATGTACTTATGGACTACTATGTCCCCACTAGTATGATCCGTATCATAGTCCAGGTAGTCAAGTACACATCCTAATGGCTTTACCAACATGTAACTATAAGACAATATAATGAGACAAGTATACATGTTAAGATAAAGAGCAACCAGATAGCATACTATCATATCGAGCAAGAAAGTCCTCTCTATATATGTCCAAGCATCCAATATAATATACATCATCTGTACAATACTGGCCTCTAGGGCATACATACAACTAACAATCTTCCACTTGCACTAGGGCCAGCTGCTGTAGTATCGCATACCAAGCATCCCGAAGAGTCTCTCAAACTGTATCTGGGGAATGGCCTTCGTGAGTGGATCCGCTGTGTTGTTCTTCGTGTCAACCCTCCTGACCTCGATCTTCCGGCGATCAACTATCTCCTGGATAAGGGATACCGCCTCAGAATATGCCTGGATCGCTGATGGGACCTGGGTTCCTTGCCAAAGACACCGCTCCATTGTTATTGCAATACAAAGGTATTGGATGCTCAATGGATGGAACCACTCCAAGTTCAATAATGAACTTCTTAATCCAGACAGCCTCTTTGGCAGCATCGTTGGCAGCGATGTATTCAGCCTCCATCGTCGAGTCTGCCATGGTTTCCTCCTTGGAACTTTTCCAGCTAATCGCCCCTCCGTAAAGGGTAAAGACAAATCCCGACTGCGACTTAGAGTCGTCCTTATCTCTCTGGAAGCTCGTATCGGTAAAGGACTCTACTTGGAGTTATCCGTTACCATACACCAAGAGCATCTCTTTAGTCCTTCGTAAGTACTTGAGAATGCTCTTCACAGCTGTCCAGTGACTCTCTCCAGGATCAGCTTGATACCTACTCACTACACTTAGTGAGTATGCTACATCGGGTCTGGTACATAGCATCGCGTACATGATAGAGCCTACAGCCGAAGCATAGGGTATCCCTTGCATGCGAGCTCTCTCCAAATCAGTCTTGGGAGACATCTCTTTGGAGAGAGTGAGCCCTGAGATCGTGGGTAAAAACCCACGTTTGGACTCTTCCATACTAAACCTCTTTAGTATGGTGTCAATATACCTGGATTGGGACAATCCCAATATCCTTTTAGATCTATCTCTATAGATCATAATTCCCAGTATGCAGGAGGCATCACCTAGATCTTTCATTGAGAATCTTTGTGATAAGAAGAGCTTGACCGATTGCAGCATAGGAATGTCATTTCCTATCAAGAGTATGTCGTCCACGTACAATACGAGGAAGACAACCTTACTCTCTGCCACCTTCTTGTAGATACAAGGTTCATCCACATTTTTGACGAAATCAAACTCTTTGATAACGACGTCAAAGCAGATGTTCCAACTCCGCGATGCTTGCTTTAATCCATAAATGGATTTAAGCAGCTTGCAATTTCATTCATGAAGTTTCTGTCGAATTTTTTTTGTGGTCTAAAATTTTTTTTGTGTACGTCCGAAAATCAGGCAGGCTTTTCTAAGACCACTGCAGAAATTTTGTAGGGTGATCTCACTATAGCGCCGCGGGACCGCGGCATTACCCTCGTTTTGTCCGCGGTTCCGCCACTCTACTGTAGCATAAGGGCACCAGTTTTTCTACAGTGGTCTCTGACTTGGAAATGGGGTTTCTGGTATTTTTAGTTTTGGCCCAGATTATTTTGAGTACTGGGAATTGTGCTTGGGGCCCACTTCGTGAAATTTTGTCGATCGAAAATTTTAAATATGTTAGTTTACAGTAATTAAATTACTATCTGTGACGATGAATGTCATTTGATCGGTAAATCTTGTCTAATCGCTATAGTTCTTTTTGACAGATTTGCGAACGTGACATTCACGTTGATGTTCTGTGTTGTGCTATGATGTTGCGGATTTGTCGTGGTGGATAGCCTGGATGCAATGGTAGTACAGTTTGGTTGTATTTGTACATTTGTTATTGCGGGGCGATCGTCCGTCATGTGGACTGCCGCTGCCGTCACTGTCTATTTGTATATTATTCTTTTGGAGCACGACCGGGCTGAGGTCGATGTACCCGTTGTATATATTTTACTTTCTGTTCTAGGATTACCCTGCGGTGGGGTGCACGGATAGCCAGGTTCTAGAGGGCAACGGGCCCGCATCTCATGGCTTTGAGACTGAGGGGGCTTCACTCTAGAATTGGCGGGCTGTTCGCCGCACTCGTAGGGGGTACATGTTGACCCAAGGAGGGGTGCTCAAGTTACCGGATTCCGTGAAGTACTGGGTGGTCCATTCACTTTGTTGAAGGAGGCTGCCTCACTTCAGGTTTTGGCGGGTAACTTGCCGCGCCCGTAGTGGTCTAGGATTTCATTGCACAGGCTATCCACACGACCAGGGGAACGTCGGGTTTCAGTAGCTGCTGTATGAAACCCGGGGATCCCAGATTATCTGTATTTTTCTTTGATGCTTATTACATTTCTGTGATGATGCATTTTTATCAGGCCTGGAGTGATTATTATATATTGATATATATACTAGTAGATGTTGTATATGTTTTACACCCGCGCTAGTCCAGTCCCCGCTCTGTCGCTAGTTAAGCAACCTAACGGGTGATGACGGGACCCAGTGGCGAATGCGGATGGCATATACGTACATCATATTTTTGTTCTTTTGTGGTGTGATTAATTGATGGGACTGCATTTATTCGGATCAATGCAAGATAAACAAACCTATTCTGATGTTGTTGGAACATTTTTCAAAAAGATGTTATTGCAAGGACGTTCTCTTTTGTTTTGCACAGTGGTATTCAGTTATGAATATCCTGCACCTCAGTCGACGAGGCAAGGGCCGAGATCCCTTCACCGGGAGTGACCCCTTGGAAAGAAATTTGCATCAGGGTAATAACTTCACTATAGCCGATTGCCTTTTTGTTTTGCATTGCGGTATTCAGTTGGAATATCCTGCACCTCATTCTACGGGGAAAGAGCGGAGATCCCTTCACCGGGAGTGACCTCTTTAGCAAAGGTTTTCGCCACTATATTTATAAAAAGCTATCCGGTTCCTTCAACGATATCAAGTTCATTACGTTATAGGTTTTTCGCCAAAAACCATTCGTAGCCCTCCGTCATTTCAGACGGGTAGCACTTAGTGTTCATATTAAGTTTGTTGGCCTTCGTCAAGACATAGTGAATGGTAGTTGCTTGTTACCTCTCTGTTGCATAGATAGATGCATTGGTTTGGGACAGTCGTATAGCCTTGTTGACCTTCGTCAAGAGCTTGTACGGGTGGGTTCAAATTGACCTGGACAATGACGGGTAGAACTTGACATGTGACTTATGATTTGTTAACCTTCGTCAAGGTCATAAGAGCATGGGGTAAAAATCACATCGGGAGTTTCTAAAGAAACTGAAACTTGCCAGATATGCGCATACCTTCTGGAGTGTGATAACATGAGTGGATTCCATCACGTTATCATGCGATGATAGTTGGATACCGATTCCTAATGATGAGTTGTTTTACTCCTCGGGTGATCCCGACTAATTCTTCTTTCAGGTTTGGAGGAGAATTTGAGGTTACAGTGGGAGGTTTCCTGATTAGATAAATTGATAACCATTCTGATCTAGGTTAGCGTGCACACAGAGTGTTTCTTTTCTCTCTCTCTTTGGCAGCGACCATGACCCGACCCTTGACTATGACTCAGTGACAAAGTTACCCGAACCTTCTTAAAACACTGGCTTTTGGATTGTCAGAGTTGCATACCTCATTGTCACTCCTACTTTTACCCTTTTCTCCAAAACACCCCGTATTACTACGAACATCCACTTCCGTTGGATAAAACCATCGTATGTTTATATACGAACTCGAAGGAACTTGTTCCAGATTTGAGGATGGTTTCCGGTTCTGGAGAAAATGAATAGGACTATTCAGTTGTCTTTTCCTTTTACCTTCTCTCAGGTTGCGAGTGCTCCTTGGATTAGGACAGTACACCTATTACGCAGATTGGATAGTCTTCTTCCAAACCATAGGCAGGTGCCGAAAGGTAGGGCATGAAGAAAACCATTTAGCCTAAAAGGTGTACAGAAGGTATTAAGTAAAGACAAATAAAGGGATTAGTAAAAGGGCAAAGTAAATTGCGACTGCTATCATTCATGACCAAACCAAGTATTTCATCGCCACTCCTACTTCACCTTTGTATTTCTCCGGAACACCTCGTATCACTACGAAGATTCACAGTTTATTGGATACTCCATCGTATGGTTATATACAAACTCGAAGGAACTTGTTCCAGTTCGGGGATGGATTCTGGTTCAGGAGAAATAGGAATAAGGTTTTATTCGGTTGTCTTTTATCTTTACCTTCTCTCGGGTTTCGAGTGCTCCTAAGATTAGGACAGTACACCTATTACGCTTATTGGATAGTCTTCTTCCAAACCATAGGCTGGTGTTGAACGGTAGGGAAGGAAGAAAACCATTTAGTCTAAAGAGGTGTACAGAAGGTAATGACTAAAGACATATAAAGGGATTTGGAGAGATGGCAAAGAAATATACGGTTATAGTTGTGAATCTGATAATGGAAGAGGCATTACTAAGAATTCCTGGATACCCCTTCGAAACATTTACATGTTTCAGTTTCACTGTGTATTGTTAAAAGAAAACTAGTTTCCCAATTAGCCCTTGCTCCAGGGTATGTATTTACTAGGTTTGATTCTCACATCTGTATGGTTTTACAGATGATGAGTGGGAGTATGTTATTGGGAATTGGGTGATCATCCTCATTATATCGGGATTCGTTGTAATTGGTGATATTTGAGAAAATCGCCTGGGTTGTTTGCCGGACGGCAAATATTTTGTTTTGAATATCCGTTGTTATGCACCAATTTCAAATTGATATATCTGTACGTTTTTTGTATAAAGTGAGATATAAATTTTTGAAATTATGTCCATGACATTTACCTATATCAGTGGATGGTTAGGTAAGGAGCATTAAACAGCGGTGTAATTCTTTTTAACCATAAGTACAGTTTTCAACCTACTGTAGGGTTACTAGGCACACTCACAAGGGTCTACGAGGCATCAACCATTCCCGATTTAAAATTTAGACGTGCCGAACAATCCTAACCAAGATCTTTAAACTAGAGATTAGGCGAATCAAAGCATGTTAAACACTTTAACATCTAAGAGTTTGGGATTACAACCTTTGTAGTCCGGTCCTTCACTTCATAAGCTCCGTGTTAAGGTCCCTTCGCTGCGATCATCATGTACCCGGACTCTAGAGAAGCTCCACGAAGAGAATGATGCAAAATTGCTTCCGATCTTCGATAACAAAGATGATCCACCTTGAAGTTTCTTTAACACAAGCTCTCACTCACTAATGAAGTGAACACCTTAATCTAAATGGCTAGGATAGATTAGGATGAAAAAGTAGGATTTTAGCTCTCATTTGTTTTCATAATCTCACTCAAAATCATCACTAATGAAAAAGCTAGTAAGCTTTTCCATCAAGAACTCAAGGAAGAAGAAGAAGAATCCTTTTGTGATGAATAATGAAAGTCAAGTGTGAGGTTAGAAATGCAACCATGGTATATGTAACCCTTGTAGAGATTTAACTAAGGTTAAAGGGTTGGGTTGTGTTAAACAAATATCTTGCAAAATATCAAAACAAATATCTTTGCAAGAAACAAAAAGCAAAGCTTCTAGAAACTTCTAGAAAAGCTTAACCCAAATCAAACCCTAACCATGTTTAATCTCCACTAAACATGTTGCATTAATAACTCTAACATGTTACAATATTATATATCACATATACAATATTTATTGTAACAAAATAAAATAATACAATTAACATATATCGCATATATATCAATGTATTACCCGAGTGAGAAAAAGAATCTTTTAGTGAGCTTATATTAGTTAATGTAATTTAATATATCAAATATATAATTATACATTAAATTATCGAATCAACACTTGATCCGATAATCCGGTTATTTCACAAATAACCGACTAATATAATCTGTATCAGTTCATCGAATCAACACTTGATCCGATGACCCGGCTATATCTCATATACCCGGCCGATATCTCATATCGCCAGAATCTAGTACGGTATCACATACATGTATTTTTCTCTGTCCCGCACATATCATATATGTGCTCCTACTCCATTTTGCCTGAGCCAGGAAACCTCTATGTAGGACTCTAAAGAATCTTCAATACGCCGGCAGTAGATGATGATCATATCAAACACCCACAGCTGCAAGCGGTCAGCTAAACGTAACAGCCACCCAGGTATTGAGCGATCAGAAGATCAACAAGCAAGCATGTACTTTCTCCTACGAATCCAGTCAGTAACACTCCCGTACAGTCCGGTCTCTTCGTCTGATATGTCGCATATCTCGCCTAGGGGTGGTAAACGTCAGACCCCAGTAGCTCGATAAGTCGTGTCGATTTGAGGTCTATAACAGTTCGAGAAACTACTGATAACACTTACCAGTAAATTTCAGCAACCCTGGCCAGGGATTTCCAGTTATAGCCAATCGAACACAGCGCAACATCAACTCCCTATACCGGGAGAGACGAATCCCCTCCTATCGCTCATTGCCTCCATGTGATTCGGGATTGTACCCAAAAACCAAATTTTTGCACGCCCTCTTGGACGTGGTATGATATAAATCAAAGCATAGTGGAAATCACACAAGACTTTATGACGATCTCGGGTCTATAGACTAACCTGTACCAGTGTCACCAGAGAACTGCCATCTGACGTAAGGTATAATACCATCTGGGAGTTCTCTGCGAGTCCGTCCAGTGTACCCAGTCTCTAGTGAGCACCCGTATGCCTTCTCTGATGTCAAACACCAATGGATATGAGATCATCCATCGCCCATCATATGGGTCAAGATGCGTATACGCTAGTCTACTCTGGTGTATCGATGCCCTGTCTCGATACACCCTCGACTAGGAACAGTTATAGGATGTACTCGTCGACTACCGTGGCCCCACTAGTATGATCTCATCATAGTCCCAGTAGTCGAGTAACATGTTACATAGAGACAATCAGAGTACATGTTAAGATAAAGTACAACCAGATAGCATACTATCATGTCGAGCAAGAAAGTCCTCCCTATATATGTCCAAGCATCCATTACAATATACATCATATGTACAGTAATGGCCTCTATGGCATACATATAACTAACACCTACGACACACGGGGAATGAGTTATTAGACTCAGGGAACTTATACAAAGTATTGTATGTTGTCCAGTGTCCATTAGGACAGAGGGGTTGGTACCGTACTATATTCTGTTTACTTAAGACTTCTCTAGTTCTTAGACATGTGTTTCGTAGAAATACAAGATCCAAGTTTTGAGAAGTTATAAGTATATGAATAAAGTAGACAACCAGGTGTTGCAAGTATCAGGATTCTTCAAGGTGATCGAAGATGTAGATACTTGTGTATGGTATTCAGTTGATAGTAATGATTATGAGAACTTGCTTCTCTTTCAGGTTACTCATAATTGGATGCACTCCTAAGTTGAGTAATGTTGATCGGCCTCTCTCCATTTAGTTGACATGCAGTAGAGACAGCTGTATGATTTATATCTGGTTCCAACTAAATCAGTGCCTCTGTTTCTATATTAGATATAGAATATTTCATATCCTAACAATGTTAAGGTACGGGGAGTTGTCCGGCTTATGCTTAAAACAAGACTCCGGATAACTCAAGGCACGTTTCTGTAATGGCTGTTTGTGGGTTGACCCGGGCTATGACGAGGGTTGACTTTCTACCATCTGGAAGATCAATAGTGATATTGTTCTTGACTCGCCACAGTTTTAATAAAAATGGATTTTTTCATAAAACAGTAGTGGGAGTATGGTAGAACTGGAAGTGATTCCAGAACCGCAAACGATTACTGAAAATTTGATAAGAACCTAAAGATTCAATCTAGATTAACATTCCATTAGCCACTCTGCAGATATGGTAGGTAACCTCAAGCATCCGAGAGGTACTCCGGTATCCTCAAAGACGGTGACAGGGAGGTTCTTGTTTACCCAGACTTGACACTACTGTTGTTCCAGACTATGAGACCAGGCAGGAGGATGAGTATAGCTTCGTTCTAAACTAGCTTTAGAAGTGTACGTGTATATGACTCTGCCAGAGGGTTGTCGTAGTCAGTGGGAGCAGCGGAAGCATAGTGGACAAGTAGCTTATGTCTATTTATAGACTAAAGCAGATATAGCGGAGATAGATCATCTATTTCTGATGTGACAGTCATATGTTTGACTTCATCAGAAATGGGGATGGATCTGTTAAGAAGGTAGTAGGGTGTGATGTCCTAGTATTTGGATGACATACACAGAGTAGGAAATGAAATTCTTATACTACGATCGGTTATACTTTGGTTGTCACACAGTGGTTTCTCCACATAGGACCTGGATATTATATCAGACATTCTGGTAACTAGATCTATGGTTTTCGATATAGATTTGGGTAGTTTCCCAATCTGGGTACTTAGACAGCAGTCTACAGGTGTTTTAGATTTGACGACTCCTGGCACGGTAGTGTACCTGCAGGTGATGGAGTCACCCTCTCTAAAGGTGTCTTACAGACTAAAGGGGAGAGGGATGCGCATGATTGGCACATCACTTGCTTAGGCAATTGAGTCAATCATGAGATGTCAAGTACCACACCAGACGTTGTTTTCTGCACTAGATGCAATAAGTTGATATTAATCCTATGCTGGAGAAACGTTCGGAACCAGTTTTAGAACATAAGTGGATGTTCTAAGGATATGATAACAACAGCCTCTTTTAGGAGTCGGTTATCATTCCAGGCTTCCAAGGTGACCTGGATGACAGAGTGACTGTCAGAGTTATAATTTTCCCTCTGACGAGGGGCAGTTGTTTAGACAGGAGGTCCAAGCGGATACTGAGGGAGACATGGCGCAGGATACTGATTAAGTTCAGTTGACGATACAGTCTAAGAAGTTTGGATTTGGAGTTCATTTATGAACTAGGTCCCATCAGATATCCAGACATATTCTAAGACAAGTATTGCTCATTTCGGGAGATGGCTTTCTCCGCGAACTTGAGATAAAGAGAGACATAGAAAGAAACATTATGGCGGATCCACTCACTGAAGCTATTCCTCGAACGCAATAGTTTCGCAAACGGGCTTTGTGAGACTGATTAGTAGAGGAGTTGGGTGTTCGGTATCATACGGGCTGTGAGTATGCGACATCGCAATAATTAGCCTTGAGTGCAAGTGGGAGATTGTTGGATATAGTGCCCTCAGAGTCAATTATTGGATCACGGGCACGTGATTGCAATGATTGAGGGAGGACCTATACCGGTAGGACAGTCTTACTCAATATGATAGTATGCTATCTGGTTTATCTGTATCATCGTGTACATGCTACAGGTGACCTTGCAGATCACTATTACACATTGATAGAGCCCATAGGATTCTTTCTTAACGGCCAGCAGTATGATGGCGATCATATATGTGGGAGCTGGGGTCTATAAGCACATCCTTAAAAGGTCCCTAGTCGTGGGAGTTTTCGAGACTGGGCATTGATACTCCATTAGTAGACTAGTGTATACAGTCGAGTACACCGGACAGGACTCGCCGGGAACATGCTAGTTGGTATTATACCTGACGTCAGATAGCAGTTCCCTAGTGACATATGTACAGGTTAGTTCATCGACCTGAGATCGTCATTTGTCTCGTGTGAGTTCCCACTGTGTATTGATTACTACCCTACCATGGTTCAAAGGAGTCGTGCAAACAGGTTTTAGTTGGGTACAGTCCTGAGCCACATGGAGGCAGTGAGCGGATCGGCAGGGGTTTCGTCTCTCCCGGTATTTAGGGTGAGATCGCGCTGTGTCTAGTAGAGCCATTACGCGAAGTCCTTGGCCAAGGAAGGAGATTTACTGGTAGGTATTCCAGTAGTATCTCAGGGTGTTCTGGGCTACACTCTGACACGACTTGTACCGATTTTGGGGGTCTGACTTTTACCATCCCCTTAGGCCCGACATGCGATGCTCATAGACGAACGGACCGGACTGTACGGATATTGTCACTGACAGGCTTAGTAGGGTGTCAGGATGAGTTTGCTCATCGACCTCCCTTTTGGTCAATACCTGGTAGCCCGTTACGTACGACTAGTACCACTGACGTGCTAGTGATTAAATCCACAGCCAAAGTATTGACGAATCTTTAGAGTCCCCCAGAGACAGTTTCTCAAGTTTCGGACGAAACGTTGTAAAGGCCGTATGATATATGGCAGGGTTCGATCATATACTTGCAGTAGTGCACGGATCATGATTGGGCGGATCATACTAGTGAGCTTTGATTTAAGCGGATCCTAGTATTAGATTTGTTGGATTACTTTAGTCTCATCGCATTCGCATTCAGTCGGAATGCGATTGCAGGAATGTATATACAGGTGAGGGGTATCCTTGTGATCCGTCACGAGTTTACTTTAGATGATGCTGTATCTTTTTATTGTTGTAAACATTTGGGTTAATGTTTACAAATGGAAATAATGAGCTAAAAGTCATGATTAGAAGAATTAATTGTGACACATGCACAAGTGATGACTCATGGTCTTTTTCTTTGTGCATGTGTCACATTATTGATGGATTTGAGTGTTGATATGATAAGAAGAGAGAGAGGGGGCAGCCATAGGGTGGGGTTTTGCTCGTGTATTTTTGATATCACTCTCTTATTTTTATCATACAACATAAGAAAGAAAGGCTCCTCTTCTTCTTCTTCCTCTAGCTCACCATTTCCATTAATTGCTTCATCTTCAACCTCTATCCATACACTATCATGCGTTGAGAATCAATGGATTCAAGAGACAAAGTGATCACACACATTCTCTACATCACCTTGGATACGTCGGCTAGCGAACTTCGTGCTCGAGTTTCTTCGGATAAGCGGGAGCCCGTAAAAGGATTCGAAGAAGTGGTGCCCTTTCCGACGAGGAGACCGGAGATCGGAGATGCCGTGATGAGCTTGGGTTGGTGGCCAAAGGCCGAAGGACACTGATCGATTGGTATAGCTTTTCTAACCCTTCTCTAGTTGCTAGTTATAGGTTAATGGTTCGATCCGGGATTAAAGTCTGCGATAGCGCCGGTTTCAAGTTTTGAAAAAGTTTTTGTTTCCGCATTTCGGCCTCGGACAGACGGCCGGGACGCTACCGTAGACTTACATATATAACATTCATCCCAGGCATGATATAAGCAACATGACAGAATAGCGATAAGCATCACAGAACAAATGGATAATCTGTGAGCCCCGGGTTTCCTTTGAGCCGCAAGTGAAACCCGACGTTCCCCTGGTTGTGTGGATAGCTTGCGCAATGAAAACTTAGACCCCTACGAGCGCGGCAAGTTACCCGCCAATCCCAGAAGTGAGGCAACCCCAATCATCAAAGTGAGCGGGCCACCCAGCACTTCACGGAATCGGGAAACTTGAGCACCCCTCCGCGGGTCTACCTATACCCTCTACGAGTGCGGTGAATAACCCGCAAATTCTAGAGTAAGACCCCCTCCATCTCAACGCCATGAGATGCGGGCCTGTTGCCCTCTAGAACCCGGCTATTCGTGCACTCCACCGCAGGGTAATCCTAGTATAGAAAAAAAAGAAATATGTACAAGGGTGACATCGACCTCAACCCGGCCGTGCCCCAAACAAATAATATACAAACTGGCAGTGACGGCTGTCCACATGTTGGACGCTCCACCTGCAATATCAAATGTACAAATAAAACTAAACTGCACTACCATTACACCCAAGGCTATGTTAGTTATATGTATGCCCTAGAGGCCATTACTGTACATACGATGTATATTGTAGTGGATGGTTGGAGATATATAGGGAGGACTTTCTTACTCGATATGATAGTATGCTTTCTGGTTGCACTTTATCTTAACATGTATATTGATTGTCTCTATGTTACATGTTGATAAAGTCCTTAGGATGAGTACTTGACTACCAGGATTATGATGCCGATCAACTAGTGGGGGCATGGTAGTCGTCAAGTACATCCTTCAAATGTTCCTAGTCGAGAGTGTATCGAGACAGGCCATCGATATACCAGAGTAGACTAGCGTATAGCTTCTCGACCCATCAGGATGGGCGATGGATGATCCCATATCCATTGGTGTTTGACATCAGAGATAGTATACGGGTGCTCAGTGGAGACTGGGTACACTGGACGGACTCGCCGAGAACTCCCAGATGGTATTATACCTCACGTCAGATGGCAGTTCTCTGGTGACACTGGTACAGGTTAGTTTGTAGACCCGAGATCATCATAGAGTCTTGTGTGATTCCCACTGTGCTTTGATTTCCACCTTACCACGTTCAAGAGAATTTGCAAAACGGTGGCTTTTGGGTACAGTCCTGAATCACATGGAGGCAATGAGCGATAGGAGGGGTTTCGTCTCTTCCGGTATTGGGAATTGATGTTGCGCTGTTCTCGATTGGCTATAACAGGAAGTCCCTAGCCAGGGATGATTCAGAGATATACTGGTATGTGTTATCAGTAGTTTCTCGACCCGTTATGAGCCTCATATCGACACGACTTATCGAGTTACTGGGGTCTGATGTTTACCACCCCTAGACGAGATATGCGACAAATCAGATGAAAAGACCGGACTATACGGTAGTGTTACTGATTGGATTCGCAGGAGTATGAGCAGGCTTGCTTGTTGGTCTTCTGATCGCTCAATACCCGGGTGGCCGTTACATTTAGCAGACCGCTTGCTGCTTGTGGGTGTTTGATATGATCATCACCTACTGCCGGCGTATTGACGAGTCTTCAGAGTCCTACACAGAGGTTTCCTGGCTCAAGCGAAACTGAGTAGGAGCGCATATGTGATATGTGCAGGACCGAGATTAATACGATATGTGATACCGTATTCTATTCTCGCGATATGAGATATTGTCGGTTATATATGATATAGACGGGTTATCGGATTAAGTGTTGATTATATAAGTTGATTCATATGATATTAGTCAGTTGTATATAAAATAGCTTAGGGTTTGCCGTAGTTCCGTGGCGACACGAGTGAGGCTCGGGTCTGCCCTTCTACAGCTGGTGCATAGGTACTGTGGCATGTTCTGGGTATTACTTGACTGTACTAAATGCATTGATGTTGTCCAAGCAGCACTGCATTCAATCTTGCATCGAAAGATGCCCAAGCTCTTTGATAGTATTTCTCGATTCAATAGAAGCCCGCGAGGCACCTAGCCCCTCTTAAACTAGGTCATATTTCGCATTGTTCGACTCGCTACGGGATAACGATATTCTCCATGTGTTGAGGGAAAGGCATCTTCACGAACGGGAGGTTCAAATGTTAAGCTATCGGAAAATTGTGGGATTTTGATAAATCGATCGAAAAGTTTAACGTTCGTCCGGGTATCATGTGATGGGATACAATACTTGGAATCAAAACTAATTTGAATTTTATAAATCTAGCAATTTAGTCTTATTTGATCGGTTGCCATGGAATTTTGATGTGATCAAAAGTCCGTCGCAATCACGTAGCGTACGCGGATATTCGCCGGGTAACCTTATTAGATAGCCATGCCCCACAGCCCCGACCAAGTGACTGTAGGAGAACCCCGTCGCCAAAAGCATCCGTTCGGGTGCTCGCGGCAGCGGTGTTCCGCCTTAGTGCACTTCGTCGACGGCATCGGGGGGTGCGGCCGTCTACTAAATTTTCCGACGAGCATTCGATCAGGATGTCGGGAATCTTGTTGAATTGCCCGACTTGTTATTGTAAAGTGTTTTCAATATCGAGACTAAAATGCGGGGTTTATAATTGTTAGGCATGAGATGTCTAAGGAATTCATTTGGTTAGGCATGAAATCCAAAGTATGTGATATTTCGGGTTTATGATGTCTAAGATGGTTGCGGATTCCAACTGTTGTAGTTTTTCACTTTTTTTCTGCGACCGTAAGTATAATATGTGGTGTGTTGTTCATATCAGATTTTTGCATTTTTATACCGCCCAATTTTTATCATATTACTTATCGGTAGGAACTCTTGAGCCGTGTTTGCTAGTCAATTGCAGGATACAGGTTCTCGGCTCTAAACGGTGAAATTCATGGAAAAACACGTCAAATTCCGGATTACTGCCAACCACAGATAAAACACGGGTCTCCGCTCTCTATCCGTATGTTGCCACACACCAGTTTAAGAGACAAAATGGCAAATCAATGTCATTTTCATGCACAAAGCTCAATGGCAACACAAAGTCCAAGAAATCTATGCGGAGCTCAAGAAAATCATGACAAAAGATCCATATCCAATCACCTTTTGATCTACTAAAATTCTGGAAGCAATGTGAAAAGATTATCAGAAACAACATATACCGGACTGAAGGAAAGAGAAAAAGAGAGAAAAACACAAAAGGACAGAAGCCAACTCCTCTATATGGCCGCAGATCCGCGGCCAATAGGGGGTCTAGGCCGCGGATCCGCGGCCGTACAAGCTCTTCAGATGGAAAGTTTTTAAGGACAGATTGGTCTTTTCGTGAAGGGACAGATTGTTGCCCTAGGTTTTAAGTTGCCTGCCTATAAATAGTCCAGAACTTGCCAAAGCCATGGGTGCTTATTCTTGTATTTAGATTTTAGAATACATGTGTTGTTCTTCTTCCTCCTCTCATCTCTTCTCCATTAAAAACTTGTAGTGAGCTTTTGTGAGTGAAGAATGAATAAAGGAGTTTTTGTTCTTACCATGCTTATATTGTTGTAATTGTTAATTATACTTGCTTGTATTTTTCATTTGCTAATCTAGTTGTTGTTTTTTGTTGTTTGTTTCTTTCTTGTTCTCTTTTTCTTTATCCTTAAAACAACTATGATGCTTAAGCTTGATCCTTGCCAAGGTGAGGTCTCAAATAGCTAGTTGTAATCTTCTAACCTCTTTCTTTCTATCTTCCTCCTTTATTTTATTTTCTTTTCCTTAAAATGGATGAGTAGTTTTCATACTTGTTAGGGTACGATAAGGAAAGTTTGAGAAAAGGAAATCTCTCTCACTCTTTCTTGCCTAACATCTTAATTCGAACTCCCGTTAATTGAACCACAATCCGCTCTCTACGGCACCCTATCCTACATGATAGCGGTGATTCCTTAGTGAGACCGGTTGTGGTTGAATTAACTGGAGGTTAAGGCTAAGAGCCAAGAACGGACGGACAAGCACCAAAAGGAAGAACTTATGCGTTGGAAAGCTTAGCTTATACTCGCATGTTCCTTCCTAGTCGTGCTAATCCCCGTTGTTTCCGTTTACCGTAACACCGATATTAAGAGTGGCAACGAAAGAAGTGAGCGACTTCTAACTCAAACTAACCTAATCCTAACCCTAACAAGCTCTCTTTATATACCATTTTAGCACAAAGTTAATCTAAAAAAAACCTGGACATTTGGACTTAACTCGTTAAAGCACATAGAAAAAGATTCCCATCTCCCTGCGGACGACCCGTACTCAACCGGCTAGCTACAAGCGAAACCGTCTTGATTGCGGTAACAAACTTAGCACGCAAAAATTCTACCAATCAAATGGCGTCGTTGCCGGGGAGACGGTAGTTTATTTCTTTGTGTAATTTCGGGTTAATTTGTGAATATAAATATAACCGAAAAACAAAACAAAAAATTATACATTGTAAAAAAAAACCATCTTGTTATTTTTGATTAGTTTTTTTGCAAGTGTGCAGGATAAAAAGACGGTCAAGTTCAGTGCCAAAGACGTGGGAAGTTAGACCCATATCTCGCGGCTACACCGTGACGGATCAAGGCGGAGCCAACGGTCTACTGTAAAATTCTGGAGCAGATCGAGTAAGCAAATCAAGATTTAGGAGCTCCAGAAAAGAAGAGGACACCCAGAACAGAACAGAACAGGAATTTGAAGGCCCATCTCCTTTTTCCTACCGCGGAACCGCGGCATAAGGAGTCTATTGCCGCGGAACCGCGGCCGTTTGGAGCCAAACAAAAACCAAAAATCCTTATGAGTGTTCCTTACTCCTTCCCCTCTCCTCTGGACTCCATTGAACTGTGTTTTCTGCAGCATTCTTTGCGCAAACTCTCTTCCCCCTTCCAATAAATTGTTTTTGTGCAGGATTCTTTGCGCCGCGCTAAAAAAATAAAAAATGTTTGCAGTTGATTGTTACTGCTTTGCATATATTAATACGGACTTTAAGGGGCTTGAAACCAATTCAGATTGGGTGGGGATTTCATCACCCTTCCCAGGACCCCAGAAATCACAAAAAGCATATGCATTGACCATTGATTAATTAAAAAATACTAGACTCAGCCCTGAGGACTTTGCGCTCAATAGGACAGAGGACTAGTTACAGGCATCGGCCGTTTATCCTATCCTGACATTTGCGGTGTCTAGGCAAGTGTGTCCAAGAAAAGTAGTTATTTAATTAGGACCACTACTTACGTAGTAGGGAGCCTCCCACTTACCTGGCACTTACCTGGACGCAATTGTTGGAGAAGAGGCGGTTTGAGGTCCTATTTCTAGCCCTTTGGAACAGTTAGGAGCTGTTTAGCTGACCTTGGTGACCCTAGATCTAGGTGTGATTGTGCATATTTTGTTTGTGATTTCTTGAAGCCGTAAGCCCGTACATATTTCTGTAAAGCTCTTTCTAAAAAAAAGGAAAAAAACACAAAACCAAAAACTTTTATAAAAACTTGCCCTTTGTCGCCAGAATCCATTTTTTACCCACCTCCTATCATATTTCTCCATTGATGTTTTCTTACCCTCACCTTCTTCGCTTTGACTATACTAAACTCGTTTAGTGTATGTCAGCTTGGACTCGGGACACTAGCGTCCGCCTAGCCTGCATTACGTTAGTCACTACCGACTACGCGATCGACTCAGACGTCGAAACTCCGTCCACGCCTCTTTCACCCTTACCTTTGCCGGCCAACTCCGACGTTGACCGAAATTCTGTTCATACATCTTCACCTTCACCATCACCAACCTCTTCTTCCGCGATGTCAGGATTTAATCCAAACATCTCTTTGACTCCCCCGGGATTGACTCCACCTCCTATGGAGGCAAATAACCCACCACCACCGCTTGTTGTAGCGCCGCAGCGAATCGAGCTCCAGAATCGTTTCTATCCCACCCGTTCTGCACTTCCCACCTGTCTTTCCCTTCCACCGGCCAATGGGGATAATTTTGAAATTAAGCCCCACTTCATTAACATGCTTCCGAAATTTCATGGGCTTGAATCTGAAGATGCCTATATCTTCATCAACAAGTTCCAAAATGTTTGTGCCATGATGAAAGCCACCCAGCTGTCGGACGATGCTATGCGGCTACGGGTCATTCCGTTCACTTTATGCGATCTTGCTGAAAAATGGCTGTATAGCACCGCTTCCCACTCCATAACCAGTTGGGACGAGTTTGTGAAAGCGTTTCTCAAGAAATTCTATCCGAATCATAAAACCGTAAGGATCCATAACGAAATCAACCAATTCTCTCAGCTTCCTACTGAACCCTTCTGGAAGTGCTTTGACCGGTATAAAGATCTTCTTGTTCAGTTTCCTCACCACGGTATTGAGAAATGGCAACTTTGCCAAACCTTATACGAGGGCCTGAACCCAGCAACCAAGCAGTTGTTGGAAACCATTTGTCAGGGCCACTTCCTATCAAAATCTGAAGAGGAAGCGTGGCAATTATTCGACGACCTTGCGGAACAAACGCTTCAATGGGAGAGCACTAGACCAACTATTTCTTCTTCTTCCTCCACTTCTACTGGTCAGCCTAGGGTAGGAATTCACCAACTCGATGTCTCTATTGCGATGAAAGCTGAAATAGCTGCAATAACGAGAAAACTTGAAGCGATAGAGTGCAAATTTTCATCTCCTGCTCCTGCCCCTGTTCTTCCCCTTCGTACCATTTGTTCTTGTTGTTCCGATCCTTCTCACTTAACCAAAGAGTGTCCTTACAATCCACCATCTCAAGGACAGGATCAGGTTAATGCTGCATTTCAGCAAAGACCGAGAAATGATCCATACTCTTCCACCTACAATCCCGGTTGGAAGAACCACCCCAATTTCGGCTGGAATCAGAATCAACATCAATTCCAAGGCAACAATTTCCAGAGGCCTCCTCCTCTGCAACAACAAGCGCAACAACAAACTCAACAACATTTTCAGCAGCCTTTCCAACACCAACCTTTTCAAAATCAGACGAACAACTTTTGCACCCAACAATTCTTTTCCACAAAACAACTTTGTTCCGTCAAACAATGATAAGCTTTCCTCGCTAGAACGAAGTCTGGAGGCGTTCGTTAAGCAATCGACACAATCCACCGCCAACATCCAGTCATCTATTCAGTCTTTGGTGCAACACACTGCTGCACACGGGCAAAGCATCAAGACCATCGAAGCCCAGATTGCACAGCTGAATGCGGCGTTAAGCGAGCGAGAAAAGGGAAAGCTTCCATCTCAACCACTCCCAAATCCCAGTCACCCACATAATGTACATGTTGCTCTTGAACAACAGAACTATAATGTGAGTGTCGTAACTACATTGAGATCAGGAAGGATGCTGCACAACAACATCGGCACAACAATTGAAGATAATGACACCCCGGCAGCTTCTTCTTCTTCTTCTTCTTCTTCTTCTTCTTCTTCGTCTTCTGAGCATATTCTCCATTCGTCAAAAGGCTCTTCTTCTTCTTCTTCTTCTGCTCTGAACGGACCCACTTCTCACTCCACGAAAACACCAGCTCTGGGATCCGTTCCAGCTCCACAATCTCCTCCACAAGCATTGGACTCAACCAATTTTAAAAACGTTCCATTTCCAAACCGGTTGAGGTCCAATAAACAAAATCCACAAATGGAGAAGATTCTGGAGTTGTTTAAGAAGGTTAACATTAACATTCCCCTTTTAGATGCTGTCCAACAAGTCCCGTCCTACGTGAAAATCTTAAAGGACTTGTGCACGAAAAAGAGGAAGTCTCAGGTACCCAAGAAAATTTTCTTGGCTAGTGCTGTGAGTGATGCTCTTACCCAATCTTTACCACAAAAACGGAAGGACCCTGGCTGTCCTACGATTTCTATTACCATTGGGGATAAGAACATCAACCGCGCATTATTATATCTTGGTGCCAGTGTTAACCTGCTTCCGTACTCAGATATGAGCAACTAGGTGTAGGAGAGCTGAAACCCACACACTGCACTCTCCAAATGGCCGACCGATCGATCACCCATCCTAGGGGTGAGCTAGAGGATGTGTTAATCAAAGTTGGAGACTTCATATTCCCCGTTGACTTCATTGTATTAGACACACAGCCTGTAGCTAACCCCCGGAATCAAATTCCGGTGATACTCGGTCGCCCATTCCTTGCAACCTCAAATGCTGTGATGAATTGTCGCAATGGTTCGATGAACCTACCTTTTGGAAACATGACAATTGAACTCAACATTTTTAGGTTGGGGAATCAGCCCTCCGAACCTAATTCTCATATACTAGACGTTTGCTCAATCCAAGAGATCACCCCGGATGAGTGTAAATTCGAGGAGTTTTTGTTCGATCACGATAACTTTAACGCCACTAGTGCGTTCCTCTTCGAACCTGCTGCTGTTTCTGCGCCCGACAATGACTACGAGTGTTTCACGTTCTCGAACGATCTTAGCCGCTCACCACCCAAGTTTGAATCCTTCGAATTTCCGGATGAGTTACCTGAACCATCCAACTCGGTCGCTTACACTCGTTTTGAACCTTTGCTGGAATCCTTTGAGTTCGAGACCTTTTCACCAATCTTGCCTTCAATCGTTTCATCTCCAACACTCGAACTCAAGCCTTTGCCGTCTCACCTTAAGTACGCTTACTTGGGTGAGAACAAGACCCTCCCTGTTATCATCTCGGCTTCTCTGGCTCCAGAGCAAGAGAAAGCCCTTCTTGCGGTCTTGCACAGCAATAGGCAAGCTTTTGTCTGGTCCATGGCGGACATCAAAGGGATTAGTCCCCTGATCGTTGAATATCACATTCATCTGATGGATGATGCCAAACCAGCCAGAGATCTACAAAGGCGGCTCAACCCAGTCATGAAGGAGGCTGTGAAAAAGGAAATCGTGAAGTGTCTGGATAGTAGTATCATTTACCCTATCTCTGATAGCCAGTGGGTTAGCCCCACTCACGTTGTCCCCAAGAAATCAGGCATAGCGGTCATTACTAATGAGGCGAATGAGTTAATCCCTACTCGCACCCAAACTGGGTGGCGAGTATGCATGGATTACAGAAAACTCAATGCCGCAACACGGAAAAACCGCTTTCCGCTACCTTTCATTGACCAAATGCTTGAACAATTGGCTGGATACGAGTAGTACTGCTTTCTTGATGGCTACTCCGGCTATAATCAGATTCCCATCGCCGAAAAAGATCAGGACAAGACCACATTCACTTGTCCTTTCAGCACGTTCGCATATCGTCGCATGCCCTTTGGGTTATACAATGCGCCTGCTACCTTCCAGCGGTGTATGATGGGAATCTTCACAGACATGGTGGAGAAATTCCTGGAGATCTTCATGGATGATTTCTCCATCTTCGGCGATTCCTTCAACGAGTGTTTGCTGCATCTTGACGCTGTCCTTATCCGATGTAAGGACAAGAACCTAACTTTGAATTGGGAGAAGTGCCACTTCATGGTGCACGAAGGTATTGTCTTAGGACATATCATTTCGCAAAATGGTATAGAGGTTGACAAAGCGAAGATTGAGGTCATTTCCAATCTCCCTCCTCCCAGATGCGTCAGAGACATCCGAGCCTTCCTTGGCCATGCCGTTTTCTATAGATGGTTCATCAAGGACTTTAGCAAGATTGCTAGGCCCTTGACTCTTCTACTGGCCAAGGACACGCCATTCGACTTCAACTGGAGCTGTGTGACTGCGTTCTAGTCATTAAAAAGCTCACTCACTTCTGCTCCCGTTCTTTCTTCACCTGACTGGACGCACCCATTTGAGATTATGTGCGACGCATCCGACTTTGCCATTGGTGCTGTCCTTGGACAACACATCAACAAGATGCCGCACGTAATCTATTATGCTAGCCGAACCCTGAACGACGCCCAACTTAATTATACAACAACTGAGAAGGAATTCTTAGCTGTTGTATTTGCTTTAGAAAAGTTCAGGCCCTACCTCATCGGCTCTCCAGTCATTGTCTACACAGACTATTCTACTCTGCGCCAACTTTTTGCGAAGAAAGATGCAAAATCTCGGCTAATACGTTGGATCCTCTGGCTTCAAGAGTTTGACCTTGTCATTAAGGACAAAAGAGGATGTGAAAACGTGGTCGTCGACCATCTCTCACGACTTCCTTCTTCGCCGTCGCCTCAACTTCCGATTAACGACGTTTTTCCGGATGAACAACTCTTGACAGTATCTCGTGAACCCTGGTTCGCAGATATTGTGAACTATTTGGCCACAGGGCTACTGCCAACAGAATGATCAAGTATGGACAGACTTCGATTCTTATCCCAAGTAAAACACTTTTACTGGGACGAACCCTATCTGTTCAAGTACTGTGCAGACCAGATTATTCGTCGGTGTGTCCCTGACGATGAATTCAAGAATGTGCTGTCATTTTGCCACAATCAAGCATGTGGCGGGCATTTTGGCCCCAGAAAGACAGCTGAGAAGATCTTGCAATATGGTTTCTACTGGCCACAACTCTTCAAAGACGCTCATGACTATTGCAATACTTGCTCCCGGTGCCAACACTTGGGCCGGATATCCCGGAGGAACGAGATGCCGCTCCAACCAATCTTGGTTGTGGTGATTTTCGACGTTTGGGGGATAGATTTCATGGGGCCGTTTCCCAGCTCTTTTGGGAACCTGTACATCCTTCTCGCTATTGATTACGTCTCTAAGTGGGTCGAGGCTGTGCCCAGCCGGACTAACGACAACAAGGTTGTCGTTAGGTTTCTTAAAGAAAACATTTTCTCCCGGTTTGGGCACCCCCGAGCGATCATTAGAGACAATGGAACTCATTTCTGCAATAAGACTTTCGAGGCCTTGATGCGGAAATATTCCATTAATCATAATCTATCTACGCCCTACCACCCCCAAACCTTTGGGCAAGCCGAAGTTTCAAATCGGCAAATCGAGCAGATACTGGAGAAGACGGTTTCCAAGAACCGAAAGGATTGGTCGTTGAAACTCATTGATGCCCTTTGGGCATTTCGAACGGCTTATAAGACCGATCTTGGCATGTCTCCCTATCGGCTTGTGTACGGAAAAGCTTGCCATCTCCCTGTCGAAATAGAGCACCGCGCATTTTGGGCGATAAAAGAACTGAATCTGTCTCTCGAAGATGCGGGCAGCCATCGGAAGCTGCAGTTGAATGAATTGAGCGAGCTTACGGATGAGGCTTACGATAACGCGGCTGTCGTTAAGAACCGAATGAAGGTGTTTCACGATAAACATCTTTTGAGCAAAACTTTCGTACCTGGTCAACAGGTACTGCTTTACGACACCCGGCTACACTTCTATCCAGGAAAGCTCAGATCTCGCTGGAAAGGGCCGTATTTTGTGCGGAATGTGTATCCGCAGGGCGCTGTGGATTTGGAGAATCCAAAGGACGGTATATTTTTTAAAGTAAATGGACACCGACTTAAACCGTACCTTAGCGTCGAACCAACAGAGGAGCTCCCGGTCTTACAGGAGCCGGTTTACCCTGCATAATCTTCCTCTGCCTACCACCAAACTTCGGTTATCCAGCCACGAACAGTGGACACTGTTCCAAATAAGTTTGGGGGTATGTATATACCATTTTGTATTTATTTGTGGATATTCTTTTCCATTTTTACTCTTTAGAAACAAAAAATAAAAAAAATAAAAAAATAAAAAATTTGTCTATATCTAACCGACAATTTTGACCCTTCAAATGATCTCTTCATGCAATGACAGTGAGGACACTGTCCAGTTTAAGTTTGGGGGTACGCTCGGTACGCATTTCTAACCTTCGCATTCATATGTATATTTTGCATCTGCATACTAAAATCCATAAAATCCATAAAAATCAGAAAATTTTCTAAAAACACAAAAACTTTTCTGTCAAGTTAGCTAGTGGGAGAACTCTGATTCAACATTTCGACGATTTTGTTTGATAAGATAAGAATAACTAAATCCTATTTTTAGATTTTGAAAACCTGAAAGATAACTCTCCTTTGAAGTTAACTATAGCTGATATACGTCTTTACATCACACGACACGTGTCGTGAGTTTTGGAAATTAGATGACAAGTCTTTTATGTCTAAAAACTTTATAATTTTTATCCGGGCTTTATTGTGTGACATGATGACTTTAATCGATCCTTCTGGAACTTAACGACACTATCTGCACTGCACGTAAAGACATATAAAATCTTTAGTTAAATAAGAAGCGAGATGTGAAAAATAAATGTTCGATAATCTAGACTTAGGATCATAGAATTGTTATTTTCTGAAACAAAACTTTAGGGTTTGAATCATAGTTATTTTGCAAAACTAGCTTGACCGGATTTTGTGGGTAGTATCCGCTGAAAACCCTCAGGAGACAACACTCATCCTACTAGGGACACCTAGAGGTTTAACGGCTTGTTGCACATGCTCAGTGCAATCGCGTTCCCTGCGAAAGTGAGGTTAGGAATTTTTGTGAATAAATTGGCTTTGCTCGGGACGAGCAAATGATAAGTTTGGGGGTATTGGTTCATATCGGATTTTTGCATTTTTATACCGCCCAATTTTTATCATATTGCTTATCGGTAGGTACTCTTGAGCCGTGTTTGCTAGTCAATTGCAGGATACAGGTTCTCGGCTCTAAACGGTGAAATTCATGGAAAAGCACGACAAATTTCCGGATTACTGCCAACCACAGATAAAACACGGGTCTCCGCTCTCTATCCGTATGTTGCCACACACCAGTTTAAGAGACAAAATGGCAAATCAATGTCATGTTCATGCACAAAGCTCAATGGCAACACAAAGTCCAAGAAATCTACGCGGAGCTCAAGAAAATCATGACAAAAGATCCACATCCAATCACATTTTGATCTACTAAAATTCTGGAAGTAATGTGAAAAGATTATCAGAAACAACATATACCAGACTGAAGGAAAGAGAAAAAGAGAGAAAACCACAAAAGGACAGAACCCAACTCCTCTATATGGCCGTGGATCCGCGGCCAATAGGGGGTCTAGGCCGCGGATCCACGGCCGTACAGGCTCTTCAGATGGAAAGTTTTTAGGGACAGATTGGTCTTTTCATGAAGGGACAGATTGTTGCCCTAGATTTTCAGTTGCCTGCCTATAAATAGTCCAGAACATGCCAAAGCCAAGGGTGCTTATTCTTGTATTTAGATTTTAGAATACATGTGTTGTTCTTCTTCCTCCTCTTATCTCTTCTCCATTAAAAACTTGTAGTGAGCTTTTGTGAGTGAAGAATGAATAAAAGAGTTCTTGTCTTACCATGCTTATCTTGTTGTAATTGTTAATTATATTTGCTTGTATTTTTCATTTGCTAATCTAGCTGTTGTTGTTTGTTGTTTGTTTCTTTCTTGTTCTCTTTTTCTTTATCCTTAAAACAACTATGATGCTTAAGCTTGATCCTTGCCAAGGTGAGGTCTCAAATAGCTAGTTGTAATCTTCTAACCTCTTTCTTTATATCTTCCTCCTTTGTTTTATTTTCTTTTCCATATAATGGGTGAGTAGTTTTCATACTTGTTAGGGTACGATAAGGAAAGTTTGAGAGAAGGAAATCTCTCTCACTCTTTTCTTGCCCAACATCTTAATTCGGACTCCCGTTAATTGAACCACAATCCGCTCCCTACGGCACCCTATCCTACATGATAGCGGTGATTCCTTAGTGAGACCGGCTGTGGTTGAATTAACTGGAGGTTAAGGCTAAGAGCCAAGAACGGACGGACAAGCACCAAAAGGAAGAACTTATGCGTTGGAAAGCTTAACTTATACTCGCAAGTTCCTTCCTAGTCGTGCTAATCCCCGTTGTTTCCAATTACCATAACACCGATATTAAGAGTGGCAACGAAAGAAGTGAGCGACTCCTAACTCAAACTAACCTAATCCTAACCCTAACAAGCTCTCTTTATATACCATTTTAGCACAAAGTTAATCTAAAAACAAATCTGGACATTTGGACTTAACTCGTTAAAGCACATAGAAAAAGATTCCCATCTCCCTGCGGACGACCCATACTCAACCGGCTAGCTACAAGCGAAACCGTCTTGATTGCGGTAACAAACTTAGCACGCAAAAACTCTACCAATCATGTGTCACCGGTTTTGTTGCTATATGTCAACGACAATTGGGATACGCATATTTACTTACGTTGATGACATGTGATGTTATATGTTGCTGTGATATGTTATATTGGATCGTCATGTTTTGAATAGCCGGGGGTTTTATGTGAGATGAGAGTTTTTCATTTTCATTCATGTAAAATTCATTGTATGTAATATTATTTTATTGGGGCACTTCTGGGTTGAGAATGATATTACCATTGTATATTATTTTCTTTTCCGCACTAGGGTAGACCCAAGAAGGGAAGCACAAGTAACCGGGTTCTAGGGTCCAGTGGGAGACCATCTCGAGGAGTCGAGACCGTGTCTTCTAACTATAGAATTGGAAGGGTTGCTTGCCGCTCTCATAGGGGTCTAGGGATGTGGGTTTGGCTATTCATCGCGATCGTGGAATCCGTGTTTTATACAGACTTAATATAAAACCCGGAAATCCTAGTATATCTAATATTTCATATGTTGTGTTCTGCTGTGATATTCTGTGATGTGATCACTGTATATGTTGAGATAGATACTGTATATAGTATATGTGATATATTATATAGACGTTGCTTATATCTTACACCCGCGCCAGCCCTGTCCCGCTCTGCCGTTAGTTACCTAACCTAACGGTGCATGACGGGACATCAAGGCGAATGCGAATGGCATAAACGTACTTTGGATTTATCTGTGATACTTAGGTAACTTAAATGATGTGACTTCATTAATGAGATTAATGAAAGAAAATAAACCTAATGATGTTGTGGAATCGAATTTTCAAAAACAGGTAGCTCTAGTTGTTGCTTTGCATAGCGGTGTTCCTTGTAGAACATCCAGCACCTTATTCGATAAGGAAAGAGCCGAGATTCCGTCACCGGGAGTGAGCTCTTTAGAAATAACTGGTAGATGCTACAACCCTCGGTTTCGTCTTTTGATTACTTTTCTAGTTCTTTCTTTGCATAGTGGTATTGTGAATATCCTGCACCTTATTCGACGAGGAAAGAGCTGAGATCCCTTCACCGGGAGTGACCTCTTTAGCGAAACTAGCAAAGGCCTAAAAAACATGCCATTTTAAATCATTTGATTCTGCAACGATATCAAGTTCATTACGCAATGGGTTTTCTTAAAAACCTGTCGTAGCCCTCCATCATTTCAGATAAGTACTTCATAGTATCCGTGCTACGTTTGTTGGCTTTCGTCAAGGTGTAGTTTGCGGTAGCTATTTATGCTTATCTGCATAAGCATATGATGCGATTAAGTTAGGGTAATCGTGCGACATTGTTGGCTTTCATCAAGGATCGTGCGGGAGGTTAAGGAGAAGCTTCTAGGCTTAGGTTGTTATTTGGCTTGCTTTGGAAGCTTGAACATGATTAGCTTGATCGAGGAGCCTTGCTGATCTGGCAGAAACTTCGGGAGAATTCTGGAGTTTGACATAGCTTGATGAGGTGTAGGAATTGAGAGAAGAAATCTGCAACTGAGTTTTGATGACGTCACTGTCACGTGACCGCGGATCCGCCGCGCAAGCCTGCTCCTGCCGTGGATCCGCGGCCCAATAGGAGGATCAGTGCATGAAAATTCTTGGCTTTTCTTGTGATGACTTCAGGTATATTTTCTGATATGTTGATTCTCAAAATTCCTTCTAGATTACTGCCAGATCTCAAGTCTTTGAGTTGGCGTATTTTTTATCAGCACTTTGACAATTTTGGCTCGGTTCCTGGAATTTCCAGCACAGATCTTTGAAACAAGTGTTGCGCTATACAAGGATGATGTGATGCCATGATAAACACTCAATTTCCCTCGAAATGTCAGTTTTAAGGTATAACACAAGTAATTCGGTATTTTATGGGTGTTTTGCTAAAATGTGCTATACTTAACCTGAATACCTTTAGATGAATCCAATTAATAGGGAAATTGATGTGTTAAAAATACATTATTTTCGACTGATCAAATTCTCCCAAACTTATTTTCGGTCGTCTCGAGCGAGTTGTTTTATTAAAAAGAGAAGGTGAAAATAAAGAAGGAGAAAAACTAACCAGCACACTTTCGTAGGCAACACGATTGCACTGAGCACATGCAACAAGCCTTTAAACCTCTAGGTGTCTCTAGTAGGAGGAGTGTTGTCTCCTGAGGGTTTTCAGCTAATTGCACCCACAAAATCCAATAATACAAGGAAGACCGTGAAAGTTACATTTAAAGATAAGAATTATAAAAGAAAAGCTTTGAAAATTAGGGTTTCGAACTATGCTAGCTTTTCGGTTGTCATGAGCCTTATCTTAATAGTCATGAAAAGATGTCTGAAATCACATCATCCCTCAATAAAACATTGTGTTTATTCTTCATTCCTATCTTTCTTCCAAACATCGATCATATAACCCTACGTGTGTGTAAAAGACATCCCTACACTCAGAGAATTCAATTCAAGCTATCATACTCTTGTCCATCTGCCTCAGTACTTTTTAATTAATGAATATTTAAATGAATCTGCTCGCACATTTTCATGCGACCGTTAATACTTCTTGAGGTACTAACCGACCGATTATTCATGTGCTTGCTTATACGGTGTTTTTCCTCGTCTTGCACCACCTAAGACTTAGCGGTGACTCCTAGACCAGTTGGTCTAAGGCACTAGGTGAAGAGGTACCCTCGCTATATTTTTTTATTGCTTCCTTGGCGATAACAAAACCAGTGTTCATTTTTCTCACCATTTTATATTTTCTTCATTTTTTTTTATTTCCTTCATACTTTGGCTTTTAGACAAGAGCATTTCAAGGTATCCTCTACTATCCCGAGCTTCAAGACATGTGTAAGTGCGTATAGTAGGGTATCAATATTCAAAATGTTTGGCTTCCAGAATAGGAACTATTTTTCAGACTAATTTTTATCCTCAGATTAGTGACTTCCTTCATCTTACTAACCCTTGGGACAACGGCTCATAACTACTTATTACTAATTCGTTTAAGAAAACTTCTAATTTTCTAGGTTTTCTTAAATTTTTCCAATCTTTTGGATGTAATTTTTCACTATCTAATCTTTTATTATCTTATTTATGTACAAAAATATTAAATTTTTTTTGAATTTTTTTTTGAATTTTTTTATAGGTTTTCAAAAAAAATGTTTTGTGCTTATGCAAAGTGATATGCAAATGATGCAAAAATAACCACAAACCTCTCCCAAACTTGTTTTCAACAGTGTCCTCACTGTTGCCATCCACTAGATCTCGAAAAAAAACTGTAAGCCTGGGAGGAAATTTATTAATGGGGGCAAAATATTTAAGTGAAAATCCTCTCCCAAACTTATTTTTGGCTCCACATTTTGTGTAAAAATTTTCTTATCAAGAGCCAGATTATACCCCCCAAAACTTGAGTTAAACAATGTTAAGCTTTGAAAATCACAAGAGGGGGTAAAAAAATTTTGGTCGATGCCAAGCTTTGCAAAGACTGAAGGTTAACAACAATCATTCAAAGATTTTATCAATGTGGTGCTCTGGTTGGTGGAAGAAGAATTAGGGAAAATGTAAGTGGTGGAATAGAATGTGTTTGCATCTCATTTTGGAGAGACGATGCAGTGTATGTGATGGATTACTCGCATTCTTTTTACAGTCCAGAAGAAGGGGTGGAGGTTCAATTTCAATGTTTTGATGCGGATTCATCTCAACAACCGTGTTTTTCAAAAAATGCGAGTTCATCAGCGAAGATCTCCTCAAAAGTCTCATCAATACCCAGAAGAATAATGTCATCACAAAGTGCGGGGTGATCTTCAGACTCTAAAAACAATTCATAATTAGTGTTATTTGTTGACCCGGACAACTTGGTGGAAGAGTCCGTATGTGTATGATACATAGTTGGGTCAAACAACAACGTATGAAAAGAGTCAAGATCGGTATAAAGAGGATCATCAATTTCGCTGCTGTCGACATCCATTAAGTCGACAGAACAGACTTGAGCAGTAGGATCGGTGGGTACACACCCCAACTTGTAAATGTTCAGCTCTATTGATCCATTCCCGAAAGATAGGGTCATAGAACCAATACGACAGTTGATGATAGCATTGGAAGTGGCCAAAAAGGGGCGACCTAAAATCACCGGAATTTGATTCTGTGGGTTCGCTACAGGCTGTGTATCAATTACAATAAAGTCCACAGGGAATACAAATTCCCCGATTTTTATTAACACATCCTCCAGTTCACCCCTAGGTTTGGTGCTTGATCGGTCAGCCATCTGGAGATTGCAATGGGCTGGTTTCAACTCTCCGATCCCTAACTGCTCATATACTGAGAAAGGAAGTGTTCACACCATAATATTGCATTATCATATTCTGCATTCTTATTCTATTTATAAATAAACAGGTGCTATTGACGCATGTCTGCTACATATTACAGGTTACAGGTTCTTGGACAGAAAACAGTGAAAACGATGAAAAGACGATGCAAAAGTGGAACTACAACCAACAAATAGAAGGGTCTTGATCAAGCCTACATAAAAGATAAAGTTCACAAAGTACAAGGCAATGCAAGGTCCATGATCGCGAAGCCACGGTTAAATTCCACCACAAGTATTCACTGCAAGATCTGGAGAATACCCAGAAGTCAAATGGAGAAAAGAACCAAATAAATAAGAAGCCCAGAAAGCCCAAAGCCAGAATATAAATTTTCAGGGACTGATCTTGTCAATGGGCCGTGGAACCGCGGCCCAACCCTGCTTGGGCCACGGATCCGCGGCCGTCTAGGGCCTGGAGCAAATTATTTTTTTTACCATAATACAGTGGCGTTGCGCGTGAGTTGACTAGGTCTTTTCTTAAAGGGCATTTTTGTAAAAGCAGACGTGCGAATCAATTGTAAACTTAGGATTTCTATCTCCTATAAATAGAACCCAAATCATTGTATTTTTCTATGCCTCCCTTCATTAATAAATTTTAGAATTCTTTTGGAGAGCATCGGTGTCTCTTTTCAATTCATGAATTCAGATCTGACAACCCTGTGCTGATGTTTGGAGAGAGCCATCTGTAAGTAGTTTTATTTAATTGCTCTAGTTTAGATTTTAATTCCTTTCCTTAGATGTTAGCTTTGGGGAAGGATTTTGAGAGATGAGATCTCTCATCCCTTTCGTACCCATCACATATAATCTATAGGACTCCATGCATACACGCACACACCGCGCCCTACGGCACCCTATCCCTCGAGGTAGCGGTGATACCGTAGTATAAAGGCCCGGTTGCGCGCGTTTTCCATGGAGGTTAGGATAAGGATCTCTAGAGGAAGGACAAGAACTTAGAGGAAGGAACACCTTCCCGAATGGATCTAATCCCTTTATCGATAATTACCATAACTTCTTTTAGATCCTAATTTGGGTATAGAAAGCGTTGAGATTTATATACATCTCTAAACCATTCCTAAACCTAACCCTAGCAAGATTTAGATCTTGATAATCTTAGTATAAATAGATTTAGTTATTAGATTTAATAAATCAATCCGAACTCCCATCGGAATTAACTCGTTTGAGCGATTAGGAGATTCACAACATCCCTGTGGACCGACCCGTACTCACCGGCTAGCTGCAAAGCGACGTCGTTCTTGATTGCGGTAATAGATAGTTTTGTCATACGAATCAAATGGCGCCGTTGCCGGGGATGGCGTGTTATTTCCTTTTTGCAATTTCGGGTTAATCAAAATTCAAAAAGTCATAAAAATCTGAAAAATCAAAAAAAAATATAAAAATATATCATCTGTTATTTTTGGGAAGGGTATTTTTGTGTGAATTTTGCAGGATCTACGAACAAATTCGGATCTGAAAATCTACAGAGATCAAAACAGCAAATATCAAATCCGAACAAATAGAGGAATATCACAATAGACAACAAAGGAAATTTGGAGGACCGAGTCAAATAGGAAGAATCGCGGTGATCTGGTCCCAACAAAAAACGCCACGCGTCCCCATTCTGGCCGCGGAACAACCGCGCGAGCCTACCTAAGACCGCGGAACCGCCGCATTTTGGTCAAAAACAAAAAAAAACGCAGAAGCGCGGTAAAAAAAATCTGTAAGTCTTCTAATCTTCTCATCTGCAAATCTCTGATATCTCCTCTGAAAAATCTCCTGCAGGATTCATTGCGCTTAAAAATCTTCCCTTTTCCAATAACAAATCTTATACAGGATTTTTTGCGCCGCGCTTAAAATAAAAAATTGATTGCAAGTGATTTTTTTTCTGTTTTGCATATCTTTATTTGGACTTTAAGGGGCTTGAGACCAATTCAGATTGGGTGGAGATTTCATCACCCTTCCCAGGACCCCAGAAATCACATAAGGCATTTGCATTGAACATATCTTAATTAAAAAAATACTAGACTCAGCCCTAAGGACTTTGAGCTCAATAGGACAGAGGACTAGTTATAGGCATCGGCCGTTTATCGTAACCTGACTTTGCGGTGTCTAGGCAAGTGTGTTTAAGGCAAGTGGTTACTTAATTAGGACCGCTACTTGTAGCGGGGAGCCTCCCACTTACCTGGCACTTACCTGGCCGCAATTGGCGGTGAAGAGGCGGTTTGAGGTCCTATTTCTAGCCCTTTGGAACAGTTAGGAGTTGTCTAGCTGACCTAGGTGACCCTAGATCTAGGCCTGATTGTGCATTTCTGGTTGATTGCATTTGTGTCTAAGCCCTTATCAAAAATTTTTGCAAAACAAATAATAAAAAAAATAAGAGGAAATTTTTTTTTATAAAAAGACTTGCAACTTTTGTCGCTAAGAAATCCGTGCACTCCAATCTTCTTTCTCTTCTCCTTCTTCAATCATGGGTACCCCACATCATAAATCTCTTGCCGAACTTTGGTATCCCGAGCCTAAGTTTGCGTCGTACGTCAATTGTCTCGGTCGATTTAAAGAAGATCCCGCCATGCCAAAAATAACTTTGAAAGATCAAATAGAAGCATTTAGGAGAAACAGTTTGACTTTGCAACCCACTTTGTGTCAACCATGTCAGCCTTCACTACCTTCGTATGTTGATGCCACTTTTTCGAGTCCAGCTGTAACTCCTAAACCGATGTCCATTGCTGAGCATATTGCTCAATCTCGTAGCCGATCTTTCACCCCTCTCCACACATCTAGTTCTAGGGATCAACAAGTCCATTCACCTTTTTATCCACATATTGACCCTACTCCTGTCCAACCATCCAATTCCTACCAGTCCTACCCGACTTTCCCACCTTCACTAGACACTGTTTCTACACAGCCATTAGGGAGTTTCACGTATCCAAACAGTTTCGAATCTTTTACAGAAACCCCTTCACAACCCATGTCTAGTTTGGAACAGTCGTTGAAAGCTTATATTTCAGCAACAAACAAAATGGTTAGGAATGTGGAAGCATCCATTACCACCCTTAGACAACCTTGTGAACCAGCAGCTGGTTTTCAACTAGTTTCAAATTTTTCAATATATAAGGAGGCGGTTGGACAGAGTGAGAATGTGAGAGGATTTCCAAATCAAACCTACCCATACCCAATTGAATCCAACAACTCCAATTTTCAAACATGTGTCCAAAATGATGAGTTGTGCGACTTTGTTGTGCTTGATTTACCAGATTGTGAAGTACCCCTTTTGAGTGAAACCACACGTAATCCTTTTGACCTTTACACCTCCACTCTAGAACCTAAATCGATAAATATCCATGCTTTTGATGAGGTGTCAGAAAATATTGATTTTCACTTGATTGAGGATATAGACGCCGGGAATATTTCGGATGATGAACCTGTCGATTTGATTGAAATTTTATGTCCAATTCATCATCCCGAGTCATTAATTGTTTCTCCCGAACTTCATATGTGTCTTGATTTTGATGATAATGGCATGGATGAGATAAATATTAAGGAGAATTATGAGGATAGTATTGAGGAGAGTAGTGAGGATAATATTGAGGTTGAACCATTTTTGTTTGATGTGTCGGATTTTCCAATTCATCCTCTTGAACCTTTACCTAAATCACCCTCCCTCCTTTCCATCGTTCCGACCATGCCTAATATCACGCTTGAAGACTGTGAGTTTGAAAAATTTCTCTTTGAATCTAACACAGTTCTCACAGACGATAACACGTACGAGTGTTTCACTTTTTCGGACGATGTTGATGACTCACCGCCCGAGTTTGAGTCCTTTACATTTTCAGATGAGTTAGTCGAACCATCCGACTCGGTTGCTTACAGTTGTTTCGAACCATTGATGGAATCCTTCAAGTTCGCGACAGATTACTTAGGTGAGAATAACACTATCCCTAATTTACTCCCTTTCCTCCTTCCTATCGTTCCGACCATATAAGAGACCGTTACGCTTTCATCTCATATACCAAGTTCGACGTACCCATGTTTTCTTGCTAATCTTGAGGGATTTGACCCTATTGCTCGACGAGTTGATAGATTAGCGCAATCGCTTTTATCAAATCAGTTATCATAAATTGCGCTAATTTATTCACTCGATTTACACCCTCAAGATCGTACTCTACTTCTTTCTCTTTTCCGCCATTCTTCTCCCTCACCGAGACCGTATCCCGTTTCTACCTCCACACAGTCTCGTGTGCTTCTCATCTCTTTTCTTTCCGCTCCATTCTTTCACCAACTCGACCATTACCACGATAAGATTTTTGAATGGTTAGTGCTAACCTTTGGCTTGTGTAAGGCCAAGCTTAAGTTTGGGGGAAAACTTGTTGTATATATGTACATATATTTTTTGTTTTCTTTTTCTATAAAAAAATAACAAATATAATTTTCAAAATAATAAAATAAAAAAATTATAAATAAATAAACAGGGAAGTGCCGGCATTTTGACCCTCTTGGTGTGGCATGACAGTGAGGACACTGTGAAGTTTAAGTTTAGGGGTATGCTCGGTACGTCTTCTTCCTTCGCATTCATTTGTATATATTTTTTGCATTTGCATACCTATTTTAAAAACCCATAAAAAATTGAAAAATTTAAAAAATTATAAAAATTATTGTATTCAATTTTGGCCTTATTTGACTTGAGTTTGACAAATAGGTTAACTAGCTTGGAACAACTAGATCTTAGACTTAGTAAATTTAAAACCCTAAAAATAACCTTCCTTAAAAGTTTAACGGTAGAAAGTATATGTCTTTGTAGTTTATTTAGAAATAAGCAAATTTTGGGTTCACTTCTTGGGCTAAGTCGAAACAAAGGAAAAGTATTGATATTTTTATTAGAGTATAAGTTTGAAAAATAATTCCTAACTTAAGTCTAGATTCTGAAAATGTATACCCTACAATTTGCACAAACACGCACCTTGAAACTTGGAATAGTATAAGAGACCTAGAAATGCTCTTGTCTAAAGTCCTTAGTACGAAGAAAATGAAAAAAAAATACAAGTGTGAATAAGGAATAAAAAAATGAACACTGGTTTTTGTGATTACTTAAGGCTGCAAAAATAGAAAAATATTTAGCGAGGGTGCTTCAACACCTAGTGCCTTAGACCAACTGGTTTGGGAGTCACTACTAAAGCCTTAAGTGTTGCAAGACTAGGAAGTACGCTTTAAAGTGCAAACGCATTTTGTAATCGGTCGTCGGTACCTCAAGAAGTATTAACGGTCGCATGAAGGATGTGTAAGCAAAAATTCAATTAAAAATTCACCAATTAATAAGTGCTTTGGACCACGGACAAGAGTATGATTGCTTGATTTGAATTTCCAAGTGTAGGGGTGATTTATACATACAAGTAGGGGTATGTGATTGGGATTTTGATAAGATAGAGGAATGAAGAATAGAACTTGTATCTTTAGTAGAGCTGATAAAAATTCCCAAGTGGAGATGGAACCCTAGAAGGAAAACTTAAGAGATACCGAAAGCTAAGTAAGTCTATAGAACATATATAATCTTAAGTTAGATGATGAGGAAGTGTGAAGAATATAGGTGGATAATTTATGAGTCGATGATAATAGAATTCCTTGTTAGAAACCCTAATTGGAGAATTCAAGTCGAAAAAGCCAAATTGATAGGATTTTGTGGGTAGTATCCGCTGAAAACCCTCAGGAGACGACACTCCTCCTACTAGGGACACCTAGAGGTTTAATGGCTTGTTGCACGTGCTCAGTGCAATCGCGCTTCCCTACGAAAGTGCGGTTAGGTTTTTGTAGAGAATAAAAAAAATATGTTTGCTCGAGGACGAGCAAAAGATAAGTTTGGGGGTATTTGTTCACACCATAATATTGCATTATCATATTCTCCATTCTTATTCTTTTTATAAATAAACAGGTGCTTTTGACGCATGTCTGCTACATATTACAGGTTACAGGTTCTTGGACAGAAAACAGTGAAAATGATGAAAAGACGATGTAAAAGTGGAACTACAACCAACAAATAGAAGGATCTTGATCAAGCCTACATAAAAGAAAAAGTTCATAAAGTAAAAAGCAATGCAAGTTCCAAGATCGCGAAGCCAAGGTTAAAGTCCACCACAAGTATTCACTGGAAGATATGGAGAATACCCAGAAGTCAAATGGAGAAAAGAACCAAATAAATAAGAAGCCTAGAAAGCCCAAAGCCAGAATATAAATTTTCAGGGACTGATCTTGTCAATGGGCCGCGGAACCGCGGCCCAACCCTGCTTGGGCCGCGGATCCGCGGTCGTCTAGAGCCTGGAGAAAATTATTTTTTTACCATAATACAATGGCGGTGCGCGTGAGTTGACTAGGTCTTTTCTTAAAGGGCATTTTTGTAAAAGCAGACGTGCGAATCAATTGTAAACCTAGGGTTTCTATCTCCTATAAATAGAATCCAAATCATTGTATTTTTCTATGCCTCCCTTCATTAATAAATTTTAGAATTCTTTTAGAGAGCATCGGTGCCTCTTTTCAATTCATGAATTCAGATCTGACAACCTTGTGTTGATGTTTGGAGAGAGCCATCTGTATGTAGTTTTATTTAATTGCTCTAGTTTAGATTTTAATTCCTTGCCTTAGATGTTAGCTTTGGGGAAGGCTTTTGAAAGATGAGATCTCCCATCCCTTTCGTACCCATCACATATAATCTATAGGACTCCATGCATACACGCACACACCGCGCCCTACGGCACCCTATCCCTCGAGGTAGCGGTGATACCTTAGTATAAAGGCCCGGTTGCACGCGTTTTCCATGGAGGTTAGGGTAAGGATCTCTAGAGGAAGGACAAGAACCTAGAGGAAGGAACACCTTCTCGAATGGATCTAATCCCCTTTATTGATAATTACCATAACTCCTTTTAGATCCTAATTTGGGTATAGAAAGCGTTGAGATTTATTTACATCTCCAAACCATTCCTAAACCTAACCCTAGCAAGATTTAGATCTAGATAATCTTAGTATAAATAGATTTAGTTTTTAGATTTAATAAATCAATCCGAACTCCCATCGGAATTAACTCGTTTGAGCGATTAGGAGATTCACAATATCCCTGTGGACCGACCCGTACTCACCGGCTAGCTGCAAAGCGACGCTGTTCTTGATTGCGGTAATAGATAGTTTTGACATACGAATCAGGAAGCACGTTAACACTTGCGCCAAGGTCAAGTAGAGCACGGTTGATGTGTTTTCCACCGATAGAAATGGAAATAGTAGGATATCCAGAATCCTTACGTTTCCTCGGTAATTGTTGGGGGAGGCTGTGTCTACTGTTTTTGCAATGAATATCTTCTTGGGCACTTGAGTCTTCCTCTTTCTAGTGCACAAGTCTTTAAGAACTTTCGCATAAGCTGGGACTTGTTGTATTGCATCTAAAAGAGGGATGTTGATGTTAACCTGTTTAAACATTTCAGTGATCTTATCCATTTATGGACTCAGTGTGTTTCCCCTTTACCGATTCGGGTAAGGAGCTTTAGCAATAAGGTCGGGGTCCAACACTGGAGAAGATCGTGTGGGTGGAAACGATCTAAGAATAGGAGTGGGGATCGTTTTCGGTGGACTAGAAGAGATGGGCTGAGGTGTCGAGCCGTGGGGAAAACGGAGAATAGGCTCGGAAGAAGGTGGTGGGGTAGAAGAACTGGGGTCAGAATTAGAAGTAGAAGTGGAAGGAAAGGTCTCAGCCGGGGTATCATCGATAGATTTTTCAGTGTCATCAATCTCTTCCCCAACGTGATTGTCAAGCACTCTTCCAGATCTCAACTTGGTGATTGCATTCACATGATGTGAATAGCCAGGATTAGGCAAAGGTTGAGCTGGAAGTTTCCCTTTCTCTCTTGCACTCATTTCGGCTTTTAATCGTGCAATTTCTTCTTCCATCGATTTTATAATCTCATTTTGAGAGACAGTATTTCTTTTCATGTCATCGACAGAAGACTTCATTTCAGCATACACTTGCATGATATTTGTTAGGACCAAATTCATGTATTGTGCAAATGAAGAGGATTCATCAGTCCCGGTCAACTGTAAAGGACTAGACGGTGCAGGTGTGTTGACAGGATTTTGGAAGTTTTGTGCTTGGAAGGGGTGCTGACTCAATAGAAGTATTTGCTGTTGTGGTGGAGGAGCCCTTTGGAAATTGTTTTGATTTGGAACCGTGTTTTGAGATTGTGATTGGTTCCAAGCAAAGTTAGGGTGATTCCTCCAACCCTGATTATAAGTGGAAGAAAATGGATTGTTTCTAGGTTTTTAAAAAGCAGCATTGGTATGCTCATGACCTTGAAACCGAGAATTTAGTGGACATTCTTTCGTCAAATGAGAAGGATCAGAACAACATCCACATACAGTTTTGGAGAGTGACATTTGATTTAGGGCGGCGGCTAAAAATTTGTTTTCCATAGTCTCGAGTTTCTTTTGCATCGCTGAAATGTCAGCTCTAACTCCTATAGAAACATCCGATTGGTTATTGCCCCCCTAGATGATTGACTCACACCCTCCCACTGTAACGATTTTTCAGCGAAATCTTCTAAGAATTTCCAAGCTTCCCCATCATCTTTGGTCATGAAATTTCCTCGACACATTAATTCAAGGGTCTATTTTGTGTTAGGATTAATGCCCTCATAAATGATTCGGCACAGATCCCATCTGGGGATTCCGTGATGTGGACATTGAACTAACAGATCCTTAAAGCGTTCAAGACATTTTGAAAATGTTTCATTTGGAAGCTGGGTGAATTGATTTATTTCGCTGTGTAGCCGAGCTATTTTATGACTGGGGTAGAATTTCTTTAGGAATTCTTTTACGAATTCTTCCCAGTTTGAAATGGAATGTGCGGTTGTGTTGTAAAGCCACTTCTCGGCTATATCGCACAAGGTAAATGGGAGAAGACGAAGACGCATAACATCCACAGAAAGCTGTGAAGTACCCATCATTGCGCATACATTTTCAAATTTGGTGATAAAGACATGTGCGTCTTCAGACTCGAGACCGTGATATTTGGGTAGAAGGTTGATGTAGTGGGGTTTAATCTGAAAATTGTCCCCGTTGGCTGGTGGAATGGAGAGACAGGTCGAAGGAGGACCTCTTGTAGGATAGCATGTCTCTTGGAGAGAGATGCGGGGTGGATTCTGCGCACCAGCGGACGACGGCAGATTAGTGGTAAAGAAGTTCGATGGAGAAGGATCCATCAATGTGGGTGTGGTGGTGGGTAAAGAAGAAGTAAATGTAGAAATACCGACTTCGGAGTCGATCGGGGGAACGCGGACTAAACGGGCACTAGAATCCCGTGTCCAGCCTATCTTGTACTAAAAGGGTTTAGTACAAGTGGCAGCGTGAATATAATTAGAGGAAATGAATGAATGTGATTGGTGTTTGTTTTGAAAAATATAAGGACTTTTATTTTTGAAAAAAATGATGCAAATCACAATAAATGCAACAAGCAACCCTAAGTCTAATGGTCACCTAGATCAAGTCTCTAGACAGCTCCTAACTGCCAAAAGACAAGTCGTAGGATTAATCCTCCACAGCCTACTTGTCCCTCCTGTGGCTAGGTAAGTGCCAGGTAAGTGGGAGGTTCTCCACTACGTAAGTAGTGGGCCTAATTAAGTAACCACTGGCCTTAGACACACTTGCCTTAGACACCACAAAAGAAACGCGGATAAGCAATAGATTACCCACGGCCTTCTCCTGTCCTAAGTGAGCGCGACGGTCCTTAGAGTCATGTCTAGATTTCTTTTAGTTAATGAGGGTAGTGCGGATTCAAATTTTGTGATTTTCGGGGCTTAGGAAGGGTAATGAACTCCCCACCTAATCTGAATTTGGCCGTGCCCCTTAAATTCCGTATTAAAAATGCAAACAACCAAGATCAAACATGCACAATTTTTTTATTTTTCGCGGCGCTGCGAATTTTTGCAAAGAAACCTGCAGAAAATCGTTATTGGAGCATATTGAGGGAGAGATAAGAAAGTCAGAGAGGACCTAAAAAAATTTGGTACAGTGATCCTTCTTTCCCACCGCGGATCCGCCGCGGGAGGTATGTATTTGCCGCGGAAACCCAGTCAGCTCTGAAGATCAATGCACAAAAATTTAGGCAACTGCTTCTGTTGCCTCACTGAGATCCCTGGAATGTTCAGAAAATTTTTCCTCAAGCTCCACAGATTCCAGATTTCCTCGCAACAAATCACAACAAATCGTTTAGTGTTTGCGCGAATTTTGATCTAAAAATTTTGATGGAATAAATTTTTCAACTCAAATTTCAAAAACGAACAAATTAGCACACTATCCTCGGCAACGGCGCCATTTGATTAAATGTTTTCCGGTGTGTATGTAGAAAAATGTATAGAAATCACAACCAAATTTTTTTGACCGCAATCAATAACGGTGTCGGATGTAGCGCGTTAGCGAGTGCGGATCGTCCACAGGGAAAGTGAGATCCGTTCGTATTTCGAATTAGATGAATTGAAAATTTAAAGAAAAGAGAAAAGACAATTCAATTCAGTTCAAGATTTGTAAAATGAAGTTCAAGAATTATTTAGATCTAAATCTAAAATCAAGAAAAAACATTAAAAATTCAAGAATCAAGAAGTGATGATATCCAATCCAAGAATCAAGAATCGAAATGAGGCTCGTAGGAATCGATCGGATCTATAGATGTGATGATATTTATTGATTACATATTCTTATCCATCGATGAATTGATACTAGATCGATGATGATCAACGAGAATTAGGGATTTCTTACGGAAACTAAAGTTTCTTCTTCTATCCCTTGTTCTTTCGTCAATATCATTCACATTCTAACCTCTAGTAAATTCAAGAATTGATCGTGGATCCCTAATTTCGAGCGAACACAATCAAGAAAGTATCGCATCGAAACTAGGTCATCGATTCTTCAATTTGCTAGGGTTTACAAACTCGTAGGACTTAAGAAATGTACAAGAATCTAATCATCATCATCTATTGATCATCTCGACTCCTTCACGAGCGGATTTTTACTCAAACATCACAACACGAAACACAATCACAAATTGAGATCTAGTCATTATGCATGAATGTAAAGAAAGCAAGATATAGAAATTTCACCTTTATTTATCAACAATTTGTTACAATTCACTCGATCTACAAGAGAAAAGAACTTGATCGTCGATTTCGGCTTTGCTCGTCTCCTTGAGTCGCGGATCTCCTTGGATCACTTGCTCCGATGAAGTCCGGCGTCGCTTTATAAAGGATCGAAGGCTTCATGCTTGATTTGGTACTCGAAATTCTTGGTCTTGGCTTTGGAATTGGAATTAGGGTTAGGGTTTTGAGGCACAAGTTGTGTCACTCAACTTGTGGGTGGAAGAGGTGATAGAATGAACAACTCTCAACAACCTTCAACCTTCAACAACCTTTTTAAGTGAAGCCTAGGGTCCCTTTTATAGCCTTAAGAATGATTAGCTTCCTTTGTAAGCTAGGATTAGATTAGCTTCCCTTATAAGCTCGGTAGTTAGGAGGAAGGTTCTAGAGTTAGTTAGTTAGGGTTAGCTTCCTTCATAAGCTTGGAGGTTAAGGAGAAGCTTCTAGGCTTAGGTTGTTATTTGGCTTGCTTTGGAAGCTTGAACATGATTAGCATGATCAAGGAGCTTTGCTGATCTGGCAGAAACTTCTGGAGAATTCTGGAGTTTGACATAGCTTGATGAGGTGTAGGAATTGAGAGAAGAAATCTGCAACTGAGTTTTGATGACGTCACTGTCACGTGACCGCGGATCCGCCGCGCAAGCCTGCTCCTGCCGCGGATCCGCGGCCTAATAGGAGGATCAGTGCATGAAAATTCTTGGCTTTTCTTGTGATGACTTCAGGTATATTTTCTGATATGTTGATTCTCAAAATTCCTTCTAGATTACTGCCAGATCTCAAGTCTTTGAGTTGGCGTATTTTTTATCAGCACTTTGACAATTTTGGCTCGGTTCCTGGAATTTCCTGCACAGATCTTTGAAACAAGTGTTGCGCTATACAAGGATGATGCGATGCCATGATAAACACTCAATTTCCCTCGAAATGTTAGTTTTAAGGTATAACACAAGTAATTCGGTATTTTACGGGTGTTTTGCTAATATGTGCTATACTTAACCTAAATACCTTTAGATGAATGCAATTAATAGGGAAATTGATGTGTTAAAAATACATTATTTTCGACTGATCAGCAACAGATAGGTAGAGAACTGAGAATGGGTGATAAGTTTCAAGAGTTGGAAACGGTGCAAGTGTTGCAGCCAAGTATGTTGGCAGTTATCACCCTGTATTACCAAATAGATTGATCCTGAACGAATGTTATTAGATACCGAAGCTGAATTACAACATCATATCAGTCTCTTTATTTAGTAAAGAAGGATATAATTTTGTATTGATGGATAATATTTTGAACATTCCTATATCAAGAGTTGATCGGTTCAGGCACGTTATCTAAAAGCATATACGTTCTAAATCAAACCACAGTTCTTAACGTACAAAACACACACAAGAGGAAGTGTTCAGAAATGAACGAATCCTTTTTGAGGCATTGTAGACTGAATCATATCAATGCGACCCGACTAGCTGAAGTTACATAAAGATGCATATTCAAATCAGTTTGAATTTACATCTTGTGAAACTTGCCAGTCATGTCACAAAGATAAGAAAGAGTAGTGAACTCTTGGTTTGATACATGATGATGTATGTAAGTCCCCTGTCTACACATGCCAGGACCGGTTCTTTGTACTTCATTACATTCACTGATGATCTCTCAAAATTTGGACATATGTTCCTGTTGAAACACAAGTCTGAACCTTTTGAGATATTCAAAGAATATAAGTTAGAAGGAAATAACCAAAACGGGTATAAGTATTATATCCTTTGATGTGATCAGGGAGGAGAATACTTGAGCACGGAATTCCCGGACTATTCCAAAGGAGAATGAGATTCTCTCTCAGCATTATTCCTCCGTATACACCACAGCACGTTGGTGTATCGAGGCGGAGCAATCGCACCCTATGTGATATGGTTTGCTCTATGATGAGTACTACCGATTGCCTATTTCCTTTTGGGGGTTATGCACTTGAGAAGCTGCATACCTATTGAATAGGGTTCTAATAAAATCAATTGTCTACCACTCGATATACGATATGGTATGGGAAGAGCCTATCTCTTAAGGATGTTAAGATTTGGGGTTGTCCGGCCTATGTCTAAAAGCAAAATCCGGACAAGCTCGAGGCAAGGTCAGTTCTGTGGATGTTTGTTGGATATCCCAAGCATTTGCAAGGGAATATCTTCTACCACACTGAGAAACAAAAGGTGTTTTATTTCTCGGCATGCCACCTTTTTAGAAAAGGAATTTCTTGTGAAGAAATTAGTGGTCATGAGGTAGAACTGGAAGGAGATCCAGCTATGCAAACTGCAGTTGATGATTTGGTAAAACAAGAGGATTCAATAGTTCCCGAAAAACCTTAGCCTCTCCGCCTATCTGGTAGGGTTTTTCATCCACCTGAGAGATACTTCGGTTTCTCTATGACAGTGGGAGCGAGGATTGCATCATGAGATGATGACCCAACTAGTTTCGAGCATGCCATCAGGGGTGGGGACTCTATGAGAATGGCTGGATGCTAAGCGATCTGAGATGGAATCTGTATACACCAAAAAAGTATGGACTTTGGTTGCTATATCTGAAGGGTTAAATCCCCATCAGGAACAAGTATATCTTGAGAAGATTACTTGGTGTATATGGAAAAGTTGAGACTTTCAAAGACAAGGCTTGTTGAAAAAGGTTCTCGTCATCGACCAAATGTGGATAATGATGAAACCTTTTCTAGTGCTTATGCTTAAGTCCATCCGGATCCTACTTGCCATTGCTACATGCTATGACTATGATATCTGGCGGTTTGGTGTCATGACTGCTTTTCTAAATAGCAATTTAGAAGAGAGCGTCTATAAGTACACAGCCAGAGGGCTTCGTAGACAGTGGGAGCAGTGGAAACGTATGCAAGTTGCTTTATGGGATAAAGCAGGCATCGTGGAGTTGGAACATCTATTTTGATGTGGTAGTCAAACAGTTTGACTTCATCAAAACGATAGATGAACCTCATATATACTGTCATGACCCGGAAATGGCACGTGACTGGCACTTGAATCATACGAAGTTTATAGGGCTCCATCTAATTCAAGTAAGCCAAAATCCCAGAAATCTAAACCATTTTTAAAGAAAGTGTTTTGATAAAATAAGCCGAATATGCGTTTTTAAAACATCAAGTCTTTTCTGAAAATTTCGGCAGAGTTTCCTTTGTAAATACTGGCCCCAAAAGGAGTATAACATGCATAATATATAAAAATGCATCCCCAAACGGGAGCTAGCTCTTCGTCAATCGACGGCCACAACCACACAAGCAATATAATATACAACGCCGAAGGGAGAGGATTAAACTCAAAAAGGAAACTCAAACCATCATGAAAATCATAATAATACAACGCGCGACTCTAAGGTCGAAATAATAATACAACTGATCTCTAAGTATGAAATAATATACATGTCCGGTTGATGGAGTTTACTAGATACAACTGAATGTGAATAAAATACAAGGGTGGTCACGATGCAAGTGAACCCACCTACCAAGGCAAATCACCCGGAATGGGAGAAGTGTGCCAGCAAAGCCGCACGAAAGCTGTACGACAAGACCTGCAAGAAACTATGGCACAACGGGGGTGAGTTGCCAACTCGTGAGTAGAAAACATCACCGAGACAAAATCGTATGTATGACTCATCCTAGGTCAGTACGATCAAATATATATATAAAACGTCAAATGATAAAGTCTGAAGCATGAAAGGTGGCAAGGGTAAACATCTATACTAAAGTGTAATCCCATGTGCTCGTGTCAGTGCCTGAGGTAGCAATATATCATATGTATGATGTATGAATGTAATGTAATGAAAATAGAATGTATGTACATGAATAAACCGTTTTCTTTATTTTAGTGAGATTTCTGTTTTTATAACATGAGGTATCATCAATGAAATCAACATAATCAGTGTCTAGCATCGACACAAAACATAAAATCCCAATATCTCAATATCTCAGGCTCTGGCTATCCGGACTGGCCTGTATCATCGAATCTCAATACCTCGATATCTCAAATCTTAATATCTCGGGCTCCGTCAGTCCGGATTGGCCCATATCATCATATCACACGACCACGGACGGTATCCTCCGGATATCCGCCGCGCCAAACAATCACCGGTAGGCAGTCTGCCCCTGCCAGGCTCATCATCCTCCATGAAATCACTTTCGCCCCAGGATACCATACCGGGTCCACCATGTACCCGAGACGGTTCATACTACTCCTCGAAATGGGTCTCGAAATCCAACAGCTATCATGAAAACTCATGGTGGGCGACTCATACATCACGAGAAAACCGCAACTTGCATTTTAAAAAGAGAGAGAGAGAGAGAGAGAAAGAGAGAGAGAGAGAGAAGTTTATATATATTCTTGGTGTTATCCCTCAAATCCCGAAATCTCATGAAAATCCGAAATCCAAAATCAAGAGTAAGTAAACAGTGAATATCGACATAAAACCCTAAAATACTGCATAACCAATGAGTATATGAATGCATTTAATATCATGCAATGGGTGCAATAGTTAAACTAGCATACGAAAGCGATAACCTATTGCAACTATCAGCTAGCAGGCTATGTCAATGAAATAATATTCACTAAAGTGTACGTGATATGGCAATTACCGATGATGATGTGTGTGAGCCGGAAAGCAAGTGTACATGGAGCATACGCATCATCGGTAATGGTGCTGGTGTCCTGACAGCATGATCTCAATAATGGCATATGAAAACACATATAAGCATGCAAATGCGATGCGAACAGCAATAATATGCGGGAGCTGAATAATAAACACAACAATAAAGAATCTACATCAATATATATATGTGTCATACAGTTTTGCCATTTGAAATAACACGAATCGTGGTGTTTAGAAAATAAGGGCTACGGTGTTTTAAAAAAGATGCGTCTTTTGAAAATACCCGTATAATCCCTTGTACTGTCTTTAAAATACCCACGATTCGTTAGTTTTGAAATAGGTATGACTTGAGTCTAGTCTAACATCTATAAGTACTATAGGACTAAACGAACAGTCTAACCGAAAGGGTAAGGGAAAACCACCTAAATCTGAGTCGATACATATAGATATAATAGTCGGTGATCCCTCCTCAATAATATCACGTATGATACAATATAATTATAATATGACATCATCGAGTCAAAAGTGTGGATCTATCATCAATACATAACTCGTACGTAAATCCATCGTACGGCATTCCAATCTGGGTACGGGTCAAATATCACATTCATCTCATCATTTATCCGGTATCCTTATCATATCTCATGAACTGGGATACTGATCTAAGTCTAGTAAAAGCTGATACCATCTATATATATGCATGCGTGTGTATGAAAACACCACGCCTAAAGGACCCGCTAAAATATCATATCGTATCTCAAATACGAACCTTGTCACATCACCGATCTTATGGCCTCAAGCCCAAACTCATCGACTCATCTCGGTCCAGTCCAAAATCGAGATAGAAGAGTTGTTTTATATCAATTTCTATCCTCATAATCCATGTATATGTATATATATATATATATACATAGTCCCATACCCATGTATATATATACATGTCTCCATATACGAACAGGTAAATAAAATGAATGTATGCGTGTGTGTGTGCGTGTATGCAAATCACTACTCTGGGGTTCGCGACTAAACACTAACTTACAAGTACACTATACTATTCCAATGTCATTCCATATCACATCCGTATGTGTGTGTGTATATATATATAATATAGATATAACGCATTTGCGTTCTATTACGAAACTGCGGGGGTGCTATACGCCATCCACCCGACTTCCCCCGTAAATATATATCTACCCACCTTTCTCCTTTCTTGCCGAAGTCGAAGTGCTTCGTCGTTTCGGAATCCATGCGGAGGTAACTACAATAATGCACAATCGCAAATGCGTATTAAAATCAAATCGGAAAACCAAAACGGCACCCGTTTCGCCCATTGGTCAAAACCTATAGCCTCGCATGCAAAACACGACTAATAACCCTAGTCGTTAGCGTTCAAACGCCACATGACGGAAACGCAATATCAAATACCAAATTCCAAATCATTAAAAGTCGCAAAACGAAATCAGAAACTTGGAAATATGCTCCAGATTTTACCCTAAGTCAAATTATCCAATTTTGCATACAGGAGGGGTCTAATTCACTGGAGATAAAGCCCTGGAACAAGCACGAATAAAAATGGTAGGACAAAAGCCGCAAATTACAGCCTCTAGGATTAAATCTGCGGCCATAAAGAGGGTATAGCGGCTGGGGTCTTGGGTGATGCTTCCTAGGTGCCTGCATGTATCTCTGTCTTTGCTAAAATATTTACAGGTCACCCAGGTGTTAGCAGATTCCAAAATACCATCAAAATTTCCAGAAATTCCAATGCAGGGGTTTTTAAATTCTGGGTTTTGGGGTTTTTCTATATGGTTCCAGTCCAATACACATTCCCTACAGGAGTTTAAGGTCATCACTAACCTCAATTACACCTTTGGATTCAATTTAAAACCCTAACCTCTTCTAGAAATTTTCAAAGTTCACATAAACACACTAAATCGGTTCTAAACATTCAAGGATACGAAAGTGAATGAAATTATATACTAATGGTAAAGTGATTACTTCAATTGGCAACTCAAGAAAATTCTTGAGTTGCCCCAAGTACCCAAAATCTTTCCTATCTTGGTCCAAAGTGTAGCTTGTAAGCCAATGCATCTTTTTTGTGAAAGGGAGATGGAGTTTTGAGGAGTTTTTCATGGTGTTTTGAGGAGGTGAAGAGGGGGAGGGAGTGAGGGCAGCAGCCATTGAGGATGAGGGAGAGGAAAAATGAAGAAATGATGAAGGAGGAACAATGGGAGCTTGGTCAAGTTGACCCCCCACACTCTCTCTCTCATGCCCATCCTTCATTACTTTATTCTTTTTCTTTTCTTTCCTTTCCCATTCAAAACAAATCCAAGCAAATCAAAAAGAAAAGCCATGGTAGAAAGATGAAAAAGTGTAGAATATGACACGGTGCGGGTCATGTGCACAAATTCGGCTAAAAACACGATTAGCAATATTTAATCGCGATTAGCACTAAAAGTGAATATAATAAATCATAAAAATTCATAATTCTCTTAATTCATTTAAATCACCCTCATTTCAGCAATTTCTATAATTTTCCAAATTTTCCCCAATTTATCGGTATCTAATTATACCGCACTAATAAAATATTCATAATATTATTATTTAATTATAAAAATTCCCAAAAATGATATTTTATTTTTCTGATATGTTACAGTCTTCCCCCCTTAAAGAAATTCGGTCCCTGAATTTAAATTTAAACCCCTCAAATACTAAAACATTTCAGTAAAAGTCCAAGTCGTCGGGCCTCCGAAATCTTCAATACATAAAACGCATCATAGTGCAATGCATGCGCATGAAAAACGAGTATATTAATCAAATGCAAAACTCCATCAAGCATCCCGCAATCATCGCAGTCATGGGGAAGACATCAATGTCTAAATCCAATACGAAAACCAACATGATATATATATCGAACTGTACATGTAAACCTTTGAAGGAAATGCATGCTAAACCTCTTTTAAACTTCTGTACGATGAGCATAGCACTGCACAGTGGCGGACGTCTATTGTAAAAAATTAACTATGTATGTATATATCTTTTTCTTAATATGCCCGTCCTGCCGTTTTGAAAACAATTTAGAAGGGTTTCCTTGTTTTAAACGTTTCGTGTCATATCAGACACATAGGTAAATACTGAGACTATAGCTCCCTTTTGGAAATCCCTTCGATAACTATCAATGCATGCAAAATTTATCCAGGTACTGTCCTCTGACTAGTCCCGCTCAGTATGAAAACAAATAGTAAATATCATAAAAATGCACTGCTCCATAAGAATTAATCCCAAAATGTGCATAAGAATGCCGCGTGCGTCTGGTGAGCACGGAAACAAAACCCATGAATGTGCCTAACATGTGCACAGAAACAACATCTAAGTGCATCGGGTGTGCACGAAACATCTGTCAAGGGCAACGGGCGTGCCTGACAGCAATATCAGGTGCATCTGATATGCACGAAAAATCTCGATTTAGTGCATCTGGTGTGCACAAAAATTGCATCTCATATCATGCGCCTTACATGCGTGAAAATCCAAATCAGGTGCATCCGTCATGCACGAAATCACGAAATCCAATATCAAGCGCCGAATATGCGCAAAAACCAATCCAAGCACGTCAAATATGCGCAAGAATCCAATCAAGTGTACAAGGTGCACAAAACAAATATCGAGTATCACAATCGAAATCGATGGTATACAACATATTTCAATCCAAATCCAAATCAGGTATACCGTGGTATATAATCTCACAACCATGTGCATAAGCGTGTACAAAGAAAATAAAATACTAAAAGTGCTTGAAAACTATGCCGAAAGTATAAGTCAAATCATATGCATGCCCAAGGCATGAAATCACAATCAACATCTCAAATGACATCAAAACGAAGTCAGGTGCAACTGTGGTGCACAAAATACATATCAATGCACTGCAATCATATGTGAACTATACCGAGTGCAAAAACCAAATCATGTGCGTACCATATGCACAAAATCAACCCAACTGTATGAAATCCATGAAATCATAAACATGTGCAGCCAAGGCACAAAATGATATCAAGTGCGATACTGTGCATAAATCATAAATCAACACAATGGTGTATAAAGAGTATCTCAAGTGTAATAACTATGCACAAAATATGAATACCCAGTAGGTGCAACCATGGTGCACGAAAACAAATATCATGAAACTCAGTCATCAAAACTCAATGATGTGAATAGATCGCCCAAAATACCGAAATCAAGTATGGCGGAATAGTCCCGCTCAAGCACATCCTCAAAAAAAACCTCTGGCCAACTGTCGTGGTCACTCATAACATGTTTCGTCGACGATGCCGAACTCTGGCCTGCTGGGTGTGCGTAATATGACCGCTCCTGGGTCCAAGTATTTTTGTAAATTATTCCAGAAAGGTCCTGTCGAGGTCTCTCCCAAATCTCGTTTCTGTCGAACTGCCTGAAAGTCATCGTCCTTTACTAAATCTATTTCTTGTTCCGAAACGGCTGCATACTCATCACGACTCCTTCTAGAAGATATATCCATATATAACGCCTATGTATGCGTGTAACATCTCTGATGTCGGCGGAGTAGAACGTCATCTCGTCGAAATCTCGAACGAACCTCATACTCCACTTTTCTCTAATGTCGACTGCTTCGGACTCGTCTCATCGTGGCTGCATGGACTGCGCTCCAACGGCTATACTCGTATCTGGAGTCTCCCAAGCAATGCATCCCATCACATGATATCCGAAAGTTGTCGAACCATTCGATCGATTCGTCAAAATCTCATAATCCCCCAAGAGCTCAACATCTTGGGTACAGTTTAATAATATCAAGTACATGCCACAACACCTATGGACCAACCGTAGTAGGGCAAACCCAAGCCTCATTAATGGCACCGCTGAACTGCCGCAAACCCTAAGGTTTAAAGGCGTTCTCATGGTCATTATGTCGAGTTAGGGTTTCATTCTTCTAGAAGGTCCGTAGAATCACTTGCATGTTTTCTCCAAATACCTTAAAGTTGGAAAAATGGGTTTCTGACATTCGATCGTCTCTATCGACTGCCAACGTATCTGTGTGAAGTCGTCTCTAGCTGGAATCAATCAATCTGATGACCTCGAATCGGGGTAAGCGAACGAACCACATATCCTAGTCATTCATCCTTGGGTGACTAGTGACCTGGTATCATATCTCTAAGTACAACTCGTACTGCAATAGCTCCAACATCTGGGGCGATATCTCGTCATTCGCAGCAACAACTGGCTCATTCATCTGCACGCTGAACAGTGCCTCAATCATCATGAATAAGCGATATATCGAACGCTCACGGTGAGAAAATACAATAAAACGACGCCGCTCTATGCAAATCGTATGTCCCTGGAATCACGCCCTGGTCAGTCCTCGTCCGTGACGAGTTCGTGCTGACCGCAACTCTAGCCGTAGCTCTCTCTTCCCGTATAATTGTGTCAGCAAAACCATAAACCAATATCGATGAGGATAGATCATGAATGAATATAATGCTGTGCAAGGAAATGTACATCCTAAGGTTTCTTAAGCGGAGTAGCGTATCGTAAGTATGCCGCGGAACATACACACGGTACGTCACTCCACTTAAGTCACCTACTCCATCAACCAAGGTCAACATATGCGACGAAAGTTCGGGTCTAATACCCCCTCGACTAAGTCTACGTTCCGTAAGGTCAAGCCTAGATTCCATATATATCTAAACGCCCTAGGCTCCGCATAGTCAAACATATACTCGAACCAAGGTTAACCTAGCGCTCTGATACCAACTTTGTCACGACCCGGAAATGGCACGTGACTGGTACTTGAATCATATGAAGTCTATAGGGCTCTATCTAATTCAAGTAAGCCAAAATCCCAGAAATCTAAACCATTTTTAAAGAAAGTGTTCTGATAAAATAAGCCGAATATGCGTTTTTAAAACATCAAGTCTTTTCTAAAAATTTCGGCAGAGTTTCCTTTGTAAATACTGGCCCCAAAAAGGGTACAACATGCATAATATATAAAAAGGCATCCCGAAGCGGGAGCTAGCTCTTCGTCAATCTACGGCCACAACCACGCAAGCAATATAATATACAACGCCGAAGGGGGAGGATCAAACTCAAAAAGGAAACTCAAATCATCATGAAAACCATAATAATACAACGCGCAACTCTAAGGTCGAAATAATAATACAACTGATCCCTAAGTCTGAAATAATATACTTGTCTCGTTGATGGAGTTTACTAGATACAACTGAATGTGAATAAAATACAAGGGTGGTCACGATGCAAGTGAACCCAACTACCAAGGCAAATCACCCGGAATGGGAGCAGTATGCCAGCAAAGCCGCACGAAACCTGTACGGCAAGACCTGTAAGAAACTGTGGCATAACGGGGGTGAGTTGCCAACTCGTGAGTAGAAAATATCACCGAGCAGAAATCGTATGCATGACTCATCCTAGGTCAATACGATCAAATATGTATATAAAACGTCAAATGATAAAGTCCGAAGCATGAAAGGTGGCAAGGGTAAACATCTATACCAAAGTGTAATCCCATATGCTTGTGTCAGTGCCTCAGGTAGCAATATATCATATGTATGAGGTATGAAGGTAATGTAATGAAAACAGAATGCATGTACTTGAAGAAACTGTTTTCTTTATTTTAGTGAGATTTCTGTTTTTATAGCACGAGGTATCATCAATGAAATCAACATAATCAGTGTCTAGTATCGACACAAAACATAAAATCCCAATATCTCAATATCTCAGGCTCCGGCTATCCGGACTGGCCTGTATCATCAAATCTCAATACCTCGATATCTCAAATCTCAATACCTCGGGCTCCGTCAGTCCGGATCGACCCATATTATTAAATCACACGACCACGGACGGTATCCTCCAGATATCCGCCGCGCCAAACAATCACCGGTAGGCAGTCTGCCCCTGCCAGGCTCATCATCCTCCATGAAACCACTATCGCCCCAGGGTACGATACCGGGTCCACCATGTACCCGAGACGGTTCATACTACTCCTCGAAACGGGTCTCGAAAACCAACAGCTATCATGAAAACTCATGGTGGACGACACATACATCACGAGAAAACCACAGCTTGCATTTTAAAGATAGAGAGAGAGAGAGAGAAGTTTATATATATTCTTGCGGTTTTCCCCAAATCCCGAAATCTTATGAATATCCGAAATCCAAAATCAGGAGTAAGTAAACAGTGAATATCGACATAAAACCCTAAAATATTGCATAACCAATCAGTATATGAATGCATCTAATATCATGCAATGAGTGCAATAGTTAAACTAGCATATGAAAGCGATAACCTATTGCAACTATCAGCTAGCAGGCTATGTCAATGAAATAATATTCACTAAAATGTATGCGGCATGGCAATTATCGATGATGATGTGTGTGAGCCGGCAAGTAAGTGTACGTGGAGCATACCCATCATCGGTAATGGTGCTGGTGTCCTGACAACATGATCTCAATAATGGCATATGAAAACACATATAAGCATGCAAATGTGATGCGAATAGCAATAATATGCGGGAGCTGAATAATAAACACAACAATAAAGAATCTACATCAATATATATGTTTCATACAGTTTTTTCATTTGAAATAACACGAATCGTGGTGTTTAGAAAATAAAGGCTACGGTGTTTTAGAAAAGATGCGTCTTTTGAATATACCCGTATAATCCCTTGGCCTATCTTTAAAATACCCATGATTCGTTAGTTTTGAAATAGGTATGACTCGAGTCTAGTCTAACATCTATAAGTACTACAAGACTAAGCGAACAGTTTAACCGAAAGGGTAAGGGAAAACCACCAAATCTGAGTCGATACATATAGATATAATAGTATGTGATCCCGCCTCAATAACATCACGTACGATACAATATAAATATAATATGACATCCTCGAGTCAAGAGTGCGGATCTATCATCAATACATAGCTCGTACGTAAATCCGTCGTACGGCATCCCAATCTGGGTACGGGTCAAATATCACATTCATCTCATCATTTATCTGGTATCCTTATCATCATATCTCATGAACTAGGGTACTGATCTAAGTCTACTACAAACTGATACCATCTATATATATGCATGTGGGTGTATGAAAACACCACGCCTAAAGGACCCGCTAAAATATCATGTCGTATCTAAAATATGAACCATGCCACATCACCGATCTCATGGCCTCAAGCCCAAACTCATCGACCCATTTCCAAATATCAATTTCTATCCTCATAATCCACGTATATGTATACTTATATATATATACATAGTCCCATACCCATGTGCGTGTATATATATATATATATATATATATATATATATATATACATATCCCTATATACGCACAGGTAAATAAAATGAATGTATGTGTGTGTGCGTGTATGCAAATCACTACTCTAGGGTTCGCGACTAAACACTAACATACAAGTACACTATACTAATCCAATGTCATTCCATATCACAACCGTATGTGTATATATATAATATAGATATAACACATTCACGTTCTATTACGAAACTGCGGGGGTGCTATACGCCATCCACCCGACTTCCCCCTAGATATATATCTACTCACCTTGCTCCTTTCTTGCCGAAGTCGAAGTGCTTCGTCGTCTCGGAATCCATGCGGAGGTACCTACAATAATGCACAATCGCAAATACGTATTAAAATCAAATCGGAAAACCAAAACAGCACCCGTTTCGCCCATAGGTCAAAACCTATAGCCTTGCGTGCGAAACACGACCAATAACCTTAGTCGTTGGCATTCAAACGCCACATGACGGAAACACAATATCAAATACCAAATTCCAAATCATTAAAAGTCGCAAAACGAAATCAAAAACTTGGAAATATGCTCAAGATTTTACCCTATGTCAAATTAGCCAATTTTGCATACAGGAGGGGTCTAATTCACTGGAGATAAAGCCCTGGAACAAGCACGAATAAAAATGGTGGGACCCAGGCCACAAATTGCGGCCACCAGGATTAAATCTGTGGCCATAAAGAGGGTATACGGGCTGGGGTCTTGGGTGATGCTTCCTAGGTGCCTGCATGTATCACTGTCTTTGCTGAAATATTTTCAGGTCACCCGGGTGTTAGCAGATTCCATAATACCATCAAAATTTCCTGAAATTCCAATGTCGGGGTTTCTAAATTCTGGGTTTTGGGGGTTTTCTCTATGGTTCCAGTCCAATACACATTCCTTAGAGGGGTTGAAGGTCATCACTAACCTCAATTACACCTTTTGATTCAATTTAAAAACCTAACCTCTTCTAGAAATTTTCAAAGTTCACATAAACACACTAAATCGGTTCTAAACATTCAAGGATACAAAAGTGAATAAAATTCTATACTAATGGTAAAGTTATTACCTCAATTGGCAACTCAAGAAAATTCTTGAGCTTCCCCAAGTACCCAAAATCTTTCCTTTCTTGGTCCAAAGTGTAGCTTGTGAGCTTGTGCATCTTTTTTATGAAAGGGAGATGGAGTTTTGAGGAGTTTTTCATGGTGTTTTGAGGAGGTGAAGAGGGGGAAGGAGTGAGGGCAGCAGCCATTGAGGACGAGGGAGAGGAAAAATGAAGAAATGATGAAGGAGGAACAATGAGAGCTTGGTCAAGTTGATCCCTCACCCTCTCTCTCTCATGCCCATCCCTCATTACTTTATTATTTTTCTTTTCTTTTCTTTCCCATTCAAAACAAATCCAAGCAAATCAAAAAGAAAAGCCATAGTAGAAAAGATGAAAAATTATAGAATATGACACGGTGCGGGTCATGTGCACAAATTCGGCTTAAAACACGATTTGCGATATTTAATCACGATTAGCACTAAAAGTGAATATAATAAATCATAAAAATTCATAATTCGCTTAATTCATTTAAAACACGCTCATTTCAGTAATTTCTATAATTTTCCAAATTTTCCCCAATTTATCGGTATCTAATTATACCGCACTAATAAAATATTCATAATATTATTATTTAATTATAAAAATTCCTAAAATTGATATTTTATTTTTCTGAAATGTTAAATATACAAAAAGGTAGTAGAGAGTATGGTGGTGATCCTCGTATTGTACGTGGATGACATACTCTTGATAGGAAGGACTTTCCTATGCTACACTCGGTCAATCTCCTCTTATCACAAGGATTCTCCATATAGGATCAAGGTGATACCTCCTAAATCCTGGGTTTTGGATCTATGAGATAGATCTAAGTGGATGTTAGGATTCTCACTAGGTGTAGTGAGATGGTATCAATCGATCCTGGGGAGAATCACTGGATAGCTTCCAGGGTGGTAAGCTCGACTTAATGTCAGTCACAGGCATTGTCTTTACCCTCTGTGAAGGGACGGTACGTTGGAAGAGTTCCAAGCTAGATACCGAGGCAAACTAGACGATAAAGGCTGGATACATCGCTACCAATGAAGCTACCAAAGAGGCAGTCTGGAAATATATTAGTTCATGAGATGAAGTTCGTTCCTACCATTGTATGACAATGGAGTTGTGGCTTAGGCCTAGGAACCCCCGTCCCATCAGTTATCCAGACATATTCTTAGGCAGTATCACCTGATCATGAAGATGGTTGATCTACAGGGAGATTGAGCTTAGGAGAGTACACACAGAGGAGAACAGGGCGGATCCACTCACAAAGGCCTATTCCCAGGAGAGACTTTTATGGGATGGTTGAGTATGAGATACTATAACCACTGCTAATTGTTGGGTATTGGATACTACAACAGATGGCCCTTATGTAAATAGGAGATTGTTAGTTATATGTATGCCCTAGAGGCCATTACTATACATACGATGTATATTGTAGTGGATGCTTGGATATATATAGGGAGGACTTTCTTGCTCGACATGATAGTATGTTATCTAGTTGCACTTTATCTTAACATGTATACTGATTGTCTCTATGTTACATGTTGATAAAGCCCTTAGGATGAGTACTTGACTACCAGGATTATGATGCGGATCATACTAGTGGGGACATGGTAGTCGTCAAGTACATCCTTTAAATGTTCCTAGTCGAGGGTGTATCGAGACAGGGCATCGATATACTAGAGTAGACTAGTGTATAGCTTCTCGACCCATCAAGATGGGCGATGGATGATCCCATATCCATTGGTGTTTGACATCAGAGATAGTATACGGGTGCTCAGTGGAGACTGGGTACACTGGACGGACTCGCCGAGAATTCCCAGATGGTATTATACCTCACGTCAGATGGCGGTTCTCTGGTGACAATGGTACATGTTAGTCTGTAGACCCAAGATCGTCATAGAGTCTTGTGCGATTCCCACTGTGCTTTGATTTATACCTTACCACGTTCAAGAGAACGTGCAAAACGGTGTCTTTTGGGTACAGTCCCGAATCACATGGAGGAAATGAGTGATAGGAAGGGTTTCGTCTCTCCCGGTATTAGGAGTTGATGTTGCGCTGCGCTCAATTGGCTATAACAGGAAGTCCCTGGCTAGAGCTGCTTCAGAGATATACCGGTAAGTGTTATCAGTGGTTTCTTGACCCGTTATGAGCCTCATATCGACATGACTTATCGAGTTACTGGGGACTGTCGTTTACCACCCCTAGACGAAATATGCGACATATCAGACGAAGAGACCAAACTGTACGGCAGTGTTACTGATTGGATTCACAGGAGTATGAGCAGGCTTTCTTGTTGATCTTCAGATTGCTCAATACCCGGGTGGCCGTTACGTTTAGCAGACCGCTTGCGGCTTGTGGGTGTTTGATATGATCATCACCTACTGCCGGCGTATTGACGAGTCTTTAGAGTCCTACATAGAGTTTTCCTGGCTCAAGCGAAACGGAGTAGGAGCGCATATGTGATATGTTCAGGACTGAGATTAATACGATATGTGATACCGTATTCTATTCTCGCGATATGAGATATCGGTCGGTTATATATGATATAGCTGGGTTATTGGATTAAGTGTTGATTCGATAAGTTGATTCATATGATATTAGTCGGTTGTATATAAAATAGTCGGATTATTAAATCAAGTGTTGATTTAATAATTTAATGTATAATTATATATTTGATATATTACATTACATTATTTAATATTAGCTCACTTAAGTAATTCTTTTTCTCACATTTGATACACTTTACATATATATGATATATGTATTGTTTTTCTATTTGAGTACATTATATATATGTGATATATATTATGTATCATGTTAGGTTACACTTGTAACATCAATGAATGAGACTTTTACCATGCTAGGGTTTAATCTTGGGTTTTATTTGTTTTAAGCAAATCAAACATTTGGATTTATTCAAGGTTAAGCTTGGAGAAGCTTGTAGAACATTGACCAAATCCACTTGTTTGTCTTGCTTAACATATTTCTTAACCTAACCATTAACCTTAGGCAATGGTTTATTCTCTTCATGAGTTAGGCATGACACTAACTTACCCATAGTTGCAATTCTAATCTCTCTCATTCTCTCTTGATAATTCTTCATCTTCTTCATGAGCTCAAAAGAAAAGTGTTTTCTAGGGTTTGAAAAAGTAAAAAAATTTGTGAGAAAAATAAAACTAAAGTGAGCCCACCTCCTACTTCATCATCCTCTACTACTTGCCATTTAGTAAAGGGTGTTTGCCTCACTAATTTCACAATTAGTGAAGAGATAGCTTGGGTTAGTGTCTCCTCGACATAGATCATCTTCGGCCTCGAAGACTTCGATGCAAGCATGTTCATTTCTTCATAGGAGCCTCTCTAGAGTCCGGAGTTCACGATCGCAGCGAAAGGACTACTACACAGAGCTATTGAAGTGAAGGACCGGTCTACAAAGGTTGTATTCCTTGCTCTCTTTACTTGCAAAGTGTTTGAATTTATATTCGTCGGATTTCTAGTATACGATTCTAGGGTTAGGGTTAGCTAGAATGGCAAATTTTTGAATTTGGTATGGACGATGCCTCCCGAAACCTTGCTGCCGTGCTAGGAAACCCTGCCGGCTATCCATCACGACAATCCTCACAAACCATAACAAGATATATATCCACAGAAACAAGTAACCGAAACAAGTGTGTAACCCCGTATAATTGAGCATATAGAAATTAGACAACATTACCAACACATCCAGGCATGCAAACGAAGTCACGACAATAGAATTCAAAACACAATTAGCGCACATCCTAAATATATTAAGGATCCAAAAACAAGTGCACTAAACACCCCAAAAAATTGGGTTTTGAGCCAATTCGGAGGTTCGAATCAAAACGAAATGTGCCCGAACCTTCGCGGGGAGTTAGAGCACAAAATTAACTTCGAGTCGACGGGACTAGAGGTGGTACCCCATCCCTGAGGTTTCCACAAGGTGGCCAGAGGGTGAGGCAGACCCGAAACTGCCCATGGAGGGGCAGTTTCGGGTCCCCACCCTAAGACCACCTTGTGGTGGTCTTAGGGAGTGGGCCCAGCCGTTCGGTCCCTCGGGGTTCTCCCCGGGGTGCCCACGCACCACACCGCAGCTTCTTAGTTCAAACCGAGAGCCCGTGAGGTATGCAAACATCTCAAAACTCAAAAATTCGAGACTGGTTTTTCGACAGTTTTCGATGCCCGAAAAAACGTGAATTCTAATGTCGCAACTAGGTAGTTTAAGGTGTTTGGGTGGCTATGATACCACTGCTAGGTTTCGCCGGCGTCCCGGCCATCAAACTGTGGCCAAATGCGGCAAAAAATAGCGTTTAAAATTTTTGGCGCAAACAAAACTCGCACAAGATCGAACCAAAAACCCATATACTAGAAAACATATAAAGAGGAGTTAGATGGTTATACCGAATGAACCAAGTCCTTCGGGTCTTCAACCATCATCCCAAGCCCCTAGTGGTCGCGGATCGAATTGTTGGATATGTATGCCCTAGAGGCCTTCATTGTATAGGATGCTAGGGATATATATGTACAGGGCAACCTTGCTTGATATGATAGTATGCTATTTGGTTTGACTTTATCTTAACATGTGATTTGTTTTACTTTGTATTTCATATACATGTTGATAAAGCCCGTAGGATATTTGCCTGACTACCCGCGTTGTGATGGCGATCATACTTGTGGGAGCTGGGTAGTCAAAAGGCACATCCTTAAAAGCGTCCCTAGTTGTAGGAGTATCGAGACTGGGCATCGTTACTCCAGAGTAGACTAGTGTATACATATCTAGACCCTGAAGAGGGGCAATGGATTGGTCCCGCAACCATTGGTGAGGTGCACCTAAGATTGTATACAGGTACTCACTGGGTGTGAGTACACCGGACATGACTCGCCGAGAACTGACTAGTTGGTATTATACCTAGCGTCCGATAGCAGTTCTCTTGTGACATGAGTGCAGATAGTCTGTCGACCTGAGGTCGTCATTTGTTTCGTATGAGTTCCCACTGTGCTTTGATTACTACCCTACCACGACTCAAAGGAGTCGTCCAAACAAGTTTTAGTTAGGTACAGTCCCGAGCCACATGGAGGCAGTGAGCGATTGTTGGGGATTCGTCTCTCCCGGTATAGGGAGTCGATATCGCGCAGTGATCGGTTGGTCATTACCATAAGTCCCTGGCCAGGGCTGATTGAGAATTACTAGTGGTCAGACCAGTAGATTCTTGGATGGTCTTGTGACACACCGACACGACTTGTTTGGTTATTAGGGGTCTGACGTTCTCCACCCCTTAGACCTTACATGCGATACTCTCAGACGAAGAGACCAGACCGAACGAAGATTGTCACGGATAGGCTCGGGTGGGGTTTCAGATGAGTTCACTCGTCGGTCTCCTTTTCGACATGTACCTGGGTTGCCGTTTCGTACAGCTAGTGCCACTGACGGACTTATAGTTAAACCCACTGCCACCGTACTGTCGAGTCTTTAGAGTCCCACACGGAGGGTTTCCCTGGATCAGGCGATACGAAGTAGAGGTCGTATGGTCTTACGGCAGGGTTTCAATCATATGGGTATGCTGGCTATACGTATGATATTCGGACGGACAATACTAGTGGGCTTTGGTATAAGCCGGATCCTAGTATTCTATTATTAGATTTTTATCGTCTCATTGTATCCGTATTTTTTGAAATACGGATACGGGTATGTATATACGGTGAGGGCATTCTTGTAATTTTACAAGAATGAGCTTCTAGAAGGAGACACCTTATTATTGATTTATCCTTTTTCGTAAATGGATTAATGAGGTAGAAATTAGGAGATATTTGAGGAATGGGTTGCAAGCATGGCTTAATATATTGTTTATCCATTTGTGTTTCCCATTCAAGCATGGCTCCATTTTTAGTAAGTATTTAATTCCATGCTTGAATTATTGGAAAATGGTTTAGCCATTCTAACACCCAATTCTCAAGTCATTCTCACATTATCATTCTCTCTCCTAGGTTTCCTCTCCTCCTCCCTCAAGCTCATCCCATCACATGAGTTGTGAATCAATGATCATTGAGACAAATTAATCCATTATATCTTCTCTACTTCTACTTAGTAGTCTCTTTTAGCAAGTTGGATCACTAAGTTACCTCATTTGAGGTTGGAGCTTGACAATAGGCCCTCGGGTGGAACTTTCTTCGATACTAAGGAGATCGGCAACCGACTTCATTTGAAGCTTCGGAGGAGCCAAAGAATGGAGATCAAGAAGAAGCTTGAACCAAGGAGCAAAGAACCATAAGAAGACACGAAGGACTTGACACGAAGGTATAACCATTCAACCGAGTAGTTAGAGCCTTCTTGATGTTTAGTTTAGCTAGTTAAGGTTTAATCAAGATCCTAAGTTGATAAAGTCTATGTTGCAAAGCAAACTTGATGTTTGAACAAAAGAAAAAATCGTTTTTCATGTATTCTGCCTCCCCTCTAACTCGCGGGGTGTGCGACATAGACTTACACTGGTATCAGAGCCACTTAAACCTAAACTAGCTTGTTAGCAAATTATTAGAAGTTCGATCGAAATAATTTTTCCCGAAATCAAATTCCTTTACCAAGCTTGCTGTCGATTTTTAAACGAGTTCAAAAAATATTTTCAGAGGTCTTATAAATACGTGCAGGCTAGTGTAAGAACACAGATGAAATTTGAGCACGAGATCAGCCAAGATCGCCGCGGAACTGCCGCCTAACTCACCATTTCTCCGTAGATGCGCGGCCGAGTCGTGTTCGATTCGTGCCAATTTTCCTCTGTGGATCTATCTAAAGGGAATATGATTTCTGGAATATTTTGTTTTCTGCCCAGAGTTATTTGTATTCTGAATTCTTCATGGGGTAGATACAAATTTGCTGTTCGATCGAAATTCTATGTTATTTAGCTAATTAGGTCTTCTGTGTTTGTATAAATGTGTTTAGAAACGTCTGCTAATTTCTATATGTCGATTAGCGGGGGTTGCACATTTCTGTGACTTTGATGGTATGCGTATATGGATTGATTGGATCGTCATGAATGAATAGCCGGGGGATGTGAGAAGAGTGTTTTTCTTTTCTTTCATTCATGTACAATTTCTAAATTGATGTAATATTATTTTTGCGGGACACATCCGGGTTGAGGTTGTAGCCACCGTTGTACTATTTTCTTTTACTGTTTTTGCTCCTATGATAGACTCAAGGTGGGGTGTACAAACTACCGGGTTCTTTGAAATGCCGAGTGACCTACTCATTTTGTTGAGAGAGGTTGCTTCACTTCGGGAATTTGGCGGGTAGTTTGCCGCACCCGTAGGGGTCTAGGGTGTGGTTTGGCTATTCATCATGACCGTGGAATCCGTGTTTCGTTGCAGGCTTAAACAAAGCACGAAAATTCTAGTATATCCAATGTTTCCATCTGTGATTTTGTGATCTGAAATGCTTATGTAATATTTCATAAAAAATAAAATATTATTTTTGGGAATTTTTGTAATTAAATAATAAATATATTGAATATTTTAATAAGGCGGTATAATTAAATACCGATAAATGGGAAAAAATTTGGAAAATTATAAAAATTAGTAAAAAGAGGGTTCTTTATTGGATTTAAGCAAATTATGAAAATTTATGATTTATTTGACACTATTTTAATGTTAATCGCGATTAAATATCGCTAATCGGGCATTAAGCCTGTTTTGCACATGACATGCACATGTCATTTTTACACTTTTACATTTGCTTACCATGGTCTTTTCTTCATCTTTCATGCAATTTCCTTGTTTTAAATTGAGAAGAGAAAAGGATAGAAAAGATAAAGAAAAGAAAAGAAAAGAAAATAGAAAACATTACACAATATGGTATGAGCAAGAGAGAGAGAGGTGAGGGTCAAACCTTGGTCATGATACTTAGCTCCCTTCATTTGTTCCCTTCATTTCCTTTCCCTCTCTCACCCCATGGCAGCACCCATCTCCCTCTCCAACAAAACCCTCACAAACACCTTCAAATCTTCATCAAAAGTCCATCTCCACTTCAATAAAAACATGCACAAGCCTCCTAGCTACACTTTATACAAAGAAAAATGGGATTTTGATGCTCTAGGGGATTCTTGAGTCCCAAATGAGGTAATTTTTTCACTTTAAGTGTAGTAATTCAACTCTTTTAGCAACCTTGCATGTTTAGATTTGTTAAAGTGGGATTTAGTGCACTTTGGAAATTTCTAGAGAGGGTTAGGGTTTAATTTGAGTTGTGTGATGAACTTGAGTGTATTTTGTAACCTTAAAACCCCCCTATGATGCTAGAAACCCAGACCAAACACTAATACCCAACCTGAAACCCAACATACGAAAAAACAGAAACTTGTTATGTCGGTTTTGTGAGTATTTGAGGGTGCAGGGAAATCTAGAGTGAACTGGGATTTTTACGAGAGTAGCAAACAAGTCCAGAGACCAAATTGAGACACCACGAGACCACCTTACCAAAACGAACCCCAACTGAACCCCCAAACTGAGCAGGCCGTATTTACTAGGGATGTGGCCGGCCACTTGGTTGAGTCAGGTGTCTAGGTTGCTTCCATAGCTCATATATGCCCTATGTATCACCCCAGTATTGTTTGTGCACCTTGTTTTCACCTTAAACGAAATCTAGGACCATTTTAGTGGGTTGCTGCATTGAATTCTTTTGTGTTTATGAATTCAAGTTTTAGTGATTTGGTTTTAAATCGATGGTTTGACGTTTGTACATTGACATCGAGGGTTGTTTGGTTATTCTTGCATGCGTAGGCTATAGGTTTTGATCAATGTGTGATACGCGTGCTGATTTGGTTTTCGTATGTTGTTTCAATTTCGAATTGGACTTTAATGCGTCACGATACATTATGACATGTTGGTACCCCCATGTGGACTTCGAGACGACAAGCAAGCGCATGGCGACGTCGGCATCGGCAAGCAAAGGTCAAGGTGAGTAGATATATATCTACGGGGGAAGTCGGGTGGATGGCGTGTAGCACCCCCGTAGTTTGTAGTATAGCTTATATATATATATGTGTTTTATGTTACATGGATGATTATCAAGATATGATTTTGTGTTCATGGTTTAGTTTATGGTAGTTAGAAGTAACTTAGTTTAGCTTTTTAGTCGCGAACCCTAGAATAAGGTTTACACCCACACGCACAGACACACTTGCATACTTTTATTTACCTGTGCGTATATGGGGATATGTATATACACACACACACACACACACATGGGTATGGGACTATGTGTATATATATATATATATACATGGATTATGAGGATAGTACTTGGGATTGGAGATGAGTCGATGAGATTGGGCTTGAGGCCATGAGATCGGTGATGTGATATGGTTCGTATTTGAGATACGGCATGATATTTTAGCGGGTCCTTTAGGCTTGGTGTTTTCGTATACATGCATGCATATACATAGATGGTATCAGTATTGTACTAGACGTAGATCAGTACCCCCAGATCATGATATATGATAAAAAGGATACCAGATGAATAATGAGATAATGTGATATTGACCAATACCCAGATTTGGGATGACGTACGATGGGTTTACCGTACGAGCTATATTGATGATAGATCCACACTTTTGACTCGAGGATGTCATATTATATAGGGTATCGTATGGGATACTATTGAGGCGGGATCACCGGCTATTATATGTATGTATCGACTCAGATTTAGGTGGTTTTTCCTTACCCTTTGATTCACGACCCGAAATAGCACGTGACTGGCCCTTGAATACTATGAAGTCTATAGGACCCCATCTAATTCAAGTAAGCCAAAAGCCCAGAAATCTAAAACCATTTTAAATAATAAATGAAGGAAAATTTGTTTTAAAGAAGTGGTTTTAATAGCATAAGCCGAATTATGCGTTTTTAAAATCCCAAGTCTTTTCTGAAAATTTCGGCAGAGTTTCCTTTGAAAAACTGGCCCCGAACGGGGTACAACATGAATAATATATGCACAATGATAGAAGGCATCCCCAAGCGGGAGCTAGCTCTTCGTTAATCGACAGTTACAACCACGCAAGCAATATAATATACAACGGCGAAGGGCGAGGATCAAAACTCAAAAGGAAACTCAAAATCATCAAGAAAACCAAAATACTACAACGCGCGACTCTAAGGTCGAAATAATACACAACTGGTTTTCTAAGTATGAAATAAATATAGAAGTCTGGTTGATGGAATTTTTACTAGATACAACTAAAAATAAATAAGTATAATGGTGGTCACGATGCGAGTGAACCCACCTCCCAAAGCAATCACCCAGAATGGAAGCAGTGTGCCAGAAAGCCGCAATGAAACCTGCACGACAAAAACCTGCAAGAACTGTGGCACAACGGGGGTGAGTTGCCAACTCGTGAGTAGAAAACATCACATAGCAGAAATTGTATGTATGACTCAATCCTAGGTCAATACGATCAGCGATATATATATATATATCCCCAATATGATAAAGTCTGAAGCATGATTAGGTGGCAAGGGTAAACATCTAACCATAAGTGTAATACCAAGTGCTCGTGTCAGTGCCTCAGGTAGCAACATATCATAAATATGAGGTGTGATCAATGAAATCGGTGCCAATTATAGCATCAAGTCTATAAGTATGTGGATATCATCTCACAATATAATCAATGCCTGTATGCGTGTGGATCTCGTCCATGGGTCAACCAACGACACAAAACATCATGCATGTAAATATCATAAAGCATATGCATGAAAGTATGAGGATATAAATCAACGTGTGTCCCTCGCGACACATCAAAATCATAGAACCTGAGTTTCCAGCATCGACACTCGAAAACATCATGAAACCTGTGCCCAGCATCGGCACGTAAATCCTCATATATATAGGGCTCCATCCGTCCGGATCGGCCCACGGGCTCCGTCAGTCCGGATCGGCCCATATCATCTCTCAACTTCGGTCGGTATCCTCCGTATATCCGCCGAGCCTAAATACAATCACCGGTAGGTAGTAGTCCCTCTGCCAGGCTCACCGTCTGTATACACAGCATCCTTTTCTTGCCCCGGGGTACCATACCGGGCCCCACCATGTACCCGCACACGGACCACGACTCCTCTTCGCATGGGGTATATATATATATATATCAGAACCGATAAAACTCATGGTGGACGCACTAAAATATTATATCAAGAGAAACCGGGTTTTTTAAAATAGTACATGCTTTCTTTTGAAATCACCACGGTTCTCAAATCCAGAAATCTCATGAAAACAACATATCTCAATGCCTAAAAGCGTAAAGCATGATGTATGTGACATATAACAGAAACGTAAGCATTTCCGTATATCAAGCAACATGGAACAGTAATATGCACACATCGAGGGAAAACCGCTCTTTTAAATGAATCCAGTTTTAAAATATATCTTGCGGTTCCCAAATCTCCAAAATCAAGCCAGAATCATCTATGTATGTGCAAATACGTATGTATGCAAATATGGATGTACAATATGTATGTACGCAAGTATGAGGGTACAATATGCCTGTGCGCCTATATGGATGTATAAGTAGGTATATACGCAAGTATGAGTGTACAATATGCCTGTTCGCCAATATGGATGTACAAGTAGGTATATACACAAGTATGAGTGTACAATATGCCTGTGCGCCAATATGGATGTACAAGTAGGTATATACGCAAGTATGAGTGTACAATATGCCTGCACGCCAATATGTCATACAAGGAGTCATATCCTGATTCAACAATCCTACTGTGTAGTGACATGGAAATTATCGATGATGAAGTGTATGAGCCGGCAAGTAGGTGTACGTGGAACATACGCATCATCGATAATGGTGCTGGTGTCCTGACAGCATGGGTTTAATATAACAATAAACACATTTAAACTTGCAACACGATGCGAATAGCAAGAATATGCGGAAATTGAATAATAAACGCAACAGTGAAGACTCTACATCAATATATATATGTCATACAGTTTTTCCATTTGAAATAATACGAATCGTGGTGTTTAGAAAAATAAGGGCTACGGTGTTTTTAAGAAAAGATGCGTCTTTTGAAAATATCCGTAGAATCTCTTGGCCTGTCTTTAAAATACTCATGATTCATTAGTTTTGAAATAGGTATGACTCGAGTCTAGTCTCACATCTATAAGTAATACAGAACTAAACGAACAGTCTAACCGAAAGGGTAAGGGAAACCACCTAAATCTGAGTCGATATACATATAAATATAATAGTCGGTGATCCCGCCTTAATAATATCACATACAATACAATATAAAATACGACATCCTCGAGTCAAGAGTGCGGATCTATCATCAAAATATATCTCATACGTAAATCCGTCGTACGGCATCCCAAATCTGGATACGGATTGAAATATCACATTCAATCTTATCATTCATCTGGTATCCATTATCATCATATCTTATGAACTGGGGGTACTGATCTAAGTCTAGTACAAACTGATACCATCTATATATATATATATATATGCGTGTATGAAAACACACGCCTAAAAGCCCGCTAAAATCTCATGTTGTATCTTATAATACGCATCTAAACATATCACCGATCTCGTGGCATCATGCCCAATCTCATCGACTCATCTCTAAATACCATGTACAATCCTCATCATCCATGTGTAGGTATACGTATATATATATACATACATAGTCCCATACCTATATGTGTATATTGTAAGTCTACGGTAACGCCCCGGCCAATCATCTGAGGCCAAACGCGGAACAAAAACTTTTACAACTGGCGCTATCGTATACTATAACCCGGATCTTGCCATTAACGCTAAACTAACAAACTGTAAAGTGGTAGAAAGGCTATACCGATCAATTCGTGTCCTTCGGTCTTTAGCCATCATCCCACGGTCCTCGCGGCATCTCTGATCTCCTGTCTCCTCGTCGAGGTGGACCACATCATCGATTCTTTATACGGGCTCCCGCCTCTATACCGAGGCAACTCGGACATCAAGTCTGCTAAAAGAGATGACCAAGATGATGTAGAGAATGAGTGGAATACTTTGTCTCAATATACTCTTTGGTTCTCATCACATGAGAGGGTAAGAGTGGAGGTTGAAGAAGATGCTAAGGTTTGGAGAGTGTGAGCTCAAGAAATGAATTAAGTGAGCAAAAGAACCAAGCTTAAAACTTGTTATGGCTTTCTTTTCTGAGTAGATATATATAAGGTTGTGTGTTGAAAAACAAAGAAAATATCTCATAAAAATATCTCCCAAAAATATCTCCACAAACCCTAAAATATCTACACCCAAAACAAAACACAATTAATTCTATCATGACTCACTTAGTGACTCATTAGCATGAGTCACTAATGAACATGCTAGAAGAAATGTGTCACCATGAATGAGTCACACTTTCCAAATCCAATAATCATTTAAACCAAAAACAAATGCATCTTCTAAAATATTCTCGTAACGGATTACGAGAATACCCCTCACCTGTAAATACATACATGTATCCGTATTCCGACCGAATATGAATACGATGAGACTAAAAATATTCTGACTCAATATAATACTTGGATCCGGCTCCAACCAAATCCCACTAGTATTATCTGTCCGAAATATGACACGTGCATAAATGCACGTGCATGTTCGAACCCTGCCATAAAACCATACGGCCTCTACAACGTTTCTCCCGAACTTGGAAAACTATCTGTGGCGGACTCTAAAGACTCGTCAATACCCTGGCAGTGGGTTTAACCACAAGCACGTCAGCGGCACTTGCTGTGCATAACGGCTGCCCATGTACTGACCGAAAGGGAAGCCGATGAGCGAACTCATCCTGGAACCCTACTAAGCCTATCAGAGACAATATCCGTACAGTCCGGTCCGTTCGTCTATGAGCATCGCATATCCGGCTTAGGGGCTTGTAACGTCAGACCACCAAAAGCTGTATAAGTCGTGTCAGAGGGTAGCCCTGAACACCCTTAGAAACTACTGGAATACCTACCAGTAATTCTCACCTGCCTTGGCCAAGGACTTGGTGTATTGGCTCTTCTAGACACAGCGCGATCTCACCCCCAATACCGGGAGAGTCGAATCCCCTACCGATCCGCTCACTGCCTCTATGTGGCTCGGGACAGTACACAACTAAAACCTGTTTGCACGACTCCTTTGAGTCATGGTAGGGTAGTAATCTAAGCACAGTGGGAACTAACACGAGACAAATGACAACCTCAGGTCAATGAACTAACCTGTACACATGTCACCAGGGAACTGCTATCTGACGCTAGGTATGATACCAACTAGCAGGTTCCTGGAGAGTCCTGTCCGGTCCACTCATAACCCAATGAGCACCTGTATACATCTTAGGTGATCCAACTGACACCAATGGCTTGTGAGACCGGCCACCGCCCCTCGTCGGGGTCTCAACTGTATACACTAGTCTACTCCGGAGTATCGATGCCCTATCTCGTAACTCCCACGACTAGGGACCACTTTTAAGGATGTGCTTATGGACTACCCAACTCACACGTATATGATCGCCATCATACTGTTGGTAGTCAAGCAGGATCCTAAGGGCTCTATCAACATGTAATGGTGAACAGTAATGTCACCTAAAGCTGTACACGACTTGTTGGAGATAGTGCCCTCAGAGTAAATTATTGGATCACAGGCACGTGATTGCAATGATTGAGGGAGGACTTATACCGGTAGGACAGTCTTACTCAAGATGATAGTATGCTATCTGGTTTATCTTTATCATCGTGTACTGTTTTAGGTGACCTTACAGGTCGCTATTACACGTTGATAGAGCCCCTAGGATTCTTGTTTGACTACCAGCAATATGAGGGCGATCATATACGTGGGAGCTGGGGTCTATAAGCACATCCTTAAAAGGTCCCTAGTCGTGGGAGTTTCGAGACAGGGCATCGAGACTCCAGAGTAGACTAGTGTATACAGTCGAGACCCCGACGAGGGACGGTGGCCGGTCTTACAAGCCACTGGTGTCAGTTTGTTCACCTAAGATGTATACATGTGCTCATTGGGTTATAAGTACACCGGACAGGACTCGCTGGGAACATGCTAGTTGGTATTATACCTGACGTCAGATAGCAGTTCCCTGGTGACATGTGTACAGGTTAGTTCATCGACCTGAGATCGTCATTTGTCTCGTGTGAGTTCCTACTATGCTTTGATTACTACCCTACCACGCTCAAAGGAGTTGTGCAAACAGGTTTTAGTTGGATACAGTCCCGAGCCACATAGAGGCAGTGAGCGGATCTGCAGGGGTTCGTCTCTCCCGGTATTGGGGGTGAGGTCGCGCTGTGTCTAGGAGAGCCATTACACAAAGCCCTCGGCCGAGGCAGGAGATTTACTGGTAGGTATTCCAGTAGTATCTCAGGGTGTTATGGACTACACTCCGACACGACTTGTACCGCTTTTGGGGGTCTTACTTTTACCAACCCCCTAGGCCCGCCATGCGATGCTCATAGACGAACGGACCGGACTGTACGGATATTGTCACCGACAGGGTCAGTAGAGTGTCAGGATGAGTTCGCTCATCGACATCCCTTTTGGTCAATATCTGGTACCCCGTTACGTATTGGTTAATACCTCTGACGTGCTAGTAGTTAAATCCGCAGCCAAAGTATTGACGAGTCTTTAGAGTCCCTTACAGACCGTTTTCTCAAGTTTCGGGCGAAACGCTGTAGAGGCCGTATGGAGATATGGCAAGGTTCGATCAGATACGTGCGGTATTGCACGGATCATGATCGGATGGATAATACTAGCGGGCTTTGGTTTAAGCTGGATCCTAGTATTGTACAGTGTAGATTTTGTCTCTTTGTAGTTGTATTCAGTGGGAATACAAATGCGGGCATGTATATGCAGTCGCGGGGTTTTCCTGTAATTTATTACGGGATCAGTTTTCTGAAGTTGCCAGTTTGCATTCCGTTCCGGCCAGTTTTCCTTTGTTCCTTCGCGGCCAGATTTTTATGATGGAGGGGCTAATTTTCAAGTGTGCAAATTAGTTTAGTGGAGGGTGTTATTTGAAAATGGAGGCATCATGATGGTTCTTGAATCATGAGATTCTTTTTACATCTTTTCCTTTGCATTTATTGTGATGGAAAATGAAGGGATTTGATTTGGCTTTGGTGTGACCATTTTTCTTCAAGATTTCATTCTTTTTTCATTTTTCCTCCTCCTCCTTGTTATTTGGCCGGCCACATCAATGAGGGAGGATGAGAGAAAATCACATTTTGATGAGGGAAAAATCTTCATCTCATTTTATGCTTGAAAAATGAGAGTCCATTCTTTTTCAAAGATCATTTCTTCACCTCCATCAAAGGCAACTTCATAATCCCAAAGAGACAAGCTACTACACTTAGCCTACAGCATTTCTTGGGCATGTCGGCTTGCCAACTTCGTGCGCGAGTTGCCTCGGTCCAGAGGTGGGAGCCCGTAAAAGAACCCGGCGATGTGGTGCCCGTTCCGACGAGGAACTGAAGACCGGAGATTCCGCGAGGAGATCGGAGTGGAGGACGAAGACCGAAAAACACGGATCGCTCGGTATAGCTTTCTTCTCTTTTTTCTTGTTTGCTAGAGTTAGGTTAATGGCCCGATCCGGGATTTTAGTGCGCGGTGGTGCCGGTTTCTAGTTTTTAGAAAAGTTTCGTTTCCGCATTCCGGCATCGGATTGACGGCCGGGTCGCCGCCGTGCACTTATATTGGTTTCAGAGCCACGCCATTAACCTAGTCTAGCTTGCTCTAATGTGTTTACAAGTTCGATCGAACGAATTTTCAAAAACCGCGTTTCCATTTGCATGAGTTTCTGTCGAATTTTTTTTGGCTCGAAAATTTTTCTGGTTGTTGCAGAATAACATGCAGGGTATTTTAAGAATTCTGGGGAAAAATGGTATTGTGACACTGTAGATAGGCCGCGGAACCGCGGCCAAACCCCTGTCTTGGCCGTGGTTCCGCCGCAGTAATAGGTGATCACCATACCAGTTTTCTACAGAGATCTTTAGACTTGGAAATGGGGGTTTTGGAATATTCTTTTTGGGCCCAGATTTTCTTTGAGTGCTACAGTAGTGCTTGGGGCCCACTTCGGTAAATTTGATCGATCGAAAATTTTAAACATGTTAGTTCACAGTAGTTACATTATACCTGCGACCGTAAATGTCACTCGATCGGTAAATCCTGTCTAACTGCTATTGCCCTTTTAGACGGATTTGCGAACGTGACATTCACGTTGATGTTCTGTGTTGTGCTGTGATATTGCGGATTGGTCGTGGGGGATAGCCTGGATGGAATGGTAGTACAGTTTTGTTTTACATGTACATTTGATATTGCGGGGCGAGTGTCCGACATGTGGACTGCCGTTACTGCCTGTTTGTATATTATTCTTTTGGGCCACGACCGGGCTGAGGTCGATGTACCCGTTGTATATTTTACTTTCTGTACTAGGATTACCCTGCGGAAGGGTGCACGGATAGCCGAGTTCTAGAGGGAAACGAGCCCGCATCTCATGGCGTTAAGACGGAGGGGGCTTTACTCTAGAATTGGCGGGCTATTCGCCGCACTCGTAGGGGGTACAGGTTGACCCAAGGAGGGGTGCCCAAGTTACCGGATTCCGTGAAGTGCTGGGTGGTCCATTCACATTGCTGAAGGGGGCTGCCTCGCTTCAGGTTTTGGCGGGTAACTTGACGTGCCCGTAGGGGTCTAGGATTTCGTTGCACAGGCTATCCACACGACCAGGGGAACGTCGGGTTTCAGTAGCGGCTCTATGAAACCCGGGGATCCCAGATATCTGTATTGTTCTGTGTTGCTTATTACATTTCTGTGATGTTGCATTTTATCACGCCTTGAGCGAATATTATATATTGATATATATACTAGTAGATGTTGTATATGTTTTGCATCCGCGCTAGGCCAGTCCCCGCTCTGTCGTTAGTTAAGTAACCTAACGGGTGATGATGGGACCCAGTGGCGAATGCGGATGGCATATACGTACATCATTATTTTTGTTCTTTTATGGTGTGATCAATTCATGGGACTGCGTTGATTTGGATCAATGCAAGCTAAACAAACCTATTCTGATGCTGTTGGAACGTTTTTTAAAAAGCTGTTATTGCAAGCGCGTTCTCTTTTTTTTTGCACAGTGGTATTCAGTTGGAATATCCAGCTCTTCAGTCGACGAGGCAAGGGCCGAGATCCCTTCACCGGGAGTGACCCCTTGGACAGAAGTTTGCGTCAGGGCAATAACTTCACTATAGCCGATTGCCTTTTGCTTTGCATCCTGGTATTCAGTTGGAATATCCTGCACCTCATTCTACGGGGAAAGAGCCGAGATCCCTTCACCGGGAGTGACCTCTTTAGCAAAGGTTTTCGTCACTATATTTTTAAAAAGCTATCCGGTTCCTTCAATGATATCAAGTTCATTACGTTAAAGGTTTTTCGCCAGAAACCATTCGTAGCCCTCTGTCGTTTCAGACGGGTAGCACGTAGTATTCATGATATGTTTGTTGACCTTCGTCAAGGCATAGTGTATGGTAGCTGCTTGTTACCTTTCTGCTGCATAGATAGATGCGTTGGTTTGGGACAGTCGTATAGCCTTGTTGACCTTCGTCAAGGGCTTGTACGGGTGTGTTCAAATTAACCTGGACAATGATGGGTAGAACTTGACATGTGACTTATGATTTGTTGACCTTCGTCAAGGTCATAAGAGCATGGGGCAAAAATCACATCGGGAGTTTCTAAAGAAACTGAAACTTGCCAGATATACGCATACCTTCTGGAGTGTGATAACGTGAGCGGATTCCATCACGTTATCATGCGATGATAGTTGGATCCCGATTCCCACTGATGAGTTGGTTTACTCCTCGGGTAATCCCGACTAATTTTTCTTTCAGGTTTGGAGAAGAATTTGATGTTACAGTGGGAGGTTTCCTGATTAGATAAAGTGATAACCATTCTGATCTAGGTTAGAGTGCACGCTGAGTGTTTCTTTTCTCTCTCTCTTTGGCAACGACCATTACCCGACCCTTGACTATGACTCAGTGACCAAAATTAACCGAACCTTCTTAAACACTGGCTTTTGGATTGTCAGAGTTGCATACCTCATTGCCACCCCTACTTTTACCCTTTTCTCCAGGACACCCCGTATTACTACGAACGTCCACTTCTATTGGACAAAACCATCGTATGGTTATATACGGACTCGAAGGAATTTATTCGAGGATGGTTTTCGGTTCTGGAGAAAACGAACAGGACTATTCAGTTGTCTTTTCCTTTTACCTTCTCTCAGGTTGCGAGTGCTCCTTGGATTAGGACAGTACACCTATTACGCAAATTGGATAGTTTTCTTCCAATCCATAGGCTGGTGCCGAACGGTGGGGAATGAAGAAAACCAATTAGCCTAACGATGGTGTACAGAAGGTATTAAGTAAAGACATATCAAGGGATTAGTAAGAGGGCAAAGTAAATTGCGACTGCTATTCACGACCAAACCAAGTATTTCTTCGCCAATCCTAAATCACCTTTATATTTCTCCAGGACACTCCGTATCACTACGTAGATCCTTAGTTTATTGGATACTCCATCGTATGGTTATATACGAACTCGAAAGGAACTTGTTCCAGTTCGGGGATGGATTCTGGTTTAGGAGAAATAGGAATAAGGTTTATTCGGTTGTCTTTTATCTTCACCTTCTCACGCATTGCGAGTGCTCCTAGGATTAGGATAGTACACCCATTATGCTTGTTGGATAGTCTTCTTCTAAACCATAGGCTCGTGTCGAACGGTAGGGAAGGAAGAAAACCATTTAGCCTAAGAGGGTGTACAGAAGGTAATGACTAAAGACATATAAAGGGATTTGGAGAGATGGCAAAGAGATATACGGTTACAGTTGTGAATCTGATAATGGAAGAGGCATTACTAGGAATACCCGGATACCCCTACGAAATATTTCAATGTTTCAGTTTCACTGTGTACTGTTAAAAGAAAACTGATTTCCCAATTAGCCCTTGCTCCAAGGTATGTATTTACCAGGTATGATTCTCACATCTGTATGGTTTTACAGATGATGAGTGGGAGTAAGTTATTGGGAATTAGGTGATCATCCTAATTATATCGGGATTCATTGTAATTGGTGATATTTGAGGAAGTCACCTGGGTTGTTTGCCGGTCGGCAAATATTTGGTTTTGAATATCCGCTGTTATGCACCATTTTCAAATTGATATATCTGTACGTTTATTTTTTATAGAGTGAGATATAACTTTTTGAAATTATGTCTATGAAATTTACCTATATCAGTGGATGATTAGGTAAGGAGCATTAAACGGCGGTGTAATTCTTCTTAACCATAAGTACAGTTTTCAACCTACAACACACAGAGAATGAGTTGTTTGACTCAAAGGACTTATACAGAGTATTGTATGTTGTCCAGTGTCCATGAGGACAGACGGGTTGGTACTCGCACTATATTCTGTTTACTTATGACTTCTCTAGTTCTTAGACAAGTGTTTCGTAGAAACACAAGGTCCATGTTTTGAGAAGTTATAGGTATATGACTAAAGTAGAGAACCAGGTATTGCAAGTATCAGAATTCTTCAAGGCGATCGAAGATGTAGATACTTGTGTGTGGTACTCAGTTGATAGTAATGGTTTTAAGAGATCTTGCTTCTCTTTCAGGTTACTCATAATTGGAAGCACTCCTAAGTTGAGTAACGCTGATCGGCCTCTTTCCATTTAGTTGACATGCACTGGAGACAGCTGCATGATTTGAATCTGGTTCAATTAAATCAGTGCCTCTGTTTCTATATTGAATATAGAACGGTTCATATCTTAACATTGTTAAGGTACGGGGAGTAGTCTGGCTTATGCTTAAAACCAGACTCTGGATAACTCAAAGCACGTTTCTGTAATGGCTGTTTGTGGGTTGACCCAGGCTATGACGAGGGTTGACTTTCTACCATCTGGAAGATCAATAGTGATATTGTTCTTGACTCGCCACGATTTTCAATAAAAATGGATTTTTTTTCAGAAAACAGTAGTGGGAGTATGGTAGAACTGGAAGTGATTCCAGAACCGCAAACGATTACTGAAGATTTGATAAGAACCTAAAGATTCAATCTGGTTTAACATTCCATTGGCCACTCCGCAGATAAGGTGGGTAACCTCAAGCACCCGAGGGGTACTTCGGTATGCTCAAGGACAGTGGCAGGGAGGTTCTTGTTTACCCAGACTTGCCATTGCTGTTGTTCCAGACTGTGAGACCCGGCAGGAAGATGAGTATAGCGTCGTTCTAAACTAGCTTTAGAAGTGTACGTCTATATGACTCTGCCAGAGGGTTGTCGTGATCAGTGGGAGTAGCGGAAGCATGGTGGACAAGTAGCTTATGTCTATTTATGGACTAAAGCGGATATAGCGGAGATAGATCATCTATTTCTGATATGACAGTCATAGGTTTGACTTCATCAGAATATGGGATGGATCTGTTAAGAAGGTAGTAGGGTGTGATGTCCTAGTATTTGAATGACATACACAGAGTAGGAAGTGAAATTCCTATACTACGGTCGGTTATACTTTGGTTGTCACACAGTAGTTTCTCCACATAGGTCTTGGATATTATATCAGACATTCTGGTTACTGGATCTATGGTTTTTAGATCTAGATTTGGGTAGTTTCCCAATCTGGGTACTTAGACGGCATTCTAAAGGTGTTTTAGAATGGACGACTCCTGGCATGGTAGTGTACCTGTAGGTGATGGAGTCACCCTCTCTAAAGGTGTTCTACAGACTAAAGGGGAGAGGGATGTCCATGATTGGCAGATCACTTGCTTAGGCAATTGAGTCAATCATGAGATGCCAAGTACCACACCAGATGTTGTTTTTGCACGAAATGCAGTAAGTTGATATTGATCCAATCCTGGAGAAACGATCGGAAGCAGTTATAGAACATAAGTGGATGTTCTAGGGAAATGATAACGGCAGCCTCCTTTGGGAGACAGTTATCATTCCAGGCTTCCAAGGTGACCTGGATGACAGAGTGACTGTCAGAGTTATAGTTTTCCCTTTGACAAGGGGCAGTATCTGGACAGGTGGTCCAGGTGGATACTGAGGGAAGGCATGGCGCAGGATACTGATTAAGTTCAGTTGACGATATAGTCTAAGAAGTTTGGATTCAGAGTTCACTTAGGAACTCGGTCCCATCAGATATCCAAACAGGTATTACTCATTTCGGGAGATGAGTTTCTCCGCGAACTTTAGAGAAAGAGAGCCACAGAAAGAAACATTACAGCGGATCCAGTCACTGAGGCTATTCCTCGAATGCAATAGTTTCGCAAATGAGCTTTGTGAGACTGACTTGTAGAGGAGTTGGGTGTTCGGTATCATACGGGCTGTGAGTATGCGACATCGCAATAATTAGCCTTGAGTGCAAGTGGGAGATTGTTGGAGATAGTGCCCTCAGAGTCAATTATTGGATTGTTCACACCATAATATTGTATTATTATATTCCCCATTCTTATTCGTTTTATAAATAAACAGGTGCTTTTGACGCATGTCTGCTACATATTACAGGTTATAGGTTCTTGGACAGAAAACAGTGAAAACGATGAAAAGACGATGCAACAGTGGACTTTGACCAACAAACAGAAGACTCTTGATCAAGCCTACATCAAAGATAAAATTCACAAAGTACAAGGCAATGCAAGGTCCAAGATTACAAAGCGAACGGTTAAAAGTCCACCGCAATTATTCACTGGAGATCTGGAAGAAACATAGAAGCTATTTTAATAAAAGAACCAAATAATAAGGAAGCCCAAAGATAGAAGAGCACACAAAGGAAATTTCAAGGCCCAATACTTCCTTTTAAAGAGATAGAGACAAAAAATTTTACCAAAGCTTGAAGTCTACTTTGACTTGTCTTCCTAAGGATATTTTGGTAAATGTAGACGTGCGGATCAATTGTAACCTAGGATTTCCTATCCTCTATAAATAGGAACTCTAAATCATTGTAAAGGCTATGCCTCCCTATACCTCCTTTTAATAATAAATTCCAGAATTCTTTTGGAGAGCATCGGTGCCTCTTTTCAATTCATGAATTCAGATCCGACAATCCTGCGTTGATGTTTGGAGAGAGCCATCTGTAAATAGTTTTATTTAATTGCTCTAGTTTAAATTTTAATTCTTTGCCCTAGGTAGATTTAATTCCTTGCCGTAGATAATTGTTTAGAGTTAGCTTTGGGGAAGGCTTTTGAGAGATGAGATCTCTTATTCCTTTCTTACCCATCATATATTTTCAATAGGACTCCATACATACACGCACACACCGCGCCCTACGGCATCCTACCCCTCGAGGTAACGATGACACCGTAGTATAAAGGCCCGGTTGCACGTGTTTTCCATGGAGGTTAGGGTAAGGATCTCTAAAGGAAGGACAAGAACCTAGAGGAAGGAACACCTTCCCGAATGGATCTAATCCCCTTTATTGATAATTACCATAACTCCTCATATATCTTCATTTGGGTATAGAAAGCGTTGAGATTTACTTGCATTTACAAACCATCCCTAAACCTAACCCTGACAAGACTAGATCTAGATATTCGTAGTATAGAATAATTAGGTTTTTAGATTTAATAATCAATCCGAACACCCTTCGGAATTAACTAGTAAGAGCGATTAGGAGATTCACAACATCCCTGTGGACCGACTCGTACTCACCGGCTAGCTTCAAAGCGACGCCGTTCTTGATTGCGGTTATAGATATTTTTGAAGATCTATCAAATGGCGTCGTTGCCGGGGATGGCGTGTTATTTCCCTTTTGCAATTTCGGGTTAATCAAAATTAAAAAAAATCATAAAAATCTGAAAAATCAAAAAAATTGAAAAATATATCATCTGTTATTTTTGGGAAGGGTATTTTTGTGTGAATTTTGCAGGATCTACGAACAAATTTGGATCTGGAAATCTACAGAAATCAAAACAGCAAATATCAAATCCGAATAAACAGAAGATCACAACAACTGAGGAACAGAAGAAATTTGGAGGACTGAGTCAACAAAAAGAACCGCGGCGATCAGGTGAGAGCAAAAAAAAAAAACCGCCGAAGACACCAACCCGCGGCGGATCCGCGGTCGGAGGCGGCACTTCGCGGCGGTTCCGCGGTGTAGGCGACAGATCGGTTGCCCAGAAAAATGGCAGAAGCGCGATATAAAAAAATATATATATTGTTCGGCCACTCCAAATCTTTGTGAGTTTTCTCTCTCCTCCTCTACAAATCTCCGAAATATCTTCTGAAAAATCTCCTGCAGGATTCTTTGCGCTTAAAAAAAATCTTTCCCCTTCCAAATAACAAATCTTGTGCAGGATTCTTTGCGCTTGCTTAAAATAGAAATTGATTGCAAGTAATATTTTTTTGTTTTGCATATCTTTTATCGAAAATCTTTTTGCAAAATTTCCAAATAAAGAGCAAGCGGAAAAAGGAAAATTTTAATTAGAAAACTTGCAAACATTGAAATTCATAAAAAAAAAAAGATTTGATTGCAAGTGATTTACTGTTTTGCATATCTTTAATCGGATTTTATGGGGCTTTTGACCAATTCAAATTGGGTGGGGATTTCATCACCCTTCACAGGACCCCAGAAATCACATAAGGCATATGCATTGATCATCTATTAATTAAAAAATACTAGACTCAGCCCTAAGGACTTCGAGCTCAATAGGACAGAGGACTAGTTATAGGCATCAGCCGTTTATCCTAACTTGACTTTGCGGTGTCTAGGCAAGTGTGTCAAGGCAAGTGGTTACTTAATTAGGACCGCTACTTGTAGCGGGGAGCCTCCCACTTACCTGGCACTTACCTGGCCGCAATTGGCGGTGAAGAGACGGTTTGAGATCCTATTTCTAGCCCTTTGGAACAGTTAGGAGCTGTCTAGCTGACCTAGGTGACCCTAGAGTTAGACCTGATTGTGCATTTTTGGTTGATCGAAAGTGTGTCTTAGCCCTTTATCAAAAATCATTTTTGCAAAACAAATAAAAAAATAAGAGGAAAATTTTTATAAAAAGACTTGCAACTTTTTCGCTAAGAAATCCTTGCACCCAAATCTTCTTTCTCTTCTCTTTCTTCAATCATGGGTACCCCACATCATAAATCTCTTGCCGAACTTTGGTATTCGAACCTAACTTTGCGTCGTACGTCAATTGTTTCGGTCGATTTAAAGAAGATCCCTCCATGCCAAAAATATCTTTGAAAGATCAAATAGAAGCGTCTAGGAGAAACAGTTTGACTTTGCAACCCACTCTGTGTCAACCAAGTCAACCTTCACCACCTTCATATGTTGATACCACTTTTTCAAGTCCTGCTGTAACTCCTAAACCGATGTCCATTGCTGAGCATATTGCTCAATCTCCCAGCCGATCTTTCACCCCTCTCCCCTCATCTAGTTCTAGGAATCAAAAAGTCCATCCACCTTTTTATCCACATGTTGATCCTAATCCTGTCCAACCATCCACTTCCTACCAGTCCTACCCGACTTTCCCACCTTCACTAGACCCTGTTTCTACACAGCCTTTTGGGAGTTTCACGTATCCAAACAATTTTGAATCTTTTGCCGAAACCCCCTCACCACCCAAGTCTAGTTTGGAACAGTCGTTGGAGGCTTATATCTTAGCAACAAAAAAAATGGTTAGGAATGTGGAAGCATCTATTACCACCCTTATGCAACCTAGTGAACCGGTAGCTAGTTTCCCGCTAGCTCCAAATTTTTCAATGTATAAGGAGGCGGTAGGACAGAGTGAGAATGTGAGAGAATTTCCAAATCAAACCTACCCTTACCCAATTGAAGCCCACAACTCCGGTTTTCCATCGATTGTCCAAAATGATGAGTTGTGTGACTTTGTAGTGCTTGATTTTCCAGATTGTGAAGAACCCCTTTCGAGTGAAACCGCACGTAATCCGTTTAACCTTTACACCTCCACTCTAGAACCTAAATTGATAAATATCCATGCTTTTGATGAGGTGCCTAAAGAAATTGATTTTCACTTGATTGAGGATATAGACGCCGGGAATATTTCGGATGATGAACCTGTCGATTTGCTTGAAATTTTATGTCCAATTCATCATCCCGAGTCATTAAATGCTTCTCCCGAACTTCATATGCATCTTAATTTTGATGATAAATGCATAAATGGGCTAAATTTTGAGGAGAATTATGAGGATAATATTGAGGATAATATTGAGGTTGAACCATTCTTGTTTGATGTCTCAGATTTTCCAATTCATCCTCTTAAACTGTTAACTAAATCACCCTCCCTCCTTTCCATCATTCTGACCACGCCTAATATCACGCTTGAAGACTGTGAGCTTGAAAAATTTTCCTTTGAATCTGACACAGTTCTCACAGACGAGCGTTTCACTTTTTCGGACGATGTTGATGACTCACCGCCCGAGTTTGAGTCCTTTACATTTTCAGATGAGTTAGTCGAACCATCAGACTCGGTTGCTTACAGTTGTTTCCAACTATTGATGGAATCCTTCAAGTTCGCGACAGATTACTTAGGTGAGAATAACACTATCCCTGATTCACTCCCTTCCTTACCTTCCATTGTTCCGACCGTGCAAGTGACCGTTACGCTTTCATCTCCTATACCAAGTTCGACGTACCCATGTTTTCTTAATAATCTTGAGGGATTTGACCCCATTTCTCGACGGGTTGATAGATTAGCGCAATCGCTTTTAACAAATCAGTCATCAAAAATTGCGCTAATTTATTCACCCGATTTACACCATCAAGATCGTACTCTACTTCTTTCTTTTTTCCGCCATTCTTCTCCCCCACCGAGACCGTATCCCGTTTCTATCTCCGCACGGTCTCGTGTGTTTCTCATCTCTTTTCTTTCCACTCCATTCTTTCACCAACTCGACCATTACCATGATAAGATTTTTGAATGATTGGTGCTAACTTTTGGCTTGCGTAAGGCCAAGCTTAAGTTTGGGGGGAAACTTGTTGTATATATGTACATTTATTTTTTGTTTTCTTTTTCTATAAAAAATAACAAAAAAATTTCAAAACATTAAAAAATATTAAAAAAAATTATTTTGTAAATAAATAAACATTGGAGTGCCGACATTTTGACCCTCTTGGTATAGCATGACAGTGAGGACACTGTCAAGTTTAAGTTTGGGGGTATGCTCGGTACGTCTTCTTCCTTCGGAATCATTTGTAAATTTTTTTGCATTTGCATACTTATTTGAAAACCCATAAAAATTGAAAATTTTCAAAAATTATAAAAATTATTGTATTCAATTTTGGCTTATTTGACTAGAGTTTGACAGATAGGTTAACTAGCTAGGAACAACTATATCTTAGACTTAGTAAATAAAAAACCTTAAAAATAACCTTCCTTAAATTTTAACGGTAGAAAGTATATGTCTTTGTAGTTTATTTAGAAATAGGCAAATGTTGGGTTCACTTCTTGGGCTAAGTTGAAACAAAGGAAAAGTATTGATACTTTTATTAGAGTATAAGTTTGAAAAATAATTCCTAACATAAGTCTAGATTCTGAAAATGTATACCCTACAAACTGCACCAACACGTACCTTGAAACTTGGAATAGTAAAAGAGACCTTGAAATGCTCTTGTCTAAAGCCCTTAGTATGAAGAAAATGAAAAAAAATATATAAGTGTGAATAAAGAATAAAAAAATGGACGCTGGTTTTTATGATTACTTAAGGCTGTAAAAATAGAAAAATATTTAGCGAGGGTGCTTCATCACCAAGTGCCTTAGACCAACTGGTTTGGGAGTCACTGCTAAAAGCCTTGGGTGTTGCAAGACTAGGAATTACGCTTTAACGTGCAAACATATCTTGTAATCGGTTGTTGGTACCTCAAGAAGTATTAACGGTCGCATGAAGGATGTGTAAACAAAATTCAATTAAAAATTCACCTACTAATAAGTATTTTGGACAACGGACAAGCGTATGATTGCTTGATTTGAATTTCTAAGTGTATGGGTGATATTTACACACACGTAGGGATATGTGATTGGCGTTTAGATGAGAGAAAGGAGTGAAGAATAGAACTTGTATCTTTAATAGAGTTGATAAAAATTCCTAAATGGAGATGGAACCCTAGAAGGAAAACTTAAGAAATGCCGAAAGCTATGTAGGTCTATAGAACATATATAATCTTAAGTTAAATAATGAGGAAGTGTGAAGAATATGGGTGGATAATTTACGAGTCGACGATAATAGAATTCCTTGTTAGAAGACCTAATTGGAGAATTAAAGTTAATGGGCTGAATTGATAGGATTTTGTGGGTATTATTCGCTGAAAACCCTCAGGAGACAACACTCCTCCTACTAGGGACACCTAGAGGTTTAACGGCTTGTTGCACGAGCTCAGTGCAATCGCGTTTCCCTGCGAAAGTGCGGTTAGGTTTTTTGTAGAGAATAAAAATAAGTTTGCTCGAGGACGAGGAAAAGATAAGTTTGGGGGTATTTGTTCACACCATAATATTGTATTATTATATTCCCCATTCTTATTCGTTTTTTAAATAAACAGGTGCTTTTGACGCATGTCTGCTACATATTACAGGTTACAGGTTCTTGGACAGAAAACAGTAAAAACGATGAAAAGACGATGCAAAAGTGGACTTTGACCAACAAACAGAGAACTCTTGATCAAGCCTACATCAAAGATAAAATTCACAAAGTACAAGGCAATGCAAGGTCCAAGATTACAAAGCGAACGGTTAAAAGTCCACCGCAATTATTGACTGGAGATCTGGAAGAAACATAGAAGCTATTTTAATAAAAGAACCAAATAATAAGTAAGCCCAAAGACAGAAGAGCCCACAAAGGAAATTTCAAGGCCCATTACTTCCTTTTAAAGAGACAGAGACATAAAATTTTACCAAAGCTTGAACTCTACTTTGACTAGGTCTTCCTAAGGATATTTTGGTAAATATAGACGTGCGAATCAATTGTAACCTAGGGTTTCCTATCCTCTATAAATAGTAACTCTAAATCATTGTAAAGGCTATGCCTTCCTATGCCTCCTTTTAATAATAAATTCCAGAATTCTTTTGGAGAGCATCGGTGCCTCTTTTCAATTCATGAATTCAGATCTGACAACCCTGCGTTGATGTTTGGAGAGAGCCATCTGTAAGTAGTTTTATTTAATGGCTCTAGTTTAAATTTTAATTCTTTGCCCTAGGTAGATTTAATTCCTTGCCGTAGATAATTGTTTAGAGTTAGCTTTGGGGAAGGCTTTTGAGAAATGAGATCTCGCATCCCTTTCTTACCCATCATATATTTTCAATAGGACTCCATGCATACACGCACACACCGCGCCCTACGGCATCCTACCCCTCGAGGTAACGATGACACCATAGTATAAAGGCCCGGTTGCGCGTGTTTTCCATGGAGGTTAGGGTAAGGATCTCTAAAGGAAAGACAAGACCCTAGAGGAAGGAACACCTTCCCGAATGGATCTAATCCCCTTTATTGATAATTACCATAACTCCTCATAGATCTTCATTTGGGTATAGAAAGCGTTGGGATTTACTTGCATTTACAAACCATCCCTAAACCTAACCCTGACAAGACTAGATCTAGAAAATCATAGTATAGAATAATTAAGTTTTCAGATTTAATAATCAATCCGAACACCCTTCGGAATTAACTCGTAAGAGCGATTAGGAGATTCACAACATCCCTGTGGACCGACCCGTACTCACCGGCTAGCTGCAAAGCGACGCCGTTCTTGATTGCGGTTATAGATATTTTTGAAGATCAATCATGGATCACAGGCACGTGATTGCAATGATTGAGGGAGGACCTATACCGGTAGGACAGTCTTACTCAAGATGATAGTATGCTATCTGGTTTATCTTTATCATCGTGTACTGTTTTAGGTGACCTTAAAGGTCGCTATTACACGTTGATAGAGCACCTAGGATTCTTGCTTGACTACCAGCAGTATGAAGGAGATCATATCCGTGGGAGCTGGGGTCTATAAGCACATCCTTAAAAGGTCCCTAGTCATGGGAGTTTCGAGACAGGGCATCGATACTCCAGAGTAGATTAGTGTATACAGTCGAGACCCCGACGAGGGGCGGTGGCCGGTCTCACAAGCCACCGGTGTCAGTTGGTTCATCTAAGATGTATACAGGTGCTCATTGGGTTATGAGTACACCGGACAGGACTCGCTGGGAACATGCTAGTTGGTATTATACCTGACGTCAGATAGCAGTTCCCTGGTGACATATGTACAGGTTAGTTCATCGACCTGAGATCGTCATTTGTCTCGTGTGAGTTCCCACTGTACTTTGATTACTACCCTACCACGCTCAAAGGAGTTGTTCAAACAGGTTTTAGTTGGGTACAGTCCCGAGCCGCATGGAGGCAGTGAGCGGATCTGCAGGGGTTCGTCTCTCCCGTTATTGGGGGTGAGGTCGAGCTGTGTCTAAGAGAGCCATTACACAAAGCCCTCAGCCGAGGCAGGAGATTTACTGGTAGGTATTCCAGTAGTATCTCAGGGTGTCCTAGAATACACTCCGACACGACTTGTACCGCTTTTGGGGGTCTGACTTTTACCAACCACCTAGGCCCGCCATGCGATGCTCATAGACGAACGGACCGGACTGTACGGATATTGTCACTGACAGGCTCAGTAGGGTGTCAGGATGAGTTCGCTCATCGACGTCCCTTTTGTCAATACCTGGTAGCCCGTTACGTATTGGCTAATATCTCTGACGTGCTAGTGGTTAAATCCATAGCCAAAGTATTGACAAGTCTTTAGAGTCCCCCACAGACCGTTTTCTCAAGTTTCAGGCGAAACGCTGTAGAGGCCGTATGGAGATATGGCAGGGTTCGATCAGATACGTGCGGTATTGCACGGATCATGATCGGATGAATAATACTAGCGGGCTTTGGTTTAAGCCGGATCCTAGTATTGTACAGTGTAGATTTTGTCTCTTTGCCGTTGTATTCAGTGGGAATACAAATGCGGGCATGTATATGCAGTCGCGGGGTTTTCCTGTAATTTATTACGGGATCAGTTTTCTGAAGTGCCAGTTTGCATTCCGTTCCGGCCAGTTTTCCTTTGTTCCTTCGCGGCTGGATTTTTATGATGGAGGGGCTAATTTGCAAGTGTGCAAATTAGTTTAGTGGAGGGTGTTATTTGAAAATGGAGGCATCATGATGGTTCTTGAATCATGAGATTCTTTTTACATCTTTTCCTTTGCATTTATTGTGATGGAAAATGAAGGGATTTGATTTGGCTTTGGTGTGACCATTTTTCTTCATGATTATCATTCTTTTCCTCTTCTTGCTTGAGGCCATTCATTTTTCCTCCTCCACCTTGTTATTTGGCCGGCCACATCTATGAGGGAGGATGAGAGAAAATCACATTTTGATGAGGGGAAAATCTTCATTTCATTCTATGCTTGAAAAATGAGAGATCCATTCTTTTTCAAAGATCATTTCTTCACCTCCATCAAAGGCAACTTCATAACCCCAAAGAGACAAGCTACTACACTTAGCCTACAGCATTTCTTGGGCACGTCGGCTTGCCAACTTCGTGCGCAAGTTGCCTCGGTCCAGAGGTGGGAGCCCGTAAAAGAACCCGGCGATGTGGTGCCCGTTCCGACGAGAAACTGAAGACCGGAGATTCCGCGAGGAGATCGGAGTGGAGGCCGAAGACCGAAGGACACGGATAGCTCGGTATAGCTTTCTTCTTTTTTTTTGTTTGCTAGAGTTAGGTTAATGGCCCGATCCGGGATTTTAGTGCGCGGTGGTGCCGGTTTCTTGTTTTTAGAAAAGCTTCGTTTCCGTATTCCAGCGTCGGATTGACGGCCGGTGCGCCGCCGTGCACTTACACGACTAATAAAGGAAAACCGGATAGCATACTATCATCTCGAGTAAGACTGTCCTACCGGTATAGGTCCTCCTCAATCATTGCAATCACGTGCCTACGATCCAATAATTGACTTTGAGGGAACTACGACCAACAATATCACACTTGCACTTAAATCTAATTATTTCGATGTCGCATACTCACAGCCCGTGTGATACCGAACACCCAAATCCTCTACTAATCAGTTTCACAAAGCTTGTTTGTAAAACTCTTGTGTTTGAGAAACAGCCTCAATGAGTGGATCTGCCCTGATATTTCTTTCTATGTCTCTCTTAATCTCAAGTTCGCGGAGAAAGCCATCCCCCGAATTGAGTAATACCTGTCTTAGAATATGTCTGGATATCTGATGGGACCTAGTTCATAAATGAACTCCAAATCCAAACTTCTTAGACTGTATCGTCAACTGAACCTAATCAGTATCCTGCACCATGCCTCCCACAGTATCCTCTTGGACCACCTGTCCAAACTACTGCCCCTTGTCAAAGGAAAAACTATAACTCTGACAGTAACTCTGTCATCCATGTCACCTTAGAAGCCTGGAATGATAACCATCTCCGAAGGAGGCTGCCGTCATCAAATCCGTAGAACATCCACTTATGTTCTAAAACTGCTTCCGAATATTTCTCCAGGATTGGATTAATATAAACTTATTGCATTTAGTGCAAAAACAATATCTGGTGTGGTACTTGACATCTCATGATCGACTCAATTGCCTAAGCAGTTGATATGCCAATCATGCACTTCCATCTCCCCTTTAGTCTGTAAGACACCTTTAGAGAGGGAGACTCCATCACCTGCAGGTACACCACCATGCCAGGAGTCGTCCATTCAAAAACACCTTTACAATACTGTCTAAGTACCCAGATTGGGAAATGATCAGTCGAAAATATTGCATTTCTAACACGACAATTTCCCTACCATTTGCACTCATCTAGAGGTGTTCGGAATAAATATAGAACATATTAGAAAAACATCCGTAAAATACCAAATAACTTGTGTTATACTTTAAAACCGACATTTTGAGGGAAATTGAGTGTTTATCATTGCATCGCATAATCTTTGTGTAGCGCAACACTTGTCTCGAGAATCTGTGCAGGAAATTCCAGGAAAAGAGCCGAAACAGTTAAAAGTGCTGATAAAAACATGCCAAGTCCAAGACTTGTGATCTGGTAGTGAACTAAAGAGAATTATAAGATTCCACACATCAGAAAATACACATACAGTCAGCACCAAGCAACACTGGAAAAATCATGCAGTGAAGCCATCAATGGGCCACGGATCCGCGGCCAGAGCAGCCTTCCCTCGGCGGATCCGCGGCCACACAAGCATGACGTCAGCAAAAAACTTCGTCAGGTTTCTCCATTCAAGGCCCACACTCATTTAAGCCAATGCAAGTTCCAGAGAGCTCCAGAAGCTTCTGTCCGAACAGCAAAGCTCCTTGTTCAAGCTAAACACTCTCAAGCTTCTTAAGCAAGCCTCTCAAATAACTACCTAAGCCTAGAAGCTTCTACCTAACTACCAAGCTTACAAGAGAAGCTAAACTAAACTTAGCTTTTAAAGGAAGCTAATCCTAATCAAGCTTCTAGGGGAAGCTAATGAAAGCAATAAAAGGGACCCAAAAGCTTCTATTCTAAGGTTGTTGAAAATTGAGCCAAAATCCGACAAGTTGAGTGACAAAACTTGTGCATTCAAACCCTAACCCTAATCCAATCACCAAAGCCAAATTCAAGATATTTGATTACAAATCAAGCAAGAAGCCTTCAACCTTTTAGAAGCAACGCCGATCTTCAACCGAGCAAGTGATCCTCCAGACGATCCGCGACTCACGGAAACGATGCGGAGCTAAATCGACGATCGAGTTCTTTCCTCTTATAGATCTTGAGAGAATTGTAAAAAAAATGTTGATAAATAAAAGATGAAATTTCTTTATCTTGCTTACTTTTATATTTGAGCATTATGATTAGATCTCGATTCTTGATTGTGTTCTTTGATATTATGCTTGAGTAAAAACTCCGCTCGTGAAGGAGTCGAGAGAATCAATAGATGATGATGATTAAATTTTGAAACGATTCTTAATTCCTATAAGTTTTGTAAACTCTTGTAAATTGAATCATCGACAACCTAGTTTCGAGCGAAATGCTTTCATGAATATTTTCGCTTGTAACTAGAGATCGACGATTGGTGATTCAATTTACTAGAGGCTAGCTTTTGAATGAGATTCATCGAAAGGACAAAGGATGAGATGAAGAAACCCTAGTTCTTTCAAGAGATCCTTAAACCTCGATTGATCGTTATCGATCTAGTATCAAATCATTAATGGATAAGAAAACGTAATCACTAGTTTTCATCACTTCTACAGATTCAATCGATTCCTACGAGCCTCATTTCAATTCTTGAAACCTAATTCGATTGGATATCATCAATTCTTGATTCTTGATTTTGAGTTTTCTTGATTTAGATCTAGATAATTCTTGAAATTCACTTTTAAAAACTTGAATTGAATTTCTCTTCTCTTTTCTCTTTAATTTTCAATTCATCTAAATCAAATTCGAACGGATCACATTTTCCCTGAGGACGATCCGTATTCACTAACGCGCTACATCGACACCGTTATTGATTGCGGTTAAGAAAAATTCTTTGATTGTGATCTTTATATACAATTTCAAAACACAACACACGAAGAATCATTCAACCAAATGGCACCGTTGCCGGGGATAGTGTGCTAATTTGTTCGTTTTTGAAATTTGAGTTGAAAAATTTATTCCATCAGAATTTTTAGATTAAAATTCACGCAAACACTAAACGATTCGTTGTGATTTGTTGCAAGGAAATCTGGAATCTGTGGAGCTTGAGGAAAAATATTTTGAATATTCCAGAGAGATTAGGAGGTGAACAGGAACAGGTCCTGAAAATTTGGTGCAGTGATCAAATAGTGAGACCGCGTTTCCGTGGCCACTGCTAGCCTCCCGCGGTGGTTCAGCGGCGTATCCAGAGCTTCGCTGCACGAAAATTTCTCGGTGAATTCCTAACTTTCTTATCTCCTCCTTGATCTGCTCCAATAACCAATTTCTGCAGGTTTCTTTGCAAAAATTCGCAGCGCCGCAAAAAGCAAAAAAATGTGCGTGTTTGATCTTGGTTGTTTGCATTTTTAATACGGAAGTTAAGGGGCAAAGACCAAATTCAAATTATGTGGGGAGTTCATTACCCTTCCTAAGCCCCGAAAATCACAAAACTGCATCCGCATTACCCTCATTAACTAAAGGATATCTAGACTTGACTCTAAAGACCGTCGCGCTCACTTAGGACAGGAGAAGGTCGTGGGTAATCTATTGCTTATCCGCGTTTCTTTTGTGGTGTCTAAGGCAAGTGGTTACTTAATTAGGCTCACTACTTACGTAGTGGAGAACCTCCCACTTACCTGGCACTTACCTGGCCACAAGAGGGACAAAGAGGTAGTAGAGGATTGATCCTGCGATTTGTCTTCTGGCAGTTAGGAGCGGTCTAGAGACTTGACCTAGGTGACCATTAGACTTAGGGTTGTGTGTGCATTGGTTGTGATTTGCATCGCTTTTTCAAAAATTCGTATCTTTTTCAAAAAAAACACCAATCCACATTTTCCTTAATTATCACAACGCTGCCACTTGTACTAAACCCTTTAGTGCATGCTCGGCTGGACACGGGATTCTAGTGCCCGTCTTGTCCGCGTTCCCCCGATCGACTACGAAATCGGTAATTCTACGTCTACTTCTTCTTTACCCACTACCACACCCACTTCGATGGACACTTCTCCATCGAACTTCTTTACCACTACTCTGTCGCCGTCCGCAGGTGCACAGAATCCACCCCGCATCTCTCTCCAAGAGAGATGCTATCCTATGCGAGGTCCTCTTTCGACCTGTCTCACCATTCCACCAGCCAACGGGGACAATTTTGAAATAAAACCCCAATACATCAATCTTCTACCCAAATATCACGGTCTCGAGTCTGAAGACGCATATGTATTTATTACCAAATTTGAAAATGTATGCGCAATGATGGGTACTTCACAGCTTTCTGTAGATGCTATGCATCTCCGTCTTCTTCCATTCACCTTGTGCGATCTAGCCGAGATGTGGCTTTATAACACAACCGCACATTCCATTTCGAACTGGGAAGAATTCGTCGCAGCATTCCTTAAGAAATTCTACCCCAATCATAAAACCGCTCGAGTTCGTAGCGAAATAAATCAATTCACCCAGCTTCCGAATGAACCATTCTCGAAGTGTTTTGAACGCTTCAAGGATCTGTTGGTTCAATATCCACATCACGGAATCCCCAGATAGGATCTGTGCAGAATCATATAGGAGGGCATTAACCCTACCACTAAACATAACCTTGAATCCATGTGTCAAGGCTCTTTTATGACCAAAGACGATGGCGAAGGATGAAAATTCTTAAAAGATTTCGCTGAAAGATCCTTACAGTGGGAGAGTGTAAACCAGTCATCGTCTAGGGGTGGCATTCACCAAATCGATGTTTCCATAGGTGTTAGAGCTGAGATGGCAGCAATGCAAAAGAAGCTAGAAGCTATGGAACAAAAATTTTTAGCAGCCTCCCTAAATCCGATGTCGCTCCCTAAAACTGTATGTGGATGTTGTTCTGATCCATCTCATCTCACGGAGGAATGTCCATTGAATTCTTCGTTTCAAGGTCAAGAGTATACCAATGCTTCTTTTCAAAGACCTAGAAACGATCCATATTCTTCCACATATAATCAGGGTTGGAGGAATCACCCTAACTTTGCTTGGAACCACATCAAAATCAAAACACGGTTCCAAAACACAACAATTTTCAAAGGGCTCCTCCACCACAACAACAACCACTTCAACTAACTCAGCACCCCTATCAATCACCAAAGTTTCAAAATCCGGTCAACACATCTGCACCTTTGCAATTGACCGATACTGATGAATCCTCTTCACTCGCACAAACCATGAATTTAATTCTTCTGAAAAATTTCATGCAAGTGTCGGCTGAGGTTAAGTCTTTTATCGATGATATAAAGAAAAACTCAGCTTCCCAAGCTGAGAGTATAAAATCGATGGAAGCAGAAATTGCACTGTTAAAAGCCGAGAGGAGTGCGAGAGAGAAAGGGAAACTTCCATCTCAACCCTTACCGAATCCTGGGCATTACAATGTAAATGCCATCACAACGCTGAGATCAGGAAGAGTGCTGAAAAATCATGTTGGGGAATAGATTGATGATGCTGAAAAATCTATCAATAATACCCCGGCTGAGACCTTTTCTTACATACACACTTCTACTTTTGATCCTTGTTCTTCTACCCCACCACCTTCTTGCGAGCCTATTCTTCGTTTCCCACAAGGCTCGTTACCTCAGCAACCCTCTTCTAGTCCACCAAAGATGATTCCCACTCCTATTCTGGGATCACATCCACACACACCACCTTCTCCTATGATGGACCCAGCTCTTATTGCTAAAGCACCTTATCCGAATCGGTTAAGGGGTAACAAATCGAGTCCACATATGGAGAAGATTATGGAAATGTTCAAATATGTTGACATCAACATCCCTCTCGTAGATGCTATTCAACAAGTCCCCGCTTATGCGAAAATTCTTAAAGACTTGTGCACTAGGAAGAGGAAAACTCAAGTGCCCAAAAAGGTCTTCATGACAAATAATGTTAGCACTGCTTTTACCCCACAGCTACCAAAGAAACGTAAGGACCCAGGATGTCCTACAATCTCGATTTCTATTGGGGGTAAAAACATCAATCGTGCTCTTCTTGACCTAGGCGCAAGTGTTAACCTGCTTCCATATTCTGTATACGAGCAGTTAGGGATTGGAGAGTTGAAACTAGCTCACTGCACTCTCCAAATGGCAGTCCGTTCAATCACCAAACCTAGGGGTGAACTGGAGGATGTGTTAATAAAGTCGGGGAATTTGTATTCCCTGTGGACTTCATTGTTCTAGATACACAACCTGTAGCAAATCCACGGAATCAAATTCCGGTGATTTTGGGTCGACCATTCCTTGCCACTTCCAATGCAGTCATTAACTGTCGAAATGGTTCAATGAACCTATCTTTTGGAAAAATGACAACTGAACCGAACATCTACAAAATTGGAAGTCAGCCATCTGAACCCTCTGCTCATATACTTGATGTTTGTTCTGTCCACGAGATTGCTCCCGAAAGTTGCGAAGTTGATGAACTTTGCTTTGAAGATCTTGACGACACTACCACATCAATGTTTGATCTTCCACATCTTAGTGAGGACACTCTTTCCACGCTTGAGTCTGACACTCTTGACTCATCACCTTCCGAGTCTGTATCTTTCACAGGCTATGAGCTTCTTTGTGACTCCGAAAATCATTCAATGACCCTACTTTTAATAATTTCTCCGCCAGCATTAGATCTCAAACTTTTACCTTCTCATCTTAAATATGCATATTTAGGTGAGAATGAGTCTTTATCGGTGATCATATCCGCTTCTCTAGCATCAGAGCAAGAGAATGCTCTATTGACGGTATTGAGATCTAATAGGCAGGCGTTTGGTTAGACCATGGCTGACATCAAAGGGATTAGTCCTTTGATTGTGGAACATCATATACATTTGATGGATGAAGCCAAACCAACCCGAGAACCACAGAGACGGTTGAACCCCGTCATGAAGGATGCGGTGAAGAAAGAAATCGTCAAATGCCTTGACAATGGTATCATTTACCCAATCTCCGATAGCCAATGGGTAAGTCCAATTCATGTCGTCCCTAAGAAATCTGGCATCACAGTCATTATCAATGAGGCAAACGAGTTAATTCAGACACGCACTCAAACTGGGTGGCGTGTATGTATTGATTACAGAAAACTCAATGCCGTAACAAGGAAAGACCACTTTCCTCTACCTTTCATTGACCAGATGCTGGAACGCCTAGCTGTACGTGAGTATTATTGCTTTATGGACGGATACTCTGGCTATAATCAGGTCCCTATTGCCAAAAAGGATCAAGATGAAACCATATTTACTTGTCCTTTTTGTACTGTTGCTTATAGACGCATGCCCTTTGGGTTATGCAATGCTCCCGCTACATTTCAGCGGTTTATGATGGGGATATTCTCGGACATAGTCGAGAATTTTTTGGAGATTTTCATGGACGAATTCTCGATTTTCGGAGATTCTTTTTCTGACTGCCTATCTAATCTTGACGCAGTTCTTACTCGTTGTAAAGAGAAGAACTTAACCATGAATTGGGGAAAATGCCATTTCATGGTCCAAGAGAGAATTGTGCTTGGACATGTTATTTCACGAAAAGGCATTGAAGTTGACAAAGCTAAAATTGATGTCATTCAAAACCTTCCTCATCCCAAAAGCGTCAAGGATATCCGATCTTTTCTTGGCCATGCAGGCTTTTACTGGAGATTCATTAAGGATTTTAGCAAAATTTCTAGACCTTTAACTCTTCTCTTGGCCAAGGATACGACCTTCCACTTTGACTCGGATTGTGAGGCAGCATTCGACTCACTCAAACACTATCACACTATAGCCCCCGTTCTATCTTCTCCAGATTGGAACTACCCGTTTGAACTTATATGTGATGCATCAGATTTTGCAGTTGGTGCAGTCTTAGGACAGCAAATTGAAAAGATGCCACACGTGATCTATTATGCAAGTAAGACCCTGAGCGATGCTCAAGTGAATTATACAACTACCGAAATAGAACTTTTGGCGGTTGTATTTGCATTAGAAAAATTCAGGCCTTACTTGATTGGCTCACCAATTGTTGTGTATACTGACCACTCCACCTTGAAACATCTTTTGGCGAAGAAGGATGCTAAAGGTAGGCTAATATGTTGGATCCTTCTATTACAAGAATTTGATCTTGTTATTAAAGATAAGAAAGGATGTGAAAATGTTGTAGCCGACCATCTGTCGCGCATCTCTTCTTCACCTGTGACCCTGCCGATCAATGATTCTTTTCCACACGAACAGCTCTTGAACGTATCCGATGAACCTTGGTTCAGGGATATTGTGAATTATCTTGTCACGGGACTTATCCCCAGTGAATGGTCAAAACAGGACAAACATCGTTTTCTATCCTAAGTAAAACACTTTTACTCGGATGAACCATATCTGTTTAAGTATTGTCCTGATCAGATCATTCGCCGGTGTGTCCCGAATGAGGAATTCAAGAGTGTTCTATCTTTTTGTCATGTCAGGCATGTAGGGGTCACTTCGGTCCTAGAAAGACGGCGGAAAAGGTTTTGCAATGCGGTTTTTATTGGCCGACCTTGTTCAAAGATGCATTTGATCACTGCAAAACCTGTACACAGTGTCAACACACGAGTAGGATTTCCCGAAGAAATGAGATGCCACAGCAACCCATCTTAGTGGTTGAAATTTTCGACGTTTGGGGCATTGACTTTATGGGTCCTTTTTGAAAGGTTCCTAGGCACCCTATAGAGGTCACACAAGGCATCAACCATGCCAATTTCAAAAATTATTGGTGCCGCGAAACCCTAACGCGGATCTTAGACTAGAATTCTAGGCGAAACACAAAACTAGTTAACTACTTAACTAGAAGTGAGAAGCTACAACCTTTGTAGATCCGGATTTCCACTTCCTTAGCTCCACGTGGGTGTCCTCTCGCTGTCCATCATGAATCCCGAACCCAATCGTCGGCTTCATCGGAGAAACGGGTGAGCTAGGTCGTCGGCTTCGTGTTAAAGACGATCTACGTCGAGGTTGCACTAGTTCAAGCTCCGACTTCACAAAGTTGTGAAACTTGTGAAGAAAACACCCAAAACAACTTGGCAAGAGGTAGAGGGTGAAGAAATAGGAGGTGGGTTCACTTTAGAATTGGATTTCTCTCACTAGAACTCAAGTTGCCATTAAAGTAGCAAGCTTTTTCTTTTTAGAAGAAGAAGATGATCAAGCTAGTTATGATAAGTTCTCATTTTAAAATGAAAAGAAAATACAAACTTATCATAACTTTAACTAGGGTTAAGTGTAGAGAATAATCCATGGTCATTTGAGTGGGTTAGGGTTAAGCATGAAGACAAGAATGGTTAGCAAAGTCAAAGCTTCATGAAGCTTCAATATGAAACAAAAATTGCCACCATTTTTATCTTAAAGTTTATCCAAATAAATGAATAAACAAATAAATGAATAAATGCATAATCAAAACCCTAATCTCAAGTTAACTATGGTTTAATTCTATACACTTAACCATATGATCAAGTATCATCAAACATGATACAAATATGTGCACAAAAGTATATCACATATACAATGTGTAAATCAAGTGAGAAAAATCCGTTTAAAATGAACCAATACTAGTTAATGCAAAGTAATATATCAAATATATAATTATACATTAAATCATTAAATCAACACTTGATTCAATGATCCGGTCATGTCGCACATAACCGACTAGTATTCAATGCATCGATTTATCGAATCAATGATTCGATAATTAGGTCATATCTCATACAACCAATCGAAACATTAATCGCGAGAATCAAATACGGTATCACATACACGCATTATTCTCGGTCCCGCACATATCTCATATGCACTCCTATTTCGTTTCGCTTGAGCTAGGAAACCTCTGTGTAGGACTCTAAAGACTCGTCAATACGCCGGTAGCAGATGATGATCATATCAAGCACCCACAAGCCGCAAGCGGTCTGCTAAACGGAACGGCCACCCGGGTATTGAGCGATCAGAAGATCGACGAGCTAGCCCGCTCACACTCCTGCGAATCCGACCAGTAACACTTACCATACAGTCCGGTCTCTTCGTCTGATATGTCGCATATCAAGTCTAGGGGTGGTAAACGTCAGACCCCAATAACCCGATAAGTCGTGCCGATGTGAGGCTCATAACGGGTCGAGAAACTACTGGTAACACTTACCAGCAAATCTCTGATCAGCCCTGGCCAGGGACTTCCCTGCTACGGCCAATCGAGCACTGCGCAACATCAACCCCCAATACCGGGAGAGACGAAACCCCTCCTATCGCTCATTGCCTCCATGTGACTCGGGACTGTGCCCAAAGACCACCGTTTTGCACGCCCTCATGGACGTGGTAAGGTGGAGATCAAAGCACAGTGGGAATCACACAAGACTCTATGACGATCTCGGGTCTACAGACTAACCTGTACAAGTGTCACCTGAGAACTGCCATCTGACGTGAGGTATAATACCATCTGGGAGTTCTCGGCGAGTCCGTCCAGTGTACTCAGTCTCCACTGAGCACCCGTATACCATCTCTGATGTCAAACACCAATGGATATGGGATCATCCATCGCCTATCACATGGGTCGAGAAGCGTATACGCTAGTCTACAATGGTATATCGATGCCCCGTCTCGATACACCCACGACTAGGGACCTTGAAGGATGTACTTATGGACTACCATGTCCCCACTAGTATGATCTGCATCATAGTCCAGGTAGTCAAGTACAAATCCTAAGGGCTTTACCAACATGTAACTATAAGACAGTATAAAGAGACTAGTGTACATGTTAAGATAAAGAGCAACCAGATAGCATACTATCATGTCGAGCAAGAAAGTCATCTCTATATATGTCCAAGCATCCAATATAATATACATCATCTGTACAATACTGGCCTCTAGGGCATACATACAACTAACAATCTCCCACTTGCACTAGGGCCAGCTGCTGTAGTATCGCTTACCGAGCATCCCGAAGAGTCTCTCAAACTGTATCTGGGGAATAGCCTTCGTGAGTGGATCCGCAGTGTTGTCCTTCGTGTCAACCCTCCTGACCTCGATCTCCCGGCGATCAACTATCTCCCGGATCAGGTGATACCGCCTCAGAATATGCCTGGATCGCTGATGGGACCTGGGTTCCTTGGCCAAAGACACCGCTCCATTGTTATCGCAATACAAAGGTATTGGATGCTCAATGGATGGAACCACACCAAGTTCAGTAATGAACTTCTTGATCCAGACAGCCTCTTTTGCAGCATCGTTGGCAGCGATGTATTCAGCCTCCATCGTCGAGTCTGCCACGGTTTCCTGCTTGGAACTCTTCCAGCTAACCGCCCCTCCGTAAAGGGTAAAGACAAATCCCGACCGCGACTTAGAGTCGTCCTTATCACTCTGGAAGCTCGAATCGGTAAAGGACTCCACTTGGAGTTCTCCGTTACCATACACCAAGAACATATCTCTAGTCCTTCGCAAGTACTTGAGAATGCTCTTCACAGCTGTCCAGTGACTCTCTCCAGGATCAGCTTGATACCTGCTCACTACACTTAGTGAGTATGCTACATCGGGTCTGGTACATAGCATCGCATACATGATAGAGCCTACTGCCGAAGCATAGGTTATCCCTTGCATGCGAGCTCTCTCCAAATCAGTCTTGGGAGACATCTCTTTGGAGAGAGTGACTCCAGAGATCGTGGGCAAGTTCCCACGCTTGGATTCTTCCATACTAAACCTCTTTAGTATGGTGTCAATGTACCTGGATTGGGACAATCCCAATATCCGTTTGGATCTATCTCTATAGATCCTGATTCCCAATATGCAGGAGGCATCACCAAGATCTTTCATTGAGAATCTTTGTGATAAGAAGAGCTTGACCGATTGCAGCATAGGAATATCATTTCCTATCAAGAGTATGTCGTCCACGTACAATACGAGGAATACAACCTTACTCTCTGCCACCTTCTTGTAGATACAAGGTTCATCTGGATTTTTGACGAAATCAAACTCTTTGATAACGACGTCAAAGCAGATGTTCCAACTCCTCGATGCTTGCTTTAATCCATAAATGGATTTAAGCAGCTTGCATACCTTCCCGTTGCTCCCACTATCTACGAAGCCCTCTGGCTGAGTCATGTAGACGCACTCTTCTAAATCACCATTTAGAAAGGCGGTCTGAACATCCATTTGCCAGATTTCGTAATCATGAAAGGCAGCAATGGCAAGCATGATTCGGATGGATTTAAGCATAGCCACTGGAGAAAAGGTTTCGTCATAGTCCACACCTGGTCTTTGACGAAAACCCTTTGCTACAAGTCTAGCTTTGAAAGTCTCCACTTTCCCATCTACACCAAGTTTCTTCTTGAAGATCCACTTGCTCCCAATGGGTTTTACCCCTTCAGGAGCAACTTCCAAAGTCCATACTTTGTTGGTGTACATGGATTCCATCTCGGACCGCATAGCATCCAGCCATTTCACCGAGTCCCTACTCGTGATGGCCTGGTCGAAGCTAGTTGGGTCATCATCCTCCATGATGTAATCCTCGCTCCCACCATCCATGAGAAAACCGTAGTATCTCTCAGGTTGGCGAGGAACCCTACTAGATCGGCGGAGTGGCTGAGGTTCATTAGGAGCTACTGAATCCTCTGGTTCCACTAAATCTTCTGTTGTGTTTTGTTCAGCTGGAACCTCTTCCAGTTCTACCTTAGAGCCACTAATCTCTTTTGCAAGAAATTCCTTTTCTAAAAAGGTGGCATGTTGAGCAACAAATACTCTTTGTTCCTCACTGTGGTAGAAGATATACCCTCGCGAATGTTTGGGATATCCAACAAATTTACACAAAACAAACCTTGCCTCGAGTTTGTCCGGTTTTTGTCTTTTCACATAGGCCAGGCAATCCCATATCTTAATAAAATTAAGATATAGTCTCTTCCCTTCCCATATCTCATATGGTGTGGTAGGCACAGATTTGGTGGGAACCCTATTCAGTAGGTATGCTGCTGTTTCCAGTGCATATCCCCAGAAGGAAACAGGTAACTCAGCTACACTCATCATAGAGCGCACCATATCCAATAGGGTGCGGTTCCTCCGTTCTGATACACCGTTGTGCTGTGGTGTATATGGAGGAGTTAGCTGAGAGAGAATCCCATTCTCTTTTAGGAAGTCCAGGAATTCAATGCTCAAGTATTCCCCTCCTCGATCAGATCATAGGATTTTAATACTTTTTCCGGTTTGGTTCTCGACTTCTTGTTTATATTCTCTAAATTTCTCAAAAGCTTCTGATTTGTGTTTCATTAGGAACACATATCCGAATCTAGAGAGATCGTCAGTGAATGTAATGAAGTACGAAGAACCATCCCTGGCATGTGTAGACATGGGACCGCATACATCACTATGTATCAGTCCCAAGAGTTCGGTAACTCTTTCTCCGTGTCCCGTAAACGGAGTTTTGGTCATCTTGCCTTTGAGACATGACTGGCAAGTGTCATAAGATGAAAATTCAAACGGATTTAAATATCCATCCTTATGCAACTTAGCCAGTCGTGTCGCATTGATGTGACCCAGTCTACAATGCCACAAGAAGGATTCGTTGAGTTCAGAACTCTTCCTCTTGTGTGTGTTTGTTATGCTCAGAACTGTTGATTGATTTAGAACATAAATGCCATTGCATAACGTGCCTGATCCAACCAACTTTTGGTTACGGAAAATGTTCATAACATTGTCCTGTAATACAAAATTATATCCCTCTTTATTTAATAAAGAAACCGATATAATGTTGCATATCAGGTTTGGCATGTAATAGCATTCGTTCAGAACCAATGTATTACCAGTTGGTAATACAAGGTGATATTCCCCGACAGTCTTAGCTGCAACAATTGCACCATTTCCAACTCTAATGTCTTTATCACCTTCTCCAAGTTCTCTACTTTTCCTAAGCCCATGTAACTGATTACATATATGGGATCCTGACCCGGTATCTAATACCCAGGACGTAGAGCAAATGGAGAAACAGTTCTCTGTAACGAACACATCCGAAGAAAATGCATCAACATGTACTTTCTTCAATCGGGTGGCATGGGAATCCTGGTATTCCCTTATTTCCTGTTCATTCCTATAACTCTTATAAGATAGAACGGAACCAACGTTCCCCAGCACAGTATAACATGCGGGTTCGGTCAATACATCCATATTATTATCTTCATTAGGGCATGAAATGGTCGCTACCTGGAGAGAGAGAGAAGAAAACACTTTAGCGTATGCTCGTGCAAGATCAGATTGGTTATTATCTTATCTAATCAGGATGGCTCCCACTGCTTTTTATCAAATCTTCTTTCAAACCCTAAAAGGAAAGACTAGCCGGGATTAATTACACACTACAAGTTCGCCAATCTTTCAGCCATGCCAGTGTCGGTACTTTGAGGGAGGTCCCCCGTGCTTTCGCACGAACCTAATTACTGTAAACCTCGTTTTCCCAGAGGCGTAACCCCGTTGACACCTTTCTAGACACCTACTTGATCAGCTAATTGCAATGTGTAAAACTCTCCCAGGAGTAACTCTTACTCGCAGTGGGTATCGGGATCACACTATCTCATAGAAGGTATGCAATCTCATTGCAAATTTCAACACTTGAAATTCCCGATAATATTTTGCCCCAAGCATCCTATGACCTTGACGGAGGTCAACAAACCATAGGGTGCAAGTCAAGTTCAACCCGTCATTTCTTGATTGAATCAAACCCACCCGCACGACCCTTGACGGAGGTCAACAAGGTCGTACGACTACCCTAATCCAATCTGCATCATATGCATAAGCAGATAAATACTAGTTAGCTACCGTACACTACGCCTTGACGGAGGTCAACAAACGTAGCACGAATACTAAGTAGGATTTATCTGAAATGACGGAGGGCTACGCAGGTTTTCATAAAACCATGAGCGTAATGAACTTGATATCGTTGTAGAATCAAATGAAGTTTTGAAATGGAGTGATTTTGAGGCTTTTCCAGTTATTGCTAAAGGGGTCACTCCCGGTGAAGGGATCGTCGGCCCTTTCCTCGTCGAATGAGGTGCGGGATATATCATATATATCACTGTGCAAAGCAAAAACTCTTAAAAGCAATCAAAGCTAAACCGAGTGTGTAGCATCTGCCAGTTACTGCTAAAGGAGTCACTCCCGGTGAAGGGATCTCGGTCCTTTCCTCATCGAATAAGGTGCAGGGTATATCATATATACCGCTATGCAAAGCAAGAACTGTAGCTACCTGTTTTATTTTAAAATCTGATTCTACAACATCATTTGGTTTCTTTTATTTCATTAATCACATTAATGAAGTCCCATCATTTAAATACCTAAACATCACAGATATATACGACGTACACTTATGCCATCCGCATTCGCCTCGATGTCCCCTCGTGCACCGTTAGGTTAGGTAACTAACGACAGAGCAGGGCAGGGCTAGTACGGGTGCAAAACATAAGTAACGTCTATATAATATATCATATATACTATATTCTATATCCATCACAGAACATCACATGATCGCATCACAGATATCGCAGCAGAAGAAACATATGAAACATTGGATATACTAAGACGTCCGTGTTTTCAATACGAGCCAGTATAAAACACGGATTTCACGGTCGTGATGAATAGCAAATCCTACACCCCTAGACCCCTACGAGAGCGGCAAGCAACCCTGCCAATTCTAGGGTTAGAGACCCGGACTCGACTCCTCGAGTTGGTCTCCTACTTGACCCCAGAACCCGGTTACTTGTGCTCCCCTCCTTGGGTCTATCCTAATGCGGAAAAGTAAATAATATACAAAGGGTGACAACTTCCGCTACCTGGAAGTGCCCCAAATAAAAGAATATTACATACAAGTTTTTACATGAATGAAAATGAAAAACACTCATCTCACATAAAAACCCCCGGCTATTCAAACACGACGATCCAATATAACATATCCAGCAACACATAACATCACATGTCATCAACGTAAGTAAATATGCGCATCCCAATTGTCGTTGACATATAGCAACGAAACCGGCGATTCACATATTACACTTACGGTCACAGAAAAGAAAGTGTAAAACTACAACAGTTGGAATCCGCAACCTCTTTAGACATCACATGCCTAACAGTTACAAACCCCGCATTTTAGTCTCATTATCGAAACCTTTTTTCAATATCATATGGGACTAAACTGCTAGATTTATAACATTCATCCAGTTATCTCATAACTGTTTGTGAATTCCAATTATTGTATCACATTCCAGATAAACAGAAAATGTTAAACTTTCCGATCGAACAGTCGAACACCCAAGTTTTCCCGATACAGCTCAACACATGAAATAAGTCTAACAGCATTCAGTTCGTGCCTCAGTACCAACGGTCCAGCCGTAGAAGGGTCAAGCCAACGCCTCACATGTGGCACGCCGTACTGTCCCAAACCCGAAGGTTCAAAGGGCAGTTCAAGACGGTCACATAATCGAGTTAAGGTTTGTTGTCTTCTAGAGGGTCCATCGCGTTACTTGCACTACTTAGAACGTCGTTAAACTACGGAAAAATCCAACATTTGGAAATTTCCCGACAGGGGAAAAATTGGGTATTTATATCCGGTCGAACTTTTTAACATATTCTAAAATTTATCCGGAAAGCCACATAGACAAAATCTGATACTCCGATCGAAACACCGAATCCCCAAAACAACCCCAGAAAATTCAACTCTTGAATGAAAATTAAAAATTCCCAGAAAACTCAGGAATATTAAAGTAAAATTACTGTGCAAAATAAATTGGCAGAACAGGCCGTACGGCCGCGGAAGCGCCGCACGAGCCAGCTCGTGCTGCGCTTCCGCGGCGAATTAATCGATTTAGGCATTCCGTTTTGTACAGTAATTCTTACAATATTCTTCTTAATTTTCTGCATATTTTTAATTCACAAAAAACCCAGTTTTTAGAAAATGTACAGAGAGCGATTTGGAGTTAGGGTTTCGGGTTCGATCGGGTTTCTAACTTCGTCTACGCATCGCCTAAGGCTCTAGCTAGGCTCTGATACCACTGTAGGGTTCCTAGGCACTCTAATGGATTCTCACAAGGCATCAAACATGGCCAATTAAAATTTTACAAGTGCCTACAAACCCTAATACGGATCGTTAACTAGAAAACAAGGCGATGCAAGAAAGTAAACGGAAATATAGCTAAAGGGAAGGGGCTACAACCTTTGTAGATCCGGTCCTTCACCTCCTAGGCTCCGCGATGAAGTCCCCTAGCTGTCCAAATCGGATTCCGGACTCAAGCATCGGCTTCATCGAAGAAATGGGCTGGCTTGGTCGTCGGCTTCGATGCCGAAGATGATCTACGTCGAGGCATCACTAGATCAAGCTCCACCTTCACAAAGCCATGAAAACTTATGAAGGAAACACCCTATACTACTTGGCAAGAGGTAGAGGATGAAGAAATAGGAGGTGGGTTCACTTTAGAATTGGATTTCTCACTTGTTTTCAACACTTGCCATTGATGTAGCAAGCTTTCTTCATGGAAGAAGAAGATGAAGAAGAAGAAGAAGATGAAATGATAAGTGTTGAATAATTAGATAAATAAATCAATACTTATCATATATTAACCCTTGGTTAATTATAGAGAATGGACCATGGTTAACTTGAATGGTTAGGGTTAAGTAAAAGACAAGAATGGTGGACTAATTCAAAGCTTCAAGAATCTTCAACTAGCAAACAAAGAAAATCCACCATTCTCATTTTCTTCTTTTCTAAAAGAAATAAATAAATAAATAGATAAAAGAGTAAATGAAAAAACAAAACCCTAATCATTAGTATAACCATGGTTTAATTCTTTACACTTAACCAAGTAAGCATGTATCATCAAACATGATACAATCATGTGCACAAAAAATATATCACATATACAATGTGCAATTCAAGTGAGAAAATCCATTTAAAGTGAACCAATACTAGTTAATGCAAAGTAATATATCAAATATATAATTATACATTAAATCATTAAATCAACACTTGATTAAATGATCCGGTCATGTCGCATATAACCGGCTAGTATCTAATGTATCGGCTTATCGAATCGATCCTTGATTCGATAACTAGGTTATATCGCATATAACCAATCAATACATTCATCTCGAGAATGAAATACGGTATCACATACACGCATTATTCTCGGTCCCGCACATATCTCATATGCGCTCCTATTTTGTTTCGCTTGAGCCAGGAAACCTCTGTGTAGGACTCTAAAGACTCGTCAATACGCCGGTAGCGGATGATGATCATATCAAACATCCACAAGCCGCAAGCGGTCTGCTAAACGTAACGGCCACCTGGGTATTGAGCGATCATAAGATCGACGAGCAAGCCCGCTCACACTCCTGTGAATCCAACCAGTAACACTTACCGTACAGTCCGGTCTGTTCGTCTGATATTCACATATCTCGCCTAGGGGTGGTAAACGTCAGACCCCAGTAGCTCGATAAGTCATGCCGATTTGAGGTCCATAACATTCGTGAAACTACTGATAACTCTTACCAGTATATCACTGCAACCCTGGCCAGGGATTTCCTGTTATGGCCAGTCGAGCATAGCACAACATCAACCCCCAATACCGGGAGAGACGAATCCCCTCCTATCGCTCATTGCCTCCATGTGAATCGGGACTGTACCCAAAAACCACCTGTTTGCACGACTCAGTAGAGCCGTGGTAGGGTGGAAATCAAAGCACAGTGGGAGACACACAAGACTCTATGACGATCTCGGGTCAACAGACTAAGATGTACCAGTGTCACCAGAGAACTGCCATCTGACGTGAGGTATAATACCATCTGGGAGTTCTCGGCGAGTCCGTTCAGTGTACCCAGTCTCCACTGAGCACCCGTATACCATCTCTGATGTCAAACACCAATGGATATGGGATCATCCATCGCCCATCACATGGGTCGAGAAGATACACGCTAGTCTACTCTGGAATATCGATGCCCCGTCTCGATATTCCCACGACTAGGAACAATGAAGGATGTACTCATTGACTACCAAGGCCCCATTAGTATGATCTGCATCATAGTCCTGGAAGTCGAGTACTCATCCTAAAGGCTTTATCAACATGTAATCAGAGAGACAGAAAGTATACATGTTAAGACAAAGAGCAACCAGATAGCGTACTATCATGTCGAGCAAGAAAGTCCTACCTATATATGTCCCAGCATCCACTACAATATACATCCAATGTACAGTAATGGCCTCTAGGGCATACATATAACTAACAAGTATGATCCGCATCATAGTCCAGGTAGTCAAGTACACATCCTAAGGGCTTTACCAATATGTAACAGAGAGACAATCAGTGTACACGTTAAGGTAAAGAGTAACCAGATAGCATACTATCATATCGAGCAAGAAAGTCATCCCTATATATGTCTAAGCATCCACTACAATATACATCCTATGTATAGTAATGGCCTCTAGGGCATACATATAACTAACAGAATCAAGTCCGTGTAGAGCTCATTCTCTAACGTGTTCCCAAGGTCCGCGAGCTCCTCAATGAAGCCAATCATCTTAAGCATGTGTTCCGCTACCGATGATCCGACGGCCAATCTCGCCGAAAAAAGCTTTTTCGAGACTTCGTATCTGGCGATACGAGATTGCTCTCCATACAGTTCTTTTGTATGGAGAAATATGGATTCAAGGTCCATATTCTCGTGCCTCCTCTGATGTTCATTGTCCATAGAGGCAAGCACGAGGCACTTGGCCTTCGCGCAATCGATTCCCAGGTCTTACGGATTTCCCTATCCGCGACGCTGGTTTTGGGACCCGGGACAGGGGGAGCTTTGGTGGTGAGGAGATACCCCAACTTGTCATAAGTGATTGCCATTTTGACATTCCTGAGCCAATCTTTGTAGTTTGGCCCGGTCAGTATGTTTTTATCTAGTAGTAACTTAAGTCCAGTCATGATGTTTGGTCGCTGCAATTAGGAGAGAGAGAAGAAACACTTTAGCATGATGCTCTTGCAAGTTTAAAGTGGTTTTTAATTTGTCTAAACAGGATGGCTCCCACTGTCTCTCGAATCCCTCCTCAAACCAAAAAGGAAGAAATAGTGAGGATCAATCTCACCGTACAATACTTGCGTAACCGTTCAGCCAGGCTAGTGTCTCTACTTCGAGGGTGGTTTTCCAACGCTTTCGCGAAGTTCCTTAATTAAATAACCTTGTTTCCCTGTGGGCGTAGCCCCGCTAACACCTTTCTAGACACCTTCTTGGTTTATAGCATTGATCGTTAAGTGAGAAATTTCCCGAGGAGTAGCATATACTCACAGTAGGATCGGGATCTAAATATCATTGCGTGACAAAACTGAAGGAATACTACAAGAATCATCACACTCCAAATGGTATGCAGCGCTAGCAAGTTTCAGTTCTTTTGAAACTCCCGATGTGGATTTTTGCCCCATGCTCTTATGACCTTGACTTTGGCCAACAAATCATAAGTCACATGTCAAGTTCTACCCGTCATTCTCCAGGTTAATTTGAACCCACCCGTACCTACCCTTGACTTTGGCCAACAAGGCAGTACGACTGTCCCAAACCAACACATCTATCTATGCTGCACATGAATACCCAATAGCTACCAATCACTTAGCCAACAAACATAGTTGAATACTATTGACTATCCATGTGAAATGACGGAGGGCTACGAATGGTTTTGGCGAAACCGTGAACGTAGTGAACTTAATATAATCGATGGAATGAGATAGCTTTTAAAAGGAGTGGCTTAAGCTCCGCATTTAAAAGTTGTTTTTGAAAAGAAACCGAGTGGTTTTGAAAGTGTTCCAACGACTCAACTTTTGGTTTATTTTCTTGCATTAATTTAATGCATCCCATCATTTAATCCTACCATTGCAGAAAACAACGAAAATATGACGTACGCTTATGTGATCCGTATTCGCCACGGGGCCCCGTCATTACCCGTTAGATTACTTAACTAACGACAGAGCGGGGGCTGGACTAGCGCGGATGCAAAACATAAGCAACGCCTAAATAGATATCATATATAGATATACACATTCGTCACATGCAATGATAGCCATTCCAGATCACAGATGAACACATTGGATATACTAGGAATCCGCAATCCGTACGAGCCTGTAACGAAGAGCGGATTACACGGTCGCGATGAATAGCCAAGACCCCACCCTAGACCCCTACGGGTGCGGCAAACTACCCGCCAAGTACCCGAAACGAAGCAACCTCCCTCAACATCGTGAGTAGGCCACTCGGCACTTCGAGATACCCGGTAGTTTGTGCACCCCACCTTGGGTCTATCCTAGGAGCAAAAACAGTAAAAGAAATTATACAATGACGGCTACAACCCCATCCCGGTTGTGCGGCCATATAAATAATATTACATCAATTACAAATTACATGAATTGAAAGAAAAAGAAAACTCTCATCTCACAACCCCCCGGCTATTCATCCGCGACAATCCAATGAATTTATATACACATACCATCAATCATTATAGATCACAGATATGTATAACCCCCACTAATCGACGTATAGCGATTAGCAGACGTTCAATACATATATCACATCACAGATATAACCCGTTAGCTTAAGTCTTTAGAAGTTCGATCAAAATACGGATTTTTAGACCCCAAAAACAAATTTTTCTTTCTGGAAAATCTGGCCAGAAAAATCATATTCCAAAAATCCCAAAACACCCCAAGAAACACACTGTAGCAAAACCGATCCACGGCCGAGTCAACTCGGTCGCGGAACCGTGGCAAGAAGCTCTTCTTGCCGCGTTTCCGCGGTGAGTTGGTCGGCTCTGTGGATCGTTTTTCTGCAGTGTTTATTAAAAAGATTGAGTCGATTTTTCAGATATGTTAAATCATTTTTAGAGCAGAAAAAAAATCGATAGAAAGTTTGCAATTCGTGCGCGTTTTGTGATTTTTTCTCCGATCGAACTTCTAGTTACTTTGCTAACATGTTAGATAGTGTTTAACTAGGCTCTGATACCACTGTAAGTCAACGTTACCTCTCCCGGTTCTTTCGGGCTTGCGGAAATGATGAAAAACGATTTTTCTTTTGGTGGTAACGTGGACTCAAAATACAGATCTTTGTTAAACAACTATCTAACAAACTAACTAGAGTTTTACCTACTCGGTTAGGGGTTATACCATAATGTGAACACCTTCTCTTGGTCTCCTTGTGGTGGTCGGATGGTTCTCTCTTCGTCGTATCGTTGTGCCGAAGATGGATCCACCTGAAAGCTTCTACTTTTAGCTTCAATCTCAAACTAGAGGAAACTAGAACACTTGGCTTGCTAGACTTTGTGTACTAGGATGAGTAGAGAAGTGTTTTGGGTTTTTATCTCTAAGGCAAATGATTCTCAACACATGAGAGGTTTTTACCTTGAACTAGAGAGAGAGCAATAGGAAGAGGGAGAGCTTGAGGATGAGAGAGCTTTCATGAGAGAGAAAGCAAATGAAAGAAATGAGAAAGACTTTAGTCACCCCTGCTCTCATAATCCAAAATCATCATAATACATAATAATAATTGAGTATTATGTGATGGTTGTTATCATATCAAATGGTCATATCATTTCTTGCATTAAATGCAATTTTTGATCCAACAAGCAAGCCAAGAGGTCAATGCCAAGAAATGATAGCCATTGTCATGATGATGGTCAACTAGTCCAACCTAGTCAACCGGTCAACAAAGTCAACAAGTCAACAAAGTCAACCCTTCAACCCAACCATGGCACAATAATACTTAATTAATATTATCATTAATCATATTTCTTATTCTCATTAGGGTTTAGCAAAAGTCAACAGTCAACAACCCTAATGAGAATCCTCTGCCTGTGTCTCTATGTCAACTGTGCATACACACCTGCATCCGCGTTCTGAGGAACACGAATACAAACGAGATAAAACCAATCCCAAAACGTACACTAGGATTTGGCTTAAACCAAAACCCGCTAGTAATAACTGCCCGGACACTATACGTGCACAAGTGCACGGATGTGACCGAACCCTGTCGTAAAACCATGCGACCTCTACTCTTTTGCCTAAAGGCGAAAAGCTCTCTGTGTGGGATTCTAAAGACTCGACACTACGCTGGCAGTGGGTTTAACCACAGACCGCAAGCGGCACTAGCTGTGCGTAACGGCCCCCAGGTAGATGCCGATAAGAAGACTGACGAGGTGAAATCCATCTGAACTTCTACTGAGCCTGAATATGACAATCTGCGTACAGTCCGGTCTGTTCGTCTGAGAATATCGCATGGCGGGCCTAGGGGGCTGTAAACGTTAGTCCCCTAATAGCGGTACATGTTGTGTCAGAGTGTAGCCCAGAACACCCTGAGATATCACTGGAAACTTACCAGTATATCTCGCTTGCCCTAGACAGGGACTTTGTGTAATGGCTCTCCTAGACACAGCGCGATATCAACCCTCAATACCGGGAGAGACGAATCCTGTCTAACCGTCACTACCTCCAAGTGCTTCGGGACTGCAACCAACTACTACCTGTTTGCATGACTCCTTTGAGCCGTGGTAGGGTAGTAATCTAAGTACAGTGGGAACACACTCGAGGCGAAGTGACAGTGTCAAGTCAGCGGACTAAGCTGTACTCATGTCACCTGGGAACTGATAACTGACGATAGGTATATTACCAACCAACAGTTCCCGATGAGTCCTGTCCAGTGTACTCGTAACCTAACGAGCACCCGCATACTATCTCGAGTACGACCTACTCACGGCTGTGCGACAGACCGTCTCCCCTGCTGGGATGAGAAGGGTATACGCTAGTCTACTCCGGAGTATCGATGCCCTGTCTCGATAGTCCTACGACTAGGGACCTTCATAAGGATGTGCTTGTGGATTACCCAGCCCCCACGAGTGTGATTGCCATCACAACGCTGGTAATCAAGCAAAGATCCTAAGGGCTCCACTAATGGGTATAGGTGATATACTAAAATAAACACATGTACACATTAAAGTAGAAACAAACCAAGTAGCATACTACTATTTTGAGCAAGATTGTCTATACAACTGTGAATATCCTAATCTTCCATTAAGTAATATACAAACTAGTATGATACAGTAATAGCCTCTAGGGCATATACACTAACAATCCTAACTCACGGACTAACGTCAACCTATTTTAATCCCCTACTCAATTCCGTAAGGTTATTCCTAAGCTCTGATACCAACTTTGTCACGACCCAAGTTTGGATGTGACCGGCACTTAGATTGTATCATATCTAAAGATATGCACACAGTCCAAGTAAGCCGAAAACCAAGATCAAAATCCTTTTTGCGGAATTCTTTATATAGAAAAATTTAGTTTTTAAGTAAAAATTACATGTTATGAAGTTAAAATATTAAGCAAGTATAAGGTGTTAAGTTTGGTTGCATCCCTAGTTAGGATCAACAATATCAACATCGGAAAATAAAATCTCAGTATATAAGACATCAATACTAATCCCAGACATAAAGAAATGAAATAACAATTTATAGAACTAAACGATCTCCACTGTCAAATAATATACATATCATCTCTCACTCTAGTTAAAATACAGGTCTGATGGAGATTTTCTAGATACAACATGCAATACCCAAAAGAGAAGGTTACTACATATGTAACCAACCTAGCAAAAGATGTGATAAAGCTGCAAACGTAGATCTGCACCGCAGCTAACCGTCCACTCTACCCCTGCAAGGAACTGTGGTACAACGGGGGTGAGTTGCCAACTCAGTGAATATAACTAACATATAACGGTTAATTACGCAAATTTGACGATCATACTAACTGAAATATGAACAAGTATAATATATGATTGTCTGTGGAAATCATGAATCTATAATATACGAATCTCATAATCAAAACTGAAATCTCATCATTTATTCCCAATACAATTTTCATTTCCCCGTGTCCATCATCGACACAAAACTTCCATTTCTCACAGGCATCATTCCTCGAATGATCCTGAAATCAACAAAGTCCACTATGTATCCGACTGTATTCCCCACCGACTCAGTCTGGATAAAACTGTAAATCCGTAACCGTATATCCACCGACTCGGTTCGGAATAATACTATAAACCCGTAACCATATATCCACCGACTCGGTTCGGAATAAAACCAAATCATAAAAACATCTCAGGGTGTACATGTCACATCAATCATGAAAATCACGGGATTTATGTAATAGTATTCAACTCAAAACCATAAATCCTCAACAATACCATTACCTCTTACATCAACATAGAATACTAAGATATTAAACATGATATTAATGATGCAATTTACTACTATTATTGGGGTGTAAGATACGATATGAATCATTTTAACAATAAATTTGCTAAGTGTAAAAGTGACATGGTAATATCGACGAGGTGTGTGTAACATATAAGATGTGCACATGGCATGACTCGTCGATACTTGTGTAGTGTTATAGCAACTAAACAAGTATATGTGAATGATGAATGCATATGGTCAATTTGGCATAACAAAATAATGCATTGGGTTAAATAAAAATACGGGCGTATCACGCCATCTTTACACAATTCCCCGGTAGATGTTTAGTCTACTCACCGGAAACGTCGAATCTATTCAGGAATTTCCAATCCTTTTCCTTTCCTCGCTGCCTCCGTAAATCCAGTATTCGAATCTAATATCACAATTTAATTTATATAAGGAAACGACTACCCAGACATGACGGAAATGAAAACACCCTTTCCCACATACTAGTTATATTGTATACGACTATATCTAGCTATTTACCACTTAACCTTACTGGATTTTTAACTCAAATCTGTATCGCGACAGAAAACAGCTCGCAATACGCTTTAACCGTGTCGTATTTTGTGTTTTAAGATATCCTTTCCGATATATGCTTCCAGATTCTATCTGCAGTGAATTTAACTTATTTAAACAATACCAAAATGGCCAAAATGATACACTGAAATACACCCAACCAACCAAAACTACCTAGCCACCTACAAAACCGGCGTCGCCGGAATTCCCATATTGGTCGGCGGCCTAAATCCGAGCCTTTTGGTTTGTGATCCTATGGGTTTCTCTAAGTTTTACATACATCATTTTATCACTGTTTTGTTAAGTTTATTCTTCTCTGAATGATAACAGATTTTAACAGAGTCTATGATTAACTAAAATACGATATTATGGAACTTGTTCATTTCAAAATAATTTAAGTACAGAACCTAAATTCCTACTGTGATTAAGAATTTACCCATAATATGTTGTTGGAATAACCCCTCCAAGATGCTAAGCCCCTTGTCCTAGCTTGATGGTGATGAAAAACTAAAACTTAGCTTCCTTCTTCTTGTTCTTTCTTTCTCTCTTTAGTTTTTTTGTTTTCACTCAGAAATTTTAGAATTTTTTTAATTAACTATGATCTGAACAAGGTTTATATATGGCAATTGAAGGTATAAGGTGAAGGAGGAGGTGTGATCAAGCTAGAGGTAAGGGTTTCATGTAAGTAAGAGGTGTGAGGTGAGTGTTGTGCATGAAAGCAAGAGGTGTTCATGCCTTATCTTCATAATTTGTTTTAATTTGAATTTAAATTCTGAACTAAATGATTTTCCATCCCATTTTCATTTACACCCTTAACAATTTTCCATTTGCACAATATTCCTAAATTTTACCTAAAAACCCCTCACAACTTAGTTTATTATAAAACACACATTTTATTAAAATGAAGCTAAAATTGTCACTAAAACCCTTATAATTTATTTATGTTGCATACTAAATTTTTTTTATTTAAATTGTTTTAGATAGAACTTATGAAAATTGACTTATTTGTTTTTAACAACTTTGCGATTTATCATATTATTATTAAATTAATTAATTTTATTTATTTCTAAATTTTCAGAATGCTACAAATACTAAATAAAACTTATCTGAAATGACGGAGGGCTACGACAGGTTTTTAAGAAAGCCCTTTGGGTAATGAACTTGATATCGTTGTAGAATCGAGTGAATTTGAAAAGGAGTGTTTTTGAGAATTTTACTAGTTTTGCTAAAGTGGTCACTCCCGGCGAAGGGATCTCGGCTCTTTCCTTATCGAATAAGGTGCCGGATATTTCACAAATACCACTATGCAAAGCAAAAACTATAAAAGAAATCAAAAGACAAACCGAGTGTGTAGCATCTGCTAGTTTCGCTAAAGATGTCACTACCGGTGACGGGATCTCGGCTCTTTCCTTATCGAATAAGGTGCTGGATATTCTACAAGGAATACTGCTATGCAAAGTAAGAACTAGAGCTATCAGTTTTTAAAACAAGTTTCTACAACATCTTTAGGTTTCTTTTATTTCATTAATCTCATTAATGAAGTCCCATTTTATTATGCTTCACAAGCATCACATTTGAAATAAAATCAGCAATATAACATATATCTCATGTATATAATATAAACATTCATCTCAGGCAGTAATATGATCTCATCACAGAACATTTCAGCAGAAAAAACACATATGAAATATTGGATATTCTAGGAATTCCGTGTTTTAAGTTAAGCCAGTATAAAACACAGATTCCACGGTCGCGATGAATAGCCAAATCCACATCCCTAGACCCCTACGAGATCGGCAAGCAACCCTACCAATTCTAGAGTTAGGAGACCCAGTCTCGACTCCTCGAGATGTTCTCCCACTGGACCTTAGAACCCGGTTATTTGTGCTCCCCGCCTTGGGTCTATCCTAATGCGGAAATGTAAATAATATAGAATGGTGACATCATCCTCAACCCGGAAGTGCCCCAATAAAAGAATATTACATATAATTGAATTTTACATGAATGAAAATAAAAACCCTCATCTCACATAAAACCCCCGGCTATTCAAAACACGACGATCCAATATAACATATAACAGCAACACATAACATCACATATCATCAACATAAGTAAATATGCGTATCCCAGTTGTCGTTGACATATAGCACCGAAGTCGGCGATACACCACATATTACACTTACGGTCGCAGAAAAGAAAGTGAAAAACTACAACATTTGGAATCCACAATCACTTTAGACATCTTAAATCCGAAATATCACAAACTTAGCATTTCATGCCTAACTATATGAATTCCACATATTGTATCACATTCCAGATAAATAGACAATGTTAAACTTTCCGATCGAATAATCAAACATCCAAGATTTCCCAAATAGCTCAACACTTGAGCGGAGTTCAAAAATCCCAGAACAAGTCACAGCCCCAATGAACCGGCCGTAGAAGGGTCAAACCAACGCCTCACATGTGGGAACGCTAAACTACTACAAACCCTAGGGTTCAGTGGTAGTTTTGACGGTCACATAATCGAGTTAAGGTTACGTACTTCTAGAGGGTCCACAGATACGCTTGTATGATTTCCCGAATGTTTTAAACTCAGGAAAAATCCAACACTTGAAAGTTTTCCGACAGGGGAAAAAGTGAGTTATTGATATCCATTCGAAGTTTTTAACACGTTCTAAATTACCCGGAAAAACATAAACGAAGTTAAACTTTCCGATCGAATCAACGACTTCCCAATATTTCCCATAAAGCTCAACACTTGAGTAGAATTAAAAATTCGCAGAAGCATGAAAAAATACCCAAGAATAAAGCCCTGAAGTATTAGCCCCTAACTCCTAAAGTTGGCCACGGAACCGCCGCCAAACGCATGGTTTGGCCGCGTTTCCGCAGTCACTTGAGCGAGTTATGGCTTCGTACTTCACAGCAATCATTAGAATTCCCTGCATGATTTTCTGAGTATTTTTAATATGAAAATTTTAACTTTTGAAAATTTTTCCAGAAAGTGGGATTTTTCGGGGTTTCGGAGTTCGATTGGAGTTTAAACTTCGTCTAGACAACGCCTAATGCTCTAGATTGGCTCTGATACCATTGTAGGTAAGGCAGCCACCCTATCCAATGGGGTCACCGTGGCACCAACAGGTCCCTCAGCAACTACTTTTTAAGCATGCCCCCTCACGAGGAATACAACCCTCCGGAACACCTTCTGGTCTTGGGACACCCTGGGGGTAAGAACCTATGCTTCGCCACACTGTCACACAGTGAGAACCCCCCATAGGTCGACATCCAATGCCTAGTAGCTCCGATACCACTGTAGGGTTAGTATAGAACCTTAGCAAGGTTTAGGAAGGCATCACACATGCCATATTGAAATTTTTGGGGTGCTAAGCAAACCCTAACCAAGATCTTGTTAGTGTATATGCCCTAGAGGCCATTACTGTATCATACTAGTATATATATTACTTTGTGGAAGCTTGGGATATTCACCTTGTATTGACAATCTTGCTCAAAATAGTAGTATGCTACTTGGTTTGTTTCTACTTTAATGTGTGCATGTGTTCCTTTTAGCATATCGCCTTTACACATTAGTGGAGCCCTTAGGATCTTTGCTTGATTACCAGCCTTGTGATGGCAGTCACACTCGTGGGGGCTGGGTAATCTACAAGCACATCCTTATGCTGGTCCCTAGTCGTAGGACTATCGAGACAGGGCATCGATACTCCGGATTAGACTAGCGTATGCGCTTCTCATCCCAGCTTGGGGACGGCCTGTCCCATAGCCGTCAGTACGTTGTACTTGGGATAGTATGTGGGTGCTCGTTAGGTTACGAGTACACTGGACAAGACTCGTCGGGAACTGTTGGTTGGTATTATACCTATCGTCAGTTATCAGTTCCCAGGTGACATGAGTACAGCTTAGTCCGTTGACTTGACACTGTCACTTCGCCTCGAGTGTGTTCCCATTGTACTTTGATTACTACCCTACCACGGCTCAAAGGAGTCGTGCAAACAGGTAGTTTTTGGGTGCAGTCCCGAAGCACTTGGAGGCAGTGACGGTTAGACAGGATTCGTCTCTCCTGGTATTGGGGGTTGATATCGCGCTATGTCTAGGAGAGCCATTACACAAAGTCCCTGTCCAGGGCAAGCGAGATAGACCGGTAGGTTTCCAGTGTTATCTCAGGTGTTTTGGGCTACACTCCGACACGACTTGTACCGCTAGTAGGGGACTGACGTTTACCGCCCCCTTAGGCCCGCCATGCGATGTTCTTAGACGAACAGACCGGACTGTACGGAGACTGTCACATTCAGGCTCTGTAGGAGTTCAGATGGGTTTACCTCGTCAGTCTTCTTATCGGCATCTACATGGGGACCGTTACGTACAGCTAGTGCCGCTTGCGGTCTGTGGTTAAACCCACTGCCAGCGTAGTGTCGAGTCTTTAGAGTCCCACACAGAGGGTTATTCGCCTTTAGGCAAAATGAGTAGAGGTCGCATGGTTTTGCGACAGGGTTCGTTCACATCCGCGCACTTGTGCACGTTTTGTGTCCGGACAGCTTATACTAGCGGGCTTTGGTTTAAGCCGGATCCTAGTATATGATTTGGGATTGGTTTTATCTCGTTGTATTCATGTTCCTCGGAACACGGATACGGGTGTGTATGCATAGTTGACTGAGGCAGAGGCAGAGGACTTTCATTAGGGTTGATGACCATTGTCATTTTCTTAACCCTAATGTTTATGTGTGAAATATGATTTTTTAATTTTAGTTAATTATAATTGTGCATGGTTAGGGTTGTTGACCATTTGACTATACTTGACTTGTTGACCTAGGTGGACAAGTTGACCATCATCATTCCATATGAAAGATGCTCTTTGATCCTTGCAAAAGCATTTAATGTGAAATGATAATGGTCATTTCTTGATTAACCATCACAATTATCTTTAGCTAATTATCTATTTTTCATAATTCACATATATGTGAGAAGGTTGGATTATTCTTCTCATTCTACCATTTTCATTCTCTCTCCTCCACTTCCTCTCTCTAGCTCTCCCCTCTCATGAGTTGAGAACCCTTTGAGCTTAAGATAAAACCCTCAAAAATACTCTCTACTCTTTCTAAGGTCCTAGGTTTAGCACACCAAGCACCTTAGTTACTTCTAGTTTGAGGTTGAAGCCAAAGGTAGAGGCCCTCGGGTGGATCTTTCTTCGGCAAGAGAAGGCGACAAGGAGAACCCGTTCTTTCACTCCAAGGAGCAAGAAGAGAAGGACTTCAAGGTATAACCCCCTTTCCGAGTAGCTAACTCTTTTAGCTTTGGTAGTTAGTTTTGTTTAGCAAAGATCCCTCATTTACATAGTCCATGTTGCCTAGTGTTGTAAAAATCCGATTTTTCATAACGTTTCCGCCTCCCTGCAAGCACCGGGGTGGGCAACGTGGACTTACAGTGGTATCAGAGCCTAGCTAAACACAACCTAACTAGTTAGCAAAGTATCTAAAACTTCGATCGGAAAAAATCGCAAAACACATTTTCAAAAACCCTAGTTTCTGCCGATTTTTATTTCTGCTTTAAAAATAATAAATCATACATGAAAAATCGGCTCAGGGTTTTCTAAAGACACCCACCAAAAACGATCCACTGAACCGGTCAAAGCGTCGCGGTTCCGCGGCAAGAACATGCTTCTTACCGCGGATCCGCGGCCGAGTTGACTCGGCCGTGGACCGAGTTTGGTGCAGTGTACTTAGTTGGAGGTTTTGGGATTTTTAATATAGTATGTTTCTGCCCAGATTATTCCAGAGCAAGTTACTTTTTGGGGTGGTCACAAATCCGTATTTTTGATCGAATTTCTTTACACTTTGGCTAATGGGTTATATCTATGATGTGATATATGTATTGAACGTCTGCTAATCGCTATACGTCGATTAGTGGGGGTTATACATATCTGTGATCTGTAATATTGATGGTTTTTATATATGAATTCGTTGGATTGTCGCGGATGAATAGCCGGGGGGTTGTGAGATGAGAGTTTTCTTATTCTTGTAATATGTAAATTTTATGTAATATTATTTGTATGGCCGCACAACCGGGTCGGTGTTGTAGCCGTCATTGTATAATTTCTTTTTACTGTTTTTGCTCCTAGGACAGACCCAAGGTGGGGTGCACAAACTACCGGGTACCTCGAAGTGCCGAGTGGCCTACTCACATTGTTAAGGGAGGTTGCTTCACTTCAGATACTTGGCGGGTAGTTTGCCGCACCCGTAGGGGTCTAGGGTGGGGTTTGGCTATTCATCGCGACCGTGTAATCCGCTCTTCGTTACAGGCTCGTATGAAATGCGGATTCCTAGTATATCTAATGTGTTCATCTGTGATCTGGAATGGCTATCATTGCATGTGACGAATGTTTATATATATCTATATGATATCTATTTAGGCGTTGCTTATGTTTTGCATCCGCGCTAGTCCAGCCCCCGCTCTGCCGTTAGTTAAGTAACCTAACGGGTGATGATGGGACCCCGTGGCGAATGCGGATGGCAAAACGTACGACATATTTTCGTTGTTTTCTGCAATGGTAGGATTAAATGATAGGACGCATTGGAATTAATGCAAGAAAAAATAAACCAAGTAAAAGTCGTTGGAACACTTTCAAAACCAAATTTTAAATGCGGATTTTGAACCACTCCATTTGAAATCTATCTCGTTCCTTCGATTATATCAAGTTCACTATGTTCACGGTTTCGCCAAAACCATTCGTAGCCCTCCGTCGTTTCACATGAATGGTCAATAAGTATTCAAGCTATGTTTGTTGGCCAAAGTCAAGGCATAGTGATGTTGGAGATAGTGCCCTCAGAGTCAATTATTGGATCACAGGCACGTGATTGCAATGATTGAGGGAGGACCTATTCCGGTAGGACAGTCTTACTCAAGATGATAGTATGCTATCTGGTTTACCTTTATCATCGTGTACCGCTTTAGGTGATCTTACAGGTCACTATTGCACGTTGATAGAGCCCCTAGGATTCTTGCTTGACTGCCGGCAGTATGAGGGCGATCATATACGTGGGAGCTGGTAGTCTATAAGCACATCCTTAAAAGGTCCCTAGTCGTGGGAGTTTCGAGACAGGGCATCGATACTCCAGAGTAGACTAGTGTATACAGTCGAGACCCCGACGAGGGGCGGTGTTCGGTCTCACAAGCCACTAGTGTTAGTTGGTTCACCTAAGATGTATACAGGTGCTCATTGGGTTATGAGTACACCGGACAGGACTCGCCGGGAACATGTTAGTTGGTCTTATACCAGACGTCAGATAGCAGTTCCCTGGTGACATGTGTACAGGTTAGTTCATCGACCTGAGATCGTCATATGTCTTGTGGGAGTTCCTACTGTACTTTGATTACTACCTTACCACGCTCAAAGAAGACGTGCAAACAGGATTTAGTTAGGTACAGTCCCGAGCCACATGGGGGCAGTGAGCAGATCTGCAGGGGTTCGTCTCTCCCGGTATTGGGGGTGAGGTCGCGCTGTGTCTAGGAGAGCCATTACACGAAGTCCTTGGCCAAGGCAGGAGATTTACTGGTAGGTATTCCAGTAGTATCTCAGGGTGTTCTGGGATACACTCCGACACGACTTGTACCGCTTTTGGGGGTCTGACTTTTACCAACCCCCTAGGCCCGCCATGCGATGCTCATAGACGAACGCACCGGACTGTACGGATATTGTCACTGACAGGCTCAGTAGGATGTCAGGATGAGTTCGCTCATCGATGTCCCTTTTGGTCAATAGCTGATAGCCCGTCACGTATGGCTAATACCTCTGACGTGCTAGTGGTTAAATCCACAGCCATAGTATTGACGAGTCTTTAGAGTCCACCACACACAGTTACTCAAGTTTCGGGCGAAACGCTGTAGAGGCCGTATGGAGATATGGCAGGGTTCGATCAGATACGTGCGGTATTGCACAGATCGTGATCGGACGGATTTTACTAGCCGGCTTTGCTTTAAGCCGGATCCTAGTATTTGACAGTGTAGATTTTGTCTCTTTGCATTTGTATTCAGTGGGAATACAAATGCGGGCATGTATATGCAGTAGCGGGGTTTTCCTGTAATTTATTACGGGATCAGTTTTCTGAAGTTGCCAGTTTGCATTCTGTTCCGGCCGATTTTCCTTTGTTCCTTCACGGCCGGCTTTTTGTGATGGAGGGGGTTATTTGCAAGTTTGCAAATAACTTATTGAGGAGGGGGTTCTTGCATTTGTGGCTTCATCATCATGAGATTCCATTTTAATCTCATCCTTTGCATTTATTGTGATGAGAGTTGATTTGCATTTTGATGTGAGGATTGCTTTGGATGTGGTCACCCTTTGCTTTTACTACACTCACCTCCCTTCTTGGTTTTGTTTATTCCCTCCACCATTTTGATTGGGAAGGGGCCGGCCACAATTTGGTGAGAGAGGGGCTTCATTTTTGTATGAGGGAAATTATTCATCATACACTTTGGCTTGCTACAAGATTTCACACACCTCTCCAAAGTTCATTCCTTCTCTCCTCCATCTACAAATGCAACTTCACAACCCCTAGAGGCAATGGATTCTACACTTGCCCACAGAAATTCTTGAGCACGTCGATTCGCCAGCTTCGTGCCCGAGTTGCCTCGGTCCAGAGGTAGGAGCCCGTAAAAGAACCCGGCGATGTGGTGCCCGTTTCGACAAGGAGGCGACGACCGGAGATTCCGCGAGGAGATCGGAGTGGAGGCGAAGACCGAAGGACACGGATCGCTTGGTATAACTCTCTACCCGTCTTTTAGTTTGCTAGTAGTAGGTTAATGGCCCGATCCGGGATAAAAGTGCGCGGTGGTGCCGGTTTGCTAGTTTGCAAAGTTTTTCGTTTCCGCATTTCCGGCGTCGGATCGACGGCCGGGGTGCCGCCGTGCATTTACAGTGGTATCAGAGCCTCGCCATTAACCTAGTCTAACTTGCTCTAGTATGTTTAGAACTCGATCGAACAAAATTCCCAAAAACCGTATTTTTCTTGCATCAGGTTTCTGTCGAAATTTATTTTAGCTCCAAAAAATTTTTCAGGGTGTTGCAGAAATATGTGCAGGGTGTTGTAAGACTTTTGAAAAAAATTTGGTGGCATGATTCGACTTTTCCACCGCGGAACCGCGGCCAAACACATGCATTTGCCGCGGTTCCACGGCCATAATAACCCCTTGTTGCACCATATTTTTCCAGTGAGTCCTAGTCTGTGAAATGGGGTTTTTTGGAACATTCCTTTTGGGCCCAGATTTTCTGTGAGTGCTACAGTAGTGCTTGGGGCCCACTTCGATAAATTTGTTCGATCGGATATTTTAAACATGCCAGTTCACAGTATTTACGTTATATCTGCGACCGTGAATGTCACTTGATCAGTAAATCCTGTCTAACTGCTATAGCCCGGTTAGACGGATTTGCGAACGTGACATTCACGTTGATGTTCTGTGTTGTGCTGTGATGTTGCGGATTGGTCGTAGGGGATAGCCTGGATGCAATGGTAGTACAGATTTGGTTGTATTATGTACATTTGATATTGCGGGGCGAGCGTCCGACATGTGGACTGCCGTCACTGCCTGATTGTATATTATTCTTTTGGGGCACGACCAGGTTGAGGTCGATGTATCCGTTGTATGTATATTTTACTTTCTGTACTAGGATTACCCCGCGGAGGGGTGCACGGATAGCCGGGTTCTAGAGGGCAACGGGCCCGCATCTCATGGCATTGAGACGGAGGGAGCTTTACTCTAGAATTGGCGGGCTATTCATCGCACTCGTAGGGGGTACAGGTTGACCCAGGAGGGGTGCCCAAGTTACCGCATTCCGTGAAGTGCTGGGTGGTCCATTCACGTTGAAAAAAAGGGCTGTCTCGCTTGAGGTTTTGGCGGGTAACTTGCCGCGCCCGTAGGGGTCTAGGATTTCATTGCATAGGCTATCCACACGACCAGGGGAACGTCGGGTTTCAGTAGCGGCTCTGTGAAACCCGGGGATCCCAGATATCTGTATTGTTCTGTGATGCTGTACATTTCTTTGATGTTGCATTTTATCACGCCTTGAGCGAAAATATTATATATTGATATATATATTAGTAGATGTTGTATATGTTTTGCATCCGCGCTAGTCCAGTCCCCGCTCTGTCGTTAGTTAAGTAACCTAACGGGTAATGATGGAACCCAGTGGCGAATACGGATGGCATATACGTACATCATTATTTTCGTTCTTTTGTGGTGTGATCAATTGATGGGACTGCGTTGATTCGGATCGATGCAAGTTAAAAACAAACATATTCTGATGTTGTTGGAACATTTTTCAAAAAGCTGTTATTGCAAGGACGTTCACTTTTGTTTTGCACAGTGATATTCAGTTGGAATATCTTGCTCCTCAGTCGACGAGGCAAGGGCCGAGATCCCTTCACCGGGAGTGACCCCTTGGACAGAAGTTTGCGTCAGGGCAATAACTTTACTATAGCCGATTACTTTTGCACCGTGGTATTTAGTTGGAATATCCTGCACCTCATTCTACGGGGAAAGAGCCGAGATCCCTTCACCGGGAGTGACCTCTTTAGCAAAGATTTTCGTCACTATATTTTTAAAAAGCTATCCGGTTCCTTCAACGATATCAAGTTCATTACGTTAAACGTTTTCGCCAGAAACCATTCGTAGCCCTCCATCATTTCGGTTAAATATCGGTAGTATTCAAGCTATGTATTTTGACCTCACGCCAAGGCATAGTGATTGGTAGCTGTCGGATATTTATTTGTAGCATAGATAGATGCGTTGGTTTGGGACAGTCGTACTACTATTTTGGCCTACGTCAAGGGTATGTGTAAGTCCACGGCGGCGCCCCGGCCGTCGATCCGACGCCGGAAACGCGGAAACGAAAAACTTTGCAAAATAGCAAACCGGCACCACCGCGCACTTTTCACCCGGATCGGGCCATTAACCTAGCTACTAGCAAACTAAAATAAGAGTAGAGAAGTATACCAAGCGATCCGTGTCCTTCGGTCTTCGTCTCCACTCCGATCTCCTGCGGAATCTCCGTCCGTCACGACCTCGTCGGAAAGGGCACCACAAAGCCGGAATCTTTTACGGGCTCCCACCTCTTGACCGAGGCAACTCGGGCGTGAAGTTGGCTAGCCGACGCGTCCAAGACTTGCTGTAGATATAATGTAGTGGGTTGTCTCTTTAGGGTTTTAGAAGTTGCCATGGATGGAGGAATAAAGAATGAACCATAGAAAGAGCTTTGGAATTTTGGCAAGCAAAGGAATGAAAAATGAGATGAATCAATTTCCACACATAATATGAATTCCCTCATTCTCCCCTTCTACTCAAAGTGGCCGGCCCAATCTCAACAAGAAGAAGATTGGAGAGAGAAAAAGGCATCTCAAAAATGTATATAGAAAAAACGAATAAGCTAAAATGATAATGGTCACACCCATTTCTTATCTCATCAAATCAAACAACCATCACATGAACTGTTCTATATCTAATACAGAAACAGAGGCACTGATTTAATTGAACCAGATTCAAATCATACAGCTGTCTCCAGTGCATGTCAACTGAATGGAAGGAGGCCGATCAGCGTTACTCAACTTAGAAGTACTTCCAATTATGAGTAACCTGAAAGAGAAGCTAGTCCTCTTAATCATTACTATCAACTGAATACCATACACAAGTATCTACATCTTCGATCTCCTTGAAGAATCCTGATACTTGCAACATCTGGTTCTCTATTTTATTCTTATACCTATAACTTCTCAAAACTCAGACCCTGTGTTTCTACGAAACACCTGTCTAAAAACTAGAGAAGTCATAAGTAAACCGAATATAGTACGAGGACCAACCCCTCTGTCCTAATGGACACTGGACAATATACAATACTCTGTATAAGTCCCCTGAGTCTAATAACTCATTCACTGTGTGTTGTAGGTTGAAAACTGTACTGTGGTTATGAAGAATTACCCCGCTGTTGAATGCTCCTTACCTAACCATCCACTGATATAGGTAAATGTCATAGACATAATTTCAAAAGGTATATCCCACTCTATAAAAATAGACGTACAGATATATCAATTTGAAATTTGTGCATAACAACGGATATTCAAAACCAAATATTTGCCGACCGGCAAACAACCCAGGTGGCTTCCTCAAATATCACCAATTACAACGAATCCCGATATAATGAGGATGGTCACCTAATTCCCAATAACTTACTCCCACTCATCATCTGTAAAACTATATAGATGTGAGAATCCATCCTGGTAAATACATACCCTGGAGCAAGTGTCTAATTGGGAAATCAGTTTTCTTTTAACAGTACACAGTGAAACTGAAACATTGAAATGTTTCGATGGGGTGTCCTGGTATTCCTAGTAATGTCTCTTCCATTATCCAGATTCACAACTGTAACCGTATAATTCTTTGTCACCTCTCCAAATCCTTTTATATGTCTTTAATCATTACCTTCTGTACACCCGTTTAGGCCAAATGGTTTTCTTCCTTCCCTACCGTTCGGCACCAGCCTATGGTTTGGAAGAAGACTATCCAAGAAGCATAATGGGTGTACTACTCCTAATCCTAGGAGCACTCGCAATGCGAGAGAAGGTGAAGATAAAAGACAACCGAATGAACCTTATTCCTATTTCTCCTGAACCAGGATCCGTCCCCGAACTGGAACAAGTTCCTTTCGAGTTCGTATATAACCATACGATGGATTATCCAATAAACTGGGATCTTCGTAGTGATACGGAGTGTCCTGGAGAAATACAAAGGTGATTTAGGATCGGCGAAGAAATACTTGGTTTGGTCATGAATAGTAGTCGCAATTTACTTTGCCCTCTTACTAATCCCTTTCTTTGTCTTTACATAATACTTTCTGTACACCACCGTTAGGCTAATTGGTTTTCTTCATTCCCTACCGGTCGGCACCAGCCTAATGTTTGGAAGAAGACTATCCAATTTGCGTAATAGGTGTACTACTCCTAAACCAAGGAGTATTCGCAACCTGAGAGAAGGTAAAAGGAAAAGACAACTGAATAGTCCTATTTGTTTTCTCCAGAATCGGAAACCATCCTCGAATTCCTTCGAGTTCGTATATAACCATACGATGGTTTTGTCCAATGGAAGTGGACGTTCGTAGTAATACGGGGTGTCCTGGAGAAAAGGGTAAAAGTACGAGTGGCAATGAGGTCTGCAACTTTGACAATCCAAAAGCCAGTGTTAAGAAGGTTCGGTCAACTTGGTCACTGAGTCATAGTCTATGGTCGGGTCAATGGTCGCTACCAAAGAGAGAGAGAAAAGAAACACTCAGCGTGCACTCTAACCTAGATCATAATGGTTATCACTTTATCTAATCTGGAAACCTCCCACTGTAACGTCAAATTCTTCCCCAAACCTTAAAGAAGAATTAGCCGGCATCACCCGAGGAGTAAACCAACTCATCAGTGGGAATCGGGATCCAACTATCATCGCATGATAACGTGACGGAATCCGCTCACGTTATCATACTCCAGAAGGTATGCGCATATCTGGCAAGTTTCAGTTCTTTTGAAACTCCCGATGTGGATTTTTGCCTCATGCTCTTATGACCTTGACTTTGGCCAACATATCATAAGTCACATGTCAAGTTCTACCCGTCATTATCCAGGTTAATTTGAACCCACCCGTACCTACCCTTGACTTTAGCCAAAATGGCAGTACGACTGTCCCAAACCAACACATCTATCTATGCTGCATATGAATACCCAACAGCTACCAAACACTGTGCCTTGACTTTAGCCAACATACACAGCTTGAATACTATTGACTATCCATATGAAACGACGGAGGGCTACGAATGGTTTCAGCCGAAAACCTTTAACGTAATGAACTTGATATCGTTGAAGGAACGGATAGCTTTTTTGAAAAATATAGTGACGAAAACCTTCGCTAAAGAGGTCACTCTCGGTGAAGGGATCTCGGCTCTTTCCCCGTAGAATGAGGTGCAGGATATTCCAACTGAATACCACGATACAAAGCAAAAGTAATCGGCTATAGTGAAGTTATTGCTCTGACGCAAACTTTTGTCCAGGGGGTCACTCCCAGTGAAGGGATCTCGGCCCTTGCCTCGTCGACTGAGGAGCAGGATATTCCAACTGAATACCACGATGCAAAACAAAAGAGAACGCCCTTGCAATAACAGCTTTTTGAAAAAGTGTTCCAACAATATCAGAATAGGTTTTTTTATCTTGCATTGATCCGAATCAACGCAGTCCCATCAATTGATCACACCACAAAGAACGAAAATATACTGATACGTATATGCCATCCGCATTCGCCACTGGGTCCCGTCATCACCCATTAGGTTAGCTAACTAACGACAGAGCGGGGACAGGACTAGCGCGGATGCAAAACATATACAACATCTACTAGTATATATATAATATATAATTTTCGCTCAAGGCATGATAAAAATGCAGCATCACAGAAATGTACAGCAGCATCACAGAACAATACAGATATCTGGGATCCCCGGGTTTCATAGAGCCGCTACTGAAACCCGACGTTCCCCTGGTCGTATGGATAGCCTGTTCAATGAGATCCTAGACCCCTACGGGGGCGGCAAGTTACCCGCCAAAACCTGAAGCGAGGCAGCCCCCTTCAGCAACGTGAATGGACCACCCAGCACTTCACGGAATCCGGCAACTTGGGCACCCCTCCTGGGTCAACCTGTACCCCCTACGAGTGCGGCGAATAGCCTGCCAATTCTAGAGTAAAGCCCCCTCCATCTCAATGCCATGAGATGCGGGCTCGTTGCCCTCTAGAATCCGGCTATCCGTGCACCCCACCTTGGGGTAACCCTAGTACAGAAAGTAAAATATACATACAACGGGTACATCAACCGCAACCTGGTCGTGCCCCAAAAGAATAATACAAACAGGGAGTGACGGCATTCCACATGTCGGACGCTCGCCCCGCAATATCAAATGTACATATAAAACAAAACTGTACTACCATTGCATCCAGGATATCCCCACGACCGATCCGCAACATCACAGCACAACACAGAACATCAACGTGAATGTCACGTTCGCAAATCCATCTAATCGGGCTATAGCAGTTAGACAGGATTTACCGATCGAGTGACATTCACGGTCGCAGATATAATGTAAATACTGTGAACTAGCATGTTTAAAATATCCGATCGAACAAATTTACCGAAGTGGGCCCCAAGCAGTACTGTAGCACTTACAGAAAATCTGGGCCCAAAAATAATATCCCAAAACCCCTATTTCCAATTCAAAAGCCCACTGGAAAAATTTGGTTCAGCGATTCCACTTACCCACCGCTGAACCGCGGCCAAACCAGGGGTTTGGCCGCGTTTCCGCGGTCATAGTAAGGAATCAGTGAATCGTATTTTCCCAGAATTCTTAGAATTGCCTACACGTGTTTCTGCAACAACCTGAAAAATTTTTGGAGCAGAAAAAATTTCGACAGAAACACGATGCATTGGAAAATACGGTTTTTGGGGATTTTTGTTCGATCGAGTTCTAAACATACTAGAGCAAGCTAGGCATGGTTAGTGGCCTGGCTCTGATACCAATGTAAGTTCGCGGCGGCGCCCCGGCCGTCGATCCGACGCCGGAAACGCGGAAACGAAAAACTTTGCAAAATAGCAAACCGGCACCACCGCGCACTTTTCACTCGGATCGGGCCATTAACCTAGCTACTAGCAAACTAAAATAAGAGTAGAGAAGTATACCAAGCGATCCGTGTCCTTCGGTCTTCGTCTCCACTCCGATCTCCTGCGGAATCTCCGTCCGTCACGACCTCGTCGGAAAGGGCACCACAAAGCCGGAATCTTTTACGGGCTCCCACCTCTTGACCGAGGCAACTCGGGCGCGAAGTTGGCTAGCCAACACGTCCAAGACTTGCTGTAGATATAGTGTAGTGGGTTGTCTCTTTAGGGTTTTAGAAGTTGCCATGGATGGAGGAATAGAGAATGAACCATGGAAAGAGCTTTGGAATTTTGGCAAGCAAAGGAATGAAAAATGAGATGAATCAATTTCCACACCCTCATTCTCCCCTTCTACTCAAAGTGGCCGGCCCAATCTCCTCAAGAAGAAGATTGGAGAGAGAAAAAGGCATCTCAAAAATGTATATAGAAAAAAGGAATAAGCTAAAATGATAATGGTCACACCCATTTCTAATCTCATCAAATCAAACAGCCATCACATGAAAAGTAATGAAAAGGATAAGAAAAGCATCTCATGATGAATAAACAATCATGATGCCTCACATATGCAAGATGCCCCTCCACAAATAAGTTATTTGCAAACTGCAAATAACCCCCTCCAACGAAAGTCCGGTCGTGAAGGAATAAAAGAAAACCGGCCGGAACGGAATGCAAACTGGCAACTTCAGAAAACTGATCCCGTAATAAATTACAGGAAAACCACGCTACTGCAAATACATGCCCGCATTTGTATTCCCACTGAACACAAATGCAAAGAGACAAAATCTACACTATCTAATACTAGGATCCGGCTTAAGCCAAAGCCGGCTAGTAAGAACCGTCCGATCACGATCCGTGCAATACCGCACATATCTGATCGAACCCTGCCATATCTCCATACGGCCTCTACAGCGTTTCGCCCGAAACTTAAGTAACTGTGTGTGGTGGACTCTAAAGACTCGTCAATACTATGGTTATGGATTTAACCAATAGCACGTCAGAGATATAAGCCAATACGTGACGGGCTACCAGGTATTGACCAAAAGGGACGTCGATGAGCGCACTCATCCTGACACCCTACTGAGCCTGTCAGTGACAATATCCGTACAGTCCGGTCCGTTCGTCTATGAGCATCGCATGGCGGGCCAAGGGGGTTGGTAAAAGTCAGACCCCCAATAGCGGTACAAGTCGTGTCGGAGTGTAGCCCAGAACACCCTGAGTTACTACTGGAATACCTACCAGCAAATCTCCTACCTTGGCCAAGGACTTTTCATGTTCTGGCTCTCCTAGACACAGCGCGACCTCACCCCCAATACCGGGAGAGACGAACCCCTGCAGATCCGCTCACTGCCTCCATGTGGCTCGGGACTGTACCCAACTAAAACCTGTTTGCACGACTCCTTTGAGCCGTGGTAGGGTAGTAATCAAAGCACAGTGGGAACTCACACGAGACAAATGATGATCTCAGGTCGATGAACTAACCTGTACACATGTCACCAGGGAACTGCTATCTGACGTCAGGTATAATACCAACTAGCAGGTTCCCGGCGAGTCCTGTCCGGTGTACTCATAACCCAATGAGCACCTGTATACATCTTAGGTGAACCAACTGACACCAGTGGCATGTGAGACCGGCCACCGCCCCTCGTCGAGGTCTCGACTGTATACATTAGTCTACTCTGGAGAATCGATGCCCTGTCTCGAAACTCCCACGACTAGGGACCTTTTAAGGATGTGCTTATAGACTCCAGCTTTCACTTATATGATCGCCCTCATACTGCTGGTAGTCAAGAAAGAATCCTAGGGGCTCTATCAACGTGTAATAGCGACTCGTAAGGTCACCTAAAGCAATACACGATGATAAAGATAAGCCAGATAGCATACTATCATCTCGAGTAAGACTGTCCTACTGGGATAGGTCCTCCCCTCAATCATTGCAATCACGTGCCTGTGATCCAATAATTGACTCTGAGGGCACTATCTCCAACAATCTCCCACTTGCACTCAAGGCTAATTATTGCGATGTCGCATACTCACAGCCCGTGTGATACCGAACACCCAACTCCTCTACTAGTCAGTCTCACAAAGCTCGTTTGCGAAACTATTGCGTTCGAGGAATAGCCTCAGTGAGTGGATCCGCTCTGGTGTTTCTTTCCATGTCTCTCTTTATCCCATGTTCGTGGAGATAGCCATCTCTCGAAATGAGCAATACCTGTCTTAGAGTGTCTGGATGTCTGATGGGACCGAGCTCTTAAATGAACTCCAAATCCAAACCTCTTAGACTGTATCGTCAACTGAACTTAATCAGTATCCTGCGCCATTCCTTCCCTCAGTATCCAACTGGACCATCTGTCCAAAATACTGCCCCTCGTCAGAAGGAAAACTATAACTCTGACGGCCACTCTGCCATCCAGGTCACCTTGGAAGCCTGGAATGATAACCGTCTCCAAAAAGAGGCTGCCGTTATCAAATCCCTAGAACAGTATGTACAGGTGGGTTCAAATTAACCTGGATAATGATGGGCAGAATTTGACATGTGACTTATGATATTTTGACCTCACGCCAAGGTCATAAGAGCATGGGGCAAAAATCACATCGGGAGTTTCTAAAGAAACTGAAACTTGCCAGATATGCGCATACCTTCTGGAGTGTGATAACGTGAGAAGATTCCGTCACGTTATCATGCGATGATAGTTGGATCCCGATTCCCACTGATGAGTTGGTTTACTCGTCGGGTGATCCCGACTAATTCTTCTTTCAGGTTTGGAGGAGAATTTGACGGTACAGTTGGAGGTTTCCGGATTAGATAAATCGGTAACCGTTCTGATCTAGGTTAGAGTGCATACTGAGTGTTTCTTTTCTCTCTATCTTTGGCAGCGACCATTGACCCGACCCTATGACTATGACTCAGTGACCAAAATTAACCGAACCTTCTTAAACACTGGCTTTTGGATTGTCAGAGTTGCAAACCTCATTGCCACTCCTACTTTTACCCTTTTCTCCAGGACACCCCGTATTACTACGAACGTCCACTTCCATTGGACAAAACCATCGTATGGTTATATAAGAACTCGAAGGAATTTATTCGATGATGGTTTCCGGTTCTGGAGAAAATGAATAGGACTATTCAGTTGTCTTTTCCTTTTACCTTCTCTCAGGTTGTGAGTACTCCTTAGTTTAGGAGGTAGTACACCTATTACGCAAATTGGATAGTCTTCTTCCAAACCTTAGGCTGGTGCCGAATGGTGGGGAATGAAGAAAACTAATTAGCATAACGATGGTGTACAGAAGGAATTATGTAAAGACATATCAAGGGATTAGTAAGAGGGCAAAGTAAATTGCGACTGCTATTCACGACCAAACCAAATATTTCTTCGCCAATCCTAAATCACCTTTGTATTTCTCTAGGACACTCCGTATCACTACGAAGATCCACAGTTTATTGGATAATCCATCGTATGGTTATATACGAACTCGAAAGGAACTTGTTCTAGTTCGGGGATGGATCCTGGTTCAGGAGAAATAGGAATAAGGTTTATTCGGTTGTCTTTTATCTTCATCTTCTCTCGCATTGCGAGTGCTCCTGGGATTAGGACAGTACACCCATTATGCTTATTGGATAGTCTTCTTCCAAACCATAGGCTGGTGCCGAACGGTAGGGAAGGAAGAAAACCATTTGGCCTAAAGGGGTGTACAGAAAGTAATGACTAAAGACATATAAAGGGATTTGGAGAGATTGCAAAGAATTACACGGTTACAGTTGTGAATCTGGATAATGGAAGAGGCATTACTAGGAATACCGGGATACCCCATCGAAACATTTCAATGTTTCAGTTTCACTGTGTACCGTTAAAAGAAAACTAATAAGCCCTTGCTCCAGGGTATGTATTTACCAGGTATGATTCTCACATCTGTATGGTTTTACAGATGATGAGTGGGCGTAAGTTATTGGGAATTAGGTGATCATCCTCATTATATCGGGATTCGTTGTAATTGGTGATATTTGAGGAAATCGCCTGGGTTGCTTGCCGGACGGCAAATATTTGGTTTTGAATATCCGCTGTTATGCACCAATTTCAAATAGGTATATCTGTACGTCAATTTTTATAGAGTGAGATATACCTTTTTGAAATTATGTCTATGACATTTACCTATATCAGTGGATGGTTAGGTAAGGAGCATGAAACAGCGGTGTAATTCTTCATAACCATAGTACAGCTTTCAACCTACGGCACTCAGCGAATGAGTTATTAGACTCAAGGGACTTATAAAGAGTATTGTATGTTGTCCAGCGTCCATGAGGACAGAGGGGTTGGTCCTCGTACTATATTCATTTTACTTATGACTTCTCTAGTTTTTAGACAAGTGTTTCGTTGAAATGAAAGGTCCGAATTTTGAGAAGTTATAGGTATATGAATAAAGTAAAGAACCAGGTGTTGCAAGTATCGGGATTCTTCAAGGTGATCAAAGATGTAGATACTTGTGTATGGTATTCAGTTGATAGTAGTGATTAAGAGAACTTGCTTCTTTTTCAGGTTACTCATAATTGGAAGCATTCCTAAGTTGAGTAAAGCTGATCGGCCTCCTTCCATTTAGTTGACATGCACTGGAGACAGCTGCATGATTTGAATCTGGTTCAATTAAATCAGTGCCTCTGGTTCTGTATTGGATATAGAACAGTTCATATCTTAACGATGTTAAGGTACGGGGAGTTGTCCGGCCTATGCTTAAAACCAGACTCTGGATAACTCAAGGCACGTTTCTGTAATGGCTGTTTGTGGGTTGACCCAGGCTATGAAGAGGGTTGCTTTTCTACCATCTGGAAGATCAATAGTGATATTGTTCTAGACTCGCCACAGTTTTAATAAAAATGGATTTTTTCAGAAAACAGTAGTGGGAGTATGGTAGAACTGGAAGTGATTCCAGAACCACAAACGATTACTGAAGATTTGATAAGAACCTAAAGATTCAATCTGGTTTGACATTCCATTGGCCACTCCGCAGATTTGGTGGGTAAGCTCAGGCACCCGAGAGGTACTCCGGTAGCCTCAAGGACGGTGGCAGGGAGGTTCTTGTTTACCCAGACTTGCCATTGCTGTTGTTCCAGACTGTGAGACCCGGCGGGAGGATGAGTATAGCGTCGTTCTAAACTAGCTTTAGAAGTGAACGTGTATATGACTCTGCCAAGGGGTTGTCGTAGTCAGTGGGAGCAGCGGAAGCATTGGTGGACATGTGGTTTATGTCTATTTATAGACTAAAGCAGATGTAGCGGAGCTAGATCATCTATTTCTGATGTGACAGTCATAGGTTTGACTTCATCAGAATAGGGAATGGATCTGTTAAGAAGGTAGTAGGGTGTGATGTCCTGGTATTTGGATGACATTCACAGAGTAGGAAAAGAAACTCCTATACTACAATCAGTTATACTTTGGTCGTCACACAGTGGTTTCTCCACATGGGACTTGGACATTATATCAGACATACCGGTTACTAGATCTATGGTTTTAGATCTAGATTTGGGTGATTTCCTAATCAGGGTACTTAGACAGCATTTTAAGAGTATTTAGAATGGACGACTCCTAGCACGGTAGTGTACCTGCAGGTGATGGAGTCACCCTCTCTAAAGGTGTCTTACAGACTAAAGGGGAGAGGGATTGCATGATTGGCAGATCACTTGCTTAGGCAATTGAGTCAATCATGAGATGTCAAGTACCACACCAGATGTTGTTTTGCGGTAGGTGCAACAAGTTGATATTGATCCAATCCTGGAGAAGCAGTCGGAAGCAGTTTTAGAACATAAGTGGATGTTCTAGGGATATGATAACGACAACTTCATTCGGGAGACAGTTATCATTCCAGGCTTCCAAGGTGACCTGGACGACAAGGAGGTTGTCAGAGTTATAGTTTTCCTTCTGACGAGGGGCAGTATTTTGGACAGGTGGTCCAAGGTAATACTGAGGGAGGCATGGCGCAGGATACTGATTAAGTTCAGTTGACGATACAGTCTAAGAAGTTTGGATTTGGAGTTCATTTATGAGCTAGGTCCCATCAGACATCCAGACACATTCTAAGACAGGTATTGCTCATTTCGGGAGATGGTTTTCTCCGCGAACTTGAGATATAAAAAGACATAGAAAGAAACATCAAAGCGGATCCACTAGCTGAGGCTATTCCTCGAACGCAATAGTTTCGCAAACGGGATTTGTAAGACTGACTAGTAGAGGAGTTGGGTGTTCGGTATCACATGGGCTATGAGTATGGGATATCGCAATAATTAGCCTTAAGTGCAAGTGGGAGATTGTTGGAGATAGTGCCCTCAGAGTCAATTATTGAATCACAGGCATGTGATTGCAATGATTGAGGGAGGGCCTATTCCGGTAGGACAGTCTTACTCAAGATGATAGTATGCTATCTGGTTTACCTTTATCATCGTGTACTGCTTTAGGTGACCTTACAGGTCACTATTGCACGTTGATAGAGCCTCTATGATTCTTTCTTGACTGCCGGCAGTATGAGGGCGATCATATACGTGGGAGCTGGTAGTCTATAAGCACAACCTTAAAAGGTCCCTAGTCGTGGGAGTTTCGAGACAGGGCATCGATACTCCAGAGTAGACTAGTGTATACAGTCGAGACCCCGATGAGGGACGGTGGCCGGTCTCACAAGCCACTGGTGACAGTTGGTTCACCTAAGATGTATACAGGTGCTCATTGGGTTATGAGTACACCGGACAGGACTCGCCGGGAACATGCTAGTTGGTCTTATACCTGACGTCAGATAGCAGTTCCCTGGTGACATGTGTACAGGTTAGTTCATCGACCTGAGATCGTCATTTGTCTCGTGTGAGTTCCCACTATACTTTGATAACTACCCTACCACGCTCAAAGGAGACGTTCAAACAGGTTTTAGTTGGGTACAGTCCCGAGCCACATAAAGGCAGTGAGCGGATCTGCAGGGGTTCGTCTCTCCCGGTATTGGGGGTGAGGTCACGCTGTGTCTAGGAGAGCCATTACACGAAGTCCTTGGCCAAGGCAGGAGATTTACTGGTAGGTATTCCAGTAGTATCTCAGGGTGTTCTGGGCTACACTCCGACACGACTTGTACCTCTTTTGGGGGTCTGACTTTTACCAACCCCCTAGGCCCGCCATGCGATGCTCATAGACGAACAGACCGGACTGTACGGATATTGTCACTGATAGGCTCAGTAGGGTGTCAGGATGAGTTCGCTCATCGATGTCCCTTTTGGTCAATAGCTGTTAGCCCGTCACGTATGGCTAATAACTCTGACGTGCTAGTGGTTAAATCCACAGCCATAGTATTGACGAGTCTTTAGAGTCCACCACACACAGTTACTCAAGTGTCGGGCGAAACGCTGTAGAGGCCGTATGGAGATATGGCAGGGTTCGATCAGATACGTGCGGTATTGCACGGATCGTGATCGGACGGATTTTACTAGCCGGCTTTGGTTTAAGCCGGATCCTAGTATTCAGTGGGAATACAAATGCGGGCATGTATATGCAGTAGCGGGGTTTTCATGTAATTTATTACGGAATCAGTTTTCTGAAGTTGCCAGTTTGCATTCTGTTCCGGCCGGTTTTCCTTTGTTCCTTCACGGCCGGACTTTTGTGATGGAGGGGGTTATTTGCATGTTTGCAAATAACTTATTGAGTAGGGATTTCTTGCATTTGTGGCTTCATCATCATGAGATTCCATTTTAATCTCATCCTTTGCATTTATTATGATAAGAGTTGATTTGCATTTTGATGTGAGGTTTGCTTTGGATGTGGTCACCCTTTGCTTTTACTACACTCACCTCCCTTCTTGTTTTTGTTTATTCCCTCCACCATTTTGATTGGGAAGGGGCCGGCCACAATTTGATGAGAGAGGGGCTTCATTTTTGTATGAGGGAAATTATTCATCATACACTTTGGCTTGCTACAAGATTTCACACACCTCTCCAAAGTTTATTCCTTCTCTCCTCCATCTACAAAGGCAACTTCACAACCCCTAGAGGCAATGGATTCTACACTTGCCCACAGCAATTCTTGAGCACGTCGATTCGCCAGCTTCGTGACCGAGTTGCCTTGGTCCAGAGGTGGGAGCCCTTAAAAGAACCCGGCGATGTGGTGCCCGTTTCGACAAGGAGGCGACGACCGAAGATTCCGCATAGAGATCGGAGTGGAGGCGAAGACCGAAAGACACGGATCGCTTGGTATAACTCTTTACCCGTCTTTTAGTTTGCTAGCAGTTAGGTTAATGGCCCAATCCGGGATAAAAGTGCGTGGTGGTGCCGGTTTGCTAGTTTGCAAAGATTTTCGTTTCCGCGTTTCCGGCGTCGGATCGACGGCCGGGGCGCCGCCGTGCACTTACAAGTGATTGGTAGCTATTAGGTATTCATGTGCAGCATAGATAGATGTGTTGGTTTGGGACAGTCGTTCTACCTTGTTGGCCAAATTCAAGGGTATTTGCGGGTGGGCTCAAATTAACCTGGAGAATGACGGGTAGAACTTGACATGTGACTTATGATTTGTTGGCCAAAGGCAAGGTCGTAAGAGCATGGGGAAAAAATCCACATCGGGAGTTTCAAAAGAACTGAAACTTGCTAGCGCTGCATACCATTTGGAGTATGATGATTCTGGTAGGATTCCTTCAGTTTTGTCACGCGATGATATTTGGATCCCGATCCTACTGTGAGTATATGTTACTCCTCCGGAACTTTCTCACTTAACGATCAATGCTATAAACCAAGTAGGTGTCTAGAAAGGTGTTAGCGGGGCTATGCCCACAGGGAAAAGAGGTTATTTAATTAAGGAACTTCGCGAAAGCTTTGGAAAACCTCCCTTGAAGTACCGACACTGGCCTGGCTGAACGGTTAAGCAAGTATTGTACGGTAAGATTGATCCCGACTAATTCTTCCATTATGGTTTGAGGAGGGATTCGAGAGACAGTGGGAGCCATCCTGTTTAGACAAATAAAAAACCACTCTAAACTTGCAAGAGCATCATGCTAAAGTGTTTCTTCTCTCTCTCCTAATTGCAGCGACCATTTATCATGACTGGACTTAAGTTACTTCTAGATAAAAACATACTGACAGGGCCAAACTACAAAGATTGGCTCAGGAATTTAAAAATGGCAATCACTTATGACAAGTTTGGGTATCTTCTTACCACCAAAGCTCCCCCTGTCCCAGGTCCCAAAACCAGCGTCGCGGATAGGGAAATCCGTAAGACCTGGGAAATCGACTGCGCGAAGGCCAAGTACCTCGTGCTTGCCTCTATGGACAACGAACATCAGAGGAGGCACGAGAATATGGACCTCGAATCCATATTTCTCCATACAAAAGAACTGCATGGAGAGCAATGTCGTATCGCCAGATACGAAATGTTGAAGAAGTTGTTTTCGGCAAGATTGGCCGTCGGATCATCGGTAGCGGAACACGTGCTTAAGATGATTGGCTACATAGAGGAGCTCGCGGACCTTGGGACCATGTTGGAGAATGAGCTCTATACGGACTTGATTCTCCAGTCCCTTCCTTCCACTTACGCCCAGTTCATCCTGAACTTCAACTTGCAGGAAAGGAAGTTGAACTTTCAGAACTCCTCAACATGCTGAGGAGTGCAGAGGGCACCCTACAAAAAGGTAGGGAAACATCCACTTTGTTTGTAGGAGGATCTTCCTCTTCTAGGTCCAAGGCGAAAGCCAAGGGAAAGAAGAAGAAAACCCCCGCCAAACCAAGGGGCGGTGTTAGTAAAGTGGATACGAAGGGAAAGGCAAAAGCAACAATGGTAGCGGGGAAGCTTGTGGATAAGGAAGAATGCTTTTACTGTCACAAGAGTGGACATTGGAAGAAAGATTGCAGGGCTTGGAAGGCCAGAACACAGGATCTGAAGCAAGTTGCGGCTTCAGCTTCAGGTGTGTATGTTATTGAAAACTGTCTATCAATAAACTCTACGTCCTGGGTATTGGATACCGGATCAGGATCTCATATCTGTAATTCTTTGCAGGCGTTGAGAAAGCGTAGGTTTTTGTAGGCAGGTGATATGACCCTCAAAGTTGCAAACTGAGCTAGCATGGATGCTGAGGCCGTGGGGGACTATCACCTGGGAATGTCAGATGGACATGTTTTGGTTTTACATAATTGCTTTTTTGTACCCAATTCAACTTGTAATATCATTTCTGTATCTTTGATTTCTAAAGAAGGTTATGAATTTGCGTTTGTAAGTAATGTTGTAAATATTCACCTTAATCAAGTTCTGATTGGGTTAGGTATATTGAGCAATGGTATTTACGTATTAAACCAACCACAGATTTTCAATGTCGAGAATACACAGAAAAGAAAGTCTCCGGAAACAAATCAGACTTTCTTATGGTATTATAGACTAGGTCACATCAATGAGAGAAGGTTGACGAAGTTACATACAGAAGGATATTTGGATCCGTTCGAATATCAATCATATGCAACTTGTCAATCCTGTCTCAAAGGAAAGATGACAAAGACTCCGTTCACTGGACACGGAGTAAGAGCGAGCGAGCTCTTGGGACTCGTACACAGCGACATGTGCGGTCCAATGTCTACGCATGCACGAAGCTGTTATTCTTACTTCATTACTTTTACGGATGACTTTTCAAGGTACGGTTATGTCTTTTTAATGAAACATAAATCTGAAGCCTTTGGAATATTCCAGGAATATAAGAATGGAGTAGAAAAACAAACAGGAAAAAGTATCAAGACACTGAGATTTGATCGAGGTGGTGAATACTTGAGTGCCGAGTTCCTGGATTACTTAAAATAGAATGGAATTCTCTCTCAGCATACTCCTCCATACACTCCGCAACATAACGGTGTATCGGAGAGATGGAACCGAACCCTATTGGATATGGTACGGTCCATGATGAGTAACGCTGAGTTACCGCGATCATTCTGGGGATATGCACTAGAATCAGCTGCATACCTTTTGAACCGAGTTCCAACTAAGACTGTACCTACTACACCATATCAGATGTGGTGTGGGAAGTGACCCTATCTTAATCACATTAAGACATGGGGATGTCCATCTTTTGTCAAAATGCAGCATACGAACAAACTCGAGGCATGCTCGGTACAGTGCAAGTTTGTGGGATATCCAAAGAACTCCAAGGGATATTCCTCTATTGCGAAGAGGAACAAAAGGTTTTTGTTTCTCGTCAAGCCCACTTCTTGGAAACTGAGTTTTTGGAAAATCAGATAAGTGGGAGCGCAGTAGAACTGGAAGAAATTCCAGAACCACGAGCTATTACTGAAAGCTTAGTAGAACCAGAGGGTTCGAAAGATCAGGACATTCCTACGCCGCTCCGCAGAAGTAGTAGGCAGTCTCATCCGCCCGAGAGATACTGCGGTTTTCTCATAGACGGGGATAGAGAGGATTGCATCATTGATAGTGATGAGCCGACTAGCTTCCAGTAGGCCATTCAGAACGTTGACTCGGTAAAATGGCTGGATGCAATGCGGACCGAAATGGAGTCCATGTACACCAACAAAGTATGGACGTTGGACATTGCTCCAGATGGGGTAAAACCCGTAGGATGCAAGTGGATCTTCAAAAGGAAGATTGGTGTAGATGGACAGGTTGAGACCTATAAAGCTAGACTTGTTGCAAAGGGTTTCCGTCAATGACCTGGCTTGGACTATGACGAAACCTTTTCTCCAGTGGCTATGCTGAAATCCATTCGGATCCTTCTTGCCATTGCTGCCTTCCACGATTATGAGATCTGGCAGATGGACGTAAAGACCGCTTTTCTAAATGGAAATTTAGAGGAGTGTGTTTATATGGACCAGCCAGAGGGTTTCATTCAGAGTGGGAGCAGCGGAAAGGTGTGCAAGTTGCTTAAGTCCATCTATGGACTAAAGCAGGCATTGCGGAGTTGGAACATCTGTTTTGATGAGACGGTCAAAGAATTTGGCTTTATCAAAAATCCAGATGAACCATGCATCTATAGTAGATTTGTAGCGAGAACTGTAGTATTCCTCGTTTTATACGTGGATGACATTCTCTTGATAGGAAATGACATTCCTATGCTACAATCTGTCAAAGGGTTCTTGTCACACAGGTTCTCCATGAAAGACCTGGGTGATACCTCTTACATTCTGGGGATCCGGATCTATCGTGACAGATCCAAGAGGATATTAGGACTTTCACAGTCCAGGTACATCGACACCATACTGAAAAGATTCAGTATGGAAGATTCCAAGCACGGTAATCTACCGGCTTGTCACGGGATCACCCTCTCCAAAGAGATGTCTCCCAAGACTGATTTGGAAAAGGATCGCATGTCTATTATACCCTACGCTTCTGCGGTAGGCTCTATAATGTATGCGATGTTGTGTACCGGACCAGATGTAGCTTATGCACTGAATGTGGTAAGCCGGTATCAGTCAAACCCTGGGGAGAAAGACAGGATAGCGGTAAAGAACATTCTCAAGTACCTGAGAAGGACTAAGGAGATGTTCTTGGTGTATGGCGGAAAAGACCTCCAGATCGAGGCCTTTGCTGACTCCAGCTTCAAAAGTGACAAGGATGATTCCAAGTCCATGTCGGGTTATGTCTTTACCCTCTATGGAGGGGCGGTGTGTTGGAAGAGTTCCAAACAGGAAACCGTTGCTGACTCGACAATGGAAGCGAAATACATCGCTGCTGCAGATGCCGCAAAAGAAGCCGTCTGGATAAGGAAGTTCCTAACAGAACTTCAGGTGGTTCCGTCCATTGTTGATCCAGTACCTCTGTATTACGACAACAACGGGGCTATAGCTTTAGCAAAGGAACCCAGGTCCCATCAGAAGTCCAGGCACATCTTGAGGCGGTATCACCTGATCAGGGAGATAGTGGGTCGCCAGGAGATCGAGGTTCGGAGAGTTGCTACGGATGATAACACTGCTGATCCATTCACGATGGCCTTACCCCAGACTCAATTCGAGCGGCTGATCGAGATGATAGGTCTTCGATACGCCAGTACATGGCCTTAGTGCAAGTGGGAGATTGTTAGTGTATATGCCCTTGAGTCCATTACTGTAACATACTAGTATGTATATTACTTGATGGAAGCTTGGGATATTCACCTTGTATTGACAATCTTGCTCAAAATAGTAGTATGCTACTTGGTTTGTTTCTGCTTTAATGTGTGCATGTGTTTCTTTTTGCATATCGCCTTTACACATTAGTGGAGCCCTTAGGATCTTTGCTTGATTACCAGCGTTGTGATGGCAGTCACACTCGTAGGGGCTGGGTAATCTACAAGAACATCCTTATGCAGGTCCCTAGTCGTAGGACTATTGAGACAGGGCATCGATACTCCGGAGTAGACTAGCGTATGCGCTTCTCATCCTACCTTGGGAGACGGCCTGTCCTACAGCCGTCAGTACGTCGTTCTTGGGATAGTATGCGGGTGCTCGTTAGGTTACGAGTACACTGGACAGGACACGTCGGGAACTGTTGGTTGGTATTATACCTATCGTCAGTTATCAGTTCCCAGTGACATAAGTACAGCTTAGTCCATTGACTTGACACTGTCACTTCGCCTTGAGTGTGTTCCCACTGTACTTTGATTGCTACCCTACCACGGCTCAAAGGAGTCGTGCAAACAGGTAGTTTTTGGGAGCAGTCCTGAAGCACTTGGAGGCAGTGACGGTTAGACAGGATTCGTCTCTCCCGGTATTGGGGGTTGATAACGCGCTGTGTCTAGGAGAGCCATTACATAAAGTCCCTGGCCAGGGCAAGCGAGATAGACTGGTAGGTTTCCAGTGTTATCTCAGGTGTTCTGGGCTACACTCCGACACGACTTGTACCACTAGTAGTGGACTGACGTTTACCGCCCCCTAGGCCCGCCATGCGATGTTCTTAGACGAACAGACCGGACTGTACGGAGACTGTCACATTCAGGCTCAGTAGGAGTTCAGATGGGTTTACCTCATCAGTCTTCTTATCGGCATCTACCTGGGGACCGTTACGTACAGCTAGTGCCTCTTACGGTCTGTGGTTAAACCTGCTGCCAGCGTAGTGTCGAGTCTTTAGAGTCCCACACAGAGGGTTATTCGCCTTTAGGCAAAATGTGTAGAGGTCGCATGGTTTTGCGACAGGGTTCGTTCACATCCGCGCACTTGTGCACGTTTTGTGTCCGGACAGCTTATACTAGCGGTCTTTGGTTTAAGCCGGATCCTAGTATATGATTTGGGATTGGTTTTATCTCATTGTATTCGTGTTCCTCGGAACACGGATACGGGTGTGTATGCACAGTTGACTGAGGCAGAGGCCGAGGACTCTCATTAGGGTTGATGACCATTGTCATTTTCTTAACCCTAATGTTTATGTGTGAAATATGATTTATTAATATTAGTTAATTATAATTGTGCATGGTTAGAGTTGTTAACCATTTGACTATACTTGACTTGTTGACCTAGGTGGACAAGTTGACCATCATCATTCCATATGAAAGATGCTCTTTGATCCTTACAAAAGCATTTAATATGAAATGATAATAGTCATTTCTTGATTAACCATCACAATTATCTTTAGCTAATTATCTATTTTTCATAATTCACATATATGTGATAAGGTTGGATTATTTTTCTCATTCTATCATTTTCATTCTCTCTCCTCCTCTTCCTCTCTCTCTAGCTCTCCCCTCTCATGAGTTGAGAACCCTTTGAGTTTGAGATAAAACCCTCAAAAATACTCTCTACTCTTTCTAAGGTCCTAGGTTTAGCGCACCAATCACCTTAGTTACTTCTAGTTTGAGGTTGAAGCCAAAGGTAGATGACCTCGGGTGGATCTTTCTTCGGCAAGAGAAGGCGACAAGGAGAACCCGTTCTTTCACTCCAAAGAGCAAGAAGAGAAGGACTTCAAGACCTTGGTATAACCCCCTTTCCGAGTAGCTAACTCTTTTAGCTTTGGTAGTTAGTTTTGTTTAGCAAAGATCCCTCCTTTACATAGTTGATCAGTCGAAAATACTGCATTTCTAACACGATAATTTCCCTACCTTTTGCTTTCATGTATAGGTATCCGGTATTCATATCGCACATATTAGCAAAACACAAGTAAAATACCGGATTACTTGTACCGTATACTAAAACCGGCACTTTTAGGGAAATTGTGTGTTTTTCATGGCATTGCATCACCCTTGTATTGCGCAACTCTTGTCTTGGGGTCTAATGCAGGAAATTCCAGAAGCAGAGCCCAAATTGGGAAAAGAACTGATTAAAGATACGCCAACTCCAGGATGCAAGATCTGGTAGTAATACAGAAGGCCTAAGAGAAGTTAAAATATCAGAAAAAATTCCCATAAGGAAACCCAAGAATTACCATATAAAAATAAAGCATCAAGGGCCTCAAAGGACCGCGGATCCGCGGCCCAAACCCCCTAGGCGCCGCGGATCCGCGGCCCTATTAAGAGATCATGGCTTCAGAATTTGTACACGTGTCCCCTCTAACGGCCAAAGCTTCCAGAAGACCCCAGAAGCTCGACGTAGAGCATCTAGAAGGCTCGGCGTAACTAACTATTTCTAGAAGGCTCTTTTGGAGGGAAATTCAAATATTGTGCTAACTAACTTGTGGAGGGAAAATTCAAATTCAAATCCTAGATCAAGGGTTTTGGGAGTTCTATAAATGAGATCCTAGAGCTAGGCTGAAAAGTTGTTCAAGAATCACCACCATCTTCTACCCACAAGTTGAGTGACAGGACTTGTGCGTCAACCCCAATTCCAATTCAAAATCAAGATCAAGATCCCGAGAGCAATTCAAGCAAGAGAGCCTTCAACCTTTAGCAAGCAATGCCGGATTTCAACGGAGCAAGAGATCCACGCCGATCCGCAACTCAAGGAGCCGAGCGAAGCCGAAATCGACAATCTACTTCCATCCTTTTGTAAATTCAAGAGAGTTGTAACAAAATTTGTTGATAAATAAAGGTGAATTTTCTATATTCTTGCTTATCTTTTAATTCAAGCATAATGATTAGATCTCAATTTGTGATTGTGTTTGTGATCATGATGTTTGAGTAATCTCCGCTCGTATAGGAGTTGTGACGATCTTTAGATGATGATGATTTAGATATTTTTACAATTCTTAAATCCTATATTGTTTGGAAATCCTAGTGAATCAAATGATCAATGACCTAGTTCTGAGATGATGCTTTCTTGATCGTGTTTACTCGAAACTAGGGAACAACTATTGACCATTTGATTAACTAGAAACTAGAATTTGAATGCGATCCATCGAAAGGACAAAGGATGAGTTGCAAAATCCCTAATTTCCTCGCACGATCCTTAAACCTCGATGAATTTGCATCGATCTAGTATCAATTCGGTAATGGATAAGAATGAGTAATCATTAGATCTCATCACATTTATAGATCCGATCTACTCCTACGAGCCATACTTCTAATCTTGATTGTTGGTTGGAAAATTATCACACATCTCAATTCTTGTTTTTAATGTTTCTTTTAGATCTAGATTTTTCTTACTCTTGATCTTCAATAACAAATCATGAATTGTTTTCTTTTCTTTTCCTTAAATTTTCAACTCATCTAATTTGGAAATTGAACGGATCTCACTTTCCCTGTGGACGATCCGCACTCATTAACGATCTACATCCGACACTGTAGTTGATTGCGGTCAAATAATTTTTGGTTGTGATTTCTAAATAAAATTTTCGATAAACCAACACACAACGGAAAATCGTTCCAATCAAAATGGTGCCGTTGCCGGGGATCGTGTGCTATTTGTTCATTTTTTTGAAATTTGAGTTGAAAAGTTTATTCCATCTAAAAATTTTAGATCAAAACTAGCGCAAAACACTAAACGAGTTGTTGTGGTTAATTGCAAGGAAATCTGGAGCTTGCTGTGAAATTGGAAAATTATTTGAAGATTTCCAGAGAGCTAGGGAAGTGATCAGGAGTGCTCTGGTAAATTTTTGTGCAGAGAGGAGCTCAAGGTGCGGCGGAACCACGGCATAAGGCGACTGGTGCGGCGGAATCGCGGCAGTTCAAGGAGATCTCTGTACAATATTTGGCAAGTAACCTCTATCTTTCTTATCTCCTCCTAAATCTGCTCCAATTAACAATTTGTTGCAGGATTCTTTGCAAAAATCGCAGCGCCGCAAAAAGAAAAATAAATTTTGCTTGTTTTTGATTTTGTGGTTGTTTTCATAATTAATACGGACATTAAGGGGCACGGCCAAATCCAGATTAGGTGGGGAGTTCATTACCCTTCCTAAGCCCCAAAAATCACAAACCTGCATCCGTATTACCCTCATTAATTAAAAAAAATCTAGAGATGACTCTAAGGACCGTCGCGCTCACTTAGGACAGAAGAAGGCCGTTGGTAATTCATTGCTTATCCGCGTTTCTTTTTGTGGTGTCTAAGGCAAGTGTGTCAAAGGCTAGTGGTTACTTAATTAGGCCCACAACTTACGTAGTGGAGAACCTCCCACTTACCTCGCACTTACCTGGCCACAGGAGAGACAAAGAGGTAGGTGAGGATTTATCCTGCGACTTGTCTTTTGGCAGTTAGGAGCGGTCTAGAGATTTGACCTAGGTGACCCCTAGAATTAGGGTTTTGTGTGTTGCATTTGTTGTGTTGCATCATAATTTCAAAAATCCGTCCAATTTTGAAAACAAACACCGCATTCTTCCATCATTTCCCTAATTATAAATTCACGCTGCCACTTGTACTAACCCTTTTTAGTGCAAGATAGGCTGGACACGGGATTCTAGTGCCCGTTAGTCCGCCTTTCCCTCATCGACCCAAAAGTCGGTATTTCTACATTTACCCTTTCTTTTACCCATCTCCACACCCACTTCGATGGATCCACCTCCATCGAACTTCTTTTCCACTACTTTGCCGCCGTCCGTTGGTGCGCAGAATCCACCTCGCATCTCTATCCAAGAGAGGTGCTATCCAACACGAGGTCCCCTTTCCACCTGTCTTTCCATTCCACCAGCCAATGGGGAAAATTTTCAAATAAAACCCCAATACATCAACCTTCTACCAAAATTTCATGGTCTCGAGTTCGAAGACGCATATGCATTTATCACCAAATTTGAAAATGTATGCGCAATGATGGGTACCTCACAGCTTTCTGTGGATGCTTTACGTCTTCTTCTTCTCCCATTTACCTTGTGCGAGATAGCCGAGAAGTGGCTGTATAACACTACCACACATTCCATTTCAAATTGGGATGAATTCGTCAAAGCATTCCTTAAGAAATTCTACCCATACCAAAAGACAGCTCGAGTCTGCAGCGAAATCAATCAATTCACCCAGCTTCCAAATGAACCATTTTCAAAATGTCTTGAACGCTTCAAGGATCTGTTAGTCCAATGTCCTCATCATGGCATCCCGAGATGGGAACTGTGCCGAATCATTTATGAGGGCATTAATCCTAACACAAGACAGACCCTTGAATCCATCTGTCAAGGCAATTTCATGACCAAAGATGATGGGAAAGCCTGGAATTTTCTAGAAGATTTCGCTGAAAAATCTTTACAGTGGGAGGGTGTGAGTCAATCAACTAGGAATGGCAATGATATTTCCATAGGAATTAGAGCTGAAATTTCAGCTTTGCACAAGAAATTTGACGCTATGGAAAACAAATTTTTAGCCGCCGCCCTAAGTCAAATGTCACTCTCCAAGACTGTATGTGTATGCTGTTCTGATCCTTCTCACTTGACGGAAGAATGTCCATTAAACTCTCCGTTTCAAGGTCACGAGCATACCAATGCCGCATTTCAAAGACCTAGAAACGATCCATATTCTTCCACGTACAATCAGGGTTGGAGGAATCACCCGAATTTTGCTTGGAACCAATCCCAAAACACGGTTCCAAACCCTAATCAATTCCAACGGGTCCCTCCACCACAACAGCAACCACTTCAACTCACCCAGCACCCCTACCAGTCACAAAATTTCCAAAACCAGGTCAACACTCCTGCACCGTCTAATCCTATGCAGTCGACCTGTTCTGACGAGTTCTCTCAAGTCACTCAAACCATGAAATCACTCATGTCAAATTTCACGGAAGTGTCGGCCAAGGTTAGGTCTTCCGTCGGTGAGATAAAGAAAAACTCAGCGTCCCAAGATGAGAGTATCAAAACGATGGAAGCTGAGATTGCACGACTTAAGGCCGAAATGAGTGCAAGAGAAAAAGGGAAACTCCCAGCTCAACCTTTACCCAATCCTGGCTATTCACATCATGTGAATGCAATCACCACGTTGAGATCTGGGAGAGTGCTGGATAACCATGTTGGGGAAGAAGTTGATGATATTGAAAATCCTATCAACACCCCGGCTGAGACCTTTCCTCACACACACACTTCTGCTTCTGATTCTTGTTCTTCTACCCCACCGCCTTCTCACGAGCCTATTCTCCACTTCCCACTAGGCTCGACAGCTCAGCCCACCTCTTCTATCCCTCCACAGACGATCCCCACTCCTCTTTCGGGATCGCGTCTATCCTCACTTCCTTCTCCTATGATGGACCCAGCGCTCATTGCTAAAGCACCTTACCCGAACCGGTTAAGGGCTAACAAATCGAGTCCACATATGGAGAAAATTTTGGAAATGTTCAAACAGGTTAACATCAACATCCCTCTCCTAGATGCGATTCAACAAGTCCCCGCTTATGCGAAAATTCTTAAGGACTTGTGCACTAGGAAGAGGAAGACTCAAGTGCCAAAGAAGATCTTCATGTCCAATAACATTAGCACTGCTTTTATCCCTCAGCTACCAAAGAAACGTAAGGACCCAGGATGTCCTACGATATCGATTTCTATTGGGGATAAACACATCAACCGTGCTCTTTTAGACCTTGGCGCAAGTGTTAACCTGCTTCCTTTCTCAGTCTATGAGCAACTAGGGATCGGAGAGTTGAAACCAGCCCATTGAACTCTCCAGATGGCTGACCGATCAAACACCAGACCTAGGGGTGAACTGGAGGATATGTTAATAAAAATCAGGGAATTCGTATTCCCTGTGGATTTTATTGTACTTGATACACAGCCTGTAGCGAACCCACGGAATCAAATTCCGGTGATTTTAGGTCGCCCCTTTTTGGCCACTTCCAACGCTATCATCAACTGTCGTAATGGCTCTATGACCCTAACCTTCGGGAATAGGTCAATAGAGCTGAACATTTACATGTTTGGAAGTGTACCCTCCGAACCTACTGCTCATGTCTGTTCTGTCGACTTAATGGATGTCGACAGCAGTGAATTTGATGATCCTCCTGATACCGATCTTGACTCTTTTCATACGTTGTTGTTTGACCCAACTATGTATCATACACATATGGACTCTTCCACCGAGATGTCCGGGTCAACAACTAACACCGATTATGAACTGCTTTTAGAGTCTGAAGATCACCTCGCACTTTGTGATGACATTATTCTTCGGGGTATTGATGAAACTTTTGAGGAGATCTTCGCTGATGAACTCGCATTTCAAAATAACACGGGTGTTGAGATGAATCATGTCCCAATCATTGAAATTGAACCTCCACCCCTTCTTCTAAACTGTAAAAAGAATGTGAGCAATCCATCACAATCACTGCATCGTCTTTCCAAAATGAGACGCACACACATTCTATTCCACCACTTAACCTTTCCCCGCTTCTTCTTCCACCAACCAGAGCGCTGCATTGTTAAAATCTTCGAATGGTTGGTGTTAATTTTCGGTCTTTGCACAGCTTGGCATCGACCACTGATTTTTGACCCCCTCATATGATTTTCAAAAGATTAACATTGCATAACTTAAGTTTGGGGGGTATATTTTCTGTCTCTTGAAAAGAAAATTTTTACAAAAATTTTGAGCCAAGAATAAGTTTGGGGGAGGGTCTTCACTTATATATTTTGCCTCCACTAATAAATTCCTCCTAGACTTACAGGTTTTTCGAGATTTAGCAGATGGCAACAGTGAGGACACTGTTGAAAACAAGTTTGGGGGAGGTTTGTGCTTAGTTTTGCATCATTTGCATATCATTTGCATAAGCACAAAACATTTCTTTATAACCATAAAAATTTAAAAAATTTCAATACCCATAAAAATTTTGTGTAAATATTTTTCTTTTGGCTCATCATTTTTTGTAAATATTAAAACCTATAAAAATTTTAAAAAAAATTCAAAATCCATAAAAATTAAAAAAATTTCAAAACTCATAAAAATTTAAAAATTTTCAAAATTTAAAAATATTTAATATTTATTATAATAAAAGATTAGATAGTGAACAAATGCATCCATGAGATTAGAAAAATATAAGAAAACCAAGAAAATTAGAAGTTTTCTTATACGAACTAGTAATAAGTAGTTATGAGCCGTTTTTCCAAGGGTTAGTAAGATGGAGGAAGTCACTAATCTGAGGATAAAAATAAGTCTGAAAAATAGTTTTTATTGTGGAAAGCCAAACATTTTGAACAATGATACCCTGCTATTCGCACTTACACACGTCTTAAAGCCCGGGATAGTAGAGGATACCTTGAAATGCTCTTGTCTTAAAACCGATGTATGAAGGAAAAAAATGAAGAAAGTGGTGAGAAAAATGGACACTGGTTTTGTTATCACCAAGGGCAATAATAAAAAAATATATAGTAAGGGTGCCTTTACACCTAGTGCCCTAAGGCCAACTGGTCTGGGAGTCACTGCTATACCCAAGGTGGTGCAAGACGAGGAAAATACACCAAATAAGCAAGCACATGAGTAATCGGTTGGTTAGTAGCTCAAGAAGTATTAACGGTCGCATGAAAGTGTGTGAGACATCTAATTAAAGAGTACTGAGGCTGATGGGCAAGAGTATGATAGCTTGAATTGAATTCTCCGGGTGTAGGGATGTCCTTTACACACACGCAGGGTGATATGATTGATGTTTGGAATAAAGATAGGAATGAAGAATAAGACGATGTTTTATTGAGGGAGGACGTGATTTCTAACATTTTTTCATGACCATTAAGATAGGGCTCATGACAACCGAAAAGCTAACTTAGTTGGAAACCCTAATTTTGAAGGCTTTTCTATTACAATTCTTGTCTTTAAATGTATTACTCATGATCTTTTTTTTATTATTGGATTTTGTGGGTGCAATCCGTTGAAAACCCTCAGGAGATAATACTCCTCCTACTAGGGACACCTAGAGGTTTAAAGGCTTGTTGCACGTGCTCAGTGCAATCGTGTTACCTACAAAAGTGTGCTAGTTAGTTTTTCTCTTTCTTTATTTTCTCCTTCACATTTTAATAAAACAGTTCGCTCGAGACGATCGAAAATAAGTTTGGGGGAATTTGATCAGTCGAAAATACAGCATTTCTAACACGGCAATTTCCCTACCTTTTGCATTCATGTATAGGTATCCGGTATTCATATCGCACATATTAGCAAAACACATGTAAAATACCGGATTACTTGTACTGTATACTAAAACCGGCACTTTTAGAGAAATTGTGTGTTTTTCATGGCATTGCATCACCCTTGTATTGCGTAACTCTTGTCTTGGGGTCTAATGCAGGAAATTTCAGAAGCAGAGCCCAAATTGGAAAATGAACTGATAAAAGATACGCCAACTCCAAGATGCAAGATCTGGTAGTAATACAGAAGGCCTAAGAGATGTTAAAATATCAGAAAAAAGTCCCATAAGGAATCCCAAGAATTACCATATAAAAATAAAGCATCAAGGGCCTAAAAGGACCGTGGATCCGCGGCCCAAACCCTATTGGCGCCGTGGATCCGCGGCCTTACTAAGAGATCATGGCTTCAGAATTTTTACACGTGTCCCCTCTAACGGCCAAAGCTTCTAGAAGATCCCAGAAGCTCCACGTGGCGCATCTAGAAGGCTCGGCGTAACTAACAATTTCTAGAAGGCTCTTTTGGAAGGAAATTCAAATATTGTGCTAACTAACTTGTGGAGGGAAAATTCAAATTCAAATCCTAGATCTAGGGTTTTGGGAGTTCTATAAAAGAGAGCCTAGAGTTAGGGTGAAAAGTTGTTCAAGAATCACCACCATCTTCTACCCACAAGTTGAGTGACACGACTTGTGCCTCAACCCCAATTCCAATTCAAAATCAAGATCAAGATCCCGAGAGCAATTCAAGCAAGAGAGCCTTCAACCTTTAGCAAGCAACGCCGGATTTCAACGGAGCAAGAGATTCACGCCGATCCGCGACTCAAGGAGCCGAGCGAAGCCGAAATCGACGATCTAGTTCCATCCTTTTGTAAATTCAAGAGAGTTGTAACGAAATTTGTCGATAAATAAAGGTGAATTTTCTATATTCTTGCTTATCTTTTAATTCAAGCATAATGATTTGATCTCAATTTATAATTGTGTTTGTGATCATGATGTTTGAGTAATCTCCGCTCGTATAGGAGTTGTGACGATCTTTAGATGATGATGATTTAGATATTTTTACAAATCTTAAATCCTATATTGTTTGGAAATCCGAGTGAATCAAATGATCAATGACCTAGTTCTGAGATGATGCTTTCTTGATCGTGTTCACTCGAAACTAGGGAACAACTATTGACCATTTGATTAACTAGAAACTAGAATTTGAATGCGATCCATCGAAAGGACAAAGGATGAGTTGCAAAATCCCTAATTTCCTCGCACGATCCTTAAACCTCGATGAATTTGCATCGATCTAGTATCAATTCGGTAATGGATAAGAATGAGTAATCATTAGATTTCATCACATTTATAGATCCGATCTACTCCTACGAGCCATACTTCTAATCTTGATTGTTGGTTGGAAAATTATAATACATCTCAATTCTTGTTTTTAATGTTTCTTTTAGATCTAGATTTTTCTTACTCTTGATCTTCAATTACAAATCATGAATTGTTTTCTTTTCTTTTCCTTAAATTTTCAACTCATCTAATTTGGAAATTGAACGGATCTCACTTTTCCTGTGGACGATCCGCACTCGCTAACGATCTACATCCGACACCGTAGTTGATTGCGGTCAAATAATTTTTGGTTGTGATTTCTAAATACAATTTTCTATAAACCAACACACAACGGAAAATCGTTCCAATCAATAGTCCATGTTGCCTAGTGTTGTAAAAATCCGATTTTTCGTAACGTTTCCGCCTTTCCGCAAGCACCGGGGTGGGCAACGTGGACTTACAGATCTTAACTATAGAATTAGGTTTAACATTCCTGTAAACAACTTTACATCTAAGAGAGAGGGATAACAAACTTTGTAGTCCGTTCCTTCGCTTCATAAGCTCCGAGTAGTAGTCCCTTTGCCGCGATCCATGATCTCCCGGACTCAAGAGAGGCTCCACAAGTCGAATGATCCATTCTTGCTTGAAGTCTTCCTTTTCGAAGATGATCTACCTTGAAGAATCTCAAGATCAAGCTTTTACTTCTCTAATCAAGTATTAGTGAAGTGAACACCCTAATCTAAGTGGCTAGAATAGATGACGATGATGAAGTAGGAATTTTTGCTTTCTTTTGTTTTCATTTTCTCACTTTAAATCATCATAAGTCAAAAAGCTAGAAAGCTTTTTTTTGGAGGAAGAAGAAGAAGAAGGCTTTTGTGATGAATAATGAATTAATTGTTGTGGTTACAAAACCAACCTTGGGTTAAGAATGAAGGCTTAACCCTTGTAGAGAATTAACTAGGGTAAAGGGTTTGGGTTGGGTTAAGAAATATCTATACAAACTATCAATACAAAATATCTAAGCTTAAAACAAAATAAAGCTTCTAGAAGCTACAAGAAAAAGCTAACCCAAATCAAATCATAAATTGTTTAATCTCCACAAATCATGTTGTATTTGTAATCATAACTTATTACAATATTATATATCACATATATAATATATTTTGCAACAAAAGAAAATAATACAATTAACATATATCGCATATATATCAATGTATTATCCGGTGAGAAAATGAATCAATAAAGCGAGCTTATATTAGTTAACGTAATGTAATATATCACATATATAATTATACATTAAATTATAGAATCAACACTTGATCCGACAATCCGGCTGTATTGCATATAATCGACTAATAACATGTTCCAATTCATGGAATCAACACTTGATCCGATGACCCGGCTATATCACATATACCCAGCCGATATCATATATCGCGAGAATAGAATACGGTATCTCATATCATATTATTCTCGGTCCCGCACAAATCATATATGTGCTCCTACTCCGTTTTGCCTCAGCCAGGAAACCTCTGTATAGGACTCTAATGAATCGTCAATACGCCGGCAGTAGGTGATGATCATATCAAACACCCACAAGCTGGAAGCGGTAAGCTAAACACAACAGCCACCCAGGTATTGAGCAATCAGAAGATCAACAAGCAAGCCTATACATTCTCCTGCGAATCCAATCAGTAACACTCCCGTACAGTCCGGTCTCTTAACCTGATATGTCGCATATCCAGTATAGGGGTGGTAAACGTCAGACCCCAGTAATCGATAAGTCGTGTCGATATGAGGTCTATAACAGTTCGAGAAACTACGGATAATACTTACCAGTAAATCTCAGGAACCCTGGCGAGGGATTTCAAGTTATAGCCAATCGAACACAGCGCAACATCTACTCCCTATACCGAGAGAGACGAAACCCCTCCTATCGCTCATTGCCTCCATGTGATTCGAGATTGTACCCAAAAGCCACCATTTTGCACGCCCTCTTGGACGTGGTATGATGGAAATCAAAGCATGATAGGTATCACACAAGACTCTATGACGATCTCGGGTCTACAGACTAACCTGTACCAGTGTCACCAGAGAACTGCCATCTGACGTGAGGTATAATACCATCTGGGAGTTCTCGGAGAGTCCGTCCAGTGTACCCAGTCTCCACTAAACACCCTTATACTATCTCTGATGTCAAACATCAATGGATATGGGATCATCCATCGCCCATCTACATGGGTCAAGAAGCATACGCTAGTCTACTCTGGTATATCGATGCCCTGTCTCGATACACCTGTGACTAGGAACATTTGAAGGATGTACTTAGCGACTACACTGTCCCCACTAGTATGATACGCATCATAGTCTTGGTAGTCAAGTACTCATCTTAAGGGCTTTATCAACATGTAACATAGAGACTATCAGAGTACATGTTAAGATAAAGAGCAACCAGATAGCATACTATCATGTCGAGCAAGAAAGTCCTCCATATATATGTCCAAGCATCCACTACAATATACATTGCATGTACAGTAATGGCTTCTAGGGCATACATATCACTAACAGTTAGCTTCACTAATTCCTAATTAGGTAGCTTGGGTTGGTGTCTCCTCGACGTAGATCATCTTCGGCCTCGAAGACTTCGTGCAAACTTGTTCTTTTCATCTTGTGGAGCCATTCTAGAGTCCGAAAGATCACTACTTAGAGCGAAGGGACTACTACATGGAGCTATTGAAGTGAAGTACAGGTCTATAAAGGTTGTATTCCATATTCACTTAGATGTAAAGTTGTTTACATGTTGTATTGTCTAATTCTCAAGTTAAGATTCTAAGGTTAGGGTTATGTAGCATGGAAATTTTTTGAAAATGGCATGGACGATGCCTTCTGAAACCTTGTTGTCGTGCTATGTAACCCTACAACTCCATCACCTACGGGTACACCACCATGCCAGGTGTCGTCCATTATAAAACACTTTAGAATAGTATCAAAGTACCCTAATTGGGACACTTCCCAAATCTAGATCTAAAACCATAGATCTAGTGACCAGAAACCCTAATATTTAATCCAGATCCTATGTGGAGAAACACCTTGTGTCACGACCCGAAATTTAGTTCGTGACCGGCACTTAAATCACGCAACGTCTAAAGGCGCAACTTAAATTAAGCAAGCCGAAGCCCAGAAATCTAAACCTTTTTAGGAAAATATAAGAGGTGAAGTTTTGAAATAAAGGTATGATGAAATCAAAAGTTTTCTTAAATACATAGATAATGGAACATGAAAATGCAAGTGGATTATACTAGTTGAAAAACATGTTTCGTCTTTTAAAAATTTGGGCAGCACCTCCCTTGTATATATTGATCCAAAACCACATATACATAACAACAATAAAGTCATCCCCAAGCGGGAGCTAGCTCTTCCCCAATCGGCGGAATCACAACCATGCAAGTCAAGAATATATGTATACGACGCCCAACGGCGAAGATCAACACAAGAAGATAATGTAAAGAGCAAGACATCAACCCACCAAGCTAACATATAACCCATCGCTCTAAGTCTCGCAACCACAAGCCTTTCTAAGTCTTACTAGTTATACAAATACTAGTTTCTGATTGGTGGAGTTGACTAGATACAACAAGAATAATAATACAAGAGTGGGCACGATCCAATATGTCCTACCTACCAAAGCAAATCACCTGAAAGCAAGCTGTGTGCCAGTGATACCGCTACTGATCCATGCGGTCAACCTGCAAGAACTGTGGCACAACGGGGGTGAGTTGCCAACTCGTGAGTAGAAAAATGAGCAGGTAGAAATCGAATAAAACAACGATTTCCTAGGTCAACTATATCACAAAGGTAATACTATGATATCTAGGATGACCATGTCTTCATATATGCCAACAATATAATAAATGCCTGTATGCTTGTGGATATCATCCACGTGTCCATCAACGACACATCAAATCATGGAACCTGAGTGTCCAACACCGATATTCTAAACATCATGAAAGCAAATGCACGTAAATATGAGGATATCAATCAACGTGTGTTCATCAACGACACATCAAATCATGGAACCTGAGTGTTCAACATCGACACTTGAAACATCATGAAACCCGTATCCAGCATCGACACGTAAATCCTCATATCTCGGGCTCCGTCAGTCCGGATCGGCCTATGGGCTCCATCAGTCCGGATCGGCCTATATCATCTCAGGACTCCGGTCGGTATCCTCCGAATAACCGCCGAGCCCAAATACTATCACCGGTAGGTAGTGTTCCCTCTGCCAGGCTCATCAGCTACTCCTCGATAATCATTTCTTGCCCCTGGGTACCTTACCGGGTCCACCATGTACCCGCAGACGGTGCCTACTGCTCCTCGAATCGGATATCACATAGCTCATAACCGAGAAAACACATGGTGGACATCTCGAAATATCATATCAAGAGAAACCGGGTTTTTAAAACAATACATACTTTCTTTTGAAATATAACCACGGTTCTCAAATCTATAATCTCATGCAAACAGCATTTCAATGCGTATAATCATAAAGCATGATGTATGCAAACATAGAACAGAAATGTGAACATATCAAGTATATCATGCGACATAATATAGTGATGTAAGCATATCAAGTATATCATGCCAACGAGTCATATGACAATACTAAACAATTTAGAGTAATAGCATGATGTGGCAATTCTACTGTGTAAGTGACATAGCAATTATCGATGATGAAAGTGTGTGAGCCAACAATCTGTGTAAGTGTAACATACGCATCATCGATAATTGTATAGGTGTACTAGCACAGGTATATATAATGCAATGAGAATATCATGAATGTAGCATATAGTACATCATAAGCGAAATGCTATAAGGTATACGTATCTATAACATAACTGAGTCGGTGAATTTATCAATCGGCATCCAGCCTCACAACATCACGTACGGTATAATCCATCGTATGGCATCCTCTAGTCAAGGGTATGGTTCAATCATCCGGTAAAACTCATCACGTACGGTAATCCATCGTACGACGGCATTAAACAATTAGGGATTCTATCAACCTATATGAAAATGAGGGTACGGACCTAACGTCTCGTACGACATATCGCTCATTATTCAGATCATTATATATATATACCTATATCTCAGGTCACATCCGAATCAATCTCATATCATGGGACCGACAAAGGTATCAATTATCTCATATCGACTTGCATCCGTATAACGACATATCAATCAAGTCAACTTATCTCATCGTATACTCTTTTCATCACATCAAGTCATTTTATTAATCTTATGTCGTATTTATAGACCTCATAACATGCCACTATAATCTCATACTTATTCTCTTGCAACTACATATCTATATATATCGTGATTTACATTCACGTTTCATATCCTCATATATCAATTCGAGACATCATTTCTATCATATCATTTCACCTTAAAACCATTAATTATATCCTTAAGTCGTGGCATATCTTGTCTCCAAATTATAAATCACATATCAATGGTTGCGGGGGTGCTATACGCCATCCACCCAACTTGCCCCGTAGATATAAATCTACTCACCTTGATCCTTGCTTTCCGAAGTCGATGTCGCCATGCTCTTACTTGTTATCCGAAGTCCACGTGAAGGTGCCTACATAAATAAACACATAGTATCGTAAATAAAAATCGCGCACGAAAACCAAAACGACACACGAATCACACATAGGTTAAAATCTATGGTCTACGCATGCAAGAATAACCAAACAACTCCCGCATCGACGTACAAACATCAAGTGACCGATACAAAACACAAATATCAAAACTTCAAGTCATGAACAATCATGAAACAAAAACAGAAACTCAGTAAACTTGCTCCAGATTTTTGGTCAGGTGAAATAGGGATAAATAAGAAGCATAGTGGGGTAGTATATGGGGTGTGTGATCTACAGAACCAATTCCAACACCAATACCCACAAATGACCCGGCGACATCCACCCAAAACTCTGCCTGCTCGGCCATACCTGCATGTTTTGGGTTCTTCTCCTCAGGGTGGTCTTCTAGTGTTAGATCTAGGTCAATAGGATTGCTAGTTTTTCTTGTAAAGGTTCCTGGTCATTCCAGATTTCCTGTAGTCTACAAATTATACATAAAACCGACATTTGAAATATCTAAATCAAGTTTCATGGCCTAGGCTCTGGTTTTTAACACTAAGGGGGTTCTAGTCACCAATTACACATCAATTTCACCATCACAACTCAAGAATCCCCTAACTTCATCTTGGAATTTTCAAATATCACAAAACTACATCAACTTCACTCTAAACTTCACTAGATCACTAGGAAATCTAAAATCTAAACTAGAAGTTTAGGGTTTACCTCATTTGGCAACTCAAGAATTTTCTTGAGTTGCCCTAAGTGCTCAAAATCCTAACTTGCTTGGTCCACCATACTTGTAGTGAGCTTGTGCACAAATTTAATGATGGGAATGCAAGGTTTTAATGTGTATTTGAGGGTGTAGTGAGGAGGTAGAGGAGGTGGAAGGAGAGGGTAGCCATGGAGAGAAAAGGAGAAGAAGAATTAAGAAAAATGAAGTGAAGAAACAAATGAGCTAAGGTCAAAGGAGACCCTTCACCCTCTCTCTCTCTCCCCTCTCTCTTTGCCCATGCTTCCACCATGCCTCCATGTCACATATTCTTTTTTTTTCTTTTCTCCCTTTATTTCCTTTTTCTTTTCCTCACAAATAAAACCAATACCCCAATACAAATCAACTAACATACAACAAAATGTAACATGTCATGGTGCACTAACCATGACTAATTAAAAAGACGGATTTAGCCTAATCGCGATTAGTAGTGCACTAATCAATTTTTATTTAAAGTGCATATAAATAATTATAAAATGCCGAATCCAATAAATATCTTTTTAAATGAATAAATCATTTAATCTTCAATTATCTCACAAATATTGGTATATATTTATACCATTTTACGAAAACCCCAAATTCGCAAATCAAATAGTTTTCGCGAATTATATTATTTTAATATTAAATTCCAAAAATAATATTTTATATTTCTGAAATGTTACACCTTGTGACAACCACTGTATAACCGATCGTCGTATAGGAAAATCATTTCCTATCAAGAGCATACCATCCAAATACCAGAACATCACTCCATACTACCTTCTTACCAGGTCCATCCGTTGTTCTGATGAAGTCAAACTCTATGACTGCCACATCAAAACTAGATGATCTATCTCCTCTATACTTGATTTAGTCTATAAATAGACATAAGCTGCTTGCCCACCATGTTTCCGCTGCTCCCACTGACAACAACAGCCCTCTGGCAGAGTCATATACACGTGCACTTCTAAAACTGATTTAGAACGACGTTATACTCAGCCTCTTGTCAGATCTCATAGTCTAGAACAACAGCAGTGGCAAGATTGGGTAATCAAAAACCTCCCTGTCATCGTCTTTGAGGAGACCGAAGTACCTCTCGGTTGCCTGAGGTTACCAACCAAATCTGTGGAGTGGCTAATGGATTGTCGAATCCTATTGAATCCTCAGTATCTGCTAAATTTTCAGTAATCGTTTGTGGTTATGGAATCACTTCCAGTTCTACCATACTCCCACTAATGTTTTCTGAAAAGAATTCATTTTACTAAAACTGTGGCGAGCCAAGAACAATATAACTATTGATCTTCCAAATGGTAGAATGTTAACCCTCATTAAAGCCCGAGATAATCCACAAACTGCCACTGCAGCCGGACAACTCTATATACCTTAACATCGTTAAGATATGAATCCATTCTATATTTAATATAGAAACTAAGGCACTAATTTAATTAGAACCAGATTCAAAATACATGCAGCCGTTCCCAGTGCATATCAACTAAATGAAAGAAGGCCAAGCAGCATTACTCATCAAGGAGTGTACTCACGGATGAGTAATCTGAGAGAGAAACAAGTTCTCAAAACTATTACTTACAACGGAATACCAAACACAAGTATCTACATTTTCGATCATCTTGAAAAATCCTGATACTTGCAGCATATGGTTCTCTACTTTATTATTTTACCTATATCTTCTCAAAATTTGGACCTTGTATTTCAACAAAATACTTATCTAAAACTAGAGAAGTCATGAGTAAACAAAATATAGTATGAGTACCAACCTCTTTATCCTAACGGACATCAGACAACATACAATAGTTTGTATAAGTCCTCTGAGTTCAATAACTCAAACCCTGTGCGTCGTAGGTTGAAAACTGTACTATGGTTAAGAAGAATTAGACCGCTATTGAATGATCCTTACCTAACCATCAACTGATATAGGTAAATATCATAAACATAATTTTAAAAAGTTATATCTCACTTTATAAAATAAACGTACAGATATATCAGTTTGAAATCGGTGCATAACAATGGATATTCAAAACCAAATATTTACCGTCAGGAAAAACCCAGGTGATTTCCTGTAACATTTCAGAAAATATAAAATATTATTTTTGAAATTTAATATTAAAATAATATATTTCGCGAAAACTACCCGATTTACGAAATTGGATTTTTCGTAAAATGGTATAAATATATACCAATAATTGTGAAATAATTGGGGATTAAAATGATTTACTCATTTAAAAATATATTTATTGGATATGACATTTTTATAATAAATTATATGCAGTTAAATAATAATTGATTAGTGCACTACTAATCGCGATTAGGCCAAATCCGTGTTTCTACAGTTTTCCATGGCTAGTGCACCATGACATGTTGCTTGTTTTTTCATTTTATTTGTGTTATGTGTTTGGTTTAGATAAGAAAAAGAAAAGAAAAAGAAAAGAGAATGAATTATTGAAGGGAGGGAGAGGGGACACAATGATGAGGGATTAAGTATGCCATGAGAGAGAAAGAGGGTGAGAATAAGAGAGAGTGAGGGTAGGAGAGAGGGGGGCTTCCATTCATCCATTTCTTCCCTTGTTTCTTCATATTCTCCAACTCATTTTCCCTACACCTTCACCCCCATATATCATCTCCAATCCTTCACCAAACCTTATACCCCTTTCATTAAAAACATGCACAACCTCATCCTCAACACATTAGACCTTATATGTTTGGATTTTTGAAACTTTGAGAAGCTAGGGTTTTTCTTGAGTTTCCCAAAAGAGGTATTTCCTACACCATTAGCTTAGTAATTTAGTTGCTTTGGTTTCTAGTTTAGTTTAGAATTTGATTACGTATGGGTTTGTGAACTTGGAAAATTCAAAAGAGAGTTTGGGTGTTTGTGTGGAATCATGATGTGTAGTGGCTGTTACAAGACCTTAGTATGGGTTGTATGGCCTAGAACAAAGAATAAGGACTTAGGAATTACCCGTGTTGGTTTTATGGCATTTTATTGGCCTACAGAGAATCTGGAGCAACCAGGGAAGTTTATGAGAAAAACTAGCAACTCCAGAGGCCTAGTTAGACCAATAGGAGACCACCCTGAGAAGACGGACCCCAACGAAGCACCCTGGACCGAGTTGGCCGGTTTTCATGGTGATGTGGCCGGCCTCATTAGAGTATTTGGTGTCTAGGTTTGGTCTGTAGCTCGGTTACTTCATATACAACCCCAATGCATTGCTAGTTTAATCCCATTTTACCTGAGAGGGAATCTGGGAGCTGTTGTGAGTGGTTTTGGTTATGTTTTCCATATTTTGGAATTATTGGTTTTAGTATTTGATATTGTATTAGGTCGTTGGATGTTTTTAAGTCAACGACGAGGGTTGTTTGGTTGTTTTTGCATGCGTAGGCTATATGTTTTAACCTATGAGTGCACCGTGTGCCGTATTGGTTTTCCGGATTCGATTTTAATAGCATTGCGATGGTGTATTGATTTGTAGGTACCTTCGCATGGATTCCGAGATGACGGAGAACATCGACTACGGATGAACAAGAAGATCCGCAGGTGAGTAGATTTATATCTACGGGGGATGTCGGGTGGATGGCGTATAGCACCCCCGCAAGTTTTGATGGAAAACGATATATATAGAATATGGTTAAGGAAACCTAGATTAGAAAACTGTTGGATATCGTGCCCTCTAAGTCAATTATTGGATCGCAGGTACGTGATTACAATGATTGAGGGAGGACCTATACCGATAGAACAGTCTTACTCGAGATGATAGTATGCTATCTGGTTTGTCTTTATCATCATGTATATGTTGATAAATCCCATAGGATTCTTGCTTGACTGCCAGCAGTATGATAGCGATAATATATGTGGGAGCTGGGGTCTATAAGCACATCCTTAAAGTGTCCCTAGTCGTGGGAGTTTCGAGACAGGGCATCGATACTCTAGAGTAGACTAGTGTATACATTCGAGACCCCGACGAGGGGCGGTGGCCGGTCTCACAAGCCCTTGGTGTTAGTTGGATCACCTAAGATATATACAGGTGCTCATTGGGTTATGAGTACATCGGACACGACTCGCCGGGAACTTGCTGGTTGGTATCATACCTAGCGTCAGATAGCAGTTCCCTGGTGACATGTGTACAGGTTAGTTCATCGACCTGAGGTCTTCATTTGTCTCGTGTGAGTTCCCTCTATACTTTGATTTATACCCTACCATGGGTCAAAGGAGTCGTGCAAACAGGTATATTTTGGGTACAGTCCCGAGCCACATGGAGGCAGTGAGCAGATCGTCGGGGATTCGTCTCTCCCGGTATTGAGGGTGAGATCGCGCGGTGTTTAGGAGGTCCATTACACGAAATCCCTGGCCAGGGTAATCGAGATTTACTGGAAGGTATTCCAGTAGTATCTCAGAGTGTTCTAGGCTGCTCTCTGACACGACTTATGCAGCTATTGGGGGTCTGACGTTTACCGGCCCCTAGGCCCTATATGCGATACTCATAGACGAATGGACCGGACTGTACGGATATTGTCACTGTCAGGCTCAGTAGGGTTTCTAGATGAGTTCGCTCGTCAGCTTCCCTTCCAATCAATACATAGGCAACCGTTACATACAGCTAGTACCTCTGACGTGCTAGTAGTTATGCCCAGTGCCAGTGTATTGATGAGTCATTAGAGTCCCCCATAGACACTTTCCCAAGTTCGGGCGAAACGTTGTAGATGCCGTATGGTTTTATGGCAGGGTTAAGAAAAGGCACGTGCGTTTTCGCACGTGTCATTTTTCGGGCAGATAATGCTGGTAGGTTTTGGTTTAAGCCGGATCCCAGTATTATACTGTGTAGATATAATATCTTTGTCTCAGTTGCATTTGTATTCGGTTGTAATAAAAATGCGGGTATGTTTATACTGTTACGGGGTTATCCTGAAATTCGTTTTAGGATCACTTTTGGAAGTTGCCAGTTTCCAGTTTTCTATCGCTCGTCTTTAACGTTCGGTTAAAGACGGATTTATCTTTTCTTGAGATGAGTGTGGAAGGTTCTAGATTTGGTGACTAGGATTTGTGAGTCACTAATTTGCATTAATGGATAATGACTTGGCTTATGACTCATTGGTTATCAATTAATGCTTTGATGACTAGATCATGATGATTCATTTGTTCATTAATGTGTTCATACATGGTGTTAAGGTGAATCATTCATCTCATTTATTCTTGTGGTCACCTCCTAGCTCCTACACTCACCTCCCTTGCTCCATATATTTGGTCGGCCCCCTCTCTTGAGGATCATGGTTCCTCTTTTGGGAAAAAGATTATGAATTAGATTCATGGAAATTTCATATGCCCATTTCTCACTTCCTCGATCCAAAAGGCAACTTCATTAACCGTTCGTCTTTGACTTTGGACGTAATGAGACAAAGTATTCTACTCATTCTCTACATCATCTTGGTCGTCACTTTTAGCAAACTTGACGACCGAGTTGCCTCGGTTCAGAGGCGGAAGCCCGTTTAAAGATCCGTCGACGTGGTGCCAGCTTGTAGCGTTTTGAAAATCGTTTCGGTGAAATTTCGAAAAATCGGTAAAATAAAGGGGTTTTCTGTAAAAAGTCAAAATACAAATATCTTATTATAAAAATTAAATATACATATTCTAGCTATGTAATTGCTATTATTTGGTGTTTATTGAGCCGCTGGTGAAATTTCAAATTTTCTGAAAAAAATATTATTTTATTATTATTTTAAGCCGTCACTAATACATTTAATTAGGGAAAATTACAAATTGGAATGAGTTGAAACAAATTTTGTGCATAATAAAACTTTAAATAAAAATTTATCATGTGTTTTTTGGAACGAAATCATTTGCCAAAACGGTTTAGAAATTATTGAAGAAAAAAGGCTTTTTTTTTAGCGTAAATGGATGTTTGGGGTATTGTATTTATCATTTTTCATCACCCCACACCCGTGCCCACACCCACACATCCCCACTTACTTCTCCCCTTAGCTAAATTCAGCAGCCCCCATTTTTTTCCCCACTTGAATTTCAAAGGAAATGAAATGAAAGAAAAGAAAAGAAAATGGATAAATTAGTTAGACTTTTGACCTTGAATTGACTTTGACTTTCTCCCCATTTTTCTCCACCTCCCTCTCTCTCCTCCCCCACTCATTTTCTGGCCAAAATCTGAACCCCAACAGCCCTTCATTCTTCATCTCCTTCTCTTTAAAAAAGTTCTTCATAAATGCTTGAAAAATCCACAAAAAATCAAGCAAAAATCCAAATCAAAATCCACCTCCTACCCATTTTCCCTCATCTCCTTTAGCATGGATCTTGGTGCAAGGATTTCAAAATGGAGGTCTAGAATTCAAGTTTGATCATGGTTTGTGAGGTATAACTTTTGACCCATTATTCATTTTTTTGATTTAAATTCCTTAATGAAGCTAATTAGGTGTTAAATTGTGGGTTTAATTGAATGTTTGGAAATTCAATTGGGAATTTTGAATTGAAGCTAGGGTTTGAATTAAATTAGGTTCTTTATCATTAGCTTATGATTGTAATGAGGGGATTAACATGTAATTGAATGCAAAATCTAATTTGGTTACTAGTTGCTAATTTGTTAGTTTAAAAATGGTGATAATTATGCTAAATTGCTAACTAGGTTTTAGAAATTAAATAAAAACGTGGGATTAAAATCTAGTTAGGATTTTTAGCACATCATTAAGGTTTCCATGAGTGGTTTAACCATTTATTATATGCAAAACCAAGTTTAATTGTAAAATTGTGAATTTTACAATAAAAAGTGTTAAAATTGATATTTTTGCAATCTAGGATTTTGGAAATTATGCAAATTTATGTGATTAAATTATGGAAATGGTTTTTATGACTTATTTAAGTTATTTAATAAGTATTATGGCCGCTAGAATTGTTTAAACATCGAGTTTTGCACTAAAACGGGTAATTTTGCTTGCTAGTTTTTCGGAAAAACGGCTTTTAAAGTGAATTTGGGGGTTTTTGTGAGTTTTAACCTAGTTTATATTAAAATTAGTGTGCGGGAATGTGCAAATGAGTGTGATTGGATTTTTCTCGATGGTTTGACGTTTGTACATCGACATCGAGGGTTGGTTTGACTATTCTTGCATGCGTAGGCGATAGGTTTGGACCTATGCGTGATACGCGTGCCGATTTGATTTTCGTATGCCGTTTCGATTTCGAATTTAGTTTTAATGCGATACGGTGCGTTATGATATGTAGGTACCCCATGTAGACTTCAAGACGACCAGCAAGCGCGTGGCGACGTCGGCACCGGCGAGCGAGGACCAGGTGAGTAGATTTATATCTACGGGGAGAAGTCGGGTGGATGGCGTATAGCACCCCCGCAGTTCATGGTGATGTATACGGACACGTATACACACACACATATATATATATATATTGGTTATATATTGTTTGAGTTATTGATGATAAATATGGATATTTGGTGTTCTTGGATGATTGAGTGTCGCGAAACCCTAGAGTAGCGGTCGCACCACACTTGCACACACCCACCCATACTTGCATACTTTCTTCTTTCTTTTGTGCTTATTCGGGAATATATAGTTATGTGTTCACATAGGTATGGGACTGTGTGTTCACATACGGATTTGAGGATAGTACTTGGGATTTATGATGAGTCGATGAGATTTGATTTGAGGCCGTGAGATCGGTGATATAGCGGGGTTCGTATTTGAGATACGACATGACGTTGTAGCGGGTCCTTGACGTAGTTTTTACACACGTGCATGCATACTTAGGCGATATCAGTATTGTACTAGACGTAGATCAGTACCAGATCATAATATTGATAAAGAGGATACCAGGTGAATAGTATGATGAATGTGATTTTGACCCGTACCCAGAATTGGAGGATGCCGTACGACGGATTTACGTACGAGCTATATCTTGATGATTGATCCGCACTCTTGACTTGGGATGTCTGATTATAGATATGGTATCGGATATGATATTATTGAGGCGGGATCACCGACTAATATATATACAGGTATGTATATGTATCGACTCAGACGTTAGGCGGTTTCCTTACCTGTAGTCCAGCTTGTTAGCTTAGCCCTTTAGCTTAGTTTAGTTGTTAGATTAGATTCGATTCTTACCTATTTCAAAGCTTACGAATCATGCGTATTTTAAAAGACAGGTCAAGGGATTCTACGGATATTTCAAAAAACGTATCTTTTCTTAAAAACACCATAGCCCCTATTTTCAAAACCCCATGATTCGTGTTATTTCAAAAGGCACCATTTGTAGGACTTATATTAGATTAGTGCAGATTAGTTATAGTTGCGTCTAGCATTCAGCTCCCGCTCATTTTTACTGTTCGCTCCGCATCGCATACTTATATTATAATTTCTTATTGCATTATTAATATCATGCTGTTAGGACACCAGCACCATTACCGATGACGCGTATATACCACGTACACTTACTTGCCGGCTCACACACATCTTCATCGGTAATTGACATGTCACGAACACTTTAGAAAATACTATTTCATTTGACATAGGTTGTTAGCTAATAGTTTAGACATTATATTAGTGTACTTGCCTTATATACTAGTTAGACATTGTAGTTATTGCCTACTACTTCATGCATGTTATTATTCACTGTTGTGTCGCATTCATGGATTCTCATGCCTATATTCACTGTTTACATGCTATTGCTGACTTGGATTCGGATTTCATGAGATTTCTTGGATTTGGAGGAAAACCGCAAAAACATAAATAAACCTTTTCTCCCTTTTAAAATAAAAAGTGCGGTTTTCCCATGATGTATGAGTCGTCCACCATGAGTTTGCTGATGGATTTCGAGACCCGATTCGAGGAGTGGAGGAACCGTTTCGGGTACATGGTGGGCCCGGTATGGTACCCCGGGGCAAGAGGAATGTGGTGTTGACATTGAGCCTGGCTGGGGAGCACTACCTACCGGTGATATTACCCGACACGTCGGATATCCGGAGGATAGCGTCGTGGTCTTGAGATGGATGGTAGGGGCCGGTCTGGACTGACGGCGCTCTAGATATTGAGATTGAGACATTGATATTTCGAGACATTGAGATTTATGTTTTGTGTCGATGCTAGACACTGTTGATACTGATTTCATTTATGATACCTCAGTTTAAAAATACAAAGGAAATCTCACTAATTTAGGAAAACAGTTCTTCATTTACATGTATTCTGTTTTCATGCATTCATACCTCATTCATATGATATATTGCTACCTGAGGCACTGACACGGGCACATGAGATTACACTCGGGTTAGATATTTACCCTAGCCTTCTTATAGGCTACGTGTTATTCCTATATTTGAGGACATATTATGATCATTGACCCAGGATTGCGTTATTTATACGATTTCTGTGCGTAGATGTTTTTCTATTCACGAGTTGGCAACTCACCCCCGTTGTGGCCCAGTTTCTTGCAGGTTTTGCAGTACAGGTTTCATTACGGCTTTGCGGGCTCAGTTTCATTCGGGTGACTTGCTAGTAGGTGGGTTTTTCTTGTATCGTACCCATCATATTACCTTGTATAATATTATTCAGTTGTATCTAGTAAATTCCTTCAACCAAACATGTATTTATTGAGATAGAGACCAGTGTTGTTTATTCTTTCGACCTTAGAGTCGCTCGTTATATATTTGGTGGTTTTGAGTTTCCTTTTGAGTTTTGATCATCGCCGTTGGCGTTGTATATTATATTGCTTGTGTGGTTGTGACCGTCGATTGACGAAGAGCTAGCTCCCGCTTGGGGATGCCTTTTTCTTGATTTCGTATACTATTCATGTTGTCTCCCGTTTGGCGGCCAGTATTTACAAAGGAGACTCTGCCGAAATTTTCAGTAAATTTTTGATGTTTTTAAAAAACCGCATAATTCGGCTTATGCTATTGAAACTACTTGCTTTAAGTTGGTTTTTCCTGCGCTCTACTACTTTTTTTGGTTTGGATTTCTGGGTTTTCGGTTTACTTAGATTACGTACGCCTCGAGACGTTCGTAGTTTAAGTGCCGGTCATGTTCCATACTTTCGGATCGTGACAAAGTTGGTATCAAAGCGTTAGGTTTTACCTTCAGAGCGTAGGATGACCCTTGGTTGATGGAATAGGTGACTAAAGTAGAGTGACGTACCGTTGGTATGTTCCGCGGCATATTTACGATACGCTACTCCACTTATGAAGCCTTAGGATGTACATTTCCTTGTTCAGTATTATATTCCTTCCTGATCTAGCCTCATCGGTACCAGTTTGGTTTTGCTACTACGGTTACGGGCAGGGAGAGCTACGGCTAGAGTTGCGGTCAGCACAAGCTCGTCACGAACGAGGTCTGACCAGGGCGAAATTCCGGCGACACACGATTGCAGAGATGTGTCTTTTTACTGTGTTTCCGCGCCACGAGCGATTGGCGGATCGCCTTTATGAAGTTACTCGGAGGTGCTGATCGACACTAGAGGATTGAGCCAATGATAGAGGCCAGCCAGATTTTGATGACCGTTGGTGTGTTGCTTACTCCTGATGATTGAGGCACCGTTCAGCATGCAGACGAGTGAGCCAGTTGTTGCTGCGAGCGACGAGATATCGCCCCATATATTAGAGCTATTGCAGTACAGATTGTATTAAGAGATGATAGAAGGTCGCTAGTCACCCGAGGATGAATGACTAGGACATGTGGTTCGTTCGCCTACCCGATGAGAGTTCATCAGATAGATTGATTCCAGCTAGAAACGACTTCACGCAGAGACGTGAGGGTCGACAGAGACGATCGAATGTCGGAAACCTATTATTCCAAGTTTAAAGTAGTCGGAAAGACATGCAGGCAATTCTATGGTCTCTCTAGAAGAATGAAACCGTAACTCGACTTAATGACCGTGTGAAAGCCTTTGAACCTTCGGGTTTGCGGCAGTTCTACGGCGCCATTTGTGAGGCTTGGGTTTGCCCTTCTACTGCTGGACCACCGATGCTGTGGTATGTATTCGATACTATTAAACTGTACCAAGATGTTGAGCTCTTGGGGGATTATGAGGTTTTGACGAATCGATCGAATGGTTCGACTTAATTCGGATGCTAGGTGGTGAGATGCATTTCTTGGGAGACTCCCGATACGAGGATAGCCGTTGGAGCTCAGTCCATGTAGCCATGATGAGACGATTCCGAAGCAGTCGACATTAGAGAAAGTGGAGTAAAGAGGTCCGTACAAGATCTGGATAAGACGACGTTCCACTCCGCCGACATCAGAGATGCGATACGCATGCCGAGGAAGAGTACTGGATATACCTTCCAGAAGGAGTCGCGATGGGTATGCAGCCGTTCTGGAGAAAGATGCAGATATAGGAAAGGACGATGACTTCCGGACAGTTGGCAGAGGCGAGACATGGAAGAGACCATGAGCAGGATTCCTTCCAGGACACTTCTGCAATGATACTTGCACCCAGAATTAGATGTGTCACGTATATTCAGAGAGCCAGAGGCCGACGCCAGTAATACGCTGTCTTACGAGTGGTCACGATGATTGACCAAGAGATGACCAGAGAAGTGCCAGAACGGATTCGTCCCCGTTAGCACACCTGACAGGCCGATGAGCCGATGGACCGAAAGATTGGTAATTCACAGTGAAGACCTTGACCCAGGAGTGGTCATTGTTACGCACACCAGCAGGCCAGAATTCATGATCATCGACGAGACGTCCCACTAGTGACCGTGACAGTTGGCCGAGATTCTTAGAGGATGCGCTTGAGCAGTACTATTCCGCCATTATTGATTACGATGTTTTGGGTGATTTATTCGTATGATTTGATTTTGATGATTGAGAATTTACGATCTTTGCACAGTGTTGCACTTGATATCGTTTTCGTGCTTTAGTTTCACATGTTTGTGATTTTACGGTTTTAAACAGTTGAGTTGGTTTTGTGCGTATGCATGCACACGATTTCGTTCTTACACTCGGTATAGTTTATATATGCTTGCAGTGCAGTGATACGCCTTTTGTGTACTTAGATGCACTGGACTTCGATTTCGATTGTGATACTCGATATTTGTTTTGTGCACCTTGTGCACCTGATTGATTTTGCGCACGTTCGGCGCTTGATATTGGATTTCATGATTTCGTGCACGATGGATGCACCTGATTTGGATTTTCGCGCATGTTGGGCGCATGTTTTGAAGGGTGATTTTGGTGCACACCCGAGGCACTAAATCGAGATTTTTTTATGCATGTCAGATGCACTTGATTTTGCTGTCAGGCACACATGTTGCCTACGACAGATGTTTCGTGCACACCCGATGCACTTAGATATTGTTTCTGTGCGCATGTATGGCACATTCATGGATTTTGATTTCCGTACGCACCAGACGCACGTAGTATTCATGTGCATATTTTGGGATTGATTTCTTATAGAGCAGTACGTTTTTATGATATTGCTATATGTTTTCGTACTGAGCAGGACTAGTCAGAGGACAGTACCTGAATATATTTTGCATGCATTGATAGTTATTGAAGGGATTTCCAAAAAGCGAGCTATAGCCTCAGTATTTACCTACGTGTCTGATATGACACGAAATGTTTAAAACAAGGAGACCCTTCTAAATTGTTTCCAAAACGGCGGAACGTACATTTCAAACAAAGGTATATATGTATATAGCTATTTTCTTATGATAGACGTCCGCCACTGTGCAGTGTTATACGCGTTGCACAGCGACTTAAGAGATTTGGCATGCATTTCCTTCAGATACTTACAGATATAGATTCGATGTTTACATGTATAGTTTCGAGTTATATCATATTGGTTTGATTTGGATTTGGCATTGATGTCTTCTCCATGACTCCGATGATTGCGGGATGCTTGACGGAGTATTGATTTGAGCTATATACTCATTTTTTTTTCAAGCGCATGCACTGCGCTACGATTTGTTTTATGTATTTACAGTTTCGGAGCCCCGACGACTTGATGGTCTTTCTTAGATGTTTTAGTATTTGGGAAAGTTTGAATTTAAATTCGGGGACCGAATTTCTTTAAGGGGGGAAGATTGTAGCGTTTTGAAAATCGTTTCGGTGAAATTTCGAAAAATCGGTAAAATAAAGGGGTTTTCTGTAAAAAGTCAAAATACAAATATCTTATTATAAAAATTAAATATACATATTCTAGCTATGTAATTGCTATTATTTGGTGTTTTTTGAGCCGCTGGTGAAATTTCAAATTTTCTGAAAAAAATATTATTTTATTATTATTTTAAGCCGTCACTAATACATTTAATTAGGGAAAATTACAAATTGGAATGAGTTGAAACAAATTTTGTGCATCATAAAACTTTAAATAAAAATTTATCATGTGGTTTTTGGAACGAAATCATTTGCCAAAACGGTTTAGAAATTATTGAAGAAAAAAGGCTTTTTTTTAGCGTAAATGGATGTTTGGGGTATTGTATTTATCATTTTTCATCACCCCACACCCGTGCCCACACCCACACACCCCCACTTACTTCTCCCCTTAGCTAAATTCAGCAGCCCCCATTTTTTTCCCCACTTGAATTTCAAAGGAAATGAAATGAAAGAAAAGAAAAGAAAATGGATAAATTAGTTAGACTTTTGACCTTGAATTGACTTTGACTTTCTCCCCATTTTTCTCCACCTCCCTCTCTCTCCTCCCCCACTCATTTTCTGGCTAAAATCTGAACCCCAACAGCCCTTCATTCTTCATCTCCTTCTCTTTAAAAAAGTTCTTCATAAATGCTTGAAAAATCCACAAAAAATCAAGCAAAAATCCAAATCAAAATCCACCTCCTACCCATTTTCCCTCATCTCCTTTAGCATGGATCTTGGTGCAAGGATTTCAAAATGGAGGTCTAGAATTCAAGTTTGATCATGGTTTGTGAGGTATAACTTTTGACCCATTATTCATTTTTTTGATTTAAATTCCTTAATGAAGCTAATTAGGTGTTAAATTGTGGGTTTAATTGAATGTTTGGAAATTCAATTGGGAATTTTGAATTGAAGCTAGGGTTTGAATTAAATTAGGTTCTTTATCATTAGCTTATGATTGTAATGAGGGGATTAACATGTAATTGAATGCAAAATCTAATTTGGTTACTAGTTGCTAATTTGTTAGTTTAAAAATGGTGATAATTATGCTAAATTGCTAACTAGGTTTTAGAAATTAAATAAAAACGTGGGATTAAAATCTAGTTAGGATTTTTAGCACATCATTAAGGTTTCCATGAGTGGTTTAACCATTTATTATATGCAAAACCAAGTTTAATTGTAAAATTGTGAATTTTACAATAAAAAGTGTTAAAATTGATATTTTTGCAATCTAGGATTTTGGAAATTATGCAAATTTATGTGATTAAATTATGGAAATGGTTTTTATGACTTATTTAAGTTATTTAATAAGTATTATGGCCGCTAGAATTGTTTAAACATCGAGTTTTGCACTAAAACGGGTAATTTTGCTTGCTAGTTTTTCGGAAAAACGGCTTTTAAAGTGAATTTGGGGGTTTTTGTGAGTTTTAACCTAGTTTATATTAAAATTAGTGTGCGGGAATGTGCAAATGAGTGTGATTGGATTTTTCTCGATGGTTTGACGTTTGTACATCGACATCGAGGGTTGGTTTGACTATTCTTGCATGCGTAGGCGATAGGTTTGGACCTATGCGTGATACGCGTGCCGATTTGATTTTCGTATGCCGTTTCGATTTCGAATTTAGTTTTAATGCGATACGGTGCGTTATGATATGTAGCTACCCCATGTAGACTTCAAGATGACCAGCAAGCGCGTGGCGACGTCGGCACCGGCGAGCGAGGACCAGGTGAGTAGATTTATATCTACGGGGAGAAGTCGGGTGGATGGCGTATAGCACCCCCGCAGTTCATGGTGATGTATACGGACACGTATACACACATATATATATATATATATTGGTTATATATTGTTTAAGTTATTGATGATAAATATGGATATTTGGTGTTCTTGGATGATTGAGTGTCGCGAAACCCTAGAGTAGCGGTCGCACCACACTTGCACACACCCACCCATACTTGCGTACTTTCTTCTTTCTTTTGTGCTTATTCGGGAATATATAGTTATGTGTTCACATAGGTATGGGATTGTGTGTTCACATACGGATTTGAGGATAGTACTTGGGATTTATGATGAGTCGATGAGATTTGATTTGAGGCCGTGAGATCGGTGATATAGCGGGGTTCGTATTTGAGATACGACATGACGTTGTAGCGGGTCCTTGACGTAGTTTTTACACACGTGCATGCATACTTAGGCGATATCAGTATTGTACTAGACGTAGATCAGTACCAGATCATAATATTGATAAAGAGGATACCAGGTGAATAGTATGATGAATGTGATTTTGACCCGTACCCAGAATTGGAGGATGCCGTACGACGGATTTACGTACGAGCTATATCTTGATGATTGATCCGCACTCTTGACTTGGGATGTCTGATTATAGATATGGTATCGGATATGATATTATTGAGGCGGGATCACCGACTAATATATATACAGGTATGTATATGTATCGACTCAGACGTTAGGCGGTTTCCTTACCTGTAGTCCAGCTTGTTAGCTTAGCCCTTTAGCTTAGTTTAGTTGTTAGATTAGATTCGATTCTTACCTATTTCAAAGCTTACGAATCATGCGTATTTTAAAAGACAGGTCAAGGGATTCTACGGATATTTCAAAAAACGTATCTTTTCTTAAAAACACCGTAGCCCCTATTTTCAAAACCCCATGATTCGTGTTATTTCAAAAGGCACCATTTGTAGGACTTATATTAGATTAGTGCAGATTAGTTATAGTTGCGTCTAGTATTCAGCTCCCGCTCATTTTTACTGTTCGCTCCGCATCGCATACTTATATTATAATTTCTTATTGCATTATTAATATCATGCTGTTAGGACACCAGCACCATTACCGATGACGCGTATATACCACGTACACTTACTTGCCGGCTCACACACATCTTCATCGGTAATTGACATGTCACGAACACTTTAGAAAATACTATTTCATTTGACATAGGTTGTTAGCTAATAGTTTAGATATTATATTAGTGTACTTGCCTTATATGCTAGTTAGACATTGTAGTTATTGCCTACTACTTCATGCATGTTATTATTCACTGTTGTGTCGCATTCATGGATTCTCATGCCTATATTCACTGTTTACATGCTATTGATGACTTGGATTCGGATTTCATGAGATTTCTTGGATTTGGAGGAAAACCGCAAAAACATAAATAAACCTTTTCTCCCTTTTAAAATAAAAAGTGCGGTTTTCCCATGATGTATGAGTCGTCCACCATGAGTTTGCTGATGGATTTCGAGACCCGATTCGAGGAGTGGAGGAACCGTTTCGGGTACATGGTGGGCCCGGTATGGTACCCTGGGGCAAGAGGAATGTGGTGTTGACGTTGAGCCTGGCTGGGGAGCACTACCTACCGGTGATATTACCCGACACGTCGGATATCCGGAGGATACCGTCGTGGTCTTGAGATGGATGGTAGGGGCCGGTCTGGACTGACGGCGCTCTAGATATTGAGATTGAGACATTGATATTTCGAGACATTGAGATTTATGTTTTGTGTCGATGCTAGACACTGTTGATACTGATTTCATTTATGATACCTCAGTTTAAAAATACAAAGGAAATCTCACTAATTTATGAAAACAGTTCTTCATTTACATGTATTCTGTTTTCATGCATTCATACCTCATTCATATGATATATTGCTACCTGAGGCACTGACACGGGCATATGAGATTACACTCGGGTTAGATATTTACCCTAGCCTTGTTATAGGCTACGTGTTATTCCTATATTTGAGGACATATTATGATCATTGACCTAGGATTGCGTTATTTATGCGATTTCTGTGCGTAGATGTTTTTCTATTCACGAGTTGGTAACTCACCCCCGTTGTGCCCCAGTTTCTTGCAGGTTTTGCAGTAAAGGTTTCATTACGGCTTTGCGGGCTCAGTTTCATTCGGGTGACTTGCTAGTAGGTGGGTTTTTCTTGTATCGTACCCATCATATTACCTTGTATAATATTATTCAGTTGTATCTAGTAAATTCCATCAACCAAACATGTATTTATTGAGATAGAGACCAGTGTTGTTTATTCTTTCGACCTTAGAGTCGCTCGTTATATATTTGGTGGTTTTGAGTTTCCTTTTGAGTTTTGATCCTCGCCGTTGGCGTTGTATATTATATTGCTTGTGTGGTTGTGACCGTCGATTGACGAAGAGCTAGCTCCCGCTTGGGGATGCCTTTTTCTTGATTTCGTATACTATTCATGTTGTCTCCCGTTTGGGGGCCAGTATTTACAAAGGAGACTCTGCCGAAATTTTCAGTAAATTTTTGTTGTTTTTAAAAAACCGCATAATTCGGCTTATGCTATTGAAACTACTTGCTTTAAGTTGGTTTTTCCTGCACTCTACTACTTTTTTTGGTTTGGATTTCTGGGTTTTCGGTTTACTTAGATTACGTACGCCTCGAGACGTTCGTAGTTTAAGTGCCGGTCATGTTCCATACTTTCGGATCGTGACACAGCTGGACGACGAGACTGGAGTTTTCAGAAGATCGAAGCCGCCGCAACAAAGCGTAGGATGATGGTTGAAGACCGAAGGACTCGGATCGTTCGGTATAACATTTCTACCCACTTTGTAGTTTGTTTGTTTAGCTTTAATGGAAGATCCGGGTTATAGTATGCGATAGCGCCAGTTTATAAAAGTTTTTATTCCGCATTCGGCGTCTGTTAGACGGCCGGGGCGCTACCGTAGACTTACAAAAACTATGGATAGGGTTAGAAAGATAGTTAGAGATGATATGAATGATTGAATATATATCGAGATATGAGATGAAAGCTATAGGGATATGACTCTTTGACATGATATGATAGAAATAATGTCTCGAATTGATATATAAGGATATGAAAGGTGAATGTAAATCACGATATATAGATGTGTAGTTGCACTAGATTAAATATGAGATTTTAGTGGCATGTAATGAGATAAGATAATACGAGCGGATATGATTGATATAGAATATGAAACGAGATGTATAAGGATGTGACATAAGATCTATGAATATGACGAAATTGAGATAGATGTGTTATGAGATCGGTCAAATAAGATAAATATATATATAATATGACTTGATGTAAGATGACTTAATGTGATGAAAAGAATATATGATGTAATATGATGACTTGATTGATATGTCAGTATACGGATGCTAGTCGATATGAGAGGATTGATATCTTTGCCGGTCCCCTGATATGAGATTGTTATGGATGCGACCTAGGATATAGGTATATAGATATATGCAATGTTGTGAATCATGAGTGATATGCCGTACGAGACTTTAGGTCCGTACCCTCATTGTCATATAGGTTGATAGGATCCCTAATGGTTTAATGCCGCCATATGATGATTTACCGTACGTGATGAGTTTTATGATGATTGATCCGTACCCTTGACTAGAGGATGTCGTACGATGGATTATACCGTACGTGATGTTGTGAGGCTTGATGCCGATTGATAGATTCACCGACTCAGTTATAATGATGTATACGTATTCCTTATAGCACTTCGCTTACAATGTACTGTATGCCACATTCATGTTATTCTCATTGCATTACTTATACCTGTGATAGTACACCTACACCATTATCGATGATGCGTATGTTACACTTACACAGATTGCCGGCTCACACACTTCATCATCGATAATTGCTATGTCACTTACACAGTAGAATTGCCAAATCATTATGTTATGTTGCATGATATATTTTCTATGCTCACATCATTATGATATGTCGCATGATATACTGATATTATCAGATCATTGTTTCATGTTGCATGATATACGGATATGCTCACATTCCTGTTATACGTTCGCATACATCATGATTTACGATTATACGCATTGAGATGCTGTTTTGATGAGATTTCAGGATTTGAAAACCGTGGTTAAAGGAAAGTATATATTGTTTTAAAAACCCGGTTTCTCTTGATATGATATTTCGAGACGTCCACCATTTGTTTTCTCGGTTTTGAAATTGGCATGTGAAACCCGATTCGATGAGTGGTAGGCACCGTCTGCGGGTACATGGTAGACCCGGTGAGGTACCCCGGGGCAAGAAGACTCGTATTGTTAGGCGGTGAGCCTGGCAGGGGAGCACTACCTATCAGAGATAGTATTTGGACCTGGCGGTTATCCGGAGGATACCGACCGGAGTCATGAGATGGATATGAGGGTCGACCAGAGTATGCGGCACCTGAGGGCCGATCTGAGGATGCGGCGCCTGAGATATGAGGATTTACGTGTCGATGCTGGACATGGGTTTCATGATGTTTCGAGTGTCGGTGTTGGACACTCAGGTTCCATGATTTGATGTGTCATTGATGGACACACATTCTTTGATAACCTCATATATTTACATGAATATGCTTTTATGATGTTTCGAGTGGACGAGATCCACATGCATACAAGCATTGATTATATTGTTAGATGATATCCACATGCATGCAGGCTTTGATTATTGTTGGTATATATGTAGACACGGTCACTTTAGATATCATAATATTACCTTTATGATATAGTTGACCTAGGAAATCGTTGTTTTATTCGATTTCTACCTGAAAATGATTTCTACTCACGAGTTGGCAGCTCACCCCCATTGTGCCACAGTTCCTGCAGGTTGACCGCATGGATCAGTAGCGGCATCGCTGGCACACAGCTTGATTTCGGGTGATTTGCTTTGGTAGGTGGTATATGTTGGATCGTACCACTGTTCTATTTACTATTCCGTTGTATCTAGTTAACTCCATCAATCAGAAACTAGTATTTGTATAAGTAGTAAGACTTAGTGAGATTTGTGGTTGCGAGACTTAGAGCGAGGGTTTATGTTCGCTTATTGGGTTTATGTCTTGCTTTATTCATTATCTTTTGTGTTGATCTTCGCTGTTGGGCGTCGTATACATGTTTTATGACTTGCGTGGTTGTGATTCCGCCGTTTGGCGAAAAACTAGCTCCCGCTTGAGGGATGCCTTTTATATTATCATGTATTTGTAGTTTTGGATCAAAATATACAAAGGAGGTGCTGCTCAATTTTTTAAAAGACGAAACATGTTTTTCAACTAGTAAATCCACTTGCATTTTTCATGTTCCTTTATCTTTGTATTTAAGAAAACATTTGATTTCATTATACCTTTATTTCAAAACTTCACCTCTTCTATTTTCTTAAAAAGGTTTAGATTTCTGGGCTTTGTCTTACTTGAATTACGTTACGCCTTTAGACGTGGCGTGATTTAAGTGCCGGTCACGAACTAAATTTCGGGTCGTGACATTTCCTCAAATATCACCAATTACAAAGAATTCCGATATGATGAGGATCTAATCACACAATTCCCAATATCTTACTCCCATTCACCATCTGTAATGCCATACAGATGTGAGAATAAAGTCTGGTAAATACATACCATAGAGTCAGAATCTAATTGGGAAAACAGTTTTCAATTAATACCGCACTGTAAAACCGAAACATGAAAATGTTTCAAAGGATAGCTGGGTATTTCTAGTAATGCAAAAGTGAAATAGGAGTGGCAGGGGATATACGCGACTTCGTCGTGAATGATAGTAGTCGAAGTTTCCTTTGCCCTAACTCTAATTCCTTTATATGTCTTTACTTATTACTTTATGTACACCACACTTAAGCTTAATTGGTTTTCTTCCTTCCCTACCCTTCGACACCTGCCTATGGTTTGGAAGAAGACTATCCAATAAGCGCAATAGGTGTACTCTTCTAATACTAGGAGCTCTCGTAACCTGAGAGGAGGTAAAGAGAAAAGACAACAGAATAGTCCTATTCAATTTTTCCAGAACCGGAATCCATCCTCGAACTGAAAAAAGTTTCTTCGAGTTCATATTTAACTATACAATGGAATATCCAATCAATATGGATCTTCATAGGGATACAGAGTCTTCTGGAAAAATGCAAAGGGAAAATAGGAGCGGCAGGGATATATGCGACTTAATGATAATCCAAAAGCCAAAGTGTTTTAAGAAGGTTCGGTTAACTTGGTTCATGAGTTTTTAAAGTCAGGCCATGGTCGCTGCCAAAGAGAGAGAGAGAAAAAAGAAACACTCAGCGTGCACTCTAACCTAAATTAGATTGGTTAATCACTTTATCTAATCAGGATGGCTCCCACTGTTTCCTCGAATTCTCCTTCAAACCCTAAAGGAGAATTACTCAGGATCATATGAAAATCACCCGAGCAGCAATACCTATTCATCAGTGGGAATCGGGATCCAACTATCATCGCATGATACCTAGATGGAAGCCACTCAAGTGACCACACTCCAGAAGGTATGCGCATGCCTGGCAAGTTTCCTGTATCTTTGAAACTCCCGATGTAGTTTTTACCCCTAGGATCTAAGTGACCTTGACATTGCCAACATATCAAAGGGTCCTAGTCTAGTTCAACCCGTCATTATCTTGATTGCATTAAACCCACTCATACGAGTCCTTGACAATACTAACATGACCGTACGATTGTCTTAACCAATCACATCTAAAGGTACAAACAAGTAATACTCTGCTACCGTACACTACGCCTTGACAATGCCAACATACGCAGCACGAATACTGAGCACCACTCATAGGAAATGACGGACGGCTACGGCTGGTTTTTAGCGAAAAACCTTTAACGTAATGAACTTGATATCGTTGAAAAACACCGAGCGGTTTTACAAAAATATTATGGCGTAAACTTTTGCTAAAGAGGTCACTCCCTATGAAGTGATCTCGTCTCATTCCTCATCGAATGAGGTGCACGATATTCCTAACTAAATACCACGATGCATAACAAACGAATCGACTATAGTAAAATTATTACACTGATGCAAACTTTTGCCCAAGAGGTCACTCCCTATGAAGGGATCTCGGGTCTTTCCTCGTCGAATGAGGTGCTGGATATTCATAACCGAATACCCCTGTGCAAAGCAAAATGAAACATCTGTAATAACAGTTTTCAAAAATTGGTTCCAACAACATCATTTAGGTTTGTTTTTCCTTGCATTAATCAAAGCTAACGCAGTCCCGTCAATTAATCCATATCACACTAGAAAAAGGAACGAAAATACAATGTACGTATATACCATCCGCATTAGCAATCGGACCCCGTCATGCACAGTTAGGTTACTTAACTAACGGCAGAGCGGGGGCTGGACTAGCACGGATGCAAAACATATAAAACATCTACTAGTATATATATATATATATATATATGTATATAAAATATTCGTCCCAGGCATGATATAAGAAACCTCACAGAACATCAACAAGGAACATAGAATGGTGGATAATCATGAAGCCTCGGGTTTCCTTTGAGCCGCAAATGAAACCCAACTTTCCTGGTCGTGTGGATAGCCTATGAAATGAAAACCTGGACCCCTACAAGCACGAAAAGTCACCCTCCAATCTCAGAAGTGAGGCAACCTCAATCAACAAAGTGAATGGGCCACCTAGCACTTCATGGAATCCAGTAACTTGAGCACTCCACCGTGGATCATCCTATACCCCCTACGAGTGCGGCGAATAACATGTCAATTCTAGAGTAAGGCCCCTTCTATCTCAATGCCGTGAGATGCGGGCCCATTGCCTTTAGAACTCGGCTATTCGAGCACTCCACCACGGGGTAATCCTACTACAGAAAAGAAAAGTATATATACAATGGCAACATCGACCTCAACCCGGTCGTTCCCCAATCAAATAATATACAACACGACAGAAAAGACTGTCCACATGTTGGATGCTCACCCCGCAATAACAAATATACAAATGAATCTTAACTGTACTACTACCATTGCACCGCAAGCTATCTACCATGACAATCCAACTACAATATCAGCACAAACACAGAACATCAACGTGAATGTCATATTCGCAAACCCGTCTAATAGAACATATAGCAGTTAGATGGGTTATACCGCTCAATGACATTCACGGTCGTGGATAGTAATGTATGCACTGAAACTTATAAATGGTGTTAAAATGGCGACTTTGAAAGATGGAACCAGGGAAAAAGAGTTTAAAAAACTTCAAATACTCCGTATTGCCCCAAACCAAAGATGACAGAATATGTAATCAGGGCAAAATCAAACAATACCTTAAAACCAATTTTCAAGAGTCCAGAACACCACCAAAGTTTCAAGACCCAAATCCTATGTAGGGTTGGCGACACCGGGAAAATGAGGAATCTTGCCGGCCAAAATTTGGTGTTTGGGGATCGTTTTTCAATGGTGTTCTAGATATCACATGAGTAGCCTTCTGCAATTGTTTTAAATTTTTTTTGAAGACTTTAAAAAGTCGACATAAACCTGAATATTGTTTCAATTGTTTTGGAGTTGTTTCAGTTTCGTAATTTTAAACCTCGTTTAAACTGCTAGTTAAGGGTTTATAGGCTGTCTCTGATACCATGTTGGGTTACGATAGTGCCCTGGCTATCTACCGTGGCGGATACGGAACAAAAATGACATTTAAAAAACTTGGCGCTAACGAACCCATCTAGAATTGAACCATAAACCTATACTAGCAAACTACAAGATGTTCTAGCTACTGAGATAGAAGGTTATACCGAATGAACATTGTCCTTCGGTCTTCCACCATCATCTTTAGCCCCTTGAGGTGTTCACGATTGAGCTTGGCCGCCGGTCTTCCTCTGTCGAAGATGATCCACGTAAAGGAAACGATGCAAGCTCCAGCTTCGCGTAGCGAAGCAACCGACGCTCCATGGTTGCATGCAATGGAGAGTGGAGATGTAGGAATATTTCACTATATTTTTCTCTCATACCTCATGCTCAAGTGAGCAATCAAAGAAGAAGAAAGAGAAGGGGAGGAAAACCATGGGCATGAACAACTCAAGAAAAATGGTTAAGTGTGGAAGAGCTCACTATCATCCTAGAATCAAGTGAGTGTAGAAAGAATGAATGTGGATGGCATCTAAACAAACTCGCTCACTTTTAAACCATGAAAAAAATCATCACCTTTTTTTAATAAACAATCAAGAGCCATACTTCTCAACATGCCACCACCATGCTCATACCACCTCACCACTCACCTCATTTACAAATGAAAAATGATTTTCTAAAAAGAAAATCATATAATGAGGTGTCCAACTTCTAGAAGATATTCCGTATAAATACGTAATACAACCCGGTATACGTATCGAAATACATATACGCGTATTCGTATAAAAATACAAATAACCAAAAGAGAAAAATGAATAGTGAACAATAATATTAGAATACATATATATATATATATATATATATATATATTGTTAAATCAAAACTTGATTTAATAATCCGGCTCAATCCTAAGCCGCTAGTATTATCAACCGTCCGATAAAAGTCAGTGTAGCCTGTACACATATTTAATCAGACACCTGTATGTACCAACATACGTCATCTACATCATATCGCCTGAACCGTGAAAACCCTCTGTGTGGGACTCTAAACACTCGTCAATACGCTGGCAGTGGGTTTAATCACAAGCACGTCAGCGGCACTAGCTGTACGTAACTGTCACCCAGGTATTGAGCGAAAGGAAGGCCGACGAGCAAACTCATCCGAACCCCTACTGAGCCTGTCAGTGACAATCTCCGTATAGTCCGGTATGTTCGTCTAAGAGTATTGCATATTGAGTCTAGGGGGTGGATAACGTCAGAACCTTAATAATGCGATATTTCGTGTCGGTATGAAGCCCATCACACACGAGAAACTACTGATCTAAACCAGTAATTCTCGTCTACCTTAGCTAAGGATTTCTGGTCATGGCCATCCGTGCACCGCGCGGCATCAACCCCCAATACCGGGAGAGACGAATCCCCGACAATCCTTTCACTGCCTCCATATGGCTCGGGACTGTACCCAACTGAAACCTGTTTGCACGACTCCTTTGAGCTGTGGTAGGGTAGTAATCAAATCACAGTGGGAACTCACACATGATAAATGACAATCTTAGGTCGACAGACTAACCTGTACTCATGTCACCTGGGAACTGCTATCTGACAATAGGTATAATACCATCTAGCATGTTCCCAGCCAGTCTGTCCAGTGTACTCATAACCCAATGAGCACCTGTATACTATCTTAGGTGACTAACTGACACCAATGGCTTGTGAGACCGGCCACCGCCCCTCGTCGGGGTCTCGATAAGTATACACTGGTCTACTCCGGAGTATCGATGACCGGTCTCGATACTCCCTCGACTAGGGACATTTAAGGATTTGCTTATAGACCACCCAGCTCCCACGTATATGATCGCCATCATAATGCTGGTAGTCAAGTAAGAATCCTATGGGCTCTATCAACATGTAATAGTGATCTGTAATACCAAATAATGAATGTACATAATGATAAAGGCAAACCAGATAGCATACTATCATTTTGAGTAAGACCGTTCTTCCTGTATAGGTCCTCACTCAATCATCATAATCGCGTGCCTGCGATTACAATAATTGACTTAAGGGCACTATAGTCAACAGGGACGTCATTAATGAGATTAATGAAAAGAAAAGAAACCTAAAGATATTGCAGAATAAAAATTTCAAAAAGGAAGCTCTAGTTCTTGCTTTGCATAGAGGTATTCCGTTATGAATATCCATCACCTCATTCGATAAGGAAAGAGCCTAGATCCCTTCACCGGGAATGACCTCTTTAGCAAAACTAGCATATACTATGACCTACTTGGTTTGTTTTGAAAACTACTTGATTTTAAAAGCAGAGCTTAAACCACTGATTTTCAAATCACTAGATTCTACAACGATATCAAGTTCATTACGCTAAAGGTTTTCTTCATAACCAGTCATATCCCTCCGTCATTTCAGATAAGTGTGCGGTAGCTGATTAGTGCTTATCTGCTGCATATGATGCGATTGGATTAGGGTAGTCGTACGGCCTTGTTGACCTTATCAAAGGTTATGCGGGTGGGTTTAATTCAATCACGAAATGACGGATTGAACTTGACTTGCGGTTTATAGTTTGTTGACCTTGTCAAGGTCATAAACCGCATGTGGTAAAAACAGATATTGGGAATTTCTAGTGTTGAAATTTTCAATAAGATTTCATACCTTCTATATGATAGTTGCATCCCGATACCCACTGCGAGTAAGAGTTACTCATGGGAGAGTTTTCCACTTTACAATTAGCTAATCCAGTAGGTGTCTAAGAAAGGTGTTAACGGGGTTATGCCCCTGCGGAAACGAGATTATTTAATTAGTTCCATGCGAAAGCACAGGGAGACCCCCTCAGAGTACCAATACCTACCTGGCTGACCGATTGGTGAATTTGTAGGGTGTAATTAATCCCGGATAATCTTACCTTTTAGGGTTTGAAGGAAGATTTGATAAAAAAAAGTATGAGCCGTCCTGATTAGATAAGATAATAACCAATCTAACCTTGCAAAAGCGCACACTAAAGTGTTTTCTTCTCTCTCTCTAGGTAGCGACCTTGTCACGCCTTAATCAAGATAATAATATGGATGTATTGACCAACCCCGCTTATTATACTGAGCTGGGAAATGTTGGTTCTGCTCTATCTTATGACTGTCATAAGTCTGAGCAAAGGATACTGGATTGCTCGGATTCCCTTGCAACCCGAACGAAGAAAGAGCATTCTGATGTATCTTCTTCGGGTGTGTTCGTTATTGAGAATTGGTTCTCAGTTTGCTCTACATCCTGGGTATTAGATATCGGATCAGGATCCCATATTTGTAATATGTTACAAGTGTTAAAGATAAGTAGAGAACCGGGCAAGGGTAATATATCTCTCAAAGTAGGAAACGGAGCAATTGTTGCTGCCGAAGCTGTCGGCGAATATCACCTAGAATTACTAAATGATAATACATTGATTTTGAATGACTGTTATTACGTACCATCGATGATGTGCAACATAATATTCGTTTCTTTATTAGATAGAGAAGGATATAACTTTGCACTAGAGAAAAATGTTATGAACATTTTCCAAAATCAAGTGTTGATTGGGGTTGGTATGTTGTGTAACGGTATATACGTTCTAAATCAAAATACAGTTCTAAGTATACAGAATACACACAAAAGGAAAAGTTCAGAAATGAAAGAAACCTTCTTGTGGTATTGTAGACTTGGTCATATTAATGCGACCAAACTAGAGAAGTTGCATAAAGATGAATATTTGAATCCGTTTGAATTTACATCTTATGAAACTTGCTAGTCATGTCTCAAAGTCAAGATGACCATAACTTCATTTACTTGACACGGAGAAAGAACTACTGAACTCTTTGGACTGATACATAGTGATGTATCCGGTCCTATGTCTACACATGCCAGGAATGGTTCCTCGTATTTCATTGCATTCACAGATGATCTCTCAAGATTCGGACATGTGTTCCTGTTGAAACACAAATCTGAAATTTTTGAGAAATTCAAGGAACATAAAAGCAAAGTAGAGAACCAGACGGGTAAAAATATTAAAGTCCTTCGATCTGATCGAGGAGGTGAATACTTAAGCATGAAATTCCGAGATTATCTAAAAGAGAATATGATTCTCTCTCAGCTTACTCCTCCGTATACACCACAACACAATGGAGTATCGGAGCGGAGGAATCATTCTTTGATAAGTGTTGCTGAGTTACCCATCTCCTTTTGGAGTTATGCACTTGAAACAGCTACATACCTATTTAATCAAGTTCCATCAAAATTTGTGCCTAAAACACCATATGAGATACGGAGTAGAAAGAGACCATATCTTAAACGAGTTAAGAAACGTCTTAAGATATGGGGTTGTCCGGCCTATGTTAAAAAACAGAATCCGGACAAACTCGAAGCACGATCAGTTCTTTGCAAGTTTGTAGGATATCCAAAGAATTCACATGGATATCTATTCTACCATAGTAAGGAACAAAAAGTATTTATTGCCCAACATGCCACCTTTTTAGAAGAGGAATTTCTTGTGAAAGAAATTAGTGGTAATGAGGTAGAACTGGAAGAAGTTCCAGAAACACAAACTACAACTGATGATTTGGTAGAACCGGAGGATTCAATAGTCCCCGACGAACCTCGTCCACGCCGTAGATCTAGTAGGGTTACCCATCCACCTGAGAGATACTACGGTTTTCTCATAGACGGTGGGAGCGAGGATTGCAACATGGAAGATGTTGACCCAACAAGTTTTGAGTAGGCCATCACAAGTGGGGACTTTGTGAAATGGCTTGATGCTATACGATGTGAGATGGAATCCATTTACACTAACAAAGTATGGACTTTCGAAGTTGCTCTTGAAGGGGTAAAACCCTGTTGGAGATAGTGCCCTCAAAGTAAATTATTGGATCATAGGCACGTGATTGCAATGATTGAGGGAGGACCTATACCGGTAGGACAGTCTTACTCAAGATGATAGTATGCTATCTGGTTTATCTTTATCATCGTGTACTGTTTTAGGTGACCTTACAGGTCGCTATTACACGTTGATAGAGCCCCTAGGATTCTTGCTTGGCTGCCAGCAGTATGAGGGCCATCATATACGTGGGAGCTGGGGTCTATAAGTACATCCTTAAAAGGTCCCTAGTCGTGGGAGTTTCGAGACAGGGCATCGATACTCCAGAGTAGACTAGTGTATACAGTCGAAACCCCGACTAGGGGAGGTGGCCGATCTCACAAGCCACTGGTGTCAGTTGGTTCACCTAAGATGTATACAGGTGCTCATTGGGTTATGAGTACACCGGACAGGACTCGCCGGGAACATGCTAGTTGAGATTATACCAGACGTCAGAAAGCAGTTCCCTGGTGACAGGTGTACAGGTTAGTTCATCGACCTGAGATCGTCATTTGTCTCGTGTGAGTTCCCACTGTGCTTTGATTACTACCCTACCACGCTCAAAGGAGATGTGCAAACAGGTTTTAGTTGGGTACAGTTTCGAGCCACATGGAGGCAGTGAGCGGATCTGCAGGGGTTCGTCTCTCCTGGTATTGGGGGTGAGGTCGCGCTGTGTCTAGGAGAGCCAGTACATGAAAGTCCTTGGCAAAGGCAGGAGATTTACTGGTAGGTATTTCAGTAGTATCTCAGGGTTTTCTGGGCTACACTCCGACACGACTTGTACCGCTTTTGGGGGTCTTACTTTTACCAACCCCCTAGGCCCGCCATGCGATGCTCATAGACGAACGGACCGGACTGTACGGATATTGTATCTGACAGGCTCAGTAGGGTGTCAGGATGAGTTCGCTCATCGACGTCCCTTTTGGTCAATACCTGGTAGCCCGTCACGTATGGCTAATACCTCTGACGTGCTAGCGGTTAAATCCACAGCCAAAGTATTGACGAGTATTTAGAGTCCCCCACAGACCGTTTTCTCAAGTTTCGGGCGAAACGCTATAGAGGCCGTATGGAGATATGACAGGGTTCGATCTTATGCATGCGGTATTGCACGGATCATGATCGTACGGATAATACTAGCGGGCTTTGGTTTAAGCCGGATCCTAGTATTGTACAGTGTAGATTTTGACTCATTGCATTTGTATTCAGTGGGAATACAAATACGGGCATGTATATGCTGTCGCGGGGTTTTCCTGTAATTTATTAAAGGATCAGTTTTCTGAAGTTGCTAGTTTGCATTCCGTTCCGGCCAGTTTTCCTTTGTTCCTTCACTGCCGGATTTTTCCGTTGGAGGGGGATAATTTGCAAGTTTGCAAATTAACTAAGTGGAGGGGTTTGTTTGTAAATGGGGATTATGATGGGTTTAGCATCTTTGCTTTTTCGTGATGGCTTGCTTTTATTGGATGGGAATTGATTTGGATTTTGATTAGAACATGGTTTGACATTAATCCATGATTATCATGACTTTTCTTCTCTTGGAAATTAATTCATATTTTCTCCACCATGGAGAATGGGCCGGCCACTTCTTGTGAGAGAGTGAGGGATTCATTTTGTGAAGCGATTTCTTCATCTCATTACATTTTTCCTTTGCTAGAAAAATGAGAACACCATCATTCTTCAAACTTCATTACACCTTCATCATGGCAACTTCACCCCATTGAGACAAAGTGATTCTACACTAGCCTACAGCATTTCTTGGGCACCTCGGCTTGCCAACTTCGTGCGCGAGTTGCCTCGGATTAGAGGTGGGAGACCGTAAAAGAACTCGGCGATGTGGTGCCCATTCCGACGAGGAGCTGAAGACCGGAGATTCCGCAAGGAGATCGGGGTGGAGGCTGAAGACCGAAGGATACGGATCGCTCGGTATAGCTTCCTACCCATTTTCTAGTTTGCTAGAGTTAGGTTAATGGCCCGATCCGGGATTTTAGTGCGCGGTGGTGCCGGTTTCTAGTTTTTAGAAAAGTTTCGTTTCCGCATTCCGGCGTCGGATTGACGGCCGGGGCGCCGCCGTACACTTACAATGGTATCAGAGCCAAGCCATTAACCTAGTCTAGCTTGCTCTAACGTGTTTACAAGTTCGATCGAACGGATTTTCAAAAAAAAACCGCGTTTCCATGTCAAGTTTCTGTCGAATTTTTACAGTGCTTTAAAAATTATTTGGTACATTGTAAAAATACATGCAGGGTTTTTTTATGCATTCTGTGAAGATTTGGTAGGCTGAAGTTACTGTAGCGCGGCGGAACAGCGGCCATAACCACGTTTTGGCCGCAGAAGCGCCGCCGAATTTTGGCTTCACTGCACCAAATTTTCACAGTAGGCTTCTGACATGGAAATAGGGTTTCTGGTATATTCTTTTTGGGCCCAGATGTTTTTGAGTGCTACAGTTGTGCTTGGGCCCGCTTCGAGAAAATTTAATCGATCGAAAATTTTAAACATGTTAGTTCACAGTATTTACATTATATCTGCGATCGTGAAAGTCATTCGATCGGTAAATCCAGTCTATCTGCTATAGCCCTTTTAGACGGATTTGCGAACGTGACATTCACGTTGATGTTCTGTGTTATGCTGTGATGTTGCGGATTGGTCGTGGGGGATAGCCTGGGAGCAATGCTAGTACAGTTTGGTTGTTTTTGTACATTTGATATTGCAGGGCGAGCGTCCGACATGTGGACTGCCGTCACTGCCTGTTTGTATATTATTCTTTTGGGGCACGACCGGGCTGAGGTCGATGTACCCGTTGTATATTTTACTTTCTGTACTAGGATTACCCCGCGGTGGGGTGCACGGATAGCCGGGTTCTAGAGGGAAACGGGCCCGCATCTCATGGTATTGAGACGGAGGGGGCTTCACTCTAGAATTGGCGGGCTATTCGCCGCACTCGTAGGGGGTACAGGTTGACCCAAGGAGGGGTGCCTAAGTTACCGGATTCCGTGAAGTGCTGGGTGGTCCATTCATGTTGTTGAAGGGGGCTGCCTCGCTTCAGGTTTTGGCGGGTAACTTGCCGCGCCCGTAGGGGTCTAGGATTTCATTGCACAGGCTATCCACACGACCAGGGGAATGTCGGGTTTCAGTAGCGGCTCTATGAAACCCGGGGATCCCAGATATCTGTATTGTTCTGTGATTCTTATTACATTTCTGTGATGTTGCATTTTATCACGCCATGAGCGAATATTATATATTGATATATATACTAGTAGATGTTGTATATGTTTTGCATCCGCGCTAGTCCAGGCCCCGCTCTGTCGTTAGTTAAGTAACCTAACGGGTGATGACGGGACCCAGTAGCGAATGCGGATGGCATATACGTACATCATTATTTTCGTTCTTTATTGGTGCGATCAATTGATGGGACTGCGTTGATTCGGATCAATGCAAGCTAAACAAACCTATTCTGATGTTGTTGGAACACTTTTCAAAAAGCTGTTATTGCAAGGGCGTTCTCTTTTGTTTTGCATAGTGGTATTCGGTTATGATTATCCAGCAACTCAGTCGACGAGGAAAGGGCCGAGATCCCTTTACCGGGAGTGACCCCTTGGACAGAAGTTTGCGTCAGGGCAATAACTTCACTATAGTCGATTACTTTTGCTTTGCATCGTGGTATTCAATTAGAATATCCTACACCTCATTCTACGGGGAAAGAGCCGAGATCCCTTCACTGGGAGTGACCTCTTTAGCAAAGGTTTTCGTCACTATATTTTTAAAAAGCTATCTGGTTCCTTCAATGATATCAAGTTCATTACGTTAAAGGTTTTCGCCAGAAACCATTCGTAGCCCTCCGTCGTTTCATATGGATAGTCAATAGTATTCAAGCTGTGTATGTTGGCCAAAGTCAAGGCACAGTGATTGGTAGCTATTGGGTATTCATATGCAGCATAGATAGATGCGTTGGTTTGGGACAGTCGTACTGCCATGTTGGCCAAAGTAAAGGGTAGATACGGGTGGGTTCAAATTAACCTGGAGAATGACAGGTAAAAATTGACATATGACTTATGATATGTTGGCCAAAGTCAAGGTCATAAGAGCATGGGGCAAAAATCACTTCGGGAGTTTCTAAAGAAACTGAAACTTGCCAGATATGCGCATACCTTCTGGAGTGTGATAACGTGAGCGGATTCCGTCACGTTATCATGCGATGATAGTTGGATCCCGATTCCCATTGATGAGTTGGTTTACTCCTCGGGTGATCCCGACTAATTCTTCTTTCAGGTTTGGGGAAGAATTTGACGTTACAGTGGGAGGTTTCCTGATTAGATAAAGTGAAAACCATTCTGATCTAAACTAGAGTGCACTCTAAGTGTTTCTTTTCTCTCTCTCTTTGGTAGCGATCATGACCCGACCCTTGACTATGACTCAGTGACCAAGATAACCGAACCTTCTTAAACACTGGCTTTTGGATTGTCAGAGTTGCATACCTCATTGCCACTCCTACTTTTACCCTTTTCTCCAGGACACCCCGTATTACTACGAACGTCCACTTCCATTGGACAAAACCATCGTACGGTTATATACGAACTCGAAGGAATTTATTCGAGGATGGTTTCCGGTTCTGGAGAAAACGAATAGGACTATTCAGCTTTCTTTTCCTTTTACCTTCTCTCGGGTTGCGAGTGCTCCTTTTTTTAGGAGATAGTACACCTATTACGCAAATTGGATAGTCTTCTTCCAAACCTTAGGCTGGTGCCGAACGGTGGGGAATGAAGACAACCAATTAGCATAACGATGGTGCACAGAAGGTATTAGGTAAAGACATATCAAGGGATTAGTAAGAGAGCAAAGTAAATTGCGACTGCTATTCACGACCAAACCAAGTATTTCTTCGCCAATCCTAAATCACCTTTGTATTTCTCCAGAACACTCCGTATCACTACGAAGATCCACAATTTATTTAGATACTCCATCGTATGGTTATATACGAACTCGAAAGGAAGTTGTTCCAGTTTGGGGATGGATTCTGGTTCAGGAGAAATAGGAATAGGGTTTATTCGGTTGTCTTTTATCTTCACCTTCTCTCGCATTGTGAGTGCTCCTAGGATTAGGACAGTACACCCATTATGATTATTAGATAGTCTTCTTCCAAACCATAAGCTGGTGCCGAACGGTAGGGAAGGAAGAAAACAATTTAGCCTAAGAGGGTGTACAGAAGGCAATGACTAAAGACAGATAAAGGGATTTGGAGAGATGGCGAAGTAATATACGGTTACAGTTGTGAATCTGGATAATGGAAGAGGCATTGCTAGGAATACTCGGATACCCCTACGAAACATTTCAATGTTTCAGTTTCACTGTGTACTGTTAAAAGAAAACTGATTTTCCAATTAGACACTTGCTCCAGGGTATGTATTTACCAGGTTTGATTCTCACATCTGTATGGTTTTACAGATGATGAGTGGGAGTAATTTATTGGGAATTGGGTGATTATCCTCATTATATCGAAATTCGTTGTAATTGGTGATATTTGAGGAAATCGCCTGGGCTGTTTGCCGGACGGCAAATATTTGGTTTTGAATATCCGTTGCTATGCACCAATTTCAAATTGATATATCTGTACGTCTATTTTTATAGAGTGAGATATAACTTTTTGAAATTATGTCCATGACATTTACCTATATCAGTGGATGGTTAGGTAAGGAGTATTAAACAGCGGTGTAATTCTTCTTAGCCATAAGTACAGTTTTCAACCTACGACACACAGGGATTGAGTTATTAGATTCAAGGGACTTATACAGAGTATTGTATGTTATCCAGTGTCCATCAGGACAGATGGGTTGGTACTCGTACTATATTTTGTTTACTTGTGACTTTTCTAGTATTTAGACATGTGTTTCGTACAAATGCAAGGTCTAAGTTTTGAGAAGTTATAGGTATATGAATAAAGTAGAGAACCAGGTGTTGCAAGTATCGGGATTCTTCAAGGTGATCGAAGATGTAAATACTTGTATATGGTATTCAGTTGATAGTAATGATTAAGAGAATTTGCTTCTCTTTCAGGTTACTCATAATTGGAAGCATTCCTAAGTTTAGTAACGCTGATAGGCCTCCTTCCATTTAGTTGACATGCGCTGGAGACAGCTGCATGATTTTAATCTGGTTCAATTAAATGAGTGCCTCTGTTTCTATATTGGATATAGAACAGTTCATATCTTGACTTTGTTATGGTACGGGGAGTTGTCCAGCTTATGCTTAAAACCAGACTCTGGATAACTCAAGGCACATTTCTGTAATGGCTGTTTGTGGGTTGACCCAGGCTATGACGAGGGTTGACTTTTCTACCATCTGGAAGATCAATAGTGATATTGTTCTTGACTCGCCACAGTTTTAATAAAAATGGATTTTTTCAGAAAACAATAGTGGGAGTATGGTAGAACTGGAAGTTATTCCAGAACCACAAACGATTACTGAAAATTTGATAAGAACCTAAAGATTCAATTTGGATTGACATTCCATTAGCCACTCTGCAGATAAGGTGGGTAACCTCAGGCACCCGAGAGGTACTCCGGTAGCCTCAAGGACGGTGGCAGGGAGGTTCTTGTTTACCCAGACTTACCATTGCTGTTGTTCCAGACATTGAGACCCGGCAGGAGGATGAGTATAGCGTCGTTCTGAACTAGCTTTAGAAGCGTACGTGTATATGACTCTGCCAGAGGGTTGTTGTAGTCAGTGGGAGCAGCGGAAGCATTGGTGGACAAGTAGCTTATGTCTATTTATAGACTAAAGCAGATACAGCGGAGATAGATCATCTATTTCTGATGTGACAGTCATAGGTTTGACTTCATCAGAATAGGGGATGGATCTGTTAAGAAGGTAGTAGGGTGTGATGTCCTGGTATTTGGATGACATACACAGAGTAGGAAGTGAAATTCCTATACTACAATCGGTTATATTTTGGTTGTCACACAGTGGTTTCTCCACATAGGAATTGGATATTATATCAGACATTCTGGTTACTAGATCTATGGTCTTAGATCTAGATTTGGGAAGTATCCCAATCTGGGCACTTAGACAGCATTCTAAAGGTGTTTTAGAATGGACGACTCCTGGCATGGTGGTGTACCTGCAGGCGATGGAGTCACCCTCTCTAAAGGAGTCTTACAGACTAAAGGGGAGAGGGATGTGCATGATTGGCAGATCACTTGCTTAGGCAATTGAGTCAATCATGAGATGTCAAGTACCACACCAGATGTTATTTTTTCACGAGATGCAGTAAGTTGATATTAATCCAATCCTGGAGAAACGATCGGAAGCAGTTTTAGAACATAAGTTGATGTTCTAGGGAAATGATAACGGCAGCCTCCTTTGGGAGACAATTATCATTCCAGGCTTCCAAGGTGACCTGGATGACAGAGTGACTGCCAGAGTTATAGTTCTCCCTCTGAAGAGGGGCAGTATTTGGACAGGTGGTCCAAGCAGATACTGAGGGAGGCATGGCGCAGGATACTGATTAAGTTCAGTTGACGATACAGTCTAAGAAGTTTGGATTTGGAGTTCATTAATGAACTAGGTCCCATCAAACATCCAAACATATTCTAAGACAGGTATTGCTCATTTCGGGAGATGGGTTTCTCTGCGAACTTGAGATAAAGAGAGACATAGAAATAAACATCACAGCGGATCCACTCACTGAGGCTATTCCTCGAACGCAATAGTTTTGCAAACGAGCTTTGTGAGGCTGACTAGTAGAGGAGTTGGGTGTTCGGTATCACACGGGCTGTGAGTATGCAACATCGCAATAATTAGCCTTGAGTGCAAGTGGGAGATTGTTGGAGATAGTGCTCTCAGAGTCAATTATTGGATCACAGCCACGTGATTGCAATGATTGAGGGAGGACCTATACCAGTAGGACAGTCTTACTCAAGATGATAGTATGCTATCTGGTTTATCTTTATCATCGTGTACAGTTTTAGGTGACCTTACAGGTCGCTATTACACGTTGATAGAGCCCCTAGGATTCTTGCTTGACTGCCAGCAGTATGAGGGTGATCATATACGTGGGAGCTGGGGTCTATAAGCACATCCTTAAAAGGTCCCTAGTCGTGGGAGTTTCGAGACAGGACATCGATACTCCAGAGTAGACTAGTGTATACAGTCGAGACCCCGACGAGGGGCGGTGGCCGGTCTCACAAGCCACTGGTGTCAGTTGGTTCACCTAAGATGTATACAGGTGCTCATTGGGTTATGAGTACACCGGACAGGACTCGCAGGGAACATGCTAGTTGGGATTATACCAGACGTCAGATAGCAGTTCCCTGTTAACATGTGTACAGGTTAGTTCATCGACCTGAGATCGTCATTTGTCTCGTGTGAGTTCCCACTGTGCTTTGATTACTACCCTACCACGCTCAAAGGAGACGTGCAAACAGGTTTTAGTTGGGTACAGTCCCGAGCCACATGGAGGCAGTGAGTGGATCTGCAGGGGTTCGTCTCTCCCGGTATTGGGGGTGAGGTCGTGCTGTGTCTAGGAGAGCCAGTACATGTAGGTCCTTGGCCAAGGCAGGAGATTTACTGGTAGGTATTCCAGTAGTATCTCAGGGTGTTCTGGGCTACACTCCGACACGACTTGTACCGCTTTTGGGGGTTTGACTTTTACTAACCTCCTAGGCCCGCCATGCGATGCTCATAGACGAATGGACCGGACTGTATGGATATTGTCACTAACAGGCTCAGTAGGGTGTCAGGATTAGTTCGCTCATCGACGTCCCATTTGTTCAATACCTGGTATCCCGTCACGTATGGCTGATACCTTTTACGTGCTAGTGGTTAAATCCACAGCCAAAGTATTGACGAGACTTTAGTGTCCCCCACAGACCGTTTTCTCAAGTTTCGGGCGTAACGCTGTAGAGGCCGTATGGAGATATGGCAGGGTTCGATCTTATGCGTGCGGTATTGCACAGATCATGATCGGACGGATAATACTAGCGGGCTTTGGTTTAAGCCGGATCCTTGTATTGTACAGTGTAGATTTTGTCTCATTGCATTTGTATTCAGTGGGAATACAAATACGGGCATGTATATGCAGTCGCGGGGTTTTCCTGTAATTTATTACAGGATCAGTTTTCTGAAGTTTCCAGTTTGCATTCCGTTCCGGCCAGTTTTCCTTTATTCCTTCACGGCCGGATTTTTCCGTTGGAGGGGGCTAATTTGCAAGTTTGCAAATTAACTAAGTGGAGGGGTTTGTTTGTAAATGGGGATTATGATGGGTTTAGCATCTTTGCTTTTTCATGATGGCTTGCTTTTATTGGATGGGAATTGATTTGGATTTTGATTAGAACTTGGTGTGACTTTAATCCAGGATTATCATGACTTTTCTTCTCTTGGAAATTAATTCATATTTTCTCCACCATGGAGAATGGGCCGGCCACTTCTTATGAGAGAGTGGGGGATTCATTTTGTGAAGTGATTTCTTCATCTCATTTCATTTTTCCTTTGCTAGAAAAACGAGAACACCATCATTCTCCAAACTTCATTCCACCTTCATCATAGCAACTTCACCCTATTGAGACAAAGTGATTCTACACTATCCTACAGCATTTCTTGGGCACGTCGGCTTACCAACTTCGTGCGCGAGTTGCCTCGGTCCAGAGGTGGGAGCCTGTAAAAGAACCCGGCGATGTGGTGCCCGTTCCGACGAGGAGCTGAAGACCGGAGATTCCGCGAGGAGATCGGAGTGGAGGCCGAAGACCGAAGGATACGGATCGCTCGGTATAGCTTCCTACCCATTTTCTAGTTTGCTAGAGTTAGATTAATGTCCCGATCCGCGATTTTAGTGCGCGGTGGTGCCGGTTTCTAGTTTTTAGAAAAGTTTCATTTTCACATTCCGGCGTCGGATTGACGGCCGGGGCGCCGCCGTGCACTTACAAACCCATTGGAACAAGTGGATCTTCAAGAAGAAACTTGGTGTAGATGGAAAGGTTGAGGCCTTCAAATCTAGACTTGTAGCAAAAGATTTTCGTCAACGACCAGGTGTCGGTTATGATGAAACCTTTTCTTTAGTGGCTATGCTTAAGTCCATCAAGATCCTACTTGTCATTGTTGCATACCATGACTATGAAATCTGGCAGATGGACGTCAAGACCTCTTTTCTAAATGGTGATTTAGAAAAGAGCATGTACATGACACAGTCAGAGGGCTTTGTAGATAGTGAGAGCAGCGGAAAGGTATGCAAGTTGCTTAAATCAATCTATGGACTAAAGCAGGCATCGCGGAGCTGGAACATCTGTTTTGATGTGGCAGTTAAAGAGTTTGACTTCATCAAAAACGTAGATGAACCTTGTATATATTAAAAGATTGTAGAGAGTAATATTGTCTTCCTCGTATTATACGTGGATGACATACTCTTGATAGGAAATGATGTTCCTATGCTGCACTCGGTCAAACTCTTCCTATCACAAAAGTTCTCCAAGAATGATCTGGGTGATGTCTCCAACATCCTTGGGATAAAGATCTATAGGGATAGATCTAAAAGGATGTTGGGATTGTTCCAATCCAGGTATACAGACACCATACTAAAGAGGATTAGTATGGAAGATTCTAAGTGTGGTAATTTACCTGCTTGTTGAGGAATCGCTCTCTCCAAAGAGATATCTCCCAAGACTGATTTAGAGAGGGCTCGCATGACCGTGATACCCTATGCTTATGTAGTTAGGTCTATCATGTACGCGATGTTATGCACCAGACCAGATGTAGCTTACGCACTAGGTGTGGTAAGTAGGTATCAATCAGACCCAGGAGAGAAGCACTGACAGCTGTGAAGAACATTCTTAAGTACTTGAGAAGGACTAAAGAAATGTTCTTGGTGTATGGTAACGGAGAACTCCAGGTGGAGTCCTTTACCGATTCGAGCTTCCAGAATGATAAGGACGACAGCAAGTCGGTCTCGGGTTTTGTATTCACCCTCAATGGAGGGGCGGTATGTTGGAAGAGTTCAAAGCAAGATATCATAGCAGACTCGATGATGGAGACTGAATACATCGCTGCCAATGATGCTGCCAAAGAGGCTGTCTGGATAAAGAAGTTCTTTGCTGAACTTGGTATGGTTTTATCCATTGAGGATCCAATACCCTTGTATTGTGATAACAATAGAGTTGTGGTTTTGGCCAAGGAACCCCAGTCCCATCAGCGATCCAGACATATTCTAAGGCGGTATCACCTGATCCAGGAGATAATTGATTGCCAAAAGATCGAGGTCTGGAAAGTAGATATGAAGGACAACACAGCGGATCCACTCACGAAGGCCCTCCCCCAGACGCAGTTTGAGAGACTTTTTGGGATGTTAGGTATGAGATACTACAACATTTAGCCTTAGTGCGAGTGGGAGATTGTTGGGAATATATATGCCCTAGAGGCCATTATTGTATGATATAGTGGATGCTTGGACATATATATAGAGGACTTTCTTGCTCGACATGATAGTATGCTATCTGGTTGCTCTTTATCTTAACATGTATACTAGTGTTATTATACTCTCTCTCTCTGATACATGTTGATAAAGCCCTTAAAATGTAGGCTTGACTACCAGGACTATGATGCAGATCATACTAGTGGGGCTTTAGTTGTACACAAGCACATCCTTTAACAGTTCCTAGTCGAGGGAATATCGAGACAGGGTATCGATATTCCAGAGTAAACTAGTGTGTATGTTTCTTGACCCTGTATGGGGCGATGGTTGATCCCATAACCATTGGTGTTTTACATTAAAGATTATACACAGGTGCTTATTAGAGAATGGGTACACCGAACATGATTCGCCTAGAACTCCTAGATGGTACCATACCTATCGTCAGATAGCATTTCATTGGTCACACTTGTACAGGTTAGTCAGTAGACCCGAGATCGTCATAGTGTCTTGTGTAGTTCCCACTGTTCTTTGGTTTCCTTCCTACCACGGCTCAAAGGAGGCGTGCAAACATGTGGATTTTGGGTACAGTCCCGAGTCACATGGAGGCAGTGAGCGATAGGAAGGGCTTCGTCTCTCCCGGTATTGGGAGTTGATGTCGCGCTATGCTTGATTGGCTATAACAGCAAGTCCCTGAACAGGGCTGATGAGATTTACTGGTAGGTGTTATCAGTAGTTTTTCTAAAGGTTATATGCCACACATCGGCATGACTTATCAAGTTACTGAGGTCTGACGATTCCACCCTTAGACTCGATACACGACATATCAGACGAAGAGACCGGACTATACGGGATGTGTTGCTTATAGACTTTATGGGAGTTTGGACAAGCTTGCTTGTTGATCTTCTATTCGTTCAATACCTGGGTAGCCGTTACGTCCAGCTAGTACCGCTGATGGCTTGTGGGTATCTGATGTGATCATTACCTACTTCTGGCGTATTGACGATGTTGGGTTACCTTAACTCCCTAGCCATCCAACGTGGCTGTTTGTGGAACAAAATTTTTCTTATGAGTTAAAAACGACGCTAAGTTAACCCAATGAAAACCCAGATCTTTCCATAAACCTATCTAGCAAAACTAAAAGAGCTAACTACTATGAAGGAAGTATCACCAAACGATCCAAATCCTTCGGTCTTCTTTCCTCGTTGATAACTCTATGTGACCACCTTGAACATGCTTGATCCTCTTTTCCCACTCCATCGGTTCTCCGGGATCGAGCTTGTTCTCTGGTCCTTCTTTGTCATAGATGATCCACCCGAGGGATGTGATCCATGGCTCTATCTCCTAACTAAGTGTCAATAGGAGCAACTAGAGAACTTGGGTTGCTAATCCAAGTTGTCTAGGATGTAGTGTGGAGTTCTATGTGTTCTACTATCTCTATCTTGCATCTTCACTTGTTTCTCAACTCATGAGAGGTTAGTGAAGAGGAAGATGATAAAGGTGGAGGAAACTCAAGCGGAGGGAGGAGAGTGATGTTGGCTATAGTGCCCTCAAGGCAATTATCGTAGTCACAGGCAGGTAATTATAATGATTGAGTGAGGACCTATACCGGTGCAACAGTCTTACTCGGGATGATAGTATGCTATCTGGTTTGTCTTTATCATCATATACATGTTGATAGAGCCCATAGGATTCTTGCTTGACTACCAGCATTATGATGGCGATCATATACGTGGGAGATGGGGGTCTATAAGCACATCCTTAAATGTCCTTAGTCGTAGGAGTATAGAGACTGGGCATCGATATTCCAGTGTAGACTAGTGTATACTGATTGAGACCCCACGAGGGGCGGCGGCCAGGTCTCACAAGCCATTGGTGTTAGTTTGTTCACCTAAGATAGTATACAGGTGCTCATTGGGTTATGAGTACACTGGACGGACTCACCGGGAACCTTCTAGTTGGTATTATATCTATTGTCAGATAGCAGTTCCCAAGTGACATGTGTACAGCTTAGTCTGTCGACCTGAGATCGTCATTTGTCTCATGTGAGTTCCCACTGTGCTTTGATTACTACCCTACCACGGCTCAAAGGAGTCGTGCAAACAGGTTTTAGTTGGGTACAGTCCCGAGACACATGGAGGTAGTGAGCGGATCGTCGGGGATTCGTCTCTCCCGGTATTGGGGGTTGATGTCGCACAGTGCACGGGTGGCCATCACCAGAAATCCTTGGCCAAGGTAATCCAGAATTACTGATTCGGATCAGTAGCTTCTCAAGTGGTGATGGGCTTCATACCGACACGAATTATCGCGTTATTAGAGGCCTGACTTTATCCACCCCCTAGACCCGACATGCGATACTCTTAGAAGAACAGACCGGACTGTATGGATTTTGTCACTGTTAGGCTCAGTAGGGTTCCTGGATGAGTTCGATCATCAGCTTCCCTTTCGATCAATACCTAGGCGGCCGTTACGCACAGCTAGTGCCACTGACGTGCTTGTGGCTAAATCCACAGCCAGCGTATTGATGAGTCATTAGAGTCCCCTACAGATTGTTTCCCAAGTTCGGGCGAAACGTTGTAGAGGCCATATGGTTTTATGGCAGGGTTCGAACTCACACGTGCACTAGTACATGTGTCATGTTTCGGACGGATAATACTAGTGGGCTTTGGTTTAAGCCAGATCCTAGTACTATATTTTGTTGGAATATTTTTGTCTCGTTGCATTCGTATTCAGTCGGAATACGAATGCGGGTATGTATATACGGACGAGGGGTATTCTTGTAATTCGTTACAAGATTACTTTTGAAGTTGCCAAATTTTTCTTCTGTTATAAAATATTTAGTTTAATATTTTAATGTATAATTGTCAGTAATGTGTGACTTTGTTTTTAGCCATTTTCCTTGCACAATTCATGGGCAACATGGTATGGATATTTGTTGACTCATCTTGTACTTTTAATGGTAAGGCATAGGCTGTTGAATGTGGGTGTGCTGTGGTTTTTTGGAGGGGTGGGGATTAATTTATTGGATTGCTATTAACTTACCACCACTACAATATATCCCCTGTGAACTTTTTCACTCCTGGCCGAGCATAAATTCCAGATCCCCATTCTTCCATTTTGGCAGAGCTGCTTTTTGTGGCAAGCTCCTTTTCTTCCAAGAAAATTTCTTAGCTCACACTTCTCATCTAAATTCGCAACTTAATTTACCTCCACCCAATTCATTGGGTGTCTTGAGACAAAATATTCTACACTCTCTCTACTTCCATCTTGGACATGTCAGCTAGCAAACTTCATGTCCGAATTTCTTCGGTATAGAGGCGGGAGCCCGTATAAAGATTCGTTGATGTGGTGCCATTTCGACAAGCGAGACCGGGGGGGAGGGGACTTCGTCGGGGCAGCCACGACAAGCATGGGACGGAGATTGAAGAACGAAGGACACGGATCGATCGGTATAATCTCTGAACTCTTTTTACAGATTGTTAGTTAATGGTTAATGGTTCGATCCGGATGATTGGTTGCGGTAGCGCCAAATTATAAAATTTTTGTTCCGCATTTGGCATCGGATTGACGGCCGGGGCGTTGCCGTAACCCAACAAGTGAATCAAAAATGGGAGCTCAAGAATTATGAACCATCCATGTGAAAGAAAATTCAACACAATGGTTTTGTGTATGAATTTTCATAATAAAAAACTAGCAATCATACTTCAATAGTTGATCCAAATGAATAAATAATACATTTGTCAACTAATGAAGTCATGGTTCTCACCATTCCTCCATCTCCTCCAATTTCCACCTCATTTCCATTTATCAATAAATGGAAAAGTCCATTATGAGGTGTCCACCTTCTAGAAGGTAATCTGTAATAAAATACAGATTACGGTCTGCTGTATATACATACCTGCATTCAGATAAAAACACAAATGCCCAAAGAGATAGAATAACACGAAGAACGTAATACTAGAATATACATATCGAAATACATATATGTAAATTATCAAATCAATACCTGATTTAATAATCCAGCTCAACACCCGAGCCGGCTAGTATTACCAACTGTCCGATCGAATGTCTGGGTAAAAAGTACATCAATAGATCAGAACCCTGCACGTATCCAATACGGCTACTACATCATTTCCCCTGAACCAGGGAAACTCTCTGTGTGGGACTCTAAAGACTCGACAGTACGCCGGCAGTGAGTTACTGGATAAATCCATAAGCACAAGCATGTCAGCGGCACTAGCTGTACGTAACGGCTTCCTGGGTACCTGTTGAAAAGAAAGGCCGATGAGCAAACTCATCCAGATCCCTACCGAGCCTATCTGTGACAATCTCCGTACAGTCCGGTCTCTTCGTTTGAGAGTATCGCATACCGAGTCTGGGGGGTGGTAAACGTCAGACCCTAATAACCCGTTAATTCGTGATGATGTGACTCACGACCAATCCGGAAAACTACTGATCAGCCTATCAGTAAATCCCAACTGCCTTGGCCAAGGTCTTATGGTCCTGACCAATCGAACACAGTGCGATATCCCCATACCGGGAGAGACGAATCCCCGACAATTGCTCACTGCCTCTATGTGGCTCGGGACTGTACATAACAAAAACCTGTTTGCAAGACTCAGTAGAGCCGTGGTAAGGTAGTGATCAACGCACAGTGGGAACTCACACGAGACAAATGCCGATCTCAGGTCTAAAGATTAATATGTACTTATGTCACCAGAGAACTTCCACCTGATGATAGGTATAGTACCATCTGGAAGTTCTCGGCGAGTCCGTCCGGTGTACTTACCCCCAGTGAGCACCTATATACGATCTTAGGTGCGAAAGACCAATGGCTGTGGGACCGTACCATCGCCCCTTGTCGGGGTCTAGAAATGTATACACTAGTCTTCTCTGGAATATTGATGCCCAGTTTCGATACTCCCATGATTAGGGACCATTTAAGGATGTGCGTACCAACTATCCAGCTCCTACAAGTATGATCGCCATCACAACGCAAGTAGTTTAGCAATGATCCTACGGGCTTTATCAACATGTATAGAAGATATGTAATAGCAAGTAAAACATAAAAATGTTAAGATAAAGACAAACCAGATAGCAAACTATCATATCAAGCAAGACTGTTCTGTACATATATATGTCCAAGTTTCCAAATGTATACATATACAATAATGGCCTCTAGGGCATACATATCCAACAATCTGTCACTTGCACTAAGGCTATATATATCGGCGTATCGAGTACCCAACATCTGCTCTAGGGCCGGTTGATGGCGTATCGAATACCCAACATCTCAAAAAGTCTCTCGAACTGTGCTTGAGGAAGGGCCTTGGTGAATGAATCCGTAGTGTTGTCTTTTGAGTCCACTCTCCGCACCTCGATCTCCCGACGATCAATTATCTCCCTGATCAGGTGATACCGCCTCAAGATATGCCTAGATTTCTGATGGGACCATGGTTCCCTTGCTAAAGTCATAGCTCCATTGTTGTCGCAATACACAGGTATTGGGTTAACAATGGATGGAACCACCTGAAGTTCATTAATGAACTTCTTAATCCAGGCGGCTTCTTTTGCAGTATCGTTGGCAGCAATGTATTCATCCTCCATCGTCGAGTCTACGACTGTGTCCTGCTTGGAACTCTTCCAACAGACCGCCTCTCCGTTGAGGGTAAACACAAAACCCGAGACCGACTTGCTGTCATCCTTGTCACTCTGAAAGCTCGAATCAGTAAAATACTCCACCTGGAGGTCTCCATTACTGAATACAAGGAACAGTTCTTTAGTCCTTCTTATGTACTTTAGAATGTTCTTAACAGTTGTCCAGTGGTTCTCACCTGGGTTATACTGATACGGGCTCACCATGCTAAGCGCGTAAGCTATATCTGGTCTTGTACATAGCATAACATACATTATAGATCCTACCGCCGAAGCGTAGGGTATAGTACTCATGCGAACCCTCTCCTCATCAGTCTTGGGAGACATCTCTTTAGAGAGGGTGATTCTGTGCAATGCGGGTATGATACCGCGCTTGGAATCTTCCATACTAAATATCTTTAGTACGTTCTCTATATACCTGGACTGTGAAAGTCCTAGTAATCTCTTGGATCTATCTCTGTAGATCTTAATCCTCAGAATGTATGAGGCATCACCTAGGTCCTTCATGGAAAACCTTTGTGACAAGAATAACTTGACCGATTGTAGCATAGGAATGTCATTTCCTATCAAAAGAATTTCATCCACGCATAAGACTAGGAACACGACAGTTCGGCCTACAATCTTCTTATATATACAAGGCTCATCCTCGTTTTTGATGAAGTCAAATCCCTCGACTGTTTCATCAAAACAGATGTTCCAGCTCCGCGATACTTGCTTTAATCCATAAATGGATTTAAGTAACTTGCACACCTTCCCGCTGCTCCCACTGTCTACGAAGCCTTCTGGCTGATCCATATAAACGGACTCTTCTAAACTTCCGTTCAGAAAAGCCGTTTTTACGTCCATCTGCCAGATCTCATAATCATGGAAGGCAGAAATGGCAAGTAGGATCTGAATAGATTTGAGCATAGCCACTGGAGAAAAAGATTCGTCATAGTCCATACCTGGTCTTCGACGAAAACCTTTTGCAACGAGTCTAGCCTTATAGGTTTCCACCTGCCCATCTACACCAAATTTCCTTTTGTAGATCCATTTGCATCCAACGGGTTTTTCCCCTGGTGGAGAAATATCCATGATCCACACATTATTGGTGTACATGGACTCCATTTCGGATCGCATAGCTTCCAACCATTTATCAGAGTCCCTACTAATAATGGCCTGCCTGAAATTAGTAGGATCATCTGTCAATGATATATGTCCAGGAGGCCATTATTGTATCATACTGGGTTGTATATTACTTAATGGGAGCTTGGGATATACACGGATATAGTAACAGTCTTTCTCAAAATGGTAGTATGCTACCTGGTTTGTTTCTACCTCAATATGTGCATGTGTTTTCTTAGCATATCGCTTATACATATTGGTAGAGCCATTAGGATCTTTGCTTGATTACCAGTGTTATGATGGCAGTCTTACTAGTGGGGGCTGGGTAATCTATAAGCATATCCTATACAGGTCCCTACTCGTAGGATTATCGAGACGGGGCATCGATACTCCACAGTAGACAAGTGTACACGCTTCATATCCAAGCATGGGAGATGGTTTGTCCTACAGCCATTAGAATGTCGTAATAGAGATAGTATGCAGGTGCTCATTAGGTTATGAGTACACTGGACAGGACTCGTCGGGAACTGTTGGTGGGTATTGTAGGATTACTAGGCACTCTCACAGGGGTCTACAAGGCATCAACCATGCCCGATTCAAAATTTAGACATGCCGAACAACCCTAACCAAGATCTTTAAACTAGAGATTAGGCGAAACAAAGCATGTTAAACACTTTAACACTAAGAGTTTGGGATTACAACCTTTCTAGTCCGGTCCTTCACTTCTAAAGCTCCGTGTTGAGGTCCCTTCGCTGCGATCATTGAGTACCCGGACTCTAGAGAGGCTCCACGAAGAGAAAGATGTAAGCTTGCTTCCGATCTTCGATAACTAAGTTGATCTACCTTGAAGTTTCTATAACACAAGCTCTCACTCACTAAATGAAGTGAACATCCTAATCTAAATGGCTAGGATAGATTAGGATGATGAAGTAGGATTTTAGCACTGATTTGTTTTCTTTAACTCACTCATTTTCATCACTTCATAAAAAGCTAGAAAGCGTTTCATGAAAGAAAGAAGAAGGAAGAAGAAGAACAAATCTCTTTGTGATGAACAATGAATCAAGTGAGGTTAAAAATGCAACCATGGGTTAAGTATGAAGACTTAACCCATGTAGAGAATCAATTATGGTTAAAGGGTTGGGTTGGGTTAAGGAAATATCACAAAATATCAAGGTCAAATTCAAAGCTTCAAGAAGCTTCATGAAAGGTTAACCCTAATCCAAACCCTAACCACATTTATTCTCCACAAAACATGTTGCATTTATAACCCTAATGTTAGTTATATGTATGCCCTAGAGGCCATTACTATACATAGGATGTATATTGTAGTGGATGCTTGGACATATATAGGGAGGACTTTCTTGCTCGACATGATAGTATGCTATCCGGTTACTCTTTACCTTAACGTGTATACTGATTGTCTCTCTGTTACATGTTGGTAAAGTCCTTAGGATGTGTACTTGACTACCTGGACTATGATGCAGATCATACTAGTGGGGACATGGTAGTCCATAAGTATATCTTTCAAAGTCCCTAGTCGTGGGTATATCGAGACGGGGCATCGATATACCAGAGTAGACTAGCGTATACCTTCTCGACCCATACATATGGGCGATGGATGATCCCATATCCATTGGTGTTTGACATCAGAGATGATATACGGGTGCCCAGTGGAGACTGGGTACACTGGACGGACTCGCCGAGAACTCCCAGATGGTATTATACCTTACGTCAGATGGCAGTTCTCTGGTGACACTGGTACAGAGTAGTCTGTTGACCCGAGATCGTCATAGAGTCTTGTGTGGTTCCCACTGTGCTTTGATTTCCACCTTACCACGTCCAAGAGGGCGTGCAAAACGGTGGTTTTTGGGTACAGTCCCGAGTCACATGGAGGCAATGAGCGATAGGAGGGGATTCGTCTCTCCCGGTATAGGGGGTTGATGTTGCGCTGTGTTCGATTGGATATAACCGGAAATCCCTGGCCAGGGTTGCTGAGATTTACTGGTAAGTGTTACCAGTAGTTTCTCAAACTGCTATAGACCTCATATCGACACGACTTATCGAGCTATTGGGGTCTGACGTTTACCACCCCTAGGCGAGATATGCGACATATCAGACGACGAGACCGGACTGTACAGTAATGTTACTGGTTGGATTCACTGGAGTGTGAGCGGGCTTGCTCGTCGATCTTCTGATCGCTCAATACCCGGGTGGCCGTTACGTTTAGCAGACCGCTTGCGGCTTGTGGGTGTTTGATATGATCATCATCTGCTGCCGGCGTATTGACGAGTCTTTAGAGTCCTACACAGAGGTTTCCTGGCTCAAGCGAAACGAAATAGGAGCGCATATGAGATATGTGCGGGACCGAGAATAATACGTGTATGTGATACCGTATTCCATTCTCGCGATGAATGTATTGATTGGTTGTATGCGATATAACCTAATTATCGAATCAAGGATTGATTTGATAAGCCGATACATTGAATATTAGTCGGTTATATACGATATGATCGGGTCGTTAAATCAAGTGTTGATTTAATGATTTAATGCATAATTATATATTTGATATATTACTTTGCATTAACTAGTATTGGTTCATTTTAAAGGGATTTTCTCACTTGAAGTGCACAATGTATATGTGATATACTTTAGTACACAAGTTTGTGTCATGTTTGATGATACAAGTTAACTTGAGTTTGTGTAAAGTTTAAACCATGGTTGTGTAATGGTTAGGGTTTTCTTTTTCTTTATCATTTATTTATTTTGTTTATTTATTTTGCAAAATAAATGAATGGTGGCTTTCTTTGGATGCTAGTTGAAGCTTCATGAAGCTTTGACTAAGTGACCATATTTGTCTCATGCTTAACCCTAACCATTCCACTAAACCCTAGTTCATTCTCTACACTTGACCATGGTTGGATTATGATAAGTATTCATTTCTTTTCTATTCTAAAAAAAAACTTATCATAATATTCATCTTCTTCTTCTTCTTCTTCTTGAAGAAGAAAACCTAGTTTCCATCAATGGTGATTGATGAAAAAGAGTGAGAAATCCAATTCTAAAGTGAACCCACTTCCTATTTCTTCATCCTCTACCTCTTGCCAAGTAGTATAGGGTGTTTTCTTCACAAGTTTCTTGACTTGGTGAAGTTGGAGCTTGATCTAGTGATGCCTCGACGTAGATCATCTTCGGCATCGTAGTCGATGACCTAGCCCGTCCTTTCTCCGATGAAGCCGACGCTAGAGCCCAAGATCCGATTAGTACAGCGAGGAGACTTCATCGCGGAGCCATGGAGGTGGAGAACCGGATCTACAAAGGTTGTATTTCCGTTTACTCTTAGTAAAGTAGTTTACTAGTTCTAGTTTTCGCCTAAAATTCTAGTTAACGATCCGTATTAGGGTTTCTCGGCACTTTTAAAATTTGAAATTGGCATGGTTGATGCCTTGTGAGACCTCTTGAGAGTGCCTAGGAACCCTACAGTGGTATCAGAGCCTAGCTAGAGCCTTAGACGATGCGTAGACGAAGTTTGAAACCCGAACGAACTCGAAACCCTAACACAAACATGCTCTCTGGACTTTTTCCAAAATCTGGAGTTTTTCGATATTAAAAATATGCAGAAAAATCAGCAGGAATATCTAAGAGTTACTGTGAAATTCGACAGCCCAATTCCACAAAGTCGCCGCGGTTCCGCGGCACGAGCATGGCTCGTGCGGCGGTTCCGCGGCCGTACGGCCTCATTATATAATGTATTTTGCACAGTAATTCTTAGTTTCAAGTGCTGGTTTTCCTGGGAATTTTTAATATTTTTTCAAGAGTTGAATTTTCTGGCTTGTTTTGGGGATTCGAATGTTCGATCGGATTATCAAATTTTGTCTGTGTGGCTTTCCGGATAATTTTTGAATATGTTAAAAAGTTCGACCGGATATAAATACCCAATCTTTCCCCTGCCGGAAAATTTCCAAGTGTTGGATTTTTCCGAGGTTTAAAGACGTTCTAAGTAATGCAAGTAACGCGATGGTCCCTCTAGAAGACAACAAACCTTAACTCGATTATGTGACCGTCTTGAACTGCCCTTTGAACCTTCGGGTTTGGGGCAGTACGGCATGCCACATGTGAGGCGTTGGCTTGACCCTTCTACGGCTGGACCGTTGGTACTGAGGCACGAACTGAATGTTTTTAGACTTGTTTCATGTGTTGATCTATTTTGGGAAAACTTGGGTGTTCGACTGTTCGATCGGAAAGTTTAACATTTTCTATCTTATTCGGAATGTGATACAATAATTGGAATTCACAAGCAGTTATGAGATAACTGAATGAATGTTATAAACATAGCAGTTTAGTCTCACTTGATCGGTTGCCACGGAATTTTGATGAGATCAAAACTCCGTTGCAATCACGTAGCGTACGCGGATACTCGCCGGTAAACTTAATAGACAGCCTCACTCCATACCCCCGACCAAGTGACTGTAGGAGAACCCCGTCGCCGAAAGCATCCGTTCGGGTGCTCGCGGCAGCGGTGTTCCTCCTTGGTGCACTTCGTCGACGGTATCGGGGGTGCGGCCGTCTACTAAAGTTTTCGACGAGCATTCGATCAGGATGTCGGGAATCTTGTTGAATTGCCCGACTTGATATTGAAAAGAGTTTTCGATAATGAGACTAAAATGCGGGGTTTATAATTGTTAGGCATGCGATGTCTAAGGAATTCATTGGTTTAGGCATGCGATGTCTAAGGAGGTTGCGGATTCCAACTGTTGTAGTTTTACACTTTTTTTTCTGTGACCGTAAGTGTGATATGTGATATCGCTGGTTTCGTTGCTATATGTCAACGACAATTGGGATGCGCATATTTACTTACGTTGATGACATGTGATGTTATGTGTTGCTGGATATGTTATATTGGATTGTCGTGTTTGAATAGCCGGGGGTTTTTATGTGAGATGAGTGTTTTTCATTTTCATTCATGTAAAAACTTGTATGTAATATTCTTTTATTGGGGCACTTCCAGGTTGCGGAAGATGTCACCTTTTGTATATTATTTTCTTTTCTGCACTAGGATAGACCCAAGGAGGGGAGCACAAGTAACCGGGTTCTAGGGTCCAGTGGGAGACCATCTCGAGGAGTCGAGTCCGGGTCTCCTAACCCTAGAATTGGTAGGGTTGCTTGCCGCTCTCGTAGGGGTCTAAGGGTGTGGGATTGGCTATTCATCACGACCGTGGAATCCGTGTTTTATACTGGCTCGTATTGAAAACACGGAAGTCCTTGTATATCCAATGTTTCATATGTTTCTTCTGCTGCGATATCTGTGATGTGATCATGTGATGTTCTGTGATAGATACTTTATATAGTATATATGATATATTATATAGGCGTTACTTATGTTTTACATCCCTGTCCCGCTCTTTCGTTAGTTACCTAACCTAACGGTGCACGAGGGGACATCGAGGCGAATGCGGATGGCATAAGTGTACGTCGTATTTATCTGTGATGTTTAGGTACTTAAATGATGGGACTTCATTAATGTGATTAATGAAAGAAAAAGAAACCTAAGATGTTGTGGAATGGAATTTCAAAAATAAAACAGGTAGCTACAGTTTTTGCTTTGCACAGCGGTATATATGATATATCCTGCACCTTATTCGATAAGGAAAGGACCGAGATCCCTTCACCGGGAGTGACTCCTTTAGCAATAACTGGCAGATGCTACACACTCGGTTTGTCTTTTGATTGCTTTTAAGAGTTTTTGCTTTGCACAATGATATATATGATATATCCCGCACCTCATTCGACGAGGAAAGGACCGACGATCCCTTCACCGGGAGTGACTCCTTTAGCAAAACTAGAAAAGCCTCAAAAGCACTCCATTTTAAAATCATTCGATTCTACAAAGATATAAAGTTCATTACGCAAAAGGTTTTCTTAAAAACCTGTCCTAGCCCTCCGTCATTTCAGATAAGTCCTAGTTAGTATTCGTGCTGCGTTTGTTGACTCAGTCAAGGCGTAGTGTACGGTAGCTGATTAGTGCTTATCTGCAAAGCATATGATGCGATTGGATTAGGGTAGTCGTGCGGCCTTGTTGACTCAGTCAAGGGTCGTGCGGGTGGGTTTAATTCAATCGAGAAATGACGGGTTGAACTTTACTTGCGGTCTATGGTTTGTTGACTCAGTCAAGGTCATAGATCGCTTGGGGCAAAATATTATTGGGAATTTCAAGTGTTGAAATTTGCAATGAGATTGCATGCCTTCTATGAGATAGTTGGATCCCGATACCCGCTGCGAGTAAGAGTTACTCCTGGGAGAGTTTTACATATTACAATTAGCCGATCAAGTAGGTGTCTAGAAAGGTGTCAACGAGGTTACGCCTCTGGGAAAACGAGGTTTACATTAATTAGGTTCGTACGAAAGCACGGGGGACCTCCCTCAAAGTACCGACACTGGCCTGGCTGAAAGATTGGCGAACTTGTAGTGTGTAATTAATCCCGGCTAGTCTTTCCTTTTAGGGTTTGAAGGAAGATTTGATAAAAAGCAGTGGGAGCCATCCTGATTAGATAAAATAATAACCAATCTATTCTTGCAAGAGCGCACGCTGAGTGTTTTCTTCTCTCTCTCTCCAGGTAGCGACCATATCACGCCTTAATCAAGATAATAATAAGGATTTTTGACCGAACCCGCTTGTTATACTGAGCTGGGGAACGTTGGTCCAGCTCCAACTTTTAATTGTTATAAGACAGAGCAGGAAATTGGGGATTTCCAGAATTCCCGTGCCGCCCAAACGAAGATAGTGCATGCTGATGCATCATCTTCGGGTGTGTTCATTATATAGAACTGTTTCTCAGTATCCTTTACGTCCTGGGTATATGATACCGGATCAAGATCCCGCATATGTAATATGTTACATAGGGCTACAGAAAGGTAGAGAACTGAGAACGGGTGATAAGTTTCATGAGGCAGAAAACGGGGCAAGAGTTGCAGCCAAGTCTGTTGGTCACTGTCACCCTGTATTCCAAATACATTGATTCTGAACGAATGTTATTAGATACCGAACCTGATATACAAAATCATATCTATCTCTTTATTAGTAAAGAAATGATAAAATTTTGTATAGTTGGATAATGTTTTGAACAGTTCCTATATCAAAAGTTGATCGGTTCAGGCACGTTATCTAAAAGCATTGATGTTCTAAATCAAACTACAGTTCTTAGTATACAGAACATACACAAGAGGAAGAGTTCAGAAATGAACGAATCCTTCTTGTGGCATTGTAGACTAGGTCATATCAATGCGACCCGACTAGCTGAAGTTACATGAAGATGCATATTTAAATCAGTTTGAATTTACATCTTGTGAAACTTGCCAGTCATGTCACAGAGATAAGATGACCATAGCTCCGTTTACTGGAAACAGAGAAAGAGTTAGTGAACTCTTGGGATGATACATGTTGATGTATGCAAGGTCCCCTGTCTACACATGCCAAGACCGGTTCCTTGTACTTCATTACATTCTCTGATAATCTCTTTAGATTCAGACATATGTTCCTGTTGAAACACAAGTCCGAACCTTTTGAGATATTCACAGAATATAAGCAAGAAGTAGAGAACCAATACGGGTATAAGTATTATATCCTTTGATGAGATCAAGGAGGAGAATACTTGAGCACGAAGTTCTTGGACTTTTCTAAAGGAGAATGAGATTCTCTCTCAGCATTACTCCTCCGTATACACCATAGCACGATGGTATATCGGGGTGGAGCAATCACACCCTATATGATAAGGTGTGCTCTATGAAGAGTACTACTGAGTTACCTATTTCCTTTTGGGAGTTATGCACTTGAGAAGCTGCATACCTATTGAATTAGGTTCGAATCAAATCAGTTACCTACCACTTCATATGTGATATGGAAAGGGAAGAGCCCATGTCTTAAGCTAGTTAAGATTAGGGGTTGTCCGGCCTATGTCTAAAACCAAAATCCGGACAAGCTCGAGGCAAGGTCTGTTATGTACAACTGGAAAGGTTCCAGCTATACAAACAACAGCAGATGATTTGGTAGAACCAAAGGATTCAGTAGATAACCAACGAACCTCAGCCTCTCCGCCGATCTAGTAGGGTTCCTCACCCACCTGAGAGATACTTCGGTTTCTCTATGACAGTAGGAGCGAGGATTGCATCATGAGATGATGACCCAACTAGTTTCGAGCTGGCCATCAGGAGTGGGACTCTGTAAGAATGGCTGGATGTTTAGTGATCTGAGATGGAATCCATATACACCAACAAAGTATGGACTTTGGTTGCTATATCTGAAGGGTTAAATCCCCATCAGGAGCAAGTATATCTTGAGAAGATTACTTGGTGTAGATGGAAAGGTTGAGACTTTCAAAGCTAGACTTGTTAAAGGTTTTCGTCATTGACCAGGCATGGATAATGATGAAACCTTTTTCCAGTATCTATGCTTAAGTCCATCCAGATTCTACTTGCCACGGCTATATACCATGACTACGATATCTGGTGGTTGGGTATCATGACAGCTTTTCTAAATGATGTTTTAGAAGAGTGCGTCTATAAGTCCATAGCCAGAGGGCTTCGTAGACAGTGGGAGCAGCGGAAACGTGTGCAAGATGGTTTATGTGATAAAGCAGGCATCGCGGAGTTGGAACATCTGTTTTGATGGATTAGTCAAAAAGTTTGACATCATCAAAATGGTAGATGAACCTTGTATAAACAAAAAGGTAGTAGGGAGTATGGTGGTGATCCTCGTAGAGTACGTGGATGTCATACTCTTGATAAGAAAGGAGTTTTCTATGCTACGCTCGGTCAATCTCCGCTTATCATAAGGATTCTCCATATAGGATCAAAGTGATACCTCCTAAATCCTGGGTTTTGGATCTATGAGATAGATCTAAATGGATGTTAGGATACTCACTAGTTGTAGTGAGATGGTATCAATCGATCCTGGGGAGAATCACTGGAAGTGTTCCAGGATGATAAGGACGACCGAATGCCAGTCACAGGCATTGTCTTTACCCTCAGTAAAGGGACGGTATGTTGGAAGAGTTCCAAGATAGATACCGTGACATACTAGACGATAAAGGCAGGATACATCGCTACTTAAGATGCTACCAAAGAGGATGTTTGGGTGTATATTGGTTCATGAGATGAACTTCGTTCCAACCATTGTGAGACAATGGAGTTGTGGCTTATGCCAAGGAACGCCGGTCCCATCAGTGATCCAGACATATTCTAAGGCAGTGTCACCTGATCATGGAGATGGTTGATCTCCAAGGTGATCGAGGTTTGGAGAGTAGACTCTGAGGACAACACAGCGGATCCACTCACAAAGGCCTGTTCCCAGAGAGAGATTTTTAAGGGATGGTTGAGTATGAGATACTGCAACCACTGCTATCAGATGGCCCTAGTGCAAGTGGGAGATTGTTAGTTATACGTATGCCCTAGAGGCCATTACTATACATAGGATGTATATTGTAGTGGATGCTTGGACATATATAGGGAGGACGTTCTTGCTCGACATGATAGTATGCTATCTGGTTACTCTTTACCTTAACGTGTATACTGATTGTCTCTCTGTTACATGTTGGTAAAGCCCTTAGGATGTGTACTTGACTACCTGGACTATGATGCGGATCATACTAGTGGGGACATGGTAGTCCATAAGTACATCCTTCAAAGTCCCTAGTCGTGGGTATATCGAGACGGGGCATCGATATACCAGAGTAGACTAGCGTATACCTTCTCGACCCATACAGATGGGCGATGGATGATCCCATATCCATTGGTGTTTGACATCAGAGATGATATACGGGTGCCCAGTGGAGACTGGGTACACTGGACGGACTCGCCGAGAACTCCCAGATGGTATTATACCTTACGTCAGATGGCAGTTCTCTAGTGACACTGGTACAGAGTAGTCTGTTGACCCGAGATCGTCATAGAGTCTTGTGTGGTTCCCACTGTGCTTTGATTTCCACCTTACCACGTCCTAGAGGGCGTGCAAAACGGTGGTTTTTGGGTACAGTCCCGAGTCACATGGAGGCAATAAGCGATAGGAGGGGATTCGTCTCCCGGTATAGGGGGTTGATGTTGCGCTGTTTTCGATTGGATATAACCGGAAATCCCTGGCCAGGGTTGCTGAGATTTACTGGTAAGTGTTACCAGTAGTTTCTTAAACTGTTATAGACCTCATACCGACACGACTTATCGAGCTATTGGGGTCTAACGTTTACCACCCCTAGGCGAGATATGCGACATATAAAACGACGAGACCGGACTGTACGGTAGTGTTACTGGTTAGATTCTTTGGAGTGTGAGCGGGCTTGCTCGTCGATCTTCTGATCGCTCAATACCTGGGTGGCCGTTACATTTAGCAAACCGCTTGCGGCTTGTGGGTGTTTGATATGATCATCATCTGCTGCCGGCGTATTGACGAGTCTTTAGAGTCCTACACAGAGGTTTCCTGGCTCAAGCGAAACGAAATAGGAGCGCATATGAGATATGTGCGGGACCGAGGATAATGCGTGTATGTGATACCGTATTCCATTCTCGCGATGAATGTATCAATTGGTTGTATGCGATATAACCTAATTATCGAATTAAGGATTGATTTGATAAGCCGATACATTGAATATTAGTCTGTTATATGCGATATGACCGGGTCGTTAAATCAAGTGTTGATTTAATGATTTAATGCATAATTATATATTTGATATATTACTTTGCATTAACTAGTATTGGTTCATTTTAAAGGGATTTTCTCACTTGAAGTGCACAATGTATATGTGATATACTTTAGTACACAAGTTTGTGTCATGTTTGATGATACAAGCTAACTTGAGTTTGTGTAAAGTTTAAACCATGGTTGTGTAATGGTTAGGGTTTTCTTTTTCTTTATCATTTATTTTTCAAAATAAATGAATGGTGGCTTTCTTTGGATGCTAGTTGAAGCTTCATGAAGCTTTGACTAAGTGACCATATTTGTCTCATGCTTAACCCTAACCATTCCACTAAACCCTAGTTCATTCTCTACACTTGACCATGGTTGGATTATGATAAGTATTCATTTCTTTTCTATTCTAAAAAAAACTTATCATAATATTTATCTTCTTCTTCTTCTTCTTGAAGAAGAAAACCTAGTTTCCATCAATGGTGATTGATGAAAAAGAGTGAGAAATCCATTTCTAAAGTGAACCCACTTCCTATTTCTTCATCCTCTACCTCTTGCCAAGTAGGATATGGTGTTTTCTTCACAATTTTCTTGACTTGGTGAAGTTGGAGCTTGATCTAGTGATGCCTCGACGTAGATCATCTTCGGCATCGTAGTCGATGACCTAGCCCGTCCTTTCTCCGATGATGCCGACGCTAGAGCCCAAGATCCGATTAGTACAGCGAGGAGACTTCATCGCGGAGCCATGGAGGTGGAGAACCGGATCTACAAAGGTTGTATTTCCGTTTACTCTTAGTAAAGTAGTTTACTAGTTCTAGTTTTCGCCTAAAATTCTAGTTAACGATCCGTATTAGGGTTTCTCGGCACTTTTAAAATTTGAAATTGGCATGGTTGATGCCTTGTGAGACCTCTTGAGAGTGCCTAGGAACCCTACACCTAACATGTTACAATATTATATATCACATATACAATATTTATTGTAACAATATAAAATAATACAGTTAACATATATCGCATATATATCAATGTATTACCAGAGTGAGAAAAAGAATCCTTTAGCGAGCTTATATTAGTTAATGTAATTTAATATATCAAATATATAATTATACATTAAATTATCGAATCAACACTTGATCCGATAATCCGGCTATTTCAAAAATAACCGACTAATATAATCTGTATCAGTTCATCTAATCAATACTTGATCCGATGACCCGGCTATATCACATATACCCGGCCGATATCTCATATCGTGAGAATCTAATACGGTATCACATACACGTATTGTTCTCGGTCCCGCACATATCGTATATGTGCGCCTACTCCGTTTTGCCTGAGCCAAGAAACCTCTGTGTAGGACTCTAATGAATCGTCAATACGCCGGCAGTAGGTGACGATCATATCAAACACCCACAAGCTGCAAACGGTCAGCTAAACGTAACAGCCACCCAGGTATTGAGCGATCAGAAGATCAATAAGCAAGCCTGTACATTCTCCTGCGAATCCAATCAGTAACACTCCCGTACAGTCCGGTTTCTTCGTCTGATATGTCGCATATCTCGCCTAGGGGTGGAAAACATCAGACCCCAGTAGCTTGATAAGTCGTGTCGATATGAGGTCTATAACAGTTCGAGAAACTACTGATAACACTTACCAGTAAATCTCAGTAACCCTGTCAAGGGATTTCCAGTTATAGCCAATCAAACACAGCGCAACATCAACTCCCTATACCGGGAGAGACGAATCCCCTCCTATCGCTCATTGGCTCCATATGATTCGGGACTGTACCCAAAAGCCACCTTTTTGAATGCCCTCTTGGATGTGGTATGATGGAAATCAAAGCACAGTGGGAATCACACAAGACTCTATGACGATCTCGGGTCTACAGACTAACCTGTACCAGTGTTGATCAGTCGAAAATACTGCATTTTTAACACAGCAATTTCCCTATCATTTGCACTCATCTAGAAGTGTTCGGTATTCATATTGCACATATTAGCAAAACATCTCTGAAATACCAGATTGCATGTGTTAGACTTTAAAACCGTCACTTTAAGGGAAATTGACTGTTTATCATGGCATCGCATCATTCCTATATTGCGCAACACTTGTTTCGGAGTCTGTGCAGGAAATTCCAGGAGGAAGTCTATATTTGTGAAAAAGTGCTGATAAAAAATTATGCCAAGTCTAAGATGTTTGATCTGGCATTAATACAGAAGGAATTATACAATTCAACATATCAAACAAATACCTCAAAGTCAGCATCAGAAAAGCCCAGAAGTTCCAAGCCCCAAGGCCTGCATTGAGCCACGGAACCGCAGCCGGAGCCGGCTTGCGCCGCGGTTCCGCGGCGGCTTGACGTCATCAGCAATTCAATTTTCCTGCACGTGCTTTCCATAATGGCAGTAGCTTCCATATCACTCCAGATACTCCACGTGGTTTCATCTAGAAGGCTCGGCCTAACAAACCATTTCTAGAAGCTCTTTCCAACTAACTCCTTCTAGAAGCCTCTCCCTATAACAAACTTTTGGAGGGAAATTCAAATTTGAAATCATAGAACTAGGGTTTTGAGATCTATAAAAAGGAGCTTAGATCCAGGGTTAAAGGTTGTTCTTCATCTCCCCCAAAATCCTCCTACAAGTTGAGTGACACATCTTGTAGCCCTAATCCAAAATCCAAGCCAAATTCAAGATCCCGAGTACCAATCAAGCGAGAAGCCTTCAACCTTTTAGGAGCGGAGCCGATCTTCAATCGAGCAAGTGATCCAAGCCGATCCGCGACTCAAGGAGACGAGCGAAGCCAAATCGACGATCGATTTCTTCCTCTTGTAGTTCTTGAGCGATTTGTAACGGAATTGTTGATAAATAAAAGGTGAAATTCTTTAATCTTGCTTTCTTTAAATTCTTGCATCATGATTCGATCTCAATTTGTGATTGTGGTTCTTGTTGTGATGTTTGAGTAAAACTCCGCTCGTAAAGGAGTCGAGACGATCAATAGAATGATGATGTAACAAATCTTAAAACGATTCTTAAGTCCTACGAGTTTTGTAAACCCTAGCAAATTGAAGAATCGACGACCTAGTTTAGTTGCGATGCTTTCTTGATTGTGATCGCTCGAAATTAGGGATCCACGATCGATTCTTGAATTTACTAGAGGCTAGAATGTGAATGATATCGACGAAGGAATAAGGGATAAATGATAAAACCCTAGTTTCACAAGAAATCCCTAATTCTCGTTGATCATCATCGATCTAGTATCAATTCATCGATGGATAAGAATACGTAATCACTAGATTTCATCACATCTATAGATCCGATCGATTCCTACGAGCCTCACTTCGATTCTTGATATTTGGATTGGAAATCATCAATTGACACTTCTTGATTTTAATGTTTTCTTGTTATTAGATCTAGATTATTCTAATTCTTGAAATTCAATTTACAAATCATGAATTGTTTCTTTTCTTACCTTTAAATTTTCGACTCATCTAAATCGAAACACGAACGATTACACTTTCCCTATGGACGATCCGCACTTACTAACGCGCTACAATCGACACCGTTATTGATTGCGGTCAAATATTTTTGGTTGTGATTTCTATACAATTTTCATACTACACAATCCGAAATCGTTACAATCAAGTGTCACCAGAGAACTGCCATCTGACGTGAGGTATAATACCATCTGGGAGTTCTCGGTGAGTCCGTCCAGTATACCCAGTCTCCACTGAGCACCCGTATACCTTCTCTGATGTCAAACACCAATGAATATGCGATCATCCATCGCCCATCATATGGGTCATGAAGCGCATACGCTAGTCTACTCTGGAGTATCGATGCCCTGTCTCGGTACTCCCACGACTAGGAACTTTTGAAGGATGTACTTGGTGACTACACTGTCCTCACTAGTATGATCCTAATCATAGTCCTGGTAGTCAAGTACTCATCCTAAGGGCTTTATCAACATGTAACATAGAGATAATCAGAGTACATGTTAAGATAAAGAGTAACCAGATAGCGCACTATCATGTCGAGCAAGAAAGTCCTCCCTATATATGTCCAAGCATCCACTACAATATACATCGTATGTACAGTAATGGCCTCTAGGGCATACATATAACTAACAGGTATTATACCTATCGTCCGGTAGCAGTTCCCAGGTGACATGAGTACAGCTTAGTCCGTCGACTTGACACTGCTACTTCACCTCGAGTGTGTTCCCACTATACTTTGATTACTACCCTACCACGATGTAACATTTCAGAAAATATAAAATATTATTTTTGGAATTTAATATTAAAATAATATTTTTCCCGAAAAATACCGATTTGCGAAATTGGGGTTTTCGAAAAAGGGTATAAATATATACCAATAATTGTGAAATATTGGGAATTAAAATGATTTATTCATTTAAATATATATTTAAAGGATTTGGCATTTTTAAGATTTATTATATGCAGTCTAAATGAAAACCCGATTAGTGCACTACTAATCGCGATTAGGCCAAATCCGTGTTTTTACAGTTTTTCATGGCTAGTGCACCATGTCGCGTTGCATTTGGTTACATGTTGTTGCATTCATTTTGTTTTATGGGTATTATGTATTTTTATTTTAAAAGAGAAAAGAAAAGAAAAGAGGAATGGCAAAAAGGGTAATTAGTGAGTTAGTGGGTGAAATAAGTGAGGAGAGAGAGGGGGGCTGCCACATTCATCTCCCTCCACCATTTTTACATCATTTTCTTCTTCTCCTTCAACCTCATCTCCCTCCACCTTAACCCCAAGAAATCATCTCCAAATCTCCATCAAAACCCTAAAGCCCTTTCATTAAAAGTGATCCTCTCTTCACCCTCATCAAGATACCATATTGGAGCTAGGGTTTTGACAACCTTGGGGAGCTAGGTTTTTTCTTGGGTTGCCCAAGTGAGGTATAAATTCTTCCATCTAGTTTAATTTAAATTCTAATAGCACCTTATAGTAGTTTAGAGTTAAATTTGTTTTGATTAGTGAGGTTAGAAAATTTCTAGAGAAGGATTAGGGTTTGAATTGAATCCTAGGGTATAATTGAGGTTAGTAGTGACCTTAAACCCCCATCAAGATACCATATTGGAGCCAAATCATGAGACTTAACCCCAATTTAAAACTTTGAAATTCTTCCAATACGGGAAATTGTGGAAATTGTTGTAGTATATTGGAATCTGGAGTGACTCGGGGACCTGGAAAATTATTTAGCGAAGACTGAGAGTTGTGCGGCCACCTAGGAAGCTACCACAGAGACCCGAGCCCTAACCCCCAAGCTAAGGCCGAAAATTTATTCGTTCTGGCCGCAATTTGGGGCCAGAGTAGGGGAAATTTGGTCAGTTTTTGTTCTGTGGCTCCTTTATCAGTAAAATAGACCCTCCATATATGCGGAATTGGCTAATTTGACATAGGGTAAAATCTGGAGCATGTTTTCTAAGTTTCTGAATTTGTTTTGTGGCTTTCTATGAATTTGGTTTTGGTATTTGATATTGTGTTTCCATCGTGTGGCGTTTGAACGCCAACGACTAGGGTTTTGGTTGTGTTTTGCACGCGAGGCTATATGTTTTGATCTATAGGCGAAACGTGTATTGTTTTGGTTTTCCGACTTGGTTTTAATACGCGTTTGCGATTGTGTATTGGTAGTAGGTACCCCACGTAGACTTCGAGACGATGAGGATGAGCGTCGCGTCATCGACTCCACCAAGCGAAGCTTAAGGTGGGTAGATTATATCTACAGGGGAAGTCGGGTGGATGGCGTATAGCACCTCCGCAAAGTTGTGAGAATTGATGTGATGTAATATAGATATACATTTATATGTTGTTGAGAGATATGAACACTTAGCAAGAGGAGCTTTAGGAGATCATGGTTTTAGTGTTAGCGAGATTTGAAGAAAGGACTTTAGTGGATTTCTTAGTCACAATACCCTTGAGTAAAGATTTGCATACACGCACATACACATACTCGCAAACATTTACTTCCTTATGCGTATTGGGGACACATATATATATTGGTATTCTTATTCTTGGATGATGAGGATGTTATGTGATACTTGGGAATGAGTCGATATGATCGAGCATGATGCCGTGAGATATTTAATGTGTGACCGAGATATGTCATGATGTTATAGCGGATCGTTGGACTACGATACCATGTGGATAATGATATATATATATATAATAGTTGTCATGTGATCGAGATATGATATAAGATATGTTAAGATATTTATAATGGATCGCTTGGGCGATGTATACTTCTATATGATGATATGTGTTGATGACATCGGATTGTATGAGGCTGTAGATAAGTAGCCAGATCATGATTATTTTTGATGATATTAGTAGTGTACTAGATTTAGATCGGTACCCCTGCTCACGAAATGTGATGATGTGGATACTAGATGAATAATGACATAAACGTGATATTTGACCCGTACCTAGATTTGGGATGCCGTACGATAGATTTACCGTACGAGATATAGTTATGAGGATAGATCCCCACTCTTGACTCGAGGATGTCATGTTATTTACTGTATCGTACGTGATACTAATGAGGCGAGATCACCGACTACTAGATATATATATAGATCGACTCAGACTTAGGTGGATTTCCTTACCCTTTTGACTGGGCTCTAGTCAAACATTTTTTTCAAAAGTGAAGAATCGTGAGTATTTAAATACCAAACTGTATGACTCGTATATTGGGTAGGTATAGTTTTCAGTGTTGCTGTTACTACATCGCTTTCTGTATATTCATGATGTTTCATCGCATTGCATGCTTGTGCATATTTTATCTGTAATTATCATGAAACCCTGCTGTCAGGACACCGGCACCATTACCGATGATGCGTATGTTCCACGTATATCTTCTTGCTGGCTCACACACATCATCATCTGTAGTTGCCATATCACATACACTTTAGAAAATATTATTCATTGACATAGCTTGCTGGTTGATAGTTGCAACATGTCATAGCTTTCATATGCTAGTTTAACTATTGCATTTATTGCATGATATCAGTTGCATTCATATATTCATTAGTCATGCAGTATTATGGAGATTTATGCTGGCATTAACTGTTTATTGATATGATGATTTTTATGATTTCGGATCCTTTTTGAGATTTCTGGATTTGGAAACCGCGTGTGAAAGTTTTATAAACTGACGATTTGTTTTAAAGAGATTGATGTGGTTTTCCTTGATATGATGCGTATTGTCCACCATGATGTTTTCTCGGTTCTGAGACGTTTTCGAGACCCAATTCGAGGAGTTGGATGAACCGTCTCGGGTACATGGTGGGCCCGGTAAGGTTCCCCGGGGCAAGAAGCTCGAGTTATAGACGATGAGCCCGGCAGGGACAGACCGCCTACCGGTGATTTTACCTGACCCGGCGGATATCCGGAGGATACCGTCCGTGGTCATGTGATTGATGATATGGGCCGATCCGGACTGACGGAGCCCGAGTTATTGAGATATTAAGACTTGAGACACTGAGATATTGAGATTTGATGATACAGGCCAGTCCGGATAGCCGGAGCCTGAGATATTCAGATACTGAGATTTATGTTTTGTGTCGATACTGGACACTGTTTTATCTGTTGATTTCATTGATGATACGCGATTTATATATATACAGAAATATAATTAAATAAAGAAAACTGTTGTCTCATTCACGATGTATTCTGTTTCATTTGTAATGCATTCGTGCATCATATATCTGATATATTGCTATCTGAGGTACTGACACGAGCATGTAGTATTACACTTATACATAGATGGACCAGGATATTTATTTGAGGATATTACTAGACATAACCTAGGATAGCGTCATGCATGTGATTTCTACTTGTAGATGTTTTCTACTCACGAGTTGGCAACTCACCCCCGTTGTGCCACAATTTCTTGCAGGTTTTGCCGTACAGGTTTCGTTGCGGTTTTGCTGGCACACTGTTCCTTCCAGGTGATTGCTTTGGTAGGTGGGTTCTTTTGCATCAGGACCACCATTGTCTATTTGTTATTTCAGTTGTATCTAGTAAAACTCCATCAACCAGACTTGTATTATTTGATAGACATAGAAGACCAGTGTATATTCTTTCGACCGCGCTGTATTGTATGGTTTTCCTCTGGTTTTCTTGATGATGTTGGATTTTTATCCTGAGTTTGATCCTCGCCCTTTTGTTAGTAATATGTATGCCCTAGAGGCCATCACTGTACATACGATGTATATTGTAGTGGATGCTTGGACATATATACGGAGGACTTTCTTGCTCGACATGATAGTATGCTATCAGGTTGCTCTTTATCTTAACATGTACATTGATTGTCTCTATAATACATGTTGATAAAGTCCTTAGGATGAGTACTTAACTACCAGGACTATGATGCAGATCATACTAGTTGGGACAGAGTAGTCATTAAGTACATCCTTCAAATGTTCCTAGTCGAGGGTGTATCAAGATAGGGCATCGATATACCAGAGTAGACTAGCGTATACGCTTCTCGACCCATATGATGGGCGATGGATGATCCCATATCCATTGGTGTTTGACATCAGAGAAGCTATGCGGGTGCTCAGTGGAGACTGGGTACACTGGACGGACTCGCCGAGAACTCCTAGATGGTATTGTACCTATCGTCGGATAGCAGTTCTCTGGTGACACTGGTACAGGTTAGTCTGTAGACCCGAGATCGTCATAGAGTCTTGTGTGATTCCCACTATGCTTTGATTTCCACCTTACCACGTTCAAGAATCGTGCAAAACGGTGGCTTTTGGGTACAGTCTCGAGTCACATGGAGGCAATGAACGATAGGAGGGGTTTCGTCTCTCTCGGTATAGGGAGTTGATATTGCGCTATGCTCGATTGGCCATAACATGAAATCCCTGGCCAGGGTTGCTGAGATCTACTGGTAAGTGTTATCAGTAGTTTCTCATCCCGTTATGGACCTTGCATCGGCATGACATATCAGGCTATTGGGGTCTGACGTTATACCACTTCCAGGATGTGATATTCGACATATCAAACGAAGAGACCGGACTGTACGGTAGTGTTACTGATTGGATTCACAGGAGTACGAAAAGACTTGCTTATTGATCTTCTGATAGATCAATACACAGGTGGCCGTTACGTTTAGTAGACCGCTTGCGGCTTGTGGGTGTTTGATATGATCATCACCTACTGCCGGCGTATTGATGAGTCTTTAGAGTCCTACACAGAGGTTTCCTGGCTGAAGGAAAACGGAGTAAGAGCGCATATGTGATATGTGCGGGACCGAGATTAATGCGGGTATGGGATACCGCATTCTATTCTTGCGATGTGTGACATGATTGGTTATATTTGATATAGCCGAGTTATCGGATCAAGCGTTGATTCGATAAGATGTTGCATTTGATATTAGTCGGTTATATGTGATATAGCCAGATTATTAAATCAAGAGTTGATTTGATAATTTAATGTATAATTATATATTTGATATATTAAATTACATTAACTAATATTTAGCTCACTAATGATTTCTTTTCTCACTTGATGTGCACATTCTATATATGTGATATGTATAATTGTATACATGTATTGTGTCATGTTTGATGATACATATAAGATGGGTATATGAGACTTATACCATGCTAAGGTTAAATTAGGGTTTTGATTATTTCTTAAGTTATTACAAAAGAACAAAAGACTTGGTCAAAGTTTTCAAGCTTGGAGAAGCTTGTAGAACATTCTCAAGGTCAACTCTTTTGTCATTACTTAGGATTTTTTTCCTTAACCCAACCTTAAACCATAGACTTGGGTTTATTCTCTACATGAGTTAAGCATGATGGATTTAACTCAACCATGTGTGCAATAATTCATTTGGATGAATTATTCATGTGAGATATTTTTCTTCTTCTTCTTCTTCATCAAAAGCTTCTAGCTTCAATAGAGTT